>CM029521.1:21773419-23085295 GCA_017140615.1 Eucalyptus cladocalyx | reverse complement strand
AATTCTTCAAATTGCACAATTAATTCAATTTAGCACAACGTAGAGCTCAAATAAATAAACGGATTGCACCACGACAATCAGCACGAAATTTCGGTCGTCGGCTATCCTTGCCTAATTTCCGAAAAATAAATAATTAAATAATTAATTTCGAAAATTAATAAATAAATACTAAAAATCCAATTTAGGCCCGTAATGCCTAATGAAGCCCACTAAGGGTCGGGAAAAATCTCGAGATGCATTCAATAAAAAGTAGTACGTCTCTACTTGCTAATGACTAAGTCTAACCACCTAACATGCATCATTAAGTCACTAATTTAATTGTTCTAAACTAATTTAACCACCTAATTGCACTTAATTAAATCTAATCAACCCTTAAACATCATTAGTCTACTAAGCGAGGATTAGTGAGATTACTCACTTGATTAAAAGCGGGGACCGGGACACCGCAACGGCGACATGACGGTGGCCGACATCCGAACTTTCGGCGACACCGGGGGGCTTGGACCGGGCCTTGACCTTGGCCTAACAAATCTCAGCCCAACTGAGATTTGTCTTGCACTGGACTAGGCTTCACTTGACAGAACGGACCTTGAATGGGCTGTCATCGCGGGCCTCTAATTTTGCTGGGCTTTGGAGCTGAATTCACTGGGCCTGATTGCAATAGGGCCGAAAGTGATGGCTTCACTAGGCTTGAAATTTAATTGCTGGAATTGGGCTTGCCAAGTGGGCTGTTGAAATTAATGGGCTAAAGACTTGGGCTGCTGGGATTTTTCTTGGGCTTCAAATGGCCCAACTGTTGGGCTGATTGTTGGGCTATTGGACTTGAACTTTCGTTGGGCTTCATGTGCTGAAAGGAGTGATTGAAAATGGACTTCAATTGGCCCGATAGTTGGGTCGAGCATGAGCAGAATCCAACGAAGGAAGGAGCAACTTCGACCGTGTTGCTGGGGATGTGTGGTTGCTAGCGTTGCGGACGAGATGAAGATGCTGATGCAGAAGTAGTTTCGTCCGAGCTGCAGGAGACGCGCAGCAGTTGGCACGCGGTCTTCTTCGTTGAACGCTGACCAAGTAGCACGACGCAAGATGGTGGGGCGGCGAGAGAAGAAACGAAATGAAGTGGTGGAGCCGCGGGTTCTCGATCGTGGATCGAGCGTGGCGAGCTAGGAGAAGTAGATGCTAGCGTTGCTTCGGTCAAAGGTGGAGAAACTTGCTGATTTTGTTGACTCACCGGACAACCGAGAGTGGAGCAGTCTTCGTGGTAGCTTGAAGCCGGGGGATGAAACGTTCGGTGGACGCCGGTGGAGAGTCAACGTCCGCGGCTTGCTGCTGGGGCTTGACTCAGCAAAAGGAGGAGGTGGACGCGTGGGGAAGCATGAACTGGCGGTGGGAATTCGGCAGTGGCGTAGGCGGTCCTGGCGTTGCTGGCTGCCTCTGTTTCCATTGCTTCTTCACTGCTATGGGTGGGCGAATTCAAGGGAAGGAAGAAATGGGCTGCACGATCTGATGGGGGAGAGGAGAGAGAGAGAGAAGAGATAAGTGTGATGGGGGGGCTCCACTTGGTCCAAATTTTCCACCCTTGCTCCCCAAGTTTCAACCTCAACCAAGTCCTTGGCCTTCATTTGGCCACACCAACATCTCAAATAACCCTTCCAATAGTCTAAAATTGGCTAGGGTGTGGGGGATTACGAAATTTTAAGATTATGGTTTCAAATTGGACACTCATCCCATCTCAATTTCATCTCAAATTGGCCTCCACAAATTCAATTGACCTCTCAAGGCCTCAATCTCATCCTCTATGTCTCCTCCATCATTTTCAAGCATAAATTCCACCATTAAATCAATTTAAAGTCCAAATTAATGCTGCCCTCCTTTAAATCCGAATTTCACAATTTTTCGAGACATCTATTTCTTCGACAATTTCCCAAATTCGACGTCCAATTTGATGTAGAAAAAGTATGCATAATTTCTATAGGTCCCCTTCGCCTTATAGCTCAGATTGAAAGTCGAAAAATCTCTTCAATTCGGCCGATCTGAATTTCTGTTAAATTTCCGCGACGTCCGAATCGATTTTCCGTAAAAGTCCCGAAATCTCCGAAAAATCTTCTGAGACTAAATCAACGTTCCTAAAATAGCTCGTGACACCACAGAACTTTCGATTTCTGAAATCGGGCTCGAATTCACAGTTAATTTCCATTCGACGCATTTTTAGCGTGACCTAGACTACTGGGTAGTTTTCAAAACTTTTTAGTGCAAATGACCCGTGGTCGATTTTCTTCGAGTCACAATGAACCCACTCGACACATTGGCAACTCTCGATTGTCATAGAAATCTCGAGAATTCAAATACGGACACAGGGTACCAAAACGATAGAAAATTCAGTTTAGTGTCGGCCGACGAGAATTTTCCAATTTAGTGGTGTCACCCACGATTAGCCACACATCTTTGTCGAACCGACCTATATTTGATCTCTAATCAATTTACGTCTGTGTCATAATGATCTCAGCAGATGAACACGGTCAAGCAGCCGATTCCTGGTCGAATTCTCAAGTCTATTTGCCTTAAAATTCTTAATAGTTTCCCCAGATAGTCTAGTTATCTCTAGAATGATCGCCCGAGAACAGCCCTATAGACGCGTCAATGAAATGCCCGATTTATTCATTAGAAAACAAGATTGAAAATCTGGGATGTCACATACGAAATTGACCACCAGGGCCTAAAGCTTCCACCAGCCAAGGATAAAGGACTTCGAGATAGGGGAAGCACACCACCAAGGCCTAAAGATTGCACCAGCCAAGGATAAAGGGCTTCTTGGCTCACCACCAAGGGCTGATCTACGCTCCAGGGATAAGGAAATCGAAAGAAGTTATCCGCTCTCCAAGGAATTCTCACAATTTTCATTCATCAAATTACATTGGATAGTTTTCCCATGTTTATAGGAGAATTTTAGACTTAGGAAAAAAAAAAAAAAAAAAAAACACACACTTTAATGACCTAGGAACTTAGGCCTTTGACTCTTGAAAACTACATAACAATAAAGACACCTAAGAACTTGGGAAATGCATCTATTAGCTTTGGAACTTGCATTCTTGAACCTTTAGCCTTCCAAAATCGTGCTCCTCTCTTGACTAGAAAATAACCCTCCTGAAACATCATCAATTGGTCATGCAAGACGTCTAAAATGGCCTCCCATCAATAGTTATCGACATTCCACAAAGTATCAATAAGTAATTGTCATTATTCATTCAAAATGATCCATGGAAGCATAAGATGCCCAATTTCTTTCTTGGCTTGGATAAGCATCGATGGTTTCGGGTTGGTTAATGGAGCTATATTGGATGCTCATGCATCATAATCTTATCCTCTATCTATTGTATAATTACTATATATGTTACACGGAAGATGTAGAATCATGTTCCTTTACTCACATGTCCTTACGCAGCCCCCAAAGAAGTTCCCCACCTTCCTTTCCGAGGTGGAAAGGGTGGCCACTTAGCAACCCCTAGTGATTAAGTACAAATACTAAACATCCCTAAAATGTTATTAACTACCCCTTGACTTGCATAAGCATCAATGGTGGATGCTACATTGGATGCTCCCACATCACCAGGCATGAATAACAATAATTCCATGCACCATGTAGCAACTTAAATCTCTTAAGTCACAATGAAGGGCGTACAAATCAACAACCTTATAAATGTTTCTGACTCGATTTTTTGTTGCAAGACTTCCTCATGTCTCTCAATATATAACAAGGGTCAATCAAAGCATGCATGTGCCACATAAGTCATTGAAATGACATTTAACTCATGCACTTTTCTCATGTAGCTAATATATATCCATGCTACACATGTGCAAACAATGGCATCATTCTTATCATATGTATTCCACATTCATGCACTTTACACACGTGGACGTCTCAAGAATATCATGGCATCCCACACTACCATGCTATCCTTGAGGGCATGCAGCGCAATATAATATAGTCTTGCACCAATGCCATTAAATAATCCGAACGTGCTCATATATCAATCTCAGATGTATGCCGACTATAGCATCACTTCTCAAAATATGCATCCATGCACTCATACACTTTTCACACAACCATGTCAAGATTATTACGGTTACTCAAGAGCCAAGGCCAACCCGAAGGTTCACAGTCATTTGTCGTAACCGTAAAACATCTCACTCCATCGAACAAGGCAACATCTCGCATAAATGCATGAGGACGGCATTCCTGTAAGGAGCATCATTCCGAAATCCATCCACGAATGGCATCCCGTTGATTTAGGGGCGTTCGAACTTAATCACGCATCTTCCCACGTAAACGCATCAGAATGGGTTTACTACTCGGCTTACTTGAGGAGTGAAAATGTAAATATATGAAGAAAAAAAAAAGAGAGGTAGGGCTGGTGGCTGGGCGTCACTACGGCTGCCACCATCAAAGGGGGCCAACTAGGTGGTGGAGGGGGGCGGTCCTTGCTAGCCAGGGTGAGGCCATCGCTGACCATACAAGGGCTAGCAAGGCTTGCCCAGATCTTAGCATTGCCTTGACTGAGGCCCTGGCAAGGCTTGCCCAAATTTGGGCAACATCTTGCCCTCGCTCAGGCCTAGCAAGGGTTGCCAACCCTCACTTGGGGCTAGCAAGGCCTTGCCTAGGGCTGGGGAGATTTGGCCATAGGCGACGTCGTCTAGATCTAGGCAAGCCTCGCCTAGGCCTCACCTGATCTGGTGATGGTCACCCCCCTACCGCCTAAGGTTGTGCCCCCTCCGATGATGGCTAGGCACATCACTAACGGTGGCAACAACAGCGGCGCGCCTAGCCACAATCGTGCCTCTCTTTCTTTTCTTTTTTCTTTTTTTTTTTTAGTTTTTTTTAGAATTATTTTAGGTTTTTTAAAAAAATTACTATAAAAAAGTAATAAAAATTCCACATAGGATAAATATAAATCAAAAAATACCACTTTGGCATTTTCCTTTAGACATTGTTGTTTTCCTCAAAGTTTAATGTATTATTATGATAGAATATGGTTGAATTTGTCAAATTAAAATAATGAATGATATTAACAAATGTCAAATTAAATTTTTTAGTGTAAATTAATTCTATGCTTCTTTTATTATTTATTTATTTGTGTATTTATATATATTTAATATATAACATGCCAAAATGTGTCGAAATTCTTTATTTTTTAAGAAATGACATGTCGGCGTATCGTGTCGTATTGTGTTAGTGCTATATAGGTGATTGGTGTATTTCACCACATACCATTATGTTATGTATGAGTCATACATAATAATTTCTCATTTGTATATTACTCAAATTCGTCTTTTACTAAAATCACATGTGTTTAATGTCTGAATTTATTGTTGAGCTTGATTTCTCCCAAACAACCCTTAATCATGTTAACTTATGCTATTTTGGTTAAATCTTTGGTTTCTAAGTAGTTTGAAACAAATCTGCCCATTCCTCTCTGACCCTAGTTCGCAGGCCCGGGTGGTTTCAAGTGGGCACCCGATTAGAGAACACCAACACCTGTTATGTAGCATATTTTCGTGGGAGAATTCAATAATCTAAGTAGGATGACTGCATATACTCGTGATATGAGGTGTCGAGCCAAGTTGATTTGAGTTTGTTTGTGGAATGTTTCTTCTCTTTTTTTGGTCAGAAGTACATGGAGAGTTGAGCTCCCTGATTAAACAACCTTCTTATAATATTTCGATTTCATTAGTGAATTTCGGGAAATTCACAGCAAATTCGAGAAGTGAAGTAGGCAATGACCAAACCACTATAATTCAACTTTTACCTACACCCTTTTTGTTTGGGCATAATTTTGTATTTGCTTACTTGATTTATGTTTTAGATAACTTTGGGCGTTGTGGTATCTTTTTATTTCGATTGGTAGCCATTTCTACTTTTAACCTTAAAAAAGTTGTAAATAAAAAGGATCTAAAGTTGATAAAGTAAAACGAAAACGAAATGGAAAACGATGGGGACCGAAGTAATATGCCAAGATATATTCCCACAACAGCATTGGAAAAAAATGCAAGACGTGGACTCCCGTCGAATTGATGGACTCGATCGCACGGTTGAGAATGGCCGGGTTCTAATCGTACGGTGAAAAATAATGCTCAATTACTTCTCTCGCGAATCCGACGCATCTTTTGATAGGTCCACACGGCCACAGGCACACCTAAAAGGCTAAAAGACTGTTGTCGGTACGCGACACGTCATCGTTTTTTCTTTTTGGTAATGGTTGATAATATAAAAAGGAAAAAAAGGTGAGGAGAAACGTACAGAGAGCTCGATCAGCGAGATAGCAATTCCGGCTCTCCATCTCAACAGCGCTCGCACAGAGAGAGAGGGAGAGAGATGGCGTCGTCGGGCTCGGACTTGTCGAGCTCTGAAACTGAGTTCTGGCTGTTCGTGCTGGCAATAATAGGGCTGGTGAGCTTCGCGGGGCTCATGGCGGGTCTCACCCTCGGCCTCATGTCTCTCGGCCTCGTCGACCTCGAGGTCCTCATGAAGTCCGGTCGCCCTCAGGACCGTATCTACGCCTGTAACTCTCTCTCTCTCTCTCTCTCGATCGCTGGATCGGGTCGTCCTCTTTGTAGCTTATATTAGATGAGCGTTTTGGCTTGAGAATTAGCGATTCGCTCACGGCATATGCTGGAGTTTTCCCGTTCGCAGTGTCTAAATCGTGTTCGTTTTGATGTAATCCGCCGGCTCGGGAGACGATTTCTCTTCCCACGTTATACATATTATGTAAATTGAGTCATGCTCTCTGTGTCCCCGGGCCGGATCGCTAGCTGATTGGATGATAGGTCGGATTGCAGAGAAGTGATTCGACGCAATTGCCCCTTTTACATATCTATATAATTAGGGCGACTGCATCGGTTTAACGTGCTGAATTTCAATTTTCGGGCTTAACTTCTTGTTTGTCTAGTAGTCATATTAACGAATTTCTCTTGCTTTTTTCTGTCATCAGCAAAGATTTACCCGGTAGTGAAGAATCAGCATCTTCTACTGTGCACACTTCTGGTTGGCAATTCTATGGCTATGGAGGTACTGAACGAGGTTCTTCTTCTTCTTCTTGCAGGAAGTGGGAAAAAAGGGAAATTTTAATTTGAGGGCTGTTTCTGTGGGGTAATTGCTTGCAGGCATATAAATATTCTCTCTTTGTGATGTAGGCTCTTCCTATATTCTTGGATAAATTGGTGCCTCCTTGGGCTGCTATTCTGATATCCGTGACTCTGATCCTTATGTTTGGAGAGGTATGCAACTGTGAGATTTTGATTTGAGTTAAAGAGTCATGCGGCCTCTGTAGTATTTGAATTAAATCAGTTTCTGAACTGCAGATATTGCCACAAGCGGTCTGTACTCGCTATGGATTGAAAGTTGGTGCATTTATGGCACCGCTTGTTCGTGTTCTTGTTATGCTGTTCTTCCCCATAACTTATCCAATTAGTAAGGTATAATTGAGAAAGACAAGAACTGAATGCAGGTGTAGTGAATATGCACTTTTGGGTTCGGTTGTCAAATTAGGCAACTGAGATTGTAATTATCTGGTGTAATTATCATTCAACATTGTTTGTGAGTTGTTTCTATATCATTCATGGGTTTCAGGTTTTAGACTGGATGTTGGGCAAGGGCCATGCTGTCCTATTAAGGAGAGCCGAGCTGAAGACCTTTGTTGATTTCCATGGCAATGAGGTACTAAATGCTGGCACATTCCGAATGACTTGACTTCTCTTTATCTAGAGCTATGCATCTACTCATTCAGTTTCAAAATGTATTGTGCATGGAACTTTTGCTAAATCTTTTTGTGATAGACATGATTGTCTGACTTGTGATTAGTTCAGTTTCATGCTTTCTGATTACATGAGACATGTATCTTCTTGTCCATGCTCAGGCTGGAAAGGGTGGGGACTTAACTCACGATGAGACAACAATCATCGCCGGAGCACTACAATTGACGGAAAAGAAAGCAGAAGATGCAATGACTCCTATTTCGAAGGCATTCTCTCTTGATCTGGATTCAACTCTTAATTTGTGGGTTTCTTGTTTATTCTTTTAATCTTGTTCAGTAAGCATTATTTATATTCTAACTACCCTTTGTTCATTCAATACAGGGACGTGTTGAATGCGATTATAACCATGGGGCACAGTAGAGTGCCAGTTTATTCTGGTGATCCAGCAAATATAATTGGCCTTATCTTGGTAAAATTTCTTCACAGGAAGTATGTTCTGGTTGTTTTTTCGCTGCCATTGAGTACAGTTACTTTTTGTTTGTGTTATTTATTCTTGTGAGAAGTTGAAAGGATATTGAGGATGCGAAGAGCAAAGAACCATATGTAGATATTTGTATCTTGTCGTGTTAACATAAAATTCTCTGTAATCAAGAAGAGTGATGTAGTATTTATTCTTTTTAAGGTGACATCTTAACATTCATGTTGGTTGGAGCTTGAGAACGCTTCCAGTGTTTTATAAGATTCTCACATAACTCTGTCAGAAGTGCTAGATGGGCTGTGGCTAGCGGGCTTGTGGGCTTGCCGGCTTGTGTTTTTACTGTTCTGACAGTGTTATGGACATTGCTGGAGGTGCATCATTGTGTAGTTCTGCTTATACATTGCAGTTATGTATTGTCTTCTGAATGTGATGCAAACCTTCTGCAAATGTAAGATCACTTTACTCCGACATGGGAGTCTTGGGTTCAGTTTGCTGAAATGTCTCTTATCAACGCTTTCCCATACAAATGCAATGTATGAGTCTTGTGTTTATGCCCTTAGTTTATTGTTTGTGAAGGTGATTCAAGTTGAGCTAGTTTTGTTCGTATTTGAATTGAAAGACTTCTTTATTGAATCCTTGTTGCGTGTTTGTAGATGGTATAAGTATGGTACTTCGGCTGTGTTATTCAACAGGTACATCATGGTGTTTCTTTGTTATTCTAATTGTTAGTCTGAATTAGGAAAGAAACTCAGGTTATTACATCGAGCTTGAATTTGGTCAAATCTTTGCTGCTACACCATAAGAAATGACATCCTGACCATTGTAAAAAAAGGATATTACGTTTGCAATTGCTGACATGTTTTCGAGCTTTATGCATCATATCTGAGTTGCTCTTTAATTCTGTGAAATAGCTTTTCATATGGCAAAGCTATGTGTACTGAATCTGATTTTCGTTGTTAAGGAGTGGTTTTCCCCTAGAAGAACTATAGCATAGACCTTTCCTCCTTTCCGTGTAGGCTTTGATCCTTTTCCCCCATGGGATTATAACACAGAAACTTTGCAGGTAAAGAATCTTTTAGCTGTGGATCCTGATGACTCAGTTCCTCTGAGGAAAATGATGATCAGGAAAATTCCTCGGTACAAAAATGCATTTCCTCTGTTTATTTTCTGTTTGACCATGAGTAAGACATATTAATAGTTGAATAAATGGTGATGATGGCTTTAAAAATATGGGTTTGTGATAACCATGCTTGTATTAGAATTTACATGGACGTCAGCGGCTGTTTCGTTTTCTGTCATGCATACAGGGTTTCAGAGGACATGCCACTATATGATATTCTGAATGAATTTCAGAAGGGTCATAGCCACATTGCTGTTGTGTATAAGGATGTAACCGGGAAAAAGGAGTTGGCAAAGGAAAGTAAGGAGGGTGAAAATCTTGAATTCCAGGGTAGGTTTAAGAAGAAAAATAAAAAACCTGAGGCATCATCAAGGAAAGGTGAGGATGTCCAAGCTTCAGGAAATTTCATCATGCAAATATTTCAGTTCTCTTTTCTGGAGCTCAATCTTTATTTTTGTATACTGTGTTTGTAGCATCGAGCCCCTGTCATGAAGCTTACACCCGATTGTTAATTTCTCACAATCATCTCTATTTGTATATTAAAGTTTCTGTTCACTGAATTCTTCCGATGGATAAACTGCTGCATATCTAGTTTGACATCCTGTGAAGGAATGTATTCCATAGGATTTCAGGAACATAATATAAATTGCTTTGCTTGGTCATAACTAGATAAGAACAAAGGCGGCCATGCTGGTACTGCATATAATCCAGGGGTTAAGCTTGGGTTTGATGATACTGGAAGAGCAACTAAGAAGACTGAGGAAAGTCGGGCAACTAAAAAGAGTCCACCTGCCACTCCCGCTTTTAAGAAAAGGCATAGAGGTTGTTCTTTCTGTATTTTGGACATTGAGAATGCCCCTATTCCGGAGTTCCCCCCAAATGAAGAGGTTGTTGGTGTTATTAGTATGGAAGATGTCATCGAAGAGCTTCTTCAGGTACAGTCCAATTCACATAGGCAAAAAAAAAATTGTATGGCACTACTGGAGAAAGCTATATCATGGAGTATAGTGAAACAGCAGGGTTTAAAATATGCAGCTTCAGTTATGTCAGAATTTTGGTTTGGTTTCTCAACTTTTAATGCCATTGATGACCTTTTGTGTCTTTTTACTTATTTCAGGAGGAGATACTGGATGAGACTGATGAATATGTCAATATCCACAATAAGTGAGTTTAATCTCTTAACTGCATTTCAGACTATTTTCAGGTGTATTCCCGGGAGATTGCTCTTCGTCTTGCTCAAGCAGGGCAAAACACAATTCTTTGCCACAAATTGAGAAAACTTATCAATATCTTGGGCTTAATTATTTTGTCGACCTCCAGTGGTCTGTTGACAAACTGATATTTGGATAAATACTGGGTGTTGCAGGATTAAAGTAAATATGCATGCTATTCCAGACAAGGCTCCAAATCAAGTTCAATAAATGCTTCTTTGGAGTCTTCTGCAACGACCACGCCTTCTGTGATCTCTCCTCGCTTGGCAGTTGCAGGATCTACGCCAACTTTCTCAGTATCGACCAGTAACTCCTTAACTGGTTCACCAACGATAAGCTAGTATTAGTAAGTCTCCTCAAACTATAGTTAAACATAGATGTTGGTACAATGGCAGTGAGAAGTGAGACAGTTGGATAGTGCTAATAATGTATATAAATCACTGTGTGGGGGGGTGGGGGGGAGGGGACGGACAGACGGACGGTACGACAATCGTCACTGATGTGGTGGCATTGTTGTAGAGAGTATATTTAGTGATTACAATGTCACATCTACAGCTGATGTAACAAGCATATTTTCTTTTTATCACGTGGCTATGACGAGGAATAAAAAATGACGTGTAATTTCTTTGTAAAAAATTGACACTGTTGAAGAAATTGAGAAAGGAGAGATGAGATTTCTAGTTTTCTATGGATGGAGGTGGTCTCCACCGCGGTACCTCTGAATATGGATGGCGGCGGCTCGTCACTCATCTGAAAATTCGCATGGGTGGTCATGGATGGTGGCTTATACATAAATTGCGTAGAGATTGGCCATGGCTGGGCACTTCATCTTCCCCAATTTGTCCAACCAGCTGCTCTGGTTGACAGATATGTGAAAAAGCCATGTTTGCGACATCTTTAATTCAATCCCTATCTACCGAGCAATAGACTGCAAAAAAGCTATAAATGACCACCTTAGGATAAAAATTCAACTTTGCATCAGCACACCGCAAATTATCGGAAAAATGAAAATAAGCCACAAAGTGGGGTCATGAGCCCAATGGGCCTCACACGCACTATAAGTAGTCCAAGAGGGTCCATTAAGTCATACAAGCCCATCTTAGTCTTTTTGGAAGCTTGCACATTAATATGTCCATGTGCATGAATAGTAACTTGGATTATAGTTTGGTTTAATTTCCATTTTGCCCATTCTAGAAGTTAGTAGCTAATGTGACAATTTGTGGACATACAAAGGAGGAAGTGGCATCCAAGAAAAGAAGAGAGAAAAGACCTACTAGTTAGCTTACTTAGCCCACATCCTAATTCTAGCATGTGTGAAATCTTTGCATTGAATGCCTTGGATATGATGATATCAAGAAGCAATCTTAACCATGTGAATGGCCCGACTAGGAGCAAATTAAGGAAATTGTACATTAGCTTATTAATGCTTGGGATCGGAAGATCTTGGATTGCAATAATTTCTTTCTCTCATTCTCTCATTTGTCTCTCTCTCTCTCTCTCTCTCTCCACCAAGTCCTCACCTTCACGCCTCATCTTCCTCTCGTCATCAATGTCCACCATCGCTCTCTCTCTCTCTCTCTCTCTCTCTCTCTCTCTCTCTCTCTCTCTCTCTACATTGCTCGCCCTCACATAGAGCCACCTCACCATCGGTGCCTCAAGGCCGTGAGTACCACGCCCTTCCATCGCCCTCACATCATTTTCCTAGTGGTGAACCTCTACCATCGCTTGCTGTTACCATTGCCATTTGTCATCACGTTGTGAGCAACCATTGTCGAGCCATTGTCGAACCGCTGTTCACTGTCTCTTGTCACTCACCATTAAGCCTCACCTCACGTCGTCGCCCTCATCGACCATCCCTCACGCCTCACCAAGCCACCATCGTGCCAGACCACCATCTACGTCATGAGCCTCGCTACCACTACTCGCCATCAAGCTATATCTGGACGATCAATAACTTCTTAACCCTTGTTTAGAATGGTAGTCACGCTTAGGATTAGCGTTAAATTAAGGCTAATAATAGTTATTATGTGATAAGTGGATTAGAATAATAAGCTATCAAGTGATAAGTGTAAGTGCTAAGCTATCATAGATGGTGATGCGTGATGGGGTGAGTGATTCTAAAACGGATTTTTCAGAGGGGATTTTTGTGGTTAAGTGTATGGAGTAATGTATACGATGAAGAAACGAAAAGGAATAAGAAAAGATCAAACGATCTCCTCGCAAGGTATAAAGGCCTCGCCACCAACCGAGGATGAGGATCGAGATCTATGAAGCCCACCACCAAGGCCTAAAGCTTCCACCAACCAAGGATAAAGGACTTCGGGATAGGAGAAGCTCACCACCCCAAGGCCTAAAGATTCCACCAGCAAAGGATAAAGGGCTTCTTGGCTCACCACCAAGGAGTGATCTACGCTCCAAGGATAAAGAAACCGAAAGGAGTTATCCACTCTCCAAAGGAGTTCACTCAAGTTGAGGAAATCTCACCATTCTCATTCATGAAATTCGTATCTCCCATACATTGGATAGTTTCCCCTATTTATAGGAGGATTTTAACCTTAGGAAATATTAAAAACAAACTTTAATGACCTAGGAACTTAAACGTTTGACTTTTGAGCTACATAAAAATAAAAACAGATTGGAACTTAATAAAAGCCTTTACTAACACGGGAACTAAATGTCTTTAATCTTCAGCCTTCCGCATTCTCAAACCGTTAGCTTTCCGTGTTCTTGAACCTTTGGCTTTCCATATTCTTGAACCGCTTTCGTGAACCTCTAGCCTTCCCAAAATTCGAGCTCCTCCCTTGACCAGAAAATAATCCTCCTGAAACTTCATCAATTGGTCATACAAGACATCTAAAATGGCCTCCTATTGATACCTATCGATATACCACAAAGTACCGATAAGTAATTAATATTATTCATTCAAAATGATCCATCGAAGCACATAATGCCCAACTTCTTTATTGGCTTGGATAAGCATCGATGGTTCTGAGTTGGTCGATGGAGCTATGTTGGATGCTCCCGCATCATCCTCCCCGGGTTGTTTGAGATTTGTTCTCAAATCTAGAAGGTTTTCATCCTCCAAGTAAGGAGAAAGGTCTCCCACATTGAATGTTGCTGAAACTCCAAACTCTCCCGGAAGGTCAATCTTGTAAGCATTGTCACCAATTCGCTCAATAACTTTAAAGGGACCATCAGCTCTAGGCATGAGCTTGTTCTTTCGACGAAATGGAAATCTCTCCTTCCTCAAGTGAAGCCATACAAGATCGCCCGGTTGAAATTGAGTCTTCTTGCGGTGTTGATTAGCTTTCTTCTTGTAAGATTCGTTGGCCTTTTCAATGTTGGATCGAATCTGCTCATGGAGCTTCTTCATTGATTCAGCTCTTTTCTTGCCATCAAAGCTCACTTGAGAGTTAGACGGAATTGGAATCAAATCAATGGGTGTGAGAGGATTAATTCCATACACAACTTCAAATGGCGATCGACCAGTAAGCAAATTCAGCATGCGCAAGCTTTAAATCCCAATCTTTCAAAGATTTACTCACCATACCACGAAAAGTGGAGGTCTCTGAGTTTGACGGTAATCTTAATCCCGACGACTTTGTGGATTGGCTACACAAAACCGAACGAATTTTTGACTTCAAATCCTATTCAGATGAGAAGAAATGTAAGGTTATTGTCCTAAAGTTGACCAAATATGCTTCTCTATGGTGGGAGAATCTAAAGCATCAACGAGCAAGGGAAGGAAAAGGCCGAATCAAGTCTTGGGAAAAACTTAAGAAGTTGATGAAGAAGAGGTTCTTGCCCGACAACTATAATAAGCAAGATCTCTTCCTCAAACTGAACTCCCTAAGACAACATGGGATGAGCGTTGAAGAATACATTCGTGCGTTTGAACAACTCAAAATGAGGAGTGAAGTTCCAGAAGTTCGCGAGCAAACCATCGCTCGTTTTCTTGGCGGAATGAATCGAGAAATTGCTAATATGGTTGAACTTCAACCGTATTGGTCCTTTGAAGACGCATGCAAGTTAGCCATAAAAGTCGAAAAACAATTGAAGAGCAAGAGGTTTCCCTCCAGAACCTCAACAAAGGCGACATCCTATTTTAAGAGTGCTTCCTCAAGCAAGGACGAGAGTACATCGACAAAAGACAAAAGCAAGGGAAAGAATGCATAGCCTTCCAAAGAAGTCCAAAAGAAGTTTGAAGGTGATGCAAGGAAATGCTTTAAGTGCCATGGTTTTGGGCATTTACAATCAAATTGTCCAAATCGGAGAGTTATGACTCTTCAAGAAATTGAGGAGATCAATTCGGCGCTTCAAGAGGCTGACAATGAAGACCAAAATATTTCCGAATCTGATCGGGAAGAAGAAGTTGTGGAGAAATCTCTCCTTCCTCAAGTGAAGCCATACAAGATCGCCCGGTTGAAATTGAGTCTTCTTGCGGTGTTGATTAGCTTTCTTCTTGTAAGATTCGTTTGCCTTTTCAATGTTGGATCGAATCTGCTCATGGAGCTTCTTCATTGATTCAGCTCTTTTCTTGCCATCAAAGCTCACTTGAGAGTTAGACGGAATTGGAATCAAATCAATGGGTGTGAGAGGATTAATTCCATACACAACTTCAAATGGCAATCGACCAGTAGTATTACTTGGTGATCGATTGTAAGCAAATTCAGCATGCATGAGTTTTAAATCCCAATCTTTCAACGATTTACTCACCATACCACGAAGAAGAGTGGTTAGAGTACCATTTGTTACCTCCGTTTGGCCATTCGTTTGGGGATGACAAGCTGTGCTGAATAAGAGCCTTGTACCAAGCATTCTCCATAGAGTCCTCCAGAAGTGGCTTAAGAACTTGGAATCACGATCCGACACAATGGTCTTTGGTACTCCATGAATGCGGATAATCTCTTTGAAATATAATTAAGCAATATGAGATGCATCATTGGTCTTGTGACATGGCACGAAATGAGCCATTTTAGAGAACTGATCGACGACCACCATGATAGCATCTTTTCTTCTTTGAGTTCTTGGTAGAGCCACAATGAAATCCATGATAACATCCTCCCAGGGCTGCAATGGTACCGGAAGTGGAGTATACAAACCTTGATGGAAATGGCTTTTTGATCTTTGGCAAGTTGCACACCTTGAGATGATAGCATGCACATCTCCACTCATTTTTGGCCAATAGAAATGCTCTTGAAGAACCTCAAGAGTTTTGTTAATACCAAAATGACCAACCAATCCTCCACCATGCGCTTCTCGAATCAACAATTCGCGAAAAGAACTCTTCGGCACACATAATTGATTTCCTTAAAAAAGAAACCCATCTTGCAAAGAATAAATACCTTGAACTCCCTGCTTGCAACTGTTGATGATAGAGGAGAATTCCGCATCTTCAGAATAAAGTTCTTTCATTAATTGAAATCCGAGAATCCTAGAGTCTAGAACCGCAAGCATAGAATATCTTCTCGATAAAGTATCTGCTACAACATTAGTGTGCCTCGGTTTATATTTTGAGACGAAAGAAAAGGATTGAAGAAATTCTACCCATTTTGCATGTCTCGAATTAAGCTTGCGTTGGCCACTAATAAACTTAAGCGCCTCATGATCAGAATGAATGACAAATTGCTTTGGCCTCAAATAATGACTCCAATGATCAAGAGCTCGGAAAAATGGCATAGAACTCTTTGTCATAAGTTGAATAATTCCTCTTGGAATCAAATAACTTCTTGCTAAAATATGCCAATGGTTTTTGTGCTTGCACCCGTAATAAAGCACCAATACCAACTCCGCTTGCATCACACTCAACTTCAAATACTTTATCAAAATCAGGAAGTGCAAGAATAGGGGACTCACAAAGTTTCTGCTTGATTATGTCAAAGGCATTTTGAGCAGCCTTTGTCCATTCAAAAACACCATTCTTCATACATTTAATTATAGGAGCCATGATGGTACTAAAGTTTTTTACAAAACGTCTATAGAAAGAAACATGTCCATGAAAGCTTCTTACATCAGAAATGGACGTCAAAACTGGCCAAGTCTTCATAGCTTCCACCTTGGTTTGATCAATAGAGATTCCATATTTGGAAACCACATAACCAAGAAACACAATGCTAGGAGAGAAAAACTCACATTTCTCCATTTTAGCATACAGTTTTTGATCTCTCAAGATATTGAAGACTTGTTTTAAATGAGAGATATGCTCCTCCTCGTTCCTACTATAAACAAGAATATCGTTGAAATAAACAATGACAAATCGACCAATAAAGGAACGAAGAACCTCATTCATAAGTCTCATGTAGGTACTTGGAGCATTAGATAATTCGAATGGCATAACCAACCACTAATAAAGGCCTCCCTTGGTCTTGAAAGCCGTCTTTCATTCATCACCTTCTCGCATTTTGATTTGATGATAACCACTTCGCAAATCTATCTTTGAAAACACAGAAGAACCATATAATTTGTCAAGCATATCATCAAGTCTAGGTATATGGTACCTATACTTAATGGTGATGTTGTTGATGGCCCGACTATCAACACACATTCGATATGTACCATCCTTCTTAGGTACAAGTAGAGCCGGAACAGAACAGAGACTCATGCTTTCTCGGACGTATCCTTTGACGATAAGTTCATCGACTTGTCTGTGAAACTCCTTTGTTTCCTCTGGATTACATCGATAAGCTGGCTTGTTTGGTAGTGGAGCATCGGGGATCAAATCAATTTGATACTCAATACCTCTTATGGGAGGTAATCTAGGTGGCAAATCCTCCGGAAACACATCTGCAAATTCTTTCAACAAGCAATGCATTTTTGGATGTATGGGTCGCTCTATCTCACTCTTTTTCTCCACCACAAGCAAAGCAAATACATTCTTTCGTTTGCTAATGGCTCTCTCAACCCGTGTCTCACTTAAGAACATATTTTCCTTACAAGTGTTTCCCTCCCCAGGTTGATTATTATGTATCGAATAAGGACTCAATGGTAAAAGAGTAATACATTTTTGTTCCTTATGAAATGAGTATGTGTTTTTCCGACCATCATGCATATGTCACAGCCCGAAAGTTAGCATGTCCAAGAGGTTTCCATGGCACGAGCGTGACATGTTGATGACCCTCAGCCTATACTCCCAAGATGTAAAGTATTCTCCTAGGGGCGGGCGATACTGTATTTGTACGCATACGATATAAATGCGAGTAGCTGATAGTTGACAATAAATGCCGGTAGTTGGTAGATGGGGAGGTGCAATCTCCACTGTCAGATCTAAGGGAGATCTACGGATAGGGTTTGCCTTATACTTGTATATAAAGGGGTGTCCTCCCTCATTGTATTCTCATTCACAAGCAATATAAAAACCAGAGCTTCTCTCTCTACATACGAGTCTTGTGAGTCGAGTGTGAAAGGCTGCTTAGGGGTAAAACCTTAAGGCCGCACGGGTGAATCGAGGAGTGATCGAGAGTTGATCGATCGGCCTGTGACACATAGCATTTATATCAAATTGCCACGGTTTACCCAATAACAAGTGGCATGCCTCCATAGGAATCACATCACATACAACCTCATCTCGATAGTTCTTCCCAATCGAAAATGATATAAGAACGCGTTTGGTTACCTTGAGTTCATTCCCTTGATTGAGCCATTGGAGCTTGTATGGTTGAGGATGTTTCGTTGTTGGAAGCTTCAACTTGTCGACAAGAGTTGTCGAAACAACATTGGTGCAGCTCCCACCATCGATGATCACCAAACACACCTTTCCATTAATAGTGCAACGCATGTGAAATATATTCTCCCTTTGCTCTTTATTAGGAGAAAATTCAACATGCAATGCTCTTCGGATGATCAATAGCTCACCATCATCGGCTTTCTCCACAACTTCTTCTCGATCAGATTCGAAAATATTTTGGTCTTCATTGTCAGCCTCTTGAAGCGCCAAATTGATCTCCTCAATTTCTTGAAAAGTAATAACTCTCCGATTTGGACAATTTGCTTGTAAATGCCCAAAACCATGGCACTTAAAGCATTTCCTTGCATCACCTTCAAACTTCTTTTGGACTTCTTTGGAAGGCTCTGCATTCTTTCCCTTGCTTTTGTCTTTTGTTGACGTACTCTCGCCCTTTCTTGAGGAAGCACTCTTAAAATAGGATGTCACCTTTGTTGAGGTTCTGAAGGAAAACCTCTTACTCTTCAATTTTTTTTCGACTTTATGGCTAACTTGCATACGTCTTCAAAGGACCAATACGGTTGAAGTTCAACCATATCAGCAATTTCTCGATTCATGCCGCCAAGAAAACGAGCGGTGGTTTGTTCGGGAACTTTTGGAACTTCACTCCTCATTTTGAGTTGTTCAAACTCACGAATGTATTCTTCAACGCTCATCCCATGTTGTCTTAGGGAGTTCAGTTTGAGGAAGAGATCTTGCTTATAGTTGTCGGGTAAGAACCTCTTCTTCATCAACTTCTTGAGTTTTTCCCAAGACTTGATTCGGCCTTTTCCTTCCCTTGCTCGTTGATGCTTTAGATTCTCCCACCATAGAGAAGCATATTTGGTCAACTTCAGGACAGCAACCTTACATTTCTTCTCATTCGAATAGGATTTGAAGTCAAAAATTCGTTCGGTTTTGTGTAGCCAATCCACAAAGTCGTTGGGATTAAGATTACCGTCAAACTCAGGGACCTCCACTTTAATGTCTCTTTCATCCTCCTTATGCCTCCCTCTCCGTCTTCATCTTCGAATTGGAGGTTCAGAATCACTAGAGTGCAAAATTGTTCGGTTGTCTCCAGTGGACTCGGAATCGCCATCAGAATTTTGATGAGATTCAGAATCGTCACGCCGATGCCGTTCATTGGGATGCCTTGCTGGTTAACCTTGTCTCGCCGGATTCTCTAGAAGATTGAGGACTCGCTCCATTTGTTGTTGAAGATTTTGGATTGCACGATCTCGCCTTTCGTTGTGCGCTTGCTCCAAAGTCAAGCCTCTGGGAACTAGATCATCCATAAGGACTTTGTAATAGAAGAAAGGAAGGAATCACTCAAATATTTTGATGCGTGATGGGTTGAGTGATTCAAGAACGGAGATTTTTCAGAGGGGATTTTTGTGGTTAAGTATATGGAGTAGTGTATACGATGAAGAAACGAAAAGGAATAAGAAAAAATAAAATGATCTCTTCCCAAGGTATAAAGGCCTCGCCACCAACCGAGAATGAGGATCGAGATCTACGAAGCTCACCACCAAGGCCTAAAGCTTCCACCAGCCAAGGATAAAGGACTTCGGGATAGGAGAAGCTCACCACCAAGGCCTAAAGATTCCACCAGCCAAGGATAAAGGGCTTCTTGGCTCACCACCAAGGAGTGATCTACACTCCAAGGATAAAGAAACCGAAAGGAGTTATCCACTCTCCAAAGGAGTTCACTCAAGTTGAGAAAATCTCACCATTCTCATTCATGAAATTCGTATCTCCTACATTGGATAGTTTTCTCCTGTTTATATGAGGATTTTAGCCTTAGAAAATATTAAAAACAAACTTTAATGACCTAGGAACTTAAACATTCGACTCTTGAGTTACATAAAAATAAAAACAACTATGAACTTAATAAAAAGCCTTTACTAACATGGGAACTAAATGCCTTTAATCTTCGGCCTTCCGCATTCTCGAACCGTTAGCTTTCCGTGTTTTTGAACATTTGGCTTTCCATATTCTTGAACCACTTTCGTGAACCTCTAGCCTTCCCAAAATTCGAGCTCCTCCCTTGACCAGAAAATAATCCTCTTGAAACTTCATCAATTGGTCATACAAGACATCTAAAATGGCCTCCCATTGATACCTATCGATATACCACAAATTACTGATAAGTAATTAACATTATTCATTCAAAATGATCCATCGAAGCACATAATGCCCAACTTCTTTATTGGCTTGGATAAGCATCGATGGTTCTGAGTTGGTCGATGGAGCTACGTTGGATGCTCCCGCATCAACATCACTAAAGTTCGGCTGTCTCTTAAACTCTGATTGCTCTCTCACCAGCTCTTGCTCCACTAACTATGCCCTTTCATAAATCTCCTGATAATCTCTTATGTTCAAAGGCACCAGTTGTTTCCTAATATCAGTCCTCAATCCTTTCAGAAATCTCTTAGCTTTCTCCTCACGATCCTCAATCAATCTAGGAGCATACTTAGACAATTCAGAAAATTTTGCCTCATACTAATCCGCTGTCAGTTCCCTTTGTTCCAACTGAACAAACTCAGTGATTTTCTTGTCCTTAGCACAATCAGAGAAATGCTTTCTATTGAAAGCTCTCACAAACTCTTCCTAGTTCACATTAGTACCTGGTGGAAATATGGTATCCTTCGAAGCTCTCCACTAAAACTTTGCATTTCCCTCTAGCTAGTACTCTGCCAAAACTATTTTCTCATCATCATTGCAGTCCAACAATCGGAAAATTCGCTCCATTCCATCAATCCAATGTTCCTCCTCCTCAGGACTTCCCATTCCACTAAATTTAAGTGGCTTCAACTTCAGAAATTGTTCCACCAGTCCTTAAGGGTGACGTTCCATTCCAGGTTGGTTCTGCGCTTGCCTATCCATCAGATTTCCAATGTTGGCCAATGCTTGCAGGATGTCTTCCATTCGGGGTTCAGCCCTTGCAGCAGAGGCTTCAGCCCTCAATGGATGAGCACTTCCAGCTCGCATTATGACTTTCCTGCAATTTCCAAGCATTACCTCAGGAATAATCTGAGACTCACTGTCTCTATTCAAAGCAACTACTACTACATAAGTAACATAAACATGTTACTGGTACCTAAAAGCAACTCATAATAAACTACTAGGGATCTACGAGTGAATACTCATCACCCGTTATTCAAGGTTAACCAATTATTCCATTTAATACCATATGGTGTGCGTTGTCATCATGTTCCTCAATTCCCAAATAAGGCTCCTTATCACTCCAATCTATAACCATTGCTCTGATACCAAAACCGGCCTGTGGCACCCCCGAACAGCTAGGGTTGCCACAGCTACTTATCGCTCCTCCTAATGAATACCAGTTACATCTCTTAGCGGAAGCACCGTAGTTCATAGACATTTTTTTTTTTTATAAGAGTTTAGCGCAGCTCATGACAAATTTAAAGACGAGTCTCACCACCCCTCTACTCTCATAATGATGGTACAATGCACAGTTACTACATATTGAAGGAAAACATAAGCCGAGCCACTTTTATTTACATCTTTAGGATGGACATCT
Source organism: Eucalyptus cladocalyx (assembly GCA_017140615.1). Classification (NCBI taxonomy): domain Eukaryota; kingdom Viridiplantae; phylum Streptophyta; class Magnoliopsida; order Myrtales; family Myrtaceae; genus Eucalyptus; species Eucalyptus cladocalyx. The sequence continues at coordinate 23,063,497 of CM029521.1, read as the reverse complement.
TGGGTCGGTACAACCAAAAGAAAAGCCAAGACTTTTAGCTAAACTTGGCAGCAGCTCAAAAAGAGATCTCGACCCCCTATATCGATCATGTATAACCCTCCATCTACAAGTGTCGGCTATATCCAAAAAAACGTCAGCTCCATCTCTTCACGTGGGCCATCACACCCATCCAGGTGCATCGGGCGGTGGTGGCGGCAACATCCCCCGCATCACTCCATCATGGCGGAGGTGGATAGACAAGAACTCTTGGACGCCGAGCCCCCAGCCAGGCCCACATCATACATAACTAGCACCCAAACCTGTACGAACGTCAAACCAGGGATGTTGACACTATCAAGCTCCATACAATCGACCTCCACGTCAGATGGAAGGCCGTAAAAGGTACCCTACGTGACCGGAGTGAGAGGCATCTGTCTAATCTGAAATGTTGGTCCCCAAAAGGGTGAGTACAACCACTCGGCAGGTAAATGATCTATTAAACTACTCAATGCATCAAACAGAACAATCATAACATCATAATAGAGTACATATCATTCATGCATATACCATCATGCCATAGATGCATATAAAACCATGCACTCGTCAATCAAGCATTCATGCATATCCATCATGCCATAGGTGCATATACAACCATGCACTCGTCATATTATATCTTACAGTAATGCATACATATCACCATACCATGCATGATTCAATTCTCGCTTTTTATCTTTCAATTGGGTCACCACATTTTTCTTTCCCGGGACCAGCAATTTGCATCCCACATTTTATCGCTCGCACCCAACCCGGCGTCATGAGGAACCTCCGGTACACACCTTCGAGCATTCGACACACACCTCTGAGCATCTCGTACCCCAACCGGCATCACGAGGTATCCCTCGGCACACACCTCCGAGGCTTCCTGCACCTCCACATTCCGGGCATCTCGAAACTCTCGAGGACATTCGACACACACACTCCGGGCATCCGGCACCCACCTCCGGGCATCCCAACACTCTCGGGGCATCGTCGGCTCACACCTCCGACGATATCCTCATTTATCATAATTCATATCCACATTTGTGTCTCAATATCAACATGGCACATGATGTAATGGCAACGAGGTCAATTTCAACTTTTGAAATTCGCACAAACCAGCTTGCACAGTTTTAGAAAACATTTTCATTAAATACCCAAATGACATTAAAAAATTATGAAATTCAAACATGTGATAGTCAAGACATAAGGTCAGATGCTTCATGAAGAACACTACACCAAAAGATTCCCATATAGCTCAATACAGAACACGCATCACAGCACTACTAATTCTGTCCGTTCCAATTGTACAGTTTTTGAAACATTTTTGGTTAAATAGGCAAATGAACTTCAAAAATTACGAAATTTGAATATGTTGCAATCAAGAAATAACCAAAGATATTTCATGCAGAACACTTTTCCAAAATAATCTCGTACAAAACGGTATAGACCACGCATTACAACATTACCAAGTCAGAACGCATCAGATTACACAGTTTTAGAAACATGTTCGATTAAATACCCAAATGACCTCCAAAAATTATGAAATTCAACTATGTGATAGCCAAGATCATAAGGTAAATACTTCATGAGACATCAAAGTCATATTCGTCCTAGGTAATAAAATATATGCGGTTGAAACCCCTGTTCCCAGTACCGAAATTTCCAGATCTAACCACCTCCGAAAGACCACGATTTCACCTACCTATTATTATTTTTTTTCTCTAAATTTTTTATATGTTAAACCTCAGGATGTCCTTTACATCTTTTGTTAATAAATCGAAGTGAAATTTCAACAAAAAGATAGCCTTACAGTCCATGCATTCATCAAAGGTAGTTACTGAAATCTCCAGATCCAGTCTCTCCAAAGAATAAATATTTCACCCACTTATACTCGTTTTTTTTATCCCAAATTTTAGTATGTTATACTCAAAGAAGTCCTTAACAACTTTCATTCAGAAGTCAAAGCCAAAATCCAACTCGAACATCACATGCAAGTCACTAGAACATCCAAGGTCGAGCTGTTTTCTCAAGAACAGTTTACTATTCTAGAACACCACTCTTAAAACTTCAATTTTTCACATCCTAAACATCCGAAATTTGTCACCATTGAATCACATACACTAAGCACAACATGCAAGAGTAGATCAAGGATCCCACTTGCCTCTAAACCAAGCAAGCAACAAGCACAACAGCGACGGGACACGGCGACGGACGATGGACGCACGGCGGACGGTCGACGAACGGTCCTCCTCCTTCCTTTCTTCCTTTCTTCCTTCTCTTCTTCTCTTTCTCTCCTCTCTTTCTCTCTTGGACGAACCCTTCTCTCTCCCTCTCTTTCTCGCTTAAACCAGCCATCATCTCCCCCTAGTTTTTCTGCCCCTCCATCATTAGCCATCATCACTTCTTTGCATGGTTGACACTTGGCCATCTCCATGGGACAAGTGGGCGAAGCATGCAAAAACCAGCCTCTTCCCCTCCCTTCTTTGTACGGTCGACGGCCCCTCTTGGGCTCTATGGGCCGGCCATTTCGGCAATCTTAGGCCCAACACTCTTGGGCCTAAGACCCAAGCTTAAATAACCTAAGATTAACCCTTTTAAAAATTAATTAAATCCCTATTAAATCAAAGTACTAAATTGCAAATTAAATGGCTATATACTTGCAATCATAAATCCATAAGTTCCAATTTATAATACATATGGCCAAAGATTGAACTTTCTTTCCCAAAATTTATCCATAAAAAACTTGACCATAAATTTCATTTGAATCATGGATCAAAAGGCTACAAAAAATACAATAACGGTGTTTTCATCGCCTATCCATGGCTCATGGCATATTTAGGGCTTTTCATGAAATTCTAGGATGCCACAATAAGCTTTTCTTATGTCCTAAAGGATCGGGAGGAAAGTTTATGCCTTTTGCAAGCTCACGCCGGATTCTATTGATCATCTCTTCTTCGGCTGCAGTATTACTTCGAGTATAGCTTATTTTTGGGTGGCCAAGTGCAATCTCCTATGGAGAAACGGGTCATGGGCGGAAAATCTTCAGTGGGCGATGAAATTCCTATCAGGTAAGGACTTCTATCATGCTATAGGGTGCTTCTCTTTTGTTGCGCTCTTCCACCTTATTTGGAGGTATAGGAACGACATTCTCTTCGGAGGTCATCCAGTGGTGCCTGTGGCTATCAAGAAGCATCTCATTAAAGTGGTCAAGGAAAAAGCCTTAACCTTTAGAAGCGTCAAAGATTACCCGAGAAATAGAAGGCTTCAACTGAATTGGGGGCTCGACCCTTCTATTTTCTCTTCTCCTACGCCGATCACCTAGTATCTCCTTCAGTGTGTCTTGCGGCTGCCTCCCCGTTTTTTGCGCCTTCCTTGGCGGCCTTGCCTCGGATCTTTGGGTCCTCCTTGTTGTTGTTCCTTGGTTGGTATTGTTCTCTTTGTTTCCCTAACCTTGCATGGCTGTCTTGTCCTTGTTTTCGGCTGTTTGTGTTGGCTTGCTTGATTTGACCACCGTGCGGTGTTCTTTTGCATTTGGTGCCCTTTCACTCATTTTGACGCTGTGTCTCTTTGAGTGAAAGTTTTGTGGTGCCTAATCTTCTGTAATTATTAGTTCTTAGCTCAATATATCATTACCTTTACTAAAAAAAAAAAAAAAAACAGATTCAATCAATAAATAATCTTGCAGATCTTTTTACCAAATCATTGCTAACATCAACTTTTGAGAAATTAATATATGGCATTGGTATACGGCGAGTTCACAAGATGCAAGATTGATTAGCCCCAGCAGTGACTACATGACTCAATTGAGGGGGAGATATTATGAACTATACATTGCAGCATTGATATGCAGCGAGTTCACAAGATACAAAATTAATTAGCCTCAGCAGTGACTATATATGCATTGCACTCTTTTTTCTTTTTGTCCGGTTTTTTCCCACATGGTTTTCCCGACTTAAAGTTTTTAACAAGGATGCATCCATAAAATGGAGAGATCATAAAATTTGTGCTATGCACTCTTTTTCCCTTTTATCTGGTTTTTGTCCTATTGGGTTTTTCCAACCGAAGGTTTTTAATGAGGCAGTATCATTCGATGCACATTCATAATGAATACAATGAATATTCATTATATTCATCTTATCTAATGTACTTATTATGGTACATTTGTATCATACATTCTAAGTACATCTCCCTATATAATGAACGTTCATTTCCCTATTCAGTACATGTATCATTCGATACATTAATATTAATTATAAGTACATTTTTGTTCTCTTATAAATAGGAGTTTAGTTTTGATGTACAATAAAACAACACAGTGAAATACACTGATACACTAGAAATAAAACTCTCTTATCTGGCTTTCTCTACTATCTACGGTGTTCACTTGCTTTCTCTTCTCAATCTCTTCTCTATTATATATTCGCAACGCAATATTTTACAACAATTTTAAATACATCCTCTAATTTATATGATTTTCAAGTATTAAACTCAATTAAAGATAGAATATGGATATACTTTCTCTTTATTCATTTTTTAAAATATTAAAACTCAATATAAATAAAGTATTAAAATTGGGAGAAGGGAGTACATAATTGATAATACGTTTTCTGAGTTGTCTATCCCTCAAGTTACTGTTTTCACGAATTAAATTCCAATAAGAGATGAAAACGAATAACAAATCACTAAGCTAAAAGCTTATTCATTGAATGCAGACCACACATCAAAATTACACTACGTGTCTTGCCATGCGGCAATCATAGAATTGAAGTGTCAAGTGATAAATACAAAAAACAAACACTCTTTGACCTCTAGCTTTAACAATAGTAGAGTTTTATAGCGTCATCTGTCAAATTTTTGTGCCTCTCTTTTTTTTTTGGGCAGCACTATTTCTACCCCCATTTTGACTAAAACACTTATTTTTTCCAATGAACTTACCACAATACCCTCTCTCCCTTCAAATTATTGATTTTTATTTTATCATATTAACCCACAAAAACTGCCTTTATTTTTATCTTCTCTCTAGTCTTATCAGTTTCATGATATAACTGTCAAATTACACCCAAAAACATATTATCTTACCTTGTATCATATTATTATTTTGCCTAGACAAGTTCATTAATTTAAGTTTATGATATCATATTTTAATCACAAAAGTTACATAAAATATTAGAAATTTTTAACTATGACAGCTTATGAATATATAATCAACTACTTATTTTTTTATCAAATAGTTTGAGGGAAACATTATTTCAAGTGAAAAATAAAATTTAATATAATTATCTAGACGATTTTGACATTGTGAATGTTTTTTCGGAATAAGTTTGTATGAATTTAAAGTTAAACATTGCTAATTCGTGCTTCTTCTTTTTTTTGAGCTTTTCACATTTTAATATGAATTGCAAGATGGGGTCAAAAATTAATTTATGCCTTCTTCACTTTCTAACTCAAATAAGATTTTTTTCAAATGAACATTATAAGCATATTTTAAAGTTTTGATACACTTAGTGTGAGAATGAATCTACAATCGTTAGTAATTACTTTCTTCATAATTAGAGTAGAACACTAAGAAGATTCTTTTTCCTCCTTTATGTGCTTATCATTTGTTAATATTTAGATCTGATCTAAATATAAATATGTTGGACACTTGATCATTCTTCCAACAATGTAGCCTTTTTCATATTTTGATCAATTTTTTCTTTTCTATTTTTGATCAAAATCAGTATAATTAAATTGAATTTTAATTTTCGACTTTGAAATATAGTTTCGCTTATACTATTTGATAAAATATGGAATTAATCGTGTATTCATAAGCTGTCATAAATAGAAAATAGAAAGCATAATTTCATAAATTAAAATCGACAACATTTTCTAGGCAATTACAATAAGATGCATGATCAATGATATTTTGTTGGGTGTAATGGAGTATTTATATTGTAACACTTATGAGAGAGGTGATAAAAATAAGGGAAAAAGTCACCAAAAACCCCGAACTTTGTTTTGTGACGTAAAAAACCCCAAAGCTTGCTAACTGTGACACATTTACCCCGTTAAGGGTATTTTCGTCTTATTTTTCTGTTTTTTTCTTTTTTCTTTTTTTCTTCCTCTCTCTTCCCTCCGCCGGCCATGGTGGAGCTGGCGGAGGAAAGCCGACTTCCGGTGAGGGCTGCCCTCGCCGGCGTCGGGCGAGGGAGGCCCTTGACTGGGTCGAACGAGGGCCTCCTCGCCGACGCGCCGAGGGGTGCTCTCACCGGCGTCGGGTGAGGGTGCCCCCGCCGATCCGGGCGAGGGAGGCCGTTGTCCGTCCGACGATGCGTCGGCGAGGATGCTCGCCGGATTTGGCGAGGGCACCCTCGCCCGACGTCGGCGAGGGCGGCCCTAGCGGCCTGTGTGAGGGCGACCCTCGCCCGACACGGCGAGGGGTAGCCCTCGCCGGACGCCGGCGGAGGGAAAGAAGAAGAAGAAGAAGAAAAAGAAAAAAAAAAAGTAAAAAGTTTTTAAAAGTAAAAAGACCAAAACGCCCTTATAATTTAGGGTAAATGTGTCACACAAATGAAAGTTTGGGATTTTTTTATGTCACAAATAAAATTTTGGGGTAAATGTGTCACAGTTAGCAAACTTCGAGGTTTTTTACGTTACAAAACAAAGTTCGGGGTAAATTTGTCACTCGAGGCAAAGTTCGGGGTTTTTGGTGGCTTTTTCCCTAAAAATAAAGGTAGTTTTGTGGGTTAACATGATAAAAAAGAAACAATAATTTGAAGAGAGAGAGAGGAGGGTATTTCGGTAAGTTAAGTGAGAAAAGGAGTGTATTTATATGTTTTTCTCGAATTCATAAATCCAGTTCAATTAGGGCGCGTTTGGTAACGTTTCTGTTCTTTTTTTGTTAGGAATAGAAACAAAAAAAAAAAGTATTTGCTCCGGAAATAGTTTTGAACAAAAGAACGCGTTTGGTAAGTGTAAAAAAAACGTCTTGAAATAAAAAAAGTAAACACGTTTTAGAATCGCAGTTAATTTGTTTTTAGAATAGAAAAAGAATGTAAGCTTGAGTTTGGTAAATTGTACAAAATTTCTGTTTTTAAATTTTTTAAAAAAATGCTTTTTTCTAAATAAAGTTTAAACTTGATATTGAATTGTCATTCTCATGAAATGCTCATTAATTTTATTTTGTTCATTGTGAGTAAAGACAAACATTTTGAACATGATCATATGTCATACTTGGTAGAAAACTTTGTAAGTAAAATTAGAATCAACTTTTTTTCAAGTACTTTTTTTATTTTTTATTTTTATAACATTTAAACTTGATTGAATTCTCATTCCCATGAAATTCTCATCAATTTAATTTTGATAATGGTGAGTGAAGAAAAATATTTCCAACATAATCATATGTGCATACTTAAAAAAAAATTTATAAGTAAAGTTCGTACAATAAGAACTAGTAAAAAAAAGAGTATCTTATACATCTCAACATGAATCCTTCCATACAACGAGAGCCCGATCTTGAATTCGAACACCATGGTGACCTTCGTATCTCTCCTTCAATCCTCTCAAGATGCTTATAGTATCAGGCACACTGGGTTCCGCCACATAAACCTGTTGGAACCTCCTTTCAAATGCCGCATCTTTCTCTACATACTTCCTATATTCCTCTCTAGTGTCGTAGCACCGATACATCGCAGCTATCCTCTGGCAAGCATGGGTTTAAATAAATTGACCGCATCCATGGACCCTTCAGTACGCCCAGCCCCAAGAACGAGGTGAATTTCATCAATAAATAGGATCACTTTTCCTTCAGCCTCCTCAACCTCCTTCAAAACTGCCTTCAGTCGCTCTTCAAATTCTCCTCTGTACTTCGCTCCAGCTACCAAAGCACCCATATCCAATGCAATAAGCCTAACTTCGGTAAGGTTGCTAGGCACGTCACCTTTCACTATTCTTTGAGCCAAGCCTTCCACAACAACGGTTTTGCCACACCAGGCTCCCCAATAAGAACTGGATTGTTCTTAGTCCTCCTTGACAGGATCCTTACGATTCTTCTGATCTCCTCATCCCGCCCGATAACTGGGTCAAGTTTACCAGCCTGCTCCACTAAATCCCTTCCATACGTCTTCAATGCTTGGAAAGTAGTGTCACCAGAGGCACTCTCCACCTTCCTCCCTTCTTTCCCACGAAGCTTCTCAAGTTCTGATTTCACCCTTGCACTATCAATCTCGGCCTCCTTGAGCAGTTCCCCAATTTGTGAATCCTCAAGAAGGCCAATTACCAGCTGATCAACCGCCAAATGGCTGTCACCAAGACACTTTTGGGCAGCTTGGGCATGCCTAATTGCTTTGATTAGGCTAGTGCTGGCAGGTATCTCATCAGGAGGCGGGCTCTGACAAGGAAGTTTCTTCAAAGCTTGGTTAAACACTCTCTCCACCGCCTTCGGGGCTTCTTCACCCCAACATTGTCGACTGCTTGGCTGAAAATTCCAGCTGGATCCAAGATCAGAACCACGGCAAGATGAAGAGGAGTAAATTGCGCATGCCCAGCGCTCATTGCGAGCTCATGTGCCCCTGCAAGAGCCTCATTTGTTTTGTGGGTGAACTTGTCAGGATTCATAATGCCTTCTTATACCTGCACAGAGAACAGTCACAACCGTAAATCAATCTAGACACCATTCACCATCGCTACTCATGCGAGCAACAATCCCATCCCATTCTGCAAATCAGCAGTGTCAACTGTCAACCACCGAGAACGATCTCCCTTTTACAAGATTCTAGCAAACAATCTAATCCAATCCCAATCCCGATCCCGATTCTATCATCATTATCACCACAGATAGGACTCCGTCCCTACGAACCTCTCCGGAATTTGCTACCCAAAACATTGACGCACGACACCAAAGAGCAACTGACGATGCCGTGAAAATCACCTTCGTCATGAACAGAACCTAGGCACCCGATCACACCAGCCTAAACGAATGGTTCTGAAACCAAGGTATCCGCACGAACGAAACGCAACGACACCCGCTCAAGATTTCATCAGGCACAGTCGGGAGAGGAATGGAAAGAGAGAAGAAAACGCACCTCAAGAAAAAAAAAAAAAAAAAGGGGGAAAAACTCGATCAGTAACCGCTCCCAGGCGACGAAAGACAATTCAAGATGGCAAAAAGCTTCGACAAGTCGCAATTCACTTGCTCCGCTTCCGAACGTCGATCTTGCTTCTTTGGTTTTCGCTACGTTTGTTTCGTGAGATTTTATGGGGTTTGTGTTTGGCAGAGTAGCCACGCTCGAGCGAGCTGGCAAAGCGTCGCTGCGCTGCTCTGCCGAGCGAGCAGAGCAGCTCTGGCGAGCAGCCGTCGCCCAGATCTGGCAGATCTGGGCGACGGCTCGCTTGGGGCTCGGCGTCGCTCGCTCGAGCTGCTCTGCCGAGCGACCACAGCAGCTCGAGCTCGGCAGAGCAACGCTCGCTTGAGGCTCGAGCGAGCTGTCGCTGGAGCGAGCGTCGGGTGGTGGTCGGCGAAGGTGGCTCTCGCCGAAGCCCTCTTCGAACGGAGATGGAGGAGCAGCAGAAACTTACCTGGATTCAGAAGCTTAAGCCGATGAAGGAGCACCACCTGTCAGCGCCGGAGAGTCAGCGGAGTGGGGAGGCGCCGGAGAGTCGCCGGAGTGGGGAGTCGCCGAAGAGTCCGCCCGAGTGGGAGGCGCCGGAGAGAAGGCTAGTGTTTCTGGAGAGCGGAAGCAAGTTTTTTTTGTTTCTTTTTTATATTTTAATTTTATTCCAGAAACGAAAAAACAAAAAAAAATAGAAACGCAAGCAAACAGACGCGTTTCCGTTCTTTTTTTTGTTCCTTAGAACAAAAAACCACAAAATCTGTTTATAAACAGGTTTGAGAAGTGAAAACATGCAGCCCCTTAGTATTTTGTTTCGGGGCTTTGCAAAGACAAAGAAAGAGAAGCCCACGATGACGAGCGCTTATAAACCCGCGGTCGCTTCCTTCTTCGTCCTCTCCTCCTCCTCGAGGCTCCATCTCCACAGCTGCGAGAAGAGGTGCCTAGAATGCTTCGTCACTTCATTTCTTGGATTCGACGCAGTCGCTCTAAATTCTGGCCGAAACCCTGAATGCTCGCTCTGCGATCGCCGTCGTCATGCACCCTTCGTCGCTTTCCGCTCGCATAACCCTCCTTGCCCTCCTCTCCGCCTCCACCTTCTACTTCCTCTACAAATCTCGTCGCCGCAAGAACCTCCCTCTCGTCTCCTTCAACCCTAACGGCGATGGCAGCCTTGACGCTCCCTCTCGTCGCAGAGGCAAGCTCTTCTTCATCTCCCAGGCCGGCACTTCCAGAGCCCTAGCTGGTCGCCTCTTCTCTCGCCTCGCCTCCAACGGCCTCCCGTTCGACCTTGTCGACCCGCAGAGCTATGAGCCCGAGGATCTCTCGAAAGAGTCCCTCGTGTTGATGGTCGCCTCCACTTGGGAGGACGGGAAGCCCCCCGAGAACGGCCGGTTCCTCGCCAACTGGCTCGGCGAGAGCGCCGCCGACTTCAGGGTGGGGTCGCTGCTTCTCTCGCGGTGTAAGTTCGCAGTGTTTGGCATCGGGAGCGGTGCGTACGGATCCCATTTCAATGCCGTGGCGAAGGACTTGTCGGTTAAGATGAGGGCCTTGGGTGCGGGGGAAATTTTGCCTGTGTCTCTGGGGGATGTTGATAAGGGTGATGTCGATGGCGTTTTCGATATCTGGAGTGAGAAGTTGATTTCGGTATTGAAGGGGGTTGAGGACAGTGGCGTGATATTGGAGAATGGCGCTGGCATTGGAGGAGAGAGTGAGAATGAGAGTGATGGTGGTTTTGAGAGCGATGAAGATGGAGAGAGTGGTGGCGAGACGGTGGTGGTCGATCTCGAAGATATTGCTGGTAAGGGTCCGTCGAGGAAGTCAGGGGCAGTTGCTCAAATCAATGGGAAAGCTAATGGGACGAGAGAGATGGTGACTTCTGTTATAAGAACTAGCTTGGAGAAGCAGGTGCGTAATTGCCAATTGAGGCTATTTGAACTGTTCTTGAATTGGGCAATTGAATGCATAAAGATAGCGTTCTCTTGGCTGGTTCAAATCTCCACAAGTATATTTCTGTAATATATGTATATGGATATAGGTGCTTCATCACAACCTTTATGATTTCACTTTGAAGCAGCTTTTATTGATAAACTCATTGTTGAACTCTATAGTCGGTGTCTTTATTAGTTCCCATTTTCTGTTTGCCCCTCTTTATGTTACTGGTCGAGTGGGCTTTACCTGCCGCTCACCTGTGTCTTAGGTTAGTTTCTTTTGCTAACTTGATGCCGTCAACCTGCAGGGCTATAAGATTATTGGTTCACACAGCGGGGTGAAAATTTGTAGATGGACCAAATCACAACTGAGAGGTCGAGGAGGTTGCTACAAGCATTCTTTTTATGGCATTGAGAGTCATAGGTGATTATTGCTTATTATTTTTCCTAAGTTAATTGGAATAATTTGATGTTTTCATTAGGCGACGCAATTTTTGTCAAGAGAAAATGATGGAGCAAAGTTTATGCTGCTGCTAGTAGTATATTTTTAAGTCTCTGGATGTTTTAACTTTTACATTTAAAACTCAAAGGCTGAAGTAGCTCTGATCACTGCTTAGCTGCGTTTTGAGGAGAAGGTGATATCGCTTTTGGTCTGCACCCTTCCCTGTACTTCATGGAAGGCGCTCTCTGGATTTGCAAACCGAATGCTTTTGCAGAACGAATGGGATAAGGAGAGAGAATTACGGCAACTGAGACTTGGACTGCATTAAACCCTGAAACTCTTACTCCTTATGACAGAGCATTTGGGACTAAGCCTTTTTGTAGTAGATAGAAAATCCTCATTTTTTATGTGGTCACTAGTAACATAATGGTTGCTTTCTTGTCATTTTTATACTGTTTCGTATTGCTGGCCATACTCAATTGTGTTGATACTGAGAAGATGGGTTGATAGGTTGACCTTGCAGTGCTACGTATGCATCTGTCCTCATAATTCATGGTCTTTCTGTCATTGGTTTCTTTTATTATTAGAATTTGCCATTTATGTTTCTAAAGCGGAAGCAAAACAGGTGCATGGAGGCAACCCCTTCTTTGGCATGTGCAAACAAATGTGTCTTCTGCTGGAGGCATCATACAAACCCAGTGGGAAAAAGCTGGCAATGGAAGATGGATGATCCACTACAGATTGTTGATACTGCCATAGAGCTTCACACAAAAATGATCAAGCAAATGAAAGGGGTTCCTGGTGAGGTTTATTGCTTCAAATTTTTTAATTACCGGTGTGATTTCTTTTGTTGGAAGTTGGTGTTTTGCTGGTGAAGCATATGTTGCCTACGTAGATGTACTTATGAATGAGCCTCTTTACTCTTCATGACATTGTTACAGGCGTTACACAGGAACGCTTATCTGAAGGTCTCTCCCCTAGGCATTGTGCTTTATCTCTTGTTGGTGAACCTATCATGTACCCAGAGATAAATGCTCTGGTGGATGAGCTACACAGGAGGCATATTTCTACTTTTCTAGTAACAAATGCACAGTTCCCTGAGAAGATTAAAATGTTGAAGCCTGTCACACAGGTATTCCCCTCTACTTTCTTATTTGCAAGGTTTAAAAGGTTACTGCCATCAAAGGCCTTGACTGGATTTAACGGTAACAGAATTCATATTTTTGGAAATGTGCAGTTATATGTGAGTGTAGATGCGTCAACAAAAGAAAGCTTGAAGGCAATTGACAGACCATTATTTGGGGACTTCTGGGAAAGGTTCATTGTATGTGCTTTTATTTTACAACGCTTAAATTTTCATCTTATGTGGAGAAGACTTGAGCACAGTTCTTGATGAAGTTTGATACATGGACAAAAAGAAAACATGAAGTGAATATTATTTGGAATAATAGATTTGCATGTAATAATTTTTGGTAAAATCTCCATTGTAAAAGCACCATCTTGCTTGACACATTACCCTTCTTTGGTTTATTGTGCTGTTCCTGGAAGCATCTCTCTATGAGGCGGCTCAATTGTGAATTGCACTTCCTGTTGCTTCCATAAATATTTTTTTGATATAACAACTCTCTCAAGAAAATTTAAGCGCATTTTCATACCCATCCTTCCCCCCCCCCCCACCCCCTTCCCCCCCTTTTCTCTTCCCTCTCTCGCTTGAAATTCTGGTTTAGCCATTTTGTATGATATGTGGAACTTGCCTATGCAGTGGTGCTGATAAATCTAAGTTGTTCTTTATATTTGGAAATCAGTCATCACCAACATTTAAGTTATTTGCCAGGACTCCTTGCGAGAACTTAAAGACAAGCAGCAGCGAACTGTTTACAGATTGACACTTGTGAAAGGGTGGAATACTGAGGACATTGATGCTTATTCTAACCTCTTTAGCATTGGAAAGCCAGATTTTGTTGAAATCAAAGGTGTCACTTATTGTGGATCGTACGTTTTCAACCTCTCATTTATTATTATTATTTTTAATTAATAAACTTTTGCTTTTGGAGTTCTTGACCATTCTGACATGTCTTAGGTCCGCTACATCAAAGTTAACTATGGAGAATGTGCCTTGGCATTCTGATGTGAAAGCTTTCTCTGAGGCCTTAGCTTTGAGGAGCAAGGGCGAGTACGAAGTTGCTTGCGAGCATGTACACTCGTGCTGCGTCCTTCTGGCAAAGACGGACAAATTCAAAGTTCGTGGCCAATGGTTCACATGGATAGACTATGAAAAGTTTCAAGAACTGGTGGGTAAAATCAATAGGTTTGTGCATCTCTGATTTGTTTGAGTGGGACATGGTTTGAAGTATTATCAACCTCTCGAATTGCAGGTAGCTTCTGGTAATCCGTTTGACAGCAGGGATTACATGGCAGCCACACCATCATGGGCTGTGTATGGAGCCGATGAAGGAGGATTTGATCCAGATCAGTTGCGGTATAGAAAAGAAAGGCATCACAAAACGAACCGGTGATCATGTCGCTGTGCGAGTGTGTGTTCCTTTTGTGGGTTTAGAACCTCTGCTCTTAACTTCAGTTGCTTCTTCCGTGTCTTGCCTTGGACGATAGGTGATAATTCTTTGTACAACTTTTTGTGAGTGGGATATAAGAGCAAGATTATACCATTTTATGCAGAAGTGTTACTCCCAGTCTCCTCAGGGCAAAATTTTGTACCTCTAAAACTGAATTTACTAATGGGTAGTTTTTTTCTTCTCTCTCTCGTCTTTCACGAAGTTAGTGAATGCTGTAGTGGCGTTTGCTGTAAATTTAGCGAGTCTCCCATGTTAATTCGGCTTTAAAATGAATGCGCAACTCTTTGGGAATGTATGGATCATACTCAATCCGTGACCATGTGTCTCGTATCTGCGGTTCACATTTCTTGTATGGTTATTGGATGTGATGAACTCACCTCATGTAAATTCAGTTCCGGACAAATATCGGCTCCATGTAAGAGTATAACTATATGACATTTTAATTTTGACCGTGCCATCTTACATCTCTAAATATCGAACTACTTAAATATGTCTCGGCCTCCAAATCTTATATACATTTCGTAAATTTCAGCCGGTTTCTTATATTATTTTGCCGGCAAAATTGCATTTCCAAGAAAACGTCAAAGCAAATCATTCATGAATTTTATGAGACCGAATATTGGAATCACTTTTTTGAGGGAGAAATCACCAAAAAAAAATTTAGATGGAAAAAATTGGCGAAACGCTCCCTTTATTACAAATCCTGGACCTCAAAATCGAGAAAGGCGAAAGGACGGACCCAGGAGGAAACGTGTCATGGAGAGCAGAGTGGGTCCCGCCATTTACCCTTCTTTGTGCACGACGTCAACCTCCGAGTCAGCCCAGCCGAGGAGAAGATCTCTCTTAAATCTTTTTTCTTTTGTTATTTTTGGCTTTTCATCGTTTTTGACTTGGCCACTAGAGGCGCCCACCGTGAGCAGTGGGGCCTCTGATGGATTCTCAGTCGGCACCCGGTGGGTCCCTTCTTACGCGCTCGTCAACCCGCGTGCACCGCCCCGCTAAGCCCGACTTATCAACCCCTTGCCCCGACAACCCGCTAGCAAATCAAGCTAGCTCATGGGACCCCTCCGCGGTCAGCGCCGCGCGCCCCAGTAAGGCTGAGCCCTAAGCCGTAAGGACCCGAAATTAATTTAAACTATTTTTGGACATGGACATTTAATAAGAAAGGCCGATATGATCCATTCATGTTGGACCTAACTTGAATATTTTCATATAAAAAAAAAGTATGATAAACTAGTTTGAACAATGTTTTAAGCCACACCTTACAACTTAATCTTGAAACAATTAATTATCATCGTTCCTAGATAGTTAGACCAGTATTAGGCGGATGGTGATTTGAGAAAAGTTGATAAGTATTTATTCAACTTTTAGATTTTTAGGTAGATTTAGATTATGAATTTTAACTCACAACCAATATCCTAAATGCCTCCACAATGGTGGCTTGAGCAGTGTAACTTGGCCTTTATAATTCCATACCCAAACTCATGAATATATATAATTTATGAGATCATAAGGTTGGTCAAGCCTACCTTCTCCCAGATGATGTGGGGCATCTTGGTTACATGTTCAAATCATTCAACCGGTCTTTAATCTCAAGAAGCCTTTGATTCATCTATGGTGTTAGCTCGATCTTATCATGTCAAAAGGTAACCCCGGCTTTACTTTCACTAACACTATGGTAGGTAGCAGTGATGAGCTCACGCCAAATGAGGAATAATTATAGTTCAAATTGAACATCTTGTCTCGGATGTGGAATTCTTATGATAATGCCAAGAAATCATTGACACCGATTGCCCCTCTCCACACTTTTCTTTTCGCAAGAAAAAAGCAGTTGATCCTCTTGTTTGATTATGACTAGTGTTTGCTAGCCTTTTGACCCTCTTTGAGCTACTAACTATTGAGTTACCTCTTATAGACGGATTGCAAGAGAGCTTAGCTTACAACTATTTTACATGGACAGATCTATATGATTGAAAATCTTCTTCAAATGATTAAATCAAAGTTAGAGTAATTCAATTATTGTGGAACATAGAGCACATAGTAATCACACATGCAATGCGGTAATTGGTTATCACAAATCATGTTGAATAATGAAAATTTCATGTCATAATTATCGAATTTAATCTTGTTTGAGACGCTTATCGAATTAATATAGCAAACTACAGTTACCAAATATAATCTTGTTTGATAAGCTTAAGTTTTGATCTCCGGTCGTAAACAAGAAATTGTCATCGAATTAATTGAATTTATGCTAGAATGATATGTTCTAAAAGCAGTAGTAGTGTAGGATCTTGGCATGAATATAATGTTAAGTGAAGTATTCCCGATGACAAAGGTGCATAACTTGACTTATTGCTTTGTTTTGACTTGCTTTGACAGGAAATCCAACATCTCTGAACATGACAAATAACAGGAAACCAAAATATAAAAATCAAGTTGGGAATTATATCTCTAGTTGAAAATATTGAAGAAAGCTACACAAGATGATGGCTTTCTCTGCTAGAGAGATGATGAATAGGATCAAGGCTAATCAAAAGAATCATAACTTCTCTTGTTGAGCATAACGTCACCTATGTTCGTTCTATTTACCATGGATAAGGAAGCAATCAACATCTAGTATTGGAATTGATATAATATTTTGTGTACAAACCTTATGGAGAAAGATATGGATTTTCTCAATAAGATGAATTTGTTCAATTACACCATCACCACACATGTGAACAAGATGCTCTACTCGATAAAACTATAGCCTCTGTGTTTGTGATGCCCATCTTGTCGCATTATGTATACAATTTCTTGTCAATATGAATATTGCGTTATTGAACACAAGGAATCTTTTTTTGCCTTTATAAATTGGATTCATAACAACAATCTTAGTTAAAATTGCAAGCAAAGAGAGAGAGAGAGAGGGAGAGAGACGTTTGTTGAAGACATTTAACGAGTTAACTAGAATGATATATCACTACCACATCATAGTTGTAATCATATTAGTAAATCCATTCAACATATGATTTGAAAGGAATGAGTTAATGAGTGCTGCATGGGCACAATATTGTTCTAGTTGCTACATCGGAAATTTGAACTTTCTCTACACAGAACACAATATTGCCAGAGCAAATGTGACCAAAATGCGATTTGAAGTCTAACCATTCAATTAGTCCCAAACAGTTGGTATATTCTACCTAGCATGAGGTTAAACTTAGGTGCTATAAAACTAATGCTAGACAACCAAATAATGCTTATGAATATACTCTCTGGGGTCGATCCCAAATTCAATTCAATTCTTAGTATGGTCCAACCGCCAGGCCTTCTGACCAAGTACTACGGCCACACAGGGAAGTGGGCGTCACGTGCCGCAGACAGCGATTCGTCCCTCTCTCTTTCATTCTGAATTTTGGATTTCCTCTCCGATTCTTTTCTTCTCCTTTTTTCTGTTTAATTGGCGTCTTTTCAAATGGGCACAAGTCAGTGAGTCCGGCAGTGGAGGACAGACACAGATCTGCAACTTGCGAATTCCTGCCTCATTATTTTTCCCTTCTTTCCCCCATCCCCTCACAGATTGCAATTTCCCACCCCCCCCCCCCCCCCCTTCTCTCTCCTCATCCTCTCATCATCTCTTCTTCTCGTGCTCCTCGTCTCGCTCCACCTTTCTCATTTTTCTTCCCTCCCCCACAAAAAAAGCAGAAAAGGTTTAATGAAATTACGCTTAAATGTTTATCATTTAATGGGGTTGAGCAGATAAGTTTATCCATTTCAATTGTGGAATTCAAAGACAGGATTCAATCATGATTGGATGTGTGGAGCGTGGAGTGGGCCTACCCAACATATTTTCTCATTCGTGATATAACAAAACAAAATAAAAGCACCCACAACCAGAATAAGCAAAGAAAATTGAAAATACATAAAAGAATAAAAAAAAGGGAGAGCAAGAAAAACCATGTCCATCTGGGATTCATAGGTTGGTTTGCGCACACAGATAAACCACAAAGCTGAAAAACAACAAAAGAAGAGACCGATAACTTCAATCAGTGGGTAACTTCAATGAAGCGTGGGGGCATCGAAAGTGAAAACAAACCCGCATCAGAAAACCTAATTTGCAACAATATTTCATCGTCGTCGTGTCAACAGATAGGTATGAAGAATATATGTGAGCCATGTGAAGTGTCAAAAGGCAGGAATGATCTTCGATCATACTAAAATTTCCTGATCAAGACCCAAGCTACAAAACCAAAAGAGAGAATGAGTTGCAGAGAGAAAGGAATAGATAGTAACCGGGTCATCTTCTTTGTCAGCTGCTCTTACGAGGCTTGCTCTTTCTTCTCGCTCTGCTTCTGCTGCTAGTCTTTTTTGTTGATGACTCCTGCAACATCTCTTGCTTCTGCTCTTCCACTTCACCAGTTCTGGCTTTCTTTGTTTGGTCCACTACTTTAGCTTCTTCTTCTACTGCTTCAGCTTGTTGTATTGGATTCTGTAACTGTTGTTGTTGTTGTTGTTGTTCCTCTTCTTGCTTTGCTTCGGCTTTTGCTTCAACGATCTTGCGGGGTCGGCCTCTCTTTCTTGGGGTTACTGCTGGAGATTTGGTTTCGTCTCCTGCTTCTGCTGCTGATGATGATGCTTCTGCTATTGCCACCGATAGTTCCTTCGTTTTCTGTGCCTTCCTCTTTCCCATCTTCCCCAAATCAAGAAAACAAAAAGAATAAAAATTCCAGCTACTTCTTGAATTTTGGGTCAACCGGTAATACCCAAAACCTTCGATGAAACCTGCAGAACCGACCGAACCCAAAGCCAGATGTTTCCTCTTTCACCAAATCAAAAATGGTTTTGATGATCTTACTTTTCTCAATATAAAGTCTCTCACTCTCATCCGGAAGCTAATAACTGCACAACAACCACTTCTTTTACTCGCTGAATGAATAGAATAAATAAAAAGATCACCATATCGTCTTTGCGTTTTCTTGGTCAAAGGAGAGTGAGACCCGACCCATCAACTTCTCTCCATGTATTGTTTTCTGTATCTCCTGCGCCTTGTCTCCCACTCTCTGTCCCACTCTCTCTCTCTAGTGAACGAAAAGAGATATGTATGCGGAGAAAAAAGGAGGAAGAAATGAGGTCGAAAGGGGTCAGCAGAGAAACGAGGGCGGAGAGCCTAAAAATAAAAGGCGAAGGCGAGGCGAGGTGGCTCAAAAGCTAATGCTGACTGACCAGTAGGGGTGTGCAAAATACCAGGAATTGCCCCTGCCTGGACCGCCTGGAATCGAACCGGAACCGTCCGGAACTGGCAGTTCTTTGAGGGAACCACTTTGATTGCTCCCAGCCCAATTTTTCTAATCGACAAGTCCGATTCGCCAGTTTTAACGGGGCGAATCCACCCACTTTGACCGGACCCAGGAATCTTTTTAATATTAAAAAAAATTTATTAAAAGAAACCCTAGATTAGATTTCATTTCCTCACTCCCTTCGTCTTCGGTTCTCTCTCTGTCTCTTCCTTGGTTCCTCCTAATCTTATCGTCATTTCGATTCCTCTTCGAGCGTCGACGCCGCTGCCGCTATTGTTCGCCCCCTTGCATCGGCCGCCACCCACCACAATCGCGGAAAATTGTTCCGCAACCATTCTATGTTGAAAACCCAATTATAGATCTCCTCTCCTCCTTCTCAACTTATAGACCCGACCATTCTATATTGAAAACCAAAATTGTTTCGTATCAAGATCGATTCCATGGATCCACCCGGGAACCGGACCAGACCGGCGGTCCGATTCCCGAGTGGATCCCAATTCCAATTTTTCGGAACCGATCCTTAGCGGGCGGTTCCCAGTTCTAGGTCGAAAACCGCCTGCCCGGACCATGCACACCCCTATTGACTAGGGTTATTAACATATTACCCCACCAAAGGTCTCACATATATTACTATATGATATTTCTTTAAATATTATTTAGATACATCATGCTATGGAAAGCTTGTCATACCGACAATTCAACACTTAACAAGATTTTACTGCGAACATCTTATCGAGTGCTCAGACACCTTATAAACCTTATATATTAAATAAATATTTTCATTTTTAATATATTGATTATACATAACTTTAAAAAAAAATAATGCATTGAAAATAACAAACCTTCCTAATTATGTAACGAGTGCTTTGGAGACTTTTGTTAATAAAATCTCTATTTCAATTCACAAGTTTAAACCACTGGGATTCGCCCTAGTGGTCACCCTTCCAACATGGAAGGGGAAGGTGAGGAGTTCAAATCCCCACATTCTCATGGGGGATGGGGTGGGGACGCGTAACTTTCAGAAGTGGGTTTCGACTCCCACGCCCTACAAGAGGCAGTGAGTGTAGAATAGGCATAGAGTAGGACTAAAAAAAAAATGGGGTGGGGACGCGTAACTTTCAAGAGGCAGTGAGTGTAGAATAGGCATAGAGTAGGACTAAAAAAAAAATGGGGTGGGGACGCGTAACTTTCAGGAGTGGGTTTCGACTCCCACGCCCTACAAGATCCTTTTAGGAGTGGGTTTCGACTCCCACGCCCTACAAGAGGCAATGAGTGTAGAATAGGCATAGAGTATGTCTGACAAAAAAAAAAAAATTCACAGGTTTATAACATGGCCACGTGACACTCAACTTTCTTGTATTAAATGAATGTATTTAGTTCTTCTCATAATAAGCTAAACAAGAAAAAATCATCTTCACTCAAGAAGAATATGAACAGGTATAAATTAATGAAAATTTGAAAGTATGAACGAGAAACTAGAACAAAGAGAAAGGCCGCACTCAAATGTAACTTACGGACACCTTCACCAGACCGGCATGCTTGGATAATTAGAAAGAGTTCTTTTTGATGCGTGATGGGGGGAGTGATTCAAGAATGAAAATTTTTTAGAGATGATTTTGTAGTTAAGTGTATAGAGTAGTGAGTACGGGGAAAAATGAAAAGGAATAAGAAAATATAGAGCGATCTCCTCCTCCTAAGGTATAAATGCCACGCCACCAACCGAAGAAAATGATCGAGATCTACGAAGTTCACCACCAAGGCCTAAAACTTCCACCAGCCAAGGATAAAGGACTTCGGGATAGGAGAAGCTCGCCACCAAAGCCTAAAAGATTCCACCAGCCAAGGATAAAGAGTTTCTTGGCTCACCACGAGTTATCCACTCTTCGAAGATGTTCACTCAAGCAGAAATCTCATCATTTTCATTCATAAAATTCGTATCTCCCCTACATTGGATAGTTTCCCCTATTTATAGGAGAATTTCAACCTTAGGAAATATTAAAAACAAACTTTAATGACATAGAAACTTAAAAGTTCAACTCTTGAGCTACATAAAAATAAAAACACCTAGGAACTTAATAAAAAGCCTTTATTAACATGGGAACTAAATGCCTTTAATTTTCGGCCTTCCGCATTCTCAAACCGTTAGCTTTCCGTGTTCTTAAACCTTTGGCTTTCCATATTCTTGAACCGCATTCGTGAACCTTTAGCCTTCCCAAAATTCGAGCTCCTCCCTTGACCAGAAAATAATCCTTCTGAAACTTCATCAATTTGTCATACAAGACATCTAAAATGGCCTCTCATTGATAGTTATCGATATACCAAAAAGTACTGATAAGTAATTAACATTATTCATTCAAAATGATCCATCAAAGCACATAATGTCCAACTTCTTTATTGGCTTGGATAAGCATCGATGGTTCTGAGTTGGTCATTGGAGCTACGTTAGATGCTCCTGCATCACTTCTTTAAAACATTATTGGCTGAATCTTGGGCATGCACATTGATATCAAAGTAATAGTATTCGAAGAGCTCCATTGGTCACTCCATCGTCCTATGGTTTGAAATTGGATCCACCCTATGCAAACAGCAATCCTGTTGCTTGATGAGTCCCTTTTCTTTCTGCTTCGAGTGCTCCTTCACTTTTTCCGAAGTATGACAATCCTATGGACACCTCCTTCGCTTACGATAAAGTCCCCACTTTCTATGTTTATTTGTCATTTTTTTCTTTCTAGTTGCCAAACCATTCCGACATCCGCTTTTCCAACCACCGTAACAGTTTCCTTTCTAATGCATTCAAGTATATTCCGATCGTGACTCCATGCGTTAATTGAATGAATAAGATGGTTTGAAATACATGCAATCACCTCTTTAGTAAATGGGATGAAGGTCCAGAAGGACACCGACCCCTCCTCTATGGCCTTTGCCTTTCATTTGACGAGTTTGGGCAGCAAAGCACTTGATACGGACATAGATTAGCTTTCTATCAATCAGCAAGAAGGATCACCAAATAAAAAGGGAAAAGGTACCAAAAAAACCCAAAACATATCAATTCAGTCTTAAAACTTCTTTATTGCACAAATTCAGTTCTGAACATTTTTACATTGGTATCAATTCAGTTATAAACATTTTTACATTTGTACCAATTCAGTTCATCTGGCAATTTTGGCAGGCTGGCTCTAACGTGGACGCCAGCTGTCTAGCCAATACTAATGTGACAATTTTCAATAATTTTTTTCAAATTTTTTATTAATCTTTTTCAATTTTTTTTTCTTTTTCCTTCTTGGATATGGCCGACAAGCCTCGCCAAAGGCTTGCCAGCCTTGGGCAAGGCCAAGAAGGGGCTTGCGAAGCCCTCATCCAATGGCCAATGAGCCACCGAAGGCTTACTGACCACCATCGGAGAAGAAGGCCAAGAGAAATTTAAAAAAAAAAGGAAAAAATTAATAAAAAATCGAAAAAAAATTACCACGTCAGCCAACTGTCATCCACATCAGCGTTGGCTGGCTAAATTTGATAGGATAGACTGAAATAATATTAATGTGAAAAAGTTTAGGATTAAATTAGTCTATTAAAGGCTTAGGACTGCATTAATATGAATGTCATAAGTTTATGACTTTTTTTTATACTTTTTCAATAAGAAGTGCAAAGCCATACTGTGGAATGAACAAATATAGGTCCATTCCTGCATTGGCTTTGGGATATTGATGGAGAGCAAATTGGATCCAATCAGTGCCGATCATTCATGCCATTGTCACCACACAATCCCTCTACATATTTGATGAAAGTGAGCTAAATTTTCATATGCTTAATCACCACCGAAGCGAGATGACCAAACACCCAATACACACTCTTCATACTTCCTTTTCTTTTGGGAGCCAAGAGCATGCAATACAAAGCCTAGGGCCACTACCATCAATGATACAGGTCGAGCCTTTCGGCATTCCATTAAAGGCCACAGGTCGCATCAGAAAGTTCGCTCAACTAAAAGGAGCAACATGGGTCGAGAACAAGTCGATCGCAGTTTGAGCCATGCTCTCTAGAAAAGAAGATACAATCGAGAGGGTCTTAGATCATCTAGACCAATACTAACTATTTATAAGAAGTTGCGTGCGAAAACATTTGACTTCTTTTGTGCAATCCCATTAAAATGACTTGCGTATGCAATCGTGGAGCGTCGTCAAATGGTACACAAACAGATTATCACAACCAGACTTTGAAAAAGAAACTTGAACATGAATTGAAGTGACAACTGGGTTTCTACTCGAGCAGTGAATATCATGAGAAAAAGTGAATTTTTGTTAATTTTAACTATGGAGAAAAGCCCGGTTGGCAAATACTTTTTGCAGCTGACCATGGACCGACATTAAGGGATCCAAGTGGACTCGAACCACCATCCTCCCAAGCCCAGTGGGCTTGAGCGCTCTTACCATATTTGAGCTTATGGACCCACCACAAGGTAAATTCAAAGCTAAAAGACGGAGAAGGAATTAATCTAAACCACAGAAGAGATGAACATACGTGCACCTGGAAGAAACGTCGACTTCAACGTCGACTTGTCTGGGTAAAAAAAAAAATTCGCATGATCTAGTTCTTACTTCACAATAGTTTTCCCATACACAATCCGTTTTCCTATTTTTTTAACGTCAGAAATATAAATAAGACCGAAGATTATGGACACAAACCACACCCCCGGCAGACAGGCCGTCAAGAAGTCTCAACATTCCACAGAAACTGAGTAATAAACGTGGGGAGGGTGCTCAAAATTGTATTATCGCTACATTTTCATCTCGAGTTAGCATATATATCGTTGTTAATTTTTCACTTGGGTCAACTACTGAAATCAAAGGATAATTTTCTAGAAAATTAAAATTATTCATGACTTGATACGAAACACGCTCAAAACAGTAACGCAGTAGAATTGTTGAATTCACAAATACTGCCCATAGAAATGGATCGCACTTTCACAACTTTTCAAAGACATCCAATTTTTTTTCTATAAATCGAAAAGAGTAAAATTATATGCAATTAATTTTTAAATGCCAAAGATTTCCAAATGAAAATGGAAAAATATCTACAAGAATCACTCCGGCATCTGGTAACCGACTCGTCAAGCTCAATGCAACTCGATTGTAAGGTTAGCCAGCTAGCAGACAACAAAATAATCAGAGGCACAACAAGGAAAACTATTATCCCTTTTCAAGGGCACGATTCTAGATTTTAAGCTCACCGGTCAATGACTACTCCATGCACCGGCTCCCAATACGTGAGCCCACTCCATATAAGCTGCTGGGATGGAGTGGCCTCAACTTCACCTGGTTCATAGGAGTATTTTTCCAGTAACTGACGGGGCACAAGAGGAAAAGAAACCTACGAACATCCTGCCGTCCGCTATTTCCGCGCATCTCTTAATTAACTCAAACTTGGAATTTTCCAAATTATGTTGGAAGCCAACAGATCAAGCTCCCTCCACAAATCATGGTAACGGCTTGGCATATCCTTGAAAGAAATTGGGCGCAGTGAGATTGTGCAACAATCAACCAGATTCTGACAATACCTTATCTACTACATCCATGTATTACTCGTTGAAAAGCACAAATAGATAACATTGGTAGTAAGGACCATAACTAAGAAAAAACATTGATTTCACAGGCAGTGAAAGACGAGGAAATTTCGGTGACTTAGTGGCAGAGTCCTCAGTACTCATAAAGAATATACCTTCCCAAGAAATCGACAACAATGAAGGCAGGTACAGCTACTCAGTTCCATGACAAGCACACCATCTGCACTTAAAAGCAGATACCACTTGTTTATGGATAGGAATGAAACATGTTCATCAGTTTTCTACCAATGAGTCAGCATGCATTGACTTGTCTTTGATAACGGTAAGATTCCCTCAGGAGTTCACCAATAAGAGCCAAACGAGGTATAGAGTTACCAAGACAAACCAGCAGCAGGGAGGATCCATGTCTACACAAGACAACACTTCAAATGGCACCAAGCTTAGCTCTCTACCAAATCACACAACTTTATTAGACACGATTAATCAATATATAAGATCCCAGTTACCTGTGAACATTTGATAAAATGAACCATATGAACAAGAAAAACCTAGGATGAACAAGGTTATGCCACTCAAAACATAAAACATATGTTGAGCTTAAAAGCACTGGACGCAGCTTAGACTGAACTCCACCCAAGTGATTCATTACTAAAGCACAAGGGAAACCAACAGAAAAAGAAAACCCACATGTAACACGGTTGGCACAAGCTTCCACCAAGCTGCCTAAACTCTTCTGGAGTCCATTTTCGAGCAACAGATACGTTGGGTTCAACCAAAGTAGTACAAAAATGAGGTGAAAATACCACATTGAATCTCGAATATAGACTGAGTTGACTATATCTAGATCCGGTGCTGCTACCCATGGGAAGGACAAGCCCGGGCCATTCGCTAGCTGAATCTTCGAAGTCTTAAATCCAGTCCAGTCTGACTCTTAGTAGTTCATCTCAAAAGGCTTGACACTTCAGGTTTGCCATGTTCTCGTAATTTGGCATCATACCACCACTTTAACACCTTCACGAGATAAGTGCTCCTCCATCCAGATGCTAGAACAGCCAAAAACTAGCAGGGAGATGGCTCCATTTACATAAAGAACATACTTAATGCACACCACGCTTAGTACATGAGAATACAAGGGAATGGTCACACAAATAGAACACTCCTAGATTCTAACTGCTCCAAAAGCACATCCACTTCAGGCTACATATAATTTCTCTACTACATACATAGCAAAATGCACATCTTACTTCAGCTATCTTGCCCAGAATTTCCATTCCCATTGCTTCATAAATAAGAATACAGCAAAATGACGGGAGGACAAAACAAATGTCCATTCTCGTGTATCATGGATCATTTCCCTCAGAGATACGCATTGGTTCAACTTGAGAATTCTAATAATCAGCTTCACAGGAAGCAACTTGCAATTGAGTGTCTTGGAAAATATATTCATCAACCATATATTTACACACAGTGCATTTATCTGGGCCGCTTTACTTGCATTACTAACTTAGCTTGAAAAATATTAGATAAGAAGCCACTGGATATATTTATTCTCAAAAAGATTGCATAAGTGTTCATGAAATCACAATTAATATTGGTTACCATTCATAGAGATAGAGAGGATAGGAAATTTCTCTAACTAATAATAGCAAATCCATAAAAGTATGTAGCATGCCAATCTTTGTAATGATTCCTTTTCATGTGCCCATTTTTGAAGAGAAATTAGCTGTTCACCATCAGCAATACGAAGCTGTAAAGGGATACATAAAACTTGTGATGATATCAAATGCAGCTATGTCATGCTGATGATTAATTCAGTAAAGGCATAGTATACAAAATTGGCAGTGATATGTATTTATTAGTTGAGAAGTGATCAAGTACCTCCAATATGTATTATAGGAACAATTTCCATGGCATTACAAGAGGATATCTTCTTCTTCATGTTTTTTTTTTTGGGTAATTTGTCCTGTGTATGTACATTCAGAGAAACCAGCCATGTCGAACCATTTTCTCTTAGAGAGAGACAGAGACAGAGACAGAGACAGAGACAGAGAGGCAGGGAGAGAGAGAGGGGAGAGCCGAGCCAAAAAAAATAAAGCCCATCTGATCTCCCCGCAACTACTAAAAAAGAACATCTCATTAGGGTTGTTTTGACCTGCCATGCAAGCGCACCTGTCATGGCAAAGGTCCTTAACTATGACTTTTTTTGACATCCCACATTTACTTCCTCTCACATCCTTCTTGATAGCCATACAGATTCCTTCTCACATATGCTTACCATGCTTACCTCTTTCAAAGATGATGGCGAACATGAAACTAAACAGCAGATCATATCCCCAGCTGCTAGATAGAATTTTAGAAGAACCCGTACAGCTGCATCTAAATGTTTCTCTGCCCTCTGGAAACACTTTAGCAATGACCATCCAGGATTATTTGATCCAAACTGAACAAAGGGGACTTCTGCTGACGAACCAGAATTCTAATGATACAAGGTCGATCAAGGGACCAGCACTTCACCTGTCAAAACAACGAAAGAGCAATGTCAAAACCTCAATATGTACATTTACATAAAGGATTAAGGGGAACAAAAAATAATACCTATTATTCCAAACTCTCTTCTTACAGATCATGTGCAAACACGACCTTTGCCACAAAAGAAGGACAAGCAGATCTCTCAAAGAAGTTCCAGATTACTCTCGCTATCTGTCTGATGAAGAAACTGAAAACTGAAGGCAAAATCGTATCTACACGAACTTACTTTACTAGGGGACTATACAAAGGAGCCCATCATCGATAGCCCTCTCAGGGCATGTCCATTTATGTGAGCCACAGGATTAGAATTAAAAAATATTGCCTAATAAAAATTTTAAGTATGATGGTGGACAGCGATCATTGGCTGTGGTGAGCATTAGCCATTAATTACGATGAGATCGCTTGAGAACAGCAATGAACAGGTAAATTCCAAGATTTACCATTGCAAATATCTGTTAAGAATGTCAAGCCTTCCACTCTTATCCACGTTCATGGACTAAAATATAGACTGATAAGAGTGCCAGTTTGCAAGCAATCCAGTAAAATTGAACGGCCCTAATATACCATATACAGCGTCAGGCCTGGTGCTGTTATCCATGTTGATGAACTAAAATATATACGGACAGTACCAGTTTGGCCCACCCAAATTGACTGGCGGCACTCGACACCAGTGAATGGAAAGTAGATATAGTATGAACTTTTTTTTAATGTATAATATAGTATAAACTCAGAAGACGAAGTTATGGTAGAATGGATCAAGCAGGGTAGTTGTGGACCTTTGGGTTGAATACCATTAAATAGAAAGTAAATATAGTATATTTTTTTTTGAACGTATAACATGGTATAAACTCAGAAGGCGAAGTTATGGTAGAATGGATCAAGCGGGGTAGTTGTACCTTCGGGTTGAATATCATCGAGGACTTCCTCCAGCATAAGCCGTGTGTCGTATTTCGAGGTCATCGTGTCAGAACTTGATTGCCTTCCGATTAATGAAACAATTGGTTTCTTGCGAGATATCAGCAATAAACCACGTGCGGCGGCTCTGAGAGAGAGAGACAGAGAGAGGGACAGAGGGACGACACCACGCCAAGGGGGAAGAGCCGGGCTAAAGAAAACCCCGTACCATCTCCCCCCGACACAACCAAAAAAGCAAATTTTTATTGGGTTTTTGACCCGCCATGCAAGCGCACCTGTCATGGCAAAGGTCGACGACAGTCGCACATTCTTATTCCAGCATCTCATCATCTTTTTCCTCTCACGACCCCTTTTTCAAAATCTCACCACTTGTATCCCCCCCCCACACACACACACACAACCAATCATTCCTCTTTTCATAAATACTGAAAACCTACTAACCAGCAGATAATCGTGTATCAAACGGTCAAAGCCACCATGCCATCATCTCGCGAGTCCTTCTTTGTATGGGAATACAAATACACCGGCTCTGATGATCGCCATCCACACGTAAAATATGAAATGACCTCCTCAATCCGTCTGGCCACCAACATCGAACTGATAGTCCGCTGCAACACGACCTCAGCGAGGAACACGCGATCTGCCGCATCTGAACAGCATGATTGCAACGAAAGTCGTTACATATGCTTCAAAACGAAATCAGGAAAACTAACAGCTTCTTCGCTATATATGTACCTGCAGGCTAAACTCTCAGCTTTCGTGCGCGGCGATGAATCTGCGGCAGAAGAACACCAGAGACAGATATCTCGAAATACCGCCCGAATCACAAAACCCGATGCTTGATCGATCTACTCCGAAAATCGAAAAATAAGAGGAACAGATCTAACGCGCAGAGAGAGAGAGAGAGAGAGAGAGAGAGAGAGTCTTCATCAATCATACAGGAGAAGCGAAAAAAGGATCTTTACCGAAGAATCTACGCAGAACCGCGCCAAATCTATGCGCGATCGGCAGATCGCGGGCGGATCTACGAGAATCCACGGCTCAATCGACCGGACATGTTGACCAAGAGAACAGATCGAAGGAGATATGCGATAAGAAACCCTAACAACGGACATTGACCCCGAAATGGGGACCAGAGCACGAAGGCGATGGAAAGGCACTTTGCAGCTCCGCTCCATTTTGTGATCTGAGGGCGGTGGGAGGTTCCCCGGGCGTTAAGACAAGCCATGCGGCTCGGATTTCGAGACTGGAAAAGGGCATCGGCGGTCGTTGTCGCAAAGAAGGTTCTAGGGATTCGTGCCAAGTGGCGAAGTTATCCACTACGTTTGCGCGAGTTGGAGAAAATATTGAGTGCTCCGACACCGTCACGTCAGCATAGTCCCGGACCACCCATGTGGCGCCACATGTGAAGGGAGGGAACAAAAGAGAGAAAGAGGAGAGAGAGCGTCAGAGAAGTGAGCCCGATTTCAGTCCTTTTTATGCTCTCCCCATACACGTGGCACCGTGTGAATGGTCCGGGACCACGTTGACGTGGCGGTCCCGGACCATCCAGTATTTTCTCGCGCGAGTTGGCGTCCGTGGCGTGCGTGGAATAAAAGTCAAGGATTTGCCCTGTTTGGAAACGCGAACTTACGTGCCCTTATGATCGACGAGTTTTCCAAGTAGCACGCGCAAGTTTACATTTTTAAATGAGAAAAAACCATAAAAAAAAAAATTCCAAACTTTGTGCAAAATAATAAATTTACGCCAAATTTTTTTTCATAACACAAAAAATTCTAAATTTGTATCCACGTGATACATTTACCCTAAACTATGTGACATATTCGTCTTCTACTTTTTAAATTTTTTTTATTTTTTTCTTCTTCTTCTCTCTTCTCTCCATCGAATTTGGTGAGGGTTGTCAGCCTGGGCTGGCGAGGGCAACGCCCAAGCAAGGATTGCCTTCGCTCAACGCTGGCTGGCAGAGGGAAGAGAGAAGAAGAAAAAAGAAAAGGAAAAGGAAAAAGATAAATAAAAAGATGAAAAATGCCAATTGGTCATAGAATCTAGGGTAAATGTGTCACGATTATCAAAATTTGGGGTTTTTCATGTTACAAAAAAAAATTTGAGGTAAATTTGTCACTTTAGACAAAGTTATGGATTTTTAGTGGCTTTTTCCCTTTTTAAATTTAACCGCTGAGATGTTGTCACAACATCTTAATTCAGTTTGGAAGGACACGATTGAATATTCCTTATTAACTTTTTTCTTTATGTTTCCTTTCTATTTTTTGTCTCTAGCAATCTAGACTTCCTCTCTCTTTTTCTGTTCAACTTTCGTATCAAGTAAGGGGATTGGTTCCCAAGCAATTTGTTCCCACCAACGAACCTTGTCCCATGTTCAAGATTGGGAAACTTCTATTAGGTTTTGAAATAGACAAAACTTTCTTATTCTTGTTCTTATTCTAAATAATACTAAACTTTTGTGCTATATCGTGGAATGTTGTCAAAATCTATTTTACTCCATAAGTCTTTCCCACTTTGACGAGATCTAGATTGAACTCAAGTCCAGAATGAAGATATAATTAGACTCAGGATTATTGATCTTTCGACAAGTATTCAATACGAACGAGATTTATCCTTAATATTTGGCTTTCTGGCAAAGAATCCCACTTGCCTTTTATAAATGATAGAATCAATTACGAATTGATAAAATCAATCTTGAAGATAAGTTTCTATCCGGGAAGCATCTACTTATGGAAACTTAGATTCTAATTGTATGGGCGATCAGAATCATTGGATTTTTATCTCAATCTTCAAATGGCCACAAGATTTCCTTAATTGATTTTATTTAACGAATTGATTAGAAGAAATTCCTCTAGAGAATGCCAACAATTAGAAAGGCGTAGAGAAGTATTTAAGGAGGTCATTTAATCCATTTGGGGTAGAGCATGAAAATTGAAATTCCAAAGTTTGAGGCCTTTCCAATCACTTATTCTTCATCGACAGTTCTTACAAATTGTATTCAAGAGAGAAAAACACAAGATGAGTGAATTAGTGGGAGAAAAAGAAATCATTCACTGAGTGTTCGTACTCAAATCGTTGTATATCTTTATTGATACCTTAGTGAATTCTAGCCAGAAGGCTATTAACATGGGAAAGTAGATGTATGCTTGATCTAAGCCAAACCACTATAAATCTCATATTCAATTTTCTCTTCCCTTAACTCTTTTGATTTGTTTGTCACAACCTTGTTCTTAATTCTGCGAATTTCTAAGCCATCTAAATTGAGTGTGAACTTACTTCAAAATTTTGGTGTCACTTTTAATCAAACTTTGCTTGCAAAATAACTTATTATGCATTTATTTGCTTAATTTTTTTACACCTATTCACCCCCCTCTAGGTGGTAGTACTAGCATTTTTAATTGGAATCAGAGCTACGGTGTTTGTCTTATTAATTGTTTTTACTTCTAAACTAAAGATATTATTGTATGGCTAGTATCTTGGCACTAGGGCTGATTGAAGGACAGAGCAATACCATGTCACCCTACTTTGATGGAAAATAGTACAATGTGTGGAATAATAAAAGGGTTAATACCCTAAAAAAACTCTAAACTAGTACATATGTGACAAATTTACCTCAAACTATTTTTTTGACCATCAAAAACCCTAAACTGGTATACCTTTGACAAATTTACCCCAAACTGGTACACTTGTGACAGATTTACCCTATATTAGTTTTTATTAAATTTTATTATCAATTTATTAAGTTAAATGACACGTGACAGTTGATTAATCTATCAATTTGGAATTTTATGCTCAATTTGTCACAGTTTACAATTTTTGTAATTTTTTTTTGTATTAATCCAATTTAACGAAGGGTATATTTGTCATAAATTTATCAGTTTGGAGTTTTTTGCGGTCAAATAAATTAGTTTGGGGTAAATTTGTCATAAATGTACAAGTTTAGAGTTTTTTATGGTTAGTCGGGGTAAATTTGTCACAGGTGTACCAGTTTGGGGTTTTTCATGGTCAAAAAAATAGTTTGGGGTAAATTTGTCACAAGTGTACCAATTTGGGGTTTTTTAAGGTATTAACCCATAATAAAATGAAGGTGTTTCTAAGATTTAGAGATCCTCTTGAATGGGATATTGTGGAAAGATGAATCAACCCAAAGGCAGCATCAGCTTTAGACAAGGGAAAATCAATGATAAATAAAGATGTTAAGGATTCCAATCAAATAGATATTACCAAGAGATAGGCTCTTGATGCTAAATTTATTTATTCTTTATACTATGCCTTGTCGCCTGCTGAATATAACATAATTTTTTTTATGTGAAACAATTAAAGAAGTCTGGGATAGGCTTTACGTCATTCATGAAGGAACAGATCGTGTAAATGAGACATAAACATCTTACTTGGTCAATATGTTCATTCGCTTTACGGAAATTGTAAATGGATTGGCATATCAAGGTCAACCAATTTTTTCTCCAATGAAGGTCAAGAAACTAATGCGAGGACTTTCAAATGGCTAGAACCATGTGAAAACATTAATTAGGGAGACAAAGAATCGTGCCTCTTCTAGTTGACGAGCTGATAGGCACTCTTCAATCGTATGAAGTGGAGTAGAAGAGGATTCAAAAGGTAAGAAGTCACTTGCATTCAAGTCTAATGTTGATTCTAATGATACAGATGCAGACAATGACATGGATGACGAGGAACTGGCCTTTATGATAAAGAAATTCAGAAAACTAAATAGGAAATGAAGAAAATTGAACTGGAAGAAGCAAAGCAAGCAAAATTCCCTTAAGAGATCGATTGAAGATGTTGAAACAAGCAATGATGTCATATGCTTTGAGTACAAGAAGAAGGGACACATCAAGCCTAACTGTCCCTTGTTAAAAAAGAAGAAAGGAAAGTATGAGAAGTATAAGAAAGCTCTTAAAGCAGAAACCTGGAGTGACACAGAGTGAGAGGAAAACGAAGAGAAATTTGCAAATATTTGTTCGATGGCTCATTCAAAATCAGACTCAACGTCAAACTCAAACTCAAACACATATTCAAAATCTGACAAGGAAATCAAGGTCATTGTTAATAGGAAAAGCAAATGGTACTTAGACAGCGGCTATTCTAGGCATATGACTAGAGATTCAAGCAATTTTGTAAAGTTAGAAAAATTAAAATGAGGAAATGTCTCTTTTGGTGGGAACAGCAAAGGAAAAATTATTGGATATGAAATAGTGAAGATTGGAAGTTTAATCATCGACAATGTTTCACTAGTAAAATGTTTGAATTACAATCTTCTAAGCACAAGCCGGTTATGTAACACAGGATTCAGAATTAATTTTCAAGAAGATGTTTGTTCTAGAGTTAGTTGAGATCTCAATCTTTTACTAGGCGAAAACATGACAATATTTATCTTTTGGACATAAGTCCAAAGAGCTCTCAATGTCTTATTTCAATTCAAGATGAAGCATGTCTCTAGCATCGAAAGCTTAGACATGTGAACATGAAACATATTGCTAAACTTTATTCTAAGAAGCTAGTACGAGGTCTCCCCAAAATGGTATACTAAAAGTCTGAGTTGTGTACTCCATGTATCTTGGGAAAATAAGTCAGAAGTTCTTTTAAACCTATAAATCAAGTTTCTACCAATCGTGTCTTGCAGGTTCTTCATATGGATTTTTTTGGACCAACAAGAATATAAAGTATTGGTGGAAAGAAATACCATTTGGTAGTTGTGGATGATTATAAGCAAATAAGTCCAAAACCTTCTCTTACTTTTCAAAATTTGCTAAGAAAGTTTAGAACGATAAATGTTATGTTATTTCAAGCATAAAGACTGATCATGGGGGAGAATTTAAAAATCAAAGACTTTGCAAGTTTTTGTGACAAGAATGGTCTTCAACATATTTTCTCATCTCCATATACCCCATAACAAAATGGAGTTGTAAAAAGGAAAAATAGACTGTTACAGGAGATGGCCAGAACTCTACTGATAAAAAGTAAAATCTCTTCTCATTTTTTGGCAGAAGCAGTTTCTACTGCATGTTATATAATTAATCGGGTATTTTTAAAGCCCATCCTAGAGAAGACTCTCTATGAAGTATATAAAGAGAATAAGCCAAAAATCTTTTATTTTCATGTGCTTGGTTGCAAGTGTTTTCAACAATAATACTCATACTGTCGAAGAATTTATGAATATTAGATTTCAGGAAAGTATTTAGAACCAACAAGATTAGACTTAACTTGAAGAGTCTGAACTAGTTTCGGACTTAATAAAGTTTGATTCCTCCAAGGGACTTCAATCTTCTGGTGATCAAAGTCAAGTAGAACAAAATTCAGAAGAATCAAAGAAAACAAACGTTCAGCAAATCCTAATAGGAAAGGACAAACCAAATAGCAATTGGAAGCACAAATCAAGTTATCCCAAAGAACTCACTATTGGCAATATAGAAAAAGGAATCTGCACTAGATCCAATGTAAAAGAAGATTCTAGTGCATTAGCACTTATTTCAGAAATAGAACCAAAAGGAGTAGAAGAAGCACTATTTGATGAAAGCTAGATAGAAGCAATGCAAGAAGAATTCAGATAATTTAGTATCAATAATGTCTAGGAGCTAGTTCCAAAACCGAAAGGGAAATTTGTGATTGGAACAAAATTGTTGTTTAGAAACAAAATGGATGTAAAGGGCAAAGCAACCAGGAACAAAGCAAGGCTTGTGGCAAAATGATACACACAAGAAGTAGGAATAGATTGTGATGAGACTCATGCACCTATAGCTAGGTTAGAAGCCATTAGATTACTGCTCGCATATGCATATTTTCATGATTTCCAGTTATTCCAGATGGGTGTCAAAAAGTGCTTTCTTAAGTGGATTTATATAAGAAGAAGTCTATGTGGAACAACCACCATGATTTGAAGATCCCAGAAAACCAGACTTTGTCTATAGACTGAAGAAGGAGTTGTGTAATCTGAAACAGACACCTTGAGCTTGGTATGAGATATTGAGTAAATTCTTGATAATCAATGGTTTTAAGAAAGGAAACCACCGCCCGCGGTGGCCGTGCTGGTTGAGAGCTTAGTACCCATCCGCTAGGGGAGGAGTTCGAAACTTCCGTGGGTCGATGCTTCAGTGCAAACTGCGCGATTCATCCGTGGGCTGGGTCAGTGGTGGCGGCCCAGCCCACCCCAGGGTTTACTTCTGCCGCGAAGCGGCGAATGGAGGTTCCCTGGATCACCAAAAAAAAAAAAAAAATTGGTTTTAAGAAAGGAATGGTTGATACAACCTTGTTTATCAAAAAGGAAGAAAAAGATTTTCTACTTGTTTAAATATATGAAGATGATATAATCTTTGGATCTTCTAACGAAAATCTGTACAAGAAATTCTCAAAGTCTATAACTTACTCTTTGGGTTTGTAAGTCAGACAATCAAAGAAAGGAACGTTCATCTATCAAGAGAAATATGCCAGAAACGTTATCAAGAAGTTTGGGATGGAAAACTACAAAAAGACCGAGACTCTCATATCTAGTTTTAAAGTTGACCAAAAGATATACAGTAGCATGATTGGTTCTCTTTCTTTTTTTTCTTTTTTTTTATCTCACTGCCTCTTGACTTGATATTCTATTCAGTGTGTGCATGTGTACTAGATTCCAAGCTGACGTAGGATCTCATCTTAGTGCTATCAAATGTATTATCAAATATATTGCGACTTATCCGAAGTTGGGTTTGTGGTATCCATTAGGCCTGTTTGGTTCAAAGATTTGAAATCATTTCATTTTTCTAAAGTCCTTGGCCAAATGCAAAGTTTGTTTGGTTTGTTTTTTTGCGTGACTTTGGCGAGATACAATTGCGGGCCCGTTTGGTTCGGCTTTTGGGGAATGCATTTGCAGAAATGCAAATACCTTTGGGTAAATGGGGTTTTCCGAAATGCAAATGTCGTTTGGTAAAATTTGCATTGAGAAATAACTTTGGCCAAAATACCGTTCGGTAAAATTTACATTTGTAATTAACTTTTATTAAATTAAAAAAGCAAAAATATGTTTATATAAAAAATATAAACATATAAACATAAAATATATTTATTAAACATAAAAAATATATATAAAAAATAGATATGTTTATATTTATAAATAAATATATATATATATTTATTTATTAAACATAAAATATATTTATTAAACATAAAAAATATATAAAAATAGATATGTTTATATAAAGATATATTTATATAAAAAAATAGGAGAAAAAAATAGATATGTTTATATTTATAAACATATTTATTTATTTATTAAACATAAAATATATTTATATAAAAAAAATGGATATGTTTATATCTATATAAAATATATATAAACATAAAATATAAAAAAATAGATATGTTTATATATTTATATTTATATAAAATATATATTTTTATATAAAAATATAAACATATTTATTTTTATATTTATTTTTATTGATGCCGATTGGCTTTCTCCATAGGAGAGATGAACAATCCGGAAGTTGCATTACGAAGATGCAACTTGCCAAAGGACCTTAAGAGCTACATTGGGCTAAAGGCCTTGGGAGCTACTTGGAGATGCAATTGCATCTCGCTAAAGTGGTGCGAAAAAAAATGAACCAAACATTTTTTGCATTTGGTAAGGGACTTTAGAGCCCAAATGAGCATTCCAAATCTTTGAACCAAACAGCCGCATCTCCAAGTAGCTCTAAGGGCCTTTAGTCAATGCAACTCTTGAGGTCCTTTGGCAAGTTACATCTTCGGAATGCAACTTCCGATATTGTTCATCTCTCTACGGTGGAGAAGCCAAAATCGGCGCTGAATAAAAATAAATATATTTATATAAAAATAAATATGTTTATATTTTTATATAAAAATATATATTTTATATAAATATAAATATATAAACATATCTATTTTTTATATTTTATGTTTATATTTTTATATTTTTATATAAAAATATGTTTATATAAAAAACATAAACATATTTTTTATTCGGGCGGTTCGACCCGAATTAAGGCGATCCGGTATAAATATATAAACATATATTTTATGTTTATTTTTATATAAAAAATATAAATATATCTATTTTTTATATATTTTATATAGATATAAACATATCCATTTTTATATAAATATATTTTATGTTTAATAAATAAATATATATATATATATATTTATAAATATAAACATATCTATTTTTTCTTCGATTGCTTTTATATAAATATATATTTATATAAACATATATATTTTTTATATATATATTTTTATGTTTAATAAATATATTTTTTTATATAAAAATATGTTTATATAAAAAATATAAACATATTTTTGCTTTTTTAATTTAATAAAAGTTAATTACAAATGTAAATTTTACCAAACAAAGTATTTTGGCCAGGCTATTCTGATGTCGATCTGGCTGGTTGTAAAGTTGACAGGAAAAGTACTTCAGGAACATGTCAACTGTTAGGACAAATGTTAGTGTCTTGGTTCTCAAAAAAGCAGAATATTGTGGCACTCTCAACAATAGAAGCAAAATATGTTGCTCTTGAAAGTTGCTGTTCACAGATTCTCTAAATTAGGCAACAACGAAGGGATTTTGGAATAGAAGAACTATGCACTGAAATCAGATGTGACAACACAAGTGCGATCAATCTTATCAAAAATCATAATTTTCATTTAAGGGCAAATCATATCGAAATTTGCCATCACTTTTTAAAAGACGATGTGCAAAATGGCAAAATCAATGTTCAATTCATTGACTCAAAGAATCAACTAGCAGATATCTTCACCAAGCCACTAGAGCAAGGCTTATTCAAGTCCAACTGTGAAAAGCTAAATATCACCCTTGCATCTTACTAAAGTCTGTGTATGAGCAGACTCACCAGATCAACATATGGAAAATACATCCTTTGGAAAGCCTTCTAAACTCAGGTAGTTTTATATTAAATTTTGGCACGTAAGTTTCTTTCTTATTGAACAGGTACGTTTATTCTCAATTTATTACTTGCCTTTTATATTTTTGGAAATTGTAATATCTCTACTGATTTTTTAGAATTTATTTCGAAAATTATTGATAGTTAAATTTTTTGAATTTTTAAAAAGGGAAGTTTCTTTTTATGACGGTTCAGTTGCCGTACTTCGTTTTCTTTAAAACCTTTAAATTTTTCTTCCCAATAAACCAGACTGTCTTCAAACCCTAACTCTCGAACCCTCGTCTCTCTTGTAAAATTTCTCACCCATTCTCACACAAACCTATCGTCGAAGTCCTCTAAGTTTGCTTCGATGTCATATCAAAGGAAATCCTCTCGTATTGCTAGCTGCAGGCCTCGGATTGTCTCTGAAGGTCCGATGCATTTTGATCTCATTGGGGACGATTTGCCTCAAAGCTCTCCTCGCCGCTCAGCATAAGAGGAAGTTACTCAAGAAGCAACTCCTATTTTGGTAAGAAGGCCTGAGGTACTTCTTAAGCATTATAAATTTTTGAAATTGGGAGGAAATCCATAGGATTTCACAAGTTCTTTTTTGAAAGAAAATGGTTATGGAAATGAAACCTTGTTTTTAAGAGCCATAGAGAAGTTAGGACCGGTAGAGGTTGGAACTACGGAAAAGGAATTTTCAAACTTTCCTACCGATCCTCACTTTGGGACAAAGGGTCAGACCGAGAACAAAAGGAAGATGATGATGAGAGGGTTTTCAAGAATTTTCAACCAATTGGTGTTGTTGATGAAATTGCTAGAGAAAAGATGAAGTTGTTTAATTTAAAAGATCATGAGAAAGTTTTCTCTTAAGTGCTGAACAGAGGGGTCATTAACACTCACACCGCGGACTTTAACTTTCCGGATTCAATCAAGGTGAACTTGATAGAAAAGTTTGCCAAACTTCAGATGGAGAAGTTCTGTGTGGAGACGTTAGAAGCTTACCTCGAATTGACAGCATACTTTTTATTCCAATTTGTTTATCTTGGATCCCACTCATATGCAATTTACTGTGTGTGATAGAGTGTTTGATGTTAATGTTAATTTGTTGGCTAACGTTCTAGGGGTAAAAAGGAGTGGATTTCTGCCCATTAATGTGTCTAACGAGCATGCCACTAAGTTTTTGGTAAGGGACATGATTCCTAAGGGGAGTATTACTTACTCTTGGATGTCTACTTCCAATATCTTGCTGCACAAGATAGTCATCAACTGCATCAGACCCAAGGCTGCTTCAAAGACCGATGTTTCTAGATTCGAAGCAAAGATGATGTGGGCCATCTACAATGGTGTTGCCTTCTCACTCCCTCACACAATCATATTGCACACGTACAAAACTATTATGAAAGGGAAATGACAACTACCATACACTGCATTGGTAACCAAACTCTTCAAACACTTTCAAATTCAACCGCCATCCCAGCTTTGCTCTAACCATTGCTCCCATGCAAATTGGATTGAAATTGATTTTAAAGATGTGATTGAAGGATCTTTCTAGAGCCTTGTGTTAGGGAAATCCCTTATGATGTTTTGAAGATGACAAAATAAATCAAAGACTACTAACATGTTTAATAATTAAGTAATAGACTATGCATATAATAGAATATGTAAAGGATATTGTCAAAGTCTGAAGACGGCCAGAAGACCGAACGTAACATATGTCCAAAGTATATTATGAAGATTTCCAGACTTCTATGTCAAAGTCGAAGACCGAGACTTTAGTGTCAAAGTCTGTTCTACATCGAAGTATGTCAACTCGACTAATTCCAGATCGAACGTGAATCTTTGAACAAAAAGACAGATTCTATGTTGAAGTTTGAACTAGTAGATAGACTCTATCTTTGAAGCCGAACCGGGTACAGACCTTAAAGCTAAATCTGTTCAGAAGCAGATATGTTCAGACCCAGATTGTAAAGTCTACAGACTCAGATTGTAAAGTCTATTGCTCTCAGACTTTACATCCAGATTCGATGAAACATAACTCAAGCCTAATCATACAACGGCTAGTGATCTGGTTTGGATTCCACATCAAGATTGATTTGATTGACGATTGGATCTTGAAGACAAGAACTTTCTATACTAAGAAGCTTTACTTATGGAAACCAATATTTCGTTTGTATGGGCGATCGGAATCAATTTGGGATTCTACCTTTGTCACTCAACGGCTACCAAATCTTCTAAATACGAGAGCTGTCCAATGGGTATATTGGAAGACGATTCTCGGGATCTTGTCCAACGGGTAGTTTGGAAGTGGAGGAGTATTTAAGGAGATCATGGACCGATGAGCAAGTAAGAGACGGAGCGTAGAATTTATAATTCCAAAGTCTGAGTGACTTTCGATCATATACTTGTCTCTTGAAAGCTTAAACGTTTGTAATCGTGAGAAAAATACCAAAAGAGTGACTTAGTGAGATAGTGTGATCTACTACTAAGTGTTTGCACTCGAAGTTGTAATCTCTTGTTGATTGCATAGTGGAATCCAGCCAAGAAGACTGTTAGCGTGGGGGAGTGGACGTAGGCTTGGATTAAGCCGAACCACTATAAATCTTGTGTTCTTATTCTCTTCCCTAACTTCTTTATTTTACTCGAAATTTATTTTATTCCGCATATATTTGCCAAGGTTTATTTTATACACCTATTCACCCCATCTAGGTGTTCATACTAGCACTCTCAATTGGTATCAGAGCCAAGTGCTCGGTTTATAAAAGTGTTTTTACTTTTGAGCTAAAGATTCTTTATGGCTAGTATGTTGGCACCATGACTTATGGAAGGGCAAAGCAACACAAGGCCACCATATTTCGATGGAAGAAAATACAAACAGAATGGCCAGAAAAGAACAATAAAAGAAGATGATGAGCAATGAAATTTATGCTTGATGGCACATTCAGAATCTGAGTTTGACTCAAACACAGACTCAGAATCAGAGTCTGACTTAGACACAGACTCAGAATCTGATGAGGAAATCGAGAAAATAAAGGAAAAGAAGAAGTTGGTAAGGAATGTTTTTGAGCACATAATTCTCATTATGCTCGAAATTCGATATATCATTGATTGATTCAGATTTTATAATGATCATATTTTGCTTTATTGAAGAAAGAATCGTATGATTTATTTTTGTGATTTGTGAGTTGAGATTTGATTTAGTACGTGCGATTATTTGAGATAATTCAGATTATTTTATTTAATTTTATACTCTCAGATTTAATCATATTTTGCAAAGTGAAAATCTGTTTTACGTGATGATGCAAGATATTCTTTGATATTCAAAGATTTTATTCTCTCTGTTTTTATCATACTATGACTAAGTGAGAATTTATTTTTCAAAATATCATCGTGCATAATATTCTTTCTTTGAATACTTTGTTACGATGAATTAAGAAAGAATATTTGATTATGGAGATTTTCTATTTTACTCTAACGTCAAGGAATGATCCAAATTGATGGATACCAAAAAGGGAAATGAGTTGATTGCAGGAAATTCTTTAAGGGAAGGATGATTGCGAATCTACGCAAATTTTGGTGCAATCAGAAAATATCTCCTGCGACAATTAGGGGAGAAATCAAATCCAAAAGAAAAGGAAAAGAATCATAATCATCTCAAAAAGGCAAAAAAAATTGAGGGGGAGCTTTGATCAATTATGGAAAAACATTTTTGGATTGATCGTGATCTTATTATGAATGGAATGAAAGGTAAATGTGGCAGAATTTGTTCAAAAAAATCCGGTTAGTGCATCTTTTATTACTTTTTGTCATTAACAAATCTCTTACTAATATTATCATTTTATTATGACAAAAAGTGTACGTGAATTTCATGATGCATCTGTGATTTTTATTGGATATTTGCTGATATATATGATCAAGTGAGCTATATTGCATATCTTTAATATTCGACTTGCTTTATAAAAGCTGATTTTTGGAAATTGTGATTCATGCGAGATATTTGTTATAATTCTCTACGTGATACTTTTTTTCATTATTATCGCTTTTTGATTATGACAAAAAGGGGGAGAAGATATGAATATGCAGTATTGATTTGTTGATATTATTTATTGCATAATATTGAGCTGTGATTATTTTTTTATATATTGTTATGCTCAATCTATTTGCTATCTTCTGATATCCTTTGATTTAAATTAATATATTTAAAAGTATGTTTACAAATATGCATATTCAGAGATTGTTTTGTCATCATTAAAAAGGGGGAGATTGTTAGGGAAATCCCTTATGATGTTTTGAAGATGACAAAATAAATCAAAGGCTACTAACATGTTTAATGATTAAGTAATAGACCATGCATATAATAGAACATGTAAAGGATATTGTCAAAGTCTGAAGACGGCCAGAAGACCGAACGTAACATATGTCCAAAGTATATTATGAAGATTTCCAGACTTCTATGTCAAAGTCTAAAAACTGCCAGACTTTAGTGTTAAAGTCTGTTCTACATCGTAGGTCTGTCAACTCGACTAATTCCAGATCGAACGTGAATCTTTGAACGAAGACAGATTCTATGTCAAGCCGAACAGAAGATAGATTCTATCTTGAAGTTCGAACCGGGTGAGACCTTAAAGCTAAATCTGTTCGAAGCGAGATATGTTCGGACCCAGATTGTAAAGTCTACAGACTCAGATTGTAAAGTCTATTGCTCTCAGACTTTACATCCAGATTCGATGAAACATAACTCAAGCCCAATCATACAACGGCTAGTGATCTGGTTTGGATTCCACATCAAGATTGATTTGATTGACGATTGGATCTTGAAGACAAGAACTTTCTATACTAAGAAGCTTTACTTATGGAAACCAAGATTTCGTTTGTATGGGCGATCGGAATCAATTTGGGATTCTACCTTTGTCACTCAACGGCTACCAAATCTTCTAAATACGAGCTGTCCAATGGGTATATTGGAAGACGATTCTCGGGATACTTGTCCAACGGGTAGTTTGGAAGTGGAGGAGTATTTAAGGAGATCATGGACCGATGAGCAAGTAAGAGACGGAGCGTAGAATTTATAATTCCAAAGTCCGAGCGACTTTCGATCATATACTTGTCTCTTGAGAGCTTAAACGTTTGTAATCGTGAGAGAAATACCAAAAGAGTGACTTAGTGAGATAGTGTGATCTACTACTAAGTGTTTGCACTCGAAGTTGTAATCTCTTGTTGATTGCATAATGGAATCCAGCCAAGAAGGCTGTTAGCGTGGGAGAGTGGACGTAGGCTTGGATTAAGCCAAACCACTATAAATCTTGTGTTCTTATTCTCTTCCCTAACTTCTTTATTTTACTCGAAGTTTATTTTATTCCGCATATATTTGCCAATGTTTATTTTATACACCTATTCACTCCCTCTAGGTGTTCATACTAGC
This sequence comes from Eucalyptus cladocalyx, assembly GCA_017140615.1. Taxonomy (NCBI): domain Eukaryota; kingdom Viridiplantae; phylum Streptophyta; class Magnoliopsida; order Myrtales; family Myrtaceae; genus Eucalyptus; species Eucalyptus cladocalyx. The sequence continues at coordinate 23,019,846 of CM029521.1, read as the reverse complement.
ACTCTCACCTTGACTCTTCTGAAGAAAGAATCTGTTAGCAAAGTCAAGCCAGGATCTACTACTGAGAAGAAATGCGAAGGGAAAAGTGTTGTCTCAAAAATAGCAAAAAGGAAACGACTGATTCTTCTCCAGGATGAAGAAGAGGAAGATGATGATGACGAGACCATCTCTGCTATTGCCTTGCGTGATCTTTAAGGTTTTGCTGATTCCAAGGAAGAAGAAGAGGATGAAAGTGAAAAAGAACCAGAAGAAGCGAGTGATGGTGAAGAAACTAAAGTGAAAGAGAATGAGGATGATGACTTAGAAGGAGATGCCAATGTGAATAAGGAGCATGATGAGACTGACAAGGAAGGAGAAGATATAAGGGAAATTGATGCTCCAGATGATGAGGAGATGGGAACTGGTAAACAAACTCGTGCTGGCAAAGAAAAGGATCAAGAAGGAGAAGTTACTTCTCAAATTGAAGGAACCAAGACAAGGGGAGTAGGTGAGAAAATCCTCTTACTAAACCAACTACTAGTGATGGCATCAGTCGATTTCCTCCAGATGCTGAAGATATTTTTGCATCTCATTTTCTTGAAGTCTCTTACCTAGGGTCTACACAAAGAAGCAAATGTTCAGGGGGAGCAAAGAACTTCACATGTTTAGGTCAATTTTCCTTCACTTTTGGATATTCCACCGGTACAATTAGCTGAAGCTAGGGCCCAAACAAAACCAAAATCAAACTATCCTTGGATAATAGAACTCCTCTTGGAGATTAAGGCATGACAATATGCAATGGAGTTTGAAATCCATAAGTTGTATGCTGCTTTTGGTACTACCTCATAGTCTCTTATAGGCAAGGTACAATCTCTTGATAATCAAGTCCAGACCTTGAATCAGTAGGCTTCGCAAAATCTGGCAACATTGGAGACTGTTTATCATTAGTGCCTGACTAAACTTGAGGAGACCGTGCAGACCTTGGACGATTTCCAACTTGTTTGTGTTCTCAGACAATCCTGATATTTTTTTCAACCCAACTTCTTTTTATGCTTAACTAGTTTTATCTTTTTGCTGCTGACAAAAAAGGAGAGAGACTATGCAGATTGAATTTTATCCTTGACTTGTGATTGTGTTTGATTTTTCTTGGTTGGTGTGTTTTGCAGACTGTTAATTGATGTGTTTTATGGAGGCAATGTGTATTTATTATAATTACTGTCTGTTTTCTCTATCAATTATCATGTGCTGCTAAAGTGTTGTTTTGCAAGATATAACTTTCATATAATGATTAAATCTGCATGAAAGTTTTGTCACTATTAAAAAGAGGGAGATTATTGAGAAAACTCCTATAAGGTTTTAAAGTTAACAAAACTTTCCTATTCTTGTTCTTATTCTGAAGAATACTATACTTCTGTGCTATATCATGGAATATTATCAAAGTCTATTTTACTCCAAAAGTCTTTCCCACGCTGACGAGATCCAGACTGAACCCAAGTCCAAAACGAATATATAATCAGACTTAGGATTATTAATCTTTCGACAAGGATTCAATACGTATGAGATTTCTCCTTAATATCTGGCTTTCTGGCAAAGAATCTCACTTACCTTTTATAAATATATTGATGGAATTAATCACAAATTGATGAAATCAATCTCGAAGACAAGTTCCTTTTTGGGAAGTATCTACTTATGAAAACCTAGATTTTGATTGTATAGGCAACCACAATCATCGAATTTTCACATCAATTTTTAAACGGCTACAAGATTTTCTTAATTGATTTTGTCCAACAAATTGATTGGAAGAACTTCTTTTGGAGAATGCCAATGTTTAGAAAGACGTAGAGGAGTGTTTAAGGAGGTTATTTAGTCCATTTGGGGTAGAGCGTGAAAATTGAAATTCCAAAGTTTGAGGCCTTTCCAATCACTTGTTCTTCATCGACAATGCTTACAAATTGTATTCAAGAGAGAAAAACACTAGAGGAGTGACTTCGTGAGAGAAAAAGAAATCATTCACTAAGTGTTCATACTCAAATCGTTGTATTTCTCTGTTGATACCTTAGTGAATTCTAGCAAAAAGTCTGTTAACATGGGAGAGTAGACATAAACTTGATCTAAGTTGAACGACTATAAATCTCGTGTTCAATTTTCTTTTCCATTAACTCTTTTGATTTGTTTGTTGCTATTTTTCTTTTTGCTGAATTCCAAGAATTTCTAAGCCATCTAAGTTGAGTGTGAACTTAATTCAAAAGTCTAGTGTCACTTTTAGTCAAACTTTACTTGCAAAATAACTTATTCTACATTTATTTGCTTAATTTGTTTTTTACACTTATTCACCCCTTTATGTGGTAATACTAGCATTTTCAGGAAAAAAGGGCAATAACATGGTCATTCTTGATCTACATCACCCCTTGCTCTTTTTCAATACCTGAAAGTTATTCAAAAAACCATTCGATAAAGAAAATAAATAGATTGGTTCATAAATCAATATGGCATGTTTTAAATGTTGTTCAAGTTCTCGCTAGTCAATAGATCGTTCCTTAGGGACGGTTTATAGATCATAAAATTCCCACAAATGGAATGAGAAGTGGGCCCATGTAAATGAATGAGACCTTGCAAACAACAATGCTCCTTCCTCATATGGAGTTCGGAATCCAAAGGCAATCGTTGAGTGAACTCTATCTTTTTTGTGTTAGTTGACCTAAGCCGCACCATTATTGCTAGGGTGGGGCTTGGCCTCCGAACTATACGTGAGACGAGTTTATGCCTCATATAGCTTGGTTCGAAGACCGAGGGAAGCTTAGGAGAGATGGGGAAAGCTAGCAGCTGCTGGTCGGGGTGGGGATAAGCTTGCTTTTGAAGAAGCTTATCCCCTTCTCCCCCACAAAAAAAAAAAAAACCAACTCTATATATAGCGCTAGCGCTTTGCGTTCTTTCTATTCCATCCCATTTCATTCCAGGATAGGCGATTAATAATAATCTAATAAGCAAAATAGTCATCGTTTGACCAATTGGCTCGGACACTAGACCACTTGTGCCTGCCCATTCTGTCTTGCCCTACCTAAATGGAATGGCTCTCTTAGTTACGATGCACCCTGACCTGAGTCTCCAAGTCCACTCTTCTCCACCTGCAAGCCAAGAAGTTGACTTTGCCAACACAACATTAGGGCCGTCCCCTTCATTCTATGCTGACCCCGACTCGAGCTGGCTTTTTGGGAAGCCGGTTCTCATCAAGCTCACGGCTTGGCTAGTTTGCCAGCGGTAGTGGGAATTCTCCAGTTCCCTGGTCAAAGACTTGGTTGGATGCGGGATCTACTCCACAAGGAGCAGTACGGACGTAGATGATATCATCATGACAACTCTCTTTTCGTACTGCTATGGATGCTTAACGCCACTTAAACACATCCATAGTCTATAGTATGAAAAAGAGTTCATCATAAGTTTGCTAGAGCAAGCAAGAAAATAAATTAGCTAAATATAAATTGAACACAAATCTTCTACTTTTGGGAATAAAAGACCAAGCAAAATGACTTCAAAGCTCATATGCAACTAAGAAAAATAAACTTTTCAAGATTTCAATCTAGAAGACTAGAACCAAGTCTACAAATACAAAGGATCCATTCTTTAGGCATCTTGAACTTAGAACTTCAACATTTAACCATAAAGGTCACTCCAAGTTCTAACCCCCAAAAGCTAAACAGCAACGACTATGTATAATCATTGAGCACTAGTTTCAATTAGAATTACTAGAAATTGAAATCAATTAATGAATGGAAAATCTCACCACATATATTCATTTTATTTTAACTTGTAAAATCTATCTACGAGTAAGTTCCGAGTGATCATCCATATCTAACAAAAACGTGATATTAAATAAAACATTCACTTATTAGATACACAAAAAAAATTACAAATAAGAAGAAGAAGAAGACGATATATCCACAACTTAACTCACTCAAATTTTGTTATACACTCTTCAACATTAGTCAGTGTGGTAATCACTCTCAACCAATCTTGAGTGTGAATGAAAGCTTTCATTACTCTAGAGGTCAAAGAACTTTGAACCCATCAACCACATGATCAAAAGTACTGAAAGTCAACTCTAAAGCAACGAAATTACACGAATAATTAAAATCTCTTAATCAATCTTCCACCATGTCAAAAGGTTAAGATCATATGACACTTGTTTCTCCTTGTCAAGAAAGCCTTCATATGTTTGTTGCAAATCAAAATCGAAATCAAAATTGAAATCGTTCTCTTTTTCTATATTACCCTCCCCATGCCATAAGTATCCCAACTACCACTAGTATCACTCAAAAGTTGGCAACCCAAATTTTTATCATAGGAACCATGGGAAGATTTCTCATAAAAAATGAAACAAACATTTCAGAGTATTCCTCACCTTGTCATGTATCTTATCAACTTTCACACTATCATTAAGTATATATTATCTTATTTTTGCTCAAGGACTAGCAAAATGATAAGTTTAGGAGTTTGATAACTCTATGGCCACATTTGGCCATCCGGATTTTTTTTTTTTATCAAGATAGGACTAAATAAGATATAATATGAAATCTAGGGATTTTGTTATATCAAATCCACTATTTGGTGATTGTAGTAATAAAGTCAGATATATATTTACATCAAATCATGTATATTGTTTAATATAAACAACATATTAATATAAATGAACAGAAACTTTACAAACAAAGATGTTAAAAATCTCTTGGGACACTCTTGCCTACTCTAGTTTTATTTTATTTTCCTCTCTTTTTTAATCAATTTCTTTTTTATTTCTTTCTTCCCATTCCATCATTCTCTAGTAAAAAAATTTTAAACAGTAAATTGTACTAATATATCTAAAATAAAGAAACATGATAAATATAAACATATATTTATATTTATATATTGAATTTATATTATGAGATATAATTAAATTCAAACATATAAAAAATTAGATTAAATTAAAATAAATAAATTATTATTTTTTATTATTTTGAATTTCTTATATTAAAATTCAAATATTAATTATATAAAAATATAATTTTAATTTTATTAATTTAAGAAGTTTGTTATCTGATAAAAATAACTTTCCTATTATGTATGTTAGAAATCCTATTTACCTTTATTCCACCTCTCCAATATGATAATTTTATCTAGTCTATATCCCCCTCATATCCGACTTTATTTTGTTTTAAGTAGGCACCAAATGTAGAATATAATAAATTTTACCCCATCATGTATTTTGTTCTAACTATCAAACAAAGCCTATAAAAATATAGTTATTTTACCTATTTTAGACAACAAATAATGCAATATTTATGAAAAAAATATTTGGATTTTTTTTTTCTGTTTATGCAATATAATGATATATAGAGAAAACAAGGAAAAAAATGGCAAAAGGAAGGAAAGGAAGATTCTTTGATTTAGAAAATCAAATTAGAAGTGTTGGAAGATAAATACCAAATCAGGTATTTTGCAATTTTGTTTTTGGGTAAGGTAAGTAATATATTGACTTTTAATCAAAAACTATACAGCAAGGGTTCACGGCACCAAAAAAACTTACACTCATAATTACAAACATGTCATAACGAGTGGAAGGGTGTCGAGAAAAAGAGAAACACAAGCTGCCAAAATAGCGGCAACGAAACAGTCAAACAACAAAGAACCAGCCAAACAATGGCAACAAACAAGAAGGGAAAGAGGAAAGGGAAACCAGACAGTAAACAACGGCAACCCTCACACAAGCGATGACAACCTCCAAAGAACTGAAACTAGCCCCCAACTTTGCTAAGTCCTCCCAACCGTAACAACATCAAATAACCTCCAAAGAAAAAGGCTGGAACTAACCCCCAATTTCGCTGAGTGCACCTACCCACACCTACTTGAGGCATTTTGCGATTTATTCTCTAATTTTATGCAAAAAAAAAATAAGTAATTGCTTTGTGTTAGGATTCTTGAATATATCTTATAAATAGAATAACATAAAGAGCCTGGAGAGCAACTAGGTTTTTATTTTTAAATTGTTTTTATTGTTTTGGGAGTTTTTTGATTTAAGATGTTAGGTCTAAATTATATTTTCACTTCTTCTGCTATTATGTTCAATTTTTTTTATTTATTAGCGTTACGATGTAGCCTGACCATGATAATATAAATTTTATGATTTGATGTGCATATTTGAAATTTAGAAGTGATAATGTGCAATTGCTCCTTATAATAGATAAGGATGAATTAAAAATGGATAGAGATATACCATATTATTTGTGTAACTTTAGGTGATAAAGTGGTACAAAATAATCATTGTAAATTAGGAATGTTCATAGATTTTAATGCATTTATATTTATTTAAATTCACATAGAGATGTGGTGGATTAATAAACTAAGTAGGTTTGCTATACTTAGAGATAGGATTGTAAATAGATTAGGAAATTTCCTTATCACATGTTTAATATTGTTCTTATATGCATAATAATCAGAAATTCATATCTAGTGGTTATTGTGAAATTGTATTTTCTAGCATATTTATTTGATCGATTTACTATATTTAGTTTCAAAATTTTACTTTTAAGATTGTCAATTTTAATCTATTGTCAATTCTATTTTGATTTGTTAGAAATCTATTTATAATATTTAATTGGTTTAGTAATCATTAATCTATGTGACGATATTCTTTGTCATCATTATATTACTTACTCAACACTTTCATCATATTTAGAAGTTTACAAACACTCATCAATACAAATGAGCATTGTTCTTACTTTTAATGTGTTTTTAAACTCCTTCCACCCGATAGATATAAATAAAAAAAAACATAAAAAGATACTAAAAATATCAAATAAATTAAATTTGAAAGGAAAATTAATAGAATATGTTGATTAAATTATATAAAATAAAAGTTGGTAGGATTTATGCATACTCTCACTAATCTTAAAGTCTACTTGAACAACCATCATACTCTCACTAATTTATTAGCCATATTCCCTATTAATCCTCGTTTCATCTATTTTTGTAGAATTTTCTAGTTAGCTCCTTGCATGATACCACAACCAAAAAATTTATAAAGCTCTAGAAAAACAAAATTTCACACATGTTTTATTGGTCCTCAAGTTGCGAGGGTTGACTTAAGAGTAAAGTGCGAAAAAGTTCTAGAGCACAAAGATTGATTATTCAATTTTTTGAAAGCATGGTTAAAGGTAATCGCATATACAATTCCCATAGAAAAAAGCTAATAAAGTCTCGTATCAGGATTGGACCGACCCGCAACAACTCGACCTACGGAAGATTGGTGCTGACTTTTCCGACGATCGATGCAGTTCACAGCCTTACAACTCAAAACCAATGCTGACTGTGCTGATGGTCATCGCAGTACACGACCATACGAGTCAATATTGAATATAGCTCTAACCAACAAGAAGCAAACATGATTACAATGGCAACTCAACGCATTTGAGCCTGAATTTTATCGATTCATAGAATGGAAATCCAAGTAATGGCAGCACCACATAATATAGAGAAATAAGACCTCCACTTGCCTTGAATTCACTGTGGTGCGAGCTATGGTGCGAGCTATGGTGCGAGCTGGTAGCGGAGCGGCGAGACGACGCGAGCTGAACAACAGTGAAGTTGTGAGATCTCTGGTCAGCAGTGAGAACAAAGCGAGATGGTGGTGCGCCGAGGTGGTGTAAACGATTGGCATCGAGCAGCAAGGCACGGACAAAGTTGTGAAAGTCTAGGTGAAGAGATTTCTTTGCTGCAGACGCTATTGAACAAAAGAAATCGTGAGGTGAAGGAAAAATGAGGGGCGGTCTTCTTCCTCTATGCTTCGGTTCCTCCACTTGTTGACCTCTTGGTCAACTTTTCCTTCAAAGTTTGTGGCAGCAGAAGGAGATGACAGCTCCATGAATTCGTGTCCTGGTGTGATAAGTCTCCATCGATTCATGACACTTTGCAGGTTAATGGCAAGGACGTGGCTGCGTTGTGGAGTCACGGTCTTCGTTCATGTCAAGCCCAAGAGGAAGCGGATGGGGGTCAACGTGGGTGATGGTGGAGAATTGCATGAGGAAGCAGCTTGGTAACGTACCAAAGGAAGTAAACGTTGGTGGGAGAGAAGACGTGGCCAATCTTGAAATATTTTTGTTTGAACATCTCGTGGTCCATCTTTGTGGTCACATTAATCTCGCTTGTGACATTTCATGAAGAAGAAAATTTAGTGAGGTAGTGGACTAGGTGGGGGTCAAGTTGTCACGGTACGACAGGGGCGTGATGATTTGGTACGGAGATGGTGTTGTGGACGTGGTGATTTGGTACGGAGATGGTGGTGGTGAAACAGTGGCTGTGAGTGGTGCCAACATCATAGTCCAATGACAATCTTGTCGACACGGCATGGACTGTTAAGTATTCAAGGTTCGGGCGAAGTCTGGATATCAAACAAAGTCTAGTCCTTGGGCTTGTCAACTAGCCTTAAGGTCGATTCTATGGCTAGTCTAAGATGTTGTGCCACAATCCATGGTGAGTTCGAGATTGATCCATGTTGAGTTTATTTGATCCATGGTCGATTATTAGTTGTTATGTAATTGTGTGGGATCAATTGATATGCCTCGACACTTCACAATCAGTATAATGACCATGTGGAATCACTTGCAACAGGTACGTGGCCGTGCAAAATCGATCCATAATTGTCAATTGATCAATTCATGACAGTGCGTGATCATCTCACAACCAATTATTATGATCGAATACTCTATCTAAGTATAACCGATCCTTTAGTCACTTATTCCTAAACAGGTTAAATGGCTCATAATCGACCCTCGAGTCGGCTTATGGCCTATTCCTTACATTGGCGTGCTGATCTTTAGCCTACTAAACGGAACCAAAGTAAGGGTCTAAATAAGGGATGTTACAAAATCTCTCTTTCATTTTTCTACCCATAATTTGAAGCTTAGAATTCAAAGCATCCGCCGCATTGTCCAAATATTTATACAAAAGACATATCCCCTCAAAATAATAATCTCAAATAACATATGAACTCCTTGACATCCAATTAGTGGCATCATAGAACAATTTTAGAAAGTCCAAAAGAATAATAATTTTCCCAATCATTATTTTAGGAAGTTCATGGTTAAGCTTACTTACAAAAGATATATTATCTTCTTCCATCATTTCAAAAAATTTTCTGAACTTTATGAAAATGTCCAACATAAGGTAAGTGGAGTTTCATCTAACGGCGATATCAAGAATAATTGAACCCCTATAGATTTTTTTTTCTCTCCATGCAAAATTGTAATGTTTGGGCTCTCATGGGAGAATCCCTCACATATCTAACCACGTTTTGGATACATGCAATAGATTCACGTACCATAGTTAAGCAATCTCTCACGATAAAATTTAATATATGAGTGGTGCACCTCATGTGTAAAAAACTACCATTTAAGATCAACAACCTTTCTTTTAAAAGTTTTTTCTTCAAAAAACAATTGCAATATCATTCAAACTAACATTATCCATGGTGTTTGTGGACACTTTTTTTTTTATTCACCATTCATAGATGTATTTCTCCATCATTTTACTAACCTTCCCACCCTATGACTATGCAAGAAAACTTCTTGTACGTTGTCAAGTGTTTCCTCATTATGGAAGTATCATTAGCAACACGATATTTATACATAGACTCATAGTGAACGCACTTCACTAGATATGTTTTCCCCTTCTCATCTTCGATTATTGCATAATAATTATAGCAAATCGGATATATTTTTTTTTTTATCACGAATAGAAAGATAAGAACCAAGTTGTGACATCCTGAATTTCAACCATATCTCGATTAAATGAATGGACATTTCATCGACGCGCCTACGGTCCTTTTTCTTAGAGCTGATTACTCTTGAGTTAACTAATCTATCAGGTGAAAACATTAAAGGATATAAATGCGACATACTTGAGAATTCGATCAGAAATCAACTGCTTAATTGTGATAATCAGCAAGGGTTAATACGGCACCGTTATAATCGATTAGTGATTGGATATAGGTCGATTCGATGAAATGACATAATTAAATTGTAGGTGATTCCATATGATTGCGATATTTGCGGCGAACAGCTATAACCCGATTTTCTATCGATTCTGTACATGATACTTGTAATTGAAATTTTGAGATTTTTACGACAATCGAGAGTCCGCCTATGAGTCGGAGATGCACAAATGTGAATCGAAATTATTGATCACGGGTCAAACGCACAAAAATCCCTAAAAGCTACCCAATACGTTGGGTTGTGCTAAAATCGCGTTCGGTCGCTTTTAATCACAAAATTGAACTCAGTTTTAGGAATTGAACGTTCGAGCGTGTCACGATTTATTTTTACGACCTCGTCTCATCTTTCGAGAAATTTCCATCGGGCTCAAAAATTTTACTGAAAAATCTATTTTGGACAAATCGAAAAAGAGTTGCAAATTCGGATGGCGGAGCAAAAAAGGGTTTTCTATCTTCAATTTGCCTTTATTTGTGGAATTTGGAACTAATTCTCCATTGGTTGGGCCATTGACATTAAGCATGAAGACTTTTAGGTTTAACACTTGAGTGTCTAGGATATTTAGGATTGACTTTCATGGTCCCTCTCTCTCTCTCTTTCTCTCTATCCTCTCCCTCTTCCTCCCTTGCATACACCCTTGTTTCATCCGCCCATCCTCTTCTCAAATTCCCTCCTCCCCTCACACCCCATTCTTCTTCCTTCTACTATAGCAACCCACCACCTCATTCCATTTCCCCTTTTATTTGGCCGCACCATCCCACTTTGCCCCACCAACGAGCAGCCCAACCATCACCTCAGCATCTCAACCTCACTGTCAACTTCACTGACCACCAACACCCCTCACACCAGCAACATCTTCTTCGTGGCTTTCTCACTCACTGTCAGAACGGCCCTCCATCTTCACACCATCGTCCAGCAGCCGGTTCGCCTATCTGTCCACCAACGACCACCAACAGCGGCTTATACTCACCACCATAACTCCTTGGCCGCACCACTAGCAGCCCTAATTAGCAACCACAGAATAGAACCAAGCCCCTTGGTCAAGCCTTTGTAGGGCCTTTTTCCTTCACCGGTCGGCCTCCGTCGGAGACCCGGTAGTTGCAGGATCTCACCGCCATCGCGTTGCCGTTGCCGTGAGCCGCCGTAGTCCTAATCTAGTGAATTAACTCCATAATCCTTGATTATGTTGTTAATTGCACTTAGGGGTTAGATTAAGGTTAATTAACTTAGTTAAATTAGTATTAAGTGAGATTAGCCTCAATATGGATTAATGTTAATCTAGCTTGGTTAGATTAGCCTTAAAATGGATTAGTGTTGATATAATTGGTTAGATTAACACTAATAAAGGTGGTTTAGTCTAATTTAGTAGATTTCTCCCGGATCAGTTTGCTGGACGCTCACCATTTGTCATTTTTGTGGATCAAAATGGACTATGATTTTGAGGTTGATTCCTTCTTGAGCAATATTTTAAACATCTTTAGCTATGATATATATTTTAATCAAGATTTTATGGATTTACAAGAATGAGATTTCAGCTTTATTACGATCAAAATAGAATCTTGGATTGTGCTAGAACATATGATCTTTTGGTGTTGTAAGGAATTTTATCAACTCTTAGAGTTATATTTTCAAAAGAGTTTCTTCACAAAAGTTGTTCCTCACATCTTGTAATTTAACATATTCAAATTTCAAATCAAACGGACATATTTTGGATCCTGAACCAAACTTATTTTGGAAAACAGAATTTCTGGAAACGGACACAATTTTTGTAACAGTTTGAGTGATTTGCTGCCCTTAATATAGAAGGATTTGGGTCAAGGTGTCTTTCATGAAAAATTTTCGTTTAAGTGTCCTTTGCAACATATTCAAATTTGAGAATTTTATGAGCTTGTTTGATTAGGTTTTTGGATTTAAACTTGGAGACGCGTGAGTGGCCCGGTTTCTGCCGGTTAGGATCGGTAGTGGTTTTGTGATTATTCTTGGTGTCATGCTTGTTGGATAACATATATTAAGTGATTTGGCTGACTTTTGGCATGCTTAGAACTTATGCGTGATGTGATGAGATTAATTCCTCTATGTTGGTTGTTTAGTATTATTGCAAAAGGTGACTTCTTAGACTATTAAATAGAAAATAAATGAGGTGTCGGGTCCGGACACCAAAACTTATTTGCCCAATAAAACAATAAGGTTTTAAACTAGGCGCGTGTAAAGTTTGATGGATTAATTTTGAGTACGTGAGCACTTACGAATTTATTTCTAAACATATTGAACAAAAAAAATGGGTTACTAAGGTTTGTTTTCAAAAGAAGGTGGTTGGAAAAGAAATTAGAAAAGAAATATGGTGTCGGGTTTGGACGGCAAGTTTTATGTGCTCAATAAAACGATGAGGTTTTATACGAGGTGTGTGCAAAGTTTGGCGGGTTAATTTCAAATACGGGACTCTGTACGAATTTATTTCGAAAGGTTTAAAAAAAAAAAAGTTCTCAAATTTATTTTTAAAATGGGATTTTGGTATTTGTAAAAGGTTGACCTGATTGATGAGGTGCCTGCACGGTTAGATTACTTAAGTAGTTCAGTTTCATTAATCGCAACTTATTTAATTACTCGCAATTTATTTAATTAATTATAATTAGCGTAATTTGTGATGAATGAGCCGTTTTTCATAATTTTACGCTGATTCTCATGGTTAAATTTATATGTGAAATTGATTGTGTATTTGTCCAATTGGGTGCTTGATTATCGTTTTGAATTACTATTGCAAAAATTGGATTTTGGTATTTAAATTAAAAAATACCGGGTGTCGATTTTTAACACTAAAAATATTTTAGGTACTATATAAAATCGTGAAATTTTGAAAATAAAGCATATCACGTTTTATAAATCAATTTGACTGTGTGACCATGCACAATTATTTTACCGGGTATTTTTAATATGAAGAAAATTTGTGAAGTTCATTCTTTGGAATGGAAGTATTTGAGTGGAAAGCATGATGTTCTTGGCCGAGTTTGGATGTGCGTGTGATCGCTATCAGAATCATCACCCAACGGGAGCTTGGGGATGATGCCCGATTTATTGGCTGTCTAGAGGGAGTCCGAAAGCCAATCACGGTATAGCCGGACCGCTGCCCCTTTTTGGGATGCCGTTTAGGTGGGAGTTGTAGATGTTGCTGTGCCCGACGAGGCGAGATGGTGACCGATTTTTATCAGATGCCCGGCGGGAGTCCGGATGACCACCAACTGGGGAGTTGGCCACAACTGATGGGCTGTAATAGATGGAACATGCATGAGTGGATGAAATAGCCGTGCCTGATTATGGGGCAAAATTGTGTAGCACGGTATGTGATGTGTCATAATGGTTTTACCCTATAATTGGGACTCTTGTGAATAATTGATGGATGAAATGAGGTGTTCCAGTTGTTAAGCATGCTTGTGATATCTATAATGCTTATATGGTGCACTAATGTGCAGGGATGCGCCCAAGCAAGGTAAGTTCTAGATGGTGCATGTTTAAGACGCCTCTAAGTGAACTCTTGTCCTAATCGAGGTTTAACGTTTTGACTCATTGAGATTTTTATCTCACCCCATTGTGATTTAAATATTTTCAAGTTCTTAGATGGAGAACTCGAAGCCCAAGGCTGGAGGGTTCGGTGTGTAGGTGGCCTGGGGTTTTCTTTTGGATAGAGACTTGTTAATACGAACCCTTATGTTAACTTGGCATGTATATGAAGTGTGTTTTGAGAAAAATTGGTTGTCTTGCTTTTCTATCATATGTTTGTTGTTGTTCGGTATATGTTTAATTCGCTTCCACATGTGCATAAAACGAATGGGTTAGCGACGCGTTATGGAAACATCGCAATTTTAGTCGACTGCTAAGGGATGTGCGCGTGCCCGGGGTTCAGGGCATGACACAAGTACTGATGCGTGATGGGGTGAGTGATTCTAGAACGGATTTTTCAGAGGGGATTTTTGTGGTTAAGTGTATGGAGAAGAAACGAAAAGGAATAAGAAAAGATAAAACGATTTCCTCCCAAGGTATAAAGGTATTGCCACCAACCGAGGATGAGGATCGAGATCTACGAAACTCACCATCAAGGCCTAAAGCTTCCACCAGCCAAGGATAAAGGACTTTGGGATAGGAGAAGCTCACCACCAATGCCTTAAGATTCCACCAGCCAAGGATAAATGGCTTCTTGGCTCACCACCAAGGAGTGATCTACGCTCCAAGAATAAAGGAACCGAAAGGAGTTATCCACTCTCCAAAGGAGTTCACTCAAGTTGATGAAATCTCACCATTCTCATTCATGAAATTCATATCTCCCCTACATTGGATAGTTTCCCCTATTTATAGGAGGATTTTAACCTTAGGAAATATTAAAAACAAACTTTAATGACCTAGGAACTTAAACGTTCGACTCTTGAGCTACATAAAAATAAAAATAGCTAGAAACTTAATAAAAAGCCTTTACTAACATGGGAACTAAATGCCTTTAATCTTCGGCTTTCCGCATTCTTGAATCGTTAGCTTTCCGTGTTCTTGAACCTTTGGCTTTCCATATTCTTGAACCGCTTTTGTGAACCTCTAGCCTTCCCAAAATTCGAGCTTTTCCCTTGACCAGAAAATAATCCTCTTGAAACTTCATCAATTAGTCATACAAAACATCTAAAATGGCCTCCCATTGATAGTTATCGATATACCACAAAGTATTGATAAGTAATTAACATTATTCATTCAAAATGATCCATCGAAGCACATAATGCCCAACTTCTTTATTTGCTTGGATAAGCATCGATAGTTCTGAGTTGGTTGATGGAGCTACGTTGGATGCTCCCGCATCAAGTACCTTATTTGTCGCACTCATAGTAGAGATGGCTCTTCTTTATTTTCATTGCTCGACAATTCTAATTCTATGATTGGAGTCATTTCCACATTCATCCATCTCCATTGACATGTGATCGTGATACGTCAACTTCACACATACACAATAACAACAACGGGATATAATTAGAAATTTCAAAATAAAGATCAAATATTTACAAAATAGCAAAACAAATTTCGAGCCAAGGTAGCATTTAGCTCTTTAACTATAGCATGGAAATGATTTCATCTCAAAAACTACAGTGCAATGGGGACAAATTGTGCCTTGTGACATAGGTGAATCCAACCTACAAAATCAACCAAACAACAGTCAAAAAGGAAAGGGAAACGTAAACTTATTGAGGAAATCTACTTGGTAATGCATGATAGGCAAGTGATTGAGATCCTTCCACCTCTTATCTCAGCTCTTGTCCAAATTGGAAAGCTTCACTTGACCCCTGGTCCATAAGGGCTTCACAACAATATCGTTGCGAGTCCAAAAAAAAATTCCATCTCAAGCAACATAGCCTATACAACATAATCAAGCAAATGAGGGAGTAACCTCATCGGCCATTACCCTAAGGTTCAACAAATCAGTTGCTTAAAATCATCCGATAGCACACTTTATAAGGAAGTATTCATTCGAGCTCAAAGATAATCATTAATCATAAATTCAAAAACATCTAAATACTAGCAATCACATAATCAAATCATCTTAACAACACTACATATCTAATTGAGCCGATTAACGAAAACCTTAGACCAATTGCAGCCAAGTGGCTCGCCAAAGAAGGCAACAAACGAAGTAACTTTGAGCTAATAAGCTCAGGTCTTGATCCCAAGCACTCAAAACCAATCGAGATGCAAAATCAACAGCAACAAACATTGACAACATACATGACTAGCCTTGAGCCGATTCGACAAACGCATCTGTAATTGTATGCACACGTAGATTCATAAATCGAATTGAGCATGAAATTGAGCAGATTCGACATTAAGCTTACTTGCTGGGTGGTTGTTGTTGTAGTGTGCGAGAGAGAGAGAGAGAGAGAGTTCACTAAACTACTTGGATTTGAGCCATGGTTGCTAGCGATGACAACAAATGAAGGGCTCAGTGTGATAGCGGTGATGGAAAAGTGGAAATGAAGTGAGTCGGAGAAATAAGGCAGAGATAAGATGCAGCGTCGCAGAAAAGCTTGACGTTGCATAAGGAGAGATAGAGGTAACGGTGGAAAGAAAAGGAAATAAGTAAGGCCCTATTTGGTAACCATCCAAACAGGGCCAAATTCTGATTCTTTATTCCCAGAATCAGTTTGGGCCTAGAATCGCGTTTGGTAAAATTTTTGTTCCCGGAAATAGATTGGGAATAGAATTAAGAACAAAAAAAAAAGTTGATTCTTGTTCCGGGAATGAATTTGAGAATCAAAATCAAGAAATCTTCTTATTCCCTTCAGTCATCTCCCGACTGCCGTCCATTACCGCCCACCACCGTCCGCCGTCCGCCACCACCGCCATCCGCCGTCCGCCGCCGTCGTCGGAGGCTCGCCAGACCAGGGCGAGGTTCGGCAAGCTCGCCAGAGGCAAGCCCAGCCACCGGTGAGGCTTGGCCTCGCTGGGGTTGGGTAGGGGCTGGGCAAGCCTCGCGATGCCCAGCCCCATCGGTGGCCAGGCGAGGCTCGGCCGACGAGGGCCGGCCTCGCCGAGGGCCGGTGACGCTCCGGTGGTCGTCGGCCCTCATCTCGGCCGTTGCCGTCCGGCGACCGGCCACAAGAAGAAGAAGATGATGAGAAAAAGGAAAAAAAGAAAAGAAAAGAAGAAAAGAAAAAAAGTAAAAAAGTAAAAAAATTATTTAAAAATTAAAAGAAATTGATTTGGAACGAATTAATGAACACGGTATCAAACGCAATTCTATTTCAGAATCAGAAATTTTGGACAGTTACCAAACGGCTTAAAATGCTTAGAATCAGTTCCTAAGAATAGAATAAAAAAGAATCAGTTCTGATCATAATCTACTTTCGAGAATAGAATCGTTACTAAACGCGCCCTAAACTTCTTGGTTCTAGTTTCGATTCCTAAAAAAGTGAAACTAGGAAGCGGACCCTCTCTCTCTCAAGATTCCAGAACCATCC
Source organism: Eucalyptus cladocalyx (assembly GCA_017140615.1). Classification (NCBI taxonomy): domain Eukaryota; kingdom Viridiplantae; phylum Streptophyta; class Magnoliopsida; order Myrtales; family Myrtaceae; genus Eucalyptus; species Eucalyptus cladocalyx. The sequence continues at coordinate 23,002,862 of CM029521.1, read as the reverse complement.
TCAATCCTAAAGTTAACTAGTGAAACTAATTGAGATTGTGCCAATTGAGCAACGACAATGGTGCCACATCATACTTTTTGAGTCCTATTTAGTTTTTCCCCCTTAAAATGCATAAATTTATTCAAAATTAATAATTCTTAGCAAGAGAGGTTGCTTAATGCCAATTAAAGAACAACTTTTTTCTTCTATTGCATTGTTTGAGGAACTAATGGCTATTAATGTTAAAAAGACCATTTGTGCTTGAATAAATTAGAAAAAAATAATTACTATTTGTTTCTACAATAAAAATTAGCGATCATAACTGTTTCTTATGTAATTTGTTTTGTAATAATCATTTTTATTGATAATAGCCTCTAAAGTCTCTTGCTTCGTTATAATTTTGTATTCGTAATTACCATATAGAAGGTACCAATTCAATTTCATGTATCTTTGGTTTTATGGTAAAGTCTTAAGAAGATCAAAGTTCCATATTTTTTGTTTTGTGGAAAATAAGGAATATGTTCAATGTACGCCATTTTATTGGTGATTTTCCTTATAATATTAAGGATTCATATATTCAAACAAAAGAGATAGAAATATGTACAGTCATTTTTTGTACTATACATAAATTATTTATTCTGATAATGTACCTTGTCCATGGTATGAGTTCGCGACTAGTTATAAATATGAATGAAGAAAATAAGGAGATGAGGGTCTTTGTGAACTATAAATATCTATCCCCAAATCTTCCTTTCAAATATTTCTAGAGATATACCTATATGTTGAATATTAAGTGAATATAATTAACGTGGAAATCAGAAACACAAAAATGGTGAATAATGAAACGGAATGGTTAAAATTAGATCTCGAGCACACGTTATGCTTGTGAGTGGCTACTTTCATGCTGTTTTTTTTTTTTCCTATACAGCATTTAGGGTTTTCCTTTTTTTTGGCGGATAAATATAGCACCTTGCGTTTGATGTGGTTTCCCAATTTAACCCCACGGCTTGCGATGTAATCACGTGTGTTGCCACCGCCCTTATATTTTCTCTTTACTTCGGCGTCAGCCTCTCCTCTACCCTTCGCTGCTGCAACCAAAAAGCTTTGAAAACCCTTGAAGCAATCCCTGATTGTCGTCCGCAACCTTCGTCGATCCTCAATGGCTCACACCACCGGCTTCGATTCTCGCCCCAGCCTCTCTCTCACTCCTCCGCGCCAGATCCCCAAAGGTTCTCCCTTTTTCCACCCTCACTCCTCTCCAAACCCTAGTCGGCTCTCGTTCTGTTGTTGAGAGCACCACCTCCCTCCCTCCCCCCCCTAACGTCGAGAGATGGTAGTTCACGCGGAGAATTAGGTTTTGATGCATTTTGCTCGAGTGGCTTTAGCTTCGCGGCTTAAGCATTTTCGAACTTCTCACAGACGCAATGGCTTGTCTGATTTTCCTTTGTATATGCTGGGTTTTGGTTTCGGGGTTGTGGGCATCTATCTGTTTTTGAGATATTTGAAGAAGGGAAGTGAGTTGTATTGCACCAAAATTCACGAGTTTGGTATTTTCGAATTGTATCACTCCAAGTTTTCAACTTTGATAGTTTTGGAATATTCTCTCTTTGTTTCTGCGAGATGTTTCAGAAATTGCTGTTGTCTTTTTTTGGTCTTTTCAGCTTTTCTTTTTGTTTTCTGCTGGCTGGAATAATTGATTGTGTTGATTGTAGATTTAATTCGTTATTGTGGGATATTTTGCTAGTAGGCTGTGTTGTGAAATGAGGCTTCTGTTCCTGCTGTTGAAGGATGTCTTTTTACCCTACAAAATTACATCTTCCAATTGAAATAGATGATCACCATCGGCAAGTGTTAATGATCTTTCTATCCGCTGGATGAGAGGACTGTCCTTTTTATAGTTGATGAGAATTTGTTGTTAACCTTGATGTGAGTTTGAAGCTGTGTTGTCAATTTTCCTCCTGGAAACAGTTCCATAGGCAGCAGATGAGAGGTATTAACATTCTTAGGCAACTATTCCATGTGTGCAGTTTTGTTCTCTGCTATGGAGTATTTAGTCAATGGTGGGTGTCATTGGATGTTGACACGTTAATCCTAACAAAAACCGACCTTCATAGCCTTGGCTTTGAAGCTCCCTTGGGCTCAGCCTCTCTGTCTTGTATTTAACGTATGCCCTCCTTGTGCCCCAGGCTCTTCAGTAGATTAGATCATGTAACATGTAGAATGAAGTTTTCAAGTAGCAAGGGTTGTCTGTGGAATGAAGGGGTTGTTAGTTGAGTACAATATTTCATCAATACGTAGCTTGATGCTCAGTTTTATGTACATATGTTTTAGCACTTGTTGAATTTGTCTTATTGGGTGCATAATAATTGATTCCATCTGCTTACTATATCTGGCCTTGACATGAGTACCGATATGCATGTTTTGATTTGTCAAGTATCCTTCAGTTGGGCAATCTTGTTAATTGGCCAGATTGCTCATATCAATAACTGAAGTGATGCAAACTTCTGTTATCACTTTGTTTGTTACCTTATAGAGATTTTACAATATCAAGCTAATGATGAACAGCGATTATGCTTTTCGATAATATTGTTCCTAAATCATGCAAAACCAGCAGACAATTTATTGGTCTGCAGTCCAGGGAGTGATTGAAGTGTTTATGTGGCATAATTGTAAAGCTTAAGCTAAGTATGTAGATCCTTACTTCGTAGTTGGTTTGTATGTATAACATCCCCATTTACTTCTTGATTATCTGACTTATGCAGATGTTCAAGGATCAGAAAATCCAATCCCATTGTCACCACAGTGGCTTCTGCCAAAGCCAGGAGACACTAAACTGGCTCTGGGACCTGGGGTAAGTCACTGTTTGTAGGAAACTTAGTTTCTACCATTTTACTTCTCGGCTTTTTCGTTCTGCACCTCACTTTTCAGCTTAGATATTTGGCTTTGGGAATTTTCTTGTTTTTCAGTTTGCACTTTTCCTAAATTGCCTTGATTGGTTTATCATATTTCATGAGATTTGTGATAGATATTATATATCAATCAGGAAAACAATTTCAGCCCACGCTCAATGCATGGCCGCTCAGAGATGACCAAGTTGCCTGAAAACTGTGATGAGATGGCCGATATCCAGAAGAAGAAGGATGTTTTCAGGCCATCGTTGCTTGACATGGAAACTGGTCGTCGTGACCGCTGGCGTGATGAAGAAAGAGACACCAATTCCTCTATCCGTAAAGACCGTTGGAGGGATTTTGATAGAGAACTTGGAGATACCCGTAAGATGGAACGTTGGGAGAACTCTGCAAGATCCTTTGGGGAGTTGCGTCGAGCCCCATCCGGGCGATGGACTGATTCGGGTAGTAGGGATAATAATAGTCATGAGCAGCGCCGTGATAGCAAATGGAGCACTCATTGGGGTCCTGACGACAAGGGCACAGATGGCTCGCGTGAGAAGTGGATGGACTCTGGCAAAAATGGAGATGTTCCAAACAAAGGTTTGGTTTCATTAGGAAATAATAGGAAGGATGAGGATCATATTAGGCCATGGAGACCTAGTTCATTGCAAGGTCGATCCAGGGGAGAACCTCCTCACCACCAAACTCCAGCCAACAGACACGTTCCTGCATTTTCATACGGTCGTGGTTCTGGGGAAAATGATCAGGCAACGTTTTCTCTTGGACAAGCTAAAAATAATTCAGGTGGAAGCACATTTGACAGGACGATGCCAACTGCTGTGACAGTTTCAGAGAAGGGTGATTCTGTCCATGGGGAGTCTTCTGCTTTAAGATACAGCAGAACAAAACTGCTTGATATTTACCGAATGACTGATGTGAGTTCACTTCAAAACATAAGACATGGGTTCACACAAGTGCCTTCACTTACACAGGAAGAAGTGTCGGAGCCGTTGGCTTTATGTTCACCAAATCCCGATGAATTGGTAACTTCTGCAAGAAAGATAATGAATGAAGTTTATTTATATTTTCTGCTGTTGATTTTACTTTTCACATTTTGAATAGGTTGTTTTGAAAGGAATTGATAAGGGGGAGATTATAACAAGTGGTGCACCCCAGATCTCAAAAGATGGATCTGTTGGACGCAACTTGATTGGCTTTTCACATTCCAGACAGGCCAAAATTGGTAATCCATCTGTTCTTGACATGATAATGCTTGTTGCTGAGATGTATATCTGTGAAGCGGCAGCACTGATGTTCGAATTGTATTTTCTTAGCAGAAAACAGGGAAGATGTTCCTATTGATTCTGATGATGTGAAAATTGAAGTTTCCGAAGGTAGTAGTGTGAAATTTCCTGAGGTTTTGTCCCATGAAAAGCAGTATTCAAAGGGGTCCAGCTTGAGGATGGAAAACTTTCGGGATCCTAGGCCTTATACTGATGCCAAGTTCAAAACAGAAGGTATACATTTATGACAAGGAAAGAAAAACAGACACATAATTGGCTTACTGTGTTTATTAGGCGATTTTGGCAAATTTAGAGAATCATGATGATCTATACAAAAAGTTGGTTTTGAGATGCGGAAGAAAAGTTAATTTTCAGTTATTTAACATTGCACGATCCGTATAATCTTCTTGAAGTGGAGGTGGCAATGAAAATTCTCTGGCGATTATCATTTGTAGGGATGCATAGAAGTTTAGTTGGAATTTATAGATGCTATGTTGGTAATGTTGTTTGATCTAGGACATGGCTGTAGCTTTTATAGCTGCACTGTTGTGACTCTGTATATGTATGGTGGATATCATGAACATGGTTCTTGTTCTTTCAAGATGGCTGCATGGCATGGAAGTGAGGAGTTCTCTTTTCACTTGACTTTTCATGGTTTTAGCATTTTTCAGTAACTAAATGCTTCATAAATGCAGCTTTTGGAGAAGATGGTAACTCCAGAAAGGCTAATGATGGGATAATCAGTAGGGAGTCAATCTCTCAGGGAAACAATTCTGCAAATCCTGTCTCTGCATGGCGTGCATCTGTGTTGGGAGATCGCAATCACTCATCTTCAAGCAATTTGAGTGATACACCAAATGACATACGGTCTGGAGCCCCTGGAATTTCTTGGTCACATCAACAAAAGGGTATGAGTAATGATTGGGGAAGTCATCTGGGACATTTGTCTTGCTTGAAGGATGATGAGAATTTGCTAAATGAGGATAGGCTCTCTTCTGCTGGCATGGGAAGGGAACAAGAAGCAAGGCGACCTGTGCAAACTCCTCCAGAAGAGTTACTTCTTTACTATAAGGACCCTCAGGGTGAAATTCAGGGTCCCTTTTCTGGTGGTGATATCATTGGATGGTTTGAGGCTGGATACTTTGGCATAGATTTGCAAGTTCGCCTAGCAAATGCATCAAATGATGTGCCATTTTCTTTACTAGGTGATGTTATGCCCCACTTAAGGGCAAAAGCAAGGCCGCCACCTGGATTTAATGCACCGAAGCAGAATGATTTTGCAGATGCAATAATCAGGCCAAATTTTGGTACTTTTGGAAAGGTTAGTGCTGAAATTGATCTTAGGAGTGAGCAAAGGCACAAACAGGGTTCAACAACAGAGGCTGAAAATCGATTCTTGGAGTCATTGATGAGTACTCCTAACAGTATGCCTGTGGAGAAGTCCCCCTTTTCTGAAGGTTGGTATGCAATGATAAATGTGATGAACTTTTTTGTTCAGGAGCTTTTGTATGTTCATGTTTGTGAATTGGGAAATTACAGATACCATAGCTGTTGTAGTATCATCATTAAGATCATACATAGTTGAAATGGATGAAACAACGAACATTGTGACTCCTTTTGCTTAAGGTCACAGGGTGGTTCCCGGGATCCTTTAGATCCAGACCCTAGTTCTTTTTTTTCTGGAGTTAGATACTTGTATAGTTTCCCAATTGTGATCTTATTTAATGAGTGTTAAATATTTAGTATTCATTCGTTTCAAATAAGCTGGATTTGCTTTGATTCTGTATAGTTTTGTTGAATAGAAGTTCAAGTACAGTTGGCATTAAACTCCTAGGGCATAGAAGTAATGGCATTTACAAGAGCAAAGCCTTATGCCCCGAAAACTGGAAAAGTACAAACGCTACTCAATTTTGATATTCTACATTTCTGGCCATGTTTCCATTCTTTCATGATGTAAGTCTGAAATCTCATAAATCCATTGAATAACCAAGCTTAGACTTGTACTGTCATTGCTGGGGCAGCTTGCTAAGGTTCAGTGAGCTCAACACCACCCCCCCCCCCCCCCTTTTTTTTTCTCCCTCTAAGGGCGTAGAAGTAATGGCATTTGCAGAAGCAAAGCCTGATGCCCCGAAAACTAGAAAAGTGCAAACGCTACTCAATTTTGATCTCCTACATTTCCGGCCATGTTTCCGTTCTTTCATGAGGTCTGAAATCTCATAAATCCATTGAATAACCAAGCTTTAGACTTAACTGAGATTGCTGGGGTGGCTTGCTTCTTTTTCTTCTTCTTCTCATCAATGGTGTCATGATTCTCATCCTTAGTGTATGAGACTGGGATTTTTCTTCTGAATTTGGAGTTCTTTTTCCATCTGGTTCTGTTTACTTTAACGTGTCCTGTGGATAATGGCATAATATTGCTGCTTCTAACTTGTTTATAGCATTGAAAACGGTTCTTCTTTCTTGCTCTCTAATCCTTAGTGGAATCCTTGGTGGAAAAGATCTTGTCTTTTACTTGAAATAATTGCATTAGGATGGGTGAGTACTTTTTCCTGCGTAGCCGAAGAATAGTGCACCTGATGGATTGGCTCAGCCAAGATGTGGGATTGGATCATGACATGTGCCATTGCCTAGTGGGTATTTCCTGTGTTAGATTCCAGGGGAAGGCTCTGCTTGATGTGATATCTGCCTGGATGTATCTGTGTTGCCAGCAGAAAGAAAGAAAAGGAAAAGAAAAGAATAATGATGAAGTACTTGCTAATTGAGAAACTCACAAGAGCTCATATTGGAAGGACCAATTTAATTCATGTTTATCTCATGCGCCCATACAAAAAATTTCGTGTTGTACAAAAGGTTGCAGTTTTAGTTGTTAGTTCCTTTTGCAACCTGAAGTTAGAGTCCTTTAGCTGATATGGCAACACAATCAAGAAGTACCTGTACTCCTTCCCAGAATCTGAGCATAAAAAAATTGGAATTGATTAATGTTATTTGTGTTTGCTTCGTAGGCTTGCATTCATATGTTGGAAATAATCCTAGTGGCACAGGCCTTTCTGGAGTGGATGGTGCGAACAATTATCTTTTAGCCAAGAGAATGGCTCTTGAAAGGCAGAGGTCTATGTCCGACAATCCTTATTGGCTGGGAAGAGATGGTGCTTCAATGCCTCCTATGTCGGAGATTGCCCAAGACCCATTAGCTCTGCAACCAAATCTTCAACCATCAGCTGCCGAAAGTATTCGTTTGCCTCATTCTCAAAGTGCTGATCTCATGCCAGTCCTTCAAGGCTTATACGACAGGTCTTCCTCTGGTATAAATAATGGAATAGCTGGTTGGTCAAATTTCCCTGCCCAGGGAAGCTTGCAGGATAAAGTTGACTTGCATCTTGCTCCAAACCTCCCTCCGCAAACTCCCTTTGGGATCCAGCAGCAGAGGCTTCAACCTTCTTTAAATAATTTGCTTGCTCATGCTGTAGATAATTCATCTACTAACTTAACGCCCGAAAAGTTACTCTCATCTGGCTTGTCTCACGACTCGCAGCTGCTAGGCTTGCTGCAACAGCAACAGTTGTTGCAGCTTCATTCTCAGTCTCATATTCCGGCACAACAATTGTCCCTGTTAGATAAACTGTTGTTGCTTAAGCGGCAAGAGGAGCAACAGCAGCTGCTGCGGCAGCAACAATTACTCTCTCAAGCTTTAGCGGAGCAGCAGGCTTCCCAGTTTCTGCGTGAACCGGCTTTTGCTAATATACAGGCAGGTGCAATACCAACAGGAAATGCATCTGGTGATCCTTGCCTTCAGCCATCTCAAGAGGTGTTTCAGGCTAGGTCAACTATACCAGTGCCCACTATGCAGGATGAAAGAACTGCTAACAATGTTAATCTACCTTCACAAATCACAAAAGATGTTAGTCAAAGTTCTCTCTCTGAAGCTTCTTTAGCTTCACTTTTGCCACATCAGATACTTGGTAATGTGAACCATCGCAACAATTGGTCTGCTTCAGCTCCTGAAGAAATTCATGATAGCTATCAGAAGGAGCCATTGCCAGCTTCAACAGTTGGTGAGACCTCTTCATCAGAAGTTTTTGATAGGCCTTCACGAGAGCCTTCTCATCATCCGCTGCAAATTTTTGCTGCGTCTGAAGTCCTTACTCCAGTAATTCCTGAGAAATCCTTCGAAAAGTTTTCAAGGACTGATGACACTATGATGGTTTCATCCTCAGAGCCAAGAAATGTTGATTCTCTGCCTTCTGAGTTTGTTGAATTTGCTGATGCCATTCCTTTAGCGAGGAGTCTGGAGAATGAAATGTCAGTGGCTGATCATGCTGCTGATTCTGAGGTCCAGCCTGACAATTCTCTTGACAGGAAGCTAACTGAGGAAGAGTTCTCCAATGATTCTTCCAGAGTGTCAGACATGAAGAGTATTGAAGCACGAGAAGCTAAAAAGACTTCCGAGAAGAAGTCAAGAAAACAAAAATCATCCAAGTCAACCTCTGCTCCTGATCAGGCAAAGGGATCTGAAACAGCTAGCATGCAGCAGACTAAGCAGTCTGAAACTGATCAGTTACTTGAGATGTGTAGAGAGACTGGAGAAGGAGTTTATGGAACATCTCCCCGGAGGATGATTGATAGGGTCACTAGTGTAATGGAAACCATGGGGTCTCAGCAAGTCAACACAGCAAGTAAGCAATTAGATAATGTTGAAGCTGATGTTAAGAGTGCTTCGGAGCCTAACCAAGTTGGTCCTGTTTCAGCTCAAAACACACAACTACCTTCAGGACAACGTGCTTGGAAAGCTGCCCCTGGTTTCAAGGTGAAGTCACTGTTGGAAATTCAGGAGGAAGAGCAACGGAGGGCACAGACAGAGGTGACAGTTTCTGAGATTTCTGCAGCTATCAACTCTGTAAATTTTTCAACTCCATGGGCTGGGGTTGTCGCCAGTTCAGAATCGAAGATCTCCAGGGAGGGATTAGAAGATGCAGACAACTCTGATTTTGTTGTGGCTAAAAATCAAAGTTCCATTGACCCCAAGGGTAAAAAGAGTCAGTTACATGACTTGTTGGCAGAAGAAACATCTGGAAAGTCTAGTCAACGAGAGATGGAGATGTCTGATCAGAAACATGATCTATTGTCTCATCAAGTTGCTGCCAGTCAAGTGGAGACTCAGGATGATGCGAACTTTATTGATGCAAGAGAATCTAAAAAGAGTCGTAAGAAGTCTGCAAAATCTAAGGCTGCTGGATCTAAGAACCCAACTCCTGTTGCTTCTGCTGATGTCTCTGTTGGTTCTAGTCCTCTTGAGAAAGGTAAAAGTTCTAGGGTGGTGCAGCAGGAGAAGGAAGTTTTGTCAATGATCCCATCAGGGCCGTCTTTGGGAGATTTTGTTCCTTGGAAGGTGGAATCGGCTAATTCTCAGCCTGCTCTGGCATGGTCTACTGATTCTGGGAAGCTTATTAAACCAACATCTTTAAGGGACATTCTCAAGGAGCAGGAAACTAAGGTTGCTGCTGGCCAGCGCCAAAACCAAATTCCAATTCCTCAGAAATCTCAACCAGTTCCATCTGCCCATACTTCTTCATGGTCACTTTCTGCATCTTCTCCGTCTAAGGTGGCATCTCCCCTCCAGATTAACTCCAGTGCTTCCTCTAAGCCTAAGTATAAGGAAGATGATGATCTATTTTGGGGCCCGATTGACCAATCAAAGCAAGATACCAAGCAGTATGTCACTTTTCTCATGTATTTCGGTTCTTGACTTGATATGTGCTTGCCTTCTGCTTTCTATTCAATACCATCTTTTGTGATACTTGCAATCCTTTGGTGCATTTCTGCACATACATATACTAGACTTCTGCCAGAGTTCACTAGAGCAATCAGGGTAATGTTTAGCTTCAGCTTATATGTTTTTATTATTTTGCCTTCTAAGTGTTCTGGATGATGTGTAATATAGTAGTGTGTTACTGCATTCCTTTGCTGACAAATAAGAGTCATTATCAATGAGCCACTCTCTTTTTTTCTGAGTGAATCAAAACTGTATCCAGATTTGATTTGAACCTCTTATTAATTTATATGCTATAGATGTGATAGTTACCTTGATTAAACAAACCTTGTGGGAGAAGCTCTTTGCCTGGGGAAAAACCCGTTCAGAAGAGAAGAGTTGAGTTCACTGTGAATGATATACTTTTCTTTGTTCAGGTCTGTATGTGTAGGTAGTTTTCTTCAGAGCAAGAGACATGCTCCTCTACCTTATTAACTTCTCATTTTGTTTGGTTAAGAGAAGACCTTGTTATGGAATAAATTAGTATTTCTGGGAATAAGACATGGTAAGTCTGAATGCTGACACAGATTTGTGCATTAGCTTCTCAAAGGAATTTACAACTGTAGATAATGTTAGGATGACATACTTGTTTTGGCAACTTGTGTCAATTGACAGATGAAATACACTTAGTTTTTTGTCTTCAACTTTTATATCTTGACAATGTAGTCATTCCTTTCCTCTTGTGTTGATTAGCCTGTGCCTTTTGTTGTATTGGTTTCTTCTAGGAAGATATTTATTTCATTTTTTGCCTTGCTGAGACCGATGCTTATTTCATGTTTGTTCTGCGCAGAGCTGAATTCCCTAAACTTGCAAGCCAGACAAGCTGGGGAACAAAGAACCCTCCCATTAAAGGAACTTCAAGTGGGTCATTTAGTCGGCAAAAATCTATTGGTGTCCGACCTGTTGAGCATCATACTCTTTCATCCTCACCTGCTTCTGGGCAGACATCCTTAAAAGGAAAACGAGAAGCCATGAACAAACATTCAGGCAAGAAATTTTTTGAGAGGCTCCTTATTATCTGTCGGTAAATTGACTCCTACTGATATTCAATTTTTGGATACCTCTTGCAGAGGCCATGGACTTCAAAGATTGGTGTGAAAGTGAGTGTGTGAGGCTTATTGGGACTAAAGGTACTTTCCCCACATTTTCTACAGTATTCCTTTAAAGTTTAATTTGGTCATACTGTGGACCATTCATAAAGAGCGTGAATTAAACAAAAGATTGTCAGCGAGAGCATGAATGAACCTTTGTAATGACTGTTCAATTTCCAGCCTATGCAACATTCTCTTTACCAGTAATATATTTTAGTAAAGAGCGTGAAGCTTCAAAATAAGAGGACCTTAGTGCATTTGATCTTGTTATTGTAGCAAAATATCATTCACTTGATTTTTGCAGATATCTACTTCCACTCGAGTATAATGCAATCATCATTATTTTTCTGTAGATACAAGTTTCCTGGAATATTGCTTGAAGCAGTCACGATCAGAGGCCGAGATGCTTTTGATTGAGAATCTTGGATCCTTTGATCCCGATCATGAGTTCATTGACAAATTCCTGAACTACAAGGAATTGTTACCAGCAGACGTGCTTGAAATTGCCTTTCAAAGTCGGAATGATGGGAAGGCACCTCTTGTCAGTGGTGCTGGAGATGTGAATTCTGATGATCTAGGGCAGCTCGATTCCTTAAGAGGTCCCGACGGGTTTCCAAAAGGAGGCAGCAAGAAGAAGGGGAAGAAAGGGAAGAAGGTCAACCCTTCAGTTTTAGGATTTAATGTTGTCAGTAACCGGATCATGATGGGCGAGATCCAAACGGTCGAAGAGTAGTTGGGTTTCATGAGTTGGATGTAAATATATGTTTCGATTGAATGGTCGAAAAGTCTTGTCAGATTTTTATGGCTGACCCTTTTTGTTCTTCCTTTTAGAGCAACAGCTGCGGCACTAATTTAATCTGCTCCAGCGATTTTGTGCACTCTGTAGTTTAGTCATTTTAGCTGTGTCAAACTTGTAACCTCTTTTAAAGGGAACTCGTTTCCTTTCTGTTCTTGGAATACTTTGAAGCTCTTTCGGTGTGATATATCCGTGGACAGCGTTGTTATCGAAATCTCGTGTTTCATCACGTAAAATTAACACAGCATTCAACATGATGTGCAGCTTTTCGGAGGGTGAATGGGGACAAAAATTGTGGAAACGATGAAGTTAATTTTTGTGAAGTCCCATGACCTGTGTCCAAGAATTTTCTGAAGTTTTTGATTTGTTAATAGCAAATGGTAAACCCAAATATCCAGCTGCCGACTATACCTTAACAAGCTAAAATTATCAATTTTTTTTAACCCTATTATAATTTTTATTAATTTAATCCTAATTTTTTTAATTATATCAATTAAATTTTATACATTTTTACGTTTTGTCAAAGGTCAGAAGTCAATGCATGAATGTCAATCCTATGCGATACAATTAGGATTGATGTGGATATTTATTATTTTATAATTTTACCTTTTTTCGAATTTTCATTTTACTTTTTTCCTTTAATTCTCTTTTTCTTTTTTACTGTTTCCGTCCAGGCAGCCCTCCCTGGTCACGGTAGAAAAGAGAAGAAAATAAAAAAATAAAAAATAAATATTCAAAAAAGTATTAAAATATTATTAAAAATTCTATATATCATCAGTTGTGCTATACACATGTAGGACGGTTAATATATAGGTTAGCAATTTCCAACTGGATGAATGCAATTGGTAAACATGAAAAAGTTGAAAACTCAATTAAAAGATTTAGTATCGAATAGTTTAAGGTTTTTTTTTTTTTTAATATAATTTTCCCCATTAAGTAGCTAGTAGCCTCGACTTGGTTCAAGGATATTCAACGGCACTCTATGCAAGCAATTAAGGTTTTGTTAATTTCATGGAAAATGTGTTATTTCTCGAAATTATTTTTCAAGAACTTATTTGAAGGAAAATAACAACATATTCAGTTGTCCAGCTTAAACTTAAAAATGAAGTGAAAATTATCTTTTGCCATTCAGTACCCAATTTAACTTTCCTCTATGCACTCCTTTTGATCATTTTTTATTTTTATTTTTTCTATTCCTTTTTTATTTTCTTTTAAAAATTCAAAATTTTAATTAATATTTTCTTTTTCTTTTTTCCTTTACCTTGAGCAGTTGCTAGCCAAGGTGATGGCTAGCGAGTTGACGGATGAGCTTGCCAACCTCTGATGATGCTTGAGCATTGCCGATCTATGAGGCTAGAGCCTTATTGCCCCTCTAATGACGATCAAGTGTTGTTGATTTGGCAAGGCTTGAGCCTCCTATTCTCAAGCTATGCTCGAGCTATGCTCGAGCCTTGTTGCCAACCCATGTTGTGGCTAGCAACTGGTTGAAGAAGAAGAAAAATGAAAAAGGACAAAAATAACATATAATTAAAAATTCAATCAAAAAAGGAAAAGAAAAAAAGGAAAATAATTAATAATTAATAATTAAAATGAGTAGTGAAAGAATATGTTTTTCTTTATTTTTCATGAATCGAACATTGAAAACTTGGAAAACATTCTTGAAAGTAAGTGAACGGAGCCTTGAAGAAAAAACAGCTTCACCGATCCTCTTAATTCATAAGTCTCTTTCCTGTATTTACATTGCCTTTCTTTTGTTTTTTTTATCCACGTATTTGCTATGCAATTCAATTCAATAAGCAGCAGCTTGACTCATGACATTCCCTGATCTCCACCTTCTTGTTCCCTCTTCAAATCTGCAGTTGGTAAAAAGCAATCCATGGACAACCCACATATGTTGAAGTCTACCTCCTCGATCCTCCAAGTCTCCTCGATCTTCCGCTTGTGATTTTGCGCAGCTCCATACCTGAACATGGTCACTGAAGTCTTCCCACCATGAGCGATGTTGATCCCATCGACGTATCTGTAGTCCTCGATCGTCGACTCCGTTGTGGTTTCCCAGAAAACACTGTCGTTCCCCCTTATCGACTTCATCCTTACTAACTTGGTGTCCTCGAAGTGGACCAAGAGGCCGGTCCTCTGGCTGAAGTAGCCCCACACCTTGTGATGGGCGAGCTCGGTGTTTGGCGAGCTCTGCGCTTTGAGGATATTTTGGGTCGCCTCGATCTTTAGAGCAAAGCAGTCTTCACCGTTGATCGTCTTCTCCCCAATGCATACTGCATACAGGAATAGGTTGGCCGTCGATCTTGGGTCCAAGCCCTTATCATAAGTAATGAAATTTAGGAAATTTAGATCAGACTCCAAAAAGGGACCAATAAAACTGAACAAATTGATTGTTATTACGATCCCCCAACTCCAATAAATTCATCATTGGTGATGACAATTGTTGATTATTTTTTATTTTACGGCATTTGATTTGAAGTTCTTTCCCTGGAAAATCTGATCCTTTCTGGTTCTGCAGAAAGAATCTCCAATCATTCCTTGTTTCAAAAATGACTTCTTCCTGCTTTGTTTCTATGAGAACGCTCATATCTCACAAATTTAGTCACTTTTTACCAAGATTTCGAACCGTGAAGCTACCCAAGCCCGACACACGTTTTACCGAGAATACTGATTTCTAAAGCCAGAAGTTTTAAGAGTAATCATGAAAAAAGATACCTGAAAGAAGCGGCGAAGGGGTCTAGGAGGACCGCGATTGGCATGGCAAGGCTGAGAACTGGTTCCAAGCGACTTTGCCGTCGCTGCCCGCGCTCACCTTGAGTCCCGCAACCACCAGCTCGAGGTACCAGAGATCGGGGTTCTTCTGCCACAGCAACCTTGCTGCTCCCGGTGGCGTGTACGCAGCCATCGCCCTGCCGCATCTCAGACACCGCCATCTTCACCTGCCCCACCGCGTACATGCTGTGCATAGCGTTCAATGCCCCTTGTCCTCCTGTGGCCGCCAAGTACTGCTGAATTATGTACTGCGCGGTCGAGGCTTCCTGTTTATCATAATGCCACAGAGAGATTTACTTTAATTTCATTCTCAAAACAGTAGGAAAATAAAGGAGAATATATCAAACAATTACATATGCAAGCCACGAATACCCTATCATGAAAAAACATTTTCTCAATGACAAAAATGAAAGAAAAGAACATGATAATTTGCAAATAAATCAAACATGATTTCGTGACCCATCGACACAGGATCTTCTGGTGCGTAAACTTTTGCAGCAACCAAAGTGGATGGCAAAATATTGCTTTCCAAGCACAATAACGAATTAATCATCTGAAAGAGAACTAAGAATTGTTCTTCTTGTTTTTGGTGGGAAAGTTAGTGATGACAGGAGGTTAGGAGTAGGCTTGCAAT
Source organism: Eucalyptus cladocalyx (assembly GCA_017140615.1). Classification (NCBI taxonomy): domain Eukaryota; kingdom Viridiplantae; phylum Streptophyta; class Magnoliopsida; order Myrtales; family Myrtaceae; genus Eucalyptus; species Eucalyptus cladocalyx. The sequence goes on along the minus strand of CM029521.1, from coordinate 22,987,610 downwards.
GGAGCAACCCTTGAGGGGTCGGGGTAGAGCCTGATCCGACTGGACTTGGAAAGGAATGAGAGGCGACCCGACAAGCTTGAGCAGAGCCATGAACTCGTTCCTCAACCCGGATGACAGATGCTGTTGTGGCGGTGATTCTGATGACGAAGAAGATGAAGCATACGAACCAGAAGAGGAGGACTTGTTGCAATAATCGATGGCGGAGGAGGACAAGGACTGGGCCTTCATTAGAGCGCGGAGGTTCTGCCACCTCAGCATGGCATTGCTACCCATGCTGGTGAACATCTCCTTTGGGATGGGCACCTCCAGGACGGTGTCGAGCCCGTCCTCCCTGTCTAAGTTGGGGCACAGCTTCCTCATCAACAGCGACGACCAAGACGACATCGTCGCGTACATTGATTATCTCTTTATCTATATACTTTTCACTCGAAGGATTTCTCGTCTTTCCTTTTGACCCTGCAATGAAAGAGGAGGAGGAGGAGAGAGGAAGGAGAGAGGAAGGTTTCTTTTCCCCTCTCTGAGATAGAATATAGTATTTTTTTCGGGTTTGTTTTGGCTATGGTTTTGATTTTGATGCGTGATGGGGTGAGTGATTCTAGAATGAATTTTTCAGAGGGGATTTTTGTGGTTAAGTGTATGGAGGAGTGTATACGAGGAAGAAACAAAAATGAATAAGAAAAAATAAAACGATTTCCTCCCAAGGTATAAAGGTCTCGCCACCAACCGAGGATGAGGATTGAGATCTACAAAGCTCACCACCAAGGCCTAAAGCTTCCACCAGCCAAGGATAAAGGATTTTGGGATAGGAGAAACTCACCACTAAGGCTTAAAGATTCCACCAACCAAGGATAAATGGCTTCTTGGCTCACCACCAAGGAGTGATCTACGCTCCAAGGATAAAGAAACCGAAAGGAGTTATCCACTCTCCAACGGAGTTCACTCAAGTTGAGGAAATCTCACCATTCTCATTCATGAAATTCGTATCTCCCATACATTGGATAGTTTCCCTATTTATAGGAGGATTTTAGCCTTAGAAAATATTAAAAATGAACTTTAATGACCTAGGAACTTAAACGGTTGACTCTTGAACTACATAAAAATAAAAACACCTAGGAACTTAATAAAAAGCCTTTATTAACACGGGAACTAAATGCCTTTAATCTTCGGCCTTTCGCATTCTTGAACCGTTAGCTTTCCGTGTTCTTGAACCTTTGGTTTTCCATATTTTTGAACCGCATTCGTGAACTTTTAGCCTTCCCAAAATTCGAGCTCCTCTCTTGACCAGAAAATAATCCTCCTGAAACTTCATCAATTGGTCATACAAGACATCTAAAATTGCCTCCCATTGATATCTATCGATATACCACAAAGTACCGATAAGTAATTAACATTATTAATTCAAAATGATCCATCGAAGCACATAATGCTCAACTTCTTTATTGGTTTGCATAAGCATCGATGGTTCTGAGTTGGTCGATGGAGATACATTGGATGCTCCGTCAATCTTGTAAGCATTGTCACCAATTCGGTCAATAACTTTAAAGGGACCATCAGCTCTAGGCATGAGCTTGTTCTTTCGACGAAATAGAAATCTCTCCTTCCTCAAGTGATGCGAGAGCATCCAACGTAGCTCCATGGACCAACTCAGAACCATCGATGCTTATCCAAGCCAATAAAGAAGTTGGGCATTAAGTGCTTCGATGGATCATTTTGAATGAATAATGTTAATTACTTCGTGGTAAATCAATAGGTATCAATGGGAGGCCGTTTTAGATGTCTTGTATGACCAATTGAAGAAGCTTCAGAAGGATTATTTTCTTGTCAAGGGAGGAGCTCGAATTTTGGGAAGGCTAGAGGTTCAAGAACAAGGAAAGCTAACGGTTCGAGAATGTGGAAGGCCGAAGATTAAATGGCATTTAGTTCCCGTGATAGTAAAGGCTTTTTATTATGGCATTTAGTTCTCGTGATAGTAAAGGCTCTTTATTAAGTTCCTAGCCGTTTTTATTTTTATGTAGCTCAAGAGCCGAACGTTTCAGTTCCTAGGTCGTGAAAGTTTGTTTTTAATATTTCCTAAGGCTAAAATCCTCTTATAAATAGGGGAAACTATCCAATGTATGTGATATACGAATTTCATGAATGAGAATGGTGAGAATTCCTCTACTTGAGTGAACTCCTTTGGAGAGTGGATAACTCCTTTCGGTTTCTTTATCCTTGGAGCATAGATCACTCATTGGTGGTGAGCCACGAAGCCCTTTATCCTTGGCTGGTGGAATCTTTAGGCCTTGGTGGTGAGCTTCTCCTATCTCAAAGTCCTTTATCCTTGGCTGGTGGAAGCTTTAGGCCTTGGTGGTGAGGTTCGTAGATCTCGATCCTCATCCTCGGTTGGCGGCGAGGCCTTTATACCCCGGGAGGAGATCGTTTTTATCTTTTCTTATTTCTTTTCATTTCTTCCTCGTATACACTACTCCATATACTTAACCACAAAAATCCCCTCTCAAAAATCCGTTCTAGAATCACTCAACCCATCACGCATCAAAATATTGGTATCAGAGCTCAAGGTTCAACTCATTTGAGTGATTCCTTTTTTTTTTTTACAAATTCCTTATGGGTGGGTGAACAAGTTCCGGAGGCTTGACTCTGGAGCAAGCGCACAACGAAAGGCGAGATCGTGCAATCCAAAATCTTCAACAACAAATGGAGCGAGTCCTCAATCTTCTAGAGAATCCGGCGAGACAAGGACAACTAGCAAGGCGTCCCAACGAACGGCATCGACGTGACGATTCCGAATCTCGTCAAAATTCTGATGGCAATTCCGAGTCCACTGGAGACAACCGAACAGTTATGCACTCTAGTAATTCTGAATCTCCTGTTCAAAGATGAAGACGGAGAGGGAGGGACAAGGAGGATGAAAGAGACATTAAGGTGGAGGTCCCGAGTTTGACGGTAATCTTAATCTCGACGACTTTGTAGATTGGCTACACAAAACCGAACGAATTTTTGACTTTAAATCCTATTCGGATGAGAAGAAATGTAAGGTTGCTATTCTAAAGTTAACCAAATATGCTTCTCTATGGTGGGAGAATCTAAAGCATCAACGAGCAAGGGAAGGAAAAAGGCCGAATCAAGTCTTGGGAAAAACTCAAGAAGTTGATGAAGAAGAGGTTCTTGCCCGACAACTATAAGCAAGATCTCTTCCTCAAACCGAACTCCCTAAGACAACATGGGATGAGCGTTGAAGAATACATTCGTGAGTTTGAACAACTCAAAATGAGGAGTGAAGTTCCAGAAGTTCCCGAGCAAACCATCGCTCGTTTTCTTGGCCGTATGAAACGAGAAATTGCTGATATGGTTGAACTTCAACCGTATTGGTCCTTTGAAGACGTATGCAAGTTAGCCATAAAAAGTCGAAAAACAATTGAAGAGCAAGAGGTTTTCCTCCAGAACCTCAACAAAGGCGACATCCTATTTTAAGGGTGCTTCCTCAACCAAGGGCGAGAGTTCGTGGACAAAAGGCAGAGGCAAGGGAAAGAATGCAGAGCCTTCCAAAGAAGTCCAAAAGAAGTTTGAAGGTGATGCAAGGAAATGCTTTAAGTGCCATGGTTTTGGGCATTTACAAGCAAATTGTCCAAATCGGAGAGTTATGACTCTTCAAGAAATTGAGGAGATCAATTCGGCGCTTCAAGGGGCTAATGACAATGAAGACCAAAATATTTCCGAATCTGATCGGAAAGAAGAAGTTGTGGAGAAAGCCGATGATGGCGAGCTGTTGATCATCCGAAGAGCATTGCATGTTGAAGTTTCTCCTAATAAAGAGCAAAGGGAGAATATATGTCACACGCGTTGCACTATTAATGGAAAGGTGTGTTCGGTGATCATCGATGGTGGGAGCTGTACCGATGTTGCTTCGACAACTCTTGTCGACAAGTTGAAGCTTCCAACAACGAAACATCCTCAACCATACAAGCTTCAATGGCTCAATCAAGGGAATGAACTCAAGGTAACCAAACGCGTTCTTATAGCATTCTCGATTGGGCAGAACTATCGAGATGAGGTTGTATGTGATGTGATTCCTATGGAGGCATGCCACTTGTTATTGGGTAGACCGTGGCGATTTCATATAAATGCTATGCATGATGGTCGGAAAAACACATACTCTTTTCATAAGGAACAAAAATGCATTACTCTTTTGCCATTGAGTCCTTATTCGATACATAATAATCAACCTGGGGAGGGAAACGCTCGTAAGGAAAATCTGTTCTTGAGTGAGACACGGGTTGAGAGAGCCCATTAGCAAAGAAAAGAATGTATTTGCTTTGCTTGTGGTCGAGAAAAAGAGTGAGATAGAGCGACCCGTACATCCAAAAATGCATTGCTTGTTGAAAGAATTTGCAGATGTGTTTCGGAGGATTTGCCACTTGGATCACCTCCCATAAGAGGTATTGAGCATCAAATATCTCTCCTTCCTCAAGTGATGCGAGGGCATCCAACGTAGCTCCATGGACCAACTCAGAACCATCGATGCTTATCCAAGCCAATAAAGAAGTTGGGCATTATGTGCTTCGATGGATCACTTTGAATGAATAATGTTAATTACTTCGTGGTAAATCAATAGGTATCAATGGGAGGCCATTTTAGATGTCTTGTATGACCAATTGAAGAAGCTTCAGAAGGATTATTTTCTTGTCAAGGGAGGAGCTCGAATTTTGGGAAGGCTAGAGGTTCAAGAACAAGGAAAGCTAACGGTTCGAGAATGTGGAAGGCCGAAGATTAAATGGCATTTAGTTCCCGTGATAGTAAAGGCTTTTTATTATGGCATTTAGTTCTCGTGATAGTAAAGGCTCTTTATTAAGTTCCTAGCCGTTTTTATTTTTATGTAGCTCAAGAGCCGAACGTTTCAGTTCCTAGGTCGTGAAAGTTTGTTTTTAATATTTCCTAAGGCTAAAATCCTCTTATAAATAGGGGAAACTATCCAATGTATGTGATATACGAATTTCATGAATGAGAATGGTGAGAATTCCTCTACTTGAGTGAACTCCTTTGGAGAGTGGATAACTCCTTTCGGTTTCTTTATCCTTGGAGCATAGATCACTCATTGGTGGTGAGCCACGAAGCCCTTTATCCTTGGCTGGTGGAATCTTTAGGCCTTGGTGGTGAGCTTCTCCTATCTCAAAGTCCTTTATCCTTGGCTGGTGGAAGCTTTAGGCCTTGGTGGTGAGGTTCGTAGATCTCGATCCTCATCCTCGGTTGGCGGCGAGGCCTTTATACCCTGGGAGGAGATCGTTTTTATCTTTTCTTATTTCTTTTCATTTCTTCCTCGTATACACTACTCCATATACTTAACCACAAAAATCCCCTCTCAAAAATCCGTTCTAGAATCACTCAACCCATCACGCATCAAAATATTGGTATCAGAGCTCAAGGTTCAACTCATTTGAGTGATTCCTTTTTTTTTTTTACAAATTCCTTATGGGTGGGTGAACAAGTTCCTGGAGGCTTGACTATGGAGCAAGCGCACAACGAAAGGCGAGATCGTGCAATCCAAAATCTTCAACAACAAATGGAGCGAGTCCTCAATCTTCTAGAGAATCCGGCGAGACAAGGACAACTAGCAAGGCGTCCCAACGAACGGCATCGACGTGACGATTCCGAATCTCGTCAAAATTCTGATGGCAATTCCGAGTCCACTGGAGACAACCGAACAGTTATGCACTCTAGTAATTCTGAATCTCCTGTTCAAAGATGAAGACGGAGAGGGAGGGACAAGGAGGATGAAAGAGACATTAAGGTGGAGGTCCCTGAGTTTGACGGTAATCTTAATCTCGACGACTTTGTAGATTGGCTACACAAAACCGAACGAATTTTTGACTTTAAATCCTATTCGGATGAGAAGAAATGTAAGGTTGCTATTCTAAAGTTAACCAAATATGCTTCTCTATGGTGGGAGAATCTAAAGCATCAACGAGCAAGGGAAGGAAAAAGGCCGAATCAAGTCTTGGGAAAAACTCAAGAAGTTGATGAAGAAGAGGTTCTTGCCCGACAACTATAAGCAAGATCTCTTCCTCAAACCGAACTCCCTAAGACAACATGGGATGAGCGTTGAAGAATACATTCGTGAGTTTGAACAACTCAAAATGAGGAGTGAAGTTCCAGAAGTTCCCGAGCAAACCATCGCTCGTTTTCTTGGCCGTATGAAACGAGAAATTGCTGATATGGTTGAACTTCAACCGTATTGGTCCTTTGAAGACGTATGCAAGTTAGCCATAAAAAGTCGAAAAACAATTGAAGAGCAAGAGGTTTTCCTCCAGAACCTCAACAAAGGCGACATCCTATTTTAAGGGTGCTTCCTCAACCAAGGGCGAGAGTTCGTGGACAAAAAAGCAGAGGCAAGGGAAAGAATGCAGAGCCTTCCAAAGAAGTCCAAAAGAAGTTTGAAGGTGATGCAAGGAAATGCTTTAAGTGCCATGGTTTTGGGCATTTACAAGCAAATTGTCCAAATCGGAGAGTTATGACTCTTCAAGAAATTGAGGAGATCAATTCGGCGCTTCAAGGGGCTAATGACAATGAAGACCAAAATATTTCCGAATCTGATCGGAAAGAAGAAGTTGTGGAGAAAGCCGATGATGGCGAGCTGTTGATCATCCGAAGAGCATTGCATGTTGAAGTTTCTCCTAATAAAGAGCAAAGGGAGAATATATGTCACACGCGTTGCACTATTAATGGAAAGGTGTGTTCGGTGATCATCGATGGTGGGAGCTGTACCGATGTTGCTTCGACAACTCTTGTCGACAAGTTGAAGCTTCCAACAACGAAACATCCTCAACCATACAAGCTTCAATGGCTCAATCAAGGGAATGAACTCAAGGTAACCAAACGCGTTCTTATAGCATTCTCGATTGGGCAGAACTATCGAGATGAGGTTGTATGTGATGTGATTCCTATGGAGGCATGCCACTTGTTATTGGGTAGACCGTGGCGATTTCATATAAATGCTATGCATGATGGTCGGAAAAACACATACTCTTTTCATAAGGAACAAAAATGCATTACTCTTTTGCCATTGAGTCCTTATTCGATACATAATAATCAACCTGGGGAGGGAAACGCTCGTAAGGAAAATCTGTTCTTGAGTGAGACACGGGTTGAGAGAGCCCATTAGCAAAGAAAAGAATGTATTTGCTTTGCTTGTGGTCGAGAAAAAGAGTGAGATAGAGCGACCCGTACATCCAAAAATGCATTGCTTGTTGAAAGAATTTGCAGATGTGTTTCTGGAGGATTTGCCACTTGGATCACCTCCCATAAGAGGTATTGAGCATCAAATATCTCTCCTTCCTCAAGTGATGCGAGGGCATCCAACGTAGCTCCATGGACCAACTCAGAACCATCGATGCTTATCCAAGCCAATAAAGAAGTTGGGCATTATGTGCTTCGATGGATCACTTTGAATGAATAATGTTAATTACTTCGTGGTAAATCAATAGGTATCAATGGGAGGCCATTTTAGATGTCTTGTATGACCAATTGAAGAAGCTTCAGAAGGATTATTTTCTTGTCAAGGGAGGAGCTCGAATTTTGGGAAGGCTAGAGGTTCAAGAACAAGGAAAGCTAACGGTTCGAGAATGTGGAAGGCCGAAGATTAAATGGCATTTAGTTCCCGTGATAGTAAAGGCTTTTTATTATGGCATTTAGTTCTCGTGATAGTAAAGGCTCTTTATTAAGTTCCTAGCCGTTTTTATTTTTATGTAGCTCAAGAGCCGAACGTTTCAGTTCCTAGGTCGTGAAAGTTTGTTTTTAATATTTCCTAAGGCTAAAATCCTCTTATAAATAGGGGAAACTATCCAATGTATGTGATATACGAATTTCATGAATGAGAATGGTGAGAATTCCTCTACTTGAGTGAACTCCTTTGGAGAGTGGATAACTCCTTTCGGTTTCTTTATCCTTGGAGCATAGATCACTCATTGGTGGTGAGCCACGAAGCCCTTTATCCTTGGCTGGTGGAATCTTTAGGCCTTGGTGGTGAGCTTCTCCTATCTCAAAGTCCTTTATCCTTGGCTGGTGGAAGCTTTAGGCCTTGGTGGTGAGGTTCGTAGATCTCGATCCTCATCCTCGGTTGGCGGCGAGGCCTTTATACCCCGGGAGGAGATCGTTTTTATCTTTTCTTATTTCTTTTCATTTCTTCCTCGTATACACTACTCCATATACTTAACCACAAAAATCCCCTCTCAAAAATCCGTTCTAGAATCACTCAACCCATCACGCATCAAAATATTGGTATCAGAGCTCAAGGTTCAACTCATTTGAGTGATTCTTTTTTTTTTTTACAAATTCCTTATGGGTGGGTGAACAAGTTCCGGAGGCTTGACTCGGAGCAAGCGCACAACGAAAGGCGAGATCGTGCAATCCAAAATCTTCAACAACAAATGGAGCGAGTCCTCAATCTTCTAGAGAATCCGGCGAGACAAGGACAACTAGCAAGGCGTCCCAACGAACGGCATCGACGTGACGATTCCGAATCTCGTCAAAATTCTGATGGCAATTCCGAGTCCACGGAGACAACCGAACAGTTATGCACTCTAGTAATTCTGAATCTCCTGTTCAAAGATGAAGACGGAGAGGGAGGGACAAGGAGGATGAAAGAGACATTAAGGTGGAGGTCCCTGAGTTTGACGGTAATCTTAATCTCGACGACTTTGTAGATTGGCTACACAAAACCGAACGAATTTTTGACTTTAAATCCTATTCGGATGAGAAGAAATGTAAGGTTGCTATTCTAAAGTTAACCAAATATGCTTCTCTATGGTGGGAGAATCTAAAGCATCAACGAGCAAGGGAAGGAAAAAGGCCGAATCAAGTCTTGGGAAAAACTCAAGAAGTTGATGAAGAAGAGGTTCTTGCCCGACAACTATAAGCAAGATCTCTTCCTCAAACCGAACTCCCTAAGACAACATGGGATGAGCGTTGAAGAATACATTCGTGAGTTTGAACAACTCAAAATGAGGAGTGAAGTTCCAGAAGTTCCCGAGCAAACCATCGCTCGTTTTCTTGGCCGTATGAAACGAGAAATTGCTGATATGGTTGAACTTCAACCGTATTGGTCCTTTGAAGACGTATGCAAGTTAGCCATAAAAAGTCGAAAAACAATTGAAGAGCAAGAGGTTTTCCTCCAGAACCTCAACAAAGGCGACATCCTATTTTAAGGGTGCTTCCTCAACCAAGGGCGAGAGTTCGTGGACAAAAGGCAGAGGCAAGGGAAAGAATGCAGAGCCTTCCAAAGAAGTCCAAAAGAAGTTTGAAGGTGATGCAAGGAAATGCTTTAAGTGCCATGGTTTTGGGCATTTACAAGCAAATTGTCCAAATCGGAGAGTTATGACTCTTCAAGAAATTGAGGAGATCAATTCGGCGCTTCAAGGGGCTAATGACAATGAAGACCAAAATATTTCCGAATCTGATCGGAAAGAAGAAGTTGTGGAGAAAGCCGATGATGGCGAGCTGTTGATCATCCGAAGAGCATTGCATGTTGAAGTTTCTCCTAATAAAGAGCAAAGGGAGAATATATGTCACACGCGTTGCACTATTAATGGAAAGGTGTGTTCGGTGATCATCGATGGTGGGAGCTGTACCGATGTTGCTTCGACAACTCTTGTCGACAAGTTGAAGCTTCCAACAACGAAACATCCTCAACCATACAAGCTTCAATGGCTCAATCAAGGGAATGAACTCAAGGTAACCAAACGCGTTCTTATAGCATTCTCGATTGGGCAGAACTATCGAGATGAGGTTGTATGTGATGTGATTCCTATGGAGGCATGCCACTTGTTATTGGGTAGACCGTGGCGATTTCATATAAATGCTATGCATGATGGTCGGAAAAACACATACTCTTTTCATAAGGAACAAAAATGCATTACTCTTTTGCCATTGAGTCCTTATTCGATACATAATAATCAACCTGGGGAGGGAAACGCTCGTAAGGAAAATCTGTTCTTGAGTGAGACACGGGTTGAGAGAGCCCATTAGCAGCAAAGAAAAGAATGTATTTGCTTTGCTTGTGGTCGAGAAAAAGAGTGAGATAGAGCGACCCGTACATCCAAAAATGCATTGCTTGTTGAAAGAATTTGCAGATGTGTTTTCGGAGGATTTGCCACTTGGATCACCTCCCATAAGAGGTATTGAGCATCAAATATCTCTCCTTCCTCAAGTGATGCGAGGGCATCCAACGTAGCTCCATGGACCAACTCAGAACCATCGATGCTTATCCAAGCCAATAAAGAAGTTGGGCATTATGTGCTTCGATGGATCACTTTGAATGAATAATGTTAATTACTTCGTGGTAAATCAATAGGTATCAATGGGAGGCCATTTTAGATGTCTTGTATGACCAATTGAAGAAGCTTCAGAAGGATTATTTTCTTGTCAAGGGAGGAGCTCGAATTTTGGGAAGGCTAGAGGTTCAAGAACAAGGAAAGCTAACGGTTCGAGAATGTGGAAGGCCGAAGATTAAATGGCATTTAGTTCCCGTGATAGTAAAGGCTTTTTATTATGGCATTTAGTTCTCGTGATAGTAAAGGCTCTTTATTAAGTTCCTAGCCGTTTTTATTTTTATGTAGCTCAAGAGCCGAACGTTTCAGTTCCTAGGTCGTGAAAGTTTGTTTTTAATATTTCCTAAGGCTAAAATCCTCTTATAAATAGGGGAAACTATCCAATGTATGTGATATACGAATTTCATGAATGAGAATGGTGAGAATTCCTCTACTTGAGTGAACTCCTTTGGAGAGTGGATAACTCCTTTCGGTTTCTTTATCCTTGGAGCATAGATCACTCATTGGTGGTGAGCCACGAAGCCCTTTATCCTTGGCTGGTGGAATCTTTAGGCCTTGGTGGTGAGCTTCTCCTATCTCAAAGTCCTTTATCCTTGGCTGGTGGAAGCTTTAGGCCTTGGTGGTGAGGTTCGTAGATCTCGATCCTCATCCTCGGTTGGCGGCGAGGCCTTTATACCCCGGGAGGAGATCGTTTTTATCTTTTCTTATTTCTTTTCATTTCTTCCTCGTATACACTACTCCATATACTTAACCACAAAAATCCCCTCTCAAAAATCCGTTCTAGAATCACTCAACCCATCACGCATCAAAATATTGGTATCAGAGCTCAAGGTTCAACTCATTTGAGTGATTCCTTTTTTTTTTTACAAATTCCTTATGGGTGGGTGAACAAGTTCCTGGAGGCTTGACTCTGGAGCAAGCGCACAACGAAAGGCGAGATCGTGCAATCCAAAATCTTCAACAACAAATGGAGCGAGTCCTCAATCTTCTAGAGAATCCGGCGAGACAAGGACAACTAGCAAGGCGTCCCAACGAACGGCATCGACGTGACGATTCCGAATCTCGTCAAAATTCTGATGGCAATTCCGAGTCCACTGGAGACAACCGAACAGTTATGCACTCTAGTAATTCTGAATCTCCTGTTCAAAGATGAAGACGGAGAGGGAGGGACAAGGAGGATGAAAGAGACATTAAGGTGGAGGTCCCGAGTTTGACGGTAATCTTAATCTCGACGACTTTGTAGATTGGCTACACAAAACCGAACGAATTTTTGACTTTAAATCCTATTCGGATGAGAAGAAATGTAAGGTTGCTATTCTAAAGTTAACCAAATATGCTTCTCTATGGTGGGAGAATCTAAAGCATCAACGAGCAAGGGAAGGAAAAAGGCCGAATCAAGTCTTGGGAAAAACTCAAGAAGTTGATGAAGAAGAGGTTCTTGCCCGACAACTATAAGCAAGATCTCTTCCTCAAACCGAACTCCCTAAGACAACATGGGATGAGCGTTGAAGAATACATTCGTGAGTTTGAACAACTCAAAATGAGGAGTGAAGTTCCAGAAGTTCCCGAGCAAACCATCGCTCGTTTTCTTGGCCGTATGAAACGAGAAATTGCTGATATGGTTGAACTTCAACCGTATTGGTCCTTTGAAGACGTATGCAAGTTAGCCATAAAAAGTCGAAAAACAATTGAAGAGCAAGAGGTTTTCCTCCAGAACCTCAACAAAGGCGACATCCTATTTTAAGGGTGCTTCCTCAACCAAGGGCGAGAGTTCGTGGACAAAAGGCAGAGGCAAGGGAAAGAATGCAGAGCCTTCCAAAGAAGTCCAAAAGAAGTTTGAAGGTGATGCAAGGAAATGCTTTAAGTGCCATGGTTTTGGGCATTTACAAGCAAATTGTCCAAATCGGAGAGTTATGACTCTTCAAGAAATTGAGGAGATCAATTCGGCGCTTCAAGGGGCTAATGACAATGAAGACCAAAATATTTCCGAATCTGATCGGAAAGAAGAAGTTGTGGAGAAAGCCGATGATGGCGAGCTGTTGATCATCCGAAGAGCATTGCATGTTGAAGTTTCTCCTAATAAAGAGCAAAGGGAGAATATATGTCACACGCGTTGCACTATTAATGGAAAGGTGTGTTCGGTGATCATCGATGGTGGGAGCTGTACCGATGTTGCTTCGACAACTCTTGTCGACAAGTTGAAGCTTCCAACAACGAAACATCCTCAACCATACAAGCTTCAATGGCTCAATCAAGGGAATGAACTCAAGGTAACCAAACGCGTTCTTATAGCATTCTCGATTGGGCAGAACTATCGAGATGAGGTTGTATGTGATGTGATTCCTATGGAGGCATGCCACTTGTTATTGGGTAGACCGTGGCGATTTCATATAAATGCTATGCATGATGGTCGGAAAAACACATACTCTTTTCATAAGGAACAAAAATGCATTACTCTTTTGCCATTGAGTCCTTATTCGATACATAATAATCAACCTGGGGAGGGAAACGCTCGTAAGGAAAATCTGTTCTTGAGTGAGACACGGGTTGAGAGAGCCCATTAGCAAAGAAAAGAATGTATTTGCTTTGCTTGTGGTCGAGAAAAAGAGTGAGATAGAGCGACCCGTACATCCAAAAATGCATTGCTTGTTGAAAGAATTTGCAGATGTGTTTCGGAGGATTTGCCACTTGGATCACCTCCCATAAGAGGTATTGAGCATCAAATATCTCTCCTTCCTCAAGTGATGCGAGGGCATCCAACGTAGCTCCATGGACCAACTCAGAACCATCGATGCTTATCCAAGCCAATAAAGAAGTTGGGCATTATGTGCTTCGATGGATCACTTTGAATGAATAATGTTAATTACTTCGTGGTAAATCAATAGGTATCAATGGGAGGCCATTTTAGATGTCTTGTATGACCAATTGAAGAAGCTTCAGAAGGATTATTTTCTTGTCAAGGGAGGAGCTCGAATTTTGGGAAGGCTAGAGGTTCAAGAACAAGGAAAGCTAACGGTTCGAGAATGTGGAAGGCCGAAGATTAAATGGCATTTAGTTCCCGTGATAGTAAAGGCTTTTTATTATGGCATTTAGTTCTCGTGATAGTAAAGGCTCTTTATTAAGTTCCTAGCCGTTTTTATTTTTATGTAGCTCAAGAGCCGAACGTTTCAGTTCCTAGGTCGTGAAAGTTTGTTTTTAATATTTCCTAAGGCTAAAATCCTCTTATAAATAGGGGAAACTATCCAATGTATGTGATATACGAATTTCATGAATGAGAATGGTGAGAATTCCTCTACTTGAGTGAACTCCTTTGGAGAGTGGATAACTCCTTTCGGTTTCTTTATCCTTGGAGCATAGATCACTCATTGGTGGTGAGCCACGAAGCCCTTTATCCTTGGCTGGTGGAATCTTTAGGCCTTGGTGGTGAGCTTCTCCTATCTCAAAGTCCTTTATCCTTGGCTGGTGGAAGCTTTAGGCCTTGGTGGTGAGGTTCGTAGATCTCGATCCTCATCCTCGGTTGGCGGCGAGGCCTTTATACCCGGGAGGAGATCGTTTTTATCTTTTCTTATTTCTTTTCATTTCTTCCTCGTATACACTACTCCATATACTTAACCACAAAAATCCCCTCTCAAAAATCCGTTCTAGAATCACTCAACCCATCACGCATCAAAATATTGGTATCAGAGCTCAAGGTTCAACTCATTTGAGTGATTCCTTTTTTTTTTTTACAAATTCCTTATGGGTGGGTGAACAAGTTCCGGAGGCTTGACTCTGGAGCAAGCGCACAACGAAAGGCGAGATCGTGCAATCCAAAATCTTCAACAACAAATGGAGCGAGTCCTCAATCTTCTAGAGAATCCGGCGAGACAAGGACAACTAGCAAGGCGTCCCAACGAACGGCATCGACGTGACGATTCCGAATCTCGTCAAAATTCTGATGGCAATTCCGAGTCCACTGGAGACAACCGAACAGTTATGCACTCTAGTAATTCTGAATCTCCTGTTCAAAGATGAAGACGGAGAGGGAGGGACAAGGAGGATGAAAGAGACATTAAGGTGGAGGTCCCTGAGTTTGACGGTAATCTTAATCTCGACGACTTTGTAGATTGGCTACACAAAACCGAACGAATTTTTGACTTTAAATCCTATTCGGATGAGAAGAAATGTAAGGTTGCTATTCTAAAGTTAACCAAATATGCTTCTCTATGGTGGGAGAATCTAAAGCATCAACGAGCAAGGGAAGGAAAAAGGCCGAATCAAGTCTTGGGAAAAACTCAAGAAGTTGATGAAGAAGAGGTTCTTGCCCGACAACTATAAGCAAGATCTCTTCCTCAAACCGAACTCCCTAAGACAACATGGGATGAGCGTTGAAGAATACATTCGTGAGTTTGAACAACTCAAAATGAGGAGTGAAGTTCCAGAAGTTCCCGAGCAAACCATCGCTCGTTTTCTTGGCCGTATGAAACGAGAAATTGCTGATATGGTTGAACTTCAACCGTATTGGTCCTTTGAAGACGTATGCAAGTTAGCCATAAAAAGTCGAAAAACAATTGAAGAGCAAGAGGTTTTCCTCCAGAACCTCAACAAAGGCGACATCCTATTTTAAGGGTGCTTCCTCAACCAAGGGCGAGAGTTCGTGGACAAAAGGCAGAGGCAAGGGAAAGAATGCAGAGCCTTCCAAAGAAGTCCAAAAGAAGTTTGAAGGTGATGCAAGGAAATGCTTTAAGTGCCATGGTTTTGGGCATTTACAAGCAAATTGTCCAAATCGGAGAGTTATGACTCTTCAAGAAATTGAGGAGATCAATTCGGCGCTTCAAGGGGCTAATGACAATGAAGACCAAAATATTTCCGAATCTGATCGGAAAGAAGAAGTTGTGGAGAAAGCCGATGATGGCGAGCTGTTGATCATCCGAAGAGCATTGCATGTTGAAGTTTCTCCTAATAAAGAGCAAAGGGAGAATATATGTCACACGCGTTGCACTATTAATGGAAAGGTGTGTTCGGTGATCATCGATGGTGGGAGCTGTACCGATGTTGCTTCGACAACTCTTGTCGACAAGTTGAAGCTTCCAACAACGAAACATCCTCAACCATACAAGCTTCAATGGCTCAATCAAGGGAATGAACTCAAGGTAACCAAACGCGTTCTTATAGCATTCTCGATTGGGCAGAACTATCGAGATGAGGTTGTATGTGATGTGATTCCTATGGAGGCATGCCACTTGTTATTGGGTAGACCGTGGCGATTTCATATAAATGCTATGCATGATGGTCGGAAAAACACATACTCTTTTCATAAGGAACAAAAATGCATTACTCTTTTGCCATTGAGTCCTTATTCGATACATAATAATCAACCTGGGGAGGGAAACGCTCGTAAGGAAAATCTGTTCTTGAGTGAGACACGGGTTGAGAGAGCCCATTAGCAAAGAAAAGAATGTATTTGCTTTGCTTGTGGTCGAGAAAAAGAGTGAGATAGAGCGACCCGTACATCCAAAAATGCATTGCTTGTTGAAAGAATTTGCAGATGTGTTTCTGGAGGATTTGCCACTTGGATCACCTCCCATAAGAGGTATTGAGCATCAAATATCTCTCCTTCCTCAAGTGATGCGAGGGCATCCAACGTAGCTCCATGGACCAACTCAGAACCATCGATGCTTATCCAAGCCAATAAAGAAGTTGGGCATTATGTGCTTCGATGGATCACTTTGAATGAATAATGTTAATTACTTCGTGGTAAATCAATAGGTATCAATGGGAGGCCATTTTAGATGTCTTGTATGACCAATTGAAGAAGCTTCAGAAGGATTATTTTCTTGTCAAGGGAGGAGCTCGAATTTTGGGAAGGCTAGAGGTTCAAGAACAAGGAAAGCTAACGGTTCGAGAATGTGGAAGGCCGAAGATTAAATGGCATTTAGTTCCCGTGATAGTAAAGGCTTTTTATTATGGCATTTAGTTCTCGTGATAGTAAAGGCTCTTTATTAAGTTCCTAGCCGTTTTTATTTTTATGTAGCTCAAGAGCCGAACGTTTCAGTTCCTAGGTCGTGAAAGTTTGTTTTTAATATTTCCTAAGGCTAAAATCCTCTTATAAATAGGGGAAACTATCCAATGTATGTGATATACGAATTTCATGAATGAGAATGGTGAGAATTCCTCTACTTGAGTGAACTCCTTTGGAGAGTGGATAACTCCTTTCGGTTTCTTTATCCTTGGAGCATAGATCACTCATTGGTGGTGAGCCACGAAGCCCTTTATCCTTGGCTGGTGGAATCTTTAGGCCTTGGTGGTGAGCTTCTCCTATCTCAAAGTCCTTTATCCTTGGCTGGTGGAAGCTTTAGGCCTTGGTGGTGAGGTTCGTAGATCTCGATCCTCATCCTCGGTTGGCGGCGAGGCCTTTATACCCCGGGAGGAGATCGTTTTTATCTTTTCTTATTTCTTTTCATTTCTTCCTCGTATACACTACTCCATATACTTAACCACAAAAATCCCCTCTCAAAAATCCGTTCTAGAATCACTCAACCCATCACGCATCAAAATATTGGTATCAGAGCTCAAGGTTCAACTCATTTGAGTGATTCCTTTTTTTTTTTTACAAATTCCTTATGGGTGGGTGAACAAGTTCCGGAGGCTTGACTCGGAGCAAGCGCACAACGAAAGGCGAGATCGTGCAATCCAAAATCTTCAACAACAAATGGAGCGAGTCCTCAATCTTCTAGAGAATCCGGCGAGACAAGGACAACTAGCAAGGCGTCCCAACGAACGGCATCGACGTGACGATTCCGAATCTCGTCAAAATTCTGATGGCAATTCCGAGTCCACCGGAGACAACCGAACAGTTATGCACTCTAGTAATTCTGAATCTCCTGTTCAAAGATGAAGACGGAGAGGGAGGGACAAGGAGGATGAAAGAGACATTAAGGTGGAGGTCCCTGAGTTTGACGGTAATCTTAATCTCGACGACTTTGTAGATTGGCTACACAAAACCGAACGAATTTTTGACTTTAAATCCTATTCGGATGAGAAGAAATGTAAGGTTGCTATTCTAAAGTTAACCAAATATGCTTCTCTATGGTGGGAGAATCTAAAGCATCAACGAGCAAGGGAAGGAAAAAGGCCGAATCAAGTCTTGGGAAAAACTCAAGAAGTTGATGAAGAAGAGGTTCTTGCCCGACAACTATAAGCAAGATCTCTTCCTCAAACCGAACTCCCTAAGACAACATGGGATGAGCGTTGAAGAATACATTCGTGAGTTTGAACAACTCAAAATGAGGAGTGAAGTTCCAGAAGTTCCCGAGCAAACCATCGCTCGTTTTCTTGGCCGTATGAAACGAGAAATTGCTGATATGGTTGAACTTCAACCGTATTGGTCCTTTGAAGACGTATGCAAGTTAGCCATAAAAAGTCGAAAAACAATTGAAGAGCAAGAGGTTTTCCTCCAGAACCTCAACAAAGGCGACATCCTATTTTAAGGGTGCTTCCTCAACCAAGGGCGAGAGTTCGTGGACAAAAGGCAGAGGCAAGGGAAAGAATGCAGAGCCTTCCAAAGAAGTCCAAAAGAAGTTTGAAGGTGATGCAAGGAAATGCTTTAAGTGCCATGGTTTTGGGCATTTACAAGCAAATTGTCCAAATCGGAGAGTTATGACTCTTCAAGAAATTGAGGAGATCAATTCGGCGCTTCAAGGGGCTAATGACAATGAAGACCAAAATATTTCCGAATCTGATCGGAAAGAAGAAGTTGTGGAGAAAGCCGATGATGGCGAGCTGTTGATCATCCGAAGAGCATTGCATGTTGAAGTTTCTCCTAATAAAGAGCAAAGGGAGAATATATGTCACACGCGTTGCACTATTAATGGAAAGGTGTGTTCGGTGATCATCGATGGTGGGAGCTGTACCGATGTTGCTTCGACAACTCTTGTCGACAAGTTGAAGCTTCCAACAACGAAACATCCTCAACCATACAAGCTTCAATGGCTCAATCAAGGGAATGAACTCAAGGTAACCAAACGCGTTCTTATAGCATTCTCGATTGGGCAGAACTATCGAGATGAGGTTGTATGTGATGTGATTCCTATGGAGGCATGCCACTTGTTATTGGGTAGACCGTGGCGATTTCATATAAATGCTATGCATGATGGTCGGAAAAACACATACTCTTTTCATAAGGAACAAAAATGCATTACTCTTTTGCCATTGAGTCCTTATTCGATACATAATAATCAACCTGGGGAGGGAAACGCTCGTAAGGAAAATCTGTTCTTGAGTGAGACACGGGTTGAGAGAGCCCATTAGCAAAGAAAAGAATGTATTTGCTTTGCTTGTGGTCGAGAAAAAGAGTGAGATAGAGCGACCCGTACATCCAAAAATGCATTGCTTGTTGAAAGAATTTGCAGATGTGTTTTCGGAGGATTTGCCACTTGGATCACCTCCCATAAGAGGTATTGAGCATCAAATATCTCTCCTTCCTCAAGTGATGCGAGGGCATCCAACGTAGCTCCATGGACCAACTCAGAACCATCGATGCTTATCCAAGCCAATAAAGAAGTTGGGCATTATGTGCTTCGATGGATCACTTTGAATGAATAATGTTAATTACTTCGTGGTAAATCAATAGGTATCAATGGGAGGCCATTTTAGATGTCTTGTATGACCAATTGAAGAAGCTTCAGAAGGATTATTTTCTTGTCAAGGGAGGAGCTCGAATTTTGGGAAGGCTAGAGGTTCAAGAACAAGGAAAGCTAACGGTTCGAGAATGTGGAAGGCCGAAGATTAAATGGCATTTAGTTCCCGTGATAGTAAAGGCTTTTTATTATGGCATTTAGTTCTCGTGATAGTAAAGGCTCTTTATTAAGTTCCTAGCCGTTTTTATTTTTATGTAGCTCAAGAGCCGAACGTTTCAGTTCCTAGGTCGTGAAAGTTTGTTTTTAATATTTCCTAAGGCTAAAATCCTCTTATAAATAGGGGAAACTATCCAATGTATGTGATATACGAATTTCATGAATGAGAATGGTGAGAATTCCTCTACTTGAGTGAACTCCTTTGGAGAGTGGATAACTCCTTTCGGTTTCTTTATCCTTGGAGCATAGATCACTCATTGGTGGTGAGCCACGAAGCCCTTTATCCTTGGCTGGTGGAATCTTTAGGCCTTGGTGGTGAGCTTCTCCTATCTCAAAGTCCTTTATCCTTGGCTGGTGGAAGCTTTAGGCCTTGGTGGTGAGGTTCGTAGATCTCGATCCTCATCCTCGGTTGGCGGCGAGGCCTTTATACCCCGGGAGGAGATCGTTTTTATCTTTTCTTATTTCTTTTCATTTCTTCCTCGTATACACTACTCCATATACTTAACCACAAAAATCCCCTCTCAAAAATCCGTTCTAGAATCACTCAACCCATCACGCATCAAAATATTGGTATCAGAGCTCAAGGTTCAACTCATTTGAGTGATTTTTTTTTTTTTACAAATTCCTTATGGGTGGGT
Source organism: Eucalyptus cladocalyx (assembly GCA_017140615.1). Classification (NCBI taxonomy): domain Eukaryota; kingdom Viridiplantae; phylum Streptophyta; class Magnoliopsida; order Myrtales; family Myrtaceae; genus Eucalyptus; species Eucalyptus cladocalyx. The sequence goes on along the minus strand of CM029521.1, from coordinate 22,967,819 downwards.
GAACAAGTTCCGGAGGCTTGACTCGGAGCAAGCGCACAACGAAAGGCGAGATCGTGCAATCCAAAATCTTCAACAACAAATGGAGCGAGTCCTCAATCTTCTAGAGAATCCGGCGAGACAAGGACAACTAGCAAGGCGTCCCAACGAACGGCATCGACGTGACGATTCCGAATCTCGTCAAAATTCTGATGGCAATTCCGAGTCCACTGGAGACAACCGAACAGTTATGCACTCTAGTAATTCTGAATCTCCTGTTCAAAGATGAAGACGGAGAGGGAGGGACAAGGAGGATGAAAGAGACATTAAGGTGGAGGTCCCTGAGTTTGACGGTAATCTTAATCTCGACGACTTTGTAGATTGGCTACACAAAACCGAACGAATTTTTGACTTTAAATCCTATTCGGATGAGAAGAAATGTAAGGTTGCTATTCTAAAGTTAACCAAATATGCTTCTCTATGGTGGGAGAATCTAAAGCATCAACGAGCAAGGGAAGGAAAAAGGCCGAATCAAGTCTTGGGAAAAACTCAAGAAGTTGATGAAGAAGAGGTTCTTGCCCGACAACTATAAGCAAGATCTCTTCCTCAAACCGAACTCCCTAAGACAACATGGGATGAGCGTTGAAGAATACATTCGTGAGTTTGAACAACTCAAAATGAGGAGTGAAGTTCCAGAAGTTCCCGAGCAAACCATCGCTCGTTTTCTTGGCCGTATGAAACGAGAAATTGCTGATATGGTTGAACTTCAACCGTATTGGTCCTTTGAAGACGTATGCAAGTTAGCCATAAAAAGTCGAAAAACAATTGAAGAGCAAGAGGTTTTCCTCCAGAACCTCAACAAAGGCGACATCCTATTTTAAGGGTGCTTCCTCAACCAAGGGCGAGAGTTCGTGGACAAAAGGCAGAGGCAAGGGAAAGAATGCAGAGCCTTCCAAAGAAGTCCAAAAGAAGTTTGAAGGTGATGCAAGGAAATGCTTTAAGTGCCATGGTTTTGGGCATTTACAAGCAAATTGTCCAAATCGGAGAGTTATGACTCTTCAAGAAATTGAGGAGATCAATTCGGCGCTTCAAGGGGCTAATGACAATGAAGACCAAAATATTTCCGAATCTGATCGGAAAGAAGAAGTTGTGGAGAAAGCCGATGATGGCGAGCTGTTGATCATCCGAAGAGCATTGCATGTTGAAGTTTCTCCTAATAAAGAGCAAAGGGAGAATATATGTCACACGCGTTGCACTATTAATGGAAAGGTGTGTTCGGTGATCATCGATGGTGGGAGCTGTACCGATGTTGCTTCGACAACTCTTGTCGACAAGTTGAAGCTTCCAACAACGAAACATCCTCAACCATACAAGCTTCAATGGCTCAATCAAGGGAATGAACTCAAGGTAACCAAACGCGTTCTTATAGCATTCTCGATTGGGCAGAACTATCGAGATGAGGTTGTATGTGATGTGATTCCTATGGAGGCATGCCACTTGTTATTGGGTAGACCGTGGCGATTTCATATAAATGCTATGCATGATGGTCGGAAAAACACATACTCTTTTCATAAGGAACAAAAATGCATTACTCTTTTGCCATTGAGTCCTTATTCGATACATAATAATCAACCCGGGGGAGGGAAACGCTCGTAAGGAAAATCTGTTCTTGAGTGAGACACGGGTTGAGAGAGCCCATTAGCAAAGAAAAGAATGTATTTGCTTTGCTTGTGGTCGAGAAAAAGAGTGAGATAGAGCGACCCGTACATCCAAAAATGCATTGCTTGTTGAAAGAATTTGCAGATGTGTTTTCGGAGGATTTGCCACTTGGATCACCTCCCATAAGAGGTATTGAGCATCAAATATCTCTCCTTCCTCAAGTGATGCGAGGGCATCCAACGTAGCTCCATGGACCAACTCAGAACCATCGATGCTTATCCAAGCCAATAAAGAAGTTGGGCATTATGTGCTTCGATGGATCACTTTGAATGAATAATGTTAATTACTTCGTGGTAAATCAATAGGTATCAATGGGAGGCCATTTTAGATGTCTTGTATGACCAATTGAAGAAGCTTCAGAAGGATTATTTTCTTGTCAAGGGAGGAGCTCGAATTTTGGGAAGGCTAGAGGTTCAAGAACAAGGAAAGCTAACGGTTCGAGAATGTGGAAGGCCGAAGATTAAATGGCATTTAGTTCCCGTGATAGTAAAGGCTTTTTATTATGGCATTTAGTTCTCGTGATAGTAAAGGCTCTTTATTAAGTTCCTAGCCGTTTTTATTTTTATGTAGCTCAAGAGCCGAACGTTTCAGTTCCTAGGTCGTGAAAGTTTGTTTTTAATATTTCCTAAGGCTAAAATCCTCTTATAAATAGGGGAAACTATCCAATGTATGTGATATACGAATTTCATGAATGAGAATGGTGAGAATTCCTCTACTTGAGTGAACTCCTTTGGAGAGTGGATAACTCCTTTCGGTTTCTTTATCCTTGGAGCATAGATCACTCATTGGTGGTGAGCCACGAAGCCCTTTATCCTTGGCTGGTGGAATCTTTAGGCCTTGGTGGTGAGCTTCTCCTATCTCAAAGTCCTTTATCCTTGGCTGGTGGAAGCTTTAGGCCTTGGTGGTGAGGTTCGTAGATCTCGATCCTCATCCTCGGTTGGCGGCGAGGCCTTTATACCCCTGGGAGGAGATCGTTTTTATCTTTTCTTATTTCTTTTCATTTCTTCCTCGTATACACTACTCCATATACTTAACCACAAAAATCCCCTCTCAAAAATCCGTTCTAGAATCACTCAACCCATCACGCATCAAAATATTGGTATCAGAGCTCAAGGTTCAACTCATTTGAGTGATTCCTTTTTTTTTTTTACAAATTCCTTATGGGTGGGTGAACAAGTTCCTGGAGGCTTGACTCTGGAGCAAGCGCACAACGAAAGGCGAGATCGTGCAATCCAAAATCTTCAACAACAAATGGAGCGAGTCCTCAATCTTCTAGAGAATCCGGCGAGACAAGGACAACTAGCAAGGCGTCCCAACGAACGGCATCGACGTGACGATTCCGAATCTCGTCAAAATTCTGATGGCAATTCCGAGTCCACGGAGACAACCGAACAGTTATGCACTCTAGTAATTCTGAATCTCCTGTTCAAAGATGAAGACGGAGAGGGAGGGACAAGGAGGATGAAAGAGACATTAAGGTGGAGGTCCCTGAGTTTGACGGTAATCTTAATCTCGACGACTTTGTAGATTGGCTACACAAAACCGAACGAATTTTTGACTTTAAATCCTATTCGGATGAGAAGAAATGTAAGGTTGCTATTCTAAAGTTAACCAAATATGCTTCTCTATGGTGGGAGAATCTAAAGCATCAACGAGCAAGGGAAGGAAAAAGGCCGAATCAAGTCTTGGGAAAAACTCAAGAAGTTGATGAAGAAGAGGTTCTTGCCCGACAACTATAAGCAAGATCTCTTCCTCAAACCGAACTCCCTAAGACAACATGGGATGAGCGTTGAAGAATACATTCGTGAGTTTGAACAACTCAAAATGAGGAGTGAAGTTCCAGAAGTTCCCGAGCAAACCATCGCTCGTTTTCTTGGCCGTATGAAACGAGAAATTGCTGATATGGTTGAACTTCAACCGTATTGGTCCTTTGAAGACGTATGCAAGTTAGCCATAAAAAGTCGAAAAACAATTGAAGAGCAAGAGGTTTTCCTCCAGAACCTCAACAAAGGCGACATCCTATTTTAAGGGTGCTTCCTCAACCAAGGGCGAGAGTTCGTGGACAAAAGGCAGAGGCAAGGGAAAGAATGCAGAGCCTTCCAAAGAAGTCCAAAAGAAGTTTGAAGGTGATGCAAGGAAATGCTTTAAGTGCCATGGTTTTGGGCATTTACAAGCAAATTGTCCAAATCGGAGAGTTATGACTCTTCAAGAAATTGAGGAGATCAATTCGGCGCTTCAAGGGGCTAATGACAATGAAGACCAAAATATTTCCGAATCTGATCGGAAAGAAGAAGTTGTGGAGAAAGCCGATGATGGCGAGCTGTTGATCATCCGAAGAGCATTGCATGTTGAAGTTTCTCCTAATAAAGAGCAAAGGGAGAATATATGTCACACGCGTTGCACTATTAATGGAAAGGTGTGTTCGGTGATCATCGATGGTGGGAGCTGTACCGATGTTGCTTCGACAACTCTTGTCGACAAGTTGAAGCTTCCAACAACGAAACATCCTCAACCATACAAGCTTCAATGGCTCAATCAAGGGAATGAACTCAAGGTAACCAAACGCGTTCTTATAGCATTCTCGATTGGGCAGAACTATCGAGATGAGGTTGTATGTGATGTGATTCCTATGGAGGCATGCCACTTGTTATTGGGTAGACCGTGGCGATTTCATATAAATGCTATGCATGATGGTCGGAAAAACACATACTCTTTTCATAAGGAACAAAAATGCATTACTCTTTTGCCATTGAGTCCTTATTCGATACATAATAATCAACCTGGGGAGGGAAACGCTCGTAAGGAAAATCTGTTCTTGAGTGAGACACGGGTTGAGAGAGCCCATTAGCAAAGAAAAGAATGTATTTGCTTTGCTTGTGGTCGAGAAAAAGAGTGAGATAGAGCGACCCGTACATCCAAAAATGCATTGCTTGTTGAAAGAATTTGCAGATGTGTTTCTCGGAGGATTTGCCACTTGGATCACCTCCCATAAGAGGTATTGAGCATCAAATATCTCTCCTTCCTCAAGTGATGCGAGGGCATCCAACGTAGCTCCATGGACCAACTCAGAACCATCGATGCTTATCCAAGCCAATAAAGAAGTTGGGCATTATGTGCTTCGATGGATCACTTTGAATGAATAATGTTAATTACTTCGTGGTAAATCAATAGGTATCAATGGGAGGCCATTTTAGATGTCTTGTATGACCAATTGAAGAAGCTTCAGAAGGATTATTTTCTTGTCAAGGGAGGAGCTCGAATTTTGGGAAGGCTAGAGGTTCAAGAACAAGGAAAGCTAACGGTTCGAGAATGTGGAAGGCCGAAGATTAAATGGCATTTAGTTCCCGTGATAGTAAAGGCTTTTTATTATGGCATTTAGTTCTCGTGATAGTAAAGGCTCTTTATTAAGTTCCTAGCCGTTTTTATTTTTATGTAGCTCAAGAGCCGAACGTTTCAGTTCCTAGGTCGTGAAAGTTTGTTTTTAATATTTCCTAAGGCTAAAATCCTCTTATAAATAGGGGAAACTATCCAATGTATGTGATATACGAATTTCATGAATGAGAATGGTGAGAATTCCTCTACTTGAGTGAACTCCTTTGGAGAGTGGATAACTCCTTTCGGTTTCTTTATCCTTGGAGCATAGATCACTCATTGGTGGTGAGCCACGAAGCCCTTTATCCTTGGCTGGTGGAATCTTTAGGCCTTGGTGGTGAGCTTCTCCTATCTCAAAGTCCTTTATCCTTGGCTGGTGGAAGCTTTAGGCCTTGGTGGTGAGGTTCGTAGATCTCGATCCTCATCCTCGGTTGGCGGCGAGGCCTTTATACCCCGGGAGGAGATCGTTTTTATCTTTTCTTATTTCTTTTCATTTCTTCCTCGTATACACTACTCCATATACTTAACCACAAAAATCCCCTCTCAAAAATCCGTTCTAGAATCACTCAACCCATCACGCATCAAAATATTGGTATCAGAGCTCAAGGTTCAACTCATTTGAGTGATTCCTTTTTTTTTACAAATTCCTTATGGGTGGGTGAACAAGTTCCTGGAGGCTTGACTCTGGAGCAAGCGCACAACGAAAGGCGAGATCGTGCAATCCAAAATCTTCAACAACAAATGGAGCGAGTCCTCAATCTTCTAGAGAATCCGGCGAGACAAGGACAACTAGCAAGGCGTCCCAACGAACGGCATCGACGTGACGATTCCGAATCTCGTCAAAATTCTGATGGCAATTCCGAGTCCACGGAGACAACCGAACAGTTATGCACTCTAGTAATTCTGAATCTCCTGTTCAAAGATGAAGACGGAGAGGGAGGGACAAGGAGGATGAAAGAGACATTAAGGTGGAGGTCCCTGAGTTTGATGGTAATCTTAATCTCGACGACTTTGTAGATTGGCTACACAAAACCGAACGAATTTTTGACTTTAAATCCTATTCGGATGAGAAGAAATGTAAGGTTGCTATTCTAAAGTTAACCAAATATGCTTCTCTATGGTGGGAGAATCTAAAGCATCAACGAGCAAGGGAAGGAAAAAGGCCGAATCAAGTCTTGGGAAAAACTCAAGAAGTTGATGAAGAAGAGGTTCTTGCCCGACAACTATAAGCAAGATCTCTTCCTCAAACCGAACTCCCTAAGACAACATGGGATGAGCGTTGAAGAATACATTCGTGAGTTTGAACAACTCAAAATGAGGAGTGAAGTTCCAGAAGTTCCCGAGCAAACCATCGCTCGTTTTCTTGGCCGTATGAAACGAGAAATTGCTGATATGGTTGAACTTCAACCGTATTGGTCCTTTGAAGACGTATGCAAGTTAGCCATAAAAAGTCGAAAAACAATTGAAGAGCAAGAGGTTTTCCTCCGAACCTCAACAAAGGCGACATCCTATTTTAAGGGTGCTTCCTCAACCAAGGGCGAGAGTTCGTGGACAAAAGGCAGAGGCAAGGGAAAGAATGCAGAGCCTTCCAAAGAAGTCCAAAAGAAGTTTGAAGGTGATGCAAGGAAATGCTTTAAGTGCCATGGTTTTGGGCATTTACAAGCAAATTGTCCAAATCGGAGAGTTATGACTCTTCAAGAAATTGAGGAGATCAATTCGGCGCTTCAAGGGGCTAATGACAATGAAGACCAAAATATTTCCGAATCTGATCGGAAAGAAGAAGTTGTGGAGAAAGCCGATGATGGCGAGCTGTTGATCATCCGAAGAGCATTGCATGTTGAAGTTTCTCCTAATAAAGAGCAAAGGGAGAATATATGTCACACGCGTTGCACTATTAATGGAAAGGTGTGTTCGGTGATCATCGATGGTGGGAGCTGTACCGATGTTGCTTCGACAACTCTTGTCGACAAGTTGAAGCTTCCAACAACGAAACATCCTCAACCATACAAGCTTCAATGGCTCAATCAAGGGAATGAACTCAAGGTAACCAAACGCGTTCTTATAGCATTCTCGATTGGGCAGAACTATCGAGATGAGGTTGTATGTGATGTGATTCCTATGGAGGCATGCCACTTGTTATTGGGTAGACCGTGGCGATTTCATATAAATGCTATGCATGATGGTCGGAAAAACACATACTCTTTTCATAAGGAACAAAAATGCATTACTCTTTTGCCATTGAGTCCTTATTCGATACATAATAATCAACCTGGGGAGGGAAACGCTCGTAAGGAAAATCTGTTCTTGAGTGAGACACGGGTTGAGAGAGCCCATTAGCAAAGAAAAGAATGTATTTGCTTTGCTTGTGGTCGAGAAAAAGAGTGAGATAGAGCGACCCGTACATCCAAAAATGCATTGCTTGTTGAAAGAATTTGCAGATGTGTTTCTGGAGGATTTGCCACTTGGATCACCTCCCATAAGAGGTATTGAGCATCAAATATCTCTCCTTCCTCAAGTGATGCGAGGGCATCCAACGTAGCTCCATGGACCAACTCAGAACCATCGATGCTTATCCAAGCCAATAAAGAAGTTGGGCATTATGTGCTTCGATGGATCACTTTGAATGAATAATGTTAATTACTTCGTGGTAAATCAATAGGTATCAATGGGAGGCCATTTTAGATGTCTTGTATGACCAATTGAAGAAGCTTCAGAAGGATTATTTTCTTGTCAAGGGAGGAGCTCGAATTTTGGGAAGGCTAGAGGTTCAAGAACAAGGAAAGCTAACGGTTCGAGAATGTGGAAGGCCGAAGATTAAATGGCATTTAGTTCCCGTGATAGTAAAGGCTTTTTATTATGGCATTTAGTTCTCGTGATAGTAAAGGCTCTTTATTAAGTTCCTAGCCGTTTTTATTTTTATGTAGCTCAAGAGCCGAACGTTTCAGTTCCTAGGTCGTGAAAGTTTGTTTTTAATATTTCCTAAGGCTAAAATCCTCTTATAAATAGGGGAAACTATCCAATGTATGTGATATACGAATTTCATGAATGAGAATGGTGAGAATTCCTCTACTTGAGTGAACTCCTTTGGAGAGTGGATAACTCCTTTCGGTTTCTTTATCCTTGGAGCATAGATCACTCATTGGTGGTGAGCCACGAAGCCCTTTATCCTTGGCTGGTGGAATCTTTAGGCCTTGGTGGTGAGCTTCTCCTATCTCAAAGTCCTTTATCCTTGGCTGGTGGAAGCTTTAGGCCTTGGTGGTGAGGTTCGTAGATCTCGATCCTCATCCTCGGTTGGCGGCGAGGCCTTTATACCCGGGAGGAGATCGTTTTTATCTTTTCTTATTTCTTTTCATTTCTTCCTCGTATACACTACTCCATATACTTAACCACAAAAATCCCCTCTCAAAAATCCGTTCTAGAATCACTCAACCCATCACGCATCAAAATATTGGTATCAGAGCTCAAGGTTCAACTCATTTGAGTGATTCCTTTTTTTTTTTTACAAATTCCTTATGGGTGGGTGAACAAGTTCCGGAGGCTTGACTGCGGAGCAAGCGCACAACGAAAGGCGAGATCGTGCAATCCAAAATCTTCAACAACAAATGGAGCGAGTCCTCAATCTTCTAGAGAATCCGGCGAGACAAGGACAACTAGCAAGGCGTCCCAACGAACGGCAGACGTGACGATTCCGAATCTCGTCAAAATTCTGATGGCAATTCCGAGTCCACTGGAGACAACCGAACAGTTATGCACTCTAGTAATTCTGAATCTCCTGTTCAAAGATGAAGACGGAGAGGGAGGGACAAGGAGGATGAAAGAGACATTAAGGTGGAGGTCCCTGAGTTTGATGGTAATCTTAATCTCGACGACTTTGTAGATTGGCTACACAAAACCGAACGAATTTTTGACTTTAAATCCTATTCGGATGAGAAGATATGTAAGGTTGCTATTCTAAAGTTAACCAAATATGCTTCTCTATGGTGGGAGAATCTAAAGCATCAACGAGCAAGGGAAGGAAAAAGGCCGAATCAAGTCTTGGGAAAAACTCAAGAAGTTGATGAAGAAGAGGTTCTTGCCCGACAACTATAAGCAAGATCTCTTCCTCAAACCGAACTCCCTAAGACAACATGGGATGAGCGTTGAAGAATACATTCGTGAGTTTGAACAACTCAAAATGAGGAGTGAAGTTCCAGAAGTTCCCGAGCAAACCATCGCTCGTTTTCTTGGCCGTATGAAACGAGAAATTGCTGATATGGTTGAACTTCAACCGTATTGGTCCTTTGAAGACGTATGCAAGTTAGCCATAAAAAGTCGAAAAACAATTGAAGAGCAAGAGGTTTTCCTCAGAACCTCAACAAAGGCGACATCCTATTTTAAGGGTGCTTCCTCAACCAAGGGCGAGAGTTCGTGGACAAAAGGCAGAGGCAAGGGAAAGAATGCAGAGCCTTCCAAAGAAGTCCAAAAGAAGTTTGAAGGTGATGCAAGGAAATGCTTTAAGTGCCATGGTTTTGGGCATTTACAAGCAAATTGTCCAAATCGGAGAGTTATGACTCTTCAAGAAATTGAGGAGATCAATTCGGCGCTTCAAGGGGCTAATGACAATGAAGACCAAAATATTTCCGAATCTGATCGGAAAGAAGAAGTTGTGGAGAAAGCCGATGATGGCGAGCTGTTGATCATCCGAAGAGCATTGCATGTTGAAGTTTCTCCTAATAAAGAGCAAAGGGAGAATATATGTCACACGCGTTGCACTATTAATGGAAAGGTGTGTTCGGTGATCATCGATGGTGGGAGCTGTACCGATGTTGCTTCGACAACTCTTGTCGACAAGTTGAAGCTTCCAACAACGAAACATCCTCAACCATACAAGCTTCAATGGCTCAATCAAGGGAATGAACTCAAGGTAACCAAACGCGTTCTTATAGCATTCTCGATTGGGCAGAACTATCGAGATGAGGTTGTATGTGATGTGATTCCTATGGAGGCATGCCACTTGTTATTGGGTAGACCGTGGCGATTTCATATAAATGCTATGCATGATGGTCGGAAAAACACATACTCTTTTCATAAGGAACAAAAATGCATTACTCTTTTGCCATTGAGTCCTTATTCGATACATAATAATCAACCTGGGGAGGGAAACGCTCGTAAGGAAAATCTGTTCTTGAGTGAGACACGGGTTGAGAGAGCCCATTAGCAAAGAAAAGAATGTATTTGCTTTGCTTGTGGTCGAGAAAAAGAGTGAGATAGAGCGACCCGTACATCCAAAAATGCATTGCTTGTTGAAAGAATTTGCAGATGTGTTTCTGGAGGATTTGCCACTTGGATCACCTCCCATAAGAGGTATTGAGCATCAAATATCTCTCCTTCCTCAAGTGATGCGAGGGCATCCAACGTAGCTCCATGGACCAACTCAGAACCATCGATGCTTATCCAAGCCAATAAAGAAGTTGGGCATTATGTGCTTCGATGGATCACTTTGAATGAATAATGTTAATTACTTCGTGGTAAATCAATAGGTATCAATGGGAGGCCATTTTAGATGTCTTGTATGACCAATTGAAGAAGCTTCAGAAGGATTATTTTCTTGTCAAGGGAGGAGCTCGAATTTTGGGAAGGCTAGAGGTTCAAGAACAAGGAAAGCTAACGGTTCGAGAATGTGGAAGGCCGAAGATTAAATGGCATTTAGTTCCCGTGATAGTAAAGGCTTTTTATTATGGCATTTAGTTCTCGTGATAGTAAAGGCTCTTTATTAAGTTCCTAGCCGTTTTTATTTTTATGTAGCTCAAGAGCCGAACGTTTCAGTTCCTAGGTCGTGAAAGTTTGTTTTTAATATTTCCTAAGGCTAAAATCCTCTTATAAATAGGGGAAACTATCCAATGTATGTGATATACGAATTTCATGAATGAGAATGGTGAGAATTCCTCTACTTGAGTGAACTCCTTTGGAGAGTGGATAACTCCTTTCGGTTTCTTTATCCTTGGAGCATAGATCACTCATTGGTGGTGAGCCACGAAGCCCTTTATCCTTGGCTGGTGGAATCTTTAGGCCTTGGTGGTGAGCTTCTCCTATCTCAAAGTCCTTTATCCTTGGCTGGTGGAAGCTTTAGGCCTTGGTGGTGAGGTTCGTAGATCTCGATCCTCATCCTCGGTTGGCGGCGAGGCCTTTATACCCTGGGAGGAGATCGTTTTTATCTTTTCTTATTTCTTTTCATTTCTTCCTCGTATACACTACTCCATATACTTAACCACAAAAATCCCCTCTCAAAAATCCGTTCTAGAATCACTCAACCCATCACGCATCAAAATATTGGTATCAGAGCTCAAGGTTCAACTCATTTGAGTGATTCCTTTTTTTTTTTTTTTTACAAATTCCTTATGGGTGGGTGAACAAGTTCCGGAGGCTTGACTCGGAGCAAGCGCACAACGAAAGGCGAGATCGTGCAATCCAAAATCTTCAACAACAAATGGAGCGAGTCCTCAATCTTCTAGAGAATCCGGCGAGACAAGGACAACTAGCAAGGCGTCCCAACGAACGGCATCGACGTGACGATTCCGAATCTCGTCAAAATTCTGATGGCAATTCCGAGTCCACGGAGACAACCGAACAGTTATGCACTCTAGTAATTCTGAATCTCCTGTTCAAAGATGAAGACGGAGAGGGAGGGACAAGGAGGATGAAAGAGACATTAAGGTGGAGGTCCCTGAGTTTGATGGTAATCTTAATCTCGACGACTTTGTAGATTGGCTACACAAAACCGAACGAATTTTTGACTTTAAATCCTATTCGGATGAGAAGATATGTAAGGTTGCTATTCTAAAGTTAACCAAATATGCTTCTCTATGGTGGGAGAATCTAAAGCATCAACGAGCAAGGGAAGGAAAAAGGCCGAATCAAGTCTTGGGAAAAACTCAAGAAGTTGATGAAGAAGAGGTTCTTGCCCGACAACTATAAGCAAGATCTCTTCCTCAAACCGAACTCCCTAAGACAACATGGGATGAGCGTTGAAGAATACATTCGTGAGTTTGAACAACTCAAAATGAGGAGTGAAGTTCCAGAAGTTCCCGAGCAAACCATCGCTCGTTTTCTTGGCCGTATGAAACGAGAAATTGCTGATATGGTTGAACTTCAACCGTATTGGTCCTTTGAAGACGTATGCAAGTTAGCCATAAAAAGTCGAAAAACAATTGAAGAGCAAGAGGTTTTCCTCCAGAACCTCAACAAAGGCGACATCCTATTTTAAGGGTGCTTCCTCAACCAAGGGCGAGAGTTCGTGGACAAAAGGCAGAGGCAAGGGAAAGAATGCAGAGCCTTCCAAAGAAGTCCAAAAGAAGTTTGAAGGTGATGCAAGGAAATGCTTTAAGTGCCATGGTTTTGGGCATTTACAAGCAAATTGTCCAAATCGGAGAGTTATGACTCTTCAAGAAATTGAGGAGATCAATTCGGCGCTTCAAGGGGCTAATGACAATGAAGACCAAAATATTTCCGAATCTGATCGGAAAGAAGAAGTTGTGGAGAAAGCCGATGATGGCGAGCTGTTGATCATCCGAAGAGCATTGCATGTTGAAGTTTCTCCTAATAAAGAGCAAAGGGAGAATATATGTCACACGCGTTGCACTATTAATGGAAAGGTGTGTTCGGTGATCATCGATGGTGGGAGCTGTACCGATGTTGCTTCGACAACTCTTGTCGACAAGTTGAAGCTTCCAACAACGAAACATCCTCAACCATACAAGCTTCAATGGCTCAATCAAGGGAATGAACTCAAGGTAACCAAACGCGTTCTTATAGCATTCTCGATTGGGCAGAACTATCGAGATGAGGTTGTATGTGATGTGATTCCTATGGAGGCATGCCACTTGTTATTGGGTAGACCGTGGCGATTTCATATAAATGCTATGCATGATGGTCGGAAAAACACATACTCTTTTCATAAGGAACAAAAATGCATTACTCTTTTGCCATTGAGTCCTTATTCGATACATAATAATCAACCTGGGGAGGGAAACGCTCGTAAGGAAAATCTGTTCTTGAGTGAGACACGGGTTGAGAGAGCCCATTAGCAAAGAAAAGAATGTATTTGCTTTGCTTGTGGTCGAGAAAAAGAGTGAGATAGAGCGACCCGTACATCCAAAAATGCATTGCTTGTTGAAAGAATTTGCAGATGTGTTTCTGGAGGATTTGCCACTTGGATCACCTCCCATAAGAGGTATTGAGCATCAAATATCTCTCCTTCCTCAAGTGATGCGAGGGCATCCAACGTAGCTCCATGGACCAACTCAGAACCATCGATGCTTATCCAAGCCAATAAAGAAGTTGGGCATTATGTGCTTCGATGGATCATTTTGAATGAATAATGTTAATTACTTCATGGTAAATCAATAGGTATCAATGGGAGGCCATTTTAGATGTCTTGTATGACCAATTGAAGAAGCTTCAGAAGGATTATTTTCTTGTCAAGGGAGAACCTTGTCATTTAGGTTCTCAGTAAATCTTAAACCACGTCCTACAAATTCTTGGTTATCCTCATAAACCTTGACTTTAGGTTATTGTTTATCCCCATAAGCCTTGACTTTAGGTTTCTAGTTATTCTCATAAACTTTGACTTCAGGTTCTAGGTTATCCCCATAAACGTTGACTTTGGGTTCTAGGTTATCCTCATAAACATTGTCTTTAGGCTTTAAGTTATCCTTAAACTTTTCCCTTAAGTGGTCATCCTTCATTCATTCCATTCCACGAGAGACATGGAGAGAAAGATCCCAAGCATGAGTGCAAACACTTTCAACGAATGAAGGTAGGTATTCAAGTTGTTCTTGACCAAATGTTATTTTCCTTTCCGTATTTCTTGTTCCTAATTGGAGCCAATTAAAAATTGCAAGTATCAATTTGTCTTTGAGTGCAATCCTTTCCTTATTAGTTGATGTGTGACATTTGTAATCCGACCCCAATTTTTAGAATGGAATTACATCTGCATCCAATCTTCAAACAGGATTACATCTGCGTCCAATCTTCAAATAAGGATTGGTAGTGTCATGCCCTGACCCGCTTGAGACGCATGACCACCTGCACTCGTCATCATTCATTTCCTTTAGGTCATTTGATTGCCGACCCAATTGCTTTATTCAATTAAATATGCAAGCGGAAGCATAAACAATTCACCCAATCAACAAATAGGAATAGTTTTCATTACACTCATATATATACATAATATGCATCCATAACGTCATTACAACATAGCAGCTAGTTATATCCAAACTTCAACGTCACTCGTTACGTAATTTCATGTTCAATCAAAATGCGTAGTTATTCACACTTCCAAAAGGTTTTAATGTTAGCCTAGCTCCTCTATGCTTGAAAATGGAGGTATCCCCACACGCCTAGTATGCGTCCAACTCAATATACCATAGCTTAGGCCTGAAAAAGGTTAAACAACGAGGAGTGAGATAAACTCAATGAGTGAACTCTCTAGACCTCGTGCAGGGAAGTTATCTATGGATGGCAGATCAATAGCAAAGAAACCTCTACTTTGCCTTAACTATAACATGAATGGGTTATTCCACTTCCTCAAAGCCATCAATATGAGCATATAAACAAATTCTTGACATACCTCCTACACTCAAGAGCCAAATATAAAAACATCCAATATAGCATAGTCATGTACCCACGCCATGCAATAATCCAGACCTGATCATATATATATATATATATATTAATCTCATGTCACATGTATGCAGACTATGGCACTGCTTTTTGCTTCTCAAATATGCATTCATGCACTAATGTTATGTAGTAATTCAAAACTGTTCATATATCAATCTCAGATCACACGTGTGCCGACTATAGCATCACTTCTGATAATATGCATTCATGCACTTATGCACTTTTCACACAACCACATCCAGATTATTATGGCCACTTAGGACCCAAGGCCAACCCAAAGGTTTACAGTCATCCAACGTAATCGGGCACATGCGGGATGATGCCGTGCTTGATGGGGCGGGATGATGACTGGTTACGCCAGATGACTGCGAACCTTTGGGTTGACCTTCGGTCTTGAGTGGTTGTAATAATCTGGACATAGTGGTGTGAAAAGTTCATGAGTGCATGAATGCATATTTTGAGAAGTGATGCTATCATTGACACACGTATGATCTGAGATAGATATATGCACAGTTTCGAATTACTACATAACATGAGTGCATGAATGCATATTTTAGAAGCGATAAGCGATGCTATAGTCTGCACATGTGTGACATGAGATTAATATATGAACAGGTTTGGATTATTGCATGGTATGGATGCATGACGACGTTATATTACACAATTTTATATTTGGCTCCTGAGTGTAGGAGGTGTTTCAAGAATTGTTCATATGCCATATTGATGGCTTTGAGGAAGTGGAATAACCATTCATGTTATAACTAAGGCAAGGTAGAGGTTGCTTTGCTATTGATTTGCCTTGAATAGACAACTAGCACAATAAGGTGTTTCTGAGGTGAATGACTTCTCTACGCGAGGTTTAGGGAGTTCATTACTTGAGTTTATCTCACTCCTCATTATGGTATTTTGAGTTGGACACGTACTACGTGCATGGGAGATACCACCCTTTTCAAGTCGCTTAGTAGCATAGGGGAGTTAGGTTAACCCTGAATGCTTTTGCAAGTGTAAATGACCGTGCATTTTGACTGGTGTAACGAGTGACATTGAAATTTGGATATAAATAGCTGGTATATTTTAATGACATTATGGAAGCGTATATGTAAATATAAGTGTGTTTGAAACTAACTTGTATATATAAATGATAATACGAATGGGTTAGTGACGCCTCGTAGGACGTCGCAATCAAATGGCTAAAGTTGGTAAGTGAGGGGTGCCATACACTTATGATATGCATGTGATTGCTGATTGTCTCCTTGATTTGCGGTTCTGAATTCTTGACTGTATTGTTGGGATTACAAAATCAAGACTATTCCTAGCGCTTTAAGAGGAATTTTGTGCGGATTTAGGGATGCATCAAAGAAGGGCAACTCTAGGGCAAGCTATTGCCCAAGCAAGGGCGCATGTGGATCCTAGAGTAGAGGGAATTCTATAGTCCCTAGAAACCATTGGGAATTTGATGGGATAGTAGGCTCAGAATCAGCCTGCTGCTCCTAATCATGCCCCGTTAGCTGGAGATGGGATGCATAGGCTGGTGGAATAGTTCATAAAGTTGAAGCCACCACAGTTCACCGAAAAGGGTGATCTTGAGTTAGCGAAAGCTTTTGTACTACTGAGGTGCACTGAGGAGGAAAATGTGACATTGGCTATTTACCAATCGCAAGGTAACGCTAATGATTGGTGGGACGCCACTTGAGGAAGAGTCTTTCCTGAAAACACAATCCCAACTTGGGGTGCATTCATGGAAGCATTCAACATAAAGTACATTCCCAAGTGTGCACGAGAGCAGAAGATAGCTGAGTTTCTACGACTTTGCCAAAATCACCTGTCCGTCAATCAATACTTTGCTGAGCTGTTGAGGTATACGGCAAGGATGATCAAGGATTCGATAGACTAAGTGAGGAGATTCTAGGATGGACTGACATTATTGGATATTTGTAGCCAGCTAGTGCCCCTGAACTTGAAGGATTACGAAAAGCTATATGAAAGGGCCCAGTTGATTGAAAGGGATATGTCAGATTGAGCAGATTGCATTTGGATTGTGGTTTGCTTCCAACAAGGACAATCATCGATTTGGGAAATGGCTAATGATTGTAGGAAAACATCGCGTCCCTCCGAACAGAGAGAATGCCGTTAGAAAGTCAAAGCACAACTTGAACAATGGATGCCGATTCTGCGGCAAGTATCATGGGATAGCACCATGCCACACTAAGATGGGAGTATGCTTTGAATTTGGCCGACCAAGCCATGATGTGTGAAACTGTCCACGTTGACCCTTCGGAATGCAACCTCAACAGCTTTTCAGCATTATCGTGATCTCTTTGGAAGGTGACTAGCCAACGCCAAGCAGTACAATAGCCATCCAACCCTTGTTGCACCTTCGCCATCTCTTGCCAAGCTTTAAATCGAGAGTGAGTTGCTTTCTTGCCAAGCTAGATTAAGGTTAAGTGATGTTTTGATGATTTGATAAGTGGGTTTTCCATGATAAGTCATCATAGGGTTTAGATAGGTTATCATGCTTTGCCGATAGGTTATCATACTTTGCCTATAGGTTATTGGATACGTTATCCTGCTTTGTCGATAGGTTATCTTCATAGGACATTGTAGACCGCGATAGGTTATTGTGATAAGCCTTTCAAATATCCGATGGGTTATTAAAATGTGGTAAGTGGAGATACGATAAGTTATTATGTTGCAACATGTCATTAGTGTTAAGTTATGATGACATGTTACAATAATGTGAAATAAGTCACGGTATAGGTTATGATGACATGTAATAGATTATTGTAATAACTTATACACAATTGTAATGATTTATATACCTTGATGAGAGTTCTATATGTCATGAGTCCTAATTTGATTGATGTATTGTTGGTTGCAAAAGTTGAATATAATGCATACTTATGTACCAATTAAATTGGGAAAATAAAAAAGATTACGGCATTTGTTGATTCTAGCCAATTAATAAGCATGTGAGGTATGTGGAAAAATGGCATGTTGAAGTGTTCAAGTGATGTATTACGATGCGATGAGATGAGATACAAGTGTGACATGTTGGCATGTGATTAATTAGCGCGGTATGAATATGTGAAAGGATAGTATGATTAATTTGACAAATGCATGATTGGGATGTGATCACGTGGCATAGCATGATATGGTTGTATGCAATTAGTGCTATCACATATTGTATGAGCATTACACACTTTTCCATCGATTAATCAAAAAGATATAAAATGAGCTTGAGCGATTTATGCTCGTGTGATCACTTAAATACCACGATATGTATGATTATGCGGGGTGATGGTTAAGTACTGATGTGAATGATTATGCGAGATGAAGCCCAATTAAGTTTGGATGCCCTCGAGTCAACAGGATGCCGTTCGTGGATGGATTTAGAAATGAAGCTCCTTATTGTAATGTTGTCTTGAGGCGTATGCATACATAGGATGTTGACGTACCTGATGGGACAGGGCGATTTACAGTTATGCCGAATGTCTATGAACCTTTGGACACAGTTGTGTGAAAATGGCATAGGTGCATGAATGTATATTTTGAGAAGTGATGCTATAGTTGGCACATATGTGATGTGAGATTGATATATGAGTAGTTCTAGATTATTGCATGGTATGGGCACATGAGTACATTATATTGCACATTTTTATGTTTGTCTCCTGAGTGTAGGAGGTGTGTCAAGAATTGTTTATATGCTCATATTGATATTCATGTTATAGTTAAGGCAAACTAGAGATTGCTTTGCTATTAATTTGCCATTGATAGATAACTTGCACGTTTAGGGCGTTTCCGAAGTGAATGGCTTCTCGTGCGAGATCTAGGAAGTTCACTCATTGAGTTTGTCTCACTCGTTCATTAGCCTTTCATAGGCCCTAATCGTGACTAGCCAAGCCCAAGCTATGGTATTTTGAGTTTGGGCATGTACTAGGTGCGTGGAGGTCGCTTCGTAGCATTTAGGAGCAAGGCTAACCTTGAAACCTTTTGGAAGTGTGAATAACCGCGCATTTTGATTTGACATGAAATGGCGTAACGAGTGACGTTGAAGTTTGCATATGAATGTCGTTAAAACTATCCTTGTTTTGTTGATTGGGTGAATTGTTTGTGCTTTGGTTGTGTATCTAATTGAATAAAGCAATTGGGTCAACGACGTCTCATAGGACGTCGCAATCGAATGACCTAAAGGAAATGAACAACGACTATCTCGAGTTGGTGATGGCTTGACAAAAGTCATCGTAATATGCCAACATCATTTACCACGTGCCATCATAACCCATCAAGTAACTTATCCTCCAATTAATATAGCCTGCATAACATATAAAACTCACATAAAACATATAGTACATATGGCACGTCAAACACGTGCAACACATAATACGCATGATCCATTTAACACGTACAACCTCACTTAACATAACCCGATAGAGTATTGTCCTAAGCATGATAATCTATCGTCAAAACCCAAAATAAAGCACAGTAACCTATCGAACTAAACATGACAACTTATCATGCATAACTTGATAGCTTATCATCTAAAGCACAATAACCTATCACTTTAAACTCGATAGCCTAACTAAACCCAACGATAATAAAGCCCTAATCTACTCCCCAAGTGCAACGGTAATCCTAATCAAGGGCTGGAACACCAGTCACACTCACGTTCGAGTTTCAACAAGCATCAAGGGAGGAGTAGCAAGACTAGATAGCAGTTGCAGGCTGCTGGTCACACGTCTATAGTGCGTGGGCAAGCCGAACAATGGCTAGACGACGGTTGGTTGACATTCCAATGGTAGCACGATGGCGATGATAGCCTCCGGGGTTCTCGAGGGACCAAATCGATAGAGAAATAAGGGACAGGGAGCTACTGTGGTGGCTGGATAGTGGAGGGCTATGCGGGGTTGGGTTGCAAAGGACGGTCGCTCGTAATATAAAAACAAGGGAAAAATCGAAGAACAAGCATGAGATGGAAGTGAAAAGGGGGATGAAGATTTTGACTAGGCAAAGGGAGAGAGATTGAGCTTCAAACATTTAAGTGGGAAAAATGAGGAAAAGTGATGCGTGATGGGGTGACTGATTCCAAAATGGAAATTTTTGCAGAGGGAATTTTTCTGGTTAAGTGTATGGAGTGGTGTATACGGAGAAGAAACAAAAAAGAATAAGTAAATATAGAACGATCTCCTTCCAAGGTAAAAAGGCCACGCTTTGTGGCACCCCTCGACGGCCCCCAATCTATCAGGGTCGCCATAGTCACTACCTTACTCTTTAAACTAGACATCTGGTACCCTGATACCATAGAAACTTCACAAGTCCATGAGTTTTGGGGGTTTATATATATATATGTGTGTGTGTGGCACCCGCGAACGGCCCCCAATCCGTTAGGGTCACCACATTGTTTCCTCTACTTGGATATCCCTTTTATTTTATTTATTTTCAATGGACTTTTGAGAAGTCATATGGGGGTTCTTTCATATACTTAATTGGTCCCTGCGCAAAAATATGGCGGAAGCGTATCTAACAACTCCCTCCCCTATATTCAGAAACGATGCACACCAACTAAACATTTTATAAGTTAAAGCCGAACACTTTTATTCACATAAGTAGATGGACATCACGGGTCGGTACATTGAAATGCCAAGGTTTTCTATACTCGGCTATACTTCAAAAGATAACCAACATCTTTTCCAATAGTCATATACTTAAAGTCCATCGATCAGTGTCGGCATCCAAAAGTTCCTTCATTTACTGTCCTCCACATCATGGTTACCCCACACTACTCGGTCACCCGTTGTCGTCTTCTTGTCCAATCTGAAATGTTAGTCCCCAAAAAGGGGTGAGTACAACCACCGAGCAGTTGAAGATCTACTAAGCTATGTAAGATAGATAAAACAGATAATCAAAGAATGAGTGTGCATCAGATCACACACACACAAGACTTTTGAAAAGCAATGGCAATGCAATTTCAAAACCAGAATGTATCATTTCGGTCACACAAGTCTCGATTATAGGGCCAAACGGTTATGACACGTCCCATTCCATACCATATAATTTAGTCCCATAACCAGACCACACACACACTTAATATAATCGTCATTTTTAATCATTCAAATGGTTTTATCCCCCCTAGAGGACCAATGTATTCGTCCTTCTGGGATTTCAAACCCAACCTGGCGTCGCGAAATCCTCCTACACACACCTCCGAGCATCTCGCATCCCACCTAGCACACGAGGAATCACCGTAGCTCGCCATGAAAATGGTTACCTCTGCCTTCCGGAATTACATACCGACATACCACCGAGCCTCCCTCGGAATTACGTACCGACATACCACCGGGCCTCCCTTGGAATTACGTACCGACATACCGCCGCGCATCCCGAAACTCCTGGGGAGCCTCTGAGCATGTATTCAAACTACAACCATGCATCGAAAGGGCATCGAATCATTCGAACCCGTGGGCATCCCGACTTCCGGGGCATCATTGACCCGAGGGTTCAACAGTAACAATTAACATATTATTTTATTTCAATACCAAAAATATGTTCCACGCAATGACATTGGAAATCTGATGAGTCTTTATTGAGATTTTGGAATTGAATGGCTTGTCAAATGTCAAAACATTTTCAAAACACCAATGACAGGTTTTGAAATCATATACCAATGCATTTTCGAATTACCAATGAACGAAACTTAGCAATTGAAACAGAAAGGCCTGTAGGTCCACTCCCACAGCTAATCTCCAAATGCATTTCAAAATCATATGCAATTTCTTAAACCATGCTTGCAAGCTTTGTCCAAAATTGAAAAGAGTTATCAAAACAAACAACTTGAATACGGCACATTGGTAAGTTTAAACCCCACTCCTAACTTCATGATTTTATAATAAGTCAACATCAAAGTTCGAGATTTCGAGAGCACCAAAACTTTTTCTTTTCTTTTGAAACATTGATGAACGGTTCCTCGGTTTATACAAAACTTCCAGCGAGGGTTGGGAGGTTTTTCCAAATCAATTCATTGCTAAACTTTATTTGAAAGCGAAAACTAAATTTGAACATCATATAGTAAACCGAAATATCAACCCGACCGACACTGGTTTGGACAAATCAATACAAAACTCGAAAGTTTGTAAAGCACCGAGCGGTTTTTAAATGATTTAAAGCCCCCGCTATGGTAAGTAGAGTTTCAAATACAAGTCAGGAGGTTTTCTTTTCCAAAACCGAAAACAATGGCCGAATTCCTCAAGGCTTTATAGCCGCAGAAAATCTGTTTTCGATGAAGTCCAAAGTAATCGAAACCATATATGAAAAACCCGAGCATTTCCTCAATCTTTCAACGTCAAAACAGTCTCGGTTGCTCAATAACCATCATTCAGCATCAAAATCCAACAATCCAGCCTATCAATGCACTTTCCAAGATAGCAACAGCACTACACAACATAGATTAGTAGACTTCAACTTGCCTTAGGTCCTACGATTCGACGGCAAGCTAAAATAGCTTGCAGGTTGCGGACACGACTCAATGGCGGCAAAGACGAGTGGTGTCGACGGCGGCGACGCACGAGCACGAGCAGAGAGCAGTCTCCCCTTTCCTCACGGCTCACACTTGCGCTCACCACTCTCTCTTTCTCTCTCGCTCGCTCTATCTCTCTCTCGGTTTTCTATTTAGTTAGTCTCTCTCTTGCTCACATCTACGAGCATTTTGGTCACTGGTTTTGTTAAAAACAAGTCAACAAAAGAGGGGGTTCTAGGGGCAGAAGGAGGTGGAGGGAATATGGCTTAGATGACATCCCAGACGCTCTCTCCGCTGGCCACCGAAGAGGGAGAGAGAAACGTGGATCCTTGGCGTGGCTTCTTCGACTGAATACCCCCTTCCACGTTACCACTTCCATGCATGAGCGTGGCCATTGCTTGCTTCAAGTTTTCCCCTGCATTTTATGATTGACACGTCTTGGTCAATCTGTCAAACTTTGGGACTTCGGCTTGCTGAGTAGGGTAGAAAACGTGGCTGCCATTCGGTCCTTCTCAGTCAACATTCCCCTTCTTTTGTTAACTACCAAAAGGGACGTGAGCTTGGGCTGCATGGTGGTCAATGTTCTCCTCTTGTTGACCGGCTTCGACGAGGAAAAAGAAAAAGAATATGGCCGCATGGTCGAGGGTGGCTTTTACGTAGAAGAATGTGGCCGATGGTGAGGCCGTTCGTATGGCCATCTAAGGAGAAAAATCGTGCATGAAGCTGGGTTGGTCTGTAGTCCTTTACAGGGTAAACGATTGGAAGGTCTTCGACAATTTCCATCATAAACTTTTACGTACGCATGACCGTTGCAGGCTACGGGTCTTCGGCTTAGTTGATTTGCGAGGCCACTCGAGACTAATATCATACGTGTGCATGGCCGTGCATGGGAATTTCTCTCCAAAAGTTGATGTTTCGAAACGACGACTGGTGATAAAACAATGGCCTAATAACTCCCTTTCTTGTATTTAAAACGATGCACACCAACTAAACATTTTATAAGTAAAAAGCCGAACCCTTTTATTTATAGAAACCTGATGGACATCATTTGTCGGTACACCAAAATGCCATGGTTTTCTATACACGGCTACTTTTCACAAGATACTTGACTTTTCCAACAGTTATATACATAAGTCCTTCAATTACTGTCCGCGTCCAAAAATCCTTGCTTTGCTGACCCTACCTCATGGTCACACCCATTCGTCCAGTCCGTCTGCTGGTGGCAAGGGTAGCGGCCCTAGTGTGCATCCATCTCGACAGACAAAAGGAGCAATATACTCCTGTAGTATGTAGGGGTGAGCATGGTCCGGGTTGGTCCGAGCCACCCCATAATCCTAGGACCAACCCGTACAGTGTCAGTCCTCAATTTTTAGGACCAATGACCGACCCTATTGAGCTTGGGACCAAGGACCGGACTGACCCAATGGGTTCGGTCCGGTTCCAAGGTCAACCCGGGACCGATCGATAATTTTTTTCATCTTATTTTTTATACTCCCTAAAAAGGCAAACCTACAAATTCAAATTACACATCCATCGACAATGCGGCATTGTGCAACTAAACTATAAATACCAATACATATTTAGCAAATTTAAGATCACAATAATAGAAATTTCATACTTGCTCATCGAGATATGGGACAAAATGGAAAGTTCTTGTAACCATCTATCTTTAATATTCATAACACCATATGCAAAAGCATTTTCCTGCATTTGATCATGTCGAGTTCACTCAACCAAAAAATGAGCTTCACACCACTTGACTAGCAAATCACCGTAGCAATTGCAGTACTACTTTACTCTTCAAAAACGTCTACCATTTGACACAAATTGAAAAGCAAAGTGCAACTAAAATTCATTAGTAAATACAATTAAACCATAAAAAGTTCAAAATATTTAATATAAATCATGAATATATAACTTCACGTCTTGTTAATTCACTTGAACTTCTAAACACTTGAAAACAAAACAAATGACACATAATTAATACTCAACAAAAGGTTTAAATTGAAATTACTATTAGTGCTATTGATAGAACATCTCAATATAATATAATATAACAGACATTTTATTTAGGTTTGAATATATAAAATAATTATAAATAATATAATATAATATACAGGGTTGGACCGACCCAAAACTTTTAGGACCGAGGACCAACCCATACAGTGTTGGTCTTGGAATTTCAGGACCAAGGACCAACCTAGTCTCCTTGGGAACTGGACCAGGACCGGCAGGGTTAGGCCGGTCCAGGGTCGGTCCAGGGTCGACCCTAGACCGCTGCTAACCCCTAGTAGTATGGGGCCGGCAGGAGGACCAATGTCAAACACTACTATCACCCGCACTCGTATTAAAGATAGCCCTCACACCTCAGGGTGATTATGCTCTAACCATTCCCATAAAAGGTGCTGGGAGGTATGGGTAGAAGATTCATCTTGTCTAGTCTGAAATGTTAGTCCCCAAAATGGGGTGAGTACAACCACCCAGCAGGCATTACTATCTAATTCCATTCAAGATAAACAAATTGTTATGACACGTTGTGGCACCCCTCGACGGCCCCTGATCCAATTAGGGTCGCCACAGTTCGCTTACCATTTACTTTCCTTATTAACATATCACTCTGATACCATTTCAAGTGCAGCGAGTCCATACAACTTGGGGGTTTACATTTTTTTTCTTTTTTTCGATCGGTCCCTTGCGCAATTTATATGCGGAAGCACATCCAACAACTCCTTTCCCTATATTAAGAAAACGATGCACACCTACTAAATATTTATAAGTAAAAGCCGTACACTTTTTATTTACTTAAATCAAATGGACATAATTCATTGGTACATCAAAATGCCATAGTCTTCTATATTCGGCTACACTCCAAAAGATGACCGACATTTCCTCCAACAATCATACACTTAAAGTCCATCGATCAGTGTTGGCGTTCAAAAGCTCCTTCCCTTGCTATCCTCCTCCTCACGGTCACATCCAACCGTTCAAACCATTTACTAATATGAAATGTTGGTCCCCAAAAGGGGTGAGTACAACCACTCAGTAGGTAAAGGAATCCAATAACCATTCAATGCATCATGCAAGTCATACATGCATTGCAGGCGTTACTTACCTTGAAGCCATGCATATACTATCATGCATCATCACATCATATACATGTCCTCATCATCAAGACATCATCACATCACACATGTCATCATCATCATGGCATCATTGTAATCATATTCATGTCATCATCATCATGACATCATCACATTACACATGTCATCATGCCATATCATATATCATCATCATCATCATCATGCATATCATCATATCACATGTACCATCATCATTACCATGCATCCATGCAGGTAACATTATCGTCATATCACATGTACTATCATCGTTACCGTGCATCCATGCATGTATCATCATCATTATCATATCATGCATATATCACCATGCATCATGTCATGCATATATCACCATGCATGATTTAATTCCAATTTTCATCTTGGACTGCCACATTTCTCATTCCCGGGACCAATGCTTGCATCCCACATTC
Source organism: Eucalyptus cladocalyx (assembly GCA_017140615.1). Taxonomy (NCBI): domain Eukaryota; kingdom Viridiplantae; phylum Streptophyta; class Magnoliopsida; order Myrtales; family Myrtaceae; genus Eucalyptus; species Eucalyptus cladocalyx. Next base: position 22,942,035 of record CM029521.1, on the reverse strand, counting down.
ATCACGAGGCATGTATCCAAGATACAACCGGACATCCAGCACCCCCACATTCCGGGCATCTCGTATCCCAACTAGCATCACGAGACATCCGGGCATGTATCCAAGATACAACCGGGCATCCAAAGGGCATCGACTCATTCGAACCTCTGGGCATCTCGCACCCCACCTGGCATCACGAGGAATCTCCGGGGCTCGCCATGAAAATGGTTACCCCTACCCTCCGGGCATGCATCATGATACAACCCCTCACCCTCCGAGTATGTATCATAATACAACCGGGCATCCCGACACTCCCGGGGAAAACCTCTAGGCATGTATTCATAATACAACCAGGCATCCAAAGGGCATCGATTCATTCGAACCTTTGGGCATCCCGACTCCCGGGGCATCGTCGGCTCACACCTCCGACGGCTTCCTCATTTATCTCAATTCATATCATTATGATTCAATTTATCATGGCATGTGATGTGATGACAAATCAAGATCATACTCATCATTGAATTCATACATGCATCTCAATTCCATATCACAGACATATCAAGGCTTATTCACATGTGCATCTCAATTCAATATCATAGACAAATCAAAGCTTTATCACACATGCAACATGAATTAATTGAATGGAATCTATGGCCAATGAAATAATTATTATTTTTATTCATTTTATTTATTTATTTATTATTATTTTTTATAACTATAATTTCCCAAAATTATCAAAATTCAAGAAATTGTTAAACAAACCCATAGGATGATAATTACCAAAACATCATGGCCAAATTGAATTTTTATAAAATTTCATAATTTTCCCAAAACATCCTTTGCTTCTCGGATGAAACCAGAATGCACGGTTTCCGAATAAATTCAATTAAAATAACCAATTAAAATATCCATATGGCCTCCAAAAATTATAAAATTTTACTGGATTATAGCCAAGACATTTTCGTACAACTTTCATGAAGAACTCCAAGCCAGATTTTTTTTTAGATTATTTTATACAGTCTCACGAAGCTTCTGGATCCATTACCGCATCGTCCAGTGCACACATCTCCGAAATATTGAGATTTCAACTACCTATTCTCTTTCGTTTTCTCTGAAATTCGGATATGTTATGTGTCAAGATGTCCTTTACAGGTTTTATGAAGAGATCTAGGTCAAATAACCAGATTATAGTCATCGTTTAGGTCCTTGAAGTCTCGGGTGTCTCGGAACACATCACCAGAATCATCGTCTTCAAGATCTAGTCGATTAACCAAGCTATACTTGTTCTTTTCACTTCAAATTTGAGTATGTTTTATTTTAAGATGTTCCCTACAACTTTCATGAAGAAACCAAAGTAAGATTCTCAACTAAAACCAACATGCAACCATGAATCCAGCAAAAGGTCAGTAAAAACTCTCCAGATCTGAGGTCTCCGTAAGATGAGACTTTAACCCCTCAAATCTCCATCATTTTCCACGAAATTTTAGTATGTTATAGTACAGGATGTTTAGCTACAACTTTCATGCAGACATTGAAGCCAAAATCGGACTCCAAACACACATGCAAGCTCAAACAAGTTACTGACTCACACGATCCGAGCAAGAACAGTCACACGACTTAAGAACAAGCAAACCATACCTCGGTTTTTCTCACTTAAAACACCCAAAATCTAACATGCAAACAACATACAAGCATGCAAGAGAAGCTAGAGGACTCCCACTTGCCTCTAGGATGGACAAACAACGGCGTACGGCTGCGAACACGGCGGCACATGACGGCTCCTCCTCGGCTCCGCCTCCTCTCTCTCTCGGCCGCTCCCCCTTTCTCTCGAAGTCTCTCTCTCCCTCTCTCACTCTCTTGGCCGAATGAAGGAAATCTGGCCACCATCTCTCTCTCTTCCCTCTTGTACCCCCAAATTCTCATGATTACTTGCCTATAAACCAACCAATGCATGGCCTTCCCTTTTTGCCACTTGTCTTATTGAATTTTGAATTTGATTGGGCTTCTTGGGCTTGGGCTTTTGGGCCATCCGGCCACTTCTTCTTGGGCCTCCTCTTGGCTGGTCGACAGCTCACTTGTGGGCCTAATTGGGCCGACTTGCTTGGCCCATTACAAGCTTAGGCCAATGGGCCTAAGGCCCATCCTAATTAAACCCACAATTTACCTTTCAATTATTCATCTTTAATTCTTTCTTTTAAGAATTTAATTACTAAATTCCACATGGCCAAGATCTTGAAATCATAATTCCATAAATTCCAATTTATAAAACACATGGCCAATGATAGGATTTTCTTTCCTATCACATAATTATCCCTCAAAAGCTTGGCCATATATTTTATTGCAAATTATGGATTAAATGGCCATAACTTGATGGTACTTCCATCACCTATTCATAGAATTTAATATAGTTAGAGGTCGTTAAGAATTTTGGGATGCCACACACGTCCCATTCCATGGCACACAATAAAGCTTTTCAAAGTAATGGCGATTGTAGTTTCAAAACCAGAATGCAAATAATTCAGTCACACAGGTCCGGATTATAGGGCCAAATTGTTATGACACGTCCCACACCATGCCACGCAATTTTGTCCCATAATCAGGTGCAGTTATCAGCAAGATCACCAGTTTTAAAACTTATTTTATTTTCATTTCCCTACGTCTATCCCAGAGGACCAGTGTTTGCGCTCCTCTGGGCATTTGCATCCAACCTGGCGTCGTGGGCATCCAGAGCGTGTTGCGTCACACCTCCAGGCATCCCAACACTCCCGGGGTACCTCTGGGGCACTACGAACCCCAGGCATCCAAAGGGCCTCGACCCTTGCAACCCTTTGGGCATTCTGACTCCTGGGGTGTTGTCGACCCGAGGGTGCGACGGCGTCAATCACATCTCGGCCATGGTATATCAATCAAATCATTTCAATGCTAAACCATTTTAAAAACAAAAAACAACATTTGAAATCCTTTTGGGTTCTTGAAAATCTCCCTTGTATAATATCAAGTAATGTAAATTGAGATTGTTAAAGGTACGTCTATGAAACAATAGCAGACTTTAAAAGAAATGCCATTTTTAAGTCAATGAAATCAATTCACAAAACTTACCAGCCCAATATCAAATTCATAAGTCCACTTCGACGGTTAACTCTTCAATGTATTTCGAAAATCCAAGTGTAAATTCTCGAGCTGCACTTGTGCCTCATGGCCAAAATCAAAAGGAGTTATCAAAATGTAAGTAATTAGAAATTGGCACATTGGCAAGTCTAAATCTAACTCCCGACTTCAAGGTTTTTAAAATTAGTTCAGATTAAATGGTGTGGGTTTTAAGTGATGGGTATATAGTTAGGTTATAGGGATTGGTTATCATGTATTACCGATAGCTTATCATGTTTTATCGAGAGGTTATCATGTACTGCCAATAGCTTATAGTATTTTATTAATACATTATTGCGATAGATTATCAAGTTTGGCCGATAGGATATCACATTTGGTTTGATAAGTTATCGTTAGGCGATAAGATGTGTCTTAATAGAGTGATTGATGCGTGATGGGGTGAGTGATTCAAGAACAGAGATTTTTTTATAGGGGATTTTTGTGGTTAAGTGTATGGAGTAGTTTATACGGTGAAGAAACAAAAAGGAATAAGAAAAGATAGAACGATCTTCTGCTAAGGTATAAAGACCATGCCACCAATCGAAGAAGAGGATCGAGATCTACGAAGCTCACCACCAAGGCCTAAAGCTTCCACCAGCCAAGAATAAAGGACTTTGGGATAGGAGAAGCTCACCACCAGGCCTAAAGATTCCACCAGCCAAGGATAAAGGGCTTCTTGTCTCACCACCAAGGAGTGATCTACGCTCCAAGGATAAAGAAACCAAAATGAGTAATCCACTCTCCAAAGGAGTTCACTCAATTAGAAGAAATCTCACCATTTTCATTCATAAAACTCGTATCTCCCATACATTGGATAGTTTTCCCCTATTTATAGGAGGATTTTAGCCTTAGGAAATATTAAAAACAGACTTTAAAGACCTAGGAACTTAAACCTTCGACTCTTGAGCTACATAAAAGTAAAGACACCGAGTAACTTAAGAAAAGCCTTTATCAACACGGGAACTAAATGCCTTTAATCTTCAGCTTTCCGCATTCTTGAACCGTATTCTTGAACCTTTGGCTTTCCATATTCTTGAACCGCATTCGTGAACCTTTGGCTTTCCCGAAATTCGTACTCCTCCCTTGACCAGAAAATAATCCTCCTGAAACTTCATCAATTGGTCATACAAGACATCTAAAATGACCTCCCATTGATAGTTATCGATATATCACAAAGTACCGACAAGTAATTAACATTATTCATGATCCATCGAAGCACGTAATGCCCAATTTCTTTATTGGCTTGGATAAGCATCGATGGTTCTGAGTTGGTCGATGGAGCTATGTTGGATCCGCATCAGTGATGAACTATTAAGTGACAATATGTAGTATGTAACATGAGGTTGTGATAGGGTAAGCTATTAAAATAAGTTATCTTATGGTTTATCATAATAAATTAAAGCCTTATAAAATGACTAACCTTTAAGAGTGTCTTCTACGCTTGATTTCTAATTATTGATGCATGATTAGTTGCTGCTTTTAGTTGATGAATGTCCGCATGACCACTTGTTATGCATGAGAACTTACATGATCTAATGAAACATGAGTAAGATTAGGTGATGCATTGGTGGAGTGATATGGAATGTAATTATCACATGTGGGTTGCGACACACGTCTTTGCACGTCACACATTGATGAGAAATATATGAAATGAGTTGTATGATGGTATGCTTGTGTGATCACTTAAAGACCCTAATGCCTTTTATGTGGGGGCAATGAACCTATCTTGATGTGTTTTATGTTACACGTTTTCTATTTGAGTTTGGATGCCCAAAAATAAACGGGATGGCATTCGCCAATCCTTACAAGAATGGCATCTTGATACGTCCGCACAGGACGATGACATGCTTGATCGGGCGCGACAATGCCCGGTTTTGTCGAATGATCACCAGCTTTAGGTTGGTCGTGAGCTAGGGCGGTCGTAACAATCTTGAGATACATGTGTGGGAAGTGCACATTCCTAATTATAGTTGTAATTGACTCAAAAGTATGGAAAGTGTTATAAGAATTACTTGTGTGCTTTTGTATTGATTTGCCATCGATAGATAATGTGCATGTTTAGAGCAATTCCAAAGAGAATAGTTTCCCTACGCAAGTTCACTCATTGAGTTTGTTGTTCGTTTGACGTTTACAGGCACTAAGAATGGCTGAGTGTAGCCGAGGGGTGATTAATTATCTTATCGAGGGGACCGATGCATGTTGCACACAATATATAACGACCACCTAGGTTGACGAGGGACTTCTTAATGTAGTGGCTCATTGATTTTGTGGTTTGGTACCTCTAGGTATGGGATGAGAGCCCATGCCTAATCGTGGTTTCGATGGTCCATCGAGTTCCAAAGGATAAAAGGGAGGCATTATGTGGCATCCTAGATTCCTTGCCAATCTTTAAGGGTGTTTTAATTTATGTCTTGCATTAAGACTTCGGCCAAGCTTTTGGTGAATAATTAATTGATAGAAAAATTCTATTTTTTGGCAATGTGGGATTATGGATTAGAATTTATTAAGATAGGTCGCAAAGCTTTGTGATTTAAAATTTTCAATTAGGTATTTATAAAAATTAAAATTAAGGTTTAAGGAGGATTAATAGAATGAGGATGGGCTGGACAATTGAAAGCCCCAACCAGCCCATGACCTCACCCCATTTGGGCCTAGCCCACGAAGCCCAAGGAAAGGAAGAGCTGCCGTCGTCGACCGAGAGAGAGTGAGATTGAGAGCTACTGAGAGAAAGAGAGAAATCGAGAGAGAAAGGGAGAGTGAGCGTGCGGAAGAAGAGAGGAAAGGAGGAGAGCTGTCCGTCGACCGTCCGTCGTGCGTCCGTGCTTGCTGTTTGCTCGGTTTAGAGGCAAGTTGGGATCCTTAATCTGCTCTTTCATGTTGTGTCTAGTATGTGTGCTTGAATGGTGAAAGAATTCGGATGTTTAGGGTGTTAAAAGTTCAAGTTTTAAGAGGGATGTTTGACACTAGTAAACTGTTCTTGAGAAAACAGTTCGACCTTGGATGTTCTATGGGCTTGCATGTGTTATTTGAGTTGGAATTTTGCCGTGACTTCTAAATAAAAGTTGTTAAGGACTTCTTGAAATATAACATACTCAAATTTGGGAAAAAATGAGCAAGTATAAGTGGGTGAAATCCTTATTTTTCGGAGAGACTGAATCTGGAGATTTTGGTAACTACCTTTGATGAATGCATGGTCTGTAAGCCTATCTTTTTGTTGAAATTTAACTTTTATTTCTTAATGAAAAATGTAAAGGACATCCTGAGGTTTAACATATAAAAAATTTAGAGAGAAATAACAAGAATAGATAGGTGAAATAGTGGTCTTTCGGAAGTAGTCAGATCTGTAAATTTTGGTATTGAAACAGAAGTTTTATCCGCCTATATTTAATCACCTAGAACGAATTTGACTTTGGTTTCTTCATGAAAAACCTACCTTAGGATCTTGGCTAAAACATAGTCGAATTTCATGAATTTTGAAGGTCATTAGGATATTTAATCCGAAATATCTCAAAACCCGTGTAATCTGACGCGTTCGGACTTAGTCAGTTTCAATGCATGGGTCATATCATTTTCTTTGAAGCTCTTTCGGCAAAGTGTTCCTCATGAAGTATCTTTATTTATGTCTTCCCTGTAACATATTCAAATTTCATAGTTTTTTTAAGTTCATTTGCCTATTTAACCAAAAATGTTTCAAAAACCGTGCAAGCTGTATTGTTAGAATAGTAATGCTGCAATGCATGTTCTATATCAAATTGTATGAGGGTCTTTTGGTGTGGTGTCCTTCACGAAATATCTGCCTTTATGTCTTGACTATCACATGTGCAAATTTCATAATTTTTAAAGGTCATTTGGGTATTTAATGGAAATATTTTCTAAAACTGGGCAAGCTGGATTGAGTGAATTTCAAATGCTGTAATTTATGATTATTCTGTTTTGGATGAGCCCTATGAATTATATTGATTGAGGTGATTGACTCTTGCTGAGCATGTGATGATATTTGGCATTGCATATAGAATCAAATGCTGAATTTGACTTTGTTGCCATTACATCATGTGCTATGTTGATTGTGAGACATATATTGGTGAATATGAATTATGATGAATGAGGAGACTGTTGGAGATGGGTTGATAATGCCCTGAGAGTGTCAGGATGCCCAGGATGGGGGGTTCCAGATGCCCGGAATAGTTAGGTGCTGGAAGCCTCGAAGGTTTGTGCCCGGTGGAATGCCTCGTGATGCCAGTTTGATGCGTGATGGGGTGAGTGATTCTAGAACGGATTTTTGTGGTTAAGTGTATGGAGTAGTGTAAACGAGGAAGAAACGAAAAGAAATAAGAAAAGATAAAACGATCTCCTCCCAGGGTACAAAGGCCTCGCCACCAACCGAGAATGAGGATCGAGATCTACGAAGCTCACCACCAAGGCCTAAAGCTTCCACCAGCCAAGGATAAAGGACTTCGGGATAGGAGAAGCTCACCACCAAAGCCTAAAGATTCCACCACCAAGGAGTGATATACGCTCCAAGGATAAAGAAACCAAAAGGAATTATCCACTATCCAAAGGAGTTCACTTAAGTTGAGGAATTCTCACCATTCTCATTCATGAAATTCGTATACCCCTACATTGGATAGTTTCACCTATTTATAAGAGGATTTTAGCCTTAGCAAATATTAAAAACAAACATTAATGACCTAGGAACTAAAACGTTCGACTCTTGAGGTACATAAAAATAAAAACAGCTAGGAACTTAATAAAAAGCTTTTATTACGTGATGCGGGAGCATCCAACGTAGCTCCATCCACCAACTCGGAACCATCGATGTTTATCCAAGCCAAGAGAGAAATTGGGCATTATGTGCTTCGATGGATCATTTTCAATGAATAATGTCAATTACTTATCGGTATGCGGGAGCATCCAACGTAGCTCCATCCACCAACTCGGAACCATCGATGTTTATCCAAGCCAAGAGAGAAATTGGGCATTATGTGCTTCGATGGATCATTTTCAATGAATAATGTCAATTACTTATCGGTACTTTGTGGTATATCGATAACTATCAATGGGACACCATTATAAATGTCTTGAATGACCAGTTGATGAAGTTTCAGAAGGATTACTTTTTGGTCAAGGGAGGAGCTCGAATTTGAAGGTTCAAGAATGCGGAAGGCCAAAGATTAAAAGCATTTAATTCCTGTGTTAATAAGGCTTTTATTATGTTATTATGTGTCTTTATTGTTATGCAGTCCAAGAGTCGAAGGTTTCGGTTTCTAGGCTATTAAGTTCTGTTTTTAATATGTATTAAGGTTTCAGTTTCTAGGCTATTAAGGTTTGTTTTTAATATGTATTAAGGTTTCGATTTCTAGGCTATTAAGGTCCGTTTTTAATATGTATTAACACTAAAACCCTCCTATAAAGAGGGGAAAACTATCCGATGTAAGGGATACGAATTTTATGAATGAGAATTGTGAGATTTCCTCGCTTGAGTGAATTCGTTTTGAGAGTGGATAACTCCTTTCGGTTTCTTTATCCTTGGAGCGTAGATCACTCCTTGGTGGTGAACCAAGAAGCCCTTTATCCTTGGCTGGTGGAATCTTTAGGCCTCGGTGGTGAGCTTCTCCTATCCCGAAGTCCTTTATCCTTGGCTGGTGGAAGCTTTAGGCCTCGGTGGTGAACTTCGTAGATCTCGATCCTCATCCTTGGTTGGTGGCGCTGCCTTTATACCTTGGAAGGAGATTGTTTTTATCTGTTCTTATTCCTTTCCATTTCTTCCCGTATACACTTCTCCATACACTTAACCACTAAAATCCCCCTCAAAAAAATCTCTGTTCTTGAATCACTCAACCCATCACGCATCAAAATATTGGTATCGAGCTCAAGGTTCAACTCATTTGAGTGATTCCTTTCTTTCTTTTGTAACAAATTCCTTATGGATGAACAAGTTCCTAGAGGCTTGACCTTGGAGCAAGCGCACAACGAAAGGCGAGATCGTGCAATCCAAAATCTTCAACAACAAATGGAGCGAGTCCTCAATCTTCTAGAGAATCCGGTGAGACAAGGACAACCAGCAAGGCGTCCCAATGAACGGCATCGGAGTGACGATCCGAATCTCGTCAAAATTCTGATGTCGATTCCGAGTCCACTGGAGACAACCGAACGATTCTGCACTCTAGTGATTCTGAATCTCCTATTCGAAGACGAAGACGGAGAGGGAGGCATAAGGAGGATGAAAGAGACATTAAAGTGGAGGTCCCCGAGTTTGACGGTAATCTTAATCCGATGACTTTGTAGATTGGCTACACAAAACCGAACGAATTTTTGAATTCAAATCCTATTCGGATGAGAAGAAATGTAAGGTTGCTATCCTAAGGTTGACCAAATATGCTTCTCTATGGTGGGAGAATCTAAAGCATCAACGAGCAAGGGAAGGAAAAGGCCGAATCAAGTCTTGGGAAAAACTCAAGAGGTTGATGAAGAAGAGGTTCTTGCCCGACAACTATAAGCAAGATCTCTTCCTCAAACTGAACTCCCTAAGACAACATGGGATGAGCGTTGAAGAATACATTCGTGAGTTTGAACAACTCAAAATGAGGAGTGAAGTTCAGAAGTTCCCGAGCAAACCATCGCTCGTTTTCTTGGCGGCATGAATCGAGAAATTGCTGATATGGTTGAACTTCAACCGTATTGGTCCTTTGAAGACGTATGCAAGTTAGCCATAAAAGTGGAAAAACAATTGAAGAGCAAGAGGTTTTCCTCCAGAACCTCAACAAAGGCGACATCCTATTTTAAGGGTGCTTCCTCAAGCAAGGGCGAGAGTTCGTCGACAAAGACAGAGGCAAGGGAAAGAATGCGAGCCTTCCAAAGAAGTCCAAAAGAAGTTTGAAGGTGATGCAAGGAAATGCTTTAAGTGCCATGGCTTTGGGCATTTACAAGCAAATTGTCCAAATCGGAGAGTTATGACTCTTCAAGAAATTGAGGAGATCAATTCGGCGCTTCAAGAGGCTGATGACAATGAAGACCAAGATATTTCCGAATCGACCGTGAAGAAGAAGTTGTGGAGAAAGCTGATGATGGTGAGCTGTTGATCATCCGAAGAGCATTGCATGTTGAAGTTTCTCCTAATAATGAGCAAAGGGAGAATATATTTCACACGCGTTGCACTATTAATGGAAAGGTGTGTTCGGTGATCATTGATGGTGGGAGCTGCACCAATGTTGCTTCGACAACTCTTGTCGACAAATTGAAGCTTCCAACAACGAAACATCCTCAACCATACAAGCTCCAATGGCTCAATCAAGGGAATGAACTCAAGGTAACCAAACGTGTTCTTATATCATTTTCGATTGGGAAGAACTATCGAGATGAGGTTGTATGTGATGTGATTCCTATGGAGGCATGCCACTTGTTATTGGGTAGACCGTGGCAATTTGATATAAATGCTATGCATGATGGTCGGAAAAACACATACTCCTTTCAGAAGGAACAAAAATGCATCACTCTTTTACCATTGAGTCCTTATTCGATACATAATAATCAACCTGGGGAGGGAAACACTTGTAAGGAAAATCTGTTCTTGAGTGAGACACGGGTTGAGAGAGCCATTAGCAAACAAAAGAATGTTTTTGCTTTGCTTGTGGTAGAGAAAAAGAGTGAGATGGAGCGACCTATACATCCAAAAATGCATTGCTTGTTGAAAGAATTTGCAGATGTGTTTCCGGAGGATTTGCCACTTGGATTACCTCCCATAAGAGGTATTGAGCATCAAATTGATTTGATCCCCGGTGCTCCGCTACCAAACAAGCCAGCTTATCGATGCAATCCGGAGGATACAAAGGAGTTGCAAAGACAAGTCAATGAACTTATTCTCAAAGGATACGTTCGAGAAAGCATGAGTCCACGCTTTCGTGCCGGCTCTACTTGTGCCTAAGAAGGATGGTACATATCGGATGTGTGTTGATAGCCGGGCCATCAACAATATCACCATTAAGTATAGGTACCCTATACCTAGACTTGATGATATGCTAGATGAATTATATGGTTCTTCTGTATTTTCAAAGATAGATTTGCGGAGTGGTTATCATCAAATCAGAATGCGAGAAGGTGATGAATGGAAGACAGCTTTCAAGACCAAGGGAGGCCTTTATGAGTGGTTGGTTATGCCATTCGGATTATCTAATGCTCCGAGTACCTTCATGAGACTTATGAACGAGGTTCTTCGTTCCCTTATTGGTCAATTTGTCGTTGTTTATTTCGACGATATTCTTGTTTATAGTAGGAATGAGGAGGAGCATATCTCTCATCTAACACGGGTCTTTAATGTCTTGAGAGAACGAAAACTATATGCTAAAATGGAGAAATGTGAGTTCTTCTCTCCAAGCATTGTGTTTCTTGGTTATGTGGTTTCCAAAGATGGAATCTCTGTTGATCAAGCCAAGGTAGAAGCTATGAAGACTTGGCCCGTTCGAAGTCTATTTCTCGATGTAAGAAGTTTTCATGGACTTGTTTCTTTTTATCGACGGTTTGTCAAAAATTTTAGTACCGTCATGGCTCCTATAACTGAATGCATGAAGAATGGTGCTTTTGAATGGACAAAGACTGCTCAAAACGCCTTTGAGGTAATCAAGCAGAAACTTTGTGAGTCTCCTATTCTTGCACTTCCTGATTTTGATAAAGTATTTGAAGTTGAGTGTGATGCAAGCGGAGTTGGTATTGGTGCTGTTCTGGTGCAAGCACAAAAACCGTTGGCATATTTCAGCGAGAAGTTATCGATTCCAAGAGGAATTATTCAACTTATGACAAAGAGTTCTATGCCATTGTCCGAGCTCTTGATAATTGGAGTCATTATTTGAGGCCAAAGCAATTTGTCCTTCATTTCGATCATGAGGCACTTAAGTTTATTAGTGGCCAACGCAAGCTTAATTCGAGACATGCAAAATGGGTAGAGTTTCTTCAATCCTTTTCTTTTGTCTCGAAATATAAACCCGGGCACACTAATGTTGTAGCAGATGCTTTATCAAGAAGATATTCTATGCTTGCGGTTCGGACTCAAGGATTCTCGGATTTCAATCAATGAAAGCACTTTATTCTGAAGATGCGGAGTTCTCATCCATCATCAACAATTGCAAGCGAGGAGTTCAAGGTATATATTCTTTGCAAGATGGGTTTCTTTTTAAAGGAAATCAATTATGCGTGCCGAAGAGTTCTTTTCGCGAATTGCTGATTCGAGAAGCGCATGGTGGAGGATTGGCTGGTCATTTTGGTATTAACAAAACTCTTGAGGTTCTTCAAGAGCGTTTCTATTGGCCAAAGATGAGTGGAGATGTGCATGCTATCATCTCAAGGTGTGCTACTTGTCAAAGATCAAAAAGCCATTTCCATCAAGGTTTGTATACTCCACTTCCGGTACCATTGCAGCCCGGGAAGATGTTAGCATGGATTTCATTGTGGCTCGCCAAGAACTCAAAGAGGAAAAGATGCTATCATGGTGGTTGTCGATCGGTTCTCTAAGATGGCTCATTTCATGCCATGTCACAAGTCCAATGACGCATCTCATATTGCTGAATTATATTTCAAAGAGATTATTCATATTCATGGAGTACCAAAGACCATTGTGTCGGATCGTGATTCCAAGTTCTTAAGCCACTTTTGGAGGACTCTATGGAGAAGGCTTGGTACAAGACTCTTATTTAGCACGGCTTGTCATCCCAAACGATGGCCAAACGGAGGTAACAAATCGTACTCTAACCACTCTTCTTCGTGGTATGGTGAGTAAATCGTTGAAAGATTGGGATTTAAAGCTTGCGCATGCTGAATTTGCTTACAATCGATCACCAAGTTATACTACTGCGGTCGATCGCCATTTGAAGTTGTGTATGGAATTAATCCTCTCACACCCATTGATTTAATTCCAATTCCATCTAACTCTCAAGTGAGCTTTGATGGCAAGAAAAGGGCTGAGTCAATGAAGAAGCTCCATGAGCAGATTCGATCCAACATTGAAAAGGCCAACGAATCTTACAAGAAGAAAGCCAATCAACATCGCAAGAAGGCTCAATTTCAACCAGGCGACCTTGTATGGCTTCACTTGAGAAAGGAGAGATTTCCATTTCGTCGAAAGAACAAGCTCATGCCCGAGCTGATGGTCCGTTTAAAGTTTTGGAGCGAATTGGTGACAATGCTTACAAGATTGACCTACCGGGAGAGTTTGGAGTTTCAGCAACATTCAACGTGGGAGACCTTTCTCCTTACTTGGAGGATGAAAACCTTCTAGATTTGAGGACAAATCTCAAACAACCCGGGAGGATGATGCGGGAGCATCCAACGTAGCTCCATCCACCAACTCGGAACCATCGATGTTTATCCAAGCCAAGAGAGAAATTGGGCATTATGTGCTTCGATGGATCATTTTCAATGAATAATGTCAATTACTTATCGGTACTTTGTGGTATATCGATAACTATCAATGGGACACCATTATAAATGTCTTGAATGACCAGTTGATGAAGTTTCAGAAGGATTACTTTTTGGTCAAGGGAGGAGCTCGAATTTGAAGGTTCAAGAATGCGGAAGGCCAAAGATTAAAAGCATTTAATTCCTGTGTTAATAAGGGTTTTATTATGTTATTATGTGTCTTTATTGTTATGCAGTCCAAGAGTCGAAGGTTTCGGTTTCTAGGCTATTAAGTTCTGTTTTTAATATGTATTAAGGTTTCAGTTTCTAGGCTATTAAGGTTTGTTTTTAATATGTATTAAGGTTTCGATTTCTAGGCTATTAAGGTCCGTTTTTAATATGTATTAACACTAAAACCCTCCTATAAAGAGGGGAAAACTATCCGATGTAAGGGATACGAATTTTATGAATGAGAATTGTGAGATTTCCTCTGCTTGAGTGAATTCGTTTTGAGAGTGGATAACTCCTTTCGGTTTCTTTATCCTTGGAGCGTAGATCACTCCTTGGTGGTGAACCAAGAAGCCCTTTATCCTTGGCTGGTGGAATCTTTAGGCCTCGGTGGTGAGCTTCTCCTATCCCGAAGTCCTTTATCCTTGGCTGGTGGAAGCTTTAGGCCTCGGTGGTGAACTTCGTAGATCTCGATCCTCATCCTTGGTTGGTGGCGCTGCCTTTATACCTTGGAAGGAGATTGTTTTTATCTGTTCTTATTCCTTTCCATTTCTTCCCCGTATACACTTCTCCATACACTTAACCACTAAAATCCCCTCAAAAAAATCTCTGTTCTTGAATCACTCAACCCATCACGCATCATTACGGGAACTAAATGCCCTTTAATCTTCGGCCTTCCACATTCTCAAACCGTTAGCTTTCCGTGTTCTTGAACCTTTAGCTTTCCATATTCTTGAACCGCTTTTGTGAACCTCTAGCCTTCCCAAAATTCGAGCTCCTCCCTCGACCAGAAAATAATCCTTATGAAACTTCATCAATTGGTCATACAAGACATCTAAAATGGCCTCCCATTGGTACCTATCGTTATACCACAAATGACCGATAAGTAATTAACATTATTCATTCAAAATGATCCATCGAAGCACATAATATATAAATATGCATGGCTGACTGCTTGGTGATGAGTGCATGAGGATGTATGCACATATGGTATGATAACATATGCATGGCTGCAAGGTAAGTTATGCATGGAGGATGACATGTGATCGTTATAGGGGGTTGAGATATTTTTTGGGTTGTGGCCAAGTGTAGTTAAAAAGTCTTGGATTTCTTTTTGGTAGTACCGACCCGAGAAATCCATCATGAAAATATATAAATAAAAGTGCATAGTTGGTGTGCATTGCATTATAGTTATTGGAGGGAGAGATGGTGAGACTCAATTATGCTTCCGCTAATAAGTTGCACCAAGACCGTTTTCAAAAAAAAAAAAAATGCCTAGGTAACGGATCTCTGATGAGAGAAAGCGATTGGCAAGCTGTGGCGACCCTAATGGGTCGGGGGCCGTCGAGGGGTGTTACACATTAGCTGGCGTGGATATGGCTATTCCAGACGAGGAGGTGTCCGATCCTGGTTTACACCTTGATGTGGTCGTCAAGCTCAAGCCTTGGATTGCGAAGCTCTTAGCAAGATAGGAGATAGTGGGGTCAATATCACTTTCTAGAGCCACTTTGGCAATACTATTGGTGTTAGGTTTACCTAAGACCCTTTTGGAGAAAGTCGTGGCCACGATTTTGGGATCATTGGAGGTGCGGAACCAAGTTAGGGTCAACTTGGTGTGTTTAACTTATGTGTATATGGCTGAACTACTCCTGTTCCTTTCTTGGGTATTTGTCTATGCTTCCACTAGCGCATTACTAAAGGATAAGATGAATGGGTCGACGATGTCTCTTGAGACATCACAAATGAATGACCTAAGTGAATGATGAGTGTGGGGTGCGGCGTTTCCAGAGCAAGTTGAGCGAACGTGGTGGACAATGGTGAGGGACAAATCGAGAAAGAGACAACTTCCGTTAATTCCCTCGTGGTCAAGCTCTTTTCAAGGCCAAAAAGGCCTCGTGAAGATCTCTACATCCAAGATCTCTACTTTTCTTTCCTCCTTCCTTCGGCACCACTCTCACTTTGCATTCCCATAATTTTCGTCTCATTTGGACAATCATCCTTTAGATGTGGCAAAATAAGAATTAGCCCAAACTATTGTCCAGTTCACTATTCATGCACGTGGGCAAATTAATGCGCATGCTTCTAAAAGGGTAAGGGGCCTTGAATCACTTAATGGGACCTCCTGGGCCGGCCATTATAGGTGTGAGGCCTATTAGGCCAGCCCGTAGGTTTGGCCTTCGTCGCTCCTTGTTTGCAGTTTATTTCCACTTTTTCGAAATTTTGATGAAAATTTGGGTTGCCATCATTTGCTTTCCCATGCCTACAGATTATTGTTGCAATTATTCTCCATAGATAGAGGTCGAAATGAGGATATCACAACTCCTCCCCTCTTGAGGAAATTTCATTGTTGAAATTCACATAATTGCTCCTCTTCAAATAGTTGAGAATACTGACATCTCATTACATCGTCTGTCAACAAATTGCATTGATACTCAATATGACACTGTCATCAACTTGAATTTTCTCAAAACTGAGCATTTGTGCTGGGTTAGGTTCATAATTCCTTAACATAGAGCTGTGAATAACATTATGAACCAAAACGTATTCCCTTCTTACCAAAACGTAACATTCCTTCCATTTGTGACATTTTAAGTGCAACATGGTCATCTACGGCCTTCATTATCTATCTTGATAACTCTTCAGGTAGCTTTCGCCTTTCTATAGCTTGTTGTTAATAATCTTAAATGCATCTGTGGAATGTTGACTAGCTCGAGGCCTATAACAGTTCTTTTCTCCAACTTCATCCTAGTAAATCGGTGTTCTACCAACATGAACGGAGAGGCATTCCAATGTTTTGTTGGTAGCTATTGTTGTACGCAAACTCAACGCGTTATAGTTGATCTATCATGCTTTGAAATTCACAAGGAAAGCTCGCAACATATCCGCGAGTGACAAAGGTGATTGTCACAAGTTCTCCATTTAGACGAATTACTTGTAGGACATCATCAAAAAACCATTTGAACTTAAAGTGCAACAACAACCATTTTTCTGAGCTAGAAAGCCACTAAAGCCCAAATCCAAAGCTTTAAGAAGCGTTAGGGGACAAGTGGTGAGACAGGACAGTGGCTGTGTTTGCTAGTCACAGCTCTATAACATACATGGAAGGGCTGGATTGCGGCTTGGGCAGCGGCAATTCTCCCCTATGTCGATAGTGTCCAAGTTGCAAACAAAGAGAGGGAGAGAGCTACTTTGAAGGGCTGGTTAGGCTTCCTTTGAGCTCTAAGGTTTGGCTCGATGACAAGAAGCTGGTGAATGTAGACTAGTTAGGGAAATGTGAGGAAAATAAAGAGAACAGCTTGCCAAGGAGATGAAGATGGAAAAACGGGGCATTCAGCTTGGCTGAAAGGGAGAGAGAAAGTGAGATTGCGAGCAAAAACTGGGCCAGCAAGTTTTTTTTTTTTTTTGGGGGGGGGGGGGGGAAGTGGAAGGATGAGGAAGTCTAACCAATAATTCAAGATACTCAAGGTAGGATATACTTAGCTAGACGAAAAGCTTCATGAAGGGAGACAATCCAAGATCATTACTTTGCACTTGGGTGCCCCTCCCTCGCCCCTTTCCCAACGTTACCAATGGTTGCATGATTAATCATCCCATGAGTGTGCCATATCGATATGCATACAACATTCACCGAACGAATTTTTGACTTCAAGTCCTATTCGGATGGGAAGAAATGTAAGGTTGCTGTCCTAAAGATGACAAAATATGCTTATTTATGGTGGAAGAATCTAAAGCATCAACAAGCAAGGGAAGGAAAGGGACGGATCGAGTCTTGGGAAAAAAGTCAAGAAGTTGATGAAGAAGAGGTTCTTGCTCAACAACTATAAGCAAGATCTATTCCTCAAACTGAATTCCCTAAGACAACAAGGGATGAGTATTGAAGAATACATTTGTGAGTTTGAACAACTCAAAATGAGGTGTGAAGTTCCAGAAGTTCCCGAGCAAACCATCGCTTCTTTCCTTGGCGTCATGAATCAAGAATTGCGGATATGGTTGAACTTCAAGCTTATTGGTCCTTTGAGGATGTATGCAAGTTAGCCATAAAAGTCGAAAAACAATTGAAGAGCACGAGGTTTTCCTTCAGAACCTCAATAAATGCGACATCCTATTTTAAGGGTGCTTCGTCAAGTAAGGGCGAGAGCACATCGACAAAAGACAAAGGCAAGGGAAAAATTGCAAAGCCTTCCAAAGAATTCCAAAAGAAGTTTGAAGGCAATGCAAGGAAATGTTTTATGTGCCATGGTTTTGGGCATTTTACAAGCAAATTGTCCAAATTGGAGAGTTATGACCCTTCAAGAATTTGAGGAGATCAATTCAGCGCTTGTTATTGGGTAGACCATGGCAATTTGATATAAATGATATGCATAAAGGTTGGAAAAACACATACTCTTTTCATATGGAACAAAAATATATTACTCTTTTTACCCTTGAATCCTTCTTCAATACATAATAATCAACCGGGGGAGGGAAACCCTTAAGTTTATTACCATTGCAGCCCTGGGAAGATGTTAGCATGGATTTCATTGTGGGTCTACCAAGAACTCAAAGAGGAAAAGATGCTATTGTGGTGGTTGTTGATCAGTTCTCTAAAATGGCTCATTTCGTGCCATTTCATCATACCAATGATGCATCTCATTATGCTGAATTATATTTCAAAAATATTATTCGCATTCATGGAGTACAATGGACCATTGTGTCGGATCGTGATTCCAAGTTCTTAAGCAACTTTTGGAAGACACTATGGAGAATGCTTGGTACAAGACTGTTATTCATCGTATGGTGAGTAAATCTTTGAAAGATTGGGATTTAAAGCTTCCGCATGCTAAATTTACTTACAATCGATCGCCAAGTTACACTCCTAGTCGATTGCCATTTGAAGTTGTGTATGGAATTAATCCTCTCAAACCCATTGATTTGATTCTAATTCCATCTAAGTCTCAAGTAAGCTTTGATGACAAGAAAAGAGTTGAATCAATGAAAAAGCTCCATGAGCAAATTTGATCCAAGATTGAAAAGGCCATTGAATCTTACAAGAAGAGAGCCAATTAACATCGCAAGAAAACTCAATTTCAACCGGGCGATCTTGTATAGCTTCACTTAAGGAAGGAGAGATTCCCATTTGGATGAAAGAACAAGCTAATGCCTAGAGCTAATGGTCCCTTTAAAGTTATTGAGCAAATTGGTGATAATGCTTACAAGATTGACCTTTCTGGGGAATTTGGTGTTTCGACAACATTCAACGTGGGAGACCTTTCTCCTTACTTGGAGGCTGGAAACTTTCTAGATTTGAGGACAAATCTCAAACAACCCGGGGAGGATGATGTGGGAGCATCCAACGTGGCTCCATCGACCAACTTAGAACCATCGATGCTTATCCAAGCCACGAAACAAATTGGGCATTATGTCCTTCAATGGATCATTATTGAATGAATAATGTTAATTACTTATCAGTACTTTGGGGTATATCGATAACAATCAATGAGAGGCCATTTTAGACGTCTTGCATGACCAATTGATGAAGTTTCAAGAGAATTATTTTCTGGTCAAGGGAGGAGCACGAATTTCGGAAGGTTAAAGGTTCGAGAATGCGGTTCAAGAATACTGAAGGCTAAAGGTCCAAGAATGCGGAAGGCCAAAGGTTCAAGAATGCAAGTTCCTGTACTAATAAATGCATTTCTTAAATACCTAGGTCATTAAAGTCTATTTTTTATATTTCCTAAAAGTAAAATCCTCCTATGAATAGGGGAAAAGTATCAAATATATGGGGGTACGAATTTGATGAATGAAAATTTTGAGAACTCCTCTACTTGAGTGAACTCCTTCGGAGAGGAGATAACTCATTTCGGTCTCTTTATCCTTGGAGCGTAGATCACTCCTTGGTGGTGAGCTTCTCCTATCCTGAAGTCCTTTATCCTTGGCTAGTGGAAACTTTAGGTCTTGGAAGGTGAACTTCATAGATCTCGATCCTCATCCTCGGTTGATGGTGTGGCCTTTATACCTTGGAAGGAGATCGTTCTATCTTTTGTTATTCCCCTTCGTTTCTTCCCCATGTACAATAATCCATACACTTAACCAGAAAAATCCTAAAAGAAAATATTTCCGTTCTGGAATCACTTGCCCCATCACGCATCATTGGCCTTTCTCTCATTTCCTCTCCCTAGATGCCCACCGACCACCAAAGAATCATCTTAGAGCTAGATCCAAAAAGCAGTAAGTAGATTTTCCTAACTCTTTAATAGGACGATGTGCTACTCTTATCAATTTTAGGATCATGTAATCGTTTGCTTGTGTTGGCTTTGTATTATTATATTTGGTGTGTTTCTATTGCTTGTTGTTGTATCAAGTAAGATTATGATCTCGGGTGATTGTTGAGCACACCCGAATGTCAAGGATTGGTCTTGGCAACTTTGGACATGTTCCAAGGTGGGTGCACAACTCACACTTGATCTTGTGACAATATCTAGGTGTGTTGTTACTTGAGACAACTCAGAGGTTGATGTTGAAACTAGGGTGAACAGTTCCAAGTCAAGACCACAAGGCCGAATCACATCCGGCATGAGTCTAACAAGGTATAAGAGTTGTTCAATTTGAATAAAAGTTCGAAGATAAAATGATTCGATTGTTGTTTGAAACACATGGACACACAATGGACTTATATGCCTACGCTGGGAGATACCGGATGTTGCTTAGGGTAAAGCCCTGGATGATGAGTTCGTGGATGATGCCGGCTTGGGTGAGGGCAAGTTCTGAGGGTTGCCCTAGATCCGTCCAAATAATGAGATCGAGAAGTTGCTGATTGCGAAGGGGGATCGATGCCCAATTATTACCTGAAGAGTCAATTTATTACAACTAATATAATACCAAAAAAGAAAAATAAAAGTCCGTGTGTAATACTTGAAAAAGCTGGCTTTGTTTTAATATGTATTGATAAATCCTTGCATCTATTTGAGCATGTGTTTGAATTGGGTCACTTAGGGCGCGTTTGGTAACGATTTTGTTCCCGGGAGTAAATTCTAATAAGAAATTATTCTTTTTGATTATGTTCCTGAGAACTTATTCTCAGTATTTTAAGCCGTTTGGTAATTGTCCAAAATTTCTGATTTTGGAATAGAATTGAGTTTGGTACTATGCATATTAATTCTATTCTAAATCAATTTCTTTTAATTTTTAAATAATTTTTTTACTTTTTTCCTTTGTTTTCTTTTCTTTTTCCTTTTTTTCCTTTCATTTCTTTTCTTTTTTGCTTTTTTGCTTTTTTGCTTTTTTGCTTTTTTGCTTTTTTCCTTTTTCTCGTATTCTTCTTCTTCTTCTTGTGGCCGGTAGGCGGGCGAGGCTCTCCTAGACTCGGCGGGGCTGGGTGAGGCTTGCCTGGCCACCAGTGGGGATGGGCGAGCCTCGCCTGGCCACCGGCGAGGCTGGGCGGGCGTCCTTGCTGCCAGGTGCCAGAGCTTTGACCATTGCTTGCCGGATGCCGTTGTCTAACCACATCGGCGCTACCCAACTCCTGCTCTGCTTTGTCTTGCAAGAAACAGTCACCACCGCGTGATTCGACACTCGAGCCACTCCTACCTTGATCTGTCCGCGATCGCCCAGTGCCGACTGGCTTCTGCTCCACCTCGCCTGCAACCCGTTGCCCGCAGATCTCGCGTCCGCAAGCGCACTTTGCCGCGTCTCTGACGAAGCCACCGCCGTGCTTCTCCACGACGCCACTTCAGTTCTGCCATCAGCCCGAAGCTCCACCGTCGCCAGCCCCCTCGCGACACTAGCACTCGCAGCCGCTCTTGGCGAGGCTCGCTTGGCCATCGGCGAGGCTAGGCGAGCCTTGCAAATGGCTGGGCTTGCCTCCGGCAGACAGTGACCAGCGGCGGAGGCGGCATCGGGCGGCGGTTGGCGGACGGTGCCAAACGGTTGTCACGAGATGGCCTAAGGAAATGAGAAGATTTGTTGGTTTTGATTTTCAAATTTGTTCCCGGAACAAGAATCGACTTTTTTATTTATTCTTGATTCCACTCCCATTCTGTTTCCAGGAACAAAAATTTTACCAAACGCGATTCTAGACCCAAACTGATTCTGGGAACAAAGAACTAGAATTTGGCCCTGTTTGGATGGTTACCAAACATGGCCTTAGTGATTGAACAAGTTTCATGAGATGCATGCAAGGCAAGGCATGAACATTGTTATTGATTGGCCATCGACAAGTGGGTGGTGATCTTGTATTCGACAATCGACGACGAGACGTCCTCGTATAGGAGAATTAAGGATTTGTACTTATTGAGTCATCGGCTCACTCTTATTGTTCTCCTAATTTCAACTGTGTGATGGGTAAACCATGGTCCAAGAAGGGAATTAACCTAGGACTAGGATGGTTATGTAATCAAACTAGCTTTTGACATATTTCGCATATGTCTTGCCCGATTTCCATGTTTGTTTGTATGAGGATTATTTATGATTGCTTCCACATAAAACTAAAGAGAAAAGACTTTCGGGACATTTGACATTTCCTGGGGCGTCGATTCTAACCCGTTGGGTCTTGCTCTCATTGCAGAGGTGGAGCGGGGGTGTGGTAGTGACTGCCATTTAGATGGATGATGGGCTACTCAACCTGATGCGCCACAGGTTGGTGGCTTGGTTTGTTTAGTTTAGAAGGGGCCCATGGAGCCCTTTGGGGATATGACATACTACTAGACATGGGATTCGAAGGGTGTTTCTTAGGGAATTTCCTGCGTGTGATATGATGAGCTCAAATATGTGGTTTCGCTTTCATATCAATAGTTAGGGCAAAACAAGAGGAGTCTCCAAGGTAAACGTCTTCCCTACGTGAGATCTAGGACGTTCACTCATTGAGTTTATCTCACTGCTATTTGTTTAATGTTTACATGCCCTTAGATTGTCTAAACTGTTCTACCAGGAGGTGACTACATATCCAATAAGGGAGATCAATGTGCATTTTACGTCTTATGTCATGACCATTTGGGTTGACGAGGGACTATCTAATTTAGTGGCTCACCATTTCATGGCGTGTTATGGTCCTATCCGTAATTTCAAGGGTCCACTCGGGGTTGGGGATTTAGAGGGCGGCATCAGTTGGGATGCCATGTGGGTGGATGTTCCCGATGGGGAAATGTCCAACCCTGAGCTCAACCCTGACATGATTATAAAGCTAGACCCTGGATTTTCGAGTTCTTAAGGAGTGGACTAAATAGATGTGGCAAGCAAACTATGTTTGGCTTTGTCTCAACCCGAACTCCATCCCTAGTGTTGTGAGCAGTAAGGGTTATTTTCACGATGTCCCAGGCAAGTCGCCATCCCATTTCTCTTTATCTATTCATTAAGCACATGCGCAAGTGTCGATAAAACACCCAGACAAAAACAAGTAGGTACGTTTATAAGCCCTTATATCACGGGCCGTTATATTTTCCACTATCACATCTTCAAAAGGTTGGGGTAAACTTGAGCTCCTCTAGCAAGATTACAACTAAAATGACGTGAGACTTCCATGTGTACAAGACTGAAAGGATGAAGGGTGAGTTTTAGGGAAACTTGGTAAGTAAAACCCGTTAATTTCCGGCTAGGAGTATGTCTCGCTTATCAACAACCATATAACACATCCCAAATATTAGTCGATGGTAAATCAATAGATAAATAAAGGCTTTATCTCGGATGAAACATGAAAAATCCTTAGCCAACAATATGCAAGCATAACTCAATATTGACCAACGACATGAGGAACTCACACCTCATTCAATATTATACTAGCATAAACAAAATCGATGACATATGACAAGGAACTCATGCCTCACTCATATGCAAGCATAACCAAAAATCCATTTCATAATGTGAGGAAATCGTTCACATGAGATTCCTTTATTAATAGTCAAATCGATGCCATATTACAAGGAAGTCTTTTGGAATCCACGGGGCATCCCGTTGGTGAGGGGGCATAGTCGACGTATTCATCGGCTGACAACATAAATTAGTCCATCGTATGTCCATGCATCAAGCATCGCAGTCCAGTTCTTATCTTTGCTTTAAGTTCAAGGGCCCTAAGGCGTGCCATGCATAAGCGTATGAAATGACTTACCGAAACAAATTAAGGATCGCGGCTCAATCCGACACATTTTAGCACCAATCTAGTACCTAAGTTGGCTCGAGAACAATATACTTCGATATCGTGCCGCGTCCATGAAAGTACTAATCCAATGTGATCTCCCGTACGTTCAAGGCCGGCAAACCCCTATTTGGTAGAACATGCATTTGTGAAACAGTTGGAAATAGTTTTCTAAGGTACCAAGTTTTCACAAAACCGTTTTCAAATACATTTTTATTAAAGCAAAAACAAAGCATATCCATTAAACACATGAATCGACTTCTTGCAAAGCAACTCAAACAATGCACGAGCCAAAGCTCATTAAACTAAAATCGAACTCAATCAAGGAGCAAGGCCTCAAGTGGCGGTGAATGGTGGCAAGGACACCTAAAGAGAGAGCCGAGGAGAGAAAGATGCAGGGGTCGGTGTGGGCAGCCAAGGAAGAAGAAGAGAAGAAGAGAAATTTTTTGTGTGTGCATGCTTGGGGGAGAATGAGGCTTCCCCCTATTAATGGTCTTGATAAGGCATTTAATGTCATTAGCTTAGGTGGAAAATCTAAAGGCAAGGCGGTAAATCTATAGGTTGTTCCAAAGGCTTCTAAGTTCCAAGTGGCAAGCTCCTAATTGGTCCATCTAGATTTGTATTGATGGCTCATACTAAATGAAGTGATGATCCTTATCGTCCACAATTATTGCTATTCAAGATATTCTTGAAGAGCTCGATTATTGGCCTCTATTATTTCCTAAGTCAAGAGTCATTTTGATGCGCGATGGGGTGAGTGATTCTAGAACGGATTTTTCAGAAGGGGTTTTTGTGGTTAAGTGTATGGAGTAGTGTATACGATGAAGAAATGAAAAGAAATAAGAAAAGATAAAACGATCTCCTCCCAAGGTATAAAGGCTCGCCACCAACCGAGGATGAGGATCGAGATCTACGAAGCTCTCCACCAAGGCCTAAAGATTCCACCAGCAGAGGATAAAGGACTTCGGGATAGGAGAAGCTCACCACCAAGGCCTAAAGATTCCACCAGCCAAGGATAAAGGGCTTCTTGGCTCACCACCAAGGAGTGATCTATGCTCCAAGGATAAAGAAACTGAAAGGAGTTATCCACTCTCTAAAGGAGTTCACTGAAGTTGAGGAAATCTCACCATTCTCATTCATAAAATTAGTATCTACATTGGAAAATTTTCCCCTCTTTATAAGAGGATTTTAGCGTTAATACATATTAAAAACGGACCTTAATAGTCTAGAAACTGAAACCTTAATACATATTAAAAATAGACCTTAATAGACTAGAATCCGAAACCTTAATACCTATTAAAAACAGACCTTAATAGCGTAGAAACTGAAACCTTCGACTCTTGGACTGCATAACAATAAAGACACATAATAACTTAATAAAAGCATTTATTAACACGGGAATTAAATGCCTTTAATCTTCGGCCTTCCACACTCTTGAACCTTCAAATTCGAGCTCCTCCTTGACCAGAAAATAATCCATCTGAAACTTCATCAACTGGTCATTCAAGACATTTAGAATGGCCTCCCATTGATAGTTATCGATATACCACAAAGTACCGATAAGTAATTGACATTATTCATTGAAAATGATGGCTTGGATAAACATCGATGGTTCCGAGTTGGTGGATGGAGTGACGTTGGATGCTCCCGCATCATCCTCCCTGGGTTGTTTGAGATTTGTCCTCAAATCTAGAAGGTTTTCATCCTCCAAGTAAGGAGAAAGGTCTCCCACGTTGAATGTTGCTGAAACTCCGAACTCTCCCGGAAGGTCAATCTTGTAAGCATTGTCACCAATTTGCTCCATAACTTTAAAGGGACCATTAGCTCTGGGCATGAGCTTGTTCTTTCGACGAAATGGAAATCTCTCCTTCCTCAAGTGAAGCCATACAAGGTCGCCCGATTGAAGTTGAGTCTTCTTGCGATGTTGATTAGCTTTCTTCTCGTAAGATTCGTTGGCCTTTTCAATGTTGGATCGAATCTGCTCATGGAGCTTATTCATTGACTCAGCTCTTTTCTTGCCATCAAAGCTCACTTGAGAGTTAGATGGAATTGGAATCAAATCAATGGGTGTGAGAGGATTAATTCCATAAGCAACTTCAAATGGCGATCGACCAGTAGTATAACTTGGCGATCGATTGTAAGCAAATTCAGCATGCGCAAGCTTTAAATCCCAATCTTTCGATGATTTACTCACCATACCACGAAGAAGAGTGGTTAGAGTACGATTTGTTACCTCCGTTTGGCCATTAGTTTGGGGATGACAAGCCGTGCTAAATAAGAGTCTTGTACCAAGCATTCTCCATAGAGTCCTCCAGAAGTGGCTTAAGAACTTGGAATCACAATCCAACACAATGGTCTTTCGTACTCCATGAATGCGAATAATCTCTTTGAAATATAATTCAGCAATATGAGATGCGTCATTGGCCTTGTGACATGGCACAAAATGAGCCATCTTAGAGAACCGATCGATGACCACCATGATAGCATCTTTTCCTCTTTGAGTTCTTGGCAAAGCCACAATGAAATCCATGCTAACATCTTCCCAGGGCTGCAATGGTACCGGAAGTGGTTATACAAACCTTGATGGAAATGACTTTTTGATCTTTGACAAGTTGCACACCTTGAGATGATAGCATGCACATCTCCACTCAACTTTGGCCAATAGAAATGCTCTTGAAGAACCTCAAGAGTTTTGTTAATACCAAAATGACCAGCCAATCCTCCACCATGCGCTTCTCGAATCAGCAATTCGCGAAAAGAACTCTTCGGCACACATAATTGATTTCCTTTAAAAAGAAACCCATCTTGCAAAGAATATATACCTTGAACTCCCTGCTTGCAATTGTTGATGATAGAGGAGAATTCCGCATCTTCAGAATAAAGTTCTTTCATTGATTGAAATCCAAGAATCCTAGAGTCAAAAACCGCAAGCATAGAATATCTTCTCGATAAAGCATCTGCCACAACATTAGTGTGCCCCGGTTTATATTTTGAGACGAAAGAAAAGGATTGAAGAAATTCTACCCATTTTGCATGTCTCGAATTAAGCTTGCGTTGGCCACTAATAAACTTAAGCGCCTCATGATCAAAATGAAGGACAAATTGCTTTGGCCTCAAATAATGACTCCAATGATCAAGGGCTCGGACAATGGCATCGAACTCTTTGTCATAAGTTGAATAATTCCTCTTGGAATCAGATAACTTCTCGCTGAAATATGCCAATGGTTTTTGTGCTTGCACCAAAACAGCACAAATACCAACTCCACTTGCATCACACTCAACTTCAAATACTTTATCAAAATTAGGAAGTGCAAGAATAGGGGACTCACAAAGTTTCTGCTTGATTACGTCAAAAGGCGTTTTGAGCAGCCTTTGTCCATTCAAAAGCACCATTCTTCATGCATTCAGAGATAGGAGCCATGATGGTACTAAAGTTTTTAACAAAACGTCGATAGAAAGAAACAATTCCATGAAAACTTCTTACATCAGAAATGGACGTCGGAATTGGCCAACTCTTCATAGCTTTCACCTTGGTTTGATCAATAAAGATTGCATCTTTGGAAACCACATAACCAAGAAACACAACGCTCGGAGTGAAGAACTCACATTGCTCCATTTTAGCATACAGTTTTTGATCTCTCAAGACATTGAAGACTTGTTTTAAATGAGAGATATGCTCCTCCTCGTTGCTGCTATAAACAAGAATATCGTTTAAATAAACAATGAGAAATCGACCAATAAAGGAACTAAGAACCTCATTCATAAGTCTCATGAAGGTACTTGGAGCATTAGATAATCCGAATGGCATAACCAACCACTCATAAAGGCCTCCATTGGTCTTGAAAGCCGTCCTCCATTCATCACCTTCTCGCATTTTGATTTGATGATAACCACTTCGCAAATCTATCTTTGAAAACACAGAAGAACCATATAATTCGTCAAGCATATCATCAAGTCTAGGTATAGGGTACCTATACTTAATGGTGATGTTGTTGATGGCCTGACTATCAACACAGATTCGATATGTACCATCCTTCTTAGGTACAAGTAGAGCCGGAACAGAACAAGGACTCATGCTTTCTCGAACGTATCCTTTGAGGATAAGTTCATCGACTTGTCTTTGCAACTCTTTTGTATCCTCATGACTGGATTGATAAGCTGGCTTGTTTGGTAGCGGAGCACCGGGGATCAAATCAATTTGATGCTCAATACCTCTTATGGGAGGTAATCCAAGTGGCAAATCCTCCGGAAACACATATGCAAAATCTTTCAACAAGCAATGCATTTTTGGATGTATGGGTCGCTCTATCTCACTCTTTTTCTCGACCACGAGCAAAGAAAAAACATTCTTTTCTTTGCTAATGGCTCTCTCAACCCGTGTCTCAGTCAAGAACAAATTTTCCTTACAAGTGTTTCCCTCCCCAGGTTGATTATTATGTATCGAATAAGGACTCAATGGTAAAAGAGTAATGCATTTTTGTTTCTTCTGAAAAGGGTATGTGTTGTTCCGACCATCATGCATAGCATTTATATCAAATTGCCACGGTCTACCCAATAACAAGTGGCATGCC
Organism: Eucalyptus cladocalyx; assembly: GCA_017140615.1. Taxonomy (NCBI): domain Eukaryota; kingdom Viridiplantae; phylum Streptophyta; class Magnoliopsida; order Myrtales; family Myrtaceae; genus Eucalyptus; species Eucalyptus cladocalyx. Next base: position 22,913,622 of record CM029521.1, on the reverse strand, counting down.
TCCATAAGAATCACATCACATACAACGTCATCTCGATAGTTCTGCCCAATCGAAAATGCTATAAGAACGCGTTTGGTTACCTTGAGCTTCAACTTGTCGACAAGAGTTGTCGAAGCAACATTGGTGCAGCTCCCACCATCGATGATCACCGAACACACCTTTCCATTAATTGTGCAACGCGTGTAAAATATATTCTCCCTTTGCTCTTTATTAGGAGAAACTTCAACATGCAATGCTCTTCGAATGATCAACAGCTCCCCATCATCGGCTTTCTCCACAACTTCTTGTTCCCGATCAGATTCGGAAATATTTTGGTCTTCATTGTCATCAGCCTCTTGAAGCGCTGAATTGATCTCCTCAATTTCTTGAAGAGTCATAACTCTCCGATTTGGACAATTTGCTTGTAAATGCCCAAAACCATGGCACTCAAACATTTCTTTGCATCACCTTCAAACTTCTTTTGGACTTCTTTGGAAGGCTCTGCATTCTTTCCCTTGCCTCTGTCTTTTGTCGACATACTCTCGCCCTTGCTTGAGGAAGCACACTTAAAATAGGATGTTTGCCTTTGTTGAAGTTCTGGAGAAAAACCTCTTGCTCTTCAATTGTTTTTCCACTTTTATGGCTAACTTGCATACGTCTTCAAAGGACCAATACAGTTGAAGTTCAACCATATCAACAATTTCTCGATTCATGCAGCCAAGAAAACAAGCAATGGCTTGCTCGGGAACTTCTAGAACTTCACTCCTCATTTCAAGTTGTTCAAACTCACGAACGTATTCTTCAACGCTCATCCCATGTTGTCTTAGGGAGTTCAATTTGAGGAAGAGATCTTGCTTATAGTTGTCGGGCAAGAACCTCTTCATCAACTTCTTCAGTTTTTCCCAAGACTTGATACGGCCTTTTCCTTCCCTTGCTCGTTGACGCTTTAGATTCTCCCGCCATAGAGAAGCATATTTGGACAACTTTAGGATAGCAACCTTACATTTCTTCTCATCCGAATAGGATTTGAAGTCAAAAATTCGTTCGGTTTTGTGTAGCCAATCTACAAAGTCGTCGGGATTAAGATTACCATCAAACTTGGGCACCTCCACTTTAATGTCTCTTTCATCCTCCTTATGCCTCCCTCTCCGTCTTCGTCTTCGAATTGGAGATTTAGAATCACTAGAGGGCGTAATTGTTCGGTTGTCTCCAGTGGACTCGAAATCGCCATCAGAATTTTGATGAGATTCGGAATCATCACGTCGATGCCGTTCATTGGGACTCCTTGCTGGTTGTCCTTGTCTCGATGGATTCTCTAGAAGATTGAGGACTCGCTCCATTTGTTGTTGAAGATTTTGGATTGCAGGATCTCGCCATTCGTTGTGCGCTTGCTCTAGAGTCAAGCCTCTAGAAACTTGTTCATCCATAAGGAATTTGTAACAAAAGAAAGAAATCAATCACTCAAATGAGTTGAACCTTGAGCTCTGATACCAATATTTTGATGCGTGATGGGGTGAGTGATTCTAGAACGGATTTTTCAAAGGGGATTTTTGTGGTTAAGTGTATGGAGTAGTGTATACGAGGAAGAAACGAAAAGAAATAAGAAAAGATAAAACGATCTCCTCACAAGGTATAAAGGCCTTGCCACCAACCGAGGATGAGGATCGAGATCTACGAAGCTCTCCACCAAGGCCTAAAGCTTCCACCAGCCAAGGATAAATGACTTCGGGATAGGAGAAGCTCACCACCAAGAAGTGATCTACGCTCCAAGGATAAAGGCACCGAAAGGAGTTGAGGAAATCTCACCATTCTCATTCATAAAATTCGTATCTACATTGGAAAATTTTCCCCTCTTTATAGGAGGATTTTAGCGTTAATACATATTAAAAACGGACCTTAATAGCCTAGAAACTGAAACCTTAATACATATTAAAAACAGACCTTAATAGCCTAGAAACCGAAACCTTAATACCTATTAAAAACAGACCTTAATAGCATAGAAACTGAAACCTTCGACTCTTGGACTACATAACAATAAAGACACATAATAACTTAATAAAAGCATTTATTAACACGGGAATTAAATGCCTTTAATCTTGGGCCTTCCGCATTCTTGAACCTTCAAATTCGAGCTCCTCCCTTGACCAGAAAATAATTCATCTGAAACTTCATTAAACTGGTCATTCAAGACATTTAGAATGGCCTCCCATTGATAGTTATCGATATACCACAAAGTACCGATAAGTAATTGACATTATTCATTGAAAATGATCCATCGAAGCACATAATGCCCAAATTCTCTCTTGGCTTGGATAAACATCGATGGTTCCGAGTTGGTGGATGGAGCTACGTTGGATGCTCCCGCATCACATTTACTGCGGGTACTAAATGTAAGGCAACTTGGTCTTCTAGTCTAATCCTAAGGAATGATTAGTTCTATGCTACTGGGGACACCTTAATGTTGCCATTGAAGGACTAGAGTCCAAAAGTTTTTAATGCATCCTTATCCTAAATTAGCCTTGCTCCTTAAGTTGGGCATCTGGTCTTCTTATGCTGAGGTGAAAATAGTTTCAAGCGATTTTCGAAATCAACATCAATAACTTATCAAATGGGCTCGAAAAATTATTAACTTTTAATATGTTGTAGGTTAGATCCTAAATGACATTTTTCATGAACAAATCAATGTCCAATTCATTCAATGGAAAGAGCATAAAATCACTGAACACAGCCCAAAAATTCGTCCGTCAAGCAAATTCAATGGTTGGAAAGAAAGCATCATTTCGACATCTAAATGTTAAAAAACTCTTTGAAATTTCCATATATTGTAGAATTGGAAGTCCTTTAAAACTTTTGTGAAGCAAGCATGTTCAAATTCGAAAGGGAATTTCTTTTATAAAAATCGAGAAGGCAGTTGGGTCGCTGTTTTTACTATGCCTGGAAAGTTATGTACGGTAATTGATCGGGATATTATGTATGTTATATGTTAAGATGTTTTGAATAACATATATGACGGAAATTTCTCCAAAGTCGAATTAAAAAGAGCTTTGTAAAATTTGAAAATGGCAAAGGTCTAGGGATTTTGAAAATAACGAGTGGCGCCATACTTAATCTTCAAGATCCCTTGTCATCGTTTTTTTAGGCTATGAATCACTCCCTATCATTAATGAGCTTATGAATGAGCCCTCTCAAAACATATAACCATGCAAAATTTCATGATTAGCTTTTAAGAGTAAGACTAATTGTGTCAAAGTTAGAAGGTCATCTCATTAATACTTAGTCATCATGCATTAATACACTAGGGAAAATATCAAGTTAGAAGGTCATCTCATTGGGCGGGAGTCAATCGAGTCTAACCACGATCGATTACCATATTTGGCTTGAGGTTGATGCCTAAGCCATGATCAAATAAATCCGAATGCAACTGGGCTTAACTGGTTAAATCGAGTTCAAACTTATTTCTTTAAGTGGCTCGAAGTTCAGGATGATATAGGTTTGGTGTGTTTAACTATTTTGGATTTGGCTTGTATGATATGACAATCTTCTATTTCATATTTTATATAAATGAGTGGGGTTGAAACTATCCTTATTTGTTGATTGGGTAAATTGCTTATGCTTCTGCTTGCGTATTTAATTAAAGAATTATTGGGTTGGCATTTTCTCATAGGACATCATAATAGAATGACTGATGCGGGAGCATCCAACGTTGCTCCATCAACCAACTCAGAACTATCGATACTTATCCAAGCAAATAAAGAAGTTGGGCATTATGTGCTTCGATGGATCATTTTGAATGAATAATGTTAATTACTGATACAGGAGCATCCAACGTAACTCAATCAACCAACTCAGAACCATCGATGCTTATCCAAGCAAATAAAGAAGTTGGGCATTATATGCTTCGATGGATCATTTTGAATTAATATTGTTAATTACTTATCGATACTTTGTGGTTTATCGATAACTATCAATGGGAGGCCATTTTAGATGTCTTGTATGATCAATTGATGAAGTTTCAGGAGGATTATTTTCTGGTCAGGGGAGGAGCTCGAATTTTAGGAAGGCTAGAGGTTCACGAAAGCGGTGCAAGAATATGGAAAGCCAAAGGTTCAAGAACACGGAAAGCTAACGGTTCGAGAATGCAGAAGGCTGAAGATTAAAGGCATTTAGTTCCCGTGTTAGTAAAGGTTTTTTATTAAGTTCCTAGCTATTTTTATTTTTAATATTTCCTAATGGTAAAATTCACCTATAAATAGGGGAAACTATCCAATGTAGGGGAGATACGAATTTCATGAATGAGAATGGTGAGATTTCCTCAACTTGAGTGAACTCCCTTGGAGAGTGGATAACTACTTTCGGTTTCTTTATCCTTGGAGCGTAGAACACTCCTTAGTGGTGAGCCAAGAAGCCCTTTATCCTTAGCTGGTGGAATCTTTAGGCCTTGGTGGTGAGCTTCTCCTATCCCGAAGTTCTTTATCCTTGGCTGGTGGAAGCTTTAGGCCTTGGTGGTGAGCTTCGTAGATCTCGATCATCTTCTTTGGTTGATCGCTCTATCTTTTCTTATTTTTTTTTCGTTTCTTCATACACTTAACCAAAAAAATCCCCTTTGAAATATCTCCGTTCTTGAATCACTCAACCCATCACGAATCAAAATATTGATATCAGAGCTCAAGGTTCAACTCATTTGAGTGATTCTTTTCTTTCTTTTGTTACAAATTCCTTATGGATGAACAAGTTCCTAGAGGCTTGAGTCTGGAGCAAGCGCACAATGAAAGGCGTCCCAATGAACGACATCGGCGTGACGATTCTAAATCTCGTCACAATTCTGAGGGTGATTCCGAATCCACTAGAGACAACCGAACGATTCTGCCCTCTAGTGATTCTGAATCTCCAATTCAAAGATGGAGACGGAGAGGGAGGCATAAGGAGGATGAAAGAGACATTAAAGTGGAGGTCCTTGAGTTTGACGGTAATCTTAATCCCGATAACTTTGTAGATTGGCTACACAAAACCGAACGAATTTTTGACTTGAAATCCTATGAAGAACCTCAAGAGTTTTGTTAATACCAAAATGACCAGCCAATCCTCCACCATGCGCTTCTCGAATCAGATCGCGAAAAGAACTCTTCGGCACGCATAATTGATTTCCTTTAAAAAGAAACCCATCTTGCAAAGAATATATACCTTGAACACCTCGCTTGCAATTGTTGATGATGGATGAGAACTCCGCATCTTCAGAATAAAGTGCTTTCATTGATTGAAATCCGAGAATCCTTGAGTCCAGAACCAAGCATAGAATATCTTCTTGATAAAGCATACGACATTAGTGTGCCCGGGTTTATATTTCGAGACAAAAGAAAAGGATTGAAGAAACTCTACCCATTTTGCATGTCTCGAATTAAGCTTGCGCCACTAATAAACTTAAGCGCCTCATGATCAGAATGAAGGACAAATTGCTTTGGCCTCAAATAATGACTCCAATTATCAAGAGCTCGGACAATGGCATAGAACTCTTTGTCATAAGTTGAATAATTCCTCTTGGAATCGATAACTTCTCGCTGAAATATGCCAATGGTTTTTGTGCTTGCAGAACAGCACCAATACCAACTCCGCTTGCATCACACTCAACTTCAAATACTTTATCAAAATCGGGAAGTGCAAGAATAGGAGACTCGCAAAGTTTCTGCTTGATTACCTCAAAGGCGTTTTGAGCAGTCTTTGTCCATTCAAAAGCACCATTCTTCATGCATTCAGTTATAGGAGCCATGACGGTACTAAAATTTTTGACAAACCGTCGATAAAAGGAAACAAGTCCATGAGATGAAGAAATGTAAGGTTGCTGTCCTAAAGTTGACCAAATATGCTTCAAGTCCACCATCGATGATCACCGAACACACCTTTCCATTAATAGTGCAACGCGTGTGAAATATATTCTCCCTTTGCTCATTATTAGGAGAAACTTCAACATGCAATGCTCTTCGGATGATCAACAGCTCACCATCATCAGCTTTCTCCACAACTTCTTCTTCCCGATCAGATTCGGAAATATCTTGGTCTTCATTGTCATCAGCCTCTTGAAGCGCCGAATTGATCTCTCAATTTCTTGAAGAGTCATAACTCTCCGATTTGGACAATTTGCTTGTAAATGCCCAAAGCCATGGCACTTAAAGCATTTCCTTGCATCACCTTCAAACTTCTTTTGGACTTCTTTGGAAGGCTCGCATTCTTTCCCTTGCCTCTGTCTTTTGTCGACGAACTCTCGCCCTTGCTTGAGGAAGCACCCTTAAAATAGGATGTCGCCTTTGTTGAGGTTCTGGAGGAAAACCTCTTGCTCTTCAATTGTTTTTCCACTTTTATGGCTAACTTGCATACGTCTTCAAAGGACCAATACGGTTGAAGTTCAACCATATCAGCAATTTCTCGATTCATGCCGCCAAGAAAACGAGCAATGGTTTGCTCGGGAACTTCTGGAACTTCACTCCTCATTTTGAGTTGTTCAAACTCACGAATGTATTCTTCAACGCTCATCCCATGTTGTCTTAGGAGTTCAGTTTGAGGAAGAGATCTTGCTTATAGTTGTCGGGCAAGAACCTCTTCTTCATCAACCTCTTGAGTTTTTCCCAAGACTTGATTCGGCCTTTTCCTTCCCTTGCTCGTTGATGCTTTAGATTCTCCCACCATAGAGAAGCATATTTGGTCAACCTTAGGATAGCAACCTTACATTTCTTCTCATCCGAATAGGATTTGAATTCAAAAATTCGTTCGGTTTTGTGTAGCCAATCTACAAAGTCATCGGGATTAAGATTACCGTCAAACTCGGGGACCTCCACTTTAATGTCTCTTTCATCCTCCTTATGCCTCCCTCTCCGTCTTCGTCTTCGAATAGGAGATTCAGAATCACTAGAGTGCAGAATCGTTCGGTTGTCTCCAGTGGACTCGGAATCGACATCAGAATTTTGACGAGATTCGGGATCGTCACGCCGATGCCGTTCATTGGGACGCCTTGCTGGTTGTCCTTGTCTCACCGGATTCTCTAGAAGATTGAGGACTCGCTCCATTTGTTGTTGAAGATTTTGGATTGCACGATCTCGCCTTTCGTTGTGCGCTTGCTCCAAAGTCAAGCCTCTAGGAACTTGTTCATCCATCAGGAATTTGTAACAAAAGAAAAGAAAGGAATCACTCAAATGAGTTGAACCTTGAGCTCGATACCAATATTTTGATGCGTGATGGGTTGAGTGATTCAAGAACAGAGATTTTTTTGAGGGGATTTTGTGGTTAAGTGTATGGAGAAGTGTATACGGGGAAGAAATGGAAAGGAATAAGAACAGATAAAAACAATCTCCTTCCAAGGTATAAAGGCAGCGCCACCATCTATGGTGGGAGAATCTAAAGCATCAAGGGAAGGAAAAGGCCGAATCAAGTCTTGGGAAAAACTCAAGAAGTTGATGAAGAAGAGGTTCTTGCCCGACAACTATAAGCAAGATCTCTTCCTCAAACTGAACTCCCTAAAACAAAGGAGTTGCACAGACAAGTCCATGAACTTATCGTCAAAGGATACGTCTGAGAAAACGTGAGTCCCTATTCTGTTCCAGCTCTACTTGTACCTAAGAAGGATGGTACATATCGAATGTGTGTTGATAGTCAGGCCATCAACAACATCACTATTAAGTATAGGTACCCTATACCTAGACTTGATGATATGCTTGACGAATTATATGGTTCTTCTGTGTTTTCAAAGATAGATTTGCGGAGTGGTTATCATCAAATCAAAATGCGAGAGAAGGTGATGAATGGAAGACGGCTTTCAAGACCAAGGGTGGCCTTTATGAGTGGTTGGTTATGGCATTCGGATTATCTAATGCTCCAAGTACCTTCATGAGACTTATGAATAAGGTTCTTCGTTCCTTTGTTTATCGATTTGTCGTTGTTTATTTCAACGATATTCTTGTTTATAGCAGGAACAAGGAGGAGCATATCTCTCATTTAAAACAGGTCTTCAATGTCTTGTGAGATCAAAAACTATATGCTAAAATGGAGAAATGTGGGTTCTTCACGCCAAGCATTGTGTTTCTTGGTTATGTGGTTTCCAAAGATGGAATCTCTGTTGGTCAAACCAAGGTGGAAGCTATGAAGACTTGGCTAGTTCCGACGTCCATTTCCGATGTAAGAAGTTTTCATGGACTTGTTTCATTCTATCGACGTTTTTTTGAAAACTTCAGTACCATCATGGCTCCTATAACTGAATGCATGAAGAATGGTTCTTTTGATTGGACAAAGGCTGCTCAAAATGCCTTTGACATAATCAAGCAGAAACTTTGTGAGTCCCCTATTCTTGCACTTCCTGATTTTGATAAAGTATCATAACCTAAGATTCTAGAGGTCACCTAAGCTTACAAGTCACCAACTTCTTCTCTAAGGCAAGTGTCAAGCCATCATTACCAAATCTTCGACTGGACACCTAGGCTTATGAGGTGGAGATCTAATAAGTTAGGGACATCATTTAAGGCCTTGCTTGTGTCCATTTCGTTGGACCGCATTAGCACTTTGCTCATTATTAAGGGGACAACTCATTATGGATAGGTGGCACTCTAAAAGATAGGGTGGCATCAAGGCTATAGGATAGCCATAATTAGTTTCAATGTGTCCTATTTTTATTAGAACACTTAGCTTGGATACTTTGCTTAATCCCCAAGCTAAATCCTTCGTAATTATAACCATATCTAAAAAAATCTAGATGGGTGTTCTAGAGAATTCCATTTTGACCTTTTCTTCCTCAAGAATGTGGTCGAGAGAATTCTATCATCCAAGTTGATTCTAGGGCTGAAGAAGGGATCATTAGGTACCCCCTGAAAAACCAAATCACATATACCCAAGGTTTGGCCATCACACCCCATGCTTCCTCGATTCGTTCCTTGGACAGTTTGTCAACCTAAAGGGTCAATTGTCCTTTGGTGAATTGAAGACCAGTCCAAAGTTACACGTGGCCTAGCACTAAGCCAAGGCATTCATGGACTTTACAATTAGCGACGGAATAGCTAGGTCTATCCATGAGCTCATTCCGGCCAACACTTGATCCATCCATATGTCTCATGATCGATGCATTAATGATCTACGATCGGACATCACCAATTCAAGAATCTTTTCTGATCACTAATTAAATAAGGAATGATGCATTTGATTGATTTGGATCATTTGTGTACCACTGCATGGCGGGTGGAAGCACCCATGGCCATCCGCCAATTCAAAATCATTCCGTGATCAATCCTCGTGATCAAAATGTCATCTCATGAGTTGGTAATCATATCCCATCAATATAGTTGCTAGAAATTCACGGCTAACACCTTCACCAATTCGCAATCGGTCGGTTGGTCAGTCCATGACCGATCCATAATTCTTTACCAATCGATTATGTAATAAGTAGATTAAGGGGATAAGCTATTATGATAAGCAATAAATAGAGTTAATATGCTGTCATAATAACTGATAATTGGATGTGCTAAACTATCATGATTATGATAAGTGCATATTTTCTTGCAATTTTTGAAGTGGTAAGTTCTTTCTAAATTCTAATTTTAAAGTAAAGTGTGGTTATGAAATCCTCATTGTGACATCTTGAATCCAATTTCAATCTACAGAGCGAGCTTAAGACAGGGATCAACAAACTATAGAAAAGCTCATAAAACAACTTTGGAATGAAAATTCAATTTTTCATTTAGAAAATGAGAAATTTCTAAAAAGTGAAACGGATTGCAAACAAGGAACTGTGAGGTTCCAAGCCCATGAATGGGCCCATTGAGCCACACGCCCATTTCGGCTAGCCCAAGGGGGTTTATTTGGCCACACACCACCAATGACCAAACCAACAGGACCCGCTAAGACAATTAGGCCATTTTGGATTTTTTGGAAGCTTGCACATTAATGTCGTCCATGTGCAAGAATAGTAGTAAGACTATTGCTTGTTTTATTCCCTGATTTGCCCTTTAAGAAGCTACTTAGCTCTCGAGGCAATCTTGGTTGGCTCTATAAGGTTATATGCGCCCAAAGGAAGAAGAAAGCGAGAAAGGGGGTCCACTTGGTTGTCTCCCTTGGCTCTATTTGAATCTGAAGCACATGTCTTTATTTTTCCTTAATTAATGCTTGGGTTGCAACGGGTACAAAAAGCAATCTTGGCATTGAAAATAACTTTGACGAGAGGGAATTCGATGTGTGAGCATCCGATTTTGCTCCATCAACCTAAAGATGGGAACAACCATTCTTGTCAAGTTACTCATGGCGATGACTAATGTGTTTTCAATGTTATTGGTAAGGTATATTAGTCCCTAGTTTCTCGGTATGCTTTAGTAGTGCCAATTTTGGAACTTCCTTAAATATTTGATGAAGTCTATGAGTATATCTTCTTGTCAAGATGGGAACATGAATCTTGGAAGGCTAAAGCATAAAAACTACAAAGGGGCCATTTCTTCCATTTCCAGTTACTGTTCACACTTCCTCTCTACTGGGCATTTTCGCTCCTGTTCACGCTGGCTGTCATTCTGCTTGCTCTGGCCGCCTTAGCCCTCCATTTGGCACAAGATTCAGAGACTTGCTTCTTCTAGTGAACCTCTTGAATCCCACCAAATGATTGGGGCCATCTCCCTCTCGTTTGAGAGCTTAAAGCTACCATATTTCACTGCCGGTTGGGGCCTGCTTCTAGTTTGATCGATTCTAGTGGTGTGACCTACCGGCACTAGTTTGGGGCTCTTCGAAGGGGACGTTGGAGTCCTCAGACCCCTCTCTCCTCCAAGGGTGGCTCCCTCCTTGCTTGTGGTCTTGTTGAGCTGCTTCCTTTGTTACATGCTATAGGATACTTGGCCTCTCACGTGGCCTGTTCGTGTTGCTCGGGGGATTCTTGAGGCACTTAGCTCTTTAGCACCTGCCTCACGCTCGGTTAGCTTTCTCTTGTATAGTCTTTTTCTTGCAATGGCTATACTGTAGAGGGTTTTACTGGTTGTGGTTGTGGGTTCTTGGAGTATTTATGGCATCCACGTCTATGGTGATGGGTGATGTGGATTAAGAGGTGAGGCCTCAGGCTGTTGGTGACAAGGGGCTAAGCCCCTCTTCTCGAAACCGTGCGGCCTCCCTGCTGACGAGGAAAGGTTGAGGTCGGGAAGCACGAACCCCCCAAGGATCAAGGTCGTGCTAGTCGTGACAGAGGCCGAAGCCGTGTGAGGTCCACGTCGAAGCAACCTCAACCCGATTGAAATCAATGGAGGAGCTCCAAGGCCCCTTAGGCACGCTTGTGGGCGAATGTGGCTCGGTTATCTACCAAGGGTTATGAGCTTTCGTATACACGTCCAACCTTTGTGGATAACGTCCCCTGATGAAGTGCTTGAAGCGGTGGATCCCAAATGGCATGATGCCTTGTTGGGTATTATGTAGGGAGGAGGCTCCCGTTTCAACTCCCTGAGAACTCTCTCACGCATACTTAGGGGCAAAAACTTCTAGAGGTTATGGCCAATGACTAGGGATTTTACTTCTTCGATATTCCAGACCCGATTTTTCGAAGGAAGATCTTGGAGGAAGGACCTCTAACTATGGCAAGGGTGCCGCTTATTCTACAACAAAAGAAGCCATTCTTAGAACTGAATAACGTTCCCTTCGATCTTTGGATGGCGCCGTCGATTAGTGCCATCACTAGTCCTGTTGGTAAGGCCCTCTACATGGACCAACACACGGAGCAAGCGCGAATAATCTCTTTGCAAGAGTATGTGCGGAAATCAAAGCCAACTAGCCAAGGATTTCTACTTTGAAGGTAAATTTGAATGGGGTTGCTATCGAATGTGAATGGAAACTAATTGGGTGCAGCAAGTGTGGCTTGTTTTGACATGTTTGTGTTGACTCCCTTGCTGTCCCAGCTCCACTCGTTGATACTCAGCAAGATCGGTCTACCCTCGTCCCTCTTGCTGTTGCCCAGCTTCCCGCTTCATCTCCAGTGGCGGTGGAAGATTCTCCTGAGGCGGAGAAGGAATGGAAGCAAGTCAAGGGAAAGAAAAAGAAGCACCTTGCGCCTGGCCTTTCGATTAACTCTGGAGATGAGGGTGGTGCTCTCAAGCAAAAGGCTGCTATGATTGAGAGAACCTTGCCTTCCACCTGAACTCGCAATGCCTTGAGAGGATTGTGGATCCTTATCAAGACAAATTCTTCTGTTCCAGCCAGTGAAGAGGAGTCCATTAGCTCAATTGAAACTTTTGTGGAGACGGTTAGCCCTGCTGGTGAGCTGGAGGACTCGGCTAATCAGATTGGGACCTTAGATGAGGACTTGTTGTCCCCCTTCCCATCTCCGAAAGCTCCTCTTGATGATACGGGTGTGGAGTCTATTCAGGATAAGTTGCTGGCTTTGCAGCCTCTACCACCTCCATCCTCGATTTATACGGCTGTGCCTACATCTATGCACAAGCTTCCAAAGAGGAGGTAAGACTTGATCTCTTCCCTTTCTCTATATATATGTACATAGGTTGTTGGAATATAAGGGGTCTTGTCAACCCTACAAGACAGGCTGAGGTGTGTAACCTAGTCTTATCAAATTGGTTGTCTTTGGTTGATTTGCTGCAAACCAAGGTGCCGCAGGATCTGTTTATCTCCATCTCTGGTAGTTTGTTGCATAATTGGTCTTGGATTACAAATGACTATTTCTCCCCTAGGGGAAGGATTTGGGTTGGTTGGGATACTTTATGGGTTAGCTTTGAAGCTATATCTGTTTCAAGTCAAGCAGTGCATGGGTACCTCAAATGGTTAGATTCTGGAGTGGTATGTTGCGTGTCTGTTGTCTATGGCAAACACACGTTCACCCTTCAAAGATCTCTATAGGAGGATGTTGTCTCTAGAAGCATCAACTTGCAAAATTGGGCCTAGCTAGTGATGGAGGTTTTTAATGCTATTAAGGACCATTCTGACCGAGCGGGTGGCTTGGACACTTGGATCCCGTGTTTTGACAATTTTGATCAGTGTTCAGCCCAAGTAGAGCTTGAAGACTTGAGGTACGTCGGCTTCAAGTACACTTGGTCAACTTCAGTGGGAGCTGCCAAGAAAGTGGGAGCCTTTCTTGCCTATGGTAGTCAAGGTGCTTGACTCGACTCCTTGGAGAAAACCCTTTAAGTTTTTTGAATTTTGGATGAAACATTTGGATTTCAATGGTATTATTTCGCAAATTTGGGAGACCCTGGAGGAAGGAGTGCCTATGTTTAGATTGGCGTCTCAAAACTCGTCTAAAGCTTCTTAATAGAGAGTCCTTCCTTGATATCTCTTCCAGGATGACTGATGCAAGGATGGCCGTAGAGGCCACTCATGAGGACTTATTACAAAATCCGGCTTCAGTGGATCTTGCGAAGCTGGAGAAAGAATAGCAGTGGGTTTTTACCAACTTGCGATCCATGGAGGAATCGTTCTTCAAGTAGAAATCGAAAGTCATGTGGCTCAAGGAGAGGGATCGTAATACAAAGTTTTTCCATCAATATGTCAAAAAAAGGCAATTGAGGAATAGAATTCTCTCAGTCCAGGACTCCTCAGGGAACCTTATAACTGAGCCGATGTTGGTGCCGCGGATGTTTGCTGAGTACTTTCAAGACCTTCTGGCATCGGAAGGAGAGATTGAAAGGCCTTCCGTTGAGGCGATGCAAGAGTTCATCCACCATCCGCTCTCGGCTAAACAGATCACCTTCCTTGGCCGGCCGGTCACGGAATTGGAGGTTCGGGATACCTTATTCTCTATGGCTAGGGGAAAGGCTTTGGGATCAGATGGCTTCATGGTGGAATTCTTTAAGAAGAATTGGGACACGGTTGGCCATCTAGTTATTGCAGCTGTGATGGATTTTGATGCGTGATGGGTTGAGTGATTCCAAAACGGAGATTTTTTAAAGGAGATTTTTTTGGTTAAGTGTATGGAGTAGTTAATACGATGAAGAAATGAAAAGGAATAAGAAAAAAAAAGAATAAGAAAAGATAGATCGATATCCTTCCAAGGTATAAAAAGTCACGCCACCAACCAAAGATGAGGATCGAGATCTACGAAGCTCACCACCAATGCCTAAAGCTTCCACCAGCCAAGGATAAAGGACTTCCGGATAGGAGAAGCTCAACACTAAGGCCTAAAGATTCCACCAGCCAAGGATAAAGGGCTTCTTGGCTCACCACCAAGGAGTGATCTACGCTCCAAGGATAAAGAAACCGAAAGGAGTTATCCACTCTCCAAAGGAGTTCGCTCAAGTTGAGGAAATCTCACCATTCTTAATCATGAAATTCGTATCTCCCCTACATTGGATAGTTTCCCCTATTTATTGGAGGATTTTAGCCCTAGGAAATATTAAAAACAAACTTTAATGACCTAAGAACTTAAACGTTCAACTCTTGAGCTACATAAAAATAAAAACAGCTACGAACTTAATAAAAAGCCTTTACTAACACGGGAACTTAAATGCCTTTAATCTTTGGCCTTCCGCATTCTTGAACCGTTAGCTTTCTGTGTTGTTGAACCTTTGGCTTTCCATATTCTTGAACCGCTTTCGTGAACCTCTAGCCTTCCCAAAATTCGAGCTCCTCCCTTGACCAGAAAATAATCCTCCTGAAACTTCATCAAATGGTCATACAAGACATCTAAAATGGCCTCCCATTGATAGTTATCAATAAACCACAAAGTATCGATAAGTAATTAACATTATTAATTCAAAGTGATCCATCGAAGCACATAATGCCCAACTTCCTTATTTGCTTGGATAAGCACCGATGGTTCTGAGTTGGTTGATGGAGCTACGTTGGATGCTCCCGCATCAGATTTGTTCTCCACCAATAGGCTTTTGAGGGAGATAAATAACACAATTTTGGTGCTGCTACCTCAGTGGATGACAATAGGCCCGTTGCTTGCTGCAACACTATCTACAAATGCATTACCAAGTTGCTAGCCAATTGAGTTGCTTCAGTTTTGAGGAGTGCGATCAGACCTTTTCGCAGCGCATTTGTCAAAGGTAGGCGTATTAGAGATAATATTCTTTTGGCCACTTTGGCTGTATCTTCCTAAGTGTGCGATTAAGGTGGATTTTAGGAAAGCTTATGACATGGTTGATTGGGACTTTCTCGAGGGGGTTCTCTTGGCTTTTGGGTTGCCTGAGCTTATGGTGCGACTAATTACGACCTATGTACGCACTCCTAAATTCTCAATAGCACTAAATGGGGAGTTGCATGGATTCTTTGCGTGTGGTCGTGGTCTTCGTCAGGGTGATCCTATCTCTCCCTACCTATTTACTTTGATTAGGGAGGTGCTTTTAGGGATCTTATTCAGGTGTTCCTCGAAGCCAGAATTTAAGTTCTATTGGAGGTGCAAATCAACGAATCTCTCGCATCTATTCTTTGCGGATGATGTCTTTTTGTTTTGCGAGGCTGATTTACCTTCGATGGCCCTCCTCAAAGAAGGCCTCCAAACTTTCTCAGCCTGGAGTGGCCTACGGCCAAATGCTACTAAGAGCGAAATTTTCCTTGCAGGAGGCACGTCTACTTTAGGAAATTAGATTCTTTCTGAGTTTGGATTCCTTGAAGGTAGCTTGCCGGTTCGTTATCTGGGGGTTCCTATTATTACTTCGAGGCTCACCATAGCCGATTATTGCACTCATTTTGGCAAAATCATAGGAAGGTCCCAATCTTGGACTCATCACTTCCTTTCTCTAGCTGCTCGTTTACAGACCAAGTTATCATGTTGGGATATATCATTAGTGCTAAGTTATTAAGACAAGTTATATTAATGTTGTGAAATTATTCTAACAACAAATACTCAATTGTAATAATTTATCTTACCTTCATGAATATTCTGTATGGCATGAGTTCTAATTTTATTGATGTATTATTGGTTGCTAAAGTTGAATATAATGGATGCTTATGTATCTTTTATAATGGAAAAAGTGATAAATGTTATGGTATTCTTTGATTTTAGCCAATTAGTAAGCATGTGAGATACGTGGAAGGATAGCATAACGAAGTGTTCAAGTGATGTATTTGGGTGATATGATATGAGATACAAGCATGACATGATGGCATGTGACTAATTAGTGCATATGTATGAGTATGAGAAAAGATAGTGTACTAAAGTGTTTAAGAGCTATTATGATACAATATGCCATGGGATAGAGGTATCATTAATTTGACAAATGTATGATTGGGATGTGATCACGTGGAATGACAGGATGACATGATTGTATATAATTAATGCTCTTGCATATTATATGAGCATTACACACTCTTGCGTCTTCTTGTGGTGTTGATTAGCTTTCTTCTTGTAAGATTCGTTGGCCTTTTCAATGTTGGATTGAATCTACTCATGGAGCTTCTTCACTTGTGAGTTAGACGGAATTGGAATCAAATCAATGGGTGTGAAAGGATTAATTCCAAACACAACTTCAAATGATGATCGACCAGTAGTATAACTTGGTGATCAATTGTAAGCAAATTCAGCATGTGCAAACTTTAAATCCCAATCTTTCAAAGATTTACTCACCATACCACGAAGAAGAGTAGTTAGAGTACTATTTGTCACCTCTGTTTGGCCATCGGTTTGTGGATGATAAGCTGTGCTGAATAAGAGTCTTGTACCAAGCATTCTCCAGAGAGTCCTCAAGAAGTGGCTTAAAAACTTGGAATCACGATCCGACACAATGGTCTTTGGTACTCCATGAATGCAAATAATCTCTTTGAAATATAATTTAGCAATGTGAGATGCATCACTAGTCTTGTGACATGGCACGAAATGAGCCATTTTAGAGAACCGATCGACAACCACCATGATACCATCATTTCCTCCTTGAGTTCTTGGTAGAGCCACAATGAAATCCATGCTAACATCCTCCCAGGGCTGCAATGGTACTGCAAGTGGAGTATACAAACCTTGATGGAAATGGCTTTTTGATCTTTGACAAGTTGCACACCTTGAGATGATAGCATGCTCTTGAAGAACCTCAAGAGTTTTGTTAATACCAAAATCACCAGTTGATGCGTGATGGGTTGAGTGATTCAAGAATGGAGATTTTTTAAAGGGGATTTTTTTGGTTAAGTGTATGGAGTAGTGTATACGGTGAAAAAACGAAAAGGAATAAGAAAAAAAAAAGGAATAAGAAAAGATAGAGCGATATCCTTCCAAGGTATAAAGGTGATGAGTGATGGGTTGAGTGATTCAAGAACAGAGATTTTTTTGAGGGGATTTTAGTGGTTAAGTGTATGGAGAAGTGTATACGGGGAAGAAATGGAAAGGAATAAGAACAGATAAAAACAATCTCCTTCCAAGGTATAAAGGCAGCGCCACCAACCAAGGATGAGGATCGAGATCTACGAAGTTCACCACCGAGGCCTAAAGCTTCCACCAGCCAAGGATAAAGGACTTCGGGATAGGAGAAGCTCACCACCGAGGCCTAAAGATTCCACCAGCCAAGGATAAAGGGCTTCTTGGTTCACCACCAAGGAGTGATCTACGCTCCAAGGATAAAGAAACCGAAAGGAGTTATCCACTCTCAAAAGGAATTCACTCAAGCAGAGGAAATCTCACAATTCTCATTCATAAAATTCGTCTCCCTTACATTGGATAGTTTCCCCTCTTTATAGGAGGGTTTTAGTGTTAATACATATTAAAAACGGACTTTAATAGCCTAGAAACTGACACCTTAATACATATTAAAAACAGACCTTAATAGCCTAGAAACTGACACCTTAATACATATTAAAAACAGACCTTAATAGCCTAGAAACCGAAAACCGTCGACTCTTGGACTGCATAACAATAAAGACACATAATAACATAATAAAAAACCTTATTAACACAGGAATTAAAAGCCTTTAATCTTCGGCCTTCCGCATTCTTGAACCTTCAAATTCGAGCTCCTCCCTTGACCAGAAAATAATCCTTCGAAACTTCATAAACTGGTCATTCAAGACATTTAGAATGGCCTCCCATTGATAGTTATCGATATACCATGAAGTACCGATAAATAATTGACATTATTCATTGAAAATGATCCATCGAAGCACATAATGTCCAATTTCTCTCTTGGCTTGGATAAACATTGATGGTTCCGAGTTGGTGGATGGAGCTACGTCGGATGCTCCCGCATCATCCTCCCCAGGTTGTTTGAGATTTGTCCTCAAATCTAGAAGGTTTTCATCCTCCAAGTAAGGAGAAAGGTCTCCCACGTTGAATGTTGCTGAAACTCCAAACTCTCCCGGAAGGTCAATCTTGTAAGCATTGTCACCAATTCGCTCCAAAACTTTAAACGGACCATCGCTCGGGCATGAGCTTGTTCTTTCGACGAAATGGAAATCTCTCCTTTCTCAAGTGAAGCCATACAAGGTCGCCGGTTGAAATTGAGCCTTCTTGCGATGTTGATTAGCTTTCTTATTGTAAGATTCGTTGGCCTTTTCAATGTTGGATCGAATCTGCTCATGGAGCTTCTTCATTGACTCAGCCCTTTTCTTGCCATCAAAGCTCACTTGAGAGTTAGATGGAATTGGAATTAAATCAATGGGTGTGAGAGGATTAATTCCATACACAACTTCAAATGGCGATCGACCCAGTAGTATAACTTGGCGATCGATTGTAAGCAAATTCAGCATGCGCAAGCTTTAAATCCCAATCTTTCAATGATTTACTCACCATACCACGGAGAAGAGTGGTTAGAGTACGATTTGTTACCTCCGTTTGGCCATCAGTTTGGGGATGACAAGCCGTGCTAAATAAGAGTCTTGTACCAAGCATTCTCCATAGAGTCCTCCAAAAGTGGCTTAAGAACTTGGAATCACGATCCGACACAATGGTCTTTGGTACTCCATGAATGCGGATAATCTCTTTGAAATATAATTCAGCAACATGAGATGCATCATTGGTCTTGTGACATGGCACGAAATGAGCCATTTTAGAGAACCGATCAACGACCACCATGATAGCATCTTTTCGTCTTTGAGTTCTTGGTAGAGCCACGATGAAATCCATGCTAACATCTTCCCAAGGCTGCAATGGTACCGGAAGTGGAGTATACAAACCTTGATGGAAATGACTTTTTGATCTATGACAAGTTGCACACCTCGAGATGATAGCATGCACATCTCCACTCATCTTTGGCCAATAGAAATGCTCTTGAAGAACCTCAAGAGTTTTGTTAATACCAAAATGACCAGCCAATCCTCCACCATGCGCTTCTCGAATCAGCAATTCGCGAAAAGAACTCTTCGGCACGCATAATTGATTTCCTTTAAAAAGAAACCCATCTTGCAAAGAATATATACCTTGAACACCTCGCTTGCAATTGTTGATGATGGATGAGAACTCCGCATCTTCAGAATAAAGTGCTTTCATTGATTGAAATCCGAGAATCCTTGAGTCCGTAACCGCAAGCATAGAATATCTTCTTGATAAAGCATCTCGCTACGACATTAGTGTGCCCGGGTTTATATTTCGAGACAAAAGAAAAGGATTGAAGAAACTCTACCCATTTTGCATGTCTCGAATTAAGCTTGCGTTGGCCACTAATAAACTTAAGCGCCTCATGATCGAATGAAGGACAAATTGCTTTGGCCTCAAATAATGACTCCAATTATCAAGAGCTCGGACAATGGCATAGAACTCTTTGTCATAAGTTGAATAATTCCTCTTGGAATCAGATAACTTCTCGCTGAAATATGCCAATGGTTTTTGTGCTTGCACCAGAACAGCACCAATACCAACTCCGCTTGCATCACACTCAACTTCAAATACTTTATCAAAATCAGGAAGTGCAAGAATAGGAGACTCGCAAAGTTTCTGCTTGATTACCTCAAAGGCGTTTTGAGCAGTCTTTGTCCATTCAAAAGCACCATTCTTCATGCATTCAGTTATAGGAGCCATGACGGTACTAAAATTTTTGACAAACCGTCGATAAAAGGAAACAAGTCCATGAAAACTTCTTACATCAGAAATAGACTTCGGAACGGGCCAAGTCTTCATAGCTTCTACCTTGGCTTGATCAGAGATTCCATCTTTGGAAACCACATAACCAAGAAACACAATGCTTGGAGAGAAGAACTCACATTTCTCCATTTTAGCATATAGTTTTCGTTCTCTCAAGACATTAAAGACCTGTGTTAGATGAGAGATATGCTCCTCCTCATTCCTACTATAAACAAGAATATCGTCGAAATAAACAACGACAAATTGACCAATAAAGGAACGAAGAACCTCGTTCATAAGTCTCATGAAGGTACTCGGAGCATTAGATAATCCGAATGGCATAACCAACCACTCATAAAGGCCTCCCTTGGTCTTGAAAGCTGTTTTCCATTCATCACCTTCTCGCATTCTGATTTGATGATAACCACTCCGCAAATCTATCTTTGAAAACACAGAAGAACCATATAATTCATCTAGCATATCATCAAGTCTAGGTATAGGGTACCTATACTTAATGGTGATATTGTTGATGGCCCGGCTATCAACACACATCCGATATGTACCATCCTTCTTAGGCACAAGTAGAGCCGGAACAGAGCAGGGACTCATGCTTTCTCGAACGTATCCTTTGAGAATAAGTTCATTGACTTGTCTTTGCAACTCCTTTGTATCCTCTGGATTGCATCGATAAGCTGGCTTGTTTGGTAGCGGAGCACCGGGGATCAAATCAATTTGATGCTCAATACCTCTTATGGGAGGTAATCCAAGTGGCAAATCCTCCGGAAACACATCTGCAAATTCTTTCAACAAGTAATGCATTTTTGGATGTATGGGTCGCTCCATCTCACTCTTTTTCTCGACCACAAGCAAAGCAAAAACATTCTTTTGTTTGCTAATGGCTCTCTCAACCCGTGTCTCACTCAAGAACAGATTTTCCTTACAAGTGTTTCCCTCCCAGGTTGATTATTATGTATCGAATAAGGACTCAATGGTAAAAGAGTGATGCATTTTTGTTCCTTCTGAAAAGAGTATGTGTTTTTTCGACCATCATGCATAGCATTTATATCAAATTGCCATGGTCTACCCAATAACAAGTGGCATGCCTCCATAGGAATCACATCACATACAACCTCATCTCGATAGTTCTTCCCAATCGAAAATGATATAAGAACACGTTTGGTTACCTTGAGTTCATTCCCTTGATTGAGCCATTGGAGCTTGTATGGTTGAGGATGTTTCATTGTTGGAAGCTTCAATTTGTCGACAAGAGTTGTCGAAGCAACATTGGTGCAGCTCCCACCATCGATGATCACCGAACACACCTTTCCATTAATAGTGCAACGCGTGTGAAATATATTCTCCCTTTGCTCATTATTAGGAGAAACTTCAACATGCAATGCTCTTCGGATGATCAACAGCTCACCATCATCAGCTTTCTCCACAACTTCTTCTTCCGATCAGATTCGGAAATATCTTGGTCTTCATTGTCATCAGCCTCTTGAAGCGCCGAATTGATCTCCTCAATTTCTTGAAGAGTCATAACTCTCCGATTTGGACAATTTGCTTGTAAATGCCCAAAGCCATGGCACTTAAAGCATTTCCTTGCATCACCTTCAAACTTCTTTTGGACTTCTTTGGAAGGCTCTGCATTCTTTCCCTTGCCTCTGTCTTTTGTCGACGAACTCTCGCCCTTGCTTGAGGAAGCACCCTTAAAATAGGATGTCGCCTTTGTTGAGGTTCGGAGGAAAACCTCTTGCTCTTCAATTGTTTTTCCACTTTTATGGCTAACTTGCATACGTCTTCAAAGGACCAATACGGTTGAAGTTCAACCATATCAGCAATTTCTCGATTCATGCCGCCAAGAAAACGAGCAATGGTTTGCTCGGGAACTTCGGAACTTCACTCCTCATTTTGAGTTGTTCAAACTCACGAATGTATTCTTCAACGCTCATCCCATGTTGTCTTAGGGAGTTCAGTTTGAGGAAGAGATCTTGCTTATAGTTGTCGGGCAAGAACCTCTTCTTCATCAACCTCTTGAGTTTTTCCCAAGACTTGATTCGGCCTTTTCCTTCCCTTGCTCGTTGATGCTTTAGATTCTCCCACCATAGAGAAGCATATTTGGTCAACCTTAGGATAGCAACCTTACATTTCTTCTCATCCGAATAAGA
Source organism: Eucalyptus cladocalyx (assembly GCA_017140615.1). Taxonomy (NCBI): domain Eukaryota; kingdom Viridiplantae; phylum Streptophyta; class Magnoliopsida; order Myrtales; family Myrtaceae; genus Eucalyptus; species Eucalyptus cladocalyx. Next base: position 22,891,551 of record CM029521.1, on the reverse strand, counting down.
TTTGAATTCAAAAATTCGTTCGGTTTTGTGTAGCCAATCTACAAAGTCATCAGGATTAAGATTACCGTCAAACTCGGGGACCTCCACTTTAATGTCTCTTTCATCCTCCTTATGCCTCCCTCTTCGTCTTCGTCTTTGAATAGGAGATTCAGAATCACTAGAGTGCAGAATCGTTCGTTGTCTCCAGTGGACTCGGAATCGACATCAGAATTTTGACGAGATTCGGGATCGTCACGCCGATGCCGTTCATTGGGACGCCTTGCTGGTTGTCCTTCTCTCACCGGATTCTCTAGAAGATTGAGGACTCGCTCCATTTGTTGTTGAAGATTTTGGATTGCACGATCTCGCCTTTCGTTGTGCGCCTCCTCCAGAGTCAAGCCTCTAGGAACTGGTTCATCCATAAGGAATTTGTAACAAAAGAAAGAAAGGAATCACTCAAATGAGTTGAACCTTGAGCTCTGATACCAATATTTTGATGCGTGATGGGTTGAGTGATTCAAGAACAAAGATTTTTTTGAGGGGATTTTAGTGGTTAAGTGTATGGAGAAGTGTATACGGGGAAGAAATGGAAAGGAATAAGAACAGATAAAAACAATCTCCTTCCAAGGTATAAAGGCAGCGCCACCAACCAAGGATGAGGATCGAGATCTACGAAGTTCACCACCGAGGCCTAAAGCTTCCACCAGCCAAGGATAAAGGACTTCGGGATAGGAGAAGCTCACCACCGAGGCCTAAAGATTCCACCAGCCAAGGATAAAGGGCTTCTTGGTTCACCACCAAGGAGTGATCTACGCTCCAAGGATAAAGAAACCGAAAGGAGTTATCCACTCTCAAAAGGAATTCACTCAAGCAGAGGAAATCTCACAATTCTCATTCATAAAATTCGTCTCCCTTACATTGGATAGTTTCCCCTCTTTATAGGAGGGTTTTAGTGTTAATACATATTAAAAACGGACTTTAATAGCCTAGAAACCGACACCTTAATACATATTAAAAACAGACCTTAATAGCCTAGAAACTGACACCTTAATACATATTAAAAACAGACCTTAATAGCCTAGAAACCGAAACCGTCGACTCTTGGACTGCATAACAATAAAGACACATAATAACATAATAAAAAACCTTATTAACACAGGAATTAAAAGCCTTTAATCTTCGGCCTTCCGCATTCTTGAACCTTCAAATTCGAGCTCCTCCCTTGACCAGAAAATAATCCTTCTGAAACTTCATAAACTGGTCATTCAAGACATTTAGAATGGCCTCCCATTGATAGTTATCGATATACCATGAAGTACCGATAAATAATTGACATTATTCATTGAAAATGATCCATCGAAGCACATAATGTCCAATTTCTCTCTTGGCTTGGATAAACATTGATGGTTCCGAGTTGGTGGATGGAGCTACGTCGGATGCTCCCGCATCAAAAGGTCACGCCACCAACCAAAGAAGAGGATCGAGATCTACGAAGCTCACCACCAAGGCCTAAAGCTTCCACCAGCCAAGGATAAAGGACTTCCGGATAGGAGAAGCTCACCACCAAGGCCTAAAGATTCCACCAGCCAAGGATAAAGGGCTTCTTAGCTCACCACCAATGAGTGATCTACACTCCAAGGATAAAGAAACCGAAAGGAGTTATCCACTTTCCAAAGGAGTTCACTCAAGTTGAGAAAATCTCACCATTCTCATTCATGAAATTCGTATCTCCCTTACATTGGATAGTTTCCCCTATTTATAGGAGGATTTGAGCCTTAGGAAATATTAAAAACAAACTTTAATGACCTAGGAACTTAAACGTTCGGCTCTTGAGCTGCATAAAAAAAAAAAAAAACAGCTAAGAACTTAATAAAAAGCCTTTACTAACACGGGAACTAAATGCCTTTAATCTTCGGCCTTTCGTATTCTCGAACCGTTAGCTTTCCGTGTTCTTGAACGTTTGGTTTTCCATATTCTTGCACCGCTTTTGTGAACCTCTAGCCTTCCCAAAAGTCGAGCTCCTCCCTTGACCAGAAAATAATCCTCCTGAAACTTCATCAATTGGTCATACAAAACATCTAAAATGGCCTCCCATTGATAGTTATCGATATACCACAAAGTATCGATAAGTAATTAACATTATTCATTCAAAATGATCCTTTGAAGCACATAATGCCCAACTTCTTTATTTGCTTGAATAAGCATCAATGGTTCTGAGTTGGTTGATGGAGCTACGTTGGATGCTCTCACATCACCATATCACGATAAACTTTGTGGTGGGATTATGGAGAAGCCAAAGAGATAACAATTCTATTTAGGTCGTAGTTGATAGACTATGTTTGCACACTTCGGATGGAGTGCCCTTGACAATCACTTTTTGATCGAGACCCCACGTTCACTGCAGCATTTTTGAAGAGACTATAAACTACCATAGGAACGAAGCTAGAATTTGGCATGGCTTATCATTCTCAAACGGATGATCAAGCTCGACCATTCATACGCTCGAGGATATGTTGCAAGCCCGGGTCGTGGATTTCTTATAAGGACGGCAGTATCAACTATGTCACGCCCCAACCCGCTCGAGACACGCAACAACCCACACTTGTCATCATTCATTTCCTTTAGGTCATTTGATTGCGATATCTCAGAAGGTGTCGCCAACCCAATCGCTTTATTTGATTAAATATGCAAGCGGAAGCATAAATAATTCACCCAATCAACAATTATGGATAGTTTCAAACACACTTACATTTACATATATGCATCCATAACATCATTACAACATACTAGCTATTTATCCAAAGTTCAACGTCACTCGTTACGCCATTTCGTGTTCTATCAAAATGCGAGTCATCCGTGCTTCCAAAAGGTCTCAGGCTTAGTCTAGCTCCTTTGTGCTACAAAGCGTCTTGAAAAGGGTGGTATCCCCCTCGCGTCTAGTATGCGTCCAACTCAATATACCATAGCTCAGGCTTGGCTAGTCACAATTAGGGCCTAAAAAAGGTTAAACGATGAGGAGTGAGATAAATTCAATGATTGAACTTCCTAGACCTTGCGTAGGGAAGTCATTCACCTCGGAAGCGCCCAAAATGTGCAAGTTATCTATCGATGGCAGATCAATAGCAAAGCAACCTCTACTTTGCCTTAACTATAACATGAACGGTTGTTCCGTTTCCTCAAAGCCATCAATATGAGCATATAAACAATTTTTGAAACACCTTCTACACTCAGAAGCCAAACAAAAAAACGTGTAATATAACGGCAGGTGGCACGGCTCACGGTGAGGCTTGGCGGTGGCTAGTTAGTGCTTGGGAGCCCACAACAAGGCCAAAAAAAGTAAGGGACAGTGGCATGAGGTGGTGAGGACAATGATTCAGCCAAGAGAGAGAGAGAGAGAGAGAGAGAGAGTGAAAATTTGTCCAAATCGCTGGAGAGAGAGAGAGAGAGAGAGAGAGAATGAGAGAAATGAGAGAAATGAGAGAGAAAAGGGGTGCCTAAATGAGCTAGGGGAGAAAGAGAAAGATTGCTACACAAGTTTAGGCCATTGGATGGCCAAGATGTATCCTTGCTCCGCAAGACAATAATGAAGAGCCAAGATTGCTTCTTACTTTACTTCCTCCCCAAGTTCGATTAATGCCACTTATTGCACATTAAATGAACTCATCATGCCTAAACTAGAAAATAAGATACGTAGGCTTAGCTAAGTAGGGTAGCCTAGGCATGCCATCATTTTCTCTCTCCTCTCCTCATTGGGCACCCATTTCTTGTTTCATTAGGCATAAAGAGCAAAATAGTAACTTCACAAGCTCTGGGTACTGTTCACACAAAATGAGCATTAATAAGGGACTTAAAAAGACCAAAAAGGGCTTGGGTAGTACATGGGCTCCTTTGGGCCGCCCATCTTGGGCGTAAGGCCCATTGGGCTGCCCACCTTAGGCTTAGTCCCATTGGGCCGCCCTTCTTGGGTCAAAGGGCCCACTTGTGGGCCTAGGCCCATATGGGTCCTCATCCGTGGCCCATTTCCACATTTCCTAATTTTTATGTCCCATCGATGAAAAATCGAGTTTTTGCCCCGAAGTGGCATTCTCAACATTATCGTGGCCTATCGATCCCTATTGCAATCTCGCTCTGAAGATTTGCTACTATTATAATCTTATTCTGAAAATTGAGGTTAGATTGAGGATGTCAAAGAGGCCAATCTAGTGGATTTGTCAATGCGTCTGAAGCCACTTCTTTCACATTATTTTCATGATCGTTAGATCTTGACTCCGCCCCCTGAAGATATTTTTAACTCATGTCAGCAGATGTATATGAACTAATGCATGTGACAGATGTCTTCAGCGACATTTTCAGAACAAGTAATATTTAATCAACACTCGAATGCATGTCTCCACTTTTTTGTACATTTTTAGCTCTCCAAAACAAGATCAGGGCAGGTTCATTAATTACAGAAAGACAGTAACGAAACTACATCTATATTCCAGCGAAGCCATGACAACTTTTAAAAGAGGCAGAACAAGTGAATTGCTGATGTACTAAAAAAAAAAAAAAAAAGTACAATCAACTTGTATCTATAAATGCACAATAAAAGAAAACGACAACTTTTACCTGCTCATCTGCTAGTTGCTTCGCATAGGCACTGGCCATTTCCTTCAGCCCAGAAACGAAAGTATGAACACTAGTGATATCTTCATCTGCAGCTGCGCCGACACTCTGAGCAACAGAACCACTTCCCAAAGAAGATTGAGAATTATTTCTTGACAGGCTTGCAATGCCATTGTCATAATTTAATGGATGAAACTTCCCTTGAAGTGCTTCAGGTCTTCCGGGAAAGACCCTCTCAAACTCATTAGGAGGTGTTGTGTTGACGTCTGCCTCCTCAAAGCTGGGAGAGGAACCAGTTACAGGATTTGCTCTACAGCTCAAGCTCCTACTGAGCTTGAGATTTGTAGAACTTGAGATATCAGCTTCTGGGGCATGTGCGGATGTATCACCATGATCGTTATATCTGGAGAGGTTCTGGATGTGACTCCGTCCTCCATTTTCACTGAATGCAGTTGATGATGAAATCTGACCAGTTCCCTCATGGTCTTCAGCTCGTCTCGGAGCTGATACTGCATTTTCACCAAGCGGACTGGAAAGGGCTTCAACATTGTTCTCCCTGCTTGATACTTCCATGTCAACACACTGAACATCCTTGCAGTATTCATCATATCCCTGACCAACTGACCGTGGTGAATATATATTATCTGCTTCTGAATGTTCTTCAGTGTTCTCCCATAAAGAATTCTTTCGTTGTTCCGAGTTATTTCCATTCATCTTCTTGTGATGCATTGTTCCGTTCATTTTTCTTACACTTGAACCCAGAGAGTGAGAATAGGCGATGCCGTCTGACAATGAACAATCATCTTCCCATGTATCATCTGTTTTCCCGTTTGATTGATGTCCATTTCCAATCTTCATGGATAGAAGAAAGCGCGAGTTAGAAACAGTAAATACCAAGGTTCCACTCAACCTAAAATTCCAAGACAAAACAGTTGACGGGTACCAGTGGTTTTGGATCTTGATCATTTTCAACCAACTTCAGCAACTCTTCAACCCGAGATTGTGCTCCATCTCTTTGTTTTTTCAAGTCCCTAATCTCCTTCTCCATCTATAAAAGATTAACAGCCACAATCAACATCTCCACAACCACTAATAATAAATAGGATGCACCACCTGTCCAAAAGGCTAAGTTTTCCGGAAGAAGCTAGCATTTATTATTGTCAGCAACACTCATCCACAATAAAATATTTTCCAGCATACAAATGATCAATGCATTTACCAAATCAAAATGGATTTGGCCACAGAAACGCTTCCATGTAATTAATTTCTCATTAGGACATTGAACAGTTCGTGGTAAAAAATACACTAATATAAGATAACTTAGTCATAGATGCAATGATCAGGGCATCTAAGATAATCCTAGTTATAGATGTCATGACCAAGGCACTCATATTGCCCAGGCTGAGCCATTCCAAATTGTTGCAGCTAAATAGATTGTGGCACTCTTAAATGGGAATGACAAAAGCTTACCTGCTAATTTACTTGGTCAAGATTTATTATCTCCAGTTATGACATTAGTTGAAAACAAAATCTTCTTTAATTAGGGATTTGTAATTCAAAGAGTTCACAAAGCAAATTACCTTCTCAATTTGAAGATCTTTCTTCTTCAGTAGCGCTATGTAGTCAACAATTGCAAGCGGGGAGTTCAAGGTATATATTCTTTGTAAGATGGGTTTCTTTTTAAAGGAAATCAATTATGTGTGCCGAAGAGTTCTTTTCGCGAATTGTTGATTTGAGAAGCGCATGGTGGAGGATTGGCTGGTCATTTTGATATTAACAAAACTCTTGAGGTTCTTCAAGAGCATTTCTATTGGCCAAAGATGAGTGGAGATGTGCATGCTATCATCTCAAGGTGTGCAACTTGTCAAAGATCAAAAAGCCATTTCCATCAGGGTTTGTATACTCTACTTCCAGTAACATTGCAGCCCTGGGAGGATGTTAGCATGGATTTCATTGTGGCTCTACCAAGAACTCAAAGAGGAAAAGATGCTATCATGGTGGTCGTCGATTGGTTCTCTAAAATGGCTCATTTCGTGCCATGACAAGACCAATGATGCATCTCATATTGCTGAATTATATTTCAAAGAGATTATCCGCACTCATGGAGTACCAAAGACCATTGCGTCAGATCATGATTCCAAGTTCTTAAGTCACTTTTGGAGGACTCTGTGGAGAATGCTTGGTATGAGGCTCTTATTCAGCACAGCTTGTCATCCCTAAACGGATGGCCAAACGGAGGTAACAAATCATACTCTAACCACTCTTCTTCGTGGTATGGTGAGTAAATCGTTGAAAGATTAGGATTTAAAGCCCGCGAATGCTGAATTTGCTTACAATCGATCACCAAGTTATACTACTGGTCGATCGCCATTTGAAGTTGTGTATGGAATTGATGCGGGAGCATCCAACGTAGCTCCATCAAACAACTCAGAACCATCGATGCTTATCCAAGCAAATAAAGAAATTGGGCATTATGTGCTTCGATGGATCATTTTGAATTAATAATGTTAATTACTTATCGATACTTTGTGGTTTATCGATAACTATCAATGAGAGGCCATTTTAGATGTCTTATATGACCAATTGATGAAGTTTCAGGAGGATTATTTTCTGGTCAAGGGAGAAGTTCGAATTTTGGGAAGGCTAGAGGTTCACGAAAGCGGTTCAAAAATATGGAAAACCAAAGGTTCAAGAACACGGAAAGCTAACGGTTCGAGAATGCGGAAGGCCAAAGATTAAAGGCATTTAGTTCCCGTGTTAGTAAAGGCTTTTTATTAAGTTCCTAGCTGTTTTATTTTTATGTAGCTCAAGAGTCGAACGTTTAAGTTCCTAGGTCATTAAAGTTTGTTTTTAATATTTCCTAAGACTAAAATCCTCCTATAAATAGGGGAAACTATCCAATGTAGGGGAGATACGAATTTCATGAATGAGAATGGTGAGATTTCCTCAACTTGAGTGAACTCCTTTGGAGAGTGGATAACTCCTTTCGGTTTCTTTATCCTTGGAGCGTAGATCACTCCTTGGTGGTGAGCTAAGAAGCCCTTTATCCTTGGCTGGTGGAATCTTTAGGCCTTGGTGGTGAGCTTCTCCTATCCCGAAGTCCTTTATCCTTGGCTGGTGGAAGCTTTAGGCCTTGGTGGTGAGCTTTGTAGATCTCGATCATCTTCTTTGGTTGGTGATGTGACCTTTATACCTTGGAAGGATATCGCTCTATCTTTTCTTATTCTTTTTTTTTTCTTATTCCTTTTCGTTTCTTCACCGTATACACTACTCCATACACTTAACCAAAAAAATCCCCTTTGAAAAATCTCTGTTCTTGAATCACTCAACCCATCACGCATCAGGAATTAACTCTCTCACACCCATTGATTTGATTCCAATTCCGTCTAACTCGCAAGTGAGCTTTGATGGCAAGAAAAGAGTTGGAAACAATTAAGAAGCTCCATGAGCAGATTCAATCCAACATTAAAAAGGCCAACGAATCTTACAAGAAGAAAGCTAATCAACATCACAAGAAGACTCAATTTCAATCGAGCGATCTTGTATGGCTTCACTGAGCGATTTCCATTTCGTCGAAAGAACAAGCTCATGCCTAGAACTGTCGATCCCTTTAAAGTTATTCAGCGAATTCGTGACAATGCTTACAAGATTGACCTTCCAGGAGAGTTTGAAGTTTCAGCAACATTCAACATGGGAGACCTTTCTCCTTTACTTGGAGGATGAAAACCTTCTAGATTTGAGGACAAATCTCAAACAATTCGGAGAGAATGATGCGGGAGCATCCAATGTAGCTCTATCGACCAACTTAGAACCATCGATGCTTACCCAATCAAATAAAGAAGTTGGGCATTATGTGTTTCGATGGATCATTTTGAATGAATAATGTTAATTACTTATCTGTACTTTGTAGTATATCGATAGGTATCAATGGGAGACCATTTTAGATGTCTTGTATGACCAATTGATGAAGTTTCAGGAGAATTATTTTCTGGTCAAGGGAGGAGCTCGAATTTTGGGAAGGCTAGAGGTTCACGAAAGCGGTTCAAGAATATGGAAAGCCAAAGGTTCAAGAACACGGAAAGCTAACGGTTCGAGAATGTGGAAGACCGAAGATTAAAGGCATTTAGTTCCCGTGTTAGTAAAGGCTTTTCATTAAGTTCCTAACTGTTTTTATTTTTATGTAGCTCAAGAGTCGAACGTTTAAGTTCCTAGGTCATTAAAGTTTGTTTTTAATATTTCCTAGGACTAAAATCCTCCTATAAATAGGGGAAACTATCCAATGTAGAGCACATACGAATTTCATGAATGAGAATGGTGAGATTTCCTCAACTTGAGTGAATTCCTTTGGAGAGTGGATAACTCCTTTCGGTTTCTTTATCCTTGGAGCGTAAATCACTCCTTGGTGGTGAGCTAAGAAGCCTTTTATCCTTGGCTGGTGGAATCTTTAAGCCTTGGTGGTGAGCTTCTCCTATCCCGAAATCCTTTATCCTTAGCTGGTGGAAGCTTTTAAGCCTTGGTGGTGAGCTTCGTAGATCTCGATCCTCATCCTCGGTTGGTGGCGAGGTCCTTATACCTTGGGAGGAGATCGTTTTATTTTTTCTTATTCCTTTTCGTTTCTTCCTCGTATACACTACTCCATACACTTAACCACAAAAATCTCCTATGAAAAATCCGTTCTAGAATCACTCACCCCATCACGCATCAGGAGGTGATTGGGCAATGACCGGTAGTGGTGATGTGTGAAGGAAGGATCAAGATTTGGGTGTGATAGCATTTTGAGCGACTAGGCTTTGAAAATTGGAGTGAAAGTTTGAACAAAGAACAATTAAATATTTTTATTATTAGGCTTTCGACTTGACAATGACTTTCATGTAAAGATTAAGTGCACCTTCTCGATTCAGTCAAAGGTAGACCATTCACGTTGATATATAGGCACATCATGAGGAATCTTTCCTTTGTTACCGAGCTCAAGTGGGCTGAGTCGGAATTGAATGCGAAACTGCTAGGAACTCTTAAGGGTGTTAATTTACTATGCCCACTTTCTCTGAACTGAGTTGACCTATCAAATGGGTAGGTCGAGTCTCGTTTAGGTTGGGTTGGGTTTAAATCAAGTCATAAATGGTCCAACCCAAATCGATTCATTTAACATATTTATGACTCATTTATCGTAGTGCGAAATTCTTGACACATACCCGACTAAACCCATGCGCAAGTCATACCCAACTAATTTAACTAAACCTAAGAAAGCTTTTTTCTTTTTTTCTTTCTTTTTCTCTTTCTTTTTTTATAAATTGGTATTGCTAAAAGCACTTCCATGCAATACAAATCTATGACAATTTTTATATATTTTTTTAATAAATAACCTTCATTTATTTCTTGGACAATATTTTTTGAGAAATATATTTTCAGAAAAATTAAAAAAAAATTTTGTTTTTGTGTAAAATATGAATATAAATTAGAAAATAGTTTCTGTCGTTTGGTATGAAAAATATGATTAAATTTTCTTAATGTGACTCCTTTTAATATTATTTATTTTTTAAAATCAAATTTTATTTTTATTTTAAAAAATAGAATTTTTTTATTAATTTTTATTTTTATATTTAAATATATATAGTTTTTGATTATTTCTTTTTCTTTTTCTCTTTTCTCCTTTCTTGTTCTCTTTTATCTTTATTTTTGCTTTTTGCTTCTTCGGCTGGTCACCATGATGACCATAGTTCATCTAATGCCGGCAAGCTTGAGTCTCACTAGACATTGACGAGGCCTCCGCCTCACTAGATACACCGATGAGCTCGAGGCTCAAGGCTTGAGCCTCACCAATCGTCAGCAATCTTGAACCTTGCTAATCGTCGTGCCAACCATTGGTTAAGGAAGATGGAAGAAGAAAATGAAAAAAAAAAAAAAAAGAGAAATATAAATAATAATTATACTTTCGATTTTTACAAAACATATTTTTATAAGGCTAAAGAGGGAAAGAATAAGTATTAGCCTAAGGTTGAAAATGAGTTCTAAGTCCAACCCATTTACAACCCATTTATTTTAATTTTTTAATTTTTAAACCCCCTTAAATATTCTTTCCAAGATATAAGTGACCTGTTTATAGCTCATTTATATTTTAAATGGATCATATATGGATTTAAGACCCATTTTGATAGATCTAACCGAGAGGATCAAAATCCTTTATAATAGAACATTCAATAATTTGATGAAGGATCAAAGTTTTTCAAAACACCTAAATTGACAACTCAAATTAGCCTAAGCCACGAGTTCATTGTCAAATATTTATCAGGGGCATCGGTTGCATTTGAGTAGTCCCCAAAATGGATATTTATTTAGCATGTAGTCGCCACAAGTGACCAGGCTATTTTAGTACCATCAAGCTAGCCTCGATACTACCGAGCTTCATGAATGACACTTCAATCTCTAAAACCACAATAATAATAACCTAAGTGGATCTATTTGACTAAATCATTCTCCACTTTAAACAGCTCAAAAAAACAAACATCTCATTAATATATAATGTTATAATTAGTTCTATCTACCATATCATATCATATGTATAAAAAATTCATGCGATAGAACCTCTCCTAGACCAACCGAGTTATTCTCGTTAGGTGTAATTAGGCCAATGGAACCCTATTACAAGCTCCCAAACACCCTATCCACGTAAGATTCTTTGCCACTAGTGGCTTAGGAGATTTTGTTTGGACGTTGGACCACATGAATATGATCTATCACTGCCATTGATCATGTGGGTCTTAATCTGGATCCAAAATGCAGGACTCCCAATCAACAACTAAAATAATGTGCCCGAGATCATGAGTTTTTTCTCAGTTGCACCAGCCACTATCTGAGCCACTAGAAACACAAGGCTGAACAGATGCGATGTGCCACAACAAACAAAACAAATGACGAAAGACTTTCTTTCCTGGGCCACAGAGTTAGCACCCACCAACTGTACTTACTTGGCTTTCTCTTCTCTTAGGAAGTGGGAGCCACCACCCGATGTTAATAGGACCTTTCTTTGGTGGAGCCGTTTCGTCCTTTACTTTTTTCTTCCTATTCAACAAAGGGACAGGTTGAGGGTATTATGCATAGAATGAAATGGTGGCTCTCGTGGACAACCTCATTACCTTCCTTTCCATCAAGGGAAAAAGAAGCAGGATACGATTTGAGCCATCTTCTCAGACGTTGGTTTTGTGTGTGGCTCTCTTTTCTTATCCCTACACAACAACTCTTCTTTCTCCCTCCCATAAACCCTCTCTATATATACCATGCACATATCCTCCGCTTCGCTTCTACTAGTATTTTCACGATTCACAGGATTGCAAGAGAATGTCAAATCACGAGAATGGACTACCCGAGGACCTGTTCTCAATTGAATTCAAGCTCCCCGACTTGCTGCTCGACAACGCGGTCCAGGGACTGCATTTGAGGATTGAAAAGGAATGGGACTCCCTTCAGCAGTCGGCATGCCAAACGGCTGCAGGAAGAGCCCTGTGGAAGCATGTCATTAACGATCCTTTCGCAGATGTGCTTGCGGGAGAGACATATCTGAGGAGTCTCCATGAGAAGATAAAGAAAGACTGCACGAACAATGCTCGTGAAATTTCTGGAGTGATCCTTGCAGTCCGGACGTTATGGTTTGATTCAAAACTCGAAGCTGTCGTCAATTCTTTCGATGGTGGAGCAGCGCAGGTGGTGTTCCTTGGTGCAGGTTGGTAAACCACTCTATTCTCCGCATTCCAATTTCCAATGTAGGACTTCTTCATTTGCACCAAATCCCCCCTAAGCTCACGAGTTTTGAGAGAAACTCAGAATTCTGTTTCTAAAGAGGGTCAAACAATGATAGGTACAGAGTCTTAGCCCTAGGCCGCAAGCATAGACCACATCACTTTTCACTCGACTCAGGTCTTCAACTGATGAATCCTTCTTTAACATTGTAAGTAGTATGCTTCCATAGCAAACATTCTAGTCACATAAAAAATGAGCTGTGAACTACTGATTGCCAGGAACCAACAAAATAATTTATCGAGTACTCACGGCGAGGTGAGAATACCTACAACTGCCATGAAAGGGTGAAATATGCCTAACTCTTGCAATAGGAACCCCCATATACAAGAGAATCAATTCAAAACAAAGCATCCATGCATAAAGCTTCCACCTATTATGGTGGACATAGGTGGTTTCGCATTAATTGGAGGGGGAATTTTTATTAACTGACAGTATGTATACAGGAATGGATGCAAGGGCGTACCGTCTAAGCTGCTTGAGCAAAAGTGATGTTTTTGAGGTTGATTTTCCAGATGTCCTGCAGGTAAAGGCTGCCCTAATAAAGGCAGCACTAGAATCCCCAGATGATCATTATGAATTAAAGGTGATAGCAAAATCCTTGACCAGAGTAGCAGCTGACATCAGGGATGATGTCTGGCTGGAAAAGCTTCAGGAGTCAGGGTACATGCCAGAGAGGAACACGGTGTGGGTCTTGGAAGGATTACTCTATTATCTTCCCCAATCACATGCCATGCAAGTACTGAAGATGATTGCAGACAAGTGCAATTATACAAAGACGGTCCTCTTAGCAGATTTCATGAACAAACCGTCCACCACACTCTCCAGTTCCACCTTCCAGTTTTACAGCGACTGGCCAGACCATCTACTCCCATCTCTCGGGTTTTCTGATGTCAAGCTTTCACAGATTGGTGATCCAGATGCCAACTTCGGGCTCATGCATGATCCCTTAAACCTGTTCAACAAGCTTCGCAGTTTGCCTCGGTCAGTACATATCCACCCTGAAGATGGAACACCATGTCGTCGCTTGTACTTGGTGCAGGCTTTCGGTTCACCCAACTGAAGATTATCTTTAGCGATAGACTTGGGGTACATAAATTATAGGCAATGACTCCAAAGTATAGACATTATTTGCAGCTTTAAGTAGGAATGCAAAACCTGATTGAACTGCAACCATGAGATCAGTTTCTGGCATGACTCATCCCCATAAACATACAGCCAAGTTGCAATTAGAAAATGCTCACTTTGTCATGGAGAAACACAATTTAGAGCATAAAATATACAGGCCACGATACCTTTTCTGCTTCTCTAAAATTTTAACATCACTGAGAAACTTCGATTAGAAAGAAATCATTCACCACAGACCAAAAGGGCATTAACTTTCTTCAACTAGATGCAGCGATATACGAGGCCAACGGAAAAGCAAATGAGTGACTTCATTGTAGAGGAGGAAAACATTAGATAATTACCACCTAAAGAAAATTCCAAATGCAATGAAAAATCTAACTTGCTAACAGTCCTTATAGTTGGATGATGCCAACTTGAGATTAAAATTCATGTCTCAGTAACAAAATTCTCGCCTTTTTCATGCCATTCTTCAGTAATCAAGCCATCAAGAAGATCACTTAATATGACTAAGAAGCAAACAGCACATCTAGCATATCTTGCATTATTTCAATATATCCGCCCAAGGTAAGAAACAAATTCAAGACAAATCCATATACCTTAAGATATTGCATTTACATTAATATTCATCAGTTCCATGAAAAAATGACATGGAATGAAGTGAGGCTTTTTCCTTATGAATCACATTGTTAACAAACAGTTATACTGAAATGAAAAGGTGCAATACGTCCAACACAGACAGTAAGTACTGCTGTCTATTTTACCAAGAAAACAACAGAACCACTGTCTAAGGCCGAATATCTCAGTGAATAACTTTTGATAAAGTGTTTCTACAAAGGGATTAAAGAGGAGTTTAAAAATAAGTCTGGGAAAAATGCATCAGATATTGCCTCTGATTCTTCATAGTCAATTTACCACATTTTTAACCAGACAGTAATACTCACTGGTCCAAGCAACAAAACGAACAATTGTTACAATGTGGGTAAAATCACATGATTTACCATGAAAAATCTTTGCCCTGGCCCGGTGGTGCAATGAGGCGCAAGCAGAAAACATATAGTCATCTCTTAATTTATTGGAAAATCAAAAAGCGGCAGACTATGCAAGAAGGCTGTTTCTTTTCATGTCATTGTTACAATATTCTTAAAAATGGGAAGCATGTATATGTTAATTTGATGAAATAAGAAATTGAAAGGGATCTTCCAATACCAAGGTATGGTTAGTCATATCAAAAGGAAGTACATGTTTTTACTCTCCCACGCAAATAACAATGAAAATCACTGAGGACCATCTTCTAGATTTCCACTAGTTTGTGTGTTGCAATCAGATTTCATAAGCTAAATCTGAAAGCTTCAAGTGAGATCTTAATGCTGAATAGAGCCATATGCTCATATTTCAAGGCAATCCTTGATGCCCTGCTCAAATTTGTCCAGAGAAGATATGGTATCCGTGAGCGCATCAGCAACTCTTGCTCTGCAGCAAAAGATCAATAAACTGTAAAAAATGTTTATGCAGTGAATTTGAAGATCTTCAAGCTAACAAAAGCATTCTGCAGAGTTGTTTAAAATATACTGAATTCAAACAGACTAGAAATGCCAGGAGTAGGCTTGTGAGCAGAAATCCAAGGGCAAAGACAACAACTGCCTCTGGGTGCATGTGTGTGCATGTGCAGCATGTTGTATTGTTAAGAAAAGCTGAGAAATATAGAACTCATTCAGATTTTCAGGACTAACAAACTTAACTTTCATACTGCCAGCATTTAGTGTTCTGGAGAGAGAGACATACCTATAGGTAGTGTCTTGAAGATCACTCTTGCTTGTCAGACCATTCAGAGATGAGAAAGATCTACAGAAGGTAAAAAGAAGACAGAGAAAAGGTAAAATGAACCAAAGTACCAAATCATGAAAAAGAACCACAATACTATTGCTAAAGTAGGACTTCTCTATTCATATGGATCACTTCAAACATTAGAAAGACAGAACTGTTCCTAAACATGTGCAGATCTTCTAATTAGGTGGTGGCAGATGCTCTCCTTCCCAACTCCCCTATTGTTTTGGCGTATGATTAGTCTGGTTCTTCTATACAAGTATGACATCCGCTCCAAATCTTTTTCCAGTCTTCAACGACGGCATGGGCTAAGGAGCCATCTAAATGTAAAACTAAATTTCCTATATACAGGACTCCACCTCATACTAGAGATCAGAAAGCCAACACTTCTGCCAATTTCTCAATACTTGTTATTTGCGTTGCTAGTAGTGAAGTTAGCTCATCCAATAATCTTTCAACATATCTCCACCTGAAGAGTTCTGTGCAATGTCTAAGTTATAGCTTATAGGTAGAGGGTTCTTGGGAAGAGAAATGCCAAAGATCCATTTAACTTCTGCTAAAATGGTATACCTACTAAGTGATAAGTCAAATATTGTTATTTTTCATAAGTACTTTTTATTTATTGGTAAAAGAAGGTGATGCTGATAACCGCTGCTGTTGATGCAAAATAGAGTTCCCAGCCCTCTAAATGTGATGCATCAAAGATACTATGGATGCCTAACCAAACCATTCCAACCACATCTTCTATGGATCTCATAAATTGGACAATAAAATATTGAATAAAAAATACTGATGTCTCACCACGTCATTCAGTAATTATCCTGACAGTTCACAGAGACTAGTAATGACACATAATAAGATTGGTTGGACCACAAACAGCATAACTAGAGTGACCACCGTGTCATAACCATTTTTTTCTTTTTATCAGCAGCTAGAGTAAATGTATCAATTTTTGCAGTCATTTGGAGCACCAAATGTAGAGAGAGTATCTTCCTGGTCTGTTGGAGCTTTGATCTTTCAAGAAGATAGTCACATGCAACAAAAGCTATATAAGATCAGACCTTTCAAAAATAGATGTTTCTAAGATAGACTACAGAAAACCAACTGAATTAAGAACTGTTTCTGTTTACTCTAATGCCTATCTCTCCCATAAGGTGGTGCACAACTTTTCATGACAATCAAGTGTGGGGAATCTGAATTCGCTTGCAACACAAGTCATCCAGTTGAGAATGATAGGTGGAAGAGCTAAAATTTGATCATCACATTTTTTTAGTTTCCTACGCACAATTAGTCTAGTATTTTCATACTCACTAAGAAAGAAGCCACTGCCAAACCTGAAAAGACAAGGTACCTAATAAGATGATCAAGCATAGCTTCAGCTTCTAACTTTACAGGGTCCTTATCAGCAAGCAAAGAAGCTGCATTCTTCACAATCAACTTGAATGTGCAGACCTGTTCAGTGCATCAATTAAGCTCACGATTTGGATAAATTGGAGGCAAAATTGTCATAGCACCTACCACAGTTATCCATCAATTACTTAGGACAAACATCTAAAATCTTCAAACGAAAAGCAGGATTAACAGGCTACAGGACAAACCTCTACTCCTGTATTGGCTTGAAAAGCAACGAACGAATTTCTGTCCTCTGCAACGCAGTCCCTAGCAGCTGACCTAAACAAGCTCTGAACTTCCTCCAAATCATCACTCGTACTCTCAGAAGCCTTAACTACAACAGATTTTTCGACTCAAATAAACAGGAAATCAACCTTCTAAAAGCAACAGGATAACAAATCAACGACCCAACCGAACTGAGAATGAGGTAAGCCGCGCGCAGGCTCTCTCGAGAGGCATCAATCGGAGCCAAGAGAAACTTGGAGGACTTCTTCTTCTGCTCTTTCAGCCACTCCTTCGGTCCTGCTGAATTTTCACGTTTCTCGAGAATTACGGATAGAATTTGAAACTTTAAGCAGCTGCAATCAACAAAAAGCCTTCGCTCAATTCAAATCGTAAGAGAGAAGAGAGTACAGATTCCGATGGAGAATGCAGCTGCTGGTTCAGGCCGAGAGAGGGAGGGCAAGAGAGAGAGGAGCGAGAGAAAAACGGCGTCTCTGCGAGCAATGCCGTTTTGGAGGTGAAGGCGTCCATGGTGCTTGTCGTCACGAGGTGTGAGTGTTTGCAGCTTTTGGTTCGGTGGTTTTGGAGGGGAAAGAGTGTGTGAAGGAGGGGCTAAAGTAGTGGCAATGGAGGAGGTGAGGCGGTGCAGAGACGGCGTCATGGTGGTCGATGAGTTTTTTGTTACTGGTCTCAGAAAGTGAAGCTCCGGTCGGTGGGAGAGGTAGTTGACGAACCGGGAGGCTGACACGTGGCAATCGGTGCAGCTAGGAGAACCCCCTAGTTCTTAGTGCTTTTTTTTGTAGCCACCCTATTTCTAAAAATAATTTATTCTCATAAATAATTTTATTCTATTTTATTTTCTGGACAAGCTTCTAATCAATTGAAAGTTTTTGATAACTATTAAAAATTTATATTTCCAAAATAGAAATGCATTTAGTACGACTTTTAAATTTTTTTGTGACTTAGAATTTCTTTTAATTTTGTAATAATTTTACTTACTTTACTCTTTTAATCTTTAAATAAATTTATTATATAATTTATTTCTTAATTATTCTATTATAGTTGTTAATTTTATTATATAATTTTATCATATTTTTAAGGGAAATTTTCAAAAAAAAGACCGAAATGTCATTATTTTCTCAAATAATGGCTTGAAGTGGACTTTATTTCAAATAAGGACCTAAAGTGACCTTAGTTGTTTCAAATAAGGGTCTAAAGTGGCTTTGGTTATTTCAAATAAGGACCCGATCTTGCCGATCGCTGACTGGCTAAATTTTTCAACCGATCAAGGATATTTTTGTCATTTTGCATTTCACATTTTTTTTCTTTCCTTTTTTTCTACTTCTTCTTCTTCTTCCTCTTAGCCGGTGGTTGACCGGCCACCGACGATGCCCACAGAGGGCTAAGCGAGGGTCGCCCCCGTCGACGAGGGCCACCCACGTTGGCCACAAGTGAGGGACAGCCTCGCCTGAGCATGGCAACCCTCATTGGCCTAGCTTGGGGCCAGCATAGGCTGACCTCGCTAATGGCCCCTAAGTGAGGGTCGCCATACCCAGGTGAGGCCATCCCTTGCCTAGCCCTTTATGGGCATTGCCAGTGGCCAGTTGGCCACCGGCGAAGAGGAAGAAGAACCAACCAAAAAAATGGAAAAAAAAAAATGGAGAAATGACAAATGACGAAAATACCCTTGATCGCTGGAAAGACGGGTCCTTATTTGAAATGGACATAACCACTTCAGGCTCTTAATTGAAATAAACATAACCACTTAAGGTCATCATTTGAAATAACATCTACTTTAGACCCTTATTTGAAAAAATGAAGGCACTTGAAGTCCTTATTTGAAACAAGATCCACTTCGAGCTCTTATTTAAGAAAAATATGGTACTTTGGGTCCCTTTTTGGAATTTTCACTATTTTTAATATAACTTAACTATGTAATTTAGTTATATCTTAACTATTTTTATATTTTGTAATTTTATTGTATTTTTTAATATAATTTCGTGTTATAATTTCATTATATTTTTGAAATTTTCTTTAAATTTTTAATAATGTTATTATATTTTTGTAAACGACTAGAGGACGAAGAATAGAAAAGAAAAGGAAAAAGAAGAAACGAAAAAAGAAAAAAAAAACATAATTTGGCTTGATTCTGGTATTGTTTTTGGGAATAAAGAAGTAACTTTTTTCTACTTTTTAATTTTGTTACAAATCTATTTTCGGGAAAAAATTTATTTCTAAGAACAAAAAAGTTATTAAATAGAGAGGAGCAAAAGAATAGAATCAGACACTATCTAATATGTTACCAAATAGGTCCTAAGATAAATAATCGAGTAAGCTTATGTGATGAGAAACCACCTTCGGAAAAAGTACTTTCAGACTTTTGAGCATTTGAATGACCTAAACTACTTAGATCAATGGGAAGTGATTGAAAAAAAAAAAAAGACTTCCCTTTTTTATAAGAAAAAATCATTTTTCGACAAATCATGTCTATTGTCTTTTGAATATACTTCATAATGTCAATGCTCTACTGCATTTCCAAAAAGAACAACCATTAAAAATATTTTTTGAATAAAATTCTATAATGTATTTCCTAATTTCTTTGTGGTTCTTGTCATTTTGATGTGTTAGAGAAGAGACAGATAAGATATTGACTATGGTTAACTATTATTTGCATTACATATATCATTTTTAACAATACAAGTTGCCTTTTGTGTGATACTTTACCAATTACCATGAAATCAAAATTTTCAACTTTTTTTAACAAAAAAAAAAAAAAAAAAAACGATGTAAAAATGGGATACTTTAGCTTAAATGAATTTCTTGAAAACATTTTCCAATGACAAGAAGTCCTCAGTGAAACAATCGGTCTCTAATAGACTATGCCAATTAAAGGTGAATCTAAGGTCCAAGGAGGCACCATCTCTACATTTTAACATTTGAGTTAGAAATAAAAAATCACAACCATCCATGTTAAGATTTGTTGAACGGCAAAAATTGTTTGTATTTCAATTAAATGCTAAAAAAGTATAAGGACGCGATATCTTCTAGAGACCACAGAATCACCCATCAACTACAACACAAAAAGGACCACACAAATCCCGTAGGAAGAAAGAGTGAGGCCCATGCTAAGTCTACTAAGAAAAATAGCCAAGTTTTTCCTTGTGGAGGAAACTCCACCTACATCATATGGATTAAATATAAAAAAGGCTGATATTTATATTTGTTCTACTTATAACTGTGACATCCGGACTTTGCCCGTTTGATATCTAGACTTCGCCTAGTCTCCATTACTTAATGATCCATGCTGCGTCAACAAGCTTGTCATCGGACTATGCTATTGGCACCAGCCACGGCCACCATATCACCACCACCGTTATCTCACCGAACCATCGAGCCTCATCACATCCCCACGACACCACCTCATCCCCTGCACCAGCTACTTAATTTTTCGAGCTATCGACTTGATGAATTGAGATTCACCACCTGTGGCCACGTCAACTCGATTCGCTTCTCCTCAGCTTGCCAACAAACGAAGACCTTGACCATCGAATTCAGCCACGTCCTTGCATTAATTTGCAAGGTGTCATGAACAGGTGAAGACTTCTGATGCCAAAGACACGAATCCACGGAGCTGTTTTCTCCTTCTGCTGCCACGAACTTTGAAGAAAAGTTGACCAAGATAGTCAACAGGCGGAGAAGCCGAAGCATAGAAGGGGGACCGTCTCTCATTTTTCCCTCACTACACACAATTCCCTTGGTCCATCAGCGTCTTCAGCAAAGAGTCATCTTCATCCAGACCCTCACAGCCTCGTTCTTGCTTTGTTACTCGACGCCTGCCGCTTGCACCACCTTTTTAAACCGCCATCTCGCTTTATTCTAGCTGTCTACCGAGACCTCATAGCTTTGCCGTCGTTCTGCTTGTGTCATCTCATCGCTCCGCCACCAGCTCGCACCACAGCCCACACCACTGAGGATTCAAGGTAAGTCCTATTTCTCTATATTTTGTGGTGGTGCTGTTACTTGGGTTTCCATTCTAGGAATCGACAAATTTGGGCTCGAATGCGTCAAGTTATTGTGTATCCAATTTGCTTCTTGTTCGGTTAAAGCTGCTTCAATCTTGACTTGTATAGTCGTGTACCGCAACGACTGTCAGCATGGTCAATGTTGGTTTCGGATTGTAAGGCTGTGAATTGCGACGACCGTCGAAGAGGGTAGCATCAGTCTTCAATAGGTTGTGTTGTTGTGAGTCGGTCTAGTCTAGGTGTAGATTCTTTTCGGACCCAAGGAAATTTGCATTGATGTGGTACTGGATTAGTTGAGGCTATGGTTGAGTTAGTGAGTTATGTGACCCTGCGACGTTCAAGTCGTATTAGACGTGTACTCTTGCGCTAGGACAACTCCACATGTTTTGTCTAGTGTTTCGGGTGTTAGAATTCCTTAGACGAATCGGTAAAACTAAGTCGATTTCAAAATAGCTCAAGTTTGGATAGGTTAATGGCCATAGACTTATGCATTAGGGGATGGTTGGCCTAGTTATGCTTCGATGACTTCAAATAGAATCCTTAATTTGTTGCACCATGGTTTAAATTGATTGGATACCATCGGTCCACCATGGCAACGATGCCCCGGGTGTTGAGATGCCTAGAGGGGTGTGACATAATGCCCTCTAGATGCTTGGGGGATGTAATTGGGCCCCAAAGGTCCTCGCAATGCCAGTTGGGATGCGAGATGCCCGGAGGGATGTAACGCGACGCTCTCCAGATGCTCAAGAAATAAAGACCCCGGAGGTCCTCGTGATGCCAGTTGGGATGCGAGATGCCTGGAGGGGTGCAACGCGGTTCCCTTCAGAAGATGGCGGCAGCTAGATCCAAACTAGATATGATGATTGAAATTCCTTTAGAGTCATTGCAAATTGAGCTGTTTCGGTCTTGTATATTGTATGTTTACGACTCTGTTGGATGAGTAGTGGTAGAATCATGTAGTATAGTCTAATAGGCTTTTACTTGCTGAGTGGTTGTACTCACCTGTGACATCTTGATTTTTAGGTTCTGATTTCAATCGGATAAGTTGGGCTTTTCATCGATGCGATTATAGTGTTTTTCTCGGTGTTGGCCACTCACGAGATAACTAGACCATCTAGGGAAGTAATTAAGAGATTTTAAGGTAAATAAACTTGAGAATTCGATCGAGAATCGACTTCTCGACCGTGCTCATCTTTAGATGTCATTACGGCACAACATTAAATCGATTTGAGATTAGAAATAGGTCAGTTCGACTGAGATGTGTGGCCGATTGTGGGTGACTAATCTCGTCGACTGACACTAATTTGATTTTATTGTCGTTTTGGTACCCTGTGTCCGTATTTGGATGCTCAAGATTTTCACGACAACCGAGAGTCACCAATGAGTCGAGTGAGTTCATTGTAGCTCGAAAAAAAATCGACCATGGGTCATTTGCCCTAAAAAGTTCTGAAAACTATCTAGTAGTCTAAGTCACGCTAAAAATGTGTCAAAGTGAATTTAACCGCCAATTCGAACCCGATTTCAGAAATTGGAAGTTTTGTCATGTCACAAGTCATTTTAGGAACGTCGACTCAGTCTCAAAGGATTTTTTCGCAAACCGAGACTTTTTAAAAAAAATCGAGGTAGGACCATTTTTATCAGAATTTGCAGAGGACCATTCTTGATTGTGAATTTGGGATGCAAGTGGGCTATGTTGGTAAGGAAGAGTATCAATTTGATCGATGAAGCATTGAATGAATTTATGGGGGTCAATTTGATTTGATTCAAGTGGGATTAAGGTTCAATTGGAGGGAAAACCTAGCAAAATTCGTATGCCACATATACCCCACATTTTGGACTACCTAAAAACTTCTAGAATGGGCATTTTTGTCAAGGAAATGTGAGTGGAAGATAGTTGGGTTGGTGGGCCATGTTTGAGAGAGAGAGAGAGAGAGAGAGAGAGAGAGAAACCGGTTCCTTTTCCCCCCTCTCTCTTCCGTTGGGCTTCTTCTCCATCTTCTTCTTCTTCGAAACTAGCAGCAAACTAGAGAAGCCCCGTCCGAAGCCGCATGCCGCCAAGGAGCCCCGTCGTCGCACGCCTCACGCTAGAACGCCGCAAGCCACTAGAGCTATTTGCGCGCACCTGAGCTCGTCGCCGTGCATTCCTGCTACGTCGCAGTCCTAGCTCTCTGTTCCGAGCTACTCAAGATGCATCCCAGCCCCACTGAACTCCCTTTGTCTCTGTCCAGCTGTCCCCCGACCCTACTTGGACCGTCGTCACCCCCCTAGCCATCTATTCTCACCACTTCTCCTTCGCTCGTGCTTGGCCAGCTTGCGCGCTGCTCGCGCGTCTAGAGCTACTGTCCAGCCTCGTGAGCCACCGCTGGAGCTCCCTTTGCCGCCATACACCACCGCCTGGACCGCTGAAACTTCGCCGGACCACTATTGGCCTTATTTAGCTCGACTCAACCTCGGATCTGCCCTCGACTAGCAGCAATCAGTGAGTAGGAAAATGGGTATGGCAACAGCTTTGTGGCCCGTTTTGGCCAGCTTACCGACCCCAAATGCTTGGCCCGCCTTGAGGAAAGTCGATGCTCGCGACGATTCCGTCATTTTGGTCCGATCGGCTCATTAATCAAGTGAGTTTTACTCACTAATCCCTTTCTTAGTTTGCTAATTATGTTTAAAGGTTGATTATACTTAATTAAGTGTAATTAGGTGGTTAGATTAGAGTAGATTAGTGATTATTAATTAAATGTGATGCATGTTAGGTGGTTAGACATAGTCATTAGCAAGTAGAAACGTGTTATTAATTATTGAATGCATCTCGAGATTTTTCCCGACCCTTATCAGGCTTCAATTAGGCATTACGGGCCTAAATTGGATTTATTGCTATTTAATAATTAATTTTCGGAATTATTTAATTATTTATTTATTTTCCAAAAATTAGGCAGAGATAGCCGACGACCGGAATTTTATGTGGATCGTCGTGATGTAGTCCATTTATTTAATTGAGTTCTACGTTGTGTTGAATTGAATAAATTGTGGATTTTTAGGATATATTCCTAAATAAGTTGATTTTGAGTAATTGATCGAGGAACAACCGGGTATTGGTTGTTAGTGTTTAATTGATTGGTGAACTACGAAAATTGTGAAAATTGAGTAAAATTGGTGAATATGGGAAAATGTCCCAAAATTGAGAAGTGTTGGTATTGATTGGAAAATGACCGTGAGAGGTTATGAGTTGAGCCTAGAAAGCCGTCGAAGTATGGCTGTGCCAATTGGGCCAAGAGTTGCCACCAAATTGGAATCGTTCGCGCCCAATAGGGCCGTGATTCACCACCTATAAAGGTCATACCGAGTGGGGCCGTGATTTCACTAAGTAATCTACCACCTATTAAAGGTTGTGCCAAGTGGAGCCGTGATTCCAGGTTGCGCCCAATCGAGCCGAGATTTACCACCTAGTAAAGATTGTGCTACCACTAAGCCTGGACTGTACCGTAAGGATGTGATTTGCCATCTATTAAAGGTTACGCCCACTGGGCCGTGATTACCACCTAGAGATAGGTTGTGTCCTTTAGGATCGAGATTTATAGCCAAGAAATTGATAAGTTAGGCTCGTTGAGCCGTTAGTAAGAATTGAAATTGAATGACTGAAATGACCAGTGAGTAGTCTTGTTGTTATGTAATCGACTAGGTCGATTGATCGATGATTCGATCTGAGTGTAGATTTAATGTGATTCAATGGTTCGATCTGATGTTGTGAATTGACTGATTGAGTGGAAATGACCTTGCGATGATTCGACTGACATATAATCAACTAAGTCGATTTGATCGATGTTTCGATTCGTGATATTATGATGGGTGCCTATTTGAACTGTACTAATATGCAGGTGGAATCTAAGGCCAAGGTAATTCTTTTGACTTGTGTGTGCATAGGCAGCCCGGATAGCGTTTGGTTTACTAATCGGGTCTTAGGAGGTAGAACTTGCTGAAACATTGTCTCATTGGTTATTGAATAACCATTTCAGGTCCCTAGATGCAGCAGACTTGGATTTTGTAGAACCCTACTCCTATTTGTAGACCTTGTTTTTAAACTGGCTTAAGTTGAATTTGACTTAATAGTTCACCTTGTATATATATGTGCGCTGAATTGCAATGTATATAAGGGTGGATGTTTTAAAGGTTTGAAATTTAGTCATACTGTTCTATCCCAATGTTTTATTGTCTAGGGATAATTTATATGCTCCTGCATGTGCAAATAAAATGAATGAATTGGCGATGCATCTTGGGATGTCGCTATTAATCGACCAAGGTAAGGGATGTGTGCGTGCCTGAGAATCGGGGCGTGACATCACCCCTTGTGGACTATATTATTTTTCAGACATGTAAGTATGCCTCTATAACTCGCGTCCTCCATGATGCTCTACGGCGTCCCCACCGATCTCACGTGGGACCAAGTGGAGCAAGTCGACCCTAATTTCCCTAAGGTTACATTCATTCGGATCACTATGATCTTGACGGTGGATGCTGGTCTCCTGTCGGGCCCCGTGCTAATGGGGGTTTATCGCACTCTACGCCCGAGTCAATGGGTGTACAGTGGGACCAGTTCCACTCCCAGACGATGACAATGACAGTGATAGTAAGGTCAAGTAGAAGGAGGGCCCAAGGGACAAATGTGGCATTTTTGGCAGTAGGACGTGTTATGCAGATGGCCGTGTAGATAGGCAGTAGGATGGTCGGGACAATGTTTTGGATATAGCCAGAAAAAGGAACTTTTTGACCTAATGTACCGACCTAGATTGTTTAAAATATATAAATATATAAAAGTGTCTAGTTCTATATTTCCGTATGCATCGTTTTAAGTTAAAATGGAATTGTCATTACACATTTCCGCATGAAAGTAATAATAATAATAATAATAATAAAACGGCACAGTGACTGTAACGTTCTGGGGTCATCACAATAACTCTCCAATGAGAGACATGATTTGAGAAAATCATGAAAATAGTAAAATACGGCTCACAGTTCATATATAATTCATGCACTATGATGAATTCTATCCACCATAAAATCTATTTGCCATTATCTTTTCTAGTCATATGATGACATGCCATCTTCTATCAAATGAATCTGCTTAATATGAGAATTAATTATAAACGAAAAAAAATGAAACAAAAATCTTTAAAATGTCATGAAATAGTGCATTTGACATATTCACCCATTAATACATTTTTTTAATAATTGGATTATATTATTTGTTAAATAGTGAAGTAATATATACTAAATTCATCATTTGATGTCACAGATAACCCAAACTTGGATTTAGAAGTGATCCTAAAAATCAATGCACTCGGTCGGAGATAAGGACTTGCCTTTGGCTCCATTGAAATATGTAGAAATGATTCTTTGTAAATATAATTAACATTAGGAGTTTCAAAATTTATTTAAATGCATAAATTCCCTATATACAAAATATGAGGAAATCTGGACTCATTTAAATCAAAATAAAGAAACGATTTCAAGTTAGTACGGCCCTGATAATAAACTTTATGTAATCACAAGTGTTTAGGGTCACTAGGTTTGCATTAATTCGATATAAGTACAATTAAAAAATGGTCCTCAATGGTTTTAATCAAAAACTGTCTAGACCTATTTCTTCAAGACTCCATTTGTTTCAAGAAAATGAATTCCTTGAAAATTTTCTTACTGAAAATCGTAACATGTATTGAAATAATTAGCCAATGAAAAATGTTTTTATTATTGACAACAAGTCTTGTCTAAACATCCATATAGACTGAATATATCTTTCATTCATTCATTTTGAAGATTATATAAGCAATCATTATAAATAAATTATTATTTAAATCATTTTTTTCTCAAAATAAATGGAGACTAAATTTATCAAAAGCGCTCTCAATGATAAAATCACATAATCAAAACAGAAGAATGCCCTTTTAAAACTCTGAAATTACACCGGGGAATGTCGAGTTGTTCATGAATCCTATCTGCAAGAACAATGACTTCTAAGGCCCTAAAAGGCCAGCTTTAAATCTTAGCTTAAGTTGGCCTGAACCGAGCTTATTGTTAGCTCGCGCAAAGAGATATATGAATATCCAAATTTAATTGGCTATAACTTTTTCAAAACGTTTTGGAGAAAAAAAATTCCAAATAAGGTATTAAAACAAAGTAATTTTCTTAAATAAAAAAAAAAAGGCATAGAGTGGATCTCATTTTAAATAAAGGCCTAAATTGCATATCAATCTAAAAAATCTGATTTTGTCGTTCAACCAAATTTTCTCCAGATAGCACTTGATTTTCTCGACAATCGAGATAGGGTATTTTTATCCAAAATAAAATTTGGATAAATTTTAAAATGAAAAATGAAAAACTCAAAAAAGCCAAGAAAGAAAGAAAGAAAGAAAGAAAACCGATTTAGGAGTTGAACTCCAAGGTCTTTTCTACAGTTAAAAAGGTAATGGACCATGGGACTTGAAAATAAAGGAAAAATCTTAACATCGTTAATCCTTTATCCAGAGTTGATTTTCTCAAAATTTTGTCAATTATGCCATTTTGCAGGCGAGACGCTCAATATTGCAACTAAGCTCATGCATTCACCGTACTTTTTTAGCTTGACTCGTGGCAGAGGTTGATCGCAAATCTAGGTTTTATTAACTCAGACTCACGATGAATCTATGATGTTTGAGTTTTACTAATCAATAAATAGAAAAGAGATTACTTTGCAACACTTTAATTAACTTTGACTTTGATGTGGGAGCATCTGATTTTACTCCTTCGATGAGCCCAATACAATCGATGTTTATTCAAGCCAAGACAGACTTTGATCATAACTTGCAGCACTTGGTCCAGAATGAAGGTGTTGACGTGAAGACTATTAATCATGTCGTCAATGTGGAGACAATGAATCATGTTGTTAATATGAAAGAAATGATTGCCGCTTGACTACCAAACCATCGAATAAGGAGTTGTCAATTCTTAACTTTTGTCAATTAAGTTTCGTTTCACTAGAATAATTTTCAATTTCAACGCTAATCAAATATCAAGGGGATGCACTTACCAAAAATATATGTATCTATATATCAAGGGGGGATGCTATTCTGAGTGACTTCCTTGGTTCTTTCTTGAAGTTCTAAGATAGTTATTGTTTTAGTCAAGGTTGGTCAACGAATTATGGAAGATAAACCACAAAGCTGAAAAGTTCATAGTACGAGTTTCCATGTCATTATCTGCATCTCTAAATTCTTAGTTCTTTATTACGTTTTCTAGTTCTCATATCTTTTAATGTGTGTCTATTTTCTGAGTCTTATTTGGAATAAGTATAGTACAAATGCTAGTATTTTCATATGGCACTCACTTAGGGGGTGCATGATAACCAACATTTCTGTTCCAGACCTGTTTCTGGAAGAGAAATCCGTTTTATAAACCTATTCAATTTTTCTATTTCTGGAATAGATTTCTATTCCAGAAATGGCTTTGGAAGAGAAATTAGAAGCTAAAATTTTATATTTCTCTATTTCTGAAATAGAAATCGGAAATAAAAATTCTTCTAATCGTTCGTCAATCGGTCATTCATTCATCGCCGTTAACCATCGTCCGTTGGTCGCTAGCTGCCGCTGTGGCCGGTCGCCGCCGCTCACCGCCAGTTGCCAATCACCGGCCACCGGCCCCACCACCACTACCGCTGGTTGCTAGTCGCCCGCCACCGCCACCGCCATCGCCATCGCGCCGCCGATTCTTGTCGCCATGGGCTTGCCGCCGCCGGCCGCTTTCACCCTCCGTCGCCGATCACCGGATCGCGACCCCCCGCCGCCCTCCGAGTTGCCGATCGTCGGTCGCCAACCCCGCCGTTACCGCCGTTGTCCATCCTGCCGATCGCGGTCCACCGCTGTCCAAAAGGAAGAAATTTTGTGTCGTTATCAAATGAATTTCTATTTTTAGAGTAGAAATTTTGTGTCGTTATCAAATGGTTATTTTTGCTTAGAAATTCTTCTAGAAATAGAAATAGAAAAATCTATTTCTGTTCTAGAAACTATTTCGGAACATAATGGTTATTATGCACCCCCTTAAGTGTTAAAACTTTTTTGTTGCTCACTTGAGTGCTACAAATTTGAAAAATTAATCACTAAAGGGCCACTTCTCATTTACTTAGTCAAAAAAGCTAACATGGCCACCTGAAAAATATCATTTTAATATTATTAATATTATTAATTTTAAATTTTTTACTTTTCTTGTTGCCTTTTCTCTTTAGGGCCGGTGAGGGTCATCGGCGACCCTCACTAGCCACAAAATCCTCACCTAGCCCTCGCCCTCTACCGTGAAAGCCTCGAGCAAGGTTGTTGAGGCCTCGCCAGCAGTTGATGAGAGCTATGACATCCTCAATTCAACCCCAATTTTTAGAATGGGATTACAATGAGGATCAATGGATTACGAAAACGCCGAAAGGGCCACTTTGGGTGAAAACTCAATTTTTCATTAGCGGGACGTAAAAGTTTGGAAAAGTGGAAACAAGCCACAAGCAAGAACCTAAGTGGGCCTAAGCCCATATTGGGCAACCCAATGGGCCTAAGCCCACCATGGACGACCCAAATAGGCTTAAGCCTATGTGGGCAGCCCAACGGCCTCATGCCTAAGATGAGTGGCGAGAGGCCCAAAGGAGCCATGCACCACTCAAGCCTTTTTTGGTCATTTCAAGTCCTCATTAATGATCCATGTGCATGAATAGTGTGTGAACAGTACCCAGGGATAATGAAATTACCATTTTGCCATTTTAGCCTAATAAAACAAAAAATCATGTGCATAAAGAAGGTGTTAGGCATTCAAGGGTGAGGAGGAGAGAGAAGATGACATCATCCCTACCCTATTTCACCTATTTCTAGCTTAGGCATGATGGGTGCATTAAATGGGACTTGGAGGAGAAGTTTTGCAAGAACAATCTTGGCCCTCCATTCTTGTCTTGGAGAACAAAGATGCATCTTGGCCATCCAATAGTTTGGACATGAGCTCACCCTATTCTCTTTCTCCCTTAGCTCATTCAACCACCCATTTTCTCTCTCATCCTCTCATTTCTCTCACTCTCTCTCTCTCTCCACCCCTTTAGACGAATTTTCCCTCAAAGTCTCCCTTTTTCCATTGCTAACCAAGCCTTCTCATCCTCCCTATCCCTTATATCTGTAATGCTAGTATGAACACCTCGAGGGGGGTGAATAGGTGTTAAGATAATTTTTCGCAAGAAACAATAGAAATATTTTGCTTCTAAAACAAAGTCTGAAGAACAACAAACTTTGAGTGAGTTTAAACTTTGGCAGTTAAATAGAATTACGAACAAAATAAAGAAGTTTATGGAAGAGAATAAGAACGCATAAATTATAGTGGTTCGGCTTAGATCAAGCCTATGTCCACTCTCCACACTGACAGCCTACTGGCTAGATTCCACTAAGAATCAAAAGAGAATTTACAGCCTTGTGATCTCGACTTTACAGAAAAGAATCTCTACTGCTCTCTCATGAAATCTCACTATAAGTTTCTCTCTTTTGTATACAACTTTGAGCACATAATTTGGAGTAACAAGGCAATGGAAAGTTTCAGACTTTGAAATTTCTCTTTCACGCACTTTATTGAACAACTGGAGAATCTATCTTAAATACTCCTTTGTACCTTCTTGACCATTGGCACTTTCTAAAGGAATTCTTCCAATCTATTCGTTGGACAAAATTAATCAAGGAGATCTCGAGCTGTTTGAAGATTATGATGAAAGTCTGTCAATCATGTTCGCTCATACAATCAGAATCTTGGTTCCATAAGTTTATTCTTTCCATATTTACTTGCAATCCGAAAAGATTTGATTTATTTAAATTGATTCCAATAAAGATAATCAATTCCGTAGGCGGTATATCCAACCAAAAAGCCATTCATAAACCACTTGAATCGAACTTTTGAAGAGATAAACAAAATCACGCATCTGGATAAGTCTTCTTTCTTTGGTAGCATTCAGTTTGGAATTTATCAGTGTAGGCAGACTTTGACACAAAGTTTGGGAATCTTCAGACTTTGACACTAAAATTTTGCCGTCTAAGACTTTAACACAGAAGTCTAAAAATCTTCATAATAGACTTTGAATAAGTTTTGTTAACTTCAAAACAACGAAAAAAATTTCCTTAACAATCTCCCCAATTTTTATGATGACAAAACTTCCCTGCAGATTTAAGAACTTATGACCTGCAAAACAACACTTTAGCAGTACATGATATCTAAGAAACAAATAGAGTATCGATTCTACAACCACATAAAACAAGTTAATCTTGAAGAATTAGACATATATCACGATTTAAGCATTCATCCATATCCATAATCATGACCACAAAAGTTTTTGCAGAACAGTCAAACATAACAATCAAATCTGCAATAAACAAAAGTTCAAAATTCAAATCAAAAAGTTTAAATTTGCACATTCTCCCCCTTTTTGTCAGTAGCAAAAAGTGAAGAAAAACAAAATTGAAAAGAGATGGGATGAAATCAAGTTTGTCTTGGAATCCAAACAAGCTGGAAATCCCCCATAGACTAAATTGTCTCCTCTAGCTTCCGCATTGTCTCCTTCAGCTTCTCAACATCTTCGATCTTGGCAGTTTGCGAAACTTGCTGATGTAAAGCTTTGAACTTGAAAGTTTAAAGACTGTATCTTCTCATCAAGAGAATTTGAAGTAGATTACAAAGCAGAGTGAAGCTTCAGGATCTGACACTCCATACCATATTGCTGTGTTTTTATCTCTAGAAGGAGCTCGAGCAGCCTTTGAAAGTCTGCATTAGGTTATGTTTGCACACTAGTCTCAACAAGTTCAGTTCATGGAGTGTTGAGAGAAGAGGGAACATCAACTCTTCTACTTCCAAGACTTGGAGTGGATTCTCCAATATCAGCTTTAGGAAAATGAGAAGCATAGACTTCTTCTGGGTCGGCAGGAGATCTACTTATATCACTACTTGCAAGATGAGAAGAAGTACATGTTTTCTCACGAGCTCCCCATGTTTCTGTGCCTACAGGTGGAGAATAGAAATTTTTTTCTTATTCTTTCTCGGTTTCAGCATGAAAGTGATGTTCTTTTTCTGTTCTTTCTCCTACTTGTCCACTCCTAGTAGCTTATGAATCCTCAGATAAGGATATTGCAATCGTTGCTTCATAGGAGTCATCCTGACCCTCTTCTTCTCATTCCTCTGTTTCTTCTGTCTTCTCTTCCTTCTTCTTCTCTTTGCTCTGTTTCTGCTCTCTCTCCTTCTTCTATCTCCTGAGGTTGCTCAAAGCGAACAAAACTTTGAAGATTCTTCAAGGAAAATGCTGAAATGGTGAGATCATCTTCATCCTCTTCATCCTGCAAGATGAGGAATCTTCTCCTCTTGACAGGTTCTTTCACAATTTCCTTGCCTTTTCTCTTCCTTGCAGAAGAATCTTCATTCGGTTTACTTGAGGAATCCTTCTTCAAGCACTCTATAGCTTTGTTTAGATCTTTCAACCTCATCTTCAAAACCATTTTCAGCTCTATGACCATAGGAGCAACAATTCGAGTGCAAAGAGAGACTGGAAACTCGATCTAAAAATGTGTATGAACAATTTTGTGACTAGTGTTGAATAAGGCAGCTATCCCTTATCCTTCATAACAGTCCTATACATATGCATTAGGATTGTATGAGGGAGTGAGAACTTCATACCATTGGAGATAGCAAACATAAGTCTTGCTTCAAATCTCGAGACATCTATTTTGGAAGCAGCCTTTGGTCTGATGCAATTAATCACAATTTTATGCAACAAGACATTTGAGGCTGTTAATCTGGAATAAGTGATGCCTCCTTCAGGTAGTCTGTCCCTAACAAGGAATCTTGTTGCATGACCAACGAGACATTTATTGGTTGGAAACCACTCCTTTCCACCCCAATAATGTTAGCCAATGTGTCAACATCTACCAAATAGTCCTTATCACTCACTGTGAATTTGAAATGATTCTAGTCAAGGAAAGACGGGTTTGAATAGAAAAAGGCAGTCAACTCTGGATACGCAATAGTTGTCTTAGAGCAGAAGTTTTCAAGTTGAAGGAAAGTGAATTTTTCCCTCAAATTCACCTTGATCGAGTCTAGAAAGTCAAAGTCGACCGATCGAGGGTTCATCACCCTCTTTTAAGCAATTGGGTGTAAACCCTTTTGTGATCTTTAGAATGAAAAAGCTTTGTTCCATCACCAGGCATTTTAGTAGCAATGCCTATCCTCAGCTGAAAATTCGAATACATTCTCTCATTATTGTCTTTGCTTTCAAGCTGATTGAAAGAGCTAAATCTAGGATCGACAGGAAAGTTCAGGAAAGCCTCATCTGCTGCTCCTTTCTTTGCTATTCATAAACGCTCCATCGTTCTTAGAAACAATGTTTCATTCTTGTAACCGTGTTCCCTTAGAAAATCAGTAATAAAGAACATTGGCAAACCACCCTTTTTTAGACAATCATAAAGCTTGTACAAAACCTGGGGAGTCAAGGTATGAAGAGGAACATCATCTTGTTCAACTTCCTCTTCCAACAGTTCACGAGGAGGATTTTGTGAAGTGTCCTTCGGGTTGCGTTGTGGAGATGTCTGAGGAGAGTCTTCTTCTGTAAGATCGAAATGTGTCTGCCCTTCTGGCACATTCCAAGGCCCCTTACTTGCGATTTGTGATGATTTCCTTTGGTAAGACATTCTTGCAAGCTAGGAGGATTTCTCAAATAGGTTCAGGTGAAAAAGATGGAAACTTGCGAAACAAACTTGAGAGTAAAGATGAGAGTGTAGAGACGAGAGAGTCGAGAGTTTGTATTTTTAGGGTTTGAATGAAGTGCTTGAAAGAAAATACAATAGGGCATATATAAGGAAGATGAAAGGTCACAAAGAGATAATCGAACCATAATAAGCAAAAAAGAAAACTGCCTTTTCGAAATTAAAAAAAAAAAACTGTCAAAAATTCAAAAATTCGAAAAAGATAATTTCTAAAAATAAAATAGGCAAGCAACGATTCAGTTAAACATACATTTTCATTCCAAAAATAAAATACTTGGATTCAAGACATTCTCTTACTGAAGTAGCGTCTGGAAATTTTGAATCAGATCAGCTCCAGACTTTACTCCAAAGGATAAATAATATTCAATTTGGTGCGAATAGACTCAAATAGATTTTTCTTCAAAGGCTTCATGAAGATGTCAGCTAGCTGATTCTTCGAATTAATGAACTGAACCATAATTTCCCCATTTTGGACATGATCTCTTATAAAATGGTGTCAAATCTCTATATGCTTCTCCCTTGAATGAAGAATTTGATTCTTGGTGAGGTTTATAGCACAGTATTGTCACATTTGATCTTGGTACACGATTATTCAATTCCAAAGTCTCTTAGCTGTTGTCTTATCCATAGAATTTGAGAACAACAGCTCCCAAGAGTCACATCTTCTACTTCTACTGTTGATAGAGTTACAGTATTCTGCTTTCTTAGAATCAAGATACCAGCATATTTCCCAGCAGTTGATAGGTTCTAAAAGTGCTCTTTCTATCCACTTCACAACCTGCTAAATCAACATATGAATATCCAAGAAGAGTAAAGTCTCATTTTTTTGGATACCACAAACCTAGCTTTGGAGTAATCGCCACATATTTAATGATGCGTTTTGCAGCACTTAAATGAAATCCTTTGAGATCAGACTAAAATCTAGCACAAGTGCAAACACTAAACAAAATGTCAGGTCTAGATACAGTAAGGTAAAGAAGAGAACCAATCATGTTTCCGTAAAACTTTTGATCAACTTTCTTCCCTTTTTCATCCTTGTCCAGCTTCAAGGAACTTGACATAGGTGTCTCTATCTTTTTGCAATTTTCTAACCCAAATTTCTTGATTAGATCTTTGGCATATTTCTCTTTGTGAATGAATATATATTTCTTCGACTGTTTAACTTGCAATCCCAGAAAGAAAGTTAACTCACCCATCATGCTCATCTCGAATTTATCCTGTATAAACTTTGAAAATTTCTTGCAGAAATTTTTATTAGGTGAACCAAAGATAATATCATTTACATAAATCTGTACTAGTAAAAAATATTTTCCTTCTCTCTTAATGAACAAAGTAGTATCTACTTTCCCTTTGTCAAAACGATTTTGAATTAGAAACTTACTCAACCTTTCATACCAAGCTCAAGAGGCATGCTTTAGTCCATACAAGGCCTTTTTTCAATCTGTAAACTAAGTCTGGTCTTCTTGGATCTTCAAATCCTGGTGGTTGTTTTACATAGACTTCTTCTAGAATAAATCCATTAAGGAAGGCACTTTTGATGTCCATCTGGAATAATCTGAAATTTCTATAGTAAGCAAAAGCAAGTAATAATCTAATTGCTTCAAACCTCGCTACTGGTGCATAGGTCTCGTCATAGTCTATCCCTTATTCTTGTGTATATCCATTGGCCTTGAGTCTTGCTTTGTTTATAACGACTTTTCCTTTCTCGTTCATCTTGTTCCTAAAGACCATTTTGTCCCAATTATATATTTACCTTAAGGTTTTGGAATCAGCTCTCAAACATCGTTGATGCTGAATTGTTTGAGATCTTCTTGCATAGCTTTAGTCCAGCTTTCATCAGACAAGGCTTCATCTACACTTTTTGGTTCAATTTCAAAAACAAGTGCTAGAGCACTCGACTATTCTCGCCTTTTGGATCTAGTTCGAATTCCTTTATCAATGTTGCCAATGATGAGTTATTTGGGATGACTCGACTTGTGCTTCCAGTTGTTGTTTGGTTTGTAAGTTCATTGATCCTCTTTTTCGGTTGAGCTTGATTATTGCTGTTCTCTAGAAGTCTAAACCTTTTCGGGGGAATTAGACTTTGTAAAGTCTGGAACATGTTCAGACTCTTCAAGTTGAGTCTAGTCTGGTTGAGTCTGCACATAATCCTGAAACTTGACATTCATAGATTCTTCCACGATTGAGTCTTTGTTAAAGACCTTGTAAGCTTTGCTTGAAGTAGAATAACCAAGGAAGATTCCCTCGTTGGATTTTTCTTCAAATTTCCCAATTCACTCAATTGCATTCTTCAAAACAAAAACATTTATAACCAAAGACATTGATGGAAATAGGAAACATTTGGCTTCTTTCCTTTATACACTTCATATGGAGTTTTCTCTAAGATAGGCCTCAAGAACACTATATTGATGATGTAGTAAGCTATGGAAACTGCTTCTGACCAAAATCGAGAGAATATATTGCTCTCAATTAAGAGGGTTCTGGCCATCTCCTGTAAGGATCCGTTTTTCCTTTCCACAACCCCGTTTTGTTCTAGAGTGTATGAAGAAGAGAAAATATGCTGAAAACCATATTCATCACAGAACTTCGCAAAGTCTTGATTCTCAAACTCACCTCCATGGTCAGTTTGTATGCTTGAAATAGCATAACCTTTTTCATTCTGAACTTTCTTTGCAAATTTTGAGAAATAAGAGAAGGCTTCGGACTTACTTGCTAGAAAGTAAACCCAAGTGAAGCGAGAATAATCATTTATGATTACTAGGCAATATTTCTTTTTACCAATACTCTGAATTATGGTTGGTCAAAAAATGTCCATATGCAGAAGCTGCAAAACTCGATTGGTAGAAACTTGATTTACAGGTTTAAAGGTACCTCTAACTTGTTTTCTCAAAATACATGGAGTACATAATTCAGACTTTTGAAAAGCCAGGTTTGGAAAATCGCGAACAAGCTTCTTAAAAGAAATCTCGGCAATTTGTTTCATGTTAACATGACCAAACTTTCGATGCTAGAGACTTGTTTCGTCTTGAATATAAGGCACTAAGAACTTTCTGGGTTTACATCCATAAGATAAATATTCCCATGCCTTCACCCAGTGAAAGATTGGGAGAAGTCTTGACTCGTTCCAGAACAAATACCTTCTTGGAAGTTTATTTTGAATCTAGTGTCACAACACTAGCTTATGCTGAGTAGATTGTAGTTTAAACCTTCCACCAAGGAAATATTATTGATAGTCAGGCTTCCAATATTTACAGTTTTGCATCCTACAATTCTTTCTTTTTTGTTTCCTCCAAAAGAAACTTTTTCTCCATTCAATCTAACAAGCTTTACAAAGCAATTTGAGTCTCCTGTCATATGCCTCAAACAATCACTATCCAAATACCATTTGATCTTTCTTTTGTTAGTAACCTGCGATCATAAGAAGAACTCAAATTTTCTTTGGTACCTAGATTTTCTTGGGTCAATGAGAGTACTAAAGACAATCTTTGCCTAGTCCTTCTTAAATGGTCTCCAAACCTTGGGACACTCTTTCTAGAAATGTTCTAAGCTGTTACACTTTGAACATTTGAAAGCACTTCAACTAATAGGTTTTACAGAAACTCTTTGAAAATGATTTTTGTAAAATGCCTTTGCAGGTCTTTGTTTGAGTCTCTCTTTTACTTTGGAAAAATCAATTAATGGAATGGTTTCTGAAGTCATACCTAAACCAGTTTGTTAAAATAGGGTCTTTGTACTAAAAGAATTTTCCAACTTTTCGGATCCTTTTGAAAATCTTTTTGAAATATTTGAAATATCTTCTTTCAAAATAACATTTTTCTTCACAAGAGAATCAAAATTTTCTTTCAAATTAAAAAAACTTTTATCCAGACTTTCAAACCTTTCTTTCCAAGAAATTTCCCGTTGTCTAAGCTTAGAATTCTTTCTTTTTGGTTCAGAAATCCTTTTAAGAGCAGTTTTGGGACTGAGACAAAGTTCTTCTATGTACTTCAAGACTTAATTGAAATTTTTAGGTTACTTACCTTAAATTCTTGATCTAAATCAAAATCAGAGTCTGTTTCGAATTCTGAGTCTGAATCGGAATGGATCATTAGATATATATTTGCATATTCCTATTCACTTTCCTTGCATTCAGTGTCACTTCAGGTTTCAGCTTTAAGAGCTTTTTTGTATTTCTCAGTTCTTCCTTTTTTTTTTTCCTTCAGCAAAGGGCAGTTGGGTTTGATATGCCCATTTTTCTTGCATTCAAAGCATATTACATCTTTGCTGGTTTCATTGTCCTCAGTCGGTCTCTTTTAGAAATTTTGCATACTCTACTTCTTCCAGTTGAATCTTCTTCTCTTTCTATTTAACTTTATGAACTTTTTCAACGCTAGCTCCTCATCATCCATATCGTCATATGAATTTGTATCATTAGAATCATCGTTAAATTTTAAAGCAATTGACTTCTTACCTCTTGGATCTTCTTCCTCATTAATCTGCTCCATTTTATATGATTGAAGTGTGCCTACTAGTTCGTCTACGGATAAAAGCATGATTCTCTGAGTTTCTTTAATTGATGTCTTCAAATGATTCCACTCTTTAGAAAGTCCATGCAGCAGTTTATTGACTTTCATTGGTCATGAGATTGGTTGACCCTAATAAGCCAGGCCATTTACAATCTCTGTGAAACAACTGAACATATCAGTGATGGTTTCTCCAGGCTTCATGTCACGCCCCGAACCCCGAGCGCGCCAACATCCCACCATGGTCATGCAAATGCGACATTCCCAGGTAGTGTCGCCGACCCCATTGTTTTATTAATGCGCAAGCGGAACGTATTATAAAACCCCTGACAATGAAATACGGGATAGAAAAGCAGGAAACAATTTCACAACCAATCACTTACACAAACCAACGAAGTTACAGACGAAGGCCTACAGCCAAAAGTCTACAAAAGATCGACTCTTAAAAATGAACTGTCCTACGACCTACAAGTCGGACACGCTTTCCAATCCTTATGGCTTCACCTCTCGCAACTCCTCAAGGCCAACCAAAGCTATCGCCGCTCCGTCCACCAAGGACCGAAATGGTTATTCAATAACCACTGAGACAACGTCTCAGCAAGTTCAACCCCCTAAACCCATATTAGAAAGAAAATACGCCCAAGGGTGGCCTAGCCACATCACACAGAAGACTTACCTCGCCTCAATTCCTTCCTGCAAGTTAGCACAATTTGTATCACACAATCTCAGGTAGTAATAATAATTCAAACAATTGGAACGCCATCACTTTCATATAAATCACGATCGCACTTAGCACGCATTCCAATTATTATTCATTGTCACACAAGGGCATAGCCCACTCACAGGTCGACTATCTATTAACATTACGACATTTCGAGAAGAATAAAGGTCAGTCGGTCTCGCCACTCATCGCGACCAAGCCACGTCGTTTATCGACAAAGATTTCTAGAAAAATAAAGGTCCGGTCGGTCTCGCCACTCATGCGACCCGGCCCACGTCGTTTCATCGATAAAGCATTTCTAGAAAAATAAAGGTCGTCGGTCTCGCCACTCATGCGACCAGCCACGTCGTTTATCGACAAAGCATTTCTAGAAAAATAAAGGTCCGGTCGGTCTCGCCACTCATCGCGACCTACCCGCGTCATTCTCTTGCGGCATTTTTAGCAGAATAAGGATCCAGGTTGGCTTAGCCACTCATGCGACCCAAGCCTTTCAACTAAAGACCACGACAATTTGATACCGATCCCTGGATACTTTACATTTCACTCACATAATCCAATTACGATATTAGCCATTAACAATCCAATTTCAACGCCGAACTCGACTTGGGATTTTATGAATAAAATCCATATTTATCACTATCAACACTCAATTTGCCACAATCAATCATCACATTCAAATTCTAAATACACACAAGCAGCTGATCTAAGACGAAATTTGAAAGACCAAAGGGGTCAAAAATAATTTTTTCGTTTTTTTAAATAATAATATTTTAATAATTTCGGATTATAAAATAATATTATATTTTCCAGAATTTCGAAGCATTTAAATAATTCAAAACTAAAATCCTTTTATGTCACATCAAGGCTTAACTTTATATAAGTTCTTTTAACCTTTAATTTAAACACACTTAACATAAACCAACCTCTTAATCCAATTTATAATTAAATACACTAATCCACCCACATAAACTTACTTAATTTAAACTAAGCACACTTAGGGCATCATTAACACTCTAATCAAGATTTAGTGAGTTAAACTCACCGGATTAGCGAGCCGAGCGAACTAAAACGACGAGGACGACGAGGGGATCGACTTTCTCCAAAGCGGGCCAAGCACCCGGGGTCGGGAAGCCAACCAAAACGGCCCAACACTTGCTGCCATACCCATTTTCTACAGCTGCTGTCCACTGCTCGTTGAGGCCGAGAATGGGCGGATCCGGGGCTTGGATGAGATGGAAAAGGACCGGGGAAGGTTGAAGGGTCGAACCGGACCAAGGCGGGACCCGAACGGTGGCCGGAGGTGGCCGAATGGCTTCGGCACGAGCTGTTGCAACAGCTGCGATGCCAGGCGAGTGGGAGGCGGAGACGGTGCGACGGCGGGCCGGCGAGCACGCGTAGGCGGGGCGGGACGGACGCACGGCGGCGGCGATGACGACGGCGTGCGAGCGGGTGGCCGGCCATGGCTGCTCCTTCTTCTCTGCAAATTTTTCTGGTCCTTCGCACAAAGAAGATGGAGGAGTCGCACGGAAGGGAAGAGAGAGAGGAAGAAGAGAGGGAGGAGAGAGAAGAAGGGGGGCTTTTTCTTTTCTTTTTCTCT
Organism: Eucalyptus cladocalyx; assembly: GCA_017140615.1. NCBI lineage: Eukaryota > Viridiplantae > Streptophyta > Magnoliopsida > Myrtales > Myrtaceae > Eucalyptus > Eucalyptus cladocalyx. Next base: position 22,850,986 of record CM029521.1, on the reverse strand, counting down.
TTCTTTTATTCAACAAAAATGGCCCACCATGACCTAGGATGACATCACACTCCACTATCTCCCACAACCTCTTCTTGATGGGTGCAATTCCATTTTTTCGGCCTAAAACTTGTGCAACATTGTCTTCAATTTCACTTAATTCTCTTCCAATTAAATATTAATCCCACTTGAATTAAATCAAATTGACCCTCATTAATTCATTCAACACCTCATCAATCAAATTGGTATTTTTCCTTACCACTGTGGCGTACTTGCATCCCAATTTCACAATCTCTGGCTTCAATTGAACGAAGACGGCCCTATTTATCCAGTCGAAATTAAAACCCGAAAATCCGGATGTCACACTTCATATTGAAGGCTTCATACTGTGTCCAAGTAAAATATTGATTTTTGTTTCCTTTACTCGATTAGTTCCTTCGTAGCTAACATGCAATATGTCCCAAACCTCTTTCGCTGTTTCACAAGAAGAAATTTAGTTATACTTAGTAGGAAATAAAGTACAGTATAAAGAGTAGATAGCTTTAGTATTAAGAGCTTGTCTCTTGGTTATGTTCAGTTATACTTAGTAGGAAATAAGGTACAGTATAAAGAGTAGATATCTTTAGTATTAAGAGCTTGTCTCTTGGTTATGTTCAGTTATACTTAGTAGGAAATAAGGTACAGTATAAAGAGTAGATAGCTTTAGTATTAAGAGCTTGTCTCTTGGTTATGTTTTGATGGATCATCAAGAGGGGGATCTAATGACTGTTCGGGACCCATGGTTGTGGATACCCCCGATGTGACATCCTCAAAATTTGACCCTATTCAGGATACGATAATGGGTTTACTTCTATCAACGCGTAATTAGTAGAATTAGACTTTGAATTGGTTTGTGAACCATTCTACAATTAGTGGATTGCGACCGGCGGCCGGCGGTCGTCGGCGGCCGATGGGCTGTGTGGTGGCAGTCGGCGGTGACGGTCGGTGGCTAGCGATCGTGCAACAGCGGCGGCGAGTAACAGCAGGCGACGGCGACGGCAACGATTTGTGAGCAAGAATAAAAAATGAATAAATATAAAAAAAGAAATTGTTGCATTATCAAACGCATTTATATTATTTTTCTATTCAAAGAGTAGAAATTTTGTATAGTTACCAAACGGTTTTTCTCGAAATAAAAATAGAACATTCCCAAAGCACTGCAACACTGTTATTTAAGCAAAATGCCCAAGAAAAAGAATCAATTCCGGGTTCTTCCCGACTCAACTTTTGCCAAAATTGTTCACTACCCAAACTTTTTTCATTTTGGTGAGAAAATTTGAAAAAGGTAAAATTGGAACCAAATCGGACCACCTTTGTCCGCAATCCACACAAGGCCACAAGCTACCCGCAGGCGATGAGTCATCAGTCGTCATCGGCATCTCTAAAGCATCCCGAAAATTCCCACGTGGCAGCCGAGCATTCTCCTTCATCCAAACACACCGTAACGTCTCCGATTCCCCATCTCTCTCTCGCTAACTGAACCAACAAACAAGGTCGCACCCACCATTTCTAATTTCTGCAACGAGCGAAAGCAGAACAAATCCCCAGCTCCACGCGAATCTTCCCGGGAATCAAGTTCTCTCTCTCCCTACAAAGATGCAGAGACAGTTACTCATCCACTTCCCGATGACAAATAATCATTCGATTCGGTCCGCATCCGAATCGACGACGACCACCCAGTGCAGATGATGCTTCTGCTCGAGTGGACCAACGGTGGCCATGGTGGTGATGACGTCATCGTTATCGTCGCGTAGATGCCTCTGCTCGCAACCGAATCGCCAACTTGGAATCACTCACCGCTGCCGCTGCCGCTGCCGCTGCTGCTGCTAGCACCCGATTCCGATTCCGATTCCGTTTCCGTTTCCGTTTCAACTTCTGCCTCCTCGCCTCCACGCGTGTGGTCTGCATTATTCCCGAGGCGAGGACGGAGATGCCTGTATAAATATAGCCACCAGTCTTCATTTCCCTTCCACCATGCGAGTCCCGAAGAAGCCCGTCTCCTTTTGCCTCTCTCTCTTCCCTCCGCTCTCGCCTCTCAGCTGCGACTCTCGCGTCTGGTTCGGCTCGCGCTGTCTCTCGAGGCCCGCGCGCTTCTCCGTTAGGAGGAGAGGGATTCTCACTTTAGGTTCGGCTTTCTTCGTTTTCTCATGTTCTCGTATTTTGGCGGTGCTTGTTTGTTGTTTTAGTTTTTTAAGCTGTTGTTTAAATCTGTTGTTAAACTATTGCCTTCAATGTCTGTATTCTGGAGCTCTAGATACGTTGATGATTGGCTTTGAGTTCCAGTGTTTGGAGTTCTATCCGGTCTGGCATTATGGTTTCTGTTGAGTTGTTCTAGGGAATCTGTTCTTTGGGAAGTTGTTTAGTGGGCTTATGCTAGTTATTCGATCAAAATTATTGCTTCCTTTAGTGTCTTTAGGTGGTTTTTGGGGAGAAGTTGAGCTGGTTCAGTAGGTAACTCTACTTGGGAGCAAAGAGCTGCTTTTTGATTGAGATTTCAAATTTCTAGGTTATACTTGGAGCATGCACGGGAAGTTCTAAGAGTGGGGAACATTTAAGTGGACTGCTATGTTCTCTTTTGATTGAATGTGAGGTAAGATATCCTTTTTTCTTTTCTCATGTTTAAATAGGGTACTTCTAGATGCAATTTATGGGAGAAGAGTGTAAGTTATCAGGACTGGACTTAGTTGAACAGCTAAGATGAACTTTTGATTGAAGAAAGGGATGGTCAAGACCTTAGTATAGGGGTTTGGGGGTGAAAAGTATACATAAATTCTCTTGTGGTGCATTTTGCTAATTCCGAGCCTATGCTCGAGCTTGGCTGGCATTTAGTTCAACCAAACTCCTCATCTTATTCTTGCTTGTTTTTTAGTGGGGATTCGACATGGTACAGATTTCGACAGTCTTTCTATTTGTTGCTTAGTTACTACTACCAGATACTTTGTAGGCAACCTCTTCTGGGTCATATTTACAATTTTATGGTTTCTTTTTGGAACCTGTGTTTACTTTATTTAGTGTACCTATATGCTAATGTGTACATTTACACGGTTTCTCATCAAGGCTGTTGCTTCTCTCCTTAACAAAAGCAGGAGCCTGTCAGTTGCATGCAAGTTACTCGATGGACGGGATTCATGCAACCACTGTTGATGACAGGAGTTTAGACTGTTCACAGATGGGCAGTTTTGAAAATAATGGTTTGAAGCCGTGCATATGGTCAGCTCCAGAAGGAGGACAGAAGATTGACATAGCACAGCAGATCTTTTGCAACAGATCATTGAATATGAGGAATATTGTTGCCGTGGGGTTTGACATGGACTACACTTTGGCTCAATACAAGTCTGATACTTTTGAGTCCCTTGCTTATGAAGGCACAATCAAGAAACTGGTCTATGATTTGGGATACCCTATCGAGGTTTATTTTATATCTTTTCTGCCCTTGTGACATATTCTTCTAGCGACTAAAATAGCTTTGTCTTGTATCTTGTGCTTGTTTTAGATAACTGTGATGTTTGATGCAATCTAAATTGCTAGACTACCTTTCCAGTAATCTCTGCTTGATTGTGATAGTAAAAGTTGGCTCCAGTAGTGGAATTAATGTGCAAATATTTTAGACCAAGTTCTCAGCATAATTTTTTCCTGTTTTATCTTTTTGGATCACTAAGATTAGTAATGATGTACTTGTTGTGCTTTATAAACTAATATGCAAGCTGACTGAGATCAATCTATGCAGTTGTTGGAATGGTCCTTTGATTGGAAGTACATGGTGAGGGGATTGGTTCTTGATAAGAAGAGAGGCAACATCTTAAAGGTCTTCCTTTAGTTTTTGTGTAGTTGCTACTTTTTTAGGCCATTAGTCTTTCTATTAGATTAGCACTTAGTGTTATGCAACTTTTCATTACGCAGATGGATAGGCATAAATATGTGAAAGTAGCCTACCACGGGTTCAGAGAGTTAAGTAAGGAAGAGAAAGTCAGCACCTATGGCAATACTCTGATACGAGATTCTTTTGATGAGCCAGACTATGCCCTTATTGATACCCTGTTTTCGCTAGCTGAAGCTTATTTGTTTGCACAACTAGTTGATTTTAAGGACAAGAATCCTGGAAAGATTGCAGAAGGCACCAAGTAAGAGGACAATTGACCTTCTCTTTGCAGCTTAACATGTTTGTGTATGCAACTAGTTTATGTTTGTCATCCTTTAACAAGTAGGGCCTTTAATAGCTGTAACAAAAGCTCTTACATGCAAAATGGAGCCATACTTTCGTCAACGGAGGTCTATAGCAATTTCCATAACATGATGGATAATTATCATGGTGATTACCCCTGTTTTATCGTTTCTTTACTTAAGGAACTGTGACCTCATGTTCTGTGATCTTTTATCAAAACCTGTTGACTGATGCTCCTATAAGATTCTTGCAACACCTAGAATTTGCAATTCAGAAACTGCAATAGCACTTCCAAGACAACTTTAATATAAATAGACTCGTAATTACTCTCTAATTGATAAGATAGATGTTCCTTCCGGTCATTTCACTTAACAGCCATGGTTAAATGTCTAGATAGATGGGAAAGTAGATTTACTTTGAGGATGTTCTAGTGGAAGTGCAGGAGTGGCCCCTTCTGTCCTTTTACAAGTACAGTCCTACAATATGTATTGCTGTTGGATGACACGTGCAACACTGAAAGATCCAACGTTGGTAAAAAAATTGAGCTTCCTAAATTTACGCAAAATTGCAATGTTCGTTTTATAATTTACTTGCTCAATCATAGCCTAGTCCTTTTCATGAAAACATCAATGGGTGATTCTTTTAATGAAGTACACACACAACTTGCTGGGTGAGAAGACTGTTAAGATGCACCCAATGGGAGAGGATTGTTGACAATTTTTTCCCTTAAGTCACATTATTTTGTATATGCCTGCCTTACTTTACCCATTATATTTTGTAAATTTTCCCTCCAGCTATGCTCATATGTACAAAGATGTTCGAGCTGCAGTTGATTTGTGTCATCGAGATGGGACTTTGAAGCAAATGGTTGCAAAAGATCCTAAAAGGTAGATATAAAAAATCTGTCAATAGCAGCCTACTTAACAACTTCTAACAGGGACAGCTTTCTATCCAGAGAAGGTCTTTCATCTCATAGAGTGCTGCGGTGTAGCACTGGTTAATTACACTTGCTGGGTTGCGGACAGATAATCTCTCTTTGTGGGCTTTTGGTTGTTCTTTTGCAAGGTATATCAATGAGGATGCATGTATAGTACCTTTGCTCAAAATGCTCAGGGATTCTGGACGTGCAACATTCTTAGCAACGAACAGGTATGGTATTCATTGTCTTTTGAACAGAAGTGTAGTAACTTTATGCTTGTATCTCAATGTGGTTATATCATTTTTAATTATCTATGTTTCTTAAGTATCAGGTTCTTTATGATGATCTTCTATGGAATGTGGCACAACTTTTCTCATTTCCTTTTTGATAGCCAGCCATTTTCACTTTGAAATACTCTTAGTAAAGGTTTTGCACTTTAAGTTTTCCATTCTGCTATTGATATATTCTTCATTCTTTTGTTGCAGTTTATGGGACTACACGAATATTGTAATGAATTATCTTTGTGGTCCCCATACATCAGGGGGTACTACCTCCTGCAATTTTGACTGGCTCCAATACTTTGATGTCATCATCACCGGCAGGTATGTTGGTTTTTGAAGTAACTAGATCAAATTCAAACATTTGCTTCCTTCACATTTCACATTTAGCAACCGTAGCTGCCAAACTGTAGCATGATTACATGCCAGGCAGCTGTCCTTATATCTGCTGCTCCTCTACTTTTTGAACAACTTCAGCGAGAGTCTGGTGGGATGTCAGGATTCTCTTGTTTTAAGATTTGTATGCCATTAGGAAGCGGTGTCTTATTCCCCAACTGTTGAACACTTCTATATAGATTTTAGTTTGAGACATCTAAAATTTCAAGTATATATCTGTATCATCTCCTTGGTTGATTTAAAGAGAGAATGCCATGCAGTTAGCTGGTGTACTCCTTTAAATTAAGTTCACAACTCATAAAAAATACTGAAAGGTGACATCCATGCATGATTCAATTGAACTTTGATCTTTTGGATTATAAATCTGAGTTAATGTATTCGGTGGTCAACATATGTTCATGGCCTTTAAATTATGTGGCAATAACTAAATGGACGGAGCTGCCTATGCAGTGCAAAGCCTAGCTTTTTCCATGAGGATAATCGGGCCAATCTTTTTGAGGTTGAACCTGAGTCCGGGATGCTGCTTAATACTGATAATGGCACTCCCATGCCTCAGGTTAGTTGTGGTGCTACTCAGTTCTTTGAGCCCTTTATATGCTTGTGCCATATCCCTGATAATTAAGGGTAATTGAAGGTAGGAGACACTGTGCCAAGATTGATGTTGCAGCCATCAAATAAGAGTTGCAGAGTTTTTCAGGTATTTCTTTGACAAACATTTTATTCTTCCTAAATGAATATGTACTTGCTTTAGTGCATAACTACGCTTGAACGGAATGACTGTTTTCCATCATAAATGATGCTTAAAACTTGTCTTTTCAGGGAGGAAATGTTGGTCATCTTCATAAACTACTGTCCATTGAGTCAAGTTCACAGGTGATTTTGTACATGTTTCTGATCATTTTGGCAATTGAACCTTTATCATTTCATTTGCTAATGAGTAACATAAAAATGAAAATCACGGTGAATTTCTCTCTCAATCTTCTTCTATTTTATTGGAACATTAACCATCTCTCGTCTTTAGCTTTGGACTGTCCTGATATTATTGCATATGTAAGATCTGATTCATCTCATTTCTTTATTGAGATGTTTCAGTGCCAATATTTCAGCTGAAAGGCTTGGATATACTTGTTACTTTTATTATGAGTTTTCATGCTTGAAAATACTTGTATTATTGACATAGCCCACCTCTCTGGTAGGTTCTTTATGTTGGGGATCACATCTATGGGGATATATTGCGCAGTAAAAAGGTCCTCGGTATGACTATCTTAATTTGCTAAAGCAGTTTCTGCCAACTGTAGTCTGATCAGTCAGTTTTATGTTCTATGATGAATCTACTGATTTGTTAGCAGCATCTGTCAGTTTTACCTTAACTGTGAAAATGAGAGACATTTGACTATCATATATGATCATTTCTTCTTGCATTGTGTCAGAGATTGCTGGCACGATTTTGGTTGCTACATCTTCAAGCACATTTAGGACAATATCCAAATTCATCCAGTTATTTACTGGAGTTTTGAGCAATCTGTATGATTTACGTTTTTAAATTGGAACTTGGCAAAAGACAACACCTAGAGGATTTTGAAGAAGATCTGACATCACAGTATATAGCAAGTCTCTTTAATCAGTTATGAATGTACATATGTGGAGTGGAAATTGTACTAAATAAGAAGCAGGGTTTAGTTTCCAATTTTAGTAACAATAATGTAGTAACACTTACAAATGGAAAATAGTGGAAGATGGCTGTCCTGGGCAAAAATTGAGGTGGACTGCATCGTAGGAATGTCATGTGTATTGCAAAATAATTTGAAAGTCTCTTAAATGTGCTTTTAGTGTACATTGAATCTTGAATTTACGGCTTTGATGTTCATATGGCATTCCTTTTTATTGTTATTGTTAGTTAATTCATTCTAAAAATCCATATTCTGTAGTTGCTTAACTGCTCTATGGTGGTTATATCATGTCTGTTGAGCAGGTTGGCGTACGATGCTTGTTGTTCCGGAGCTTGAAAGGGAGGTTAAACTTCTATGGGAATTAAGGGACAGCCGCAAGGTGTTTGTGGAGAAAACTTCCATACTTTTTTATTTGTTTATTTACCAGACCATGTAAGAGGGTGAGGGTTGATGTGGTGTAAAAGGTTACTCCATGTGGCCTGAGATCGCCAACTCAAGTCACAAAAACAGCGCCTCTGGAAAACCAGGGGTTGACTGCATTCTTTCACCCCTCCCCAGACCCCATAGTACAGGAGCCTTGTGCAATGGAATACCCCTTTTCCTCTTTACTAGACTATATTAAGGTTTTTCAAAATTATTGTGGAGATATGATGGGTCAATTCACCAGCATTGTGGTATTGATATATTACAGGCTAAAATTTAGAATTCAAGTGGCATTAAGCTTTCCTTTTTGTCCTTGGACATTAGGATACCTTGCAGGTCTTTGGTTCATTCAATAGTAATAATGTATAGAAGGTCTATTGGGACTTGAGGTTCTTCTTTTCCTCGGTAAAGGATTTCTTTTAAGGGTCTAGATGATGGAGGGGCATCCACACTTTTAGTCCACTATATCATCCATAGATATCCTCACTGCCTTTCAAGGGGTCATCTCTGAAAATGTAATGGTGGTAACATATAATACACATCGGCCTGATGTAAGTGGATTTCCATGCAGCAACTCAGGTTAATGAGGAATGAGCGGGATCATATTGAAGATAAAATCCATCATCTAAAGTGGTCTCTCAAGTAAGTACCATATTCTGACCCCAAAAAAAAAAAAAAATGTAAGTAGTATATAGAAAGATGCATAGATTATGGAAATTTGTGGTATTCAAAATGTCTACTGTTATTATGTATTTTCTTTTTCCTTTTTAATGAGGCAGTCAGTTTTATCTGTATTATTCAAACTGATGGTTTACCAGTCGGGTCTTCCAATTTTAGTTCAGGTCTCTATGTTGCTCGCTCAATTATTATTACTATTATCATTATTATTTTTGTAATTGTGAATTCTTTTCAGGTCATGTTTTGTAATAAACTTAATTTGTTGTATATATTTATATTAGCCAACTGTTGTCAATGGAGAAGCAATTCCCTATCCTTCCAAAGGAAGTGAGCACATCCATTCAAGCAATCTTCAATCATGTGAAGTGAAAGTGCTCTTAATTTCTATTAGTTCATTGTGTCTGTTTACGTATGCGTCCACATAATAATGATGTTGCTTCCCAAGTGGTTGCCTTAAGTTCTGGTAATAAATATGGTTTTGAACTTGACAAAAAGATGATGACAAAAACTGGAAAAGATGTTGGGGTTTCTAGCCAAGGTAGAAATTTTACCTGTCATTCATCCCGTATTAGATAATTCTAGTTTTTCACATTTCTCATGTGTACAGTTGATTCTTGCATCATGTCCTTTGATTTGATTTGCCATTAAATCCTACTACTTGAATTATGAGTCGTTTGTCTCTTAATAGTAAAGAAATTTATGGTTGCCTGCTCTTTATCCTAGTGTGGAATGATATTTTGGACTGGTGAAGTATGTTAAACATTGTCATTTTGTTCAGGTTTGAAAGTGTTAATCCTGAAGAGAAGCGAAAGTTATCCTCCGAGGTGGAAGAACTGGAGGTAAGGACAAAGCCAAGCGATATTTCTTTGGTATGACATTGATGATGACACATTCCTTTTCATCATTTTAATGTAGTCTCTAAGGAATCAAGTGCGCCTCAGCCATCAACTGGCTCAAAGAGATTGCCACCATAAGGTAAAGAATGTTGGTGTTATGTTTATTGTTTCCTCTTTGGCTGCTTGTTGGTCCTTAAATCCAGCTACATTAATGGAACCATGACTTCTCTTTTCATGAACAATTCAGTTTCACAAAGTCTGGGGACAACTTATGAAGACTGGATATCAGAACTCCCGCTTTGCCCATCAAGTAAGCTTTTTATGTTGTATCTATAAGCACCTGTCTTAATTTTTGTTGCTATCATGAATACTAGCTTGGCTAATGTGAACCAGCATGGTATTACTGTAGTATTGTCCAACAATGTAACCTCTTTTTATGTAGCTGCGTCCTGGCTTTTGGTCAGATGTAACCTAATGAGAGGTTTTATCACAAAAATTACCATATGCAGGTCGAGAGATTTGCCTGCCTCTATACAAGCCAAGTATCCAACTTAAGCCTGTACTCACCGGACAAATACTACAGACCCAGCGAAGACTTCATGCCTCATGAGTTTGATATTCTACCCCTGTGAATTTTTAGGCCTTGCCTGTTGAATCTTGGGACCAAAGTGAACCCAAACGAATTAATTTGCTTCTGGGAAAGCAAGATCTCCACAGCCTAGTGCTCACGAGGTTTGAGTTATCTCTCACTAACTGTAGTGGTATGGGAATGTAGTCTTAATTGTACATTTAGAAGCATTGCAGTCTCCTTTCCCTGTAATCTCAAGACAGCCCCAACTTTTATGAAAGAAATGGCTTTATGAATTGCGGTGTTGCAATGTGATTTACATTCGTGAATGCTAGTGTCGTCATTTATTGGTTTCCGACGTGCCAAACATCCTTCAGATTTAGCGCACGTACTACAAATTCGAAATTATACATTTTCTTAACGAGAGGATAGGTACATCCGGAGAGTTCGTAGATTGTACAATTATCTATTCCTTTTTCCCATGGCTGCCTGACCAACAAAATTATTTTTATTACCGTGAGGACACCCGCATGCTCATGCGGTCTTTTTTGAAAATTCCTCTCATATATTTATCATTCCATTTTAATCTGAAACTTGACTGGGGTTTCTTGAGCGCAGGTGATTGTAGTAGAGACATGACTTTCTAGGCACGTTGACGGGCTTTTCCCTTTCACTTTTCGTTCCCTTTACCTTTTCCCTGCTATCTGGATCATCCACTTAAAAGTCTGTTAATTCATTATGGTCTTAAAGAAAATTGACAGAACCTTATCATGTATGCTTGAACCCTTGTGGCAGGGTTCTCTAGAGTTCTTGGACTCCTGAATGTCTTAGATAGGTCTTCCAAACCTTCGCCTCAATAGACTGCATCTTCTGGACTTCTCGTTGTTACAACTTACATTGAAAAGCCAAAAAAACTACAATAGTCCAGATTGAGATTTGTTACATTTCAATCCAAAGTGGCCTTCTGGTATCACAGAATCACCCAAAGAATGATCATTTTTTTTTTTTTTTGTCAGGACAGAGTAGATTTTCATTAAGTAAATGAAAGATTTTAAGGATTACGATGATCTTCACAAAATCTAATATCACATTTTTTTCTTAGAATAGGACTTTGCCATCCCCATGATAAATGCGATCCCTTCCCTGCCCGACGAAAATCAGTTTTGGAAGTAAAGACCTTTAAAAACTTCAGTCGAGAGTCACGATTTTGAGGGTGGTCCCATGCTTGTTTTGCATGAATTAAAACAAGCATAGGTTTGTTAAAAAGGTAACAAACCTTTAAAACCAAGACCACCATCCTTCCTCCTTGTGGATGTTTCCCTCCCAGCCCCTCCAATGTGGCCATTCTCCGATTTAAGATATTTTCCACAAAAATCCTTTCAATCGGACAGACGAGCATATGCAGGTAATACTTGTACAACAGCCTTTCAGAAATATCTCCGTGCCAGCTCTTGACAGCAATTTTTATTTACAATCTTCTAGTTTTATACTAACATTCGATAAGATGCATGCAACGTCAGATATTTTGAAATTCTCCCGTCAGAGGGGATCCCAACATATTTCATTTTTTTTTTCCATTATGGTCACTCTCAACTCTGCAGCTAGGTTGTTCCTCAAGGACTTAGAACATCATCCTTGCTGAATTTTGTTGAGATTAATAGTCGATGCTGATTTAACACTTTTGAGACTTGTTGACATTCTCAAAGGGTTCCATCAAGGAAAAAGATGTCATCTACAAAAGGTAAGTGAAAGAATTATTGTTAAATTAAACCCCTTAAATAGAGCCATTCTCCATTGGCTTGTCAATAAGAGGGGACAACAACCCCTTGGATTTATCTTAGTGGCCACCCTTTCAACTTGGAAGGGAGAGATGGGGGGTTTGAATCCTCACCTTCTTAGGGGGTTGGGGTGGGGACGATTTAGTTTTAAAAGTGGATTTCGATTCTCACGCCCTGCAAAGAGATTGGGCAAGAGTCTAAGAGTGAGTGTTAGAGTAGAAATAGAGTATGACTGATAAAAAAAAAGATAAAACAAAACAAAAATAAAATAAGAGGGGACAACATATTTGCAACCAAAACAAATAAATAAAGAGACAAAGGGCCTTTTACCGAATTCCATGCGTAGGTTTGAAATAAGATAGAGGTTGCCCACTAAACCTAATGTTGAAAGTGATAGTCTTTGACATTGCACAACCAAGTTAATCCACTGTTGGACAAAATCCGTGCTTAACGAAAGTCCCATTCAACACAATTGTATGCCTTTTCCATTTTCAATTTCAATAAAACTTGCAATTTCTCTTGTCGATTTAGAATACGAATTTGGTGAAGAATCTCCAAAACCATCAAAAACACGAAGGCATTCTACTTCATAGAGATCAATTACAAGAGCCATGGTCTGTTTGCCAGAACCTTCACAATCACCTTGCAGTTGAAGTTGCACAAGCTTATTGCATGATATTCATTCATAATTTAAGGTAGAGAAACCTTAAAAATGAGAGTAATTTGGGTTGAGAAAGCCTAAAACAAAAAGGGATAAGTGCATAAGGATTCCTAAAATTTTTCAGAATAGTGCAATTAAATTATAAATTTTTTCAAAAAGTACAATTAAGTCTTTCCATTAAGTCCATCTAATTTGATTAACAAAATATATAGCATGTCTTTTTTGTTATTTTCTCTCTTATGCTGCGTTAATGTTAACTAAACCATGGAGCATAAGATTAAAGCAATGTTATTTTGGTCCAAATTCTAATTTTTAATCCTATATCTTAGTTAAATGTGACTAAAGAAAAGGCACAATTTTTTATTGAGAAAACAAACACAAATTAGGTTCCATTCGTTTCACGGAAAATATTTTCCATAAAGCCATTTTCCAGAAATATAACTATATTTTCCACTATTCGGTCGAAATCTAAAAATGAATTAGAAAATAATTTTTCCCGTTCCATAAAAAAAAAAAAATCCTCCATGAACCCATTTTAGGGCGCGCATGGTAAAATTTCTGAAAGCAGAAATTGATTTACGTAAATCAATTTCTCAATTTTATTAGGACAAGTTTGAAGAAAGAAAACCGTTTGATAACGACTCAAAATTTCTATTTAAAGCAATCCGTTTGATAACGAAAAAAATTTCTATTTTAGGAATAGAAATTGATTAGATAACAACATAGGAAATTCTCAAATATAAAATAATAGCCGAAATAATACTAAAATAATATAGAAAATCCTCAAATACAAAAAATAATCGAAATAATACTAATACATTAGAAAAGTTGAAAATACAATTTCATGGAATTTATATTACATGTGCTTACGTTTCCTATTACGTAATATTTTCTTTCGAAAAATAAACAACGTGGCAAAAAAAAATTGAAATTCAATTGTAGTGAATATGTCGTTGTGTTTTTGCGAAATTGATTTCACATTAATCAAATAAGTCTAATGATAGCCATGATTATAATAGTCTAATCTCCTAAAAAAATCCTAACTTCAAGTCTAATTCCAATTTCTTTCCAAATTTTGTTAAAAATATCCTCACCGTGTTCAAAAATCGTCACCAATTTTTTTCAAAATTATCAACACTAGGATTATTTAAAAATTTATTATCAAAATCTATATTTTCATCAACACTCTTACAAGAACAACATATTTCTTATTAGATCTCAAAATCGGATGAAACCCTAATGATTTGACCCATTTTTACCGCCTTAATATGAAGTTTATGATTAAAAAAATAGTTAGCCAAATAGAGTCGTTTGGCATACACGGAAGAGTAGGTGAAGAAAGACTCATTAGATATGAATATGACCAATTGACTATTACCATGCATAAAATCTCTTACGTGCAACAAATGAAGCCTTATTCATTCAATTCTCACCATCTAGCCCAATGGTTAAGATTTTCAATCAATATTGATTAGAATGATTATATTAAAAAATCATTAAAATATTTTGGACTAAATTAACTATTTCTATTTCTATTTCAATATTATTGATCTAAAATATTTTGGACTAAATTGAAAAGTTGAGAAAAAAATTTTTATTTCTATTTCTATTTCGAGAAACGAGAAAGCTAAAAATTTAGAACACGATTTCTTCGATTTCTCTATTTCCGGAATAGAAATCTGTTTTGAAATAGAGAAATCAAATTGCGTTACCAAACGGATTTCCAAACCATTTCCAAACTGTTAGAAAAAAGAAAGAAATTGAGAAGCAGAAATTTTATCATGCGCGCCAAACGAATATATATATATATATATATATATTTTTTTTAAAGTGATTTTTGTTCTTTTTCTTTTTCTTTTTTTTCCTTTCCTTTTCTTCTTCATTGGACGATCACCAACCACGGCGACTGGCCACAGGCAAGTTGGAGCCTCGCCTGATCAAGTGAGGTCGAGCTTGTCGACACCGGCAAGCTCAAGCTTGCCAGATTCGATCGAGCCTCGCCCAGGTGGGTGAATTTGGTGAGGCTTGAGCTTGCTCAAGGTCAATTAGGCGAGCTAGGGCCTCATGTTGATGTTTGGTGACCTCCAACAAGGTTCAAACGTCACTTAGATGGCTGGATGTGGTGGGGCTCGAGCTTGCTAGCCTATGGCGAGGCTCAAGCTTGCTTGAGGCCAATCGCCAGCTACCGTCGTGGCCAGTGACCAACCCATGAAGAAGAAAAGGAAAAAGAAAGAAAAGGAAAAAGAAAGAAAAGGAAAAAAAAAAAAAAAAGAGAGAAAAGGAAAAGAAAAAGAATGGAAAATAATTAAAAATTGATTTTAATTTTTTTAAATAAAAGGAAAAAGGTATTTGATAAAGGAAAGTGAGGTGAAAGAAGGTGTGGAAAATATTTTACTCATTCTCAAAAGTGAAAAACATTTTCCCAAATCTTAGAAGACTTCTTTCTTGAAAGAAGACTTCTTTCCTTTCAAGGACAATATTTTTCCCAACTAATTCATTTTTCTTGAAACAAATATCAGAAAATTCAGAAAATGTTTTCTTACAAGTTATTTTCTGTTAAACGAATGCAAAAAAGCAAAAAAGTCACAGCCAAAACCACCAAATGGTGAGGCAAAATGATTAGATGGGTGCAGCAACTCTACCCGACCATCACCGAAATGAACCGATGAGGGCGATCCTCTCTCATATGTGGCTTCTTTTCTTTCTTTTATATATATTTTTGGAAAAATATTGAAGCATTTTTATCTTTATAATCTCATTTAAATCCATCCAAGAAAACTTTCATTTAAATAAGATATGGGGTAAAAAAAAATTAGGAATTGAACCATAACACGTTGTTTTTAGTCTTATAATGCCACGTAGGAAAGAAAATCATTGGATAATCGATAACAATTCATGTTTCATTGTTCAACTATGGACAGAATCAACGAACTAATAATTATGGGTGACAACGGACTTCGGATTGTGCTAATAATGAGCCTTGGGAGATGATGCCGAATGTGTTATTTTGATGCGTGAAGGGTTGAGTGATTCAAGAACGGAGATTTTTCAAAGGGGATTTTTTGGGTTAACTGTATGGAGTAGTGTATACGGTGAAGAAACGAAAAGGAATAAGAAAAGATAGAGCGATATCCTTCCAAGGTTAAAGGTCACGCCACCAACCAAAGAAGAAGATCGAGATCTACGAAGCTCACCACCAAGGCCTAAAGCTTCCACCAGCCAAGGATAAAGGACTTCGGGATAGGAGAAGCTCACCACCAAGGCCTAAAGATTCCACCAACCAAGGATAAAGGGCTTCTTGGCTCACCACCAAGGAGTGATCTACGCTCCAAGGATAAAGAAACCGAAAGGAGTTACCCACTCTCCAAAGGAGTTCACTCAAGTTGAGGAAATCTCACAATTCTCATTCATGAAATTCGTATCTCCCCTACATTGGATAGTTTCCCCTATTTATAGGAGAATTTTAGCCTTAGGAAATATTAAAAACAAACTTTAATGACCTAGGAACTTAAACGTTCGACTCTTAAGTTACATAAAAATAAAAACAGCTAGGAACTTAATAAAACGCCTTTACTAACACGGGAACTAAATGCCTTTAATCTTCGGCCTTCCACATTCTCGAACCGTTAGCTTTCCGTGTTCTTGAACCTTTGGCTTTCCATATTCTTGCACCACTTTCGTGAACCTCTAGCCTTCCCAAAATTCGAGCCCCTCCCTTGACCAGAAAATAATCCTCCTGAAACTTCATCAATTGGTCATACAAGAAATATAAAATGGCCTCCCATTGATAGGTATCGATAAACCACAAAGTATTGATAAGTAATTAACATTATTAATTCAAAATGATCCATCGAAGTACATAATGCCCAACTTCTTTATTTGCTTGGATAAGCATCAATGGCTCTGAGTTGGTTGATGGAGCTATGTTGGATTCTCCCACATCATCCTCCCTGGGTTGTTTGAGATTTGTCCTCAAATCTAGAAGGTTTTTATCCTCCAAGTAAGGAGAAAGGTCTCCCACGTTGAATGTTACCGAAACTCCAAACTCTCTCAAAAGGTCAATCCTGTAAGCATTGTCACCAATTCGCTCAATAACTTTAAATGGACCATCAGCTCTAGGCATGAGCTTGTTCTTTCGACGAAATGGAAATCTCTCATTCCTCAAGTGAAGCCATACAAGATCACCCGGTTGAAATTGAGTCTTCTTGTGATGTTGATTAGCTTTCTTCTTGTAAGATTCATTGGCCTTTTCAATGTTGGATCGAATTTGCTCATGGAGCTTCTTCATTGATTCAGCTCTTTTCTTGCCATCAAAGCTCACTTGAGAGTTAGACGGAATTGGAATCAAATCAATGGGTGTGAGAGGGTTAATTCCATACACAACTTCAAATGGCGATTGACCAGCAGTATAACTTGGTGATCAATTGTAAGCAAATTCAGCATGCGTGAGCTTTAAATCTCAATCTTTCAACGATTTACTCAACATACCACGAAGAAGAGTGGTTAGAGTACGATTTGTTACCTCCGTTTGGTCATTGGTTTGTGGATGACAAGCTGTGCTAAATAAGAGTCTTGTACCAAGCATTCTCCATAGAGTCCTCCAGAAGTAGCTTAAGAATTTGGAATCACGATCCGACACAATGGTCTTTGGTACTCCATGAATGCGGATAATCTCTTTGAAATATAATTCAACAATATGAGATGCATCATTGGTCTTGTGACATGGCACGAAATGAGCCATTTTAGAGAACCGATCGACGACCACCGTGATAGCATCTTTTCCTCTTTGAGTTCTTGGTAGAGCCACAATGAAATCCATGCTAACATCCTCCCAAGGCTACAATGGTACCGGAAGTGGAGTATACAAACCTTGATGGAAATGGCTTTTTGATCTTTGACAAGTTGCACACCTCGAGATGATAGCATGCACATCTCCACTCATCTTTGGCCAATAGAAATGCTCTTGAAGAACCTCAAGAGTTTTGTTAATACCAAAATGACAAGCCAATCCTCCACCATGCGCCTCTCGAATCAGCAATTCGCGAAAAGAACTCTATGGCACACATAATTGATTTCCTTTAAAAAGAAATCCATCTTGGAAAGAATATATACCTTGAACTCCCTGCTTGCAATTGTTGATGATAGAGGAGAATTCCGCATCTTCAGAATAAAGTTCTTTCAATGATTGAAATCCGAGAATCCTAGAGTCCACAACCGCAAGCATAGAATATCTTCTCGATAAAGCATATGCTACAACATTAGTGTGCCCCGGTTTATATTTTGAGACGGAAGAAAAGGATTGAAGAAATTCTACCCATTTTGCATGTCTCGAATTAAGCTTGCGTTGGCTACTAATAAACTTAAGCGCCCATGATCAGAATGAATGACAAATTGCTTTGGCCTCAAATAATGACTCCAATGATCAAGAGCTCGGACGATGGCATAGAACTCTTTGTCAGAAGTTGAATAATTCCTCTTGGAATCAGATAACTTCTCGCTGAAATATGCCAATGATTTTTGTGCTTGCTGTTGGGGTTTCAAGAATCATGTATAAGAGAAATTAATGAAATGAATGCAGCGGAAACAAAGATATGTATTACACATGATTCTCCTAAGGCGTTGTTCGTGCGTTTTAATCAAAAATCTAAACATAAAAAGGGAGTTAAACGAAATACCTCTCGAAGCGCGCTTTGAAACGAGTTGGTTCGAATGTTCTACAGTTCGAGTCCCACAAGCGTCGGACCTCTAGTTCAGACACACCAACAACGAATGTCGAACAGAAGAGAGAACTTTCGAATATTCACCACTTCGATCATGCTAGCAATCACGTAGAAACAATCCGCCGTATTCTTGATGTATAGTAGTCACGGCCCGAACGAGATAACGCTCTTCTTTCTTGCGCCTCAAAGACACAAGAACACGCACACACTTTGCTCTATGTTTTCAGCAAAGCATCTTCTCTCTAAAAAACACAAACGCACACCCACCTTTCTCTGTTTTCAACCCATTGAAGTGTCGCCAAAAACCAACTCTTTAAAATAAAAATATAAACTGATCAGCAACGGTTGCTGATCGTCCCCACTCATGCACGAACAATCATGCATGAGCGGTTGCTCATCCACGACTTCGTGTATGAGCGGTTGCTCATGCACGACTTCGTGCATGATGGTTAGCAACTGCTGACCTTTCATGCACGACTTCGTGCATGATGGTTAGCAACTGCTGACCTTTCATGCACGATTTCGTGGATGATGGTTAGCTGACCATCCAAGTTTCATGCATGTACTTCGTGCACATGCATGAAGCTTTATCTATTATTTTATTATTGGTTATTAAAAGGTATTAATTAATTAATTAATTAATTAATTAATTAAACGAACAAAGAATTAATTAATCAATTCCTTTTAAAATTAAAATAACATAATCCTTATATGTACAATTGAAATTCCTAATGTGTAACTATTACATAGCAGCTTTAGGGCATACATCTAACAATCTCCCACTTGCACTAAAGCCAACTTGTTTGCTACCTCAAACCCATTTTGTCAATTCATTGCTATTAATTAAATAATAATAATGAAATTACACAATTGGGGTACGTTAACATATATCCACTTTGGGCATGCGTGTGCATCATATGCAAGTAAACTCGTGACTATAATACAAATTAAATTAAATCTCATTTAATTTAATTTCAAATCGACTCAATTCGATTGCAGTAATTGCAAACACATTTGCAATAATATTTCTCTCTTGTTCCACGTCATCCTAATTGTTTATGGTGTGTGACATCCCTAGGTTCATCACTAAGCTGGTAGTAAGACTTGTACTAACACATTAGTACTTCCAAAAGAATTAATTGTCTCAATTAATCTTTTAGGTCCTACAAGTCACGATCGACATCTAGCAATATGTCATGGCTACCCAGATAGTGTGAATACTTTAAGAACATAATGAACCTGTCAACTTTGGCTATAGTGTAATTCAATCCCTCTGTCTTACTATGTCCCGATCAAACAAAGACCATGAAATATTTGTCAAGTCATTAATTCGATCATATGCACAAATCTGATTGACATGCATTTTATTCGAGACATAAACATTTTATTCTCGGTTACAACCCCGGCCGAGGATTTCAATGCATTGTCACAATTAGATTGCATAGGACATCATTATCATACCTTGCATATAACAAGGAGACAGATTCCATATTGCGCACACATGTAACTTCATATATGAACAAACTATGACCATTAGGTATAAGGACGGATCAATGACCCGGCATTATGTGCACCCGTGAACCATAGTTGTTTAATACACAAGTTAACACTGTGCCTTAAGTCTAAGGATTATTTACACAAGACCAAAGCATGAACAATTAGAGATTGATCACGCTAAAAGCTTTTATGTCGCTAATCATTCCATATGCGTCACGTTCAGTGAATTTGTCTAATACAAACACCTGTGTTCTAACTCATGCATCATAATACCCAATGACATGTAACTCATCATTCCCTTAAGTATTCAATACTTAATGACGAAGTTAAGAACACACCAGCCTCAACAGGATTATTAATATCCACTCAATAATCCATTGACCGAGAACGATTTAAAGATTCAGTCTAACTATGAACCAGTCACATATATTCTTGACGTGGTCTAGTTACAACTGATCTTATGGAATCATTCATCAATATAAAATAATTGGACAAATGAATGAATATGTCATTGCATTAATTAAATAATAATAATGAAAGTACAATTGAAATCCCTAATATGTAACCATTACATAGTAGCTTTAGGGCATACATCCAACAATCTCCCAGTTGCACTAAAGCCAACTTGTTTGGTACCTTAAACCCATTTTGTCAATATGTCTTTCAAAAGAAGACTAAGGTAAGGCCTTAGTGAAGGGATCTGCCACGTTTTCTGCTGAGGCAATTTTCTGCACGGCGATATCACCTATCCCAACAATTCTCTGATGAGATGGAAGCATCTCTCAATGTGCTTGGACTTCTGGTGAGACCTTGGATCCTTAGCTTGAGCTATCGCCCCATTGTTATCACAAAACAATGTGATCGATTACTCAATTGAAGGAACGACTCCAAGTTCAGAAATAAACTTTTTCATCCAAGCGGCTTCCTTTGCTGCTTCAGAAGCAGCTACATACTTTGCCTCAGTAGTGGAATCGGTAGTTATACTTTGTTTGGAACTTTTCCAACTAACTGCACCACCATTAAATGTAAAGACAAACCCAGACGTAGACTTATAATCATTAGGATCCGATTGAAAATCAGAATCAGTATAAGTTACAACTTTAAACTCTCCTTCTCCATATATCAAGAATAAATCTTTAGTCCTTCGCAAGTACTTAAGAATATTCTTGACTGCTATCCAGTGCTCTTCTCCTGGATCAGACTGATATCTACTAGTAATACTTGCGCAATATCGGGTCTAGTACATAGCATAGCATACATTATGCTTCCAATAGCGGATGCATATGGTATCTTTTCCATCCGCTCTCTTTCTTCAGGAGTGTTGGGACACATCTCCTTAGAAAGACGGATCCCTTGCCTAAAAGCAATAATTCTCTCTTGGAACATTGCATGTTAAACTGTGTTAACACTTTGTCTATGTACGTAGATTGTGAGAGGCCAATCAATCGTCTTGATCTATCTCTATAGATCTTGATACCTAAAATGTAGGTTGCCTCTCCTAAATCTTTCATGGAGAATTTCTGTGACAAGAATAGTTTTATCGACGATATCATTGGTACATCATTTCCAATCAAAAGTATATCATCGACATACAAAACCAGAAATACAATTGAACTCCCACTGATCTTGTTATATACACAAGGTTCATCCGGATTTTTGATTAAGCCAAACGATTTGACTACCTCATCAAAACAGATGTTCCAACTTCTGGAGGCTTGTTTGAGTCCATAAATGGATCTCTTAAGCTTACACACCTTTTTTTTTTTTTCACTATTGGATTCAAAACCCTGTGGCTGTTCCATATAGATGTCCTCATCGAGAAAACCATTTAGAAAAGCCATTTTGACATCCATCTGGAATATCTCATAATCCAGGTGTGCAGCTATAGCCAACATAATCCGAATGGATTTTAGCATGGCCACAGGTGAGAAAGTTTCGTCAAAATTAATTCCTTCTTTTTAACGATATCCTTTCGCCACCAGCCGTGCTTTGTAAATTCCAATTTGACCTTCAACATTCATCTTCCTCTTGAAGATCCATTTACAGCCAATTGGTACAATACCATCATGCAGGTTAGTCAAGGTCCATACCTCATTAAAATACATTGAATCCATTTCGGATTTCATGGCTTCTAGCCATTTACCAGAATCGATGTCCAACATCGCCTCCTCATAGGTTTTAGGATCACCGGGTTGATCACTATCATTCACAATGAATAATGGTTCAATATGATCAACCGAGTGTCTATAATGAGCAGGTGGGCGAGATGTTCTCGCACTTCTCCTAAGAGTGTGTATCATAAGCTCCCACTAAATTAGAGATTGGTATCTGAACTCGGTTGTTTGATACTTCATTATTTTCTTCTTGTAAGACTATTTTCCGCCCAGCACCACTTTCTTGGATGAACTGATTCTCCAAAAAAGAAGCGTGCTTGCATACCAAAATTCTTTGGTCTGAATGAAAATAGAAATAATATCCAAGAGTTTCCTTTGGATATCCAATGAAGTGACCTTGTTCAGATCTTACCTCCAATTTTTCCATTTTCAGCTTTTTCATAAAAGCTGGACAACCCCAAATCTTAATATGATTAAGACTAGGTTTCCTACTATGCCATATCTCATAGGGCGTAGTTGGAATAGATTTGGACGGCACTCTATTCAGTATATATACAGCTGTCTTAGGGGCATATCCCCAAAGGGATATTGGCAAATCGGTGTAACTCATCATAAATCGTACCATATCTTATAAAGTACGATTTCTTCGTTCAGATACACCATTATGTTCTGGAGTTCCAGGAGGTGTCCATTGTGATAAAATGCCATTCTCTTTAAGAAAGTTCAGGAATTCAGTACTAAGGTATTCACCTCTTTGATCTGATCGAAGAGCCTTAATACATTTTCCTGTTTGTTTCTCAACTTCAGCCTTGAATTCCTCGAACTTTTCAAATGATTCAGATTTATACTTCATGAGGTATAAATAACCATACCGTGACTGATCATCGGTGAAGGTAATTAAGTAATTATAACCACCTCTAGCAGTTTCATTAATTGGTCCACATACATCTGTATGTATTAATTCTAATATGTCAGCAGCTTGCGCACTTTGTCCCACAAAAGGTGCTTTGATCATTTTTCCTAGAAGACATGCCTCACAAGTCGAGTATGACTCAAAATTTGAAGGATCAATGTATCCATCATTACTCAACTTGTTAATTCTGTCTTCTCCAATATGACCTAATCGGAGATGCCAAACATACTTTTTATTTGGACCGTCTCTTGGGTGTTTATTAGTTATGGCATTTATATCAATTCTATTTTGCTTATTGACATTGGTAATCGCATTACCGGACATTGTAATGGTATAAAGATTGTTGGTCAATAAGCTAGAACCAACACATATTCTATTATGATAAATAGAACATACATCATCAGCAAAAGAAAATTCATAATTCTCTTTACCCAAACGAGGTATAGAGATGATGTTCATAACAGCATTCTTATAATGTAAACAGTTCTTTAAAACCATTACATGTCCAGAAGGCAAAAATAAATGAAAAGTCCCTATAGCTAATGCAGCAACTCTTGCTCCATTGACAAACGTTAGGACAATGTCATTTCGCCTTAGCATCCTGCTTATTTCCAGATTCTGCAAAGACATACAAATATGTGAAGTTGCAGCAGAATCTAGAACCCATGAGCTGGATTCAGCACTAACCATAAGATTAGTTTCAATAAACATAGACACCATACCTTCATAAGGTTGGTTCTTTGGCTTGACTTTCAAGCTCGCGAGGTACCTCCTACAGTTCTTCTTCCAGTGCCCTTTGACACCACAGTAATGACATTTCCCTTTATTAATCATGGGTTTTGGTTGCACAACAGGTTTGGCAAGCTTCTTCCATTTATTATTCTTTAAAATAGTCTTACCCCTTGAAGAAGAAGCCTTAGCCATAGCCACTACATTTGAACTTGTGTTATGCATTTCCTTCTCATAAACTACTAGCATACTATATAACTCAACAAGAGTTTTCTCCATCTTATGCATGTGGAAGTTTTGGGCAAAACCAGAGAAGGAATTGGGTAAAGATTGGAGGATCAAATCCACAGCTAACTCATTGTCCATAACGAGATTCAGCTTAGCCAATTCTTCAATGTGCCAGATCATTTTCAAAGCATGATCATTAATAGATGATCCTTCAGCCATCCTCATATGGTACAATGCCTTAGATATCTCATATCTAGAGATTTGACTATTCTCATCAAAGTATTCCTTTAAGTGCAAAATGATTGACCCAGCATCTTCCATAGATTTATACTTCTTCTGTAATTAATTATTCATAGAAGCAAGCATATATGACCTAACTTTTAAGTCATCGTCACGCCACTTACCATAAATGACACGCTCCTCTTGGGTCCCACCCTCAGGAAAGGAGGTTGGCATCTTTTCATCAAGCACATACCCAATTCTTTCTGAATTGAGAACAATTCTCAAATTCCTCACCCAATCAGTGAAATTGGGTCCAGTCAAACAATTCTTGTCAAGTATAGAAGCGAGTGGGTTTGTGGTCACCATTTTTCAGAGTAATAATATATCTGTTGTAGAAAATAAATTGTTAGCCATTGTGATGCGTGATGGGTTGAGTGATTCAAGAACAGAGATTTTTTCAGAGGGGATTTTTGTGGTTAAGTGTATGGAGTAGTGTATACGGGGAAGAAATGGAAAGGAATAAGAACAGATAAAAACAATCTCCTTCCAAGGTATAAAGGCAGCGCCACCAACCAAGGATGAGGATCGAGATCTACGAAGTTCACCACCACGGCCTAAAGCTTCCACCAGCCAAGGATAAAGGGCTTCTTGGTTCACCACCAAGGAGTGATCTATGCTCCAAGGATAAAGAAACCGAAAGGAGTTATCCGCTCTCCAAAGGAATTCACTCAAGTTGAGGAAATCTCACAATTCTCATTCATAAAATTCGTCTCCCTTACATTGGATAGTTTTCCCCTCTTTATAGGAGGGTTTTAGTGTTAATGCATATTAAAAACGGACCTTAATAGCCTAGAAACGACACCTTAATACATATTAAAAACAGACCTTAATAGCCTAGAAACCGAAACCTTCGACTCTTGGGCTGCATAACAATAAAGACACATAATAACTTAATAAAAGCCTTTATTAACACGGGAATTAAATGCCTTTAATCTTCGGCCTTCTCGCATTCTTGAACCTTCAAATTCGAGCTCCTCCCTTGACTAGAAAATAATCATTCTGAAACTTCACCAACTGGTCATTCAAGACATTTAGAATGGCCTCCCATTGAAAGTTATCGATATACCATGAAGTACCGATAAATAATTGACATTATTCATTGAAAATAATCCAACGAAGCACATAATGTCCAATTTCTCTCTTTGCTTGAATAAACATTGATGGTTCCGAGTTGTTGGATGGAGCTACATTGGATGCTCCCGCATCATCCTCCCCGGGTTGTTTGAGATTTGTCCTCAAATCTAGAAGGTTTTCATCCTCCAAGAATATCTTCTTGATAAAGCATCTGCTACAACATTAGTGTGCCCCGGTTTATATTTCGAGACAAAAGAAAAGGATTGAAGAAATTCTACCCATTTTGCATGTCTCGAATTAAGCTTGCGTTGGCCACTAATAAACTTAAGCGCCTCATGATCGAATGAAGGACAAATTGCTTTGGCCTCAAATAATGACTCCAATGATCAAGAGCTCGGACAATGGCATAGAACTCTTTGTCATAAGTTGAATAATTCATCTTGGAATCAGATAACTTCTCGCTGAAATATGCCAATGGTTTTTGTGCTTGCACCAGAACAGCACCAATACCAACTCCGCTTGCATCACACTCAACTTCAAATACTTTATCAAAATCAGGAAGTGCAAGAATCGGAGACTCACAAAGTTTCTGCTTGATTACCTCAAAGGTGTTTTGAGCAGTCTGTGTCCATTCAAAAGCACCATTCTTCATGCATTCAGTTATAGGAGCCATGACGGTACTAAAATTTTTGACAAACCGTCGATAGAAAGAAACAAGTCCATGAAAACTTCTTACATCAAAAATAGACTTCGGAACCGGCCAAGTCTTCATAGCTTCTACCTTGGCTTGATCAACAGAGATTCCATCTTTGGAAACCACATAACCAAGAAACACAATGCTTGGAGAGAAGAACTCACATTTCTCTATTTTAGCATATATTTTTCGTTCTCTCAAGACATTAAAGACCTGTGTTAGATGAGAGATATGCTCCTCCTCATTCCTACTATAAACAAGAATATCGTCGAAATAAACAACGACAAATTGACCAATAAAGGAACGAAGAACCTCATTCATAAGTCTCATGAAGGTACTCGGAGCATTAGATAATCCGAATGGCATAACCAACCACTCATAAAGGCCTCCCTTGGTCTTGAAAGCTGTCTTCCATTCATCACCTTCTCGCATTCTGATTTGATGATATCCACTCCTCAAATCTATCTTTGAAAACACAGAAGAACCATATAATTCATCTAGCATATCATCAAGTCTAGGTATAGGGTACCTATACTTAATGGTGATATTGTTGATGGCCCGGCTATCAACACACATCCGATATGTACCATCCTTCTTAGGCACAAGTAGAGCCGGAATAGAGCAGGGACTCATGCTTTCTCGAACGTATCCTTTGAAAATAAGTTCATTGACTTGTCTTTGCAACTCCTTTGTATCCTCCGGATTGCATCGATAAGCTGGCTTGTTTGGTAGCGACGCACCGGGGATCAAATCAATTTGATGCTCAATACCTCTTATGGGAAGGTAATCCAAGTGGCAAATCCTCCGGAAACACATCTGCAAATTCTTTCAACAAGCAATGCATTTTTGGATGTATGGGTCGCTCTATCTCACTCTTTTTCTCGACCACAAGCAAAGCAAAAACATTATTTTGTTTGCTAATGGCTCTCTCAACCCGTGTCTCACTCAAGAACAGATTTTCCTTACAAGTGTTTCCCTCCCCAGGTTGTATCGAATAAGGGCTCAATGGTAAAAGAGTAATGCATTTTTGTTCCTTCGAAAAGAGTATGTGTTTTTCCGACCGTCATGCATAGCATTTATATCAAATTGCCACGGTCTACCCAATAACAAGTGGCATGCCTCCATTGGAATCACATCACATACAACCTCATCTCGATAGTTCTTCTCAATCGAAAATGATATAATAACACGTTTGGTTACCTTGAGTTCATTCCCTTGATTGAGCCATTGGAGCTTGTATGGTTGAGGATGTTTCGTTGTTGGAAGCTTCAACTTGTCGACAAGAGTTGTCGAAGCAACATTGGTGCAGCCCCACCACCGATGATCACCGAACACACCTTTCCATTAATAGTGCAACGCGTGTGAAATATATTCTCCCTTTGCTCTTTATTAGGAGAAACTTCAACATGCAATGCTCTTCGGATGATCAACAGCTCACCATCATCAGCTTTCTCCACAACTTCTTCTTCCCGATCAGATTCGGAAATATTTTGGTCTTCATTATCATCAGCGTCTTGATGCGCCGAATTGATCTCCTCAATTTCTTGAAGAGTCATAACTCTCCGATTTGGACAATTTGCTTGTAAATGCCCAAAGCCATGGCACTTAAAGCATTTCCTTGCATCACCTTCAAACTTCTTTTGGACTTCTTTGGAAGGCTCGCATTCTTTCCTTGCCTCTGTCTTTTATCGATGAACTCTCGCCCTTGCTTGAGGAAGCACCCTTAAAATAGGTTGTCGCCTTTGTTGAGGTTCGGAGGAAAACCTCTTGCTCTTCAATTGTTTTTCCACTTTTATGGCTAACTTGCATACGTCTTCAAAGGACCAATACGGTTGAAGTTCAACCATATCAGCAATTTCTCGATTCAAGCCGCCAAGAAAACGAGCGATGGTTTGCTCGGGAACTTCTGGAACTTCACTCCTCATTTTGAGTTGTTCAAACTCACGAATGTATTCTTCAACGCTCATCCCATGTTGTCTTAGGGAGTTCAGTTTGAGGAAGAGATCTTGCTTATAGTTGTCGGGCAAGAACCTCTTCTTCATCAACTTCTTGAGTTTTTCCCAAGACTTGATTCGGCCTTTTCCTTCCCTTGCTCGTTGATGCTTTAGATTCTCCCACCATAGAGAAGCATATTTGGTCAACCTTAGGATAGCCACCTTACATTTCTTCTCATCCGAATAGGATTTGAATTCAAAAATTCGTTCGGTTTTGTGTAGCCAATCTACAAAGTCGTCGGGATTAAGATTACCGTCAAACTCGGGGACCTCCACTTTAATATCTCTTTCATCCTCCTTATGCCTCCCTCTCCGTCTTCGTCTTCGAATTGGAGATTCAGAATCACTAGAGTGCAAAATTGTTCGGTTGTCTCCAGTGGACTCGGAATCGACATCAGAATTTTGACGAGATTCAGAATCGTCACGCCGATGCCGTTCATTGGGACGCCTTGCTGGTTGTCCTTCTCTCGCCGGATTCTCTAGAAGATTGAGGACTCGCTCCATTTGTTGTTGAAGATTTTGGATTGCACGATCTCACCTTTCGTTGTGCGCTTGCTCCAAAGTCAAGCCTCTAGGAACTTGTTCATCCATCAGGAATTTGTAACAAAAGAAAGAAAGGAATCACTCAAATGAGTTGAACCTTGAGCTCTGATACCAATATTTTGATGCGTGATGGGTTGAGTGATTCAAGAACAGAGATTTTTTCAGAGGGGATTTTTGTGGTTAAGTGTATGGAGTAGTGTATACGGGGAAGAAATGGAAAGGAATAAGAACAGATAAAAACAATCTCCTTCCAAGGTATAAAGGCAGCGCCACCAACCAAGGATGAGGATCGAGATCTACGAAGTTCACCACCACGGCCTAAAGCTTCCACCAGCCAAGGATAAAGGGCTTCTTGGTTCACCACCAAGGAGTGATCTATGCTCCAAGGATAAAGAAACCGAAAGGAGTTATCCGCTCTCCAAAGGAATTCACTCAAGTTGAGGAAATCTCACAATTCTCATTCATAAAATTCGTCTCCCTTACATTGGATAGTTTTCCCCTCTTTATAGGAGGGTTTTAGTGTTAATGCATATTAAAAACGGACCTTAATAGCCTAGAAACTGACACCTTAATACATATTAAAAACAGACCTTAATAGCCTAGAAACCGAAACCTTCGACTCTTGGGCTGCATAACAATAAAGACACATAATAACTTAATAAAAGCCTTTATTAACACGGGAATTAAATGCCTTTAATCTTCGGCCTTCTGCATTCTTGAACCTTCAAATTCGAGCTCCTCCCTTGACTAGAAAATAATCATTCTGAAACTTCACCAACTGGTCATTCAAGACATTTAGAATGGCCTCCCATTGAAAGTTATCGATATACCATGAAGTACCGATAAATAATTGACATTATTCATTGAAAATAATCCAACGAAGCACATAATGTCCAATTTCTCTCTTGGCTTGGATAAACATTGATGGTTCCGAGTTGTTGGATGGAGCTACATTGGATGCTTCCGCATCAGGATGATCAGCAACGGTTGCTGATCGTAAATCGATCAACAACCATTGCTGATCAGTTTATATTTTTATTTTAAAGAGTTGGTTTTTGGCGACACTTCAATGGGTTGAAAACAGAGAAAGGTGGGTGTGCGTTTGTGTTTTTAGAGAGAAGATGCTTTGCTGAAAACAAAGAGCAAAGTGTGTGCGTGTTCTTGTGTCTTTGAGGTGCAAGAAAGAAGAGCGTTATCTCGTTCGGGCCGTGATTACTATACATCAAGAATATGACGGATTGTTTCCACGTGATCGCTGGCACGATCGAAGTGGTGAATATCCGAAAGTTCTCTCTTCTGTTCGACGTTCGTTGTTGGTGTGTCTGAACTAGAGGTTCGACGCTTGTGGGACTCGAACTGTAGAACATATGAACCGACTCGTTTCAAAAAGCGTTTCAAGAGGTATTTCGTTTAACTCCCTTTTTTGTTTAGATTTTTTATTAAAACGCACGAACAACGCCTAAGGAGAATCATGTGTAATACATATCTTTGTTTCCGCTGCGTTCATTTCGTTAATTTCTCTTATACATGATTCTTGAAACCCCAACAGTGGTACCAGAGCCAACCTTCGGCGTTTTTCATGCGTTTAATTGATTCGTAGTTCAAAAATATATTTTTGCGTTCTAATGGCCAATTTATTTTTATTAAGAGAATTGGTTCTTTTGCTCACATGTGGCCTATAGAAGTTGATTGATTTATGTGATAAATTTAATGAACTAAGCAAAAATTAGAACTAAATCAATTTTGAATCAAAAATCCATAACTTGTTATACTTTTTGTTTATATTCTACAAATGATATGCAGAATTTTATGCATATCTTCCAGAGCTTTAAATTTTGAATTTATGGCTCGTATGGAAGGGTGGTGATCATGGAAAAATCCCTAATTGTTGTGATTGTTGTATGGATGAATGTATGATGATTACAGGTATTCTTTTTGGGGATGTAATTATTAAATAAAGGCCGCGTCCTTCCTTTTATATTTATTTTTATGAAATGTAATTTTAGTATAGTTTAGTATTTCAATTATTGATGCAAATACTACAAGAAAGGAGGAGCCATTGGAGGAGCCATTAAACCGGTGAGCTATTTCGGCCTGGTCTTTGAAGAGTTCAAAGATTGAAGAAAAAGTGAATAGCAGGTCCATATTATTAAAACATTAAAATGGCTAAATGGGTCTTTTTGGCTCGAGACCTATTGAACCATAATTCCATGATCATCACATAGGATAGATATTATGTGATATGTATTTTTTTTTTATTGTTTTTATGGTATCTTGCAAAGTGAGACCATTAATAACGACTCAATCTCCTTACAAAAAATATTAAGTCGAAGCGGGTTTTGGACTCGTGGCCTTCCATTGTCGTGATTTGATCCAATATTATAGTGGTTAACTAACCGGTTATGGATACATAGGGATTAATTACCATTTATAATATTGGACCACTCCATTATGCATATGATGCTATGGGGTTGAAGCCAAATGATTTCTAATAACTGTCAGGTGAGGGAATCATTTGTGTTTTTCAATACTTGCATGAGACGATGGGCTAGACTTAACTATGATCATGATGCCACTAACTGTTAGGTGAGGCTTTCATGGTCTAGAGGTGGACCATGAAAGCCTCACCTAAGTTATGATTGGGATTCGCATATGATGCGTTAAACATGCTGGTTCACTCACTAAGTTCATAGGACACCAATAACTGTTAGGTGATGTGGACTTTGGGCTAGTGGGACTCCAATCCCCACTAGTAATCTTTACCCAACAAAGATTACCGCTTCCCATCTTAAGGAGTATGTGATTCGAAGATAAATTTAGTGGGAGGATCTATTTCATTTAAAGACCAAAATGAAATAGTTATTATGAAAAGTACAATGTGATGCGGGAGCATCCAATGTAGCTCCATCCAACAACTCGGAACCATCAATGTTTATCCAAGCCAAGAGAGAAATTGGACATTATGTGCTTCGTTGGATTATTTTCAATGAATAATGTCAATTATTTATCGGTACTTCATGGTATATCGATAACTTTCAATGGGAGGCCATTCTAAATGTCTTGAATGACCAGTTGATGAAGTTTCGGAAGGATTATTTTCTGGTCAAGGGAGGAGCTCGAATTTGAAGGTTCAAGAATGCAGAAGGCCGAAGATTAAAGGCATTTAATTCCCGTGTTAATAAAGGCATTTATTAAGTTATTATGTGTCTTTATTGTTATGCAGCCCAAGAGTCGAAGGTTTCGGTTTCTAGGCTATTAAGGTCTGTTTTTAATATGTATTAAGGTGTCGGTTTCTAGGCTATTAAGGTCTGTTTTTAATATGTATTAAGGTGTCAGTTTCTAGGCTATTAAGGTCCGTTTTTAATATGCATTAACACTAAAACCCTCCTATAAAGAGGGGAAAACTATCCAATGTAAGGGAGACGAATTTTATGAATGAGAATTGTGAGATTTCCTCAACTTGAGTGAATTCCTTTGGAGAGCGGATAACTCCTTTCGGTTTCTTTATCCTTGGAGCATAGATCACTCCTTGGTGGTGAACCAAGAAGCCCTTTATCCTTGGCTGGTGGAAGCTTTAGGCCGTGGTGGTGAACTTCGTAGATCTCGATCCTCATCCTTGGTTGGTGGCGCTGCCTTTATACCTTGGTAGGAGATTGTTCTTATCTGTTCTTATTCCTTTCCATTTCTTCCCCGTATACACTACTCCATACACCTAACCACAAAAATCCCCTCTGAAAAAATCTCTGTTCTTGAATCACTCAACCCATCACGCATCAAAATATTGGTATCAGAGCTCAAGGTTCAACTCATTTGAGTGATTCCTTTCTTTCTTTTGTTACAAATTCCGATGGATGAACAAGTTCCTAGAGGCTTGACTTTGGAGCAAGCGCACAATGAAAGGCGAGATCGTGCAATCCAAAATCTTCAACAACAAATGGAGCGAGTCCTCAATCTTCTAGAGAATCCGGCGAGAGAAGGACAACCAGCAAGGCGTCCCAATGAACGGCATCGGCGTGACGATTCTGAATCTCGTCAAAATTCTGATGTCGATTCCGAGTCCATTGGAGACAACCGAACAATTTTGCACTCTAGTGATTCTGAATCTCCAATTCGAAGACGAAGACGGAGAGGGAGGCATAAGGAGGATGAAAGAGATATTAAAGTGGAGGTCCCCGAGTTTGACGGTAATCTTAATCCCGACGACTTTGTAGATTGGCTACACAAAACCGAACGAATTTTTGAATTCAAATCCTATTCGGATGAGAAGAAATGTAAGGTTGCTATCCTAAGGTTGACCAAATATGCTTCTCTATGGTGGGAGAATCTAAAGCATCAACGAGCAAGGGAAGGAAAAGGCCGAATCAAGTCTTGGGAAAAACTCAAGAAGTTGATGAAGAAGAGGTTCTTGCCCGACAACTATAAGCAAGATCTCTTCCTCAAACTGAACTCCCTAAGACAACATGGGATGAGCGTTGAAGAATACATTCGTGAGTTTGAACAACTCAAAATGAGGAGTGAAGTTCCGAAGTTCCCGAGCCAACCATCGCTCGTTTTCTTGGCGGCTTGAATCGAGAAATTGCTGATATGGTTGAACTTCAACCGTATTGGTCCTTTGAAGACGTATGCAAGTTAGCCATAAAAGTGGAAAAACAATTGAAGAGCAAGAGGTTTTCCTCCAGAACCTCAACAAAGGCGACAACCTATTTTAAGGGTGCTTCCTCAAGCAAGGGCGAGAGTTCGTCCACAAAAGACAGAGGCAAGGGAAAGAATGCAGAGCCTTCCAAAGAAGTCCAAAAGAAGTTTGAAGGTGATGCAAGGAAATGCTTTAAGTGCCATGGCTTTGGGCATTTACAAGCAAATTGTCCAAATCGGAGAGTTATGACTCTTCAAGAAATTGGGGAGATCAATTCGGCGCTTCAAGAGGCGATGACAATGAAGACAAAAATATTTCCGAATCGATCGGGAAGAAGAAGTTGTGGAGAAAGCTGATGATGGTGAGCTGTTGATCATCCGAAGAGCATTGCATGTTGAAGTTTCTCCTAATAAAGAGCAAAGGGAGAATATATTTCACACGCGTTGCACTATTAATGGAAAGGTGTGTTCGGTGATCATCGATGGTGGGAGCTGCACCAATGTTGCTTCGACAACTCTTGTCGACAAGTTGAAGCTTCCAACAACGAAACATCCTCAACCATACAAGCTCCAATGGCTCAATCAAGGGAATGAACTCAAGGTAACCAAACGTGTTCTTATATCATTTTCGATTGGGAAGAACTATCGAGATGAGGTTGTATGTGATGTGATTCCAATGGAGGCATGCCACTTGTTATTGGGTAGACCGTGGCAATTTGATATAAATGCTATGCATGACGGTCGGAAAAACACATACTCTTTTCAGAAGGAACAAAAATGCATTACTCTTTTACCATTGAGCCCTTATTCGATACAACCTCGGGGGAGGGAAACACTTGTAAGGAAAATCTGTTCTTGAGTGAGACACGGGTTGAGAGAGCCATTAGCAAACAAAATAATGTTTTTGCTTTGCTTGTGGTCGAGAAAAAGAGTGAGATAGAGCGACCCATACATCCAAAAATGCATTGCTTGTTGAAAGAATTTGCAGATGTGTTTCCGGAGGATTTGCCACTTGGATTACCTAAGAAGGATGGTACATATCGGATGTGTGTTGATAGCCGGGCCATCAACAATATCACCATTAAGTATAGGTACCCTATACCTAGACTTGATGATATGCTAGATGAAGTATATGGTTCTTGTGTTTTCAAAGATAGATTTGAGGAGTGGATATCATCAAATCAGAATGCGAGAAGGTGATGAATGGAAGACAGCTTTCAAGACCAAGGGAGGCCTTTATGAGTGGTTGGTTATGCAATTCGGATTATCTAATGCTCCGAGTACCTTCATGAGACTTATGAATGAGGTTCTTCGTTCCTTTATTGGTCAATTTGTCGTTGTTTATTTCGACGATATTCTTGTTTATAGTAGGAATGAGGAGGAGCATATCTCTCATCTAACACAGGTCTTTAATGTCTTGAGAGAACGAAAACTATATGCTAAAATAGAGAAATGTGAGTTCTTCTCTCCAAGCATTGTGTTTCTTGGTTATGTGGTTTCCAAAGATGGAATCTCTGTTGATCAAGCCAAGGTAGAAGCTATGAAGACTTGGCCGGTTCGAAGTCTATTTCGATGTAAGAAGTTTTCATGGACTTGTTTCTTTCTATCGACGGTTTGTCAAAAATTTTAGTACCGTCATGGCTCCTATAACTGAATGCATGAAGAATGGTGCTTTTGAATGGACAAAGACTGTTCAAAACGCCTTTGAGGTAATCAAGCAGAAACTTTGTGAGTCTCCGATTCTTGCACTTCCTGATTTTGATAATCCATATTCTAGATTCACATGTTAGATCTGTTGGAAGAGAAGAAAAAAAAACTTAAGGGGTGAATTGTGTATCACGGAAAGTGGGAGTCAGAAGAGAAGAGAATACTAGATTTTTTTTCTTTCTCCATTTATTATTTTTATTATTGTGTTTTATTGAATTTTTAAAATTGACATTGATATCGGAATCATTTGTCAGAAACTCGTATGTCAAAATTCCAACTTGAGTGTCGGAGAGTGTCGAGAAAGTTGACCAGGTGTCGGATTTTCCGACACGTGTTAACCGAGTGTCAGAGTGTTCAAGAGTGTCCAAAAATGTTGGACACATGTCGAAGTGTCCGACACGACATGAAGACTTTTGGAGAGTGTTTGTGCTTCATAAATTGTAGAAATGTCTGCTTGAAAGTTCTCTATGTAGTGTTCTTATTTTTTTATAATCATGTTAAAAACAAATGTACAAGTGTGATAGTAGTATTTGTGTCCTTATAGTGTGATCTATCATTTGATAGGAACAATAGGTCTTGATTGTAACTTGGCTTGAAGATTATTAGTGGAATTTGATCAATGTTAAGATTATTACCTTAGAAAGAGGACATAAGCTTAGGAAAAAGCTGAACCAGTACGAACCTTTGTGCACAATTTCATATCTCCTCATTATCCTCTTCATTGTTCATTATTTGCCACATTTGCTTAATAGGACACTTGTACCTGTCATTGTTGATCTGACTTGTCATCATTTGATCTGCCACTAATCATTGTTAAACTTCTGCTTATTGTCTTCCACGAGAAAATTCATTTAGTTATAAAAACAAATCTCTAGGTTGTATTGTTAGTCCCCATAATTGATATCAAAGTTTCGTTACATATTACTTGAAGTGTTGTACTTCTTAGCATAAAGATCTTACTTATGGCTAAGATTGTTCGTTTTGGTTTCCTAAATTACAAGTTCCAAGCAAGCCTACATTTTTTTATGGAACCTACTATGACTATTGGAAATAATGAGCAAAGCCATATTTGTAGGCCACTAAAATTGCCATGTGGGAAGTAATTGAAAATGAACTAGGAGTTCCTCCACTTACTACACCCCTAGTACCACTAATTGAAGAAAAAGTTCCGCTAGCACCACGTGCTTCTATCTGTGAAGAAATTGAAAGAAGATTTGCACTAAATGCCAAAGTTGTTATCTCCGTTTGAATTTAACAAAATTTCCTCTTGTACCTCAACTAAAGAAATCTAAGATCGACTCCCAATTACCTTTCAGGGAACTGATCGAGTAAGGGAAACAAAAATAAACATTCTCCCAGGTAATTACGAAATGTAAGGGTGCTTCATGAGAATTCAACCAATTTTTTTAAGGGTGCTTCCAAAGGAGTAGAATCATGTGAAGAATTATGTACATGAGATCATGAGAATTCAACCAATTTTTTTAGTAATAGGGACATTGATGTTGTGATGTCCCGACAGCGTCATATACTAAACGCGAGGGGAAACTTATTATCAGTATATTAACAAGAGCCGCTTTAATGAATAATTGTATTAAGATATTCCGACCAAAATGATTAGTATGTATAATATGAATATTACAAGGTCTTGAAATCTTCTAAGGCATGATCGCCATGTCTTGCAATTTACTATCAACCATTCATCTATAAACATACGCTAATCATCATGGAAGTGGCACCACCTCGTTTCCTGTTAAGTTCATCACATGTTTCTCACTTACTTCAACATGGCAGCTTACATGTACCGCGCATACATAGGGAAATATTTACATGACATAAACTAAAAGTGTATGCGTCGAGCCTAGGAAGTGATCAAAAGGAACCTAGCTACACTACCTCTTAAGCTAAATTCATGTCGCTCAAAAAATAAAAACATCCTCAGCTTTGAGGTGTTCTAAGCACCACCTGCTCTAGCTCTCTAGACCCACCATCACCAATCCAAAAAGGTCCAAACAATTCTCCTTCATGGTTAATGAACCAAGCCTCAAACCACGTAAGGATTTAGTCGACATGTGCATTGTCATCATACCGAATATAGATCATTTCAATGTCAAGGTCATGAACATCATGGAAAGACATGTCAATGTAAGTGATGACCTCGTACCGCACCACAAGTGGAACGTTCATTCTAACTATCTAAAAAAGATGAAGGAATATGCATTGTCTAGTAAAGAAACGATAGGATTCCAAACTAGGTGATCCATTAGCCACTAAGAAAAATGCAGGATTTAACAATAAGCAACACACATAGACTAGCACAAAAACTATCACATAGACCACTCCATTGTCACCCCTGTTTACATTCGATTTTACCACAAATAAAGCACAACAATATGAACACACAAGTCTTGTGCAACTGATCAAGCTAAGATATGAGCAAACCACGCATGAACACATGTCGAGTGTTTTCATCATATATTTCAAAATCTACCTTGAATAGGATTTTCACCGAATCACAAGCCAATCCAATCAAGTCACTTCCAAAATTCCTCATTCGGACTTTCATGGAATCCTTACCATGGGCATCTCACTTCGAGGCACCTTAGTATCACACAACTAAGGAATCCCATGATCACAAAGCAAGGGCATCTCACTCCAAGACATCCCGATGTCATACAATCGAGACATCCCTGATCACAACAAAGGCATCTCACTCCAAAACATCCTAGTATCACACACAACCGAGGAATCCAAGATCACATAGCATGGGCACCCCACTCTTCGGGGGCATCACCGGTATCACAAAGCCAATGTATATGCATATGTATGTGTATATATATACACATACATATTTGATGGGAAGGATTTTAGTTTCTAGAATATACAAATTGAAGATTATCTTTACCAGATGAAACTATACTTGCCCTTATCTGGGGAAAAACTAGAGTCAATAAAGCAAACTAATTGGGATTTGCTTAATAGACAAGCTATGGGTGTTATTCAGCTGACGTTGGCCTATAACGTTGCATTTAACATCTTGAAGGAGCAGACCACCGCTTATTTGATGCAAGCCCTATCAGATATGTACAATAAACCCTCTGTGATCAACAAAGTCTATTGGATGCGACATCTGTTTAATTTGAAGATGAGCAAAAATGCGTCAGTTGCAAATCATATCAATGAATTCAATGTGATTGTTAGTCAATTGAGCTCGATTGAGATTGACTTTGAAGATGAGGTATGTGCTTTGATTCTATTATCCCTATTACTTGATAATTGGAATACTATTGTTACCGCTGTTAGTAATTCCTCTTGGTCAACAAGTTTGACATTTGATGGGGTTCGAGATTTGATTCTAAGTGAGAACATCCATAGAAGAGAATCTGGCGAACATGTATCTGCTACTTTAGTAGGTGAAAATAGAAGAAAATCTAGAACATGTGTGGGTAAAAGTAGTACTACAGTTGCCCATGAATAGGCATAGTCAGTCTAGGACTACTAATGTTGTCTGTTGAAGCTGTGGCAAGCGAGGGCATCTTAGAAGGATTGCCTTAAGCTGAAGAATGAGAAGGATAAGGGAATTATAGTTGATTATGCAAATAATGTTGCAGCTGTAGCAGAAAATACTAATTATGTTGTCTATCGCTGATTATTCATCATTTATGGATGAATTATGGATTCTAGTATTTCTTTTGATGTCACACCAAATAGAAATCGGTTTAGTACTTATCAATGCATGGATGATAGTAAAGTACAATTGGGGAACAACACTAAATGCAATGTCATCAGTGTTGGTAATGTTAGAATCAGAATGCATGATAGTATCAAGAGGACATTGATTGGAACAACATTGTTCTAGAGTTGAAAAAAAAAAAAAAAAACTTACTTTCTTTGAGTGCCCTAGATTCAGCTAGGTATCGATATATTTTAGAATGTGGTATTCCGAAAATTGTTCAAGGTGCTTTGATAATAATGAAAAGAATCAAGCACAATGGCCTATATGAGCTTCAAGGTGAGATAGTGACAAATTTCACTGCAGAGACGTCGGATGAATCTATTCGAGAGTCGAAATTGTGCCATATGCGTTTTGGGCACATTGGCGAGAGAAGCCTGAAGGTTTTATGTGAAAGAAGAAATATGCTATGTGTTATGTTCCTAACGAATTGAATGTATGCAGGTATTGTGATTTAGATCAACGGCAGAAAGTGTAATTCACTACAATTGTCAAATAAACCATGGAAATTGCAGAGTTAGTTCACTTGAATGTTCACAGGTTGTCATGGTTTCCTTCGAGGAAGAGTGTCAGGATCAAGCAGTTCATCGCTTTGATCGAAAAGGAGACTAGTAAGATGATCAAGCAAGTGCAGACTAACAATAGTATGGAGTTTAGCTCGAAACTGTTAAAAGAATTTTGCATGAAGGAAGGCATAGTGAAACATTGCACTAATGCTGATAAACCACAATATGTTGCGGAATTGATGAGCAAAAACATTGCTAGAAATAGCTCATAAAATGCTCTCCAGTATTGGTATGGCGATGAGATTCCTAGTAGATGTGTTAAGTATGGTGTGCTACCTGATGAATAGATCCACATCGACTGTGATTGGACATAAAACTCCTGAATAAGTGTGGTCAGGTAATGTTGTTGATTATTCTCTTTTTAGAATATTTGGTTGCCCATGTGATGTTCGAGCAAGTGATGGTAAGCTCGATGGAAGGGTAAGAAAATGCATATTCCTAGGCTATGCTTGAGTATCAATTGTGGTGCCCAGAGTTAAACTCACCTATTATCAGTAGAGAAGTTACTTTTGACGAGTCTCCAGTACTTCTAACTATGATTGATTATAGCAGTGTTCAAACGGTTTTGCACAATGTTCAACTTGAGGTGGAGTTGTGACCAGAAACTCTTGAGGTAGCGGGTATGAGTTTTAGCAAAGTAATCAACATAGATCGTGCTTGTAGCGAGGTGGAGCTTATAAAGCCAACGGTTGCTGTAACTGCTGAAATTAATAAGGTATTTATTCGATCTCTTGATAGATATGGATGTAACAATGGTTTTGCTTTATCTGCAGTTTAGGAGGTTGCGTCGGAAAAGTGCATGTGGAGTTGGTATTCTAATGAGGTCTTCAGTTATGGCGAAGTTCAAGCGAATTTTTGCGGCGGTTGAGCCCATCATGGACAATGAGAGAGTAGTGGTAGAATTTGAATTTTTGCAAAATGATTGCAACTTGACTCAAACGTCCAGCCAATGTGAAGACTGTTAAAATATGCCTTGAGTTTGAGCTCAATGCGAAATTCCAAATATTCCGAATTGGATATGTTGTGGATGCTCAAAATTGAGCAGAGAAGATCTGAAAATCAACTTCCCAAAATTTCAAAAATCTGCGTTGGAGAATTTGGCCGCTAAAAAAGGAAAGTCCAACCTTCACTTGAACTTGGATTTTGTTTAAAATATACAAAAATATGTTTTGGAAAAAATCGTTTAAGATAGGAAACAAAATCCTATGAGAAGTCGGCAAAAGAATAAGGGTCTCACTTATATATATATATAGACTTGTGGCTGTGAGTGGTAGGAGGTTGATCATTAGAATTGGTCTTGAAGCGCCGTCTCATCATCAAGTGCTTAGGAGGGATTTTTCTTTGTCATTCTTGTTCGTGAATTGCATCCAAGAAGATTTAGTGTTCAAGCCAATTAAATCTTGAGGTAAGATTTGTGTGTAATTCCTTCGTGAGATTGAGAGATTATTTCTTGAGGAATTTCGAAGCTAAACACTGCGTGCATTGTTGGGTGTAATTGGGGTATGGGAAATATCGAGAGAGTGTTTGAGTGACTTCATTGTGTAATCTCCTTGTATTGCTTGATCTATAGTGAAATTCATTGCTACTCTTCTCATGGACGTAGGTCTTTACGATTGAACCACGTAAATCCGGTATTCGATTTATTTTCTTCTTTTGTCTATATTATTGTTCGATTGCTTGCCTTTCGCAACAAGTAAAGCCAAAACAAAGTCGATGGAAGAAGATCTCCGCCGAACCCGCACAATCTGCACCTCCCTTTGCATCCCGTGGGTAATCCTAGCTTATAATCCCACCGCTTCCTACCTGGTGGTTGTTCGACTTCTTTTTGCTTGCTATGTTTTTGAGGTTGCACCCTACCGGAGTCCAAAACCGAGAGGAATTGCAATGGAAAGAGAGAAAGAGAGTCTTCTATTGAACCAAAGAGGAAGGGGGACGAAGTGAGAGAGGGAGAGAGAGAAATGTAGGTCGGTGAGGGGTAAGGGTAGAGGGAATGACAAATGTGCCTTGAGAATGTTCCCTAAATCTTCATGAGTCCCTAGGTGGCTCATGATTGAAAAAAATTTCAATCCCGAGGCCATGATGACCCAAGGAATAGGTGGAGATGCCAAAGGAAGAAGAGACACGGCGTGAATAGCCCTTGCGTGCAATTCCCATGCATATGTGCTTAGTCCTAGTCTATTTTATTTTATTCCATTTCTACCCCTACTCATTCGGCCCTACGAGAGAAGATTAGGCCTTGTCAATTTGTGTATGTTTAGAGTGGCGTTGATGTCACAATTTAAGCCTAAGTTCAAGGACTAAGAGAAAGTGTTAAGATTAATCTCGTGTTCGTGCATAAATTCCTAGATTAAATTAAACACGGTCAATCAAAACTTCCCGCCAACAAACAAAAGTCTTTTTGGCCCAAATCAGGCCTCATGCATACATCCCCGGCTCTAATAGCTCTAATCATGGCCCACCGGACCCTTTACTCGGGCCATTCCATGTTGGGCTCGACTCACAGGTCCATCACTTGGCCCATTGAGCGAGTCCTCAATCTTCTAGAGAATCCAGCGAGACAAGGACAACCAGCAAGGCGTCCCAATGAGCGGCATCGGCGTGACGATTCTGATGTCGATTCCGAGTCCACTGGAGACAACCGAACGATTCTGCACTCTAGCGATTCTGAATCTCCAATTCGAAGACGAAGACGGAGAGGGAGGCATAAGGAGGATGAAAGAGACATTAAAGTGGAGGTCCCCGAGTTTGACGGTAATCTTAATCCCGATGACTTTGTAGATTGGCTACACAAAACCGAACGAATTTTTGAATTCAAATCCTATTCGGATGAGAAGAAATGTAAGGTTGCTATCCTAAGGTTGACCAAATATGCTTCTCTATGGTGGGAGAATATAAAGCATCAACGAGCAAGGGAAGGAAAAGGCCGAATCAAGTCTTGGGAAAAACTCAAGAAGTTGATGAAGAAGAGGTTCTTGCACGACAACTATAAGCAAGATCTCTTCCTCAAACTAAACTCCCTAAGACAACATGGGATGAGCGTTGAAGAATACATTCGTGAGTTTGAACAACTCAAAATGAGGAGTGAAGTTCCAGAAGTTCCCGAGCAAACCATCGCTCGTTTTCTTGGCGGCATGAATCGAGAAATTGCTGATATGGTTGAACTTCAACCGTATTGGTCCTTTGAAGACGTATGCAAGTTAGCCATAAAAGTGGAAAAACAATTGAAGAGCAAGAGGTTTTCCTCCAGAACCTCAACAAAGGCAACATCCTATGTTAAGGGTGCTTCCTCAAGCAAGGGCGAGAGTTCGTCCACAAAAGACAGAGGCAAGGGAAAGAATGCAGAGCCTTCCAAAGAAGTCCAAAAGAAGTTTGAAGGTGATGCAAGGAAATGCTTTAAGTGCCATGGCTTTGGGCATTTACAAGCAAATTGTCCAAATCGGAGAGTTATGACTCTTCAAGAAATTGGGGAGATCAATTCGGCGCTTCAAGAGGCTGATGACAATGAAGACAAAAATATTTCCGAATCTGATCGGGAAGAAGAAGTTGTGGAGAAAGCTGATGATGGTGAGCTGTTGATCATCCGAAGAGCATTGCATGTTGAAGTTTCTCCTAATAAAGAGCAAAGGGAGAATATATTTCACACGCGTTGCACTATTAATGGAAAGGTGTGTTCGGTGATCATCGATGGTGGGAGTTGCACCAATGTTGCTTCGACAACTCTTGTCGACAAGTTGAAGCTTCCAACAACGAAACATCCTCAACCATACAAGCTCCAATGGCTCAATCAAGGGAATGAACTCAAGGTAACCAAACGTGTTCTTATATCATTTTCGATTGGGAAGAACTATCGAGATGAGGTTGTATGTGATGTGATTCCAATGGAGGCATGCCACTTGTTATTGGGTAGACCGTGGCAATTTGATATAAATGCTATGCATGATGGTCGGAAAAACACATACTCTTTTCAGAAGGAACAAAAATGCATTACTCTTTTACCATTGAGCCCTTATTCGATGCATAATAATCAACCACGGGGGAGGAAACACTTGTAAGGAAAATCTGTTCTTGAGTGAGACACGAGTTGAGAGAGCCATTAGCAAACAAAAGAATGTTTTTGCTTTGCTTGTGGTCGAGAAAAAGAGTGAGATGGAGCGACCCATACATTCAAAAATGCATTACTTGTTAAAAGAATTTGCAGATGTGTTTCCGGAGGATTTGCCACTTGGATTACCTCCCATAAGAGGTATTGAGCATCAAATTGATTTGATCCCCGATGCTCCGCTACCAAACAAGCCAGCTTATCGATGCAATCCGGAGGATACAAAGGAGTTGCAAAGACAAATCAATGAACTTATTCTCAAAGGATACGTTCGAGAAAGCATGAGTCCCGCTTTCTGTTCCGGCTCTACTTGTGCCTAAGAAGGATGGTACATATCGGATGTGTGTTGATAGCCAGGCCATCAACAATATCACCATTAAGTATAGGTACCCTATACCTAGACTTGATGATATGCTAGATGAATTATATGGTTCTTGTGTTTTCAAAGATAGATTTGCGGAGCGGTTATCATCAAATCAGAATGCGAGAAGGTGATGAATGGAAGACAGCTTTCAAGACCAAGGGAGGCCTTTATGAGTGGTTGGTTATGCCATTCGGAATATCTAATGCTCCAAGTACCTTCATGAGACTTATGAACGAGGTTCTTCGTTCCTTTATTGGTCAATTTGTCGTTGTTTATTTCGACGATATTCTTGTTTATAGTAGGAATGAGGAGGAGCATATCTCTCATCTAGCACGGGTCTTTAATGTCTTGAGAGAACGAAAACTATATGCTAAAATGGAG
Organism: Eucalyptus cladocalyx; assembly: GCA_017140615.1. Taxonomy (NCBI): domain Eukaryota; kingdom Viridiplantae; phylum Streptophyta; class Magnoliopsida; order Myrtales; family Myrtaceae; genus Eucalyptus; species Eucalyptus cladocalyx. Next base: position 22,807,332 of record CM029521.1, on the reverse strand, counting down.
AAATGTGAGTTCTTCTCTCCAAGTATTGTGTTTCTTGGTTATGTGGTTTCCAAAGATGGAATCTCGTTGATCAAGCCAAGGTAGAAGCTATGAAGACTTGGCCCGTTCGAAGTCTATTTCGATGTAAGAAGTTTTCATGGACTTGTTTCTTTCTATCGACGGTTTGTCAAAAATTTTAGTACCGTCGTGGCTCTTATAACTGAATGCATGAAGAATGGTGCTTTTGAATGGACAAAGACTGCTCAAAACGCCTTTGAGGTAATCAAGCAGAAACTTTGTGAGTCTCCTATTCTTGCGCTTCCTGATTTTGATAAAGTATTTGAAGTTGAGTGTGATGCAAGCGGAGTTGGTATTGGTGCTGTTCTGGTGCAAGCACAAAAACCATTGGCATATTTTAGCGAGAAGTTATCGATTCCAAGAGGAATTATTCAACTTATGACAAAGAGTTCTATGCCATTGTCCGAGCTCTTGATCATTGGAGTCATTATTTGAGGCCAAAGCAATTTGTCCTTCATTCGATCATGAGGCGCTTAAGTTTATTAGTGGCCAACATAAGCTTAATTCGAGACATGCAAAATGGGTAGAATTTCTTCAATCCTTTTCTTTTGTCTCAAAATATAGACCCGGGCAAACTAATGTCGTAACAGATGCTTTATCAAGAAGATATTCTATGCTTGCGGTTCTGGACTCTAGGATTCTCGGATTTCAATCAATGAAAGCACTTTATTCTGAAGATGCGGAGTTCTCATCCATCATCAACAATTGCAAGCGAGGAGTTCAAGGTATATATTCTTTGCAAGATGGGTTTCTTTTTAAAGGAAATCAATTATGTGTGCCAAAGAGTTCTTTTCGCGAATTGCTGATTCGAGAAGCGCATGGTGGAGGATTGGCTGGTCATTTTGGGATTAACAAAACTCTTGATGTTCTTCAAGAGCATTTCTATTGGCCAAAGATGAGTGGAGATGTGCATGCTATCATCTCAAGGTGTCCAACTTGTCATAGATCAAAAAGTCATTTCCATCAAGGTTTGTATACTCCACTTCCGGTACCATTGCAGCCTTGGGAAGATGTTAGCATGGATTTCATCGTGGCTCTACCAAGAACTCAAAGAGGAAAAGATGCTATCATGGTGGTCGTTGATCGGTTCTCTAAAATGGCTCATTTCGTGCCATGTCACAAGACCAATGATGCATCTCATATTGCTGAATTATATTTCAAAGAGATTATCCGCATTCATGGAGTACCAAAGACCATTGTGTCGGATCGTGATTCCAAGTTCTTAAGCCACTTTTGGAGGACTCTATGGAGAATGCTTGGTACAAGACTCTTATTTAGCACGGCTTGTCATCCCCAAACCGATGGCCAAACGGAGGTAACAAATCGTACTCTAACCACTCTTCTTCGTGGTATGGTGAGTAAATCATTGAAAGATTGGGATTTAAAGCTTGCGCATGCTGAATTTGCTTACAATCGATCACCAAGTTATACTACTGGTCGATCGCCATTTGAAGTTGTGTATGGAATTAATCCTCTCACACCCATTGATTTGATTCCAATTCCGTGTAACTCTCAAGTGAGCTTTAATGGCAACAAAAGAGCTGAGTCAATGAAGAAGCTCCATGAGCAGATTCGATCCAACATTGAAAAGGCCAACGAATCTTACAAGAAGAAAGCTAATCAACATCGCAAGAAGACTCAATTTCAACCGGGAGACCTTGTATGGCTTCACTTGAGGAAGGAGAGATTTCCATTTCGTCGAAAGAACAAGCTCATGCCTAGAGCTGATGGTCCATTTAAAGTTATGGAGCGAATTGGCGACAATGCTTACAAGATTGACCTTCCGGGAGAGTTTGGAGTTTCAGCAACATTCAACGTGGGAGACCTTTCTCCTTACTTGGAGGATGAAAACCTTCTAGATTTGAGGACAAATCTCAAACAACCCGGGGAGGATGATGTGGGAGCATCCAACGTAGCTCCATCCACCAACTCGAAACCATCGATGTTTATCCAAGCCAAGAGAGAAATTGGGCATTATGTGCTTCGATGGATCATTTTCAATGAATAATGTCAATTACTTATTGGTACTTTGTGGTATATCGATAACTATCAATGGGAGACCATTCTAAATGTCTTGAATGACCAGTTGATGAAGTTTCAGAAGGATTATTTTCTGGTCAAGGGAGGAGCTCGAATTTGAAGGTTCAAGAATGCGGAAGGCCGAAGATTAAAGGCATTTAATTCCTGTGTTAATAAGGCTTTTATTATGTTATTATGTGTCTTTATTGTTATGCAGTCCAAGAGTCGAAGGTTTTGGTTTCTAGGCTATTAAGTTCTGTTTTTAATATGTATTAAGGTTTCAATTTCTAGGCTATTAAGGTTTGTTTTTAATATGTATTAAGGTTTCAGTTTCTAGGCTATTAAGGTCCGTTTTTAATATGTATTAACACTAAAACCCTCCTATAAAGAGGGGAAAACTATCCGATGTAAGGGACACGAATTTTATGAATGAAAATGGTGAGGTTTCCTCTGCTTGAGTGAATTCCTTTGGAGAGTGGATAACTCCTTTCGGTTTCTTTATCCTTGGAGCGTAGATCACTCCTAGGTGGTGAGCCAAGAAGCCCTTTATCCTTGGCTGGTGGAATCTTTAGGCCTTGGTGGTGAGCTTCTCTTATCCCGAAGTCCTTTATCCTTGGCTGGTGGAAGCTTTAGACCTTGGTGGTGAACTTCGTAGATCTCGATCCTCATCCTTGGTTGATGGCGCTGCCTTTATACCTTGGAAGGGGATTATTTTATACCTTGGCGCTTCCCCGTATACACTACTCCATACACTTAACCACAAAAATCCCCTCTGAAAAATCCGTTCTAGAATCACTCAACCCATCACGCATCACTTTCCGTGTTCTTGAATCTTTGGCTTTCCATAGTCTTGCACCGCTTTCGTGAACCTCTAGCCTTCCCAAAATTCGAGCTCCTCCCTTGACCAGAAAATAATCCTTCGGAAACTTCATTAATTGGTCATACAAGACATCTAAAATGGCCCCCCATTGATAGTTATCAATAAACCACAAAGTATCGATAAGTAATTACCATTATTAATTCAAAATGATCCATCGAAGCACATAATGCCAAACTTCTTTATTTGCCTGGATAAGCATCGATGGTTCTGAGTTGGTTGATGGAGCTACGTTGGAAACTCTCGCAGCATCCTCCCCGGATTGTTTGAGATTTGTCCTCAAATCTAGAAGGTTTTCATCCTCCAAGTAAGGAGAAAGGTCTCCCACGTTGAATGTTGCCAAAACTCCAAACTCTCCCGGAAGGTCAATCTTATAGGCATTGTCACCAATTCGCTCAATAACTTTAAAGGGATCATCAGATCTAGGCATGAGCTTGTTCTTTCGACGAAATGCAAATCTCTCCTTCCTCAAGTGAAGCCATACAAGATCACCCAGTTGAAATTGAGTCTTCTTGCGATGTTGATTAGCTTTCTTCTTGTAAGATTCGTTGGCCTTTTCAATGTTGGATCGAATCTGCTCATGGAGCTTCTTCATTGATTCAGCTCTTTTCTTGCCATCAAAGCTCACTTGAGAGTTAGACGGAATTGGATTCAAATCAATGGGTGTGAGAGGGTTAATTCCATAAACAACTTCAAATGGCGATCGACCAGTAGTGTAACTTGGTGATTGATTGTAAGCAAATTCAGCATGTGTGAGCTTTAAATCCCAATCTTTCAACGATTTACTCACCATACCACGAAGAAGAGTGGTTAGAGTACGATTTGTTACCTCCGTTTGGCCATCGGTTTGTGGATGACAAGCTGTGCTTTATAAGAGTCTTGTACCAAGCATTCTCCATAGAGTCCTCCAGAAGTGGCTTAAGAATTTGGAATCACGATCCGACACAATGGTCTTTGGTACACCATGAATGTGGATAATTTATTTGAAATATAATTCAGCAATATGAGATGCATCATTGGTCTTGTGACATGGCACAAAATGAGCCATTTTAGAGAACCGATCGACGACCACCATGATAGCATCTTTTCCTCTTTTAGTTCTTGGTAGAGCCACAATGAAATCCATGCTAACATCCTCCCAAGGTTGCAATGGTACCAAAAGTGGAGTATACAAACCTTGATGGAAATGGCTTTTTGATCTTTGACAAGTTGCACATCTCCACTCATCTTTAGCCAATAGAAATGCTCTTGAAGAACCTCAAGAGTTTTGTTAATACCAAAATGACCAGCCAATCCTCCACCATGCGCTTCTCGAATCAGCAATTCGCGAAAAGAACTCTTCGGCACACATAATTGATTTCCTTTAAAAAGAAACCCATCTTGCAAAGAATATATACCTTGAACTCCCTACTTGCAATTGTTGATGATAGAGGAGAATTCCGCATCTTCAGAATAAAGTTCTTTCAATGATTGAAATCCGAGAATCCTAGAGTCTAGAACCGCTAGCATAGAATATCTTCTCGATAAAGCATCTGCTACAGCATTAGTGTGCCCCGGTTTATATTTTGAGACGAAAGGAAAGGATTGAAGAAATTCTACCCATTTTGCATGTCTCGAATTAAGCTTGTGTTGGCCACTAATAAACTTAAGCGCCTCATGATCAGAATGAAGGACAAATTGCTTTGGCCTCAAATAATGACTCCAATGATCAAGAGCTCGGACAATCGCATAGAACTCTTTGTCATAAGTTGAATAATTCCTCTTGAATTAACACTAAAATCTAGTAAACTACTCAAAATCTAATTTCTACTTTTTTTCATAAAGTTCTAATTTTTTATCTTTTTCTTTTATTTTGAAAAATGGGGACTTGGATCAAGTCAAGAGACCAGACGTTGTGTCGATTGTGTAGAGACGAGCATTAGGTTACATTAAGCATGTTTTTCTAAAATGACCTTATTTCTCTTTTTGTTCCCAAGAACAAAGAAGTAAATTTTTCTACTTTTTGTTTCTGTCCCCAATCCGTTCTATGGCCACTTATCTATTCCGAGAAATAGACAAATTAGTTGACTTTATCAAACGAATTTCTATTTTTTTTTCTATTTTAGGGAACAAATGAACAAAAAAATTGAAGAATGGAACATTATTACCAAACAAGGCCTAAGCATCTTGTATGAGGATTACCCACAATCAAGTATGAAAAATCTGAGTTATGTAGTGCATGCTCACTAGGCAAGCAAGTAAAGAGCATATTCAAATATATAATTGTTGTTGCTATTAATCATGCTCAATAGCTATTACACATGGACCTATTTGGACCAACAAGAAGCACGAGCCTTGGAGGAAGGAAATATTGTTTAAAGGATGTGGATGATTTATCCAAGGTTCATGAAACTTGCGCAAAAGAAAATACAAAACGAGAAGGGCTATAGCATTTCATTAATTGATCATGGTGAAGAGTTCGAAAGTCAAAACTTCTCATAATTCTATTATGATTTTGAACATTATTTCTCCTATCCCTACACTTTATATAGTAAAATGGAGTTATTGAAAAAAAAAATTGTTCTCTTCAAGAAATGGCAAGAATCATGATGACAGAAAGCGATGTACCAGCTTATTTTTGGGTCGAGGCAGCTGCTACAAGCGCCCACAAAGCTTAGATTGTTAAAAGGATTTTAACAGCTATGTCTCATCAAAGTTTTCTTTCCTCGTGCCATTTTATGCAAGATTCTGAGTATTCTAATCTTTCTTGATCTCTGCGCTTTACAGTCACCACTTTCTTCTGCATGGGGTCACAATCATTTGCTTCGCTGATGCCAGATTACTCTTAGACCAGAAGGGAACCAGCTAGGAGCTGTCATTCAGAAATAGACCTTCAGAGCTAAGTGGATCTTCTCATTACCCTTCTTCCTTCGCCGAGAACTTGCAAAATCCTTTCCCTAGCCATTCTTACTGTTGGGATATAATACACGGAAACGACATGATCTTACAATTTACGTCAATGCGAAATCATCAGAGAAATAAACAAGAAAATCATGACACCAGAAATTTACGTAGTTCGGTCCGAGTATCGATACCTACATCCACGGGGAGAGCCAGCAGTAAATAATCCACTAAAATCGGATAATCAGAGTTCACAATCGCTCAATCGCGCAATCGCTCAAGTGTTTCCCGCACCTAGATTTAACCCAAAACCCTAATGTATAAATAATAACTTGCTTAGGTATAAAGTTACTGCACAAAATTACCGTGCGACAAAACTCTTTACGTACGGCTTCGCGAGGCTTCAAGATCTTGAGGATCTTCTTCAATCGAAGTGGACGTGCGGCTTCTCACGTACGTAGGGTTTCTTTTGCAGCTCCTTCGACGGCTTCTATCGGGCACACAAAAGAAGACCTATAAAAATATTCCTCTTTTATACTTGTGTGTGTGTGCGCGCGCGCCCTAAAAGTCAAAGCTTGACTTTTGGGCCCCACCTTTTCTTATGCGTGAAGAAGGAATCACGTGCAGAAAAAGACCAAAAAATAAGGAATTCGGCAATGTAGGCCTGGGCCCACTTTAATCATCCACGTCCAAAGGCTTCACGGCTTCATTCTTCTTCTTCAATTCGGATTCCGCAACAGCAAAGAAGAAAGTTTCCCTTCAAATATTTTATTTTATATTTCTTCTTTTTTAGCGAAAAAACTCGAGACATAATTTTAACAATTCTCCACCTTAGCTCGATGTTTAAATTCAAGTTATAGTGCTTATCATCCATGCTACTCTCCCAACGCCCCGACAGGCGCTCACTCTCCACAGACTCTGCTTGAGCTTCGTCACAAGAACAGACTTAGTCATCATGTCTGCCGGGTTATCTGATGTAGCAATCTTTTTAACAATAACAATATCCTTAGCTAAGACATCTCGGATGAAGTGGTACCTGATGTTGATATACTTCGTTCGCTCGTGATAAACTGGATTATACGCCAAATATATCGCACATTGGTTATCACAGTGTATATCCACACTTTTCTATTCTAACCCAAAGTCCAAGAGCAAACTTTGTAACCATATCGCCTCTTTCACTACAAAGGTTAGTGCCATGTACTCTGCCTCACTCGAAGACAAGGCAATGTGATCCTGTAAGGACGCTTTCCAACTAACTAAACCACCTGCTAGCGTAAACATGTACCATGCTAAAGACCTGCAATCATCCAAGTCACCAGCGTGATCCGAATCCACATAACCAGTGGTCTCACTGCCATTGCTGTCCCTCCGGTATACTATACCCACGTTTGTTGTCCCCTTCAAATATCTGAGAATCAACTTCACAACTTCCCAATGAACTTTACCAGGACGCTTCATATGAAATATCATATGAAATATCAGGTCTAGTGCACACCATAGCATACATAATACTACCTACGGCACTAGAATAAGGAACACGAGACATATGCTCATCCTCCTCCTCAGTCTACGATGATAATTTATCTGAAAGTTTAAAGTGCTTCGCTAAAGGTGTACTTACAGATTTCGCCGACTGCATGTTAAAACGTGCCACAATCTTCTCAATGTATTTCTTTTGAGACAGACGTAAAACTCCTGCAATCCTGTCACGCAAAATCTCAATACCCAAAATTTTCTTTGTAGCACCTAAATCTTTCATCTCAAATTCAACATTCAACTGCCTTTTCAGCATATCAATATCAGACATATCCTTAGCCGCTATCAGCATATCATCAACATATAAGAGTAGATAAATCAAAGAACCATTCTCCAATCTCCTAAAGTAAACGCTCTGTCCATCTAACTTTTTGAATAGTCTTGACTAGCCATGAAAGCATCAAAACGTTTATACCACTGCCTAGGAGACTGTTTTAGCCCATACAAAGATTTCTTTAACAAGCAAACATGATCTTCCTTACCCAAAATAGCAAATCCCTCTGGTTGCCTCATGTAAATCTGCTCCTCCAACTCACTATGAAGAAACGTAGTTTTCACATCTAGCTATTCTAACTCGAGATCCTACAAAACAACTAAGGCAAGTAAAACATGAATAGAAGTATGTCTTATCACATGAGAGAACACCTCATTGTAGTCAATGCCCTCACGCTGTGTATATCCTTTCGCCACAAGTCTCGCCTTATACCTCGCTGCCTCGACACCAAGAATGCCCTCTTTCCGTTTGAAGACCCATTTACTTCCAACAATCTTTTGGCTCTTAGGTACTTTGACCAGCTCCCATGTCTAATTTCGATGGAGTGATTCCATCTTTTCACTCATAGCCCCTAGCCACTGCGATGACTCCAAACTAGCCATCGCCTCAGAGTAAGACGAATGCTCATTTGTCTCCACCTCATCACCTACAATCAATGCATAAGCAATATCCGCATAACCATAACGTACCGGTGGTTTAATTTGCCTTCTCTCTCTATCTGCGGCTATAGTTTGCTGCGGCTTTGCTGGTTGTTCACTATCACCGATTTTAGGAATTGCGGCTTCATCTGCAATCTCAACTTCTGTTACCTTTGAGGTATCTAGAGTCTCCACCTGAGGCTCCACCTCACTTATGACAGCATGATCTGTCTTCTCTGCTGGTTGTGTCTCAGAACTCCTCTGTTGAAGAATTGCAGTCTCGTCGAAGATCACATCTCTGCTGATTAAAAAACCAGGTGATCTGGGATTAGTGCACCACAGCTGGTAGCCTTTCACCCCATGTGTATAACCCATAAATATGCACTTCTTTGCCCTCAGCTCAAGCTTACCATCACTCGCATGAGCATACGCAGGACATCCGAATATTCGTAATCCGGAATAATCAACAGGTTTCCCGACCATACTTCCTCATGAGTCTTCCACTCGATAGCAGACGATGAAGATCGATTTACCAGGTAACATGACATATTCACTACTTCAGCCCAAAATTCCTTGCCAAGTCCTGCATGTGAAAGCATGCATCGAGCTCGCTCAAGCAAAGTTCTATTCTTCCGTTCTGCCACGCCATTCTGCTATGGTGTCCCAGGTACTGTACGGTGTCTTATAATACCTTTTTTTCTCGTAGAACTCGGTAAAATCTTTATGATAGAACTCCATGCCATTATCGGTTCTCAGGCACTTGATTTGCTTATTAGACTGCTTGTCAATCAATGCCTTAAATTTCTTGAACCGATCAAACACGTCATATTTGTGCTTCAGAAAGTATACCCATACTTTCCTTGAATAATTGTCGATAAAAGTCAGCATATATCGGGCACCTCATTTTGAAGGAACCGAAGACGGGGCCCTAGACGTCTGAGTGAATGTATTCAACTGGTCGTTTGGTCGAGTGAATAGTTGTTGTAAACTTAACTCGATGCTGCTTCCTATAGATGCAGTACTCACATAAGTCCAACTCCCCTGTTTTCTGACCACTCAACAACCCCATTTTCACTCAGCATCGTCATACCTACCTCACTCATGTGCCCCAAATGCATATGCCATAATTGAGTCAAGTTAGAGTCTGACTCACCTGATGAAACAGCAGCACTTCCAATCACGATCTCTCCCAATAGATGATAGAGATTATTCACTTTCTTCCCTTTCATCATTGTCATAGCACGTCGAGAGATCTTCAATACTCCACCTTCAGCGGTGTACCTACACCCCATGCCATCGAGTGTCCCCAAAGAAATAAGGTTCTTCTTGAACTCCGGTACATGCCTCACATCTATCAATGTGCGAACATCGTGCATCCGGATCCGAATTGTCCCTATCCCCATAGCCTTACAGACTGCATTATTCCCCAAAAGAACCCTACCACCATCTACAGCTTGGTAAGTAGTAAACCAGTTCTTATGAGGCGTCATATGATAAGAACACCCCGAATCTAGCACCCATTCATCTCCTGACAAAGTAGCAGTTACACATAAGACAGCTTCTGCATCATTAGTGCTCCCCTTAGCAACGTTTGCCACACTGCTTGTAGCATTTTACTTATCAAATTTATTTCTCCGCTTTGGACAATCTCTCCTGATATGCCCCTCCTCGTGACAATCAAAGCACTTCACGCGTCCCTTGGACTTTCTATTGCGTGATTTCGATATGCTTTTACCTCTGCTGCTACTAGGCTCTCGATGTTGTTCTCTACCTCGAATCATCAGTGCTTGCGCTGCTCCTTTCGCCAGACCGTCATCTCGCAACTTTCTGTGCCACTCCTTAGATAATAAGGCGGACTTTACCTCCTCTGAGGTAATAGTAGTACGCCCCTGCAACAGTGAATTAGTAAAGTGCTCACATGACTCTAGTAAAGAGGCTAACAACATCATGCCCTATTCTTCATCATCAAGAATCTTACCGATGTTCTTCAGATCCAACATGAGTTTATTAAATTCATCTAGGTGAGTTCTGATAGACGTACCTTCAGTATATCTAAATTGAAACATCTTATTCAACATATACAAGCGATTGTTCAAACCTTTCTTCACATAGAGTGCTTGAAGTTTTGCTCATAATACTGCGGCATCCTTCTTCTCAATAACCTCTATAATATCTCATCCAACAAATTTAACAGAATTATGCTCTTTGCTTTTTGCATAAGCTCTACCCTCTCTGAGGCTTTCATTATAATCGGTAACTCATCCTCACCATCCAGTGCCTTAGTCAAACCTTGTGTTGTCAAGAAAGCCTGCATCTTGATGCTCCATAACACAAAGTTATTTCTCCCATCAAACTTCTCAATCTTAGATTTCCTCTCAGGCATAATTGCAATAAAAGAATTTCCAGATAATTAATCAGAAAAGCAAAAGCCCCAAATCATAATCAAGAAATCCAACCCCACGCTCTAATACCAATTGTTGGGATATAATATGCGGAAATGACAGGATCTTGCAATTTACATCAATGCGAAATCACCAGAGAAATAAACAAGAAAATCGGGACACTAGAAATTTACGTGGTTCGGTCCGAGTATCGATACCTACGTCCACAGGGAGAGCCAGCAGCAAATAATCCACTAAAATCGGAGAATCAGAGTTTACAATCGCTCAATCGCTCAAGTGTTTCCCACACCTAAATTTAACCCAAAACCCTAAGTGTATAAATAACAACTTGCTTGGGTATAAAGTTACTGCACAAAATTACCGTGCGACAAAACTCTTTACGTACGGCTTCCCGAGGCTTCAAGATCTTGAGGATCTTCTTCAAGCGAAGTGGACGTGCGGGTTCTCACGTACTTAGGGTTTCTTTCGCAGCTCCTTCGGCGGCTTCTATCAGGCACACAAAAGAAGACCTATAAAAATATTCCTCTTTTATACGTGTGAAGACCTATAAAAATATTCCTCTTTTATAAAAGAAGTCAAAGCTTGACTTTTGAGCCCCACCTTTTCTTATGCGTGCAGAAGGAATCACATGCAGAAGAAGACCAAAAAATAAGGAATTCGGCAATGTAGGCCTGGGCCCACTTTAATCATCCATGTCCAAAGGCTTCACGGCTTCATTCTTCTTCTTCAATTCGGATTCCCCAACAGCAAAGAAGAAAGTTTCCCTTCAAATATTTTATTTTATATTTCTTCTTTTTGAGCAAAAAAACTCGAAACATAATTTTAACACTTACTAATCCCTTTCCCATCTTTTGAAGCTGCATCAGATTTATCATTAAAAGAAGTCATTTATTAGGAAGGGGGCGTTTCAGCGACTTCTTCAGTTTCTGTGGCATAGCTATTACTTTTCTTATTTAACGACTTCCCTAGGGGGCTTTTATGCAGGCTCCTCTGTGCTCAGCCAATCACCAAAACACCCTTGAGATCCTTATTGGTCTTAATTGAGCTTGATCTCTTCACAGTACTCGGCAAATGTCAAATTTCACCACAAAAGTAGCAACAATAAGGCAACCTTCGACACTTAAAATCAACCCACAGACCTCTCCCCTCATAGCTTGGTAGTGTCCCTAGTTTAAAAGAACTTCACCAGTTTTGCTGGTAGCTTGGCGAATTACCACTTCTGAGAAGTTAGAACCACCCATAAGCAAGACCGTGGATCTGGACCCCAAAAAAGCACTATGTTGAACTCATAACCGTGAGGTCGGGTGTTGTGTTCCCAGGGATGAAGTAGTAATAGATGATCACAACGAGACCAAGGTCTAGATTCAATCACCCATCAAAGGTCATATTTTGATTTAAGAGCAACCCAAAAATGCCGGATTCATGTGTAAAACGTTAACATTCTCAAGTCTCCGTGCTTTCCTCATAAATGTATTGAATAGCCTGAATGTTGACGTTAGGGTATCCTAAGGCCCCATTTGGTTGGACTTTTCCAAAGGGCTTTGGGCCCCGAAAGCCCCTTGGGGGAAATTTTTTGTATTTGACAAAACTTTCGAATGCTCCTTGGTGGAATGTGGGCATTTCACATGCTAAAAGCCCAATGCTATGGTAGGGCTGCTTTCAGTTTTGGCATTTCCAAAATGCTTGAGAGTCACCGTTCATTCTTCTTCCCCACCGTCTTCTTCCCCGTTCGGTTCTTTTTCCCCCGCCTGAGAGTCGACCGAGTTTCGCGGTTGGCGACGCTCAGCCGCAAGCGGGCTCTTCGGGATGCCTCGCCTGAGGTCGCGCAACCTCAGGCGAGGTGGCCTGAGGTCAGGCGACCTCGGGCATCACCTGGGTCGAGCAACCCAGGTGCCGCCGCTTGAGGTCGAGCGATCCAGGCGACGCCGCCCGAGGCTGCGCGACCTCAAGCGGCGTTGCTTGGGTCGCTCGACCTCGAGCAACGTCGCGCTGAGGCCGCGCGACCTCGGGCGACGCCCTAGGTTGCGCCTGAGGTCGAGCAACCCAGGCGACGCCGCCTGAGGTCGGCGCGTCGCCGAGGCGACCTCAGGCGAGCTGCTCCCCGCCACCGCACTGCCTCCCCGCCACCACCAGCGCCACAGCCACCAGTCGCACCCCCACGATCACCCAGCTACATCTCCTCCTCCCTTTTCTTTTTTTCAACTTTCTTTTTACTTTGAAATAGCTTTGGAAAACATACACAAAAAATTGGTTTCCAAACACACTTCCCTTCCCAAAATGCTCATTCTCTCAAGGATACTTGGGGAAAAATGCAAAGCCATTTCCCCACAGTTGAACCAAACGAGGCCTAAGAGCTTCCCGAAGAAAGTGAGATTACATTCTTGTTCTTTTCTTCAGGCGGGACAATTCCATCAATGAATGTAATGGCATCATCAGACCAAAAGCGACCTAGACCGGGACAAAGCAGAGCGACCTTATCTGGGAAACCTTGGAATGCAACTGTAGATACATACATGTTGCTTGCTCCAAAATAATTTCAGACCAAGTATGGCCAGGGCAAAAATCAATCCAAGTCACAACAAGGAAAGAACCATGAGGAAGGACCCAATGACATATTAAGGATTGGATGTTTTTTTTTTTTTTTGGTCAGTCATACTCTATTCCTACTTTACACTCACTCTCAAACTTTTGCCCTGCCTCTTGCAGGGCGTGGGAGTCGAAACCCACTCCTGAAACTTACGCGTCCCCACCCCATCCCCATGAAAAGGTAGGGATTTGAACCCCTCACCTCCTCCTTCATGTTGGAAGGGTGGTCATTGGGGCGAATCCCAGTGGTTAAGGATTGGATGTTGAAAGCTAGCGGTAGAGTGAATTACCCATGACCTCTTGAATTGCGGAGTGACGAAGGTTATGTTCTGCATCTACAAGTCATAATGTCCGTTAAAATCTTGTTGTATTAGTACACCAATCTCGAATATGTCCAAATTGAAAGGTAGGTAAAACAATGAGACCCAAAAACCTACTCGATGGGAATTCTGCATTGTTTCATTTGCATTAAACGGTGATGCTCAGATGTTTTCGTGGCTATCGGGCTGGTTTTTTCAGTCAAGAGGCTAATTCGGCTAATTAATCTGACAATTCATACTCAGGGAAATAGGTTTCAGGATTGTCATGTGGTGGGTCATACATAGATTTTGACGGATTAATCCTATGTCGTCAATGGGAGAAAATTATTGTCAGTTGACATGTCGTTTCATGGCAGAAGTTCAACAGAAACTTCCGTGTGAAATACGAAAGAACTTACGAAATAATTCCAAGGAGTTTATGGTGTTGCTGATTCGGAAAGTAGTTTATTAACTTGATTCCGTCGAGGAGGGGACTACGAAACAGATAATACGCTGCAAGAATTATTTGTAAAACAAAGACAAGATCGTCAACAGGAACCGGAAGTATGACCGAAAGAGGGGGAAAAAAGGTACCAGAAGAAATTGTTTTTGGTCAAAATTGACTGACGTATCATTCTCTTGGGAACATCCAGTCAAAATATTGCAACAAAGAGTACGAGTAAGTTTTAATATTATGAAGCCACACACAGCACGAAACCTGAGAATTCACATTGAATAGTCAACTCTGAAAGTACAGCCAATATGTTCTTGTCCACTTCAAAACCTGAAGAGGGAAAAATGTTCTTCAGGTACCCCGGAGTTGGCTTCTTGACACCCTTAACAGACCAACACGAGCAAAGTATATGCAGCCCGTGAATTTCTCCATATCACAGATTTTCTAATCAACTTTGAAAGCTATATACTGTGAGCAAATCATGACATGAAAATCACTTCTTGTATGGACAGAAGCCTAGAAGAATGGGAGGCTAAAACATATTCTATCTGCCTTTCTTTACAAACTCACTCGAACTAATGGGCTTGCATTCGTCCATGTCAAGCTCAGTGGATTATAATCTCAAGAAGGGTTGGGCGGAGACGTTTTCCTCCGTAAATAGTTTCAAAATGGACAGAACAGACCCTTGAAGGAGATGAGATGCCTAGGAAAACTCAGCCCCATTCTTTTCTGGAAGGAATGATCTTCTTTTCTTAATGTTCATCCAGCCTCTCCATGTCCATGATTGCAATTGGTTCGGGGAAGATCTCACTGGACAATCTCTTGTGTGACGATGAGAAGTCATTTCCGACACTACTGTGAGAGCCCACTCTCCCCGATTGCTTGAACCCATTGCTATTGATTCGCGCAGGAACTGCATTGCTGTCTGATGAGCTATGTCTCAAACTTCCAAAGAAGGCGACATTCCAAGACTTTCTCGAAGAAGCAGTTCTCAGCATCGCCGAGCTGGAGCTGTCCTCTCTCACAACTTTTAGAGGGTTTTCCAATGCCTTGAGCACGTATCTCATGAGTGGTCGTTTCGAAGGCCTAGGGTTAAGGCATGACCGAGCCACAATTGCCATGGCCCACACTTCTTCTAGGAAGTCTTCATCCACAATCAGAGACGGGTCCATGATCTTTGTGACCAATTCCTTGTCATGCACGCTGATGTAAGATAGAGTGTGCTCCAACCACTCTCTTGTTGTGGCATCGTCCGATTTGCTGATGCCGAGCTTGCCCGTTACAAGTTCGAGTAAGACTTTCCCAAAACAAAACACATCATAAGCACAATTAGCCGACGAGGATCCTGCACATTAGCATAGGGCAGAAATTATATCATGATCCAAGAAACTGAACTACACTGGCCCAGAAGTGTTCTTTTTAATTTTCTCACTCCAACATATTCGATTTACTTCAGACAACCGACAATACCTGAATAAGATTACACCTAAAATGAAAAGTTTAAGATGGCTACCTAGACAACGATATCTGTGTTACACTAACTCCCATCAGAAGATTTTCTCCAAGTAATCTATTGTCTAGGTAGGCGATACAGGCTTAACATAGAATATTAGACCACGTGATATCCATGAGAAAGGGAAGTGGACGTACCAGAAAGGGCCTGTTCAGACGTCCTGCACATTGCAAAGAGAGAATTGCCATCATAAGTATAGAAGATGGTGTGAATAATACAAACAAGTCAGGTTTGTGTAGAAAAATAATCAAACTAAGCAGAGCCAAAATTTACTATTTCAGCATGCGACTGCATAATAACGATGTATCACCAAATCTATTCTCATGGAGCAACTAAAATAACCTTCAGATTGGCTGGATTAATTTGAGTGAACAAATTTTCCACCAACATCAGTAGGGTGAGTGAATCATTTAATTGAGAATTGCCTATCAGTAGATTATCATGTAGTAAACTATTTGTTCAACCACTATAACTATGCCATAAGGCAATTGGATTCCCGAATACCATAATTGAAGCTAAGGGAGATCAAACATATCAGCTACTGCTGGATTGTCCCACTAAAGTTCACGGGCAAAAGCAATTAACTGAGCAAGTGACCCATAACCTAACACCTATCCGATTACTACTTTCACCACGGACCTAGTAATGCCAAGAAGCTCAAGCTAGCTGCCATCTCAGAAGCATCTAAGCATAAAAGATGAACTGACGCCACCTCTCAAGTCATCTTCATGTTATCATTTATCTAGAAGTTGTACAATCAAATTCCTTTTAGATACAATTTTTTCACTCTTCTATCTTTAATGAACTTTGTTCCTCTTACTGCTTTCTCAATCTTTTTGGGTCTGCATTCATTTATTTCATTGTGCAGGTTCATGATCAGGGAATTGGGAATTGATAGGCTTGAATGAAAGGATACTTACTGAGGCTTCCGGAGCAATCTTGTGATAACATTTCCATGAGAATCTTCATCTTGGGCACGAACCTCACTCAGACTTCCAACTCGCACTTCAAATTTATCATCGAGAAGTATGCTGCCCACTTGAACATCTCTTTAACCAAAGAAAAAAAAATTATTCAGTTCAACTAGCGCAATTCACACGGAATAGGCATTGGCCAATATATAATCTGAACGTAGAATTTAGATAAATGAAAGAAGAGATGAAACTTCCAAAGACACAGAAAACAAAAAGGTGCACAATGCACAATGGTTAAGATGATCAAATTTGATCACTCTCGAGATTCTTTACCTTGTGAAAGCAACTATGATGTGGCGGTTTTATCAGCTCGTGTAGGGAAATAAAGCATGCAGTGTGGTACAGAGCATTTATTCTTCACAAATGATGCCACACCCCCTTTGACAAAGATATCTATACACTAATATAATAAGCAGCTAACAGAGAAATAAGACTTGCAAAGGGAATGAAAAACAAGCTAAGACACAGCGAGAAGTGCAATTTGCAGTACAAAGTGGCATGACAAGGAATCATCAGTCTGTGCATCAGCTAAGTAGCACAAGTAAATGGATGATGGTTGAACATGTTGATAACATGCAAGTACAAAGTGCTGAACTAGCCATCAACTTGATAACAAAATAGGAAATTATGAACAAAGCATATAGGCTAGTGCCACTAACGGTCAATAAACAACTATTTCCAATGGCAACAAAATCCAAGGGAATCTAATATTAAACATTGAATAAGTGAAAGCTGAAACCTGTGCACAAGAGGAGGGTAACATTCATGATGTAGGTACGATAGAGCTTCTGCAGCTCCTATTGCAATTTTTAATCTGGTAATCCAATCAAGAGATTGCAGACTCTCGTCCTCTAAATCGGTCGCTCTGTAGAACGAACTTGCCAAGTCTCCATTAGGCATGTACTTGTAGACCAAAAGTTTCTCATGCTCATGCTCAAAGCAGTGACCTAACAGTGGGACGAATCTTGTATGTGAAATTTTCCCAAAAATCTCCAATTCCCGTGTGTGTGATTCTCTGTCGAATGAATGCAGATCAACTCTTTTAATGATGACTACGGTCCCATTTTCCAAAATTCCCCCGTACAGGTCCCCAGAGTGGCCATGTTTGATAAGATTACTCTCACTAAACTCACCGGTCACATGGGCCAACTGTTCATAGGAAAAGACATCTCCAAGACCTGATAACTCAGAAGGCTCCTTAGGAACCATTTGGCCGTCTCCATCCGGAGCAACCCCTTCATCAGCAATGCCCTTGCTGCAGCACTTTGTCAGGAGCAGCACCAGAATTACAGCCATAACTATGATTAAAGCAAGCCCACCAAACACTCCAATCAGTATGTACACCCATCTTCTGTTTTTCTTTGAAGCAGAAACTGGGAATGGCGGGTCTGTTGGTCCCGAAGCTTCAAAATCATCAAACTGTAAGCCTCTCTCAGAATAGAAAAGCCTACAGTCCGCTAAACTCCTCTGATCCGGCAAAACCTGAAGGCAATTTCTATCTAGAGTAGCATTCCTCCAACTATTATTACTTACTTTGCCTTGAAAGTAATTCCATGACAAATCAGTTAAATTGAAAAACCTGATCGAAGAGTTGAGATTCCCATATAACATGTTATCTGAGAAGTTGAAAATTGCCTGAGTGGCATTGCCATTGAAACCGTTGCTTGGCAACTCACCAGTGAAGTTGTTAGCGGATATGTCAATTAAGCGCAACCCGGGCAAGGACCATACTTCACCAGGAATTCTTCCGTCCAGTTTATTCTCGCTAAGAACCACAACTTCCAATTGAGCAAGACCTGAGAAAAACCCTTTCGGCAGTTGACCCTCTAAACCATTACTACCAATTCTCATCCCCTTCAGACTCTTCAACCCTCCCAACTCCACAGGCAAAGCACCAGAAAAGGAGTTCTTGCTGAGATCAAGCTCTATCAACTGAGATAGATTACCTAACTCGCCCGGAATTGATGCCGTGAGACTGTTATCCGAAAGATTCAACACTTTTAGACTAGAGGCAGATCCTAAACCCGCCGGTATAGTCCCTGATATAAAATTCGATGAAAGATCAAGCGTAAAAAGGTTACTCATCATTGAGAATGAAGCAGGTATTGACCCAGTCAAGAAATTCCTAGAAAGATCAAGAACCAACAACTCATTTAACTGTCCCAAACTGGAAGCAATATTGCCGGTAAGACTGTTATCAGATAGATACAGATACTTGAGCCTGCTCAAGCTCCCGAGTGAACTTGGGACGGCGCCGTTCACAGCGCACGACCGGAGATCGAGCACCCGAAGACCCGGAAGGCCGTATCCGAACCACTCGGGTATTGACCCGGGAAGCAAGAACCCGGAAGCGTTGAAAGTCTCCAGGAGGGTCAAATTGGCGAGAGCATCCACAGCGAAACGGGGGTTCATCCGCCCGACTCTGCTCCTCCGAAGGCCCGAAACGCTGATAGCCGTGACCTGCCCGTCCCGGCACTCTATGCCCGTCCAGTTCCGGCACGGGTCGGCCTTAATGGGCCAGTCCCAGGCCCGGAGCCCCAGAGACGACCGGAGCCGACGCAATGCCGACCGCTCGATGCTGGAGTTGAGGGTGTTCCGCTGGGCCGCCGCGCACTGGATCAAGAAAGATACCAGAGCCGCTAAAACAAGAAGTCGCTTCGCTTTCATGGCCGACGAAACTCAAAGCCGCTTCATAATCTTCTTGTGCATCTCACAGTAACAAATATACTCCTTTCTCTTCCTTGTACCTTCTTCTTCTTGTTGGTGTTGCAATATATGCGTGTATTTAATTAATAATGTTTCTGGGGCGAGTTTCCAATTTTGCTTTTCTTTAATTTTTTTGCCGCTGCTCTGTTAATTCTCGCCACTCCCAATCACGAGCTTTGATTCTGCATTCGATGCCGGAGTTGATGTTTCCTTGTTCTGCCTCTGCAAACGCTGACCA
The DNA here is from genome assembly GCA_017140615.1 of Eucalyptus cladocalyx. Classification (NCBI taxonomy): domain Eukaryota; kingdom Viridiplantae; phylum Streptophyta; class Magnoliopsida; order Myrtales; family Myrtaceae; genus Eucalyptus; species Eucalyptus cladocalyx. The sequence continues at coordinate 22,787,876 of CM029521.1, read as the reverse complement.
AACCACGGCCCGAGAATAAATGAACCTCCCCTCCTTCTACTAATAAGATAATTCACAAAATACAATCTCTCTCTCTCTCTCTCTCTCTCTCTCTCTCTCTCGTGCATCACAGCATGTTCATATATCCTATGTCTGTGAAGCTCGTAGTTTTTCTGATCTCCTAAATTTGGGGTCAACGTGTCTTTAAGTTGAACAAGAGAGCAACACATGGGCATGGGCATGGGCATGGGCATGGAGGTATCTTTCTTTCGTTTTTTTTTTTCCTTTTTTCTCTTCTTTGGGTTGGGTTTTTGCTTATTTCGTGATGACGGAACGATGCATTAAAGAGGGGGGGAGGGAGATTTAAATGGCGGGAGCGAGAGGTGTACCTAACCGCCCGGCTTCACTGTCCCTTGTTCGGTCACCGGAGCTATTCAATGACGCCCTTCTTCCTTCTCTTCTTGGGACTGCCAAATGAGACTCACCCGAGATGTTTAAGGGAGAAGAAGGGGGGGAGGAGGTGGGTTAGAGTCGGGTCGGGTTCGTGTTTTTCTTGTGGTGGCTCTAGCAATGGATGTTGAAATGGCGAAGCGGAAATGACTTTATGAGAGAGTTTGATTTTTTTGGAGTTGGGGGGGGGGGGGGGGGGTGTGGTTGCTTTTCCGCATTTGACTTTTCTAACGATTCGGGCCACATGCACAGCCACCATTGATGATGGAGCTCTTTCTGGAGCAATGGCGGATTGGATTTTTCTTTCTGGTTTTCTTTGCCAGAAAGGCATATAACTTTTTCTATGGGGCCCCGGGGGGTTTTCATTTAAGAAATCATTATCGAATCATAAGCATAGAAGCGCTTTATAATTTTACAAAATCCAACAACTATCGATCTCCAATCAACGGATCTTCAGAGAATGTTAAAATCTCTCGTGCATGGCTTCAATTATGAGAATATAGCATCCGAAATCTATGGATAATGTAAAGGCACAAATCAAAATTTGATTAAGTTATTCAAATATGAAACTATTTGTATGCAAAATGGCATATGCAAATCGAATCACTTCGACGCACCTAATGCATGAAAAAAGACAAAAAGGTCGATTCTTTGAGTATAACTTTGAAACATAATGTGTTATCAATATTATAAAAGTAATCTAAATGATTGCGTATACATTTTTTTACACCATAGGCCTCGCTAAAATACAAAAATAAAAGATTGAATCTCGAATATAGGAATGTCAAATCAATGAGTCACACTTAATACACCTAGCAAGGATTTGCCAACCCTTCACTTTTGTTGAGAATCGAAGAAAGTTTTAACTTAAGGTGGAAATGCCACCATGATCGATGGTTTTTAAAACATGTTATTAATCCTCAAAAATATAATAAAATTCAAGAGTTTATTGGGTGATATTATATAAGTTTTTTTTCGGTGACTTGAAACTCTGCTTTAGAAAGACCAATCTTGAATCTTATAAATTTACTAAAAAACGAAAAAAAAAAAATCGTTTTTTAACGACTTCAAGTGAGAAGATTAATTACGTAAACGAGATGAATAGTCATGCAGAAAATGGGATCCACTGACCCATATGATTTCAGACAAAAGAGTGAGAGGTGATTGGGACAGGCTCTGTCTATGAACGCGTTCTCAATGATTGGGATTAGCGAAAAAGCCCAAAGGAAAAGTCGCGAGTCTTTCTCCGTATTTAATTATTATAATTGCAATTTGGTTAGGGACACAATTTCTTAGCTTTTGAATTTTCTATTGCTTGCTATTTCATGAGAGGGAGAGAAAGAGAGAGAGAGAGAGAGAGAGAGAGAGACTCTGCCGTGGTTAGGCCACCGAACAGTCGAGTTCAAAATGGAGGCGCACAGGGGGAGACTTGCGCGGCTGACTTTCAGCGGTCAAAATTCCAATGAGGTTGGTCATCCAGGCATGGTTTATACCGTTAAGCAACATCCATTATCTATGTATGTACTTTCAATTTTTCGCAGCATATTTTTTCCATCTACAAAAGAAAAACATTATAATCAAATCTCTTTGGCCAAACTTAGTTAATGTGGTCGTCAATTGAAGTCGGTGTGTGACTTGAATTAAATATCCCATATAGTGGACATCCATTGTGATCTTTACAAACTCCATGCATAGCTTTGTATTGGGAAGTGAAATGGAATCAGATTTTGAGGCGTAATTACATAATTTTTAAGGAATTATTTGCTCCACAATATTGTTAATAATTATTAGCAAAAATCTTCTAAGATACAACAAAATTTTTAGCAAAAATACCATATAGTAATTTTGGTATTCCTCTAGGAACTCTCAAAAGGAAACAATTGAGAACAATTGCTGTATTTTTTTAGAAAGAAAATCGATAAGACTTCATAATAGTGAAATGAGACAAAGAAACAATGAATTTATTTCAGTCTTTAGAATAAAAGCAATCCTTCAAGAAAAGTTGCAAAGTAAATGGATACTTTCTCAAAAGACATGTTGAAAATTTGGATTAAGAAAATTATAATAATTATATAATATTTTGAGAATTCTAAATTTTTATAACTTCTAAAAATTACTGATTGAACAAATACAACCTTTCAGAAGTTAAAAAGTTATACCCGAACCAATACAACATTCTAATGGTTGTAAGAGCATTTAATAACCATTAGGCAAAAATAATCAAATTCGGAATTAATTAATAATAATAAAATCACCGTAACTCTATTGCGAACAATCATACTATTTCAATAGGACACCAAGGTTATTTTATATATAAATCCAAATTTATATAATAAATGAAGATTAGTGCCAATTACCATCTGTGAGTGCATAATTGTGTATCAACACCTAAGTAACATCAATACTAACACGCAGCACGTGACACGACACGACACGACACAAATATACCGACACATTGTTTCTCAAAATATAGAGAATTTTGACATGTTGGACACGTTATATATTAAATGTATATTTTTATATATACATGATAAATTATCATTTTTATGATTATTTAATTAAATTAATTTGATTCAAATTCACAAATAAATTAATAATAAAAAAGTCTACAATAAATTTACACTAAAAACATTAATCCACTATTTGGATACCCAAAAAGGGATCTATACTTAGAACCAAGAAATCCAGGTCGGTTTTAGTAAATATGCTATCACACAATAGGCGAACCTTGTGTTTAAGTCTTTTAGGGACTACCTTTTGGCTGCATACTATCTAGAGATTTAGTTTAGAGTATATAAACACTTAATGATGCCAAGAGATGACATTTCTAATTAGCTAAGCTGAATTTCTATGAAATAAATTTAACTCCATTCTAATAATCCATAAAACTTTTGGACTTATATATCAAAGTATGTCGGAAGAAAAGAGGATAAGAACAAATTTTGTGGGATGAATTGTGTGTCATGGGAAGTGAGAGTCAAAAGAGAAAATAAAATTATATTTTTTCTTTCCCCTTTTATCATTTTCTATTTTCTTTACATATTTACATTTTGACTCCTCATTTATTGAAAATTTGTCGAAATTCCAGACTCAAGTGTCGAAAGAGTTGATTTTCCGATATCTATTGACCGAGTATCGAAGAGTGTGGAAGAGTGTCAGAGCATGTTGGACACGTGTCGAAATATCTAAGACGACACAAAAACTCTTGAAGAGTGTCGATACTTCTTAAATCGACACACGGGTATTATGGGGTCAAGTGCACTTAACCCATCGTCTTCAATTGTAGCATTAGAAGACTACTGCACTTACATATTGGTCCATATACTCCCAACTTTCCTATATGAGATATGGCACTTTTGTTTGTCTTACAAACTTCCAACAATCCCGCACTTTGTTTGTAAAATAAAATTAGAAATTAGATGAGACCAATAATAATAAAATGAGACAAAAAAATGAATTTATTTCAATCTTTAGAACAGAGGCAACTCTTGGGAAAGGCCAAAGTGAATAGATACTTTTTCAAAAGACATGTTGAAATTTGGGATTAAAAAAATAATAATAAGAGTATACATTTTTAGAATTCCAAAATCTTTATAGCTTCTGAAAATTATTGATTGAACATATACAACTTTTTAGAAGTTAGGAAATTATATCTGAACAAACATAACCTTCTAAAGGTTGTAAGAGCTCCTAATAATCATTAGGCAAAAATAATAAAATTTGGAATTAAATGATAAAAAAAGAAAAAGAAAACCATAACTCTATCACTAACAATTACATTGTTTCAATAGGACATAAATGTTATTTTAAAAATATAAATCCAAATTTTAATAAATAAATAATAAATGAGTATTAAAACCAATTATGATCATCTAAAGTGTTAATTGCACCAATCATACAATTATTCATATACCCACACGTAGGTATTATAAGATAAAGCCCACCTAGCCCATTGTTTTCAATTTTAATATTAGAAAACTCCCACACTTATATATTGCCCAAACACTTCCAACTTTCTTACGTGGACAATGCAATTTTGTTTGTTTTACAAACATTCAACACTTTATTCCTAATGTTATTTATAATGTATTTCAGTGTTCTTCCGCCTGTTCATTGTCCCGACACGTGTCCACATATGAATACTTTATTGACGTCACATTTCAGGGTCCTCCGGCAACGGGACTTGGCTTTGCCGCATTTGGTGACTTCCATGTAAGTTAGGTTCTTGTCTCATACTTTGCCCGAGCATGTGTTGGTCGCAATTTTGAATCATCGGATACATTGGTCAGAGGGGATGTAATATAATGAGGAGCTGAGGTTCATTGAATTATTTTATCATAGCATTTGACTATAATAATTTTAGGAGTCCAAACACCATCACCCTTTCATGTTCCGTCAGCCAGATAAAAATAGCAAAATCGTATTTTATAAATGGTTTGGTCATAGACACCAATAACCTAAGATATCATGTAGGACAATCTATGTAGCACCGACATAGATATGCGACACGCGACAGGACACGACACGCTAATATATCATTTCTCAAAAAATAGAGAATCCCGATACGTTTTGACACGTTATATATTAAATATATATTAAATATATAGTTTATATATAAATGAAAAAATAAATAAATAATAATAAAAAGAGCATAGAACTAATTTATACTAAAAATATTAATCTAATATTTGTTAATATCATTCGTTGTTTTAATTTGACAAAGATTGAACGAATAATTCAAAAATTGCAAACATGAAAGAGTAAACTTGAAGGAACATGTCCTGTTTTCTTATACTTGTCGGAGATTAATAAGATTTCTTATAGTTCTAGACAGAGTTCGAAGTTCATGATATAGACTAACTTAGAGCTCCTCTGCAAAACAAGATTTGAGAAAAATGAAAATCTAGGATAAGAACTCTCAAAGTATGACCAAAAGAAAAGGAAATCACTAAATTTGCCACAGAAAATGTGAGAGATAACTCACAAGGCAATAACATAAATTAAAGGAGATAACTCGCAAGCGATGCTTGCAAGAGGTGTAAAGAAGCAAAAAAAAATTATAACTTTAAGTATGTTGGGGCAACGGAATGATGCCAACGAGAAGAGGGGCGTTCCATCGTCACTCACGGGAAGATCAGAACTTATAAGTGAAAAACTTAAGAGTAAAAATTTTCTTATTTTCCCTTTATTTTCGGTATTTTCATTATTTTTTCATATATTTACATTTTGACCCCTCAAGTATTGAAAATTTTTAAAATTGATCTCGTGCATGTCGGAATCGCGTGTCGAAATTTCAGACTCGCGTGTCGGAGCGTGTCGAGAAGATTTCACCACGTGTCGGATTTTCTGACACTCGTTGACCACTTGTCGGAACGTGTCGGACACGACATGAAGACTTCCGGAGAGTATTGGTACTTCTTAGAGGACAATAATGGTATGTCTCTAGAGCAAATTATTTTTTTTGGGCAGTTCGTGGATTCTGTTTCAAATCTTTTAGCTGAAGTTCTGTCTTTCAAATCATTTGCATGCATAATTCACTAAAAACAAATGAAAAAGCAATAGCAGACTAGTAACCTATGCAAAATGGTATTAACAGCAAGGAAGAAAAAAAATCGAATTATTTTTTATAATTTGACACACTAAAAACCTAAATTAAGATAGGTCTTGTAAGTTTATGTGGCTATATATTGCTTAGTTAAATTACTTTAGCAAAAGTCAAGCTCAAGACCTTGTCGATTTTTCATAATTAATTTGAATTGTGAGATTAGACGAAAAAGTTGTATCACAACAAAACTAAAGCATATGACCTTTGTCCCGAAATATGTTTGTATTTTAACATTTTTTTAACATGGGTATTTTAGTAAATTTAGGATAAGAAAAACTTTGAAAATGAGTATGAAACATACTAAAATGTTTCTACTTGTATCTTGATAAAAGAATTGATCCATCAACACCTTACTTCGATTTGCGTCTAAATAGGTTAAATGGGTTAAACTACTTAATGTGTGTTGCCTCGCGTTGCACAAATTTATTGTGTTGACATTTGTCGACCCTATCTTAATCTACAAGGACCTTCCAAATCGGAAAACCAAACCCTAACCACACTAACCTATTTACAGGCTACGTGTGCCGTTCTTTAGTGATGCCCTTACTCGCAAGCCAGCCATCTCGTTGTAGCAGTTGCATCGCTTTCTACTAATTTCCTTTGCTGATGGCGGCCAAAGCCCCCTTTTCCTCCCTTTGCGTGCGCTAAGATGGGCAACGTTTGATGGCAAGTGGAGACTTGCCGATAGGATTTGGCACTTGTGATTTTGGAATTTGGTTGTTCCAGGAATTTCTTGGGACAATTCGAACATTAAGGCTCCATTTCACGAAAACTAACTTTTTGAAAAACGTTTTCCGGATTTTTCGGTGTTCGTTTTACAGAAAATGAATTAATTAAGGAAAATGTTTTTCACTATCGAAAAAAACACCTTCAAAAGTGAGAAACATATTTTCCACTTTTATGTTCCATAACTTCTTCCACCGCACTTTATTTTACTAAACACATTTTCTTTTATTTTTATGTTTTCTTTTCTTTTTTATTTTATTTTTATAAAAATCGAGTTTTTAATTCTTTTTTTTTTTTTGTTCTTTTCTTTTCTTTTCTTTTTTCTTCATGTTCTTCCTTAGCCGGTCACTGGCCACGGCAACGACGCCAAGGCCAAGGAAGAAGAAGAAAAGGAGAAAAGAAAAGGAAAAAAAAATTAAAAACTGAATAATTGATTTTAAAAAATATAAAAAATAAAATGATTATTGAAAATGAGTTTATAGAGAAAAATATTTTCCTTACCGAATAATGGACAATATATTTTATAGTTCATTTTCAAACTTCAATTGAATACTAAAAAGCATGGTTATTTTTCTAGAAAATGCCACATGTTTCGTGAAATGAATGGAGAGTAAATTTTGTTTCTCTGTTTCTCTATTTTTCTATTTTTCTTTATTTTCGGTAATAAGTTTGAAATAGAAATCGTTTGATGATACAATTTTATATTCTATTCCTAAAAATAAATTTTTAAGTCCGAAATAAGTTTGGAACATAATTGAAAAGTAAAATTTTACTTCTCTATTTCTGAACAAAAATAAGTAATAAATAATTTCTCATCACCCACCCTTGCTACTGTGCTCATTTCATTTCGTTGAGGTCAAATTTGGCCATCTCGAGAAAGAAATTTTGTGTCGTTATCAATTTTTTTTTTTTTTTGTTTAAAAACTCATTTAGGGAATAGAAATAGGAAAATCAAATTTTGAAAGAGAATGATTATCATTCGAATTCTAAGTATTAGGATGCAAGATGGTATTTACAAAATGGACATGATAAAATGGTAGTGGAATAAAATGAAGAGGGATTTAGGTATTTTCTAAAAAGAAAGCAAAAAACGCACTTCTGATTTGCGAAGTCATCAATATCCGCAAGTACATTGTGCCAAAACTGAAAAACTCTCGAATCTATCGTAAATGGAACGTGCATTAATCTGCTAGAAACTTCATTTGTTGTTTTTTTTTTGTGGGGGGGGGGGGTGGGGGTGGAAGATGTACTTAGCTCCAAAACTAAAATAATGTCGTAACGCATGAAATGAAAGATGCAACCAAGCAAAGTAGTACAGCGCCAAATACCGACAACGACTGGGGTGGTGTCTCGAAGTCCTTTCACATTTTGGGGTCAAAAGCCGACGGAAGAAAAGGAGAAGAAAAAGGCCGTGCAAGGAGAAGGGTCTGAAAGCAAACGATTGCGAATTGACATGGCATCCGCCACGCGCAAACTGACGTGGACCGACAGCCTCCGCGTCTTCTCTCGTCGGTTTCCATAAGATGGTCTCATCTCCTCTTTATTGCCCATTACTGTAATTCCCGTTCAAATTTAGGACACTTCCTCAACTTTATTTTTTCTTTATTCTACATGAATCATCTCCAGTTTCTCTTTTGTCCTTTGCCCAGAGCCATCACGAGCAGATATATAAAGAATGTGAGTCTAGAGCTCATATAATTCGTTGGAATGGATGAGTTTTCTCACCCGATCAAACAATGAACATGAACAGAATGCACATGATTCAGGTGCATTTACAATTCATCGGATCATTGCTCTCCTGCCGCCCATGTCATGCCTACCCACCCGGAAAAGAACTAACCTTACCCATTAAAGCAATTTAAAAATTCATTAAACCCATCAAGATGAAAAGGTACCATCTAAAATTAAGAACTATTGCGAAAATTGTTCTATTATTAAACTTATTGTATGAATGTTAATTCAGTCATAAATTTTTTAATTTGATTAATTTAGTTATAAACCTTTAGACAATTTGCAATTGGCTAATTTTGGTCAGAAATACTGATGTAGATATGGGACATCTTAGTGGCATGATTGGCATTGATGTAGACAATTCTTATATTAAAAAAATTGAAATAAAGAAAAATTATAAAATTTGAAATATTATCAAAATTGTTCATGTTAGTGTTAACCATATCACATAAGACGATCATCAACTATATTAGTGATTTTTGGCTAAAAGTGGCTCATATAGCTAAATCGGCAAATTTTCAAAATGTATAAAATTAAATAAGTCAAATTAAAAAATTTGTAATTGAAGTGGTATCGGGGTAAAAAATTTGTTTAGTATGAACCTTATACAAGAGGCTAAAAATAGACATAATCAGCTTCACATTTATATACAAAGAATCGTCAGCTAAAGTTAGTTTTTCATTTAAGTTGGCATGTGCACCATGGTTTTTCCTAGTGGTCTTGTAATCGTAAAGATCTTTGAAATATGGATGATGACTGACGACTAACTCTGGCCCGAAAAAAAACAAAATCAATAATTATATAATAATTTTTTTGTTTCAAAAACAAACAATAAAGTTGAAGTATTAAGAAGTGACATAAATATTTTCTCGAAAAACAATACAGTTGCATCTTATTAGAGTACCAAAGCTCGCATGTTTCAAGATATCCTAGGCTTTAGTGACGAAGAAAGTTCAATAAAAAAATTTAAATAGATAAATGAAAAGAGATAACGTGAATATAAAGAATATTTAAAACGTATTACTTAGTAATATGGAATAATATTTTAACACTCATTTTTCTATACAAGTTGAATTAAGAGAGATATAAAATTTAACTGACGAGATGGATACCCACAATAAAGTAATAGTACTGATTTTAATATTATGTTAGGATGTCCAGCTCAAACTAATTTTTTAGACAGTTTTAGTGATTTCATATAATTTTATGTAATATACGTGATTAGAAAGCGTAGAAGTTTCAAGATAATTTAGTTTTTTTCTTTCAGAAAACATTTCAGACACTTTAGAGTTTGTTCAAGTCTACGGCTGCGTCAATGCTAAGAAGACGACGCCTTGTCACCTCATTGCCTGTCCGATTAAAACATTTTTGTCGTTTTAAGAGAAGAGGGAGTCAAAAGAATGAGATTCAAATAGGCTAGCTTGCTCCGGTCACGGGCCCTCCATTTTCGTCCTCATTATTTTTTGTTCTCCGAGTAACATTCCATGTACGAAGACAGATTATTAAAAATAATCTAAAAGATCATATAAGAAATTCAGCAATCGCTAAGGGCACGTTTAATAACGATTCTATTCCTGAGAATAGATTCTGATCAGAAATGATTTTTTTTATTCGTTTCTCGGCGACAATTTTAAAGATTTTGCTCATTTGATAACTTTCCAAAATTTATAATTCCTAATAAAATGCGTTTGATCGTCTTCATTGATTCTATTCCAAATCAATTTCTTTTAATTTTTAAATAATTTTTTTACTTTTTTACTTTTTTATTTTCTTTTTTCCTTTTATTTTATTTTCTTTTTTTTCCTTTTTTCTCCTATTATTCTTCTTCTTCTTTTTATGGCTGGTCGCTAGTCCAGCGACCGGCCAGACAAGGGTTGGCGACCTCACCAGAGCGTTGTCGGCTCTCAGTGAGGCCGACCCTTGTCAGCCGAGCCTCGCTGGCAGCTGGGGGAGGCTCGACCTCGCCAGATCTAGCGAGGCTGGGCGAGGCTGGGTGAGGCCCGCCTAGCCACCGGCGAGGCTCGCCCAGCTCCGCCTGGCCACCGACGAGGCTGGGCGAGCCTCCGGCAAGCTTGTCGGACCGATTATCAACAGCTGGCGAACAACGATAGTGACGGCGACGGACAACGGATGGCGTTGGTGGACAGCGGACAGCGGCAGCGGACGGCAGACGGCGGTGGCAGACGACAATTGCTGGATGATGGTAGATGAAGAAGAAGAAGAGAAAATGGAAAAAGACTTGATTCTTAGATTTGTTCCGAAACAAAAATCAATTTTTTTTTTTATTCTTGATTCTACTCCAAATCTGTTCTTGGGAACAAAATTTTTACCAAATGCGATTATGTTCCCAAAATGCTCCCGAAAACAAAAAATCAGAATCGATCATTATTGAGATGATTACCAAACAGCACCTAAGCGTTTGTAAAATAATTGAGGATGTGAATGATAATTATTCTCTTTTAAAAATCAATTTCTTGCCATATCTATTTCCGGATGAGTTGTTGAGCAAAAGTACATATTTGATAACGGTAAAAAAAATTTGTTCCCAAAATAAAAATTCTTTTGATAACGACATAAAAAAAATTTCTCCCAAGAGATGACGGTAGATGGCGGGCAACAGTAGGTGGGGCGGCAGAAAAATAATTCCAATTAAAAATAAAATAATTATCATACGCGCCTTGAATATCTAAATAATTAATAAAAGGAGACCGATTTTACAAATAACTCTCATTGATCCAACAAAACAAAAGATTCTTTGTTTATTTTGTGAAAATTAATAATAAATAAAATATTTTCTTTAAAATGATATCTCTATTGCTTAAAATAATTAATTAATAAAAACATTTCATTACTAATAAAAATGTATGTTTAAATATTTTGTAAACGATAAAAATATTTTCTGTTCATTAAATTTTATAAGAGATATAAGCGACTTTATCTTAAATTTTTTTAAATTATTTATTTTCTGTTAAATAAAGTGAAAAAATCCTTTATCATTAACATATTTATCATCCTTCAGGTCAACAATATTTGAATATGATTGTTGGGACGATACTTCACGTGAGGATCATAGTACACCTGACTCCCACCGTTCCAATACATCCTATCAACGGAGACGACTCCACATGCATTTCAATGATGTGCTCGAGCCCTTTGATCAAAATAAAATCAGGGAACAATTTTATAAGTGATCCATAATTATGTTTCCTTCAATTTCAGGTTTTTGATCATGAGAACATAGATCTTTTTACACTGTAAAGCACAAAATAATTCTCATTGTTCTCTAAAGGGAAAAATAGCCATAAATTAATTTTGATTTCCTTTCAATGCCCTTGGAGATGGAATTAATTGTAAAACATCCAAAGACCATTAAAATTGGTGGTTTGTAATTTGAACCAACAAAATATGCAAAATAACCTTGCATGTACAAACTAAGATAATTATCCAAAAAATTCTAAATTAATTATACAAAGGCCAATTCAGTCCTAATTTTTTTAGTTTGGCTAATTTAGTTTCAACCCTTTTAATGATTTGCCAACATAGTTCTTCTATCCAATTTTGATTAGAAATTGCTGATGTGGATGCCGGTCATCTTATATAATATGATCATCATGTCAATTTGAGTCAAACGCTATCACAATTATTACTTGAAACACTTTGTCTTTGTACCATGTTAATAACCACAATCATAATAAAAAATTACATATTAAAAAATCTAATAATCATGAAACCACAATTTGTCCCAAATTTACATCTTATAGCAATCTTCGAAAGCCACACCAAAAACTTTAAGCTTTTACCTTTCAAATTAGTCTCTTGCTAACGCTACTTTGGCTCATTTTTTTACCAAAAAAAGTGGCTTATTAAAAAGGATAACCAAGTTTTCAAGATAGCAAGGCATTTAACTCTCGAATGCAACATAATTATCAATCCATAAACTTTGATATCAAACATTGGCAGCGTTAGGATCTCAATTTTATCAAGTCTGAAGTGAAACCCGGATACAAGAGCATAATTCTTGAAAATTTGCAATGTGCCCGTTTGATAAATTTAAATGAACCTTGATAGGTGCCTTAAATTTATCCACATAATAAAAGGAAAATGAATTCTTGCTCACAAGTCTAAGCGTTTGGCAAAAGACATATCAAAACATGCATGCCTATCCAATTTGTTTATTTCATTTAGCAAGAATGTGTTGCAAAATTCTCGATATGCTAGATACGTGCCTCAAAATCAGCAGGCAATTTCTGTTTTTAGATTTAACATTTTAAAGAAGATAATTGAACTAAACTTTTAAGAGTTGTGATGTATTTTTTCACAACCTCGTATACAGGTAGAGAATTCCAAAAATAGAAATTCTATACAAAAACAATAAATATGACACTTCTTATAATACAAAGAAATCCCGTGTACCAAGTATGCGCTATTGATAAGAATCAGTTTTTTTTTTTTTTTTTTTTTTTTTTTTTTTTTTTTTTGCGGATGACTATTCTTATGCTTATAATAGACTCCCCCTTTACCGCAGAGTGAATAACTAGTCAATTGAAGTCTCTCAATGAAGCTAATCACGAGACAACTCGGTCCAAGAGAACTTGTGATTGCGCCGGTTTTGTTGTTTTAGAGGAAAGGCAAATAAATAGGCTAGTAGCTTTATTTGTTAATTCATTTTTATCCTCGCTTATTTATACCTGGGCAATATTTCATGTGTAGGAAGATTGCTTTGTAAACTTATTTTATAAGATGAAGCCCAGCTTTGAATAGACATTCAAAATAAATAGGACATACTAGTTCCGATATCTAACTCGAGTTTGGGCATAAGGACATTAAAAGTGTTAAAAGTTTGTACGACATTCACTTTAGAGACAAAAGATTTCGTTGTCTCACTTAAGTGCCAAATTGAAGAAAAAATTGATCACTTAAGTGCCTTCGACAATAAATTTCAGCCAAGAGTCCTACATGGCTTTACAAATTATTTTTTTGCTCAGACGTGGCTTTTTTAAAAGAAATTGAAATCCTACGGGAAATTCTTTTTGTCCACCTTAAAAAAATAAACAAAACGGCATAGTTTTCCCTCCCTCTCTCTCTCTCTCTGTGAAGCTGAAGGAACGAAGCTCTATCTTCACATGGAGAAATAGGGCTCTGTCTCAGCTAAGGTTCGCCTTCGTGACGCTTCCATTTTTGTTCGCCGCAACTCAAGACAATGAAATATGAAGTATAGGCGAAGAAAAGGACCTATTCTTCAAGCTTGGAGGAGGTAGAGGAGGCCTGTAATCAACCGCCGTTGCTGTTTCCATTCATCGTTTCCAAGCCACTCTGCAAATCCCATTGTTTTGCTCTGTTTTTTCAACCAAGAACTTGAAGTGCTTCAGGCTCCCTTGGTCCTTCTTTGCTAGCGAAGACGCTTCCAGGATCCTTGCTCTTTGGTTTGAACACCAATCGAGTCCAATGCCCCCTTGCTCTGTTTTGGTGAACTTAGGTCCGAGAACTGTGGTTGAAGTTTGTGTGAAAATTGATTTTGATTGAGCATTAAATAGTAATCTAAGCATACTTTATAAAACAATGATATTTTGGTTCTAAATTGGTGTTTTGAATTTGGGGGAAATCCAAATTAGGATTTATATTTGGGGGAAAAACATGTGGATGGCATCATTTTGGGGTATATATGCTGATTGGACAAGCTGACGAGTCATGTTGAATGAAGAAATTAATAAAATATAATCACATTAAATTATTGACGACCTAAATCAAAATTGAAACATAAGTATCCCAAAAAACATGAAATTAATGTGAGTGTAATACAAAACTTTTACCACTTCCAGTGTCCTCGTATCCCACACAATCTAGTAATCAAGTCCTATTGGGACCAAGTTAAAGCTATATATTTTGGAGAAAATGACACAACGAGTAATGTGACTTTCATACATTACTCACTTAAGTGTTATAATTTCTTCCTTTTATCATTTTAGTGTCATAATCAGTGAACGTTTTTTAAGAAGTTATATCATTCAAGTGATTGAAAAAGTACTTATAATATTTAAATGAGTGTCGTACGAAAGTTATGATATTTATAATATCCTTATCAAATACTTTTTGTGACCAGCTTTACAGTGCAAAGAACAAAGTTTATTGGGGCAAACTAATTTATGCAGAACGATCGTAAGCCAAAAAGGAAAAAAGAAATACTCAATTGCCATCTAAAAACACAAGTGGCCTATCAAAAACTCGAGTTGCTCCAAGCTAGCTCGAAATACTTTAATTTTTCGCCATCCTGGATAAATATCAGGAAAATTACCTCAACGGTTCTCTTCCTCACTACGTAATCACGTTCATTAAAAATTGTGCAATCGAGTCATTTCAGCAATTGCTCAGTCAATTTTGTTGTTGACGTGGCACGTCATAATCCAATGTGACACTTCTTAATATTTTTAAGCATGCATGACGCTTATACGACGCCGTGTCAGAAAGAGCATTAATAAAAAATTAAAAAGAAACAAAAGCCCATCAATTTTCAATTTTCCTTTGCTCTAATCTAAACCGTAAGAACGAATATAATTGGACACTTCAAACTATATCCGCTAAAAGCTCAAAGGAAAGAGGATTTGACTTGCTAGGTGTCGAAAACTTCAGAAATATAGTCTCCCATTATAGAGAATATATTCAAGATCAGTCATATAATTTAGTGATATGAATGCAAGAAAGGTCCTTCATGTAGAGCAGATTCCAACTCCCATTGATTAAGGAATCGTATAGACAAGTTGATCCAAGCAAGTAAAAGGTGCGAGGAAGAGAGAGAAAAGGTAGGAGAGATACCAAGTATTATAGTGAGTCCAAAAATTATCAACTTCACATGTTGTTCTCACCTTGTGAGCTGAGGATGACGAGACAAATGTTGGGAAAATTATCAAAATAATCCTAAATTTATTGCAATTTTTCTATTTTGATAATTTTCCCGACAAATGTTTCACATCGGATGTCCACTTCACTTCTGATAGCTGGCTTCCCACTAGGCCCAACCAAAGAATTAATAAGGAGAAAGTCCTCTCTCTCGGGAGTGTTATTTTCCCTCTGTTTTTTTTTAAACAAATTAGAAAAGAGCCTAACTAAAAAACAATAATAAAGAGACTGCCCGAAAAAAAAAATGTAGGGATATTACGAAAAAATTCTTTATTGCAGTGAATAAGAATGATGTAGCTTATAAAGAACAAACAATGAAGATTTAGATTTTAATTTTAATATAAGATTTAGGAATCACAAGTTAGAGAACAGGAGAAATAGTTTAGCCGCTACATAAACATTTTTCCCTTCAATCCATGTTTGTATTATTGTAATTCATCTGGATGATACATAGGGGCCTCTCATCGAATTCAAAGGTAAAAGATGGAAACTCTCTGGGGTTTCCACTAGAATTTCTGCCCGCACGAAAGTGTGTGCATTTGCAACCTAAATTATCACAGTTTAAAATCTATTGATTCCTAAATTATGAAATATGCTTAAATCGTGTAAACTTGGAATATATTGACAAACACGAGAATAATAAATTTCAGTGGAAGCATCAAACTTACGGTAGTAATCTAGGTATATTTAACTGATTTTTTAGAATATCTTTTAACAAGAAGGAGAAAAAACAAACAGATGGAACTAATAAAATCGGTGGTACTTATACATATGTACAGTTCTAATTCTCTCGCAAATACAACCCTTTTGATCACTTGAACACAATCACTACAGTGATGAACGGAAGGCCAGTTAAAAGTCTTGGCTGAAATGGAAATGGTCCCAGATAATAATAAAAAAGTACAGTAGTTAGGTCTTGGATTTTTTATCTCATTATATGATTTCTTTTTTATTCCTTCTATTTGAGATTAACACTTTGGTCCATAGAATGTGTATCTATGAATGAATCTGTAATTTGCTTGTACTCTCGTTCGTACAATGCAAAACTATATACGAAGTAGCGCTTAACACAAAAGTACAAGGAAAAAATCTACCAATATATTATGCTAACTAACAACCAAAAACTAACATGAACTAATGATAAGAGATGCACCAAATATTAAAAAACATAAAGTAACGCTTCAATAAATCTTTCCCAATACTTCCCCTCGAGTCTGCACATGAAGGTTGTGTGTGCCCAACTCATTGACAAGAAATGTGAACCAATCTTGATCTATCCCTTGGTAAAAATGTGTACCAGTTGAAGTCTAGTGGGTATGCATGTGTGCAAGCGAAGTATACATGTTTAAAAAAAAATGGTAGTTAATTTCGATGTGTTTTGTTCATTTGTGAAATACTATCGGGCTTACCGGTATATTGGCAATGTGGTTGTCAGTAAAAACCCATCGATTTATCGTGTAATATACTGAGGTGTTGACATTTAAATTTTAATTGGTAAGTTTATCATTTTTCACATTAAAAAATTAGGGATCGAATTTGAGCCCTAAATAAAAATATTGATATTGCATCCTTTGTTATTGTTTTCTGCATTTAGGTACTAGAAGCATCTAGATCTAGGACAGTGTGCGCGTCCACCATTTCATGCCCATTCGTTGCCTGCGTTTTCGCGTCTTCCGTCAGTGACCCACTTCACATTAGTATTTCGTGCTCACGATCCCGTCCTTGACTCTTTGGTGACACACCTACGGACCGCGGCACTCCATGGAATCACCAAATTTGCCTCGAATCACCTCAGATCTTATTCTGCTATGTTCTGCCCCGTTTATCACAATGTTGAACTGCGATCCGAGCTGCGCGAGCTTGGGTGTCGTCGGGAGTTGAGCATGGGCCACCGTGACCAAATTGAGAATAAGTCCCTTCCAAATGTGAGCTTTCAAGCTGGGCGTGAGCTTTCAAGCGGCGTAGAGTGCCAACGCTCGTCGAAGGGAGGGTCATATTGCGATATGAAGCTATGGAGAAGATTTGGCTATCATCAACCATGAGTAATGAAATGCACGACCTCTTCGGCTTTTGCTCCAATTCGCAGTCACTTTACCAGATCAAGCAATGCTACGCCTTCAGAATCATGGGTCTTCTCTTGCCCTGTCCTTGTGCTCATCATCTAGACGTCATGGTGCGTCGTCTCCTACTTCATTAGATAGTCGGGTTATCTCCCCACGACCTTCTTATGAAACATTATCATCTGGACTCACTCTGTCGCATGATCTTTACATCTTGCAACGCTAGGCCTTTGGAATCCTTGGACAAAGAAGAATATGTTACTCTGTTGGCTATGCCTTAGAGCAACCGTGTAATAGTTTTATATTAAGGATTTTAGTTGTACTTTCAATCGTATCAATTGTTTAATGGCAAAGACGTATTAATTCATTATCCAATTCATATAAATGGTTTTATAAGATCAGTTATGATTGAATCTATTCTTAAGGTGTTAAAAATATGTTTGACGGGTTTACAATTAGATTGACTCTTTAAATAATTTTTGGTAGATGGATCATTGATATGATATTGATAATTCTGTTAGGGCAATCCAGTAACTCACAATTATTGGGGTCAGGTTAGGGCAATATAGTTTTTGTAAGCAGCTTTACAATTACTAAGTGCAATTCTTATTGGGGCAAAAATAATTTAAACAAAATCCATAAAAGCCTAGTATGTATAGATGCCGAAAGGAAATGCTCGAATGCTGTATAAAAGGACAATGCTTTGGGCGGTGGGCTTCAAACTTGATGAAAGAGATTAGGCACCATACAGCGAAAGCTGACAAAAGAACAAGAAAAAGCGCAGATTGTTCCAAGCTCTAGCTCGAAGTACTTTTATTTTACCCTCATGGATAAACTCGGAAAAATTACATCAATAGTCTAAATGTTTCACACTATGGGTAATCAAGTTCTAGTCATTCAAAAATAGGCAATCAAGTCCTTCTCACTACCCACGTCAATTTGGCTCCGTGGCACGTCGAAATCCAATGGGATGATTCTTTAATAATTTCAAATATATGTGGCAATAATGTGACACTACGTTAGACAAAATAAATAAAAAATAAAAAACAAATAAAAGTCCATTTGCTTTCATTTTTCTTTAATTCTAATATGATTGAACAAATAATTTCAATTGAATATTCAAAATATATCCATTAAATGCTCAAAGGAAAGCCGACTTGACTTGCTAGGTTTTGAAAACTTTAGAAATATAGTCTCCCATGATTGAGAGTAATTCCGAAAATAGTATTAAAGATTTAGTCATAAAATTTAGTGATATGAATGCAAGAGAGGTCATTCATGAAGAGCGGATTCAAAATGCCATTCGATTACGGAATTATGGAGACAAGTATAGCCAAGCAAGCGAAGGTACGAGGAAGAGAGAAAGATTCGAGAGAAACAAGTTTTGACGAAGTCAGTCAACTGGAACGGGTCCAAAAATTTATCAACTTCACAAGTTGTTTTCCACCTTGTCGGCTGAAGATAGCGAGACAAATATTTCACATCCGATTTCCAACTTCACCTCACGGCTGCCAGTTGGCTTGCCACTTGGCCCAGACAATAAATAAATTGGGATTTTGCGAAAAAAAAAAATTGCTATAAATAAGAAGCATTTAGCTTACAAAGAAAAACGTTTAGGTTTTAAACTTAATATTAAAACTTAGGCTTCACAAGTTAAAGTATAAGAGATTTAGTTTATCGTTATCTTAATTTTTTTTCCTTCATTCTAATTTTGAATTATCTTTGGATCATGCATAGGGCTTCCTATTGATGGAAGGGTGAAATTTTGAAATGGAAACTATCTAGGATTCTTCTGGAATATTTGCACACACAAAATTGTTTGTATTAGCAACCTAAATTTATTAAACTTGTAAAAAGGTTTTAATTGATTCCTAAATTCTAAAAAAAATGCTTAAATCTTGTAAATCCTGAATATATTGAGTAAAAAGGAGAATTAAAAAAATTAAGTGGAAGTATCAAACTCATGGCGATTATATAGAAAGAAAACGGGGAATTGATTATTTAAAATTCCTTTAAATAATAGTATCTCTGCAATATAAAGCAAACTTCAAAATAATATTCAACCTCAAATTTGTAAAGTCCATGCTCCCTATACCATAAAATAATAGCCCTAAATTACTAAATAATGTGCAAATTGTAAATTTAGTCATCATCACAATCATGTTACTACATAAACCTCTCGTGCATTCCAAATTTTCTTTTTTGCATATACATACATACATACATACATACATACATATATAGAACTCTACACCATATTCAACCTCAAACTTGGCAAAAAAGAATACCGATAATAATTATTACCGGTATACTGGATCTGTTTTCAATATGCTTTTCCCTATGAAAGGAATTTGATAACCATGTATTTGTATTTTATGGATAAAATAATAAATTAAAGGGATAATTATATAGAAGCGTTATAGAAGTGTTATATTATGATGGTTCACCCATGATAGGGTGGGTTATGAGAGGCGCCTTTTGAAGAGGTGCGAGTGGTTGTCTATTAAGGAAAGTTAAAATAACTTCCTAATAATGAACAAAAAAGAATAGACGTTAAAAAGGAATGTTCTTCTCTCTATCAGAATAACACATACAAAAGGTTTTCATTATTACTTTGAGGAGACAGTTGATATTAACATTGTGGAAAGCGAATACTTTCCTTTGTAGTTTTTTTTTTTGGTAAGATGCATCAAGAGGTTAGTTATTATGTACTTTTTTCTAATAAGAACTCCTAAAATTTGTTGCAAAAATACAATTGAATTCTAAAACTCTATATAAAAAAAAATGCAATCAAGTCTTAAAGTTTATCAAATTGGTGCGATTAAATCCCTCTATTAACTCCTTCCAATATGGCTAACATAAAATGTTGATGTAACCTTGTTTTTGTTACTATCTTAAAACATGCGGCAATGATGTGACATTCCCTATGTATCACATAAAAAAAAACACTTGAAAATCTGAGGTGGAAAAAGAAACAAATAGGGAAAAGGACACTAAATTTTTCATACAGTTCTTATTTGAGTGCCATAACTTTTTTGTTGATTACTTGAACCCCATAACTTATTTACAAAGATCATTTGAACGTCATAACTTTTTGCCCGATTACTTAAGTTCCATACAACTTTTCAGTTAATCACTCAAGTGTTGTATATTTTAAAAATCATTTGCCACAAGTGCATGCCATGTTGAATTTCCAGCACTTTGATGAATGCTATTAATAAGTTATGGTATTCAAGAGATCAATAGAAAATTATAGGACTTAAGTGAACATTTTTAAGAAGCTAAGGCACTTAAGTGGCCCAAAAAAAAATTTACAATATTCAAATGATAGCCGTACAAAAATTGTGACACTTGTCATGACTGTGTCTTGAATAAAATATAATAAAACTAGCAAAATTTGATGAAGTTCATGAGTAATTGAAGGACCTCGATAGCGGAGATACCCGGCTGGAGCACAGTCATGTTTGCTACCTTGACCATTGATGATGCAAGGAGCACCAGGTTGCCAAAATCAACGTTGGTAGAGACATCAGACAGATCGATCGCAATGGCGTCACACGAAGGTGGCTAAGAAAGGCGGTGCAACAAAGTTGAAGAGGCAACCGAAGAGAGTAAATATACGGCCGCATCAACAATGGCATAGTTCCAATAACGAGAAAATATCACTACAAATATTATAACTTTTGTACAATGCTCACTACATTGTTATAATTTTTTTTTTTCAATCATATGAGTGTCATAACTTATGTATTACTCAGTTAAGTGTCATATAACTTTTCAATTATTATTTGAGTGCCATAACATTTAAAAATGTTTGCCGCAAGTATTATGCCACATCGGATTTTTGGCATTTGGGTGAACTTTTTTTTAAAAGTGACGGAACTCAAGTAATTGATCAAAAGTTATAGCACTCAAATAAACATCTTTAGAAGTCATGATATTCAAGTAGTCAAAAAAAATTAGAGCATTCAAGTGAGAAAATACAAAAGTTATAATAGCATAATACTTACGGGTTGCATGCAATTGATCAAGCCATAGATTAACTTTAATTGGAGGCCGTAATTGTAGACTGAGTGTGTGCATTACTAGGCTTCCAAATTCTTTTCAAGTCATCTACTTGTAGAAGGATCTAGAGGTGATTGGGTTTAGGGTGGGTAGGTTCTAGACTTGGACCTTGAACTCAACTTTATTATAATTAGTTCCCCTTTTTTAAATCCTATACCCGATTCTGTTTCCACTGGATCCTATATCCAAACCATACTATTTTTCTAGTTTGGTTCTAGGGTCAACTCTATTTCCACTAGTACTTATTTTGCAACCGTTCGACATCTTATACGGCTTCGAATTTTACATTAATATACAAGAAAATAATGCAATTTTCCTAATTTGTATTGAAACATTAAGCAATTGTAATCAATAAGTATATGAACTTTTTGACTAAATGAAAAACTAAGGATCCACAAGAGTAATGATGATATAAAGTAGCAAGAGTTACAATCTCCTATTGATGGCTTTTAATAATGTCTGCAACTTCCTCGTTTTGGCAATACACATAAGGAGGTAACTTGAGGAAAAGGGTAAAAAACAAAGAAAATAATAAAACATATGAATCATTAAGTGCAAACTTAATTGATCTGATTTTGAGATCTTTTTATCCTATAGAGCTGGACTATTACCTAAGAAAATGCATGAGAACGCCTTGTACCTTCAATAAGCATGTTCATTTTGGGTTTTGGACTTCTAGGGTTGGGTTTACAAAACCGGTTCCTAACCTTACTTTTCGGATGGGCTGGTCCGGTTCCCGGATATTTTCGGTCCGGTTGCACACCTCTAGCAGGATCCATCAATACTCCATGCGCTTCGTGGATTGTTTAGTGTCCAAGTCTTTTTGGGCCGCCATTGACGATACCAAGGATGAGCCCAAGACCAGTCCATTCCTTGACGAAGCGACGATGCATTTCGCATTTAAACAATTGCCTCTTCCCCCTTCAGAAACCTCTCCATCTCGCATGCTCGCTCGAAATCAAGTTACCTTCACAGAACTAAGCTCGAATCAAACTTCTCTGCTCTGAATCGAGTTCTCGTTGATGAAGACAGAGGCAGTAACTCTGACGACGTTGGAAATGACTCGAAGACAATAGGTGTGGACGAAGCTGTTCCTAGGGTTTGTTTTCTCTCCAGTTGCTAGAATTACTCTGAATTGACTTCTCATTGATGAAGAAAGAGGCAGTAAACTTAAGACGACCTCAGAAATGACTCAAAATTATGGGTGTCGATGAAGCCGTTGCTTGGGAGCGACTATGTGATGACATGAATTTTCCATACAATTCGAATCTTGAATAAATAATTAATTTAACCTCAAATAATTTGTACAATTATACTTAATCAAAACTCCCAATATAGAAGATACACCCCTACTTTTGCTACATCTCTAATCCAATCCTCAAAGATCTTCAAAAGTGCAAACCTAAATGCCCTTGAACTCCAAATTCAACTAATCTGTAAGGTATTTTTGGTGTAAGCCTAAACTCAATAAATGAAAATTCTAGATCTAAAGTAGGAGATCTACTCACCATTCGACCCCAAACTGCAATGACATAGTAACAATCTATTAGTTATCACATATCACTCGGAGGAATCACTGTAATTCATTAAATACTAATCACTCATTTTGCAAGAATGCAATATATTCCGACTTATTCGTTTACTATTTACATGTTCATATTAGAATGATTCCATCACTCAAGAAATACTACTAGCATTATTCAAAAGTTCGTAATCTAATCCCAACCCAACGCGTTTACCAATTTTTCTTTTGTGAGCAGTGAGCACATATCATAGCGTAGATTTATAAGTATATCAAGAATCCACATGCTCATAAAAGTCATTACATGTTCTAACCAACCATGTCAAATTTCCTTTGAAACTTGCCCACCGCAATAATAAGGAGATCAACAAATTCAAAGAACAAGAATTCATATACACTTTTCAAACATACTATTTAAGTTTGTTTAATATGATATAATTCATACATTATGACAATAAATGTGAATAAATGGAATAAGTGTACTGAAAGTCCTAAAATTTATCACGAAAATACAATTGAGTCATAAAATTTTCAAAAAAATACAATGAAGTCCTAAAACTTGTCATAAAAGTCCAACCAAAATTTTAAATTTGCAAAAATTGTTATAAATCCTAAAATTTTCAAAAAGTGCTTTAATTGAATCAATTTGACATATTTTAGGAATTTATTGTACTTTTTAAATAAACACTAATTTTAAAACAAATTATATAACCCCTTTTTTTACTTATCAAATTAAGTGGATTTTTGAGTTAAGTGAATGTTTAAGTCAACTGTGTTTGAGATTATTAGCCAAGCTTAATTACATTAAGTGCTGGATTTTAATTATCAACACTTATTTGGATTATCGAGCAGACATTAAAGTTTGATTTTGTGCAATCAATCCTTGAAGTACCCCGATTGTGTGAGAAAATATTACAACATCAGCTAATGTGGTGTGTGCTTATTTACTAATATCCAATTAGATCATGACGAACTACTGGGATTCGCCCCAGTGGTCACCCTTCCAACATGGAAGGGGGAGGTGAGGGGTTCAAATCCCCACCTTCTTAGGGGATGGAGTGGGGACGCGTAAATTTCAGGAGTGAGTTTCAACTCCCACGCTCTGCATGAGGCAGGGCAAAAGTCTGAGAGTGAGTGTAGAGTGGGGTTCAAATCCCCACCTTCTCAGGGGATGGAGTGGGGACGCATAAGTTTCAGGAGTGGGTTTCGACTCCCACGCCCTGCATGAGGCAGGGCAAAAGTCTAAGAGTGAGTGTAGAGTACTCAGGGGGATGGGGATGGGGTGGGGAGAGTGAGTGTAGAGTACTCAGGGGGATAGGGTGGGGACGCGTAAGTTTCAGGAGTGGGTTTCGACTCCCACGCCCTACATGAGGCAGGGCCTGAGAGTGAGTGTAGAGTACTCAGGGGGATGGGTGGGGACGCGTAAGTTTCAGGAAGGGCCTGAGAGTGAGTGTAGAGTACTTAAGGGGATGGGTGGGGACGCGTAAGTCTCAGGAGTGGGTTTCGACTCCCATGCCATGCATGAGGCATGGCAAAAGTCTGAGAGTGAGTGTAGAGTAGGAATAGAGTAAGACTGACAAAAAAAAAAAAAATTAGATCATGACGCATGGACACTGACGTGGAAATTAAAAAATTAACTTTTCTCTCTTTGACTCTTCATCTTCAACCTCCGCTCCGCCTGGGCTTAGCTATCTCCTCTGCCACCGCCGCCGCCATCCTTGAGCCACCGCCCCACCGTGGCCACCATGGAACGCCGCAAAGACGTTGAACTCATCGCCGGCAGCCATGGACGATCTAATTGGATCTCAAAGCCATTGAGCAGCAGACCAGATGCTGGCTATTGAGTGACGGTCGATCTTCGCGTCCAGGTCGACCTTCCCGTCCACCCCCTCTCCGTTGTCCCAACGGCTGAGCCTTGGCCGCAAGCGCTCGTCCACAAAGATGGAGATGCAGAGCAGCGGTCGGCCATGGACGGCCTCTCGTCCACAGATCTGAGCGCCGACCTCCGCGTCCACCTCTCAGTCTCGCAGCCAAGGCTCCACATCCAGTCGAACTTCCAGATCTGGAGCCATGGCCTCTCAATCTCACGGCCAAGACTCCAAATCTAGCCGAACTTCCAGATCTGGAGCCTCGGCCAGGAGCGATGACAGTTCCAAATCTAGACTTCATCGACCTTCGCGTCTCATCCTCGTCGTTGTGTGTGAGCGAGCTATTGTCGCTCGTGGCCAAGGCTCCAGATCTGGCGCAAATGGAGCTTTTTCTACACAATCATTTTCTATTTCGATCGTCTCGCGACGAAAAAAGCTGCACGCTTTCAGTCCATGGATTTTGTGTTGAGTGGTGGAAGGATAGACCAGCTTTAGCCATGGGTGTAAGAGTTTTCCTAATGTGGACTAAATTAATTGATATTGTAATTTTCTTGTTTTTACGGTTCTTGTAAAACAGGATTGGTCTAAAAGAGATAGAAGGTTTCTTAATTAGTCTAATATGGGCTGGCTAGTGTGGGCCGAGTTGAGCCCGGCCCGTAATGAGGGGGACCGGGCTGGAAACTCTATAAATAGTGCTCAAGTCTCTCCTCTAACCCTAATTCTCACATGTATCCTCACCTAAAGGGCGTTTACCTAACGCTAAACGTGAGGGGGGCCGCCTCATTGAGCCAGTGATACGGAGGGTAATAGAGGAGAAGGACTTGATGCGTGGATCCCCTTTATATATGGGTAATCCATTTTTCTGCTTCCGCTTTATGTTTGATGGATCCAGGTGCGTTATCTTTTTACTCAATTATGCATGTTCTTGTTCTAGTTATGGAGATCTTAGGATTACGCAATTTGCGTCTAACATGTGGTATCAGAGCAACGATTACCCTAGAACTCGAACGCAATTGGTTTTGCCCTAATTTGTACGGATTTACCATAATTTGTACGTATCTACCCTAATTTGTATGGATTAGCCATAATTGGTACTGATCTTGCCATAATTTGTGATTTTCGAGACTTTTTGTTCAATAAAAATTAAATTAAATCACAAATTTGGATTGGGGGAGACGAGACGAGCAAGAGGGTTGGCGGCGCGTCGCCGGGGGATGCTGCACGGGCCCCCACGCGCGGCCACACGCCGCCTGGGCGTCGAACGCGCGCGCCGGGCGTGAGCCCCACGCGCCGCGCACTCAGGTGGCGCGTGCGGGCGCGTGGGGGCTTATTTTGGCGGGTGGTTGGCAGCGTTGGACTCGTATGGTGATTTCCTATCTTGTGGTATATTTATTTTATTTGTTTGATGGTTTTATTGATGTGAAATTGCATATGGAATCCTAAATACATGTATTTTTAGTGTATTTTTGCGTATTTTTCTTGTATTTTCTGTGATTTTGGAAATACAGGTGATGGGTTACTAGTATATTATCACATAATAAAAAGGTGTGATTCATCAATAAAAATCAAACTTTATTATGAATCAAGTTTGGCTTAATGAGATACAATTCATATGAAATTGTATTTGAGCTATGTATTGAGTGATGAGAAACAATAAAGATTATGAAACTTTTGTTACTCAAGTATACTCCTTTACACACTCGGTAATCTTTGAATGATAGATGACTTAAGAACTCGTGACCAAACGATGTCTTGATTAACACATCTCATTTGAATGTGGGTAATGCATGTCAATTAAGTTACGATATTGTACATGAATTCATCTGGTCACTTGTTAATGTCTATCAAGTTGAATATTTTTTATGGTTAAGGAGTATGACAACATTTATGCATAACAATAGTATCTACTGTTAAATTTTAGATATTTGGTTCTCTGGTTTGACTCAATTAATAGGCCAATGGTTGAAGTAATGATATTTGTTACCTAAAATTGATTAATAAATCAGTTGTTGGCATTGGAGTCATTTTTTGCCTTATGAACTCATGAGTGATAATGGATCAGCTGTCAAGCTTGTCGATTTGGTGTACCATGTATTACTATTGATGTTAATTTGTGAGAGATATTATAGATCAGCATTCTTTTTATGTTGTTCTGGTAATATGTAATTGGGGTGCATAAGAGATGTTTTATTCTCTGTTATGAGAAGTTTCTTATGTTACTGTGATCAATGATCTCATTGGAATCTGTCTTTCAAGTTCGCTATATATATTAATGAATAAAGCAATGTAATTAGCATGATATGTGATTTTGGTGATATGATGCCCCTATCATTAAAGTTAAAATCACATATATATGGTGTATGTGAGGAGTAAAGTTTATATCCCTGGTATGAGAGAATTTCAATGATTCAATTGAGTAGTGATCGCCAAAGTGGCACGCTTGATTGGGTTTGAGAAATTTCGGTCTCGTATGATAATTGGGATGTCTCCTGGTCTAATGCATAGTTATACTCCCAAAGGAGGTGATTGTGTATTAGTTCATGGAGGGATACATGATAGTGTGGTGGAGGAGTGACCGATCCTAATGGTTCATATGCCCAAAGGTGATGAATTCACGAAAATTGAAATATATTCTCATAACCCTTATCATGTGGGGAGTGTACAATTGCATGTCATATATTCTGCCCAAAGGTGATTATGTGATTTTGCATGTAACTCTCTAGATGTGTACTTGTACGTCAAGTTACACAATGCTCACATAATGTTAATTATATACTACTTGTTTTTCAGTCACCTTTTCTGTAAATGGTAATTCCGTCATCATTGAGATTTTTACTGCTTCAAATTTTAAGTTATGGACATATGATTTGTTGCTTGAGAAAAGAGCAATTGAATTTGCTTATCGTCATAAGCGTTCCATTCGGAACACTTGAAAAGAGGTTTTTTCATGGATCGCACCGCCATAAGATTATGGAAGCCTTAGTTGCTTGAAATTATGTCTTGTCTGATATTGAAATTAGGACACATCTGCAAAGATTGTGTTTAAGTCATAATGACATATACATCTCGTATATGGTTAAAATGTTATTTCCGAAAATTTTCTATTTAAGGAAAATAACCGAGATAAAGGTCTTAAAAGGTTGTCGGGTTTAAACGGTGGCTATGAGTATTTTGGCAAGTATGACAATGCGAAATAGCTTAAAGGGTCATTTGTCAAATACTTGGTAGATTTTGGGGTGGTAATTTAATTACTATACCTGAAAATTCTGACAAAAAGATTTGGTCGAAAGGAATAAATGCACCATATTGAACATGGTGATGAATATGATTAGTAAGACTAATTTATCTGGTCTTTTGTGGGCTGATATTATGAAACCAATTTTTTCATATACAAAAGCGGTATTGATTTTAAGACCCTAAAGAAGGTACAAGAATTATGGAATCACCTACTCTAAAGTTTTTAAAAATTGACGTAATTGTAGAGGATAGTTACTCTCAGACTATTAAAGATAATAGTATGATGGAGGTTACTATATTTTTGTCTCCACCTATACAGATAATTATAGAATCTCCTGTACCATAGACTAAACTTGTTGAGGTTCAAGGTACTATTCTTGTGTGACATCCAGATTTTCGGATTTAATTTTGATTTGGATAAATATACCGTTTTTCGTTCGGTTTAAGCGGGGATTGTGAAATTGAGAAGGATAAGGGATTTCTTGGATGAAGAAAATAATCAATTTGATAATGGAGATATCAATTGATTTTTGTGAAGTTATTTGAGAGAAATTTAGAGAGAAATTGGATGCAGAGATATGCAAGTGGGGATCAAGAACTCTAAAGTTGGAAAATCCTTTCGAGAGTCTATGAGCTTATTTAAAAGAAATTGGGATTAGGATTTTCTATTTGAGGAAATCCTTTTTATTTTTGTGATATTCCCATTTATTTTTCCTTTTTAGCCAAACACTCATTTTTTTCTCTTTTCCCTCTCTCTTTCCTTCTTTCTTTTTCTTTTTCTCTCTCTCCCCCTCTCTTTTTCTTTCCCCTCGTGCGAATTGCCCCCTTGCTGCCGGTTCCAACTTTGCTTCTCTTTTTCCTTTTCAACTTTTTGACTTTTCAAACTCTCAGTCTCTCTTATCTCTAACTCTCTCTCTCTGGGCTCCCTCACTCTCTCGACATCTTCTTCTTCCCCTTCTCGACTGGTTCGAAAAATTGCAGAAGCGGAATCAGCGGCCAGCAGCGTTGAAGGAGCCGCGGCCACGCCGGAGCTGCCTTCACCGTCGTGCCGGAACGCTGCCGCCGTCCGTCTCCTGCTCGCCCGCTTGAACGCCGTCCACCCTCTGTCTTCCCCTCCGTTCGCTGCTCGGGGTTCCAGATCTGGGAGGACACCGGAGTTGGGGCAGCAGCTGGCGTTGCTGGATCGGAGCTGCCGTTGTCACCGGTCGCCCGTCCCCGCGCGAGCGCCCGTGCAGCCGTGCTTGGCCGCGTGTCTCACCGCCTCGCCATGTGACCTCAGCGCCCAACCGCCTCTATTCAACTCCATTTTGGCCAGCACAAGCCATGGTTCGGCCACCTCCGGCCACCATGCGCCGCCACTTCAACCCGCCGGAGCTCCGCCTAGCACTAGCCGCCCTTGCCTCGCCATCTCAGCCTCGGATCCGCCCTCCTTCGCCCACAACCAGCAACGCACAGAGAATGCAGAAAATGGGTATTGCAGTGGATTCTTGGCCCGTTTTGGCCGTCTTCCCGAGCCCGGATGCTCGGCCCGCTTTGAGGAAAGTTGATCCTCGCGTCGAGCCCGTCGTTTTGTGTGAGTTTTACTCACTAATGCCTTCTTAGCGTGCTAATTATACTTAAAGGTTGATTAGTGTTAATTAAGTGTAATTAAGTTGTTAGATTAGAATTGATCAGTGATTATTAGTTAATTGCTTTACATATTAGTTGTGTGATTAGTGTAATTAGATGGAGAATTGCTTGTAGTATTTATTGGATACTTCTTGGGATTTTTCCGTCCCTTATCGGGTGTTAATTAAGCAAATCAGGCCTAAGTGGAATTTTTAGGAATTAAATATTAATTTTCGAAATTATTTATTTAATTATTTATTTCCCGAAAATTCAACTGGGATGGCCATAATTAATGGGATTTTATCTTGATGATCATTTGATCGTTTATTTAATTGAACTTTATATTGTGATAAATTGAATTTATTGCATTTATTTATTTAATTTTCGAAATTGATTATTTAATTATTTATTTTTGGAAATTCAACTGGGATGGCCGGTGACCGGAATTTCGTGTTGATTGTCGTGGAGTGGTCCGTTTATTTAAATGAGCTTTAATTCGTGTCGAATTGATTTAATGGTGCATTTTTAAGTTATGTTCTTAAATAATGCGATGTTTAGTTATGTGATTGAGAATTGGTTGCATAGTGGCGGGACCGATATTGGACCTTTATTCTTCTAGAAATGCCGTCGATAGAATGACGTGGCTTGGTCGCAGAAGTGGCGGGGACCGATTTGGACCTTTACTCTTCTCGAAATCTTGACTTGTAATCGAGTAATGTTAATAGATAGCCGATTGTGAGTAAGCTATGCCCTTGTGTGGAGTGAATAATAATTGGAATGCGTGCTTAAGTGCGATCGTGATTTATATGAAAGTGATGGCATTCCAATTGTTTGAATTATTATTACTATCTCGAGATGATGTGATACAAATTGTGCTAACCTGCATGAAGGAATTGAGGCGAGGTAAGTTCTCGACGTGTGATGTGGTTAGACCACCCTGGGCGTATTTTCTTTCTAATAGGGGTTTAGGGGTTGAACTTGCCGAGACGTTGTCTCGGTGGTTATTGAATAACCATTTCAGGACCTGGATGAGGAGCCTAAGGAGCATGAATCTGATGAGGAGATCCCTGTTGAGGAACCCGAAGAGGAGTACGTGGAGGAGGACCCCGAGGATAACCCCGAGTACGACCCAGATGAGGACTGAGATCTCGTCATGTCTTGTCAAACCTTGTTTGCATGTGAATAGACGTTAGACCAGAGTTGCGTATATATAGTATTGTAGAATACTATGAGATGCATGTAAAAAGATGTAGTTGTGAATTTTCAGTAAGAAAAATATATGGCCTACTTTTCTATCACATTGCTTTATTGTCTGGGGAATTATATCTGCTTCCGCATGTGCTATTAAAAATGAAAGGGTCGGCGATACATAGTCCTGGGATATCGCATTTTAAAATCGACCAAAAGTAAGGGATGTGTGCGTGCACGAGGGTCGTCGGGCGTGACATCCCCCTTTTTGTGGTATCAGAGCAATGGTTAGGTATTGGAGTGATAAGGTGCGATGACCTATGGGATAGTAGTAGGAAAGACCTTTAAATTCATGAATGGTGCATGTCTTTGATAGCTGATATGGGATAGTAGTAGGAAAGACCTTTAAATTCATGAATGGTGCATGTCTTTGATAGCTGATTGATAGAATTGTTTGTCGAGTGTGAATTGCTTGCTTTTAATTGTTGTGGATTCGAAAGGCAGAGTGTTGACTCTGGCCAGCTTGAGCGTAAGAGTGCCACCGCAGGTTGGTACTGGTGTATCAGCGTTGATTGATCCTAAGTCCGATAAGATCGTTCTGATGCAATTGTTCCTTGGGATCTAGTTGAATCGGTATGATCAGAATCAAGTTGTGGTTGTTGCTACCTTTGCCGAGGTCCAACCTAGAAGGATGATCAGGGATCAGATTTCGATATTTGAGTCCAAATTGAGCAAGGCAGATTTGGAATTCAGTCAAGGGTAAAGACTGATGTTGAGAGAATGGTATTCTATTCCACCCAATAGGAAAGGTGACATAGTCAGGTCAGTATTCAGATTAACGGAACATGTTGTTCTATGGAAGATGGTATAAATCAGTCTCGTGTATTTTGAGGACAGGAAATTGTGGTAAGTGTACAATGATTTATGGGTTGTCTGCATGAATAGATGGAATCTCAACAACGGTTACTACTGTCACCGTTGATGGGACAGTTTAAGAGAAGTTCGCCATAGAACGCACTGTGGAATTTCTGGGATAGGTCTCTAGTACAAGAAATAGTGCATCCTAGCACTTGACAAGAGGTAGAAGACTCACCAGATATGTGTCGAAAGTGTGAAAGAAAACCTGGATGAATTCAGTATCCAGGTATGGTGAGAAGATCAGAAATGGAACCAACCTGGCATTAGATAGAGGAAGAATGTTTTGGGGAAAATTCTATCAGAGTATCGTAGCAGAGTTTGGATGAAGTTTGGGGAACTTCAGTTTATTGAAATAAGTGGAAGAAAGGGGAATCACTAGTTATTATTGTTTGAATTGATAGAACCGAAGGTACGGATGTGAAGATTGATGAATGAGGAATTCATACATATTAGTGCATCGCTTTAAGGAACGTCAGTTTTATGGAAAGAGAAATGAAAATGATTCATTGCAATCATGCATCAACCATTGTCAACTTAATTGGGTGACTTGTTATAAAGAGTGTTGATGTCTTCAAGGATCGACTTGAGGACAGGTTATCTTCAATTGAGAACCAGGAAAGAGGTTATACTGAAGACAACACTTTGCACTTGATTTAGCCTTGTGAGAATAATATAAAGCCATTTGATTTGACGAACGCTTCAGCCGTTGTCATAAATTTGACAAACCGAGTGTTCAAAGAATATCTAGATCAATGGTGAGCGTGTGGTGTAGTGACATTCTAGGGTATTTATTAAGTGATGAGGATCACGAGCCCCTAAGAATGGTCATGTGGTTACAGGTAAAGGAATCTTCATGGACCCAGCCAAGATCGAATCAGTTGTTAATGAATTGAGATCGACATCAATGTCAGAGATCAGAAGCTATGGTGATTGGACAGATTACTAGAGAAGGTTGGTGAAAGAATTTTCAGCATCAGTACCATCGTGGGCTTGATCTCTTAAGAAAGAAGAGAAATTCATCAGCATAGACAAGTACGAGGATAGTTTCCAAAGCTTAAGTAAGAACTGACTATCGTACTTGTGCTAAACTTTTCATTTGGCTCTGGAAAGCACGGAATCTTCAGTGATGTGTCTTGTAGAGGATGGGTATGCATTGATACAACATAAGAAGATTGTTGCTTCACCGTTCTGCCAGTTGAGACCCAATCAGTGGAATACGAAGTGGTGTCGTGAACCAGAATTTTGGCAGAACTATAATAGTGATATTGGGTATCACCTTGGAGGAACGAAATGAGTCATTAATGTGTTGAGCCGAGAGTCTTCAATTGTGCATAGACTGGCTAAAGTGTAGACTTTACTTGAAAAGACTTCGAAGCTTGGTTTTCAAATTTGAGGTAGGCTACCTTTTGAATTTTATAGCCGCCCTTAAAATTGAACCATACGTTCTAGTTAGAATCAAGCGATGTTCAGAAGATCTTATAAGAGAATACCGGTAAGAAAGAATCTGACTTTAAGATTTCTGAGAATGGAAAGTTCGGGTTCCATGAGTGATTGAATACACTTGACAGTGTAGCACTCCGGAAAAAGATCTTGTCGGAAGTTCACTATAGTATTGCAGTTTTGACCAAATGGTGCAAGTAAATCAAAATCGGCATCAGCTAGATTAGTAAGCTGATATGAAGATAGATATCGCTGAGCAGGTTGCAAGTGTTAGAAGTGTCAGTAAGTGGAAGCTCGGTAATGCGAACCGGGAGAATTTTTACCATCACTTAAGAGTCCCAAGTGGGAATGGAAATATATCACAATGCAACATTGTGATGGGCTTACTCAGGATTCAGGAGATTACTGATACCATTTGAGAATAGTCGATCGATAGATGGAGTTGGTCCATTTTGGTACAGTACGAATAGATCTTGTTTTCAGTGTGTAACATCTAGATTTCGGGCTCTGATTTCGATTAGATAAATTGGGCATTTCATCGACGCGATTACGGTGTTTTTCTCGAGTTGGCCACTCATGAGATAACTAGACTATTTAGGTGAGTTTTAAGGACCTTAAGGCAAATAGACTTGAGAATTCGACCAATGATCGACTTCTCGACCGTGCTCATCTTTAGAGATCATTACTAAGACAATATAAAACCCGATTTGAAATCAAAGATAGATCGGTTCGATCGAGATGAATGACCGATCGTGGGTGACTCCACTAAATTGGAAAATTCTCATCGACCAAGCACTAATTTGATGTTTTATCGTTTTGGTGCCCTATGTCCGTATTTGAATCATTGAGATTTTCACGACAATCGAGAGTCACCAATGGGTCGAGTGGGTTTATTGTGGCTCGAAGAAAATTGACCACGGGTCATTTGTCCTAAAAAGCTCTGAACACTACCCAGTAGCCTAGGTCACACTAAAAGCGTGTCGGAGTGAAATTAACCGCCAATCTAAGTTCGATTTTAGAAATTGAAGATTATGTCTTGTCATAGAGTGGGTATACCGAAGTGTGTGTGCATCAGATAATTTGCAGGCATGGAGTGCCGGGGATGAATTATATTTCGAATCTAGATCAAAGATTATAAATTTGGCAAAGTTTTCAGAGGGTTCTTTATTAAGCAGTGTATAGCAGAGGGTACAGAATTTCAATGGTGAAAAGAAAGTAAAAAAAAAAAAAATTACAGGCCATAGTTAGCTCAGAATCAGTGTTTGCAGTTGTCAGATCAGTGTCAGAGTAAAGACTGCTCAGAACTGTTAGAAA
The DNA here is from genome assembly GCA_017140615.1 of Eucalyptus cladocalyx. Lineage (NCBI taxonomy): Eukaryota > Viridiplantae > Streptophyta > Magnoliopsida > Myrtales > Myrtaceae > Eucalyptus > Eucalyptus cladocalyx. Next base: position 22,753,271 of record CM029521.1, on the reverse strand, counting down.
TTTTGAATCGTTGAGGTTCAAAAGTTTATTAAGGAGTCGAGAAAAAGAGATCAGATGTGGATGATAGACTGTCTTATGTGAGAAGCTCAGTTTAGTTGTTGGTTCAGAAAGAGCAGAGTTTGTGTACCAAGATGATTTCCTTAGTCAAAATGGTCGGACAGCACCTCAAAACCAAAGGATTAGCGTGGGAAAAAGTGAGACTCGATGAGACGACAATACCTTCACCTTTTGTATAAGGATTGGTAAAAGTTTAAATTTCGAGGACGAAATTTTTATAAGAGAGGAAGAGTTGTGACATCCAGATTTTCGGGTTTTAATTTTGACTGGATAAATAGGAACATTTTCGTTCAGTTGAAGCCGGGGATTGTGAAATTGAGAAGGATAAGGGATTCTTGGATGAAGAAAATAATCAATTTGATAATGGAGATATCAATTGATTTTTGTGAGAGTTATTTGAGAGAAATTTAGAGAGAAATTGGATGCAGATATGCAAGTGGGGATCAAGAACTCTAAGTTGGAAAATCCTTTCGAGAGTCTATGAGCTTATTTAAAAGAAATTGGGATTAGGATTTTCTATTTGAGGAAATCCTTTTTAATTTTGTGATATTCCCATTTATTTTCCCTTTTTAGCCAAACACTCATTTTTTTCTCTTTTCCCTCTCTCTTTCCTTCTTTCTTTTTCTTTTTCTCTCTCTCCCCCTCTCTTTTTCTTTCCCTCGTGCGAATTGCCCCCTTGCTGCCGGTTCCAACTTTGCTTCTCTTTTTCCTTTTCAACTTTTTGACTTTTCAAACTCTCAGTCTCTCTTATCTCTAACTCTCTCTCTCTGGGCTCCCTCACTCTCTCGACATCTTCTTCTTCCCCTTCTCGACGGTTCGAAAAATTGCGAAGCGGAATCGCGGCCGCAGCGTTGAAGGAGCCGCGGCCACGCCGGAGCCGCTTCACCGTCGTCCGGAACATTGCCGCCGTCCGTCTCCGCTCGCCGCTTGAACGCCGTCCACCCTCCGTCTTCCCCTCCGTTCGCCGCTCGGGGTTCCGATCCGGGAGGACACCGGAGTTGGGGCGCGGCGGCGTTGCTTGGACGGAGCTGCCCGTTGTCACCGGTCGCCGTCCCGCGAGCGCCCGTGCGGCCGTGCTTGGCCGCGTGTCTCACCGCCTCGCCATGTGACCTCGGCGCCCAACCGCCTCTATTCAACTCCATTTTGGCCGGCCACAAGCCATGGTTCGGCCACCTCCGCCACCATGCGCCGCCACTTCAACCCGCCGGAGCTCCGCCTAGCACTAGCCGCCCTTGCCTCGCCATCTCGGCCTCGGATCCGCCCTCCTTCGCCCACAACCAGCAACGCACAGAGAGTGCAGAAAATGGGTATTGCGGTGGATTCTTGGCCCGTTTTGGCCGTCTTCCCGAGCCGGATGCTCGGCCCGCTTTGAGGAAAGTTGATCCTCGCGTCGAGCCCGTCGTTTTGTGTGAGTTTTACTCACTAATGCCTTCTTAGCGTGCTAATTATACTTAAAGGTTGATTAGTATTAATTAAGTGTAATTAGGTGGTTAGATTAGAATTGATTAGTGATTATTAGTTAATTGCTTTGCATATTAGTTGTGTGATTAGTGTAATTAGATGGAGAATTGCTTGTCGTATTTATTGGATACTTCTTGGGATTTTTCCCGTCCCTTATCGGGTGTTTATTAAGCAAATCAGGCCTAAGTGGAATTTTTAGGAATTAAATATTAATTTTCGAAATTATTTATTTAATTATTTATTTCCGGAAATTCAACTGGGATGGCCGAGTGACCGGGATTTTATCTTTGATGATCATGGCGCAATCTGTTTATTTAATTGAGCTTTATATTGTGATAAATTGAATTTATTGTATTTATTTATTTAATTTTCGAAATTGATTATTTAATTATTTATTTTCCGGAAATTCAACCGGGATGGCCGGTGACCGGAATTTCGTGCCGATTGTCGTGGAGTGGTCCGTTTATTTAAATGAGCTTTAATTCGTGTCGAATTGATTTAATGGTGCATTTTTAAGTTATGTTATTAAATAATGCGATGTTTAGTTATGTGATTGAGAATTGGTCGCAGTAGTGGCAGGATCGACTGGACCTTTATTCTTCTAGAAATGCCGTCGATAGAATGACGTGACTTGGTCGCAGTAGTGGCGGGATCGACTGGACCTTTATTCTTCTAGAAATGCCGTCGATAGAATGACGTGGCTTGGTCGCAGGAGTGGCGGGACCGACTGGATCTTTATTCTTCTAGAAATGCCGTCAATAGAATGACGTGGCTCGGTCGCAGTAGTGGCGGGACCGACTAGACCTTTATTCTTCTCGAAATGACGTAATGTTAATAGATAGCCGACTGTGAGTAAGCTATGCCCTTGTGTGGCAGTGAATAATAATTGGAATGCGTGCTAAGTGTGATCGTGATTTATATGAAAGTGATGGCATTCCAATTGTTTGAATTATTATTACTACCTGAGATGATGTGATACAAATTGTGCTAACCTACATGAAGGAATTGAGGCGAGGTAAGTTCTCTGTGTGATGTGGTTAGGCCACCCTTGGGCGTATTTTCTTTCTAATAGGGGTTTAGGGGGTTGAACTTGCTGAGACGTTATCTCAGTGGTTATTGAATAACCATTTCAGGATCTGAATGAGGAGCCTAAGGAGCATGAATCTGATGAGGAGATCCCTGTTAAGGAACCCGAAGAGGAGTACGTGGAGGAGGACCCCAAGGATAACCCCGAGTACGACCCGGATGAGGACTGTGATCCCGTCCTGTCTTGTCAGACCTTGTTTACATGTGAATAGACGTTAGACCAGAGTTGCGTATATATAGTATTGTAGAATACTATGAGATGCATGTGAAAAGATGTAGTTGTGAATTTTCAGTAAGAAAAATATATGGCCTGCTTTTTAATCCCATTGCTTTATTGTCTGGGGAATTATATCTGCTTCCGCATGTGCTATTAAAAATGAAAGGGTGGGCGATACATAGTCCTGAGATATCGCATTTTAAAATCGACCAAAAGTAAGAGATGTGTGCGTGCCTGAGGGTCGAGGCGTGACATCTTGATATAGTTTATAATGAAATTTCTTAAATCTCTCAAGTGCAAAATGAAGTGGTTGAAGCTTTATTAAGGAGATTTGTGAGGGGAAGACGATCAGTTATATCATCATACTATATAGTTTATTTGTGAGAGCATGATTACAATATCCACTACGTTGTTGTTTTAACAACTTATATAAATGTCGTTTTTTGTTCTCAATTAAGTATGTGATTAGATACCATAAAATGCGGTATACAATCTATTAAATATGTTTGGAAACTTACTGACTTGTCTAAAGATCACAAGTTTATTAATTGCAAATTGGCGTACAAAACTAAAAGAATTTCAAAAAAAAGATTGTGGAATTTAAAGCCAAATTGGTAAGTAAAGTTTTAACTCTGAAAGATGGGTGGATTGTTTATAGTGAAGAAATAATTATTTCTTTAAATATTCTTTCAGAGTGAGTGAACGTGGCATTAATAATTTGTTTTGATATAAAGTTACGCCAAATAGATACAAAATATATATTGTGCAATTGGATGATTTTGCAGCAGATTCAAGTAAACTTGTGTGTAGACTGAAAAGTTCTAATTCATGGTCTTAAGTAAGTTTTCAGACAATATTATTAAAGTTTCATAGTGTTATTATTTTGTTCAATTGAGAACAAAGTAATCTAATATACTGCAAGGTCAGTGGGAGGAAATTTATTTTTTCTCATACTTTATGTACATGATGTTTTGCTTACAAGTTGTGACATTGAGACATCTTATATCCTTTGTTAATGATTGTTTTTGCCATATTATATTAGATTTTCTCGGAGGATATTTGCTTATTGTATATAGGAAATATTCAATATACATTATTGTAAGCCAGGAATTGCTCCTGTTGTTAAGGGTGATGGACTAAATTTATTACATTGTCCTTATTTAGATATTGATAAAATCTAATTAAATGGTGTACCTTATGTCAGTGCATTTAAAAGTATAATGTATGCTCGAATTTGCACTAAACTAAATGTTGTCTTTGTGACGAGAAAATATTCAGTGGTATGTGCTCGCCACGTCATCCGCTGACGTGGTGTGCACGTACCACTCAGGTATCGACACCTGTCCTGAGGGACCCGCTGGAAAATGAAAGGGCTCGCTCAGCTCGGCTTGACTCGGCTCACTGGCAGAGGAAAAGACAGGTCAATGGGTCAAAAAATTCATGAGCTCCAGCCCGAATTTTTTGGATTTTCTCTCTCCGCTTAAGATAATGAACAGAGAACGACGAGCCCTGTGTTTCCTTCTCCGCGCATTCCAGCCCCTCCGCTTCCGCTTCCGCCTCCTCAAAAGCCTCGCCGGTCATCTCCGTCTGGCACGTCGCCTCCTCCAAGAGCCTCGCCAATCACCGTCGGGTCCCGACCCCCTCCCCCGATTGTTCCCACGCAGATCGAGCGAAGGTTTGTGCTCGCGTTGGTCTCTCGGCAACTTCTGGACCTCGATTCCCTCCGACGAACTCCGACTCCGAGCCCTCGAGGTCGATGGTCGGAACCTGAGGGCCTCATGCTTCTTCTCCTTCTCCGCCTCCCCAAAAGCGTTGCCGGTCTGCTGCTAGCACATCGCCCCGAGAGCCCCGCTGATCGCAGCTGGGTCCCGAGCCTCCTCTGCCTCCGCCTCCGCCTTCGATTGTTTCCAAGGCGGAGATCGAGCACAGAAGGAGAAGAGAAGAAAGGACAAAACCACCCCCTCCAACTCCTCCCGTCCCCTAAACTCCTCTCGCCGTTCCCGACAGCTTTATCGATGCCTTTGGTAGTTGTGTCCGATTCAGCTCAATCCCTGAAGTAATCCAAAAGCAAGAGCAAAGAGAAGAAGATGAAGGCAAAGGTCCAGCTCGAGGCCGACGGCGGCTTCGAGTCTCCGACGTCGGACAAGAAGCACAAGAAGGAAAAGAAGAGCGCGCAAAGCAAAGGCTCCGAATCCAAGCAGCCGAAGCTCCTGGAGCATCAAGGGGATGCGAAGAAGGAGAAGAAGAGGAAGGCGCTGGAGTTGTGCGAGGACGACGAGGAAGATGAGCGAGACCAGCTCCAAGCTGGTCGACCCTGAGAACTTGAAGGGGAAGAAGAAGGAGGAGGCGAGGTTGAGCGACGGTGATGATGGGGTGGCTCAGGAGGAGAACCGCAACGCTTTGTCGAATTTCAGGATCTCGGACAGCTTGAGGTTGAAGTTGAAGGACAATGGGATCGAGGCGCTTTTTCCCATTTAGGCCATGAGGTTTGACATCGTCCTCGATGGGAGCACTGGCCAGGTATGAAGACTTTTTATTTGAATTCCGCAGGATTGACATGTGGTTGGTCGCATGCTTGGTTGAAATCTGCTAATTAACTGACAAATTAGAGAAGTGAATGGTCTGGACGTTGCAGTAATGTCAGCGTGTGATGTGGAAAAGGGTCATGAAGCTGACATATATGAAAAGAGAAGCAGGTTTTGTTGGCTCTATGAGTAGTGAATGGTTGATGTATGAGCCCGGTGAATGTTGTTTTAATTAACAGCACAGCAAAGCAATTATGGTGTAGAGCAACATTCTACAAGCCACTCCCGAATTCCCATGGCTCAGTCTTTGGTCATGGCAGGCGCCAACTATCATTCCTCTCTGTGCAGAGCAACCGACAAGCTGGTGGATATGAGTTCGCATGCTTCCGCGGAGGTGGAGTTGAAAAAATTGTCTTCATCGGTGATGGACTTTGCAGAAGGAAACCTCCCAGGTCATCCCCTGGTTTCTGATTTGGAGATCTCTGATGGGATTCTGGGGGGATCGGGTTTTGTAAACTCCAAAGACAACCTTTCTCCTGAAGGTGGTGGTACTACAATGAACTTGCTTCAATTATCATCACAACTTCAACGTGTGGAGGATCAAAGGAAATCCATCCATTTGAAGGAGCAAAATGATGTTTTCGGTTGCCCCAAAGATCACTTGAGCATTCCAAGACAAGGTACAAGGAAATCCTTGAAACCTTCATTTGCTTGATGGGTAGGTAGCGCCTATGTTTCTCTCGTATTCGGTTGCTTTGTCGATATTCACTTTATTGGAAATCGATTGTATATACTATGAGAGGAGAAATTATTTAATTTTTTTTCCCACTTCTTGTGCTTATTTAGATGAAATGTTGTTTGGCAAGGTTGTTTTCCTTGAAATCTGTCTTAGCACTGAGTATTAAGTTGCGCTAGGCTCTAGCTGATCGATAAGAATCTGGTCCCTACTGGTATTGGAGTGTGTCTTACTCGCTATGCCACCCAATTGCATGGAGGTGTCAATTTTACAGCAAACTCTCTCAGCAAAGTTGTCACCTCTTTACTCTGTTTATATATAGACTGACAACTTGCCCTGTCTGATATGAGAGGATTTTTAGGCCAAGATTGCCACTGCAGGCAAAAGTAAATCTGGAACCAATTCCTCTTTTCTTTTCGTCCGCTGCTGTCAAACTTGATGTTGCAGTTCAGTTCACTGAGTGACATACGCATTCTCATTTTCATTGCAGTTACAATTGACAAGCAGTTCGAAGCTTTGCATGTTTTCTGCATTGTTTCTCAATTCTTCTGCTGGTCTGGCTCAAATTCATGATCCTGTCTTAGTGAAACGAGAGAATTGGCTGAGATTGGCTTTTATTTCTCTCGAGGGAGAGGTTAATGGTAGTAGCATAGGGAAGATCGGTATTCTTCAATGGCCACGGAAGGCGGTGGTACACCCAATTGAGCAATAAATTATTTATTGAACTTTGCAATTTTTCTGGTCCAAGCAAAGTAAGCAGGAAAGAGTAGTGAATTTAGTCTGCGAAGGTGTTGGTAATGGTGGTCCAATTAAGAAAAATCAAGGATCAAGTAAAAATCCTCATGCGAAAGGGTGTAATGCTGCTAATTCAGTTTTATAGCTACTACTAAGACCTCTGTTCTTCCCGCTTTCTGATGGTGATGGTGGTCTGACTTCTCCATAACTTCGGTCATGGAAATCTTGTCGTGCATTGCCCATTGATGTTGTGTCTGTGTTGGTTTGTTTTTGTTGCTTTGATTGCCGAAAATCTATGGCAACCATGCAAAAGAATTGCAAGGCCCAGTATGCAAGGGCATTTTCATTTTGACAATTTTAGGACATTGGCCTGAACAGATTTTTAGGTCATTAATTCTTCATAGTCAACATGGGAGGGAAAACAGATTCATTGAAGGTACTGTACTGCGGAAGGCATTCAAACCTAGCTGATAATTCGACCAGAAAACCTATAGCTAAATAGATCTTCTAGTTTGTGGCATTGTCATCTGTACATTAGTTTATTGGTGTTATTTGATATATAAAAACCAAAAGTGCGTGAAGACTGTTTGGCTACAGTTGCATTTCATTTTTTTAAAGATGATTGGCTGCTAGGAACATGAGTTTTGGAACTGCTTCCTCATTTCTGTAGTTGATGGGTTTTAATTTTCCAGCATTGATTATCACCTTGTTCACTGTGCGAATTGTACTAGGGCAAAACTATGGCTTCTGTCTTGCCCATTTTGGAATCTCTGACGAATGGGCCTGCAAAAACCTCAAGGAAGACAGGATATGTTGGTGCTTTTACCTACTATGGAATTGGCCAAGCAGGTATTGCAATCAAGTTAATGGAAATAATCTCATCGCTTTACAGAGATAGATGTCTGACATCGTTTACTCTATTATTTTAGGTGTTTTCTGATTTTGAAGTTTATGGTGGAGCAATGGGCTTAACATCATGTTGTTTGTATGGTGGAGCACTTAGCCATGTGAAAGTAACTCATTGAATTGGAAGCTTATTTGGTTTTCTTTCATCCGCTCGCATGTTCACAGTTGTTACACCTTGTGGCAGGACCACGTTGAGAGGGGAAATATTGACTTGAGCTCTTTAAACTTCCGTGTCCTTGATGAGGCTGATGAAATGCTAAGGATGGGTTTTGTTGAAGATGTGGAGCTAATTCTTGGTGTGTGTACACTAATTTTTTTCACTATGAAGTTTCTGGTGGAAATATGCTTTACTTATTTATTGCAATTACAATTATTATTAGTGTAGCTCTTTAACAAATGTTTGCAATATATTGCAGGTTGAGGACATTTTGTATGACTGACTGCCATGAGAAGCAAGTTGCCATCAACAAGCAGATAGAGAAAAGGTCTATGTAATCAAAGAAAGTTGAAAGAGAGCACAGCAAAATGAGCAAGATGAAGCATGGCTTTTGACTTTGAAATGATGAAACAAATTCTCTTGAAAGTGTAGATAGTTAATTAATGTCAATCAGTGCAGCTTTTGGATTTTATTTTTTTTGGCTATGAGCTTGCACTTCTACATAGGGTAGAATCCATGTGCAGCTTTTTGGTTTTTTTGTTGTGAGCATGCACTTTTACATAGGATGTGCAGCTCCTACGTCTTTTTGCTATGAGCATGCACTTCTACATAGGATAGGATCAATGTGCAGCTTTTCAACTTTTTGCTATGAGCATGCACTTCTACATAGAGTTGGATCGATTTGTAAATATTTTTTGGGACTTGTTAGTTCACTGCTTCTGCTACAATAAAATGCCATATTATGATGTTAAATTATTGATCAATGCAACAATCTACTTTTTGGTGTAAGCAGTTATTATTTTTTTTTAGAAAATTACATCATGAGTATAATATCGACTGAACTACTATTGAGACCCTCTATTGTAGTTAGATTTGGATTTTTCCTTGTCTGGTTGAATCATTAGCTGCTTTTGAGTTGTCTCTGCAATGATATTCTTCCCTTGATTTTAACAGATTGTAATGTTAAGCAAGCGTTTTTCTTCATTTTGTCGATTGGTGATCTTATTGCTGTGGTATTGCTCCACCGTTGAGAAGCACAAAAGTAGGAACCAACTCTTAAATTGAACTGATAAAAAATATATACCCAAGCGTACAACTCACATTTGCAACAAAAACAAAAATTTAGAAAGGTGGAGACATCACTAAAAGGCCCCCACAAAAACCTAGGAAAAAAGAAAACAGAGTTGACTGAGAAAATATGCCAAATATATTAGGCCGATTTGGGACCAAGGTACCACATACTTTATCCTATGGTGGGTCATTCATTACAAACGCTTGAGGCTAGGTTCCTAAAATCATAAAATCAGCCAAAATTTCACATTGATGCCTTTTTTTTGTCCTGGAAGGTCCGATGCCAAGGAACTGGCTGCAAATTATTTTATCACCTTCTATTGTTGCCGCGACCTCTCCCACCACCGAAGCCACCAGAAAACCGGCCATTCCTTTGGCCAGAAAAACTAACACCTCTACCCCAAGAAAAACCACCGCCCCTACCACCATAGCCGCCACGACCGCCCCCACTGCCAAATCTTCCCCCTCTTGATTGGTCTCTCTCCTGGCAATGTTTTTACCACCTCTAAGCTTACATTTGTTGCATTCTCCTGACCTGCAAACCAAAGGAGAGAGACATTAAAATCATTGGCTACACTAGGCTTATTAATTTGCAATATTGCTAAAATAATAGAAAAATCTATGGAAAGTATGCACAAAGTGCAGCATCGCTTATGACTTGGGAGCCTAATGAGTTCTGTAGTTTAAGTACCAGCAAGGAAAGTATCTAGATCTTCAGCTGCCACATCAAATACAATGCCATTTCCATCAACTGTGAGAATAAGACCTTCACAAACTCTACTTTGTTTTCAGGCAAGAATCTCCTGAGGACACCTAAAGCATACCTAAAATCAAAGTGACGCATAACCCCAGAGTCAGATCACGTGAGAATAAAATACAATACCAAAGCTAGAAGGGGGCCAGCCCCCACTTCCACACAATATCTGCAAAGCAATACAACTATTTGACAAAAGAGATCTCGCATGCTTACAAAGTTGTATAAATGTGCCTTCCAGTCTCAAGAAGTAAGGTTACATGGTTTTCAAGTGACGAAAGCAGTGATCTGCTCTTTATTTCACTACAACCCTGAAAAAAGGAAGAGTACAGATTATATTTGTTAAATAACTGAAGAAAGAAGGAAAAGAGATGCACGTCAAGAAAGTGCAATTAAAGAAATAAGCTTTGTTGAAGTAACAAGATGTGAGTGGAAAATAAACTTACAGAAGCCTTTGCAAGAGCCTTTGCAGGTAATTCAACTGCTGACATGCCTGACGTGTTCAGTGGTTGCTCGGCTGCAGACTTGAATGCTGGAATGACACTGCATTTTGGAGGATATTAGCATCTTGTTATAGGCAATGATTCAGCTTCTCAGCAAAAAGAATGACTGTACCTATCAGAAATTTGTCTTGTTGATTCTGCAGCTTCGACACCAGCAGCTTGAGCAACATCACTTGGCTGCAGAGCACTGATGTGTTCAAATATTACACCAGACTCTCTTTCGATCTTAGATACATTTGCCCTTCTTGGATCGTACACCACGACAGCTACTACAATATTGCCTAGAAAACAATATAGCCCTCAGCATCTGGCGCGCTACAGAAATAATGGAGCTACGGAAAATGCAGGTTTCGACTTGAATAATTACCAGCTCTCCCCATGTGTCCAGATCTGTGAGTATATTCTTCAACATCATGTGGAGGCCTGCACTTAACCAAATAAAAAAAAAAAGGCCAACTATCAGCACGACTGCATTTTTTGAAAAAAAAAAAACAACAAATCAAAACATACCACATACAGCATCCTTGGATAATTAACTGGACATCATCAATGTCCAATCCTCATGCCGCCACATTCATGGCCACTAATATCATAAACTTGCCAGAGCTGAAACCAGCAAGTGTAACCTGCACTCAAGAAGCAAAATTTAAGCAAGGAAAAGCCCGTCCTGCGTCAATTAAGAGGTAAAAAAGGTTTCAGCCATTTTAATATAGATGGTCATTGGTAGCCATTCTGAGCATGTATCCGAATGGCCTTTTACATTTTGTTTTTACTTAGTATAAATCTCGTGGCTCACACACACTTCTTTTAAATCTGAAACTCTCGAAATCATCACAACACTCAAGTATTGACACATAAATTGAGAAATCATTCATTCATAGTATTTGTCAAATTCAAATAATATTTTAAATTTTAGCGGGAAGTACTCCAAGCATAGCTTAGGTGTAACCAAACATACCCTAGCTTACATTTGTTGCATTCTCCCCAATTTGACTGTTACCAGTAAATGACAACTACAAATAAACATCAATCTCATGACAGAAACGCACTTTAAATTCAATTTTTCCTACCAAACATCCATGTCAGGTTTATAAGCAGTGATTACATGCTCATGCACATATAAAGAAAGCATATATTAATCAGTAATAGAATGACCAAAATTGCCACTCACAGGGTTAAGAGTGTTATGCTCTTTGAATGTCTCCTCTAGCACCGATGACTGTTCTCTAGACAGCCTGAGCTTCTTCCTCACTCCATCTCCTCTGCAGCCATCTTCTTCGATGCTCTCACAAGAGCACGAAGTTCTCTCAGCCTCAACTTCATTTTCTCCATGCGGGTCTCTCTCGCTTCTCTTCCCACTTATGCTCAACACGGTGCTGTTAGGTGATGAGACATGATTATCATCATCCAAATCCACCACCAGTATGTCTCGGTTGACGCCAACTCCACTGAAGAATGACCTCGGGGCAGGTGGACAGGCAGAGGTTCCTGGGGAGGTAGACGAGGGCGAGCTGGAACGCAACCGACGCGACAACCCATCGCCATTATCGCTCTGTGTCTTTTTTCAATGTGGGAAAATATATAAGCCGCATTTCTGATCTTACTTTTATCTGGTCAAATGACACTGTTATGGACAGGAAGGAATTTTAAATACATTACTGCAGGGAGACTGGGGAAAACAGCATGCAATTGTCTTGTATGATCATTATATGCCAAAATTCAGTGAGTGAGAAGAACACACAAGACGAATGAACATGGTACTACTTTTTTTCTGGCTGAGTTGTGAAGACTATGGCAAGCCAATAGAGTATGGCACCTTGGTGAAAATGGAATCTAAACCAGAATCCTGCAGAAACAACATTATTCTACTCCTGCTTGAAACCGGCCTTGAGATCAAGCTAACCCCAAAAGTTGTCAATTTAACTCCTCTCTCCTTCCAATCACTCAGAACAGAAATACCATTAGATCAACCTACTCAGAAGTCTCAGGGATTTGATCTTGAAAGGAGATCTTTTAGGACTAGATTGCATGACTAGATTTTGGCACTCAATACAACCAACAAAGAAACAACCAATAAGGACTTTGTCAATAAAATTGATGAAATGCCTTGTCTAGAATTCAGGGAAAGCTACACATCATCATAGTTTTGAGACAATCTAAACCAGGAGTTGCTTCTGCTACTCTAGATCCACAACCACCCCAAGCATTAACACATATAACCCCAGGACAGGAGCAACTATCATTGAGCATATCTTACCATATATTCCAAATTGACAACCTTACCTGCCCTGCTTTATCCTCTCCAGTCTATCATTCTTATACTTCGTTTAGAAGGCAAGGATGGGATGAAAATGGAAAGAAAATTTAAATTTCTGTCCTCTCTGCGCCAAAGTTTCAAACTTTACCCCAATTTTCCTTCCCTTCCCCTCCTTCCCAAACAAAGCATTGGTACCGATCCTTGGGAAGAGGCAACTAGAATGCCTAATACAAATCACATTGTAGCAATAAAGAAAGTCCAGCTTAGTCTGAGAATAGCCTCTAAAAGGGCTTTTCTTTGGGAATAGGAATCCCTATACACTCTAACTTGACTGCCTTGCATAGTTTAACAAGGTTTGTTCCTTCAAAAAATGGGGTGTCAACAAAAAAGTAGAGCAATCACAAGTAGCATAATTCAGTGAATTCACAATACAACAACACAAACATTTTAGCAAGGCCTTAAATAGATAGACTATGATCAGACAAAGCATACAATTAATAGTAGTTACTGGCGCAACCTATTCTTCATAAGCAAAATTGAGAAACTGATAACCTAAACCAAAGTAGTAGGCTATTCCTTAACAAAGTTATGGTCAAATTTCATAAATGGTAATTCTTCCAAGATCACTTCATTAGTTTGAGTTATTCTCACCCTATTATTTGTAGGTTTGAACACCAGAAATAAGAAAATGAATAGCAAACTAAGTCGTTGGGGGAAAAAAAAATGTTAAGTCTTCAGAGATCCTAACGTGCCAACCCTGATGACATAGATAAACCAATGAACTGAAGAGACAGTTTGCTGTTTCTAGTCATTACATCACCCATGAATTCTTGATCTTTATTAAATATCTCAACCAAAAGCTGCAGCCACAACAAACAGCTCAATAATTAAGCCCTTCACAACCGATAATCATTAGGCATAATCGTCACTACCCAATGAGCCCATGATCCTTATGTTAATCTGTGTCAAGGGACTACAGGAGTACTCAAATGTCCCATTGAAAGAACAAGACAGTTGAGTGAAAAGATTAAGCCCCTCACAAACCCCCCCCCCCACACACACTGGCATTTCGGCATTGATATCACTTGTGCCTTCAAGCACTACAAACTTAATGGAAACAAGAAAACCATCCCCTGTGCCTTAAATTGCTACCATCACTCCAAACATTTCAATTCCACGGTAAAGATTACTAAGCAAACACGAAGCAATAAATCCGAACAAGCATCGACAATGGACGGGTACGGAAAACAGGGAAAAGATAGCGCAACACTCACTTCATGAGGATGTCGTAGTACTCGGGATCCAGGGAAGAGAACAGGGCATCCAGATCCTTTATCGCCATTATCGCTCTGTGTGGGGGTTTACGGCGGAGGTTCCCGGGGAGGTAGACGAGGGCGAGCCGGAACGCGACCGACGCGACGACCCATGTCCAGAACCCCGAGCGCGCGCGCTTCTACTTCTTCTCCGTCTCCGTCTTCGCCGTCGTTTCTCTCTCCTCCATTTTCGCCGTCGTGGTTCGACGCGTTGGCGTCGGGCGCGTAGGCGGAGGCGGAGGAGACGGGGGCGACGGACTCCGACGCCGACGGAGGCAACCGGCGGAGGGGCGTCGGCGTCGGCGTCAGGGTTTGCTGGAAGAGAGGCGCCACTTCGAGGATGAGAGAGAGAGAGAGAGCGGACTAGAGGTCGCGAGAGGGAGGCGGAGGGGCGTCGGCGTCAGAGTCGGGTTCAGGGGAGGAGGCGGAGGCTGCGTCGGCGTCGGCGTCGGACGACTTCGCGGAGGGGGGAGAGAGAGAGAGCAGAGCGGACGTCGCGAGAGGGAGGAGGAGGAGGAGGAGGAGAGAAAGTGAGAGAGGGAAAAAATTGCAAAAAATTCAATCCATGAGAGAGAAATCTTTTGGGCGGGACCTGTCTTTTCTTCTGCAACGAGCCGAGCCGAGCCAAGCCGAGCCTGCCCCTCCTTTTCCAGCGGGTCCCACGTGACACGTGTCGATCTCTGAGTGGTAAGTGCGCACCACGTCAGCAGATGACGTGGCGCGCACATACCACTGAATATTTTCTCCTTTGTGACGGGACTTCTAGGCAGATATCGGTCAAATCCAGGACATAATCACTGGGTTGCTGTCAATAAGGTTTTAAGGTACTTAAAGAAGATAAGAGATTATATGTTAATTTATAGACATGTTCAATTCTTGCAGTTAGTAGAGTATTTAGATGTAAACTTTAGTGGCTGTTCCGATGACATGTAATCAATAACGGAATACAGATTTATGTTAGTAGGAAGTGCAGTAAATAAAGTTCTTTGATATCTTCTACTATGTATGCAGTGTTAGTAACATTCTTTTAGGTTGTTACTTGGGCTATTAAGCTCCAAAACCTCATGACGGAATTGATCGTTTTAATTTGATGGATAGACCCATACGGTTGTATTGAGATAACAAATTTGTAGTATTATTTATTTACTACAGAGGTCTCGAGGGGTCTAAATATATGGTGGTAAGATATTTTTGACCATAAAGAAACGGTACAGAAAGGTGACTTATAATATAACATATTTTCACAGATGATGTGGTTGCAGATCCACTAACTAAAGGTCTATGCCCATGTGTATTTTAGTAACATATCGTTAACATGGGCCTAGGAGTATCTTCGGATACTGTTGTTTAGTGGGAGCTATTTTGGCTTTAATCTGATAAAGTTCACATATGTGGTTCGTTACACTTAGTAACGGTTTGATATGTATCAACTTTTACATTCAATAAAATATTTTTGAATGTATTGTTATTATGTTGAATACATATTGATAAAAAAAGTCTCAAGGGATTGTATAAACCTTGAGTGAAGGCTAGGGGCATCCGGTTATTAGCCTTGTGCTTATGTCTTGTGATACATAAAGAAAGGTTAACCATAAGGACAAGACATATGTGGGTTCATTTGAACCATAAAGCATTCTCTAGTGGCACAAGTTTTTTGTGACACCTAAGGTAAGAGAATGGTGACTGACAAATGGGATCTCTCTATGAGAGATATTATCCATTTGACATACTACCATATTGAATCCATATCAATAAAGTTGAGAACATTCGTGACCATGGAAGGCTCTGTGTGTATACATGCAGTTACCGCCATGATTCAGTGTTTAAGACCTTATGGGATAAGATTGACTATTAAGAATTATCTCTAGACCAAATGTGCGCACATACGGTACGATTTCAATTAATATAGTCAAAGTGGGAGAATGTAAGAGTTTTCCTAATGTGGACTAAATTAATTGATACTGTAATTTAATATTTTTACAGTTACCGTAAAACAGGGTTGGTCTAAAGAGAGATAGAAGGTTTCTTAATTAGTCTAATATGGGCTGGCTAGTGTGGGCCGAGTTGAGCCTAGCCTGTAATGAGGGGGACTGGATGGAAACTCTATAAATAGTGCTTAATCTCTCCTCTAACCCTAATTCTCACATGTATCATCACCTAAATGGCGTTTACCTAACGCTAAACGTGAGGGGGGCCGCCTCATTGAGCCAGTGATACGGAGGGCAATAGAGGAGAATGACTTGATGCGTGGATCCCCTTTATATGTGGGTAATCCATTTTTCTGCTTCCGCTTTATGTTCGATGGATCCAAGTGCGTTAATCTTTCTACTCAATTATGCACGTTCTTGTTCTAGTTATGGAGATCTTGGGATTACGCAATTCGCGTCTAACAATGAGTTCTATTCCGACCAAATCCAGTCCCCTGCGGCCAGACTTGGAAGTGAGGAACCGAGCGGAGGAGACGACCAAGTTGAAGAGATGCGATGCCGGCAACTCCGGTGGTGGCAATGGCGGAAGGAGGCGCGAAGGTTGAGCTCGTGGTGGCTGCAGATTTTAGAGGAGGAAAAGAGAAGTACAGTTGGATTTGGGGATTTTTTATTAATTAATTTATTTCCTTATCATCAATTATGTGTCAAATTATAATTGGTTAATAGTAAATAAGCACACGCCACATCAGCCATTGATATGGTGAATGCAAATTACTGAATATTTTTTCCCATCATGGGAACTCTCAATATTTTCTCCTCTTAAAATGATGATGCGGTGGTGCCGACATGGAATATCTTAATTTTTTTGGTCAAAAGTGGAATATCTTAAATGACGTGGCATCTTTTCGGCCCAGACTGTCGAGCGCTAGAGAGAAGTGGAAGAGGAGCAAATAGTTTAGGGAATAGTCTCTAACGTTCATATTTTTAAGTTGACATTTTTTTCTTTAACTATGAAATCCACCTAAGAAATTTTGGGCTGAAAAGATGCCATATTAGTAAAAATTCCATGCCACCATCACTACATCAATATATAAAATGGAGCTTTTCTACGACAACTAGCGGTAGGACTTGATTGTACAAATTAAAATACTTTAATAACTAGCAAAAATCAAACTTAGATTGTAGAAAAAAATGAATCATAAAGAATAAAAATAGATTTCACACATTTGCCCTAGAATGAGCATCAACGCACATATGATCAATCAAAATTTGTTCCAATACAAGTTTGATCCTAGAATTAAACTTAGTTGGTTTGTACAATTGAGACAAAATCGAACTAAGTGCTAGTATAAAACCGAACCAAATCAAACTAATTAGTGTGTTGGATTGGATTGGTGGTTTAATGTTTGATCTAGTTTTACCTTCAAGTCAAGGATTGATTGTGTACAAAATTGAACTAAGTGCTAGTATGAAACCGAACTAAATCAAACTAATTAGTGTGTCGGATTGGATTGGTCATTTAATCATTAAATGCAACAAAATTGTGTTCGAATCAATAGAGTAAGTTTGAAAGCCACATCCACCACTCGTCCTCCACTCACTGGCTTTGAAAAAGATAAATACTTGCAAATTGTGTTTGACTCAGCCAAATGTAAAAATAATCAAGAGATTCAAACACTCTAGATCATAAGAATATCTAATCTAATTTTAATAGATGGTTGATCAATTAATTGACAAAACAATCTTGATTTCCAGTCATAAACGTTGTTTAAAACCAAAAAAGAACATTCACAAAATACCAAATAAATCATCAGATCACAAAACCGAAGGCCGTTTAAAATTAAATAAGAACATTCGCAAAATACCAAATAAAACATCAGATCACAAGCCTCGGTTCAAGTCCTGAACCGAAGCTACATCAGTCCCTACGATGTCGTTTGGCCCGAAGCAAATAAAACATCAGATCACCAGCAAACCCAACAAAATCGGAGGTGAACGGACAGTCCCAATTTCTCGCCGCCGTGAGAGATGGAAGCGACTTGCTCTCCCTTCAAGGTAGGCTCTGTCCTGTCGCACCTCTCATTCCATTAATGGATGCTGTTCTCATCCTTGAGAGAGAGAGAGAGAGAGAGAAGAGGAGGAGGAGGAACTAGAAAGAGCCGTCAAATTGGTGCATCGAGTTGCAGCAATTTCGTTTCACAAAGAAACCCGTAATCTCTCTTGGGTTATACTTGGAAGTAAAAAATGGATTGCTAAGCTTTGTATTGTGCAGATAATCTTGGGCTCTTCTTCGATAGCCCGGAGGAAAATATTGGCTGAAATGGGGTATGAATTCACCATCATGGTTAGATTGTCTCTCATTGACTTTGTTGTTGTTATTGTGATTCATTGGTGTTGTTTGGAAATTTGTTTTAGCTTTCATTTGTTAGTTAGACTGCAGATATTGATGAGAAATCAATCCGGAAGGATAAGCCGGAGGAGTTGGTGATGGCTCTGGCCGAGGCTAAGGTGACGTGATTCTTCAAAATGTTGAATTGGGCCAATTATGTGCTGTTTGATTACTGAGAATGTTATGGATGTGTCATCATTATACTCCCTAAGATTTAATAGTCAAGCTACCAGTGATGAAGTGACTCTTCAGTTTAACATAGCATAATATGTTAGGAGGAGGTTCTTAGTCCTCAGCCTTGCCTAAATTCCAGTTTCTGGTTCTTTTGCATAGGAATGAATTAGTGTAGTTTGGGTTTGTGATCTCTTCCATTGATTGCTTTGGAGTTTCATCACAGGCCAATGCTATCACATCCAAAGTACAACGGATAAATAGCCAAGAGAAGGATTCTGAACCAATAATTTTGATTGCAGCAGACACAGTACATCTTTCCTACACTTTGTTGTCAAATTTCCTTATATGAACCCTTTCAATTGGTCAACTACCTAGCGCCATCTATGGATTTTGAGGATACATTGATTTATTACTATATAACTTAATATTAGTTTTCACCCTCTTTTCTTTTCATGCTTTGATGGTTCACAGCTTTTGAGATTAATTTTTCTTCTAATAAACAAGTTGGGTTTAGGAGACTGGAAGTAGGAATTAACCCCCGTGACCTTGGATGTTGATAAGGGAGGACCAGAAACGGGCCAATTGTTTTTCCTGAAAAGCTGAGATGTACCTTGGCAAGGTGAAACCATCATACAGTCTTTTTATCTATTTGAAGTCTCTTCTAAATGCCATGGCCTGAGTTGCTTTCTGAACCTTTTGACCTCATACAGAAATAATAAGCAAAACCTTTCCTTGAACAAATTAACTACGGATTGTACTCTGGTCTGTGGACTGGACACCTGGTTGTAGGAATTCTTTGGCCATGAATGTCCTGGTTAGTCTCTTATGGTCACAAGCTGCGACTAGTGCTGAATGATATCAACATTGGGTATAGTTGATTGCGTAAATATGTTGGATTGTTTAGATGGCAGTTCGTTTTTATGTAACAGGAGCTAGAGAATCGTGATCTCACTAAGTTGAATGATTTGTTTGTCATTGTGCTTCGATTATATTGGCGATCGCAGTGTGATGTAACTCAGGTGCTTACTTCCTTTCATGGAACCTCTTGTCAGGCAGAGGCCATCTCTCAGAAGATACCTCTTGGTGACTACATTAAGGATGCTGATCCCACATTACTTATAACTTCGGATCAAGTAAAAGTCTTTTTTTTGTTATTATGTTGTATATTTGACCAACTCATTTAATGTCGATATTTGGTCTGTCTACAATATTAGAAGTGCTTATACATTCACAGATTAAAAGGAAAATTTTGTTGACTAACTATCTATTAATTTCCTAAAGCACCTTGTATCCTCAAACATAGATGGCTGTCCTGGGTGGTGATAAAACATATTCTTTTCCTTAAGTGGAAATTCTTCTCTAGAAACAGCCTGCTTTGTGTTTTTTCTTACTGTGAATTTGATCTGGAGGTGGTCGTCTATGGAGATGCTGTTAGGGAAAAACCATCCAGTAAGGAAGAAGCACGAGAATTTTTGAAAGGTTTGCTTAAAATGTTTCAATCCACTTCATCATTGATGCCCTTTTCCATGACCATATAATCTAAACCAAATAGGTTGCAGGATATTCTGGTGGACATGCTGCAACTGTTGGATCTGTTCTTGTTTTGAATCTCAAAACTGGAAGTAGAAAAGGAGAATGGGATCGTGTGGAGGTACTTTCTCTCTCCTTCTCATAGAGAAAAGAAATGTAGGCAATTCTGATTTGAGTGTTTCAACCAGTATTTAGTAACCCAAACCCCGATTCAACTAGCTATAGATGCAGCTTTTGATATGGTTTTTTGGCTGCTTCTGATCGCTTCAACAGATGCTGAACACCATTATGGTTAGATCTCCAGTACAGTATGGAAACATTAATTTTGACCTTATGATTTTGGGCCAACAGGGTATGAAGTTTTTTTGAAGATGAACAAGTGACAAGTTTCTGTTATCCAAATGGCAGGCTAACTAAGTTTACAATTTGTATTACCTGTTGATGCAACTTTTTGATTGAGCTAATATTATTATAGAAGCAGTTGTCTGCTGATTTCCTGCTAGAAACTTCTCGTAAACATGTGTAGACTCATTGTGTAATGTGTTGCTTCACTGCACTTTATTTACTGCCTGATGTTGATCAAGATTGCTTTGGAGGTCTTGCTTTTGATCTTCCGCTGGTGACTGGAGAGATCTCTGGGTTATTTTTTGTCAAATTGTGTTTGTTGTATAAAAATAGAGCAAGCTTTCAATCTGATTTTTTTTGCAATTTTACAAGAGTATAAATTATAGAGCTCTTTTGAGTCAACAGTACTCAAGCTTCTTTAGAAGCTCCTGCTATTTTATCATTTTTTCTTTAAAATGAAATTGTTGCTCCAGTATGTGCTACTGAAACTTGTTTCCTGCATTGTGAAGTGAGAAGGGCCTGTGCTGTTCTGTGAAATGTTAGGGATTTCATTTAGCTTGTGTTTCTTCAATGGTGATTTTTATGATGTTGATAGAGTTATACACAAAAGTTAAATTTGTATTCCCACAATGATAATCTATTTAACAATTTTGTGATACTGCCCTGCAGATCTTCTTTCATGAAATACCAGACGAGATCATTGAGAAAATGGTGAAGAATGTTCCCTTCTTTTTGTAATGTTATCCTTTCATCTGACCAAATCTTGGTTTGTGATTACATGGCGAGCTAATAAGATTCATATTCTCTTGTTGTACAGGTAGAGGAAGGAATAGTGCTTAATGTTGCCGGGGGACTAATTATTGAACATCCATTGATATTGCCTTACGTGAAGCAAGTGGTTGGTTTACTTATCTCTGTAATTTAACAATTGCACAGCAATGTCAACAATAATGTTGTGGCATCACCATTCGTAATACACAATACATGAGGCAAGAGATTAATTAAGATATGATTAGTGCAATTTCAATGGATCCTTCACAACTTATTTTGGTTAGTTTTGTTTTCTTATTGAATAGCCCTTATCTAGTGGTTTTCCTTAACTATAGTCCACCAGCTCTGTAGAAATCAAGCACTGTATGGTTGTAGACTTCTAGATTTGGAGAATGCGATGGTTTGCTTCTTTCTTAGGTAGTGCTTCATCGTTCAGAGATCATTATGAAACTGTTGGCTAACTGTTACACTGTTCAAAAGAAAAAAGATGAAGGGAGGCTGGTCTTGATTGTTAAAATGCCCAGATAAATCTGTCTATAATACATGCATTGCTTTTAATTTCTTTAATCTTCATGTTTGAAGTACACAACCCTGAGTTGCTGGCTTCCAAAGACTAAGTGATGGTTTTGCATGCATTTAGTCTAGTCTGCTTATGAAGTTCATCTTCATCTCTGCAGCAGGCTAACACTACTAGCTGGTGAATGTTCGTTTGCAGGTAGGAACAACCGATAGCGTCATGGGACTCCCCAAAGCTCTCACCGAGAAACTCATTAAGGAAGTGTTGTGAATCCGATCACAACACTTTCTATTGACCTTCTTGTTTCCTTAAAGATGCTACTGTTGGTCTCTTATGAGAATGGTTGTCAGCTCAATTACCTTAAACTACATTGCACCAACTCCAACTTTAAACTTGGTGGTTTGCTTTCCTTGCTTTTTGGTTTCTCTTATGTTGGAAGACACTGTTACCTCGCTACATGTTACCTCGCTACATTCTTCAGTTATATGTCGAATGTGATATTGAGACACATCCTAATCATTTTCTAGCTCTAGGCTCACAAGTTCTATCTGGTTCACGGTTGAATAAATTCCTCAATCCGAGAATATTCAGTATGTTTGTTTTTTTTTGGTTGAATTGGTATGTTGGGTTGACATAGTTAAAATATGAAGAGACTCCAGTAATGTGGAGGTGTCAAATTAGACCACTTGCCTTCCTCCCTCCTCAAGATTTCAATAAATTTCATTTATAAATGACTCTAAAGTAGCCTACACAAAAATCTCAGGACCGACTCAGATAGAAAATATGGTGCCTTTTTTGGGACATTTGAAGGCCGTTGAAACCAGGTTTCAGCTAAAGGAGTCTTTTCACGTTCTATTTTTGGGTTGATTCACATCGTACATCTATTATTTGTACAGTTTCGATTGTCTCCTGAATTGACCTTTCACTCTTTGGCTGGTACCTAAAATATTTTGTAAGCAGAGGCCAGCGAACCATCAGATGACCAGTTCACTGTGGACAGCGAAACCTCTCACTCACTCGAAACATATTCCTAACGGTCAATGCACCGGTTGCTTCCCCCACCCCTAAAACCAAAGGTGAAAAAAAAAAAAAAAAAAACCGTTCGTTACTGTCTCTCTTTCAGGCTATGGCTGCACTGACTTCTAGTGAGTTGGATCTAGAAAAGCGGGGAGAAAAACATGTAAAATGTGAGTGATATTACGCCAGATCAATCATAAAGATGACTCACATCCTAAGTTAGGAGTCCTAACTTTGGTTGAATCTATTTGCTTAAAAGATAGTCGTGACATTATCCGCCATATGTATGTATGTATGTATTGCCAAATACAAATAAAAATATCGGGACTTTATTCAATGATGAGCAGAAGCGGCAAGACAACTCCATCAAAACTTCCTTTCTTCAGATTCACTAACAATCCAGTCTTCCCTCAAGTGACAGATGCAATACAATCAATGCCGAAACACCTGACGAGTTCTTTTAAAGATACGGCTCTGAAGAGTGACTTAATGAAGCCATGAAAGCAATACAGTCGCAAAGTGGTTGCCGGGCAAAGAAAATGCCTGCATTTATACGGAAAGTGATTGTACATCTTGCTTCCCCTCAGAGAATGTGCCAAATCCCAATGCTGGGGAATACGGAGATTGTCTCTTCAAAAAAGAGAGAAAGGGAGGACAGCAACCCAAGAGGCAAGGAGACCATCATCATCTGAAGGACCTTTGAATTTCTTCTAAAGTTCTTCCTTTAGTCTCAGGCACATAAAGAGAAACAAACGCCACAGTAAAAGCGCTAACAACCATATATATTGTGAAGGTACCTGTTTATGATGTAGGATAGCCAAGTCAAATAACTTAGAAAATAGAAAAATGCATGTGTGCGCTATCTAGAGAGAGAGAGAGAGAGAGAGAGAGAGAGAGAGAGAGAGACCTCCGGTGCTCCAAGTCAAAAGCAAATTTGCTGTCATGGTGACCACCCAAGAGGATAACCAGTTGGCAAGTGTGGCAATACTTCCAGCTAAGCCTTTAATATTGACCGGAAGAATCTGCGTTCACCAGAAGAATAACCTCAAATCTAGAGGCAACAAGATCACAATTCCTTTCATACGAAAATGAAAAGTAGCTATCTTCCCCGTGGAGGTTCTCTCCCCACACCCACACAAGATGAACAGATTCCTTCAGCATCAAAGATATTTTAGTGGGCCAGTTATCTCATCCTATCATTCACGACATCAGATTACTGCACAAAGTAACATCTAAGCCAGCACTTCAAGATGAAAGATCCTGGACTCTCCCTTTGCCTAAAAGGGATACTAGGAAACTTAACCTAGTCCATCCAAAAAGGAAGGACATAAAAATTGTAGGCTGCATAATTTAAGCTCAAACTTTTAAACCTTCTGAGTATGCTTACAAACATGATGATTCAAGTTCCTCTTGCTTCCATTCTTTTTGAAGAGTATTTTTTTTTGTTGACCATGAAATTATAGTTGTAGGTCATGCATGTCTGGCTCAACAAACAAACAGCAAAGTGGAACAACTTCCTTCCGTGCAAAATCAAACTGTCGTTTCAAGCGAATGATTATGCCAGTTCTAACAAGATCAGATTTGATCCGAGTGATATTACCTCTGACATTATAACCCATGGTATGGCTCCAATTCCTAGTGAGAATGCAACTACCATAGCCTGCCATGAAGACAGAGATAGGAAAGTGTTACTACGCCTCCCCACGTTTTCAATGAGCATATGGGACATGTATCTACCAGCTTCGACCATAGTGACTTACCACAACCCCCACCACTGACAAGATGCTAAAAATATTATGGAGACTAGAACTCTCTGATACGGAGTCCTGTAATAATCAAGAAGAAACCCTTGATGAGTAATTTTCCAAATGCTTCTAAAGGCTATATTCTTAGGTTGAGCACACAGAGCAAACTACAGTATTACCGTCACATAGAAGGACACTGCAACCAAAAGAAGGCTAGCAGTCATCCCAGCTGAGGAAACCTGAAATAGACAGTCATTAATCCTTTGCTAGAGCAGGAAATACCAAAAACTGAAAGGTTTGGGACATTTACAATAAGCAGAAGCCGGCGGCCTGTTTTATCCACCAACCAAGTAGTAACTCCAGTTGCAATAACCTAAAAGCCATATCATCCCTTAATCACCTTAGTCATGCCTTAGGAAGATAATCTATTATGGTTGAAATCTCCAATCACAAAATGTAAAAGCCCATTGATAGCCTACTTATGTTCTACCTGAACAGCACCGACTCCAACTGTTGCTAAATTGCTTGATGTAACCCCTATTTGAGACAGAAGCAAACACCAAGGAAATTAGAGTGCAATGCTTACTGATAGGATAAGTTTTTACAGAGGAAGATACTTAACTTACTTGCTTGAAAAACTCAACACAAACAATAAACATAGCAGACAGCCACGGGTAGTCAGCATGGATAAACTTATTGTCTATGACCTAATTTAAAAGCTAGTTCCACTAATAATTCTTATTCACAACGATCTGAAGGAAGGGAATGCAACATGCTTACCAGCATCTTCAAAAATGGTACTAGAATAGAATAAAACCCCATTTATCCCACTAAGCTGTTGCAGGATAAGCAAACCAATCCCAACCTGCAGATCAAATTTGTGGAAGACAATTAGCCTTTGATGCTTAACATGGTAAAAGACACGAAGGGAAAGATAAATTTCCAGAAAGTGTTTACCATCAATGGGAACCAATATCTTCTTTGTTTGAGCTCTGAAAATCGAATGGTAGTTCTTCTGCTGCTTGAGGCGACAGCTCTCTGTGAAAGACCAAGGAAAGCCCATGTAATTCATTAAACAGGTGCACCCATGCAACAAGCATTAAAGTAAATGAACTAGGTGTAGCATCAGCTTGCATGCTCAGAATGAACTCGTTTGGAAGGAGGCTACTACATCTCAAGTTTTCAATCACAACCGCAAATACAAATGAAAAATTAACTCGACACTACCTTGATCTCATTCACTTCAAGTGAAATATCAGTATCAAAGCCTCGAAGAACTTGCAAAGAAGCTTCAAATTCTTCTGTCATGCCCATTTTAGCCTGTATTTGATATATGAATCCGGAATGAGCTAAGACAAAACTTAAACTAGAATTGCAGAATGATCTTACTGAACAGAGTTTACCAGCCAGCGGGGGGATTCTGGGATGAAGAACAGACCAGGTATCAATATTGTACATGGCAATATTCCTGTGAATGTAACCAATAGAGTAATATATAAAAAATACAAGAAGGAGATGGTCGAGTCTTTGTGAATAGTTTGACTGTATTAAAATATTCATCTCATCTCTTCTATTCTCGGGAAACAAAGAATGAAGACTAAGGAACATGACATTTTCATCTCGATCATTCTAACATTGCTCAAGTACTCAAAACATAGGGCCTCTATTTCTCTCAAGCTTTTGTATTCTCAAGTATTGACTCCACATCCACATTCAGTTTAGTTCTCCTTAAAATAGCTACAAAACCAGGTTCAACTGTGTCAATTGTATCAAGATGATGCTTTTTAACTCTAAATGATTGTTCAAGTTGTAGTTATATTCGTTCAAGACGTGGATCAAGATCAACATGCCCACATGTTCTCTCAAGCTTGCCCCAAAAATAAAAAAATGTGTGCCTTGGTACTCACAGCATGCGCATGAAACAGAAGGCTGCCATTCCTAGCTAGGATCAGTTGGGTACTCGAAAACGTGTGATATCATTATGCTAATTTGAGTTACAAATGGAATTTCAAATAAGATGAGCCATGGCAATTGGGAGTGACATTTAGTGCAAATTTAACCTCTGAGAGATGCAAAAGCAACAATTTGAAGAAACCAATACGACTTCATAATACTTTTGAGACAGAGGAAACTTCTAACACGATGCTATCAAGCAAAGAAGGAAATTGGAGAAGGTAGATTTATTTTTCATTCGATCACACCTAGCGGTTTTCTTTAATCTGGAAATATCTCTGCTTTATGAAGAGCGCACCTAACAAAATACAATGACTCTGACTTTGCAAGAAACAAGAATTTTAGCCGATCATTGCAAATTAAGGATTTCATTTAAAAGCTCTATTTCATTTACTAAGATAATTACAGGATTTTCTCAACCAACTAATGAAATAACAATAGATAAAAAGAAAATATGCACTTAACAACTATGAATTAGCTTTACCTAAAACGGCAAGTATCCTCCACTCGACAAAAAGTCCCAGCAGATAAGCCAGCATTATCCCGATAGTAACTGATAGCTAAAAACACACAAATCACGCTGTTACTACCTGGAGACTCGGCCTTTTTCAGGAAGAAAATCTTGATTAGTGATCAAGCAATCCCAACCTGATTCACTGAGCCCAAGCTTCCTCTCATGTTCTGAGGTGCAATTTCAGCTATATATACAGGCACCTATGGATATTAAAATAGGTGGCATCATCACTTTTCTCATTCTTTAATTGACTATAAAAGATACACACTAGAGCAGAATAGAATGTACCGTATAAGAAATTATGCCCACACCGAAGCCTTCTAGCAATCTTCCCATGTACAGAAAAGAAGAATCCTAAAAGAACATTGTAAATGTCAGGCTCGAGGACTTCGCTTCTAGATGCCACAACATATGGCATAGATAGTTAAATACAAAAACTCACTTTGGCAAAGGAAATGGCAAGCCATCCAATGATATTTGGGATGGAAGCAATCATCAGAGACTGCAGTTGACAACGTACAGTAAACCTCCATCACATTAGTCAGAACAAGCAAATCTTACTGCAAAAATGCAATGTTGACAAAGAAAAGCTAATCAACAAATTCAACCCAACCCCTTTTCGTCCAATATACTCTGCAATCTGACCGCTGGCTATTGCCCCAACCATAGCCCCTACATTTGATAACGAACCAAACCAGGAGAACTGCCCAGAATCCGATTAGCCGCTGTACTCAAGAAAACCCAATACAAATTTGAGATAGAGAGTTGAGAGATTCACACCTCTGAGACGGTAAGACCAAGATCCTCTACGATTGCAGATTGTGTAGGCGATGAGTAACCCGACTGTTTATATGCAATCAACACTCAGATAAGAACATCAACAGCTACTAATGTTCAGTCAAACGAATCGAGTTCAAAAGCAATGCCAATTTTTGAAGTTACCCATCCTCATTTGCTCTTGACCAGAGCTGATTTTCATTGTTTGACAATCAAGAGAAAGGGGCTTTTCACACTGTGTAGTAGTGCTTTTGCAATCGTGCTCGAGTGACCGAACGGACAAATAAATCGACAAAGACAGATTGAGAAAGCTGCTTACAGTGAAGCCGAACTGAATAGGACCCAAAGCAACGATTAAGACGCAGGCAACAACCGATATGGAGCTCTCGCGAATTGCCTGAGAAGAGCCCAACATGCTGGATTGCCTCGAGCCCATCCGATACCAACTTCCCGTGTGCAGGAACGGCTTCCTAAGATCCCTCCCCTCTTCATTCTCCTCTCTGAAGCTCATGTTTTCCCGCAAACTCCCGACACTGGACTCCTCTCGATCGGGTCAAGAATGGACGAATCGAAGAGCCCAGCACTCAATCTCCAAGACTGCACTCTATCTGTTCGCCGAAATGCCCGTGCGAGGAACAGAGAAAAATATATCGAAAAAGATAATTAGGATGGACGGAAAATTGGTAGGGGAGAGCCGACAATGGGAAACAGTAAAGAACGGGAGTAGACAAGGAAGTGGTTCTTTCATTTGTTTAATGATAGGGCAAAAATAGTCATCGAACACCTAAGGGTCGACGTGCTTGAGCAGCTGGCATGTCGTGTCGTTGTCATCCATCTCTCGTGGAGCTCTCACCACTGATACGCAAATCTGGCAATCCCGCGACCTCCACATTTTGTATTTCTACTGTTTATTGTTTATGAGCTGGACCACCATTGGATTAGTAGGAGGGTCATCTGTCCTTCCGTTTCTATATCAATTCTTAACAAGGGGATTAAAATCTGCCTTTTCTGTTTACTCTTCTTTTCTAATCTTCTGTTATTTTTTTTTGGTAAGGTTTTCTAATCTTCTGTTGATCCTCAAGTCTATGAACTTCCCACCAACTGTTCGGAACCCCTTTCGGGGGGTTTTCTTTTCTTGTCACTTCGTTTGATTCCTCAGATATTTTATTTTGTTGCTTAAGGTGTACTTCAAGCTGTAATATAGACATTTTTCAAAGGCCAAGTGCTGTCCAGACCGGCTTCTGCGCTCTGTAACTATTGATATTATACATTTATGATCTTGCTATCAAGCATTCCCCACATAAAGAGATAAGCGACCTTCTCTATGAGATAATGAAAACCTTTCTCTATCCCCAACTAAAATATAGATAAGTGATTGTTAACACAAATTGGACAGATTGACGCACCAAGACTTGGAAAGAAAAAGAGTTAATATCACAAAAAACTCAAAATCAATATATTCATGATAAATTTACTCTTCATTAGCTTAAGTTAAATTTTACCGTTAGATTATTGAGTTGAATAATACATGGTAATTAACAGATATACTAGTTTGAGGATTTATCATTTAGATTATTGAGTTGAATAATACATGGTAATTAATGGATATATTAGTTTAAGGATTTATCATTCGTTTATTGCAAATATACCATTTTGTGATTTTTCGTGATATTGACCTAATTTGATGAAAATTAATGTGGGGTAAATTGATCATAAATGTATATCCTTTTAAAAATTTCATTGGTCAAAAAATTAATTTTAGATAAATTTGTTAGAAGTGTATTAGTTTAAGATTTTTTTATAGCACTAATCCAAAGATAAAAAGCTAAAGAGAAGCAACAAGGGGCCCTCGCAAGGTCCAACAAGCTTCGTCGATAGGTAAGGCAGCAAAACTGTTCCCCCCAAGCCCCACTTTTTGGGGGGGGGGTCTAATATGGTGCTTTCATTCATTCATAAATAACGAGAATTACAAGAAAACGATAGATAAGTTTCTGAACATAAAATTTTCGAGAGTAGTAAGGGAGGAAAAGACATCCAATTTTGAGGAAGAGTTTTAGTCCGGTGAGCCTTGGCGAGCCAATATGCGGCCTTGTTGGCCTCCCTAGGCCTTTGTTTTTCTACTACTTCTTCCTCTCTCTTTTTTCCTTTTATGTTAGTCCATCTTAAATTTTCATATATAAAATAATATGGCTAATATCACCAAGAACCGTAAATTCATACATTTACCCCCAAAATAATTTTGTGTAGGCAAAAAATCTTGAACTGGTATATCCATATCACATTTAGATACTTATGAAATGCATCACTTTAGGGTAAATGTGGCACGAGTATACCAATTTGAGATTTTTATAATATAAAATTAGTTCAAAGTAAATGTGGTGTGGGTGTACTAGTTTAGATAAATGCGGCACGAATATACCAATTTGAGAGTTTTTATGACATAAAAATTAATTTTAGATAAATACGGTACAGATATACTAGTTTAAATTTTTTTGTGATATTAAACATAATAGTATCCGACCACCGGCCATGGTGGCTCTGTTGGGTAGGCTCCAGACCTCCAAACAGGAGATCTAGAGTTCGAAGCCCCTTCAATGCAAGTTGAAGGGAGGCTAGCAGGCCATCTGGTGTCTTAAGTGTGATGTCGGGGTGGTGGGTCCTCCCCAGCGTCACCCGGGTTTCTCGCCATTTGTCCCGTACGGGGTTCGGGGTCGGGGTCAAAAAAAAAAAAAAAAAAAAAAAAACATGATAGTATCCAAATCTTCTATTTGACTGGTCCTCTTGAATGCAAATAAACGTCTCGTCCATATAAATTGGGTAAAATTCTTCCATCATGGTGGCATGTGTTGATCCCATGTTTTCATATTAACTTGGTCTATTCAGCAACGATATGGCATGCTACGTGAATGTTTTCTTCTATATAGAACATTGAAAGATTAACATGAATAAAAAAAAAGGAAAATTGTCCAAAAAGTCATAAACTTATTGTACTCTTATCAATTTAGTCATAAATCTTTTAATTTTGCCAATTAAGTTCTAAACATTTTCGCTTTTTACCAATTAAGTCAATTCAGCTAATTTTGGTAGGAATTTGCTACCTTGGACACCGATCTTTGAAGTAGACAATTTTTTTTAATTTCTTAATATTTTTTTTGAATTTTAAAATTGTTTTTTTGAATTTCTTTTTTTCTCCATTTTTTAAAAAAAATTCTTTCTTTTTTTTTTTCCTCTGGTTGGTTGCCCACCTCCGGTGATTGACTAGAGGCCACGACGGTGAGGGTCGGCCTCGGCGGCCTTGAGCAAGGCTCACCCTAGCCAAGTCCGGCGAGGTCAAGCCTCGTTAGAGGCTCATGAGGGTTAGGCTTGCGGCCTCGGGCGAGGTGGCCCCCACCTAGATTTAGCAAGGGGCGACCTAGTGGGCTGTGAGCGAGGCTCGCCCTCGTCGGATCTCACCGAATCTCGCCTAAGGCTCGCGAGGCTGACCCCGCTAGCCTTTGGTGAGGGCGAGCCTTGCCTGAGGATGGTGAGGTCGCCCCTCACCAAATCCTAGCTAGGGCGACCTTGCCAAAGGCCGGGGAGGCCGACCCTCGCCGGTTGTGGCCTTTGGTCGGTCGTAGTCTCCGGCAACCGACCATAGGAATAAAAGGAATAAAAAAAAAAACAAAGGAGAAAAAAGAAATTAAGAATACAAAAAAAAATTAGAAAAAAAATTAATAAATAATAATAAATTTTTGTCCATGTCGTCTTTGGAAGTATCATGTAGGATGATCAGCGTCTAAGTTAGAAATTCTGGCGCCAAATAAACTCAATTGGCAAAATCAAAAGGTTTATGATTGAATTTGTAAAAATATAATAAATTTAAGACTTTTTGAACAAATTTTCCATAAAAAAGAATAGTTAAGTTCAACGGTCTAATTCAAAGAAAAAAATGTACACAAACGACGTCAATCAGCAAAAAATTAGGTCATAATTGCTAATCGAGATATCTACGTGAATGAAAATCTTATATCTGTGAATTGTGAATTGGAAATCAAATTGGTTAGTAAACCTTAGAAAGATATACGCATATCTATTTAATAAGCCATATTATTAAAAAAAAAAAATTCAAGTAAGATTCATAGCATAACAGTGAAAAAGAAATCTTAATTTCAAGCATACGTAGCGATATCTTTAATTTCAAGCCCTAAAAGTGATATCATTATAATTGAATTGAAATTTGTAAAATTAATTTTTTTTTTTAGTTATCGAAATACAACATCATTGACTAAAAAAACAACAAAATATGCAACATTTGATATTTACATACAAGAAATTATGAAATCGATTGAATCAGACAAGCATCAAATTGTATTAGCAAGGAAATCGAGAGATTCACATGCAATTTGTTAGACTACATGTTCACCTAAAATCAAATCGAAGATCAAACCACAAATCAACCAATTTTGAGAGTTATGATTTTAGGGAAAAAGTACTAAAAAGTCCTAAACCTATTATATTAGTACCAATTTAGTTATAAATATTTCAATTGAAGCAATTTAGTCTAACCTTTTGTACTTGTACCAATCGAGTTTATTTAGCCAATTTTGATCGGAGATAGTTGATAATTGAAATATTTATGACTGAATTGGTTCAAATATAATAGCTTTAGACCTTTTTAAATACTTATTCCATGATTTGGGCACCATCCTTGCTTGTCTATAATATTTGTGTTGTCACTTTTTGTATGAAAAAGATCCAATGCCTCCAGATTTATGTGGTCTAATCTCTTGCAATCGGCTTTTTTTAAGTCCAGAGAAACAGACAGTTTTTTCCCACAAAAATATACATTATTCCACAAAGATTTCATGCATTGAAGGAGACATAGTGCCCAAAGATGAAGAAGCTCTAAAAGGGAAGAAGAATTGCAACGAGAATTGCCTGGTGTTTCGATTGATTGGTTGGATTCTACGTAGTTTGGTGTTGGTTGGTTGCGGTTCTCAGAGAGGTGACACTTCCTAGTTCCTTGAAAAGCACCCTAAAGGAACATTTGTTTCGGTTCCAGGCCATCAAAAGAATGCACCAGAAGTGCTTAAAGTCCCGAGAGTTTCAAAATTTGTTTCCTATAAGGGCATAATGGGAAATTCGGTGAAAGAGCCGAGGGTACTAAAGGCATCCAAGCCACCGATAAGGCGAAAACGTGATAAATTTGGCAAGTTTGGCACAGGTTTGCCGAAAAGGCTGAGCTGTTTTGACAATGAAATTGCAATGGTCATTAAAGGCAAAACTAGCATTTCCAAAGACCCTTAACTTATTATTATTATTATTTTAATGATTGATCTCTTAACTTAATTTAAATCCTCTGTAATATTTTTTTTTTTGGTAAAATGTAAGAAATATATTAACTTAAGCCAAAGAGAAGCAAGAAGCTATACAACAAGAACTTAGCACCAAGAACTTACACTCCCGAAAACAAGAATAGTCAAAGTGAGTGGAAATGTATCAAGATAAAACAAGCCCACCTACACAGGAGCAGAGGAATGCCAAAACAGCGGCAAAAGTAAACCAAATGGCCTAAACAAGGAGCCAAAAGAACAAAGACCCCAACAACAACATGGGTATAGCAAAAAACCCGACGGTAGATCAATCCACCAAAATGGAAGGGTTTATAAACAAGCAATGCAGTAATCTACAGTTCGTGGTGTTGGAAGGGACATGGTTAAAGTCCTCCGTAATATTGGCATTTGGTATTTTCAAAATGCCGCTTTTGGGTTAATGAAATGTTTTCATCCAACTTTGCTGTCATTAAATTAGCTAAATTCCAATTTTATCTTCACCTTCATTTTTCTATGCTTGACCAACATCCTGCATCGTTGCTGGTGAGCGTAGATCTAGCTAGTATTGTCTGAAATATGTGATAATAACTATCGAGTGAGGAGTCGCCTCACTTGGGATAAATGAGCCATATTGGACATCGACAGCCCTTGCCTAAGGTTGCATGACTCTCCTAATGTCACACAAACTCGTATGGCATCACCTAAGGTTGCTCGCCTAAGGTTGCTCAACCTTGGCGTATGCGTCACGTGACCTTAGGGTAGCGTTGCGTGAGGTGGAGTTGGCCAACGCTAATTTTGTATCGTTTAATTTGACGATCTCTTAAGTCTTTTTTTTTTTTTGGAAATAATTTTGGGGTTGAATTTTAATTTTAATTTTTGGAAATTACTTTTTCGAATGGATATCGAAGTAACACAAACATTATTTACATCTCGTAAACCCCTCAAAGTCTCTTGTACTTATATAAAGATTTTCTCAAATGTTCTCCCAAATGGACCCAACGTTACATGCCAACGTGACCGTCGGCTGTAGCTGCGTGTGGCGTACAGGCGGGAGGAGATTTGATTGCCCGGGTGTCACCGAGAATCAGATGGGTCCCACTCTCAACAAACCCGGCACGATCCTTTTAGAGGGGGGCCTCACCCTCCCAATACTTCCAGATTTTGCGCACATGCATGATCTTTAGCACGTATGCAGATCTTTTAAAAGTTTTAATGTTGTTTTGATAGTAATAAGAAGTGCAAACGCAGCTGCAAATGGGGTGCCAATTGCAAAGAGAAAGAGTATTTATATGGTTATAATTTATATCAAAATATGCCAAATCAACCAAAATTACAAACTGATTGGATCAATTAAATTGATAAAACAGAACGTGACGTCATTCTTTTCTGTTCACAAAAAAGAACCCGATCTTAAGCAAGTAGTCCTGACAAAGTTACCATTAAGCTCATGATCAAGTGAGATACAAGTAAAAAACCAAGTGAATTACCCAAATATGAGATTATTTATACTAGATTTGTGAGTAGCCGAGATTTTACCATGAGCCTCACTCGCCCATGCGTACGGGCCAATGACGGCATCAATCTAGCATACATGCATCAGGCCACAAGACATGTTACAAAAGAAAAGCCATAACAACTCGATGTCTTTCATCATCCAAAAAGCCCATGATCCATTTTAGTTTCCCCAGTTTCTAACTTCTGTATTTGACCATGTGGACCTTGGATTCCTTCACGCTTGTCAAGAACTTTTCCAGTAATGCGAGTGGCTCGTGGTATTTGTTTATTATATACGACTGCGGATATTCAGTCAGTTTCAGAGCACATTATGCCCAACGAATTCACAGGTCCACGCAATTATCGACAGCGATCTCTACACCTATCAATAGGGGATTTTTATTTTTATTTTTGGTTGAAAGTAGGGAAATTTGACAAGCCATCGATTTGATTAAAAATTCAATTGCCACGTCATCTAAAAAAAATAAAAGCAAAAAATTAGTTGGATTCGTCAGCAACGCGCATGCATGTACTTACCTTATGCCGTTTCGCACAAGAGCTTTGTTCTCCCTCGGGCTATTGACAACTGACCGACACTTCACAAGTTATGGACATCACGTTCATGAAAATGTAACAAAATAAAAACACAAGTGATACCCATGTATTAATCCGCCTATTAAAATACCAGTTAGAGATAAGAGGTTCCTCCATTCTTGAAAACATTACATGATGCTATCGCAAATATAGAAGAGGATTAATTAGTGAATGCTCTCGTCATTGAAATTATATATTAACTTGTGTCAGGATCACACAAAAATGTACATTTCTTGTCAACCTCCCTTTTAGTATCGGTACTGAAGGCATGTTATAAAATTATTCGATCCAACTTTTGGTGAGTTTCCTTGGTTGGGACAAAACCTATTTAAGTTTGAGCAAAATGGTAGATACCTTATTCAGGACCACTAGTCCGGGTCCAAGGGGGAAGGGATATAAATTCAATCATAAACCTTTTTAATTATATCAATTGAGTTCTTAACTTTTTATATTTTGTCAATTTAATTCATTCGGCAAATTTTAACCAAAAATCATTGACGTTGACGCTAGTAATGCCACGTAGCACGTCCACTATTAACATCTAAGTAGCACCGACACGCGATATGGACACGTAACACGACACGACACATCGATACGTCATTTCTAAAAAATAGAGAATTCCGACACGTTATGACACGTTGTATATTAAATGAATATTTTTATTTTAAATTAATTTGATTCAAATTCATAAATAAATAATTAATTAAAAAAAGAGCTTATAATAAATTTACACTAATAATATTAATAAATCAATTCATTTGAAATTCGAAAGATATATTCATAGTTAATGTGAAACATGTTTTTAACTTTAACAAGAGTTATTGATGAAACTAATAATTAATAAGAAATTAGAATCAATTTATTTAAATAAATCCATGATTTTCTACAATGACCAAAATTTATCATTATTCAAAATTTAATACTTTTGTCTTTTGAAATTATTTTTTAATTTCATTTATTTAATTTTCCAATTAAAAAAACCCTAAAATCCACCCCTTATTTCCTTCGTCCATTTCCCTCCACCCTAAATTTATTTTACTTTTTTCCCTCCCCCACCAGACTGTCAGCAATAGCCTGTCACTTCCCCGCCCCCAAAACCCAAGAGTCATGCCATCGTCCGCCTTTTTCTATTATTTTTTAATTCCCTTATCAAAAACCCTAGCTACCCTCCTTTTCCTCCTCCTTCTACCACTCGTTGCGTGACCCCTTCGGCCCTTCCTCTCCTCTTCCTCTTGATCTTTCTCCTCCTCCTCACCGCACGACCACCTTTCTCTCCACACGACCCCCTTCCTCTCCTCTTCCTCTCGATCCTTCTCCACCTCCTCCTCCTCACTGATCCATCGCAACAGTGGCGGCCCTCGCCGCTCTCTTTGGCCGTCTCTTGTTGTCGCGGTGGTCTGTTCATGGCTTCGTCTCGCCGGCGGGAGTTTGCTTTCTCTCTCTTCTTTCTCTCTATTCAGCTCTTTCTCTAGCCATCTCTTGCCATCGCTCGCCGCCTTTGCTCCCTCGCCCTCCCTCGCCTCCACCCTCCATCAGTCTTCCAAACACGCATCGACATGTGTGTCGAGAAAAGTTGACCGCGTGTTGGAAAATCTGACACGTGTTGACCGCGTGTCCAATTGTGTCCGAGTGT
This sequence comes from Eucalyptus cladocalyx, assembly GCA_017140615.1. Taxonomy (NCBI): domain Eukaryota; kingdom Viridiplantae; phylum Streptophyta; class Magnoliopsida; order Myrtales; family Myrtaceae; genus Eucalyptus; species Eucalyptus cladocalyx. Next base: position 22,716,800 of record CM029521.1, on the reverse strand, counting down.
GTCGACGTGTCCGACACGCTCCGACACGTGTCGGATACGACATGGAAGCACGGGCAACATGTCCGTGCTTCATAGGTTAACATCGATAATTTTTATAATTTTTTTTTTTCTTCATCAACTTTGGCGAAGGTTAGCTGGCCCTCATCGGTTTTTGGACCAAAAAGGAAAAATAGAAAAATAAAAAATAAAAAAATTATAATTTTTTTTTGATATATTACAAAAATTATACACGTCTACAATGGCCATGCCATGTAAGTAAGATGGTTGACATCTACATTAGTGATTTCCAACTAAAATTGACAAGATAAATTCAATTGGTAAAACGTAAAAATGTTTAGGACTCAAATTGAAAAAATTGAAATATTTAAAATTGAATTGATTAAAGTGCAATAGGTTTATTACTTTTTTAACAATTTTCCCCAATCTTGACTCTCATGTATGTTGCTTAACCTCTCCTTTGTCAATTTTTTTTTTCATGGCCCCTAACACAATAAAAATGGGATTAAAACGGTACAAGTATCAATAATTTTTTACAACGTCCACTTGTGCCAAAAAATTTTTTCCACTCACTTGAGTGCTATAAATTTGAAAAATTAGTCACTTGAGTGCCACTTCCAATTTGCCCCCATCGGGAAAGCTAACATGGCTACCGGTCGTTTGATGTGGCCATCTAAATTTTTTATAATATTTTTGAATTTTTTATTGTTATATATATATATATTTTAGGGTCGGCGAGGGTCACAAGCAACCCTTGCTGGCTGCGGCTGCCTTGCCCTTGGTCGCGAAGGCCTTGGGCAAGGCCATCAAGGCCTCGCCAATGAGGTGGCCCTCGCCTAGATTTGGCTGTGAAGGCCTTGGGGGAAGACTCTCGCTTGTGATCAGCGAGGCCCCTGTGGCCTCGCCTAAGGCCTTTGGAACCAAGAGCGAGGCAACTGTGGTCGGCAAGGGTCATTGGTGACCCTTGCCAGCCCTAAAGAAAAAAAAAAAGAAATATACAAATAAAAATTTCATTTTTTTTAATTTCTCATAGGACATTTGGTAGGAATTGGCACTCAATGATCGATTTTTTTTTTCCAATGTGGCATTTAAGTGAGCGGAAAAAAGTTTTGGCATTCAAGTGAGTGCCATACAAAAGTTTTGGCACTTCTACTAGCCTTATGCCCAATAAAAATGGCCACCATTGTAATGGCAGTTGTTGCAAACACTTCTAGATTATATGCATGTTTTTAACCTTTTCAACTAGTTTTTTTAGAAAGTTTAAATTGGGTCAACATCGTAAAAATTCTCAAATTGGTATATTTGTAATAAATTTATCAAAAACTAATTATATGACTATCAAAAATCCCAAATTGTACACATTTATAACAAATTTACTCTTCTGTTAGTTTTCGTTTAATTGGATTACTAACATGAAAAACTACAAATCGATGCATTTGTGATAAATGGAGGGTAAAACTCTAAACGATGTCATCGAACTTAGCAAGTTGACAAGACAATTTAATGAAAATTAAGAGACAGTAAATTTGTTATATGGTATGCTAGTTTGGGGTTTTCAGTAATCAAAATATTAGGTTGAGGCAAATTTATCACTGATGTACCGATTTAAGGTTTGTCATGGAATTAACTCTTTAATTTATATTCAATTCTAATTCAAGTTCACTAAATACTTTTTTGGAAATGGATATGATTACATCTGGCGTCACATCCAATATTGTACCAAATGTAATACATAAATATGAAGTTAATTATATATTGGGATTGGATATGAATATGGGATTAACTTTAACTTTATATCTTATCCTATCTTAAGTAGCTTTGACTACTAAATTACTCAATTTGTTAACACTTTTTGGAGTTAGATGCGGTCTATGGAGATTGGCAAATAGTTCAATCAAAGCTTCACCTAACTTTCTATTAGTGGCACGGTCAAACCTTTCTTTTGTCCATGTCAAGAATATCATTGGATGCATAAATTGTCGCGACAACATTAGACCTCGTGATGAAATACGTGGAGTTCGTTTTTTACACATAATCCTGGTTAAGGATCACTTATCCCACTCACACCGCCTAACCAAACTCCTCTTGCAATTGGCGTGTTAGATTATTGCACGTGGGAAATTTTTGCAACTACGGTTAGAGTTTTGGTGGACAGTCACCTGCACATGAATTCGATCCATGTCACGTGTCAACCAGACGGCGCGCCTCTACCGGTCAACTAATGAAGAAGCTGGTGCTTCCTCCTCCTGAACGTGGTCTCTGTACGAAAATCTTTGTACCTGTCCTTGTTCTCGCATTGACAGAGTTCGGCTTGCTTTTTTACGCTGAACGTATGCAAAATGGGCTCTAAGCCTTCTTGTCAACTTTTTAAACGATATTCATATTTTAAAAAATCTGTCAACCAAAAAAAAAGTCAAATTTTGAGTATTGTGAATATTTCAGAAGTCTTGAATTTATAAATAAATAAAAAAGTCAAAGTACATGAATTATAAAATTTCCATTATGCTAAAAGTAAAAAGAAAGTAAAGTAAAGACATGCGGATAAATAATGCTCATTTAGAGCACAAATATGCACGTAAAGTCTGATTTTTTTCTCTGACAAAAAAAAGAAGTCTGATTTTCTATTTTTTATACGTAAAGTCTATTGGAAAAAGCCTGTAAAACCAAAGTGAGACTCCTACACTACGTTGTGCTGGATAAACGAAGGACAATGAGGGTGGAGAGAAGACTGCGTTAAGGCGCATGCGCATACGTGGAGTAGAAGAAAGGAAGCATAAGATCAATAAAAAGTAAAATCCATGCGCATGTTAATTCTTAATAAAGGAGCTTGAAGAACAAGAATTTTTTGTGTGACTAACAATTTTAACTTTAGCTTATTTGTTCAGATTTTGCAGCAATTGACTTACCTTTAGTCAAAACGAAGGACTTGAAATCTTTCAAATTTCTAAATATAAATGGATAGAATTTTACGTAACCCTTTCACAATTTGTAACTTTTTATTTCTAAATATTGAAGGAAGTGATGAGCAAAAGCAATAGTAGAAAAAGAGTAGTGTCCGCCCATGATAGGATGATTGTTCTTAGAAGAAAGTGTGTGGTTGTCTATGAATAGGTAAGCCTGTATGAGAGATCTATCTTATTTCTATTACGTAAATTGAAAATATATAGTGAGATATTTTATCTTTCATAAGATAGATAGAGATGATATAGATAGCTATATGCACACACCATGCTCATGCCGAAACTAAGTGGTTGAGGGAATAGATAATCCTCTTTCGAAGCGAAGGCAGCAGATAGTTTTCTTAATTTTTTTTACTTCATTTATCTAATGAAGGAGTAATATTAAGGTAAGGCCTGAAGAGGAAAGACAAGCCTCACTTTAACTTAATAATGTAGTTTATACAGTTGATTTCCTTGTAAAAGAGTCTTCAGTCCAAAAAAATCAAATTAGTAAGTGGCCAGCGAGGTAACACTATTGACGGGCTTGAAACGCAATGTTTAAGCAGGAAAGCCCATTAATAGTACATTGAACAAATAAACAATTGTATGAACTCTTGTCTTGAAAGAATGTTTATTTTTATTTTCTGAGACAATCATTTTTGACGAATTACTGTAATACTGAATTTCAGCTAAATTGATATAAAAATTACGTGTTAAAGTCGACGTCCCGAAGTTGATGGATAAACTAGTCTTTACTCTGCAAGTTCGGACTCTTTGTTCTCAAGACTTGTACATGACAGCAAGTCCGCAATGGCCCCCGAAAAAAAGAGGTCCAAGGTAAGGCCCTCGATAGCAGCGTTTTCAAGCCCGAGACTGGCCCGTTTGACAGGGAATAGGACTATGTGCCAATTCGATTTTTTCTACTCAACCTGGATTGGTCAAGAACAAGTGCTTAACTTTGGTGAAAGAACATGAAAAGTTGAGGCGGATGAGGCTGGATCGACCCCCAATCAAAGTAAAACAGCAAGTTAACAACTAGAGTGGGTGTTATATTTCGAATTCAGCAAATTGTCTAAGTTCATTGACTAGGCAATTCAACCGATTGAAGGGGTTGATTTGTCAGCTAGAGCTTGAATTGGTTCTTGAATTTAAAAACATTGTTCCATAGGCATTATGACGCCCTTGGGAGAGGAAGATATTTGTGTGACATAGAGGAGATGACATGTGGAGATAGAGGGTATACGTGAAAAAGGGCTCGTTAATCATAGACGATAGACATGGAGTGTTCTAGAGGACAATCCAAAAAACCATGCCCTTGGGTTTGATTCGGGCTGGGGAGGGGACTCGAATCCTTCCCAAGTCACATGTAGGTGATGGTTTGGCATGTGACCATAATGAGTGCGGTAATTTATTGCCTAAATCTAAATGCACAAAGACTCTCCTCGTGACTCAAGGGTCTCCAACGAACTGACCTTATCACTGGGCTCTTGCTGTCTAAAGGAAAGCTGTCTTTACCCCATTTTGTTTCGGTGGAAAACCTAGACCACAATGCTTAATCCGTTTTTACCCTCGCCGATCCAAATCTCATATATCATTACAAAGTTGGGTATAATCGGTGTGCTTGTGCCATGTGGCGTGATATCGTATGATTGATAACGTTGTGCCAAATGGAGGTGATTTGTGCCACGTGACAATTTTATTACCCATGGCATTTTTATATCATACCAATATATTTATTTGCCCAATAATACTTGCCATATTTTAAATCATGCTTTGGCTGTAAAAGATTTAGTGCAAGGAAGAAAATGCAACATACACATAAACTAAACATGTAATTAGGGGCGATCGATTTTAGGGATGGCCAATTCCTACTCTAGAGATGGAAGCTAGACTAGACATGGTCGATTTTTCCAATATGTGGAATTGAGAATCAACCCTGTCCACCCTAGAACCGGAGTAGACGAGATCATTGGGTCTTGGTCCGATTCCTTAGGGTTGTCTCGGGAATTGATGGCGTTACTTTTTTAATATTTTATTTTCTTTCTTAAAAGTTCCTACATCTATTGAAAGTTACTTTATTATCAGATAAATTTATTAATCATAGGGAAGTTATTAGTAAAAGGAGTAACTTGTACCTTTTGCTATTGCTGAATAAAAATAATAACATATTATGTTATTGTTTGCTAGTTTGGTCTAGTCAATTTGATTCCTAAAATCTAACCAGTTATTTTCGATTCTAAAAATCTGGAATCGAAAATCTAACCGATTTTCGCAAGAACCACCCAAAGCAGGTCTGGTTTTGGGGTTGGATCACACTAAGTTTGGTTCTGGGGTTGGACTAGAACCGATGCACATCCTTTCATGTAATACCATTTATGATAGATCATTAGGATTCGGTCAAGATACCTCGCTAGAAACCTCTAATTTGGCATTAAACTAACCAATTACCTCCGATACATTTTGCAAATATAATTTGCATGACTATGTTAATCCTACTTTTATTGGCGTGAACTAATGAACTAACAAAATTTGTATTAATAGATTGATGTTTTTGTCATTATATGACAAGGTGATTCCATAAATAGGTCCCTTAATTAATTTTAATACGGGAGATTAATACTAATACTAACTATTTTTTGAAAATAAACTAAACGATTATCTCCATTTTTATAAAAATTCAATTTGCATTAGCAACTTCTATAAATAGATGTCGAGGCTTAAATTAATTTCTTATGTTTATTGGTTCAGGTTAAACTATGCATTTTGTCTTCATTTTGTTAACTTGGAGATAATTAAATTAAGTTTTTCTCTGTAATTTTTTTTATAGGAAAGGTGCTGCAATTGGTAATTAAGATCATTAATTATATACCTTAAGACCATGGACTAAGAGGTTTCGAATAATATAACTTGTGGTTAACTCCGCGGAACAATATCTTAACATGTAAATAAATATCTTAACCTCATTGGCAGATTAAAATATCTTTAATTACTCTTTACAAATTCTCATAATTGACATGTTATTGTTTTCTTTGTTTTCTCTTTTTTTAAAAAAATAAAATTATTTCATGCGGTGCATGAAGGTGAGCTTATGTTTTCCTCGAAGACCCTCCATGTTGAATGGGATTGACAGGTTTCCTTTAGAATATTAAGAACGGTAATGCAAAAGCTATTTTGCCATTTTAGGGACTATTCGATATATTTTGCGTCGGGAAAATTACCAAAAAAGTCATAAACCTATTGCAATTGTGCCAATTCAGTCATAAACTTATTTTTTTGACCAATTGAGTCCTAAACCTTTTACTATTATTCTCGATCAGTCCATCCGGCCAAAAATAGCCGGCCGGCGACATTTTTTTAATAATATTTTATTTTTTGAAATATTTTATTAATTATTTTTATCTTTTTTTCCTTTTTTATTTTTTTTCCTCTCCCTCCTTCCTCCTCCTTCTTCCTTGGGCTCTGGCGACCGGCCAAAGGGGAGGGCTGGCCGGTCTCTGGATTGAGGCGGCCGGCGGGGCGAGCCCTCACCAGATCCGGTGAGGGGGGCCTCGCCGTCGCCGAGGTTGGTGAGGCGAGCCTCGCCTGATCTAGTGAGGGCTCGCCTCGTGGTCGCCGGGCGAGGGGAGCCCTTACCAGATCCCGTGAGGGGGGCTCGCCAACGGTCCAGGAACTGATCTAGAGGAAGAAGACCTTGGAGTCGCCGACGAAGGTGGCGGGGATGAGGCGGGATTCGAGGAGGCCGAGGATGTCGTCGCAGATCTTGGAGAGCTCGGCCTCGATCTTGGTGCGGTAGTTGCGGATCGCGTCTAGCAAGGATTTGGCGAGGGCTCGCCTCTCGGTCGCCGAGCGAGGCGAGCCCTCGCCAAATCCGGCGAGGAGGGCCTTGCCAGACGCGACGGCGAGCCCCCCCTTGTCGGACGAGGTGAGCCCTCGCCAGATCAGGCGGGGCTCGCCTCGCCAGACCCGGCGATGGCGAGGGCTCGCCCCGCCGGCCGCCTCAGTTTGGCGATTGGCCAGCCCTCCCCACTGGCTGGTCGCCGGAGCCGAGGGAAGGAGGAGGAGGAAGGAGGGAGAGGGAAAAAAAAACAGGAAAAAAGATTAAAAAAATTAATAAAATATTTTTTAAAAATAAAATATTATTAAAATGTCGCCGGTGCCGGCCGGCCATTTTTGGCCGGATGGACCGATCGGGAATAATTATAAAAGGTGTAGTACTCAATTGGTTAAAAAAATAAGTTTATGATTGAATTGGCACAATTATAATAGGTTTAGGACTTTTTTAGTAATTTTTCCATTTTGCGTCTAATTAATGCTCTTACCATCCAAATCGTACGATTCTATGAATAATCGGCACTTCTTCAAGAGTGTTGTTAACCACTGGGGGTTCGCCCCAGTGGCCACCCTTCCAACATGGAAGGGGGAGGTGAGGGGTTCAAATCCCCACCTCCTCAGGGGGATGGGGTAGGGACGCGTAAGTTTCGAGAGTGGGTTGCGACTCCCACGCCCTGCAAAAGGCAGGGCCCAAGTCTGCAAGTGAGTATAAAATAGGAATAGAGTAGGACTGACCCAAAAAAAAAAGAAAAAGAGTGTTGTTAATAATCAAGCTATAAATGACCGCACGGTCTAATTTATAAGCTGAACATAATTAAGAAAGAAAAGTATTAATCTCTTTACTGCATATAAGAGTTCATAGAAGAGTATTGCAACGCACGGGACTATTCCTATTATTTTGAGAAAATACTCGAAACTCATCTTTTCATACTCCTTCTATTTAATTCCAGCGAAGTACAAACATTTTGTGGCAAAATAAAAGGGAATGTCTTTTCAATTCAGGTCATATGCTATTCAGGTAGTAGTAACCCACTTTCTTAATGTTTCGAATCAAATCAGGAATCGTGGAAACATGCCCGACTTGAATTGTTGACACTCCTACAATCAATAAGCCTACAGTGAGTAGTGACATATGGCATTGCCTTTCGACCATAAAAAAGAGAAAGAGAAAGAATATATTGTTGCCTTATAGTCTAGTCGTTGCTTATAGTCTAGTATTTCCATTTTTCATCATTTAAATTATTATTCAAAATAATAGCTTTGAACTAAAAATGTTACTTTCCAAAAAGGCTTTTTACAAAAAGAAAGAAAGAAAGAAAGAAAGAAATAAAGAAAGAAAGAAAGATCCCTTTGAAAGATTGGAGATATGACAACAAGGATTTCATTGGACAAACACATCATGCAACATTAATTTCAATAGAACATGCAATGCAATCTCAAAATAGAATGACAGTCACTATTCGTCACGATACATAAGTCTTTTTTTTTTGTTGTTGTTAGGATGCACATATAAATTGCGTTAGAAAAATCCCATATTAGAGAATTAGTATGGTGTAGAGTAGTTAATATATCATAATTAAATTATAACTCATTGACTTAATTTTTAAGTGGAGATGTCTGATTGGATATATGACAAGTTTGGGAATTGGCCGTGCACTTCAAACATTTATTTTTTTCCGGAATCTTTTATGTTAAACCTTTTTATCACACTTCTCATAGACTCAGTGCGGGTTCTTATTTTCAAGATCTTTTAAAATTCCTGCAATTTGTGCCTCAACATGGGGATGTAGCTCAGATGGTAGAGCGCTCTCTTAGGATGTGAGAGGTTCGGAGATTGATACTTTGCATCTCCATTCAAGAAGGTTGTTCTCTAAATTTATTTTTTGGTTCTCTTCTTTTTATTGTTTCGATTTTCTCTCATTTTTCCTTTTTGATGCATGACCTATTATGGATTCAGTTATATCCATCCAACGGACCTACTTCCTCATTCCACTAGTGGCTCGCATTGATTTCACTCCCTTCGCTCAACCTATCTTATCAGCTTGCCTTTGTCCTGGCAGCTATTGCTTGGACCTCTATCGTCTAGGCTTTTTGTTCTCCATTCAAGAAGATTGTTCACTAATAAAAGTTGTTTTCTGGTTCTCTTCTTTTTGTTGTTTCGGTTTTCTCTCATTTTTTCTTTTTGATACATGACTTATTATGGATTCAGTTATATCCATCCAACGGACCCACTTCCTCATTCCACTAGTGGCTTGGATTGATCTCACTCCCTTTGCTCGACCTATCTTATCAGCTCGCCTTTGTCCTGGCAGCTATTGCTTGGACCTCTATTGTCTAGGCTTTTTGTTTATGGGGTGGGGTCATCTTTCTACAAATCCGGCGGAAGCAACTACTCATTTTGATTTTTTTTTTCTGGTATTAAGACTTATTTTGAATTTGAATATCTATTTTACTCAATACCCATAGAAAGAGAAAACAAAACAAAACTACTCACAGAAACGATCTGAAGAGATCAACATGTCCACAGTAAACATTTTTTTATTAATAAAATGATAAATAGATTTACTACATTCTAGTGTTCTAGTGCTCTGAGTCATAATATTAGCCATCCAAAATTCCATGCGAAAGGAAAAGTCGCTGAGGATAAAATTTGCATGGAGAGGTTGCCTCTTGTCACAATAACAAGTCTTGAATTTGTTATTGTAGGGGGACTATTTTGCGAGTGTGGTGCATCCTCATCCATGCACCAAAATGCATCTAGACCACTGAATATAGTGAGTCTCGCCTACAAATATAGTGAAATCATGGGATTTGACGTTACAAATGCATTTTAGCGGATGTACGGCGCTCACCACTTTCTCTATTAGCCCGCAGAAGACGTTAAGTATATAAGCATGTTTGCGTAATTGTAAGCTAATTAGTGCAATTGAGGATCTTGTGAGAACAAGTACACACAGCAGTCTTTAAGGAAACCATATCAGCTCGCATACAAGTTAAAAAGGGAGCAGAAGAAGGTAGTTTTTTACACGGTCGAGACCCACGAGTCTTCATGCCTATAGCGCATGATATCACCGCTCCTTTTCTCTTCTTCCTATTTTCCCCCCTTTCTTAGTCTTCTATATTTACAGTTATTGCTATATATATTTGGCGCGTACTTAGCATCTTTATAGCTAATAAAGGGCTTCGAGTGACCCTTCACTTTCAGTGGAGCCTCATATTCCTGATGAGCCTGTTACGAGAGGTAAAACCATTAGAAGAACAAAAATCAAATCATGCCTTTTCACAAGAAACCGTGGATTGTCATGTTATGATATGTCAATCATTCGAGGGTAGCGACTACTCATGTCCAATCTATTTATTGAACACTGGTAAGTTGCATCTTTGAAAATTGGTGATATCATGGATCATGTTGATGACATGATAAAATCATCCAATTGATTATTGCCTCAAAAAATTTTATCATTCAAAAAAAGAAAAAAAAAATCAGATGGAGTTTACCATGTCAAAAAGCAGAAGAATCGTGATTATTGAATAATGCTTATTACTTTGACATGTAATATCACCGATACATAAAATACTTTCTCAATTATTGCAATCTTAGTCGAGCCCCACTGTATTTTCTTATAGTCCAAATCAATTCATGAACTTTTCCATGGGCGAATTTAGAGGCCTCCAAACCTTCCAAAGTCGCTTATTGACCCAACTCAACAAGAGAACTTTACATGAATTGTGGCCCCCCTAAAGATTGGAAATTTCTTCAAAATCTCAAGATTTTGACAAGCTTTTAATGAAGCAATTTCATATAAAAAATCGGAAAGTAAGAAATAAATCTTAGATAATGATCTTGATTTTGAAATGTGAAGTAAAGTCGAGATTATATTTCCAATTTGAGAAATATCATACTTCATACACTGACAAATGTACACTATTATTGAGTTCCTTACTACTTTGCCAATATTTTCTCAGCTGCCAATGTAATTTGTTGATTTTATTATTCTTATAAATTTACACTCTATTGACCCTAAGGAGACACTAAAGAAAGGTAATCTAATGTGTTCATAGTCTTAAAACATCCTTAAAAAATTTATTATGTTACTTACACGGACCATCGAGCCAAAAGCTCATGGTTTTCGTACTTGTATTAATAAAGCATTTTTCTAACATGTTTTGACAAAGTTTCAACCAAATACATGATAGATAGTTGAAATTGACACGAATTATATTCATGGCAAGTTTATTATGATGCGTTTATACTTTAAACAGAGGAATTTTTAGACCCGTGAATGGCTGATAATTATACAGTAAGATGTAATTTATTCTCGACCTTTTTAATTTAGGAAATATGAGGTTGCATTATGCTTCCACACAAAATTTTAACTACATTTTATTGTTTTAGATCGCTAGCACATGGCCCCGAGATAATTTATTCCCCCTGCAACACGCTTTAAACTGCACAAAATGCATGGCCATGCACATGAGAGACGACTATATTGAATGATCACTTTGCTTCTTTGGACTCAATCAACTTGCGATGGAAAGCTAGGGTTAGTGGAACTTTCACTTTAAGAAGGTAAGGACATGGTTCGAGTCTTGCACCTTAAGGTACATGGAAAAGAGAAATGGGTTCACCCAATCAAAACTTGTCTAAATGTAGACACAGAAGTTTCCAGAATAAAAAAGTAATTGAAAGTGTCTCATTGTCTTTTGACTTAATCAAGTAACTTTTAATTGTTGATTATATTAATATGATGATATTCCTTGGATATATATGTGCAATCCTGAAAATGTCTTCCCATCTTTCAAGATACAATTTTAGGAATATATTTGGAAGATGACTTCTTTCAAAAATATTACATGGATTCGATTCCAACGTTTCGATTTCCTTCTTCAATAAAATTTACAATCACAATGAATGATATTGTGATAAAAAGAAAAAGAAAGATGGGTTTTTTTAGACGAGTTGATAGATGACCCCAGAGACAAAGGTTCGCTTTCATATACACACATATATATATATAAGAGGAATGAATTACATAATTAAGGCCTTCTTTTTTAAGGAATTGGTTTTCAACTTCATTACTATGAAAACTCTCAGGCTCTGCACTATGATAGCATTGTAATTGCTCATAAACATCAGTTTTATAATGAAATAGAGTGTTAAGGTCGAAGAGATAAGGGAAAAAAAAAACAAGAATAGTACTATGTATATCACTAGTTGTTCATGAAGAGATATGGTCAATTATGATTGAATCATATCTCATGTAATAGAATACCTCAACTACATATTGTCACATAATTTCAAGATCCAACATTGTAAAACAAGTCATTATTGCATATGTAGCATTACTTCAAAAAAAAGAAGAAAAAACTCGTCATGCCGAAATAGGGAATAGTTATTACATGAATGACTTTTGTAAGAAAGTGTTAGATACTACCTACTAGACTCATCACTTTGGTCGGATCCTCTATAGTTGGGCAGGGGAATTTGGCCAGATTCAATCCTCACGAGGTCCCTCACAAGGACCTCATAATGCCTCCTCACCTCCTCCACACTCTTCCCATCACCAACCGCTCTCGCCACCCTTTGCCACCTATCCGGAGTGTTCTCGTCGTACAAAGCCAGTGCCTCCTCAAACCTCTTGTTTTGCTCTTTTGTCCATGATGCTGCCATGTCAACTACTTCCTTAATAACAAAACGAGATGAGAAAGATGCAAGAATCGAAAGTCCCAGAAGAAAAAAGAACGACTGTATGATTTGTTGAGGACTCAGAGGCTAAAGCGTTGGTGGTATGTATTGAGAGATTGCAATGATGGGGGCTACTTATAAGCAAGGGAAGATGTGGGATTCTCTCCAAGTTGGTTTTTTTTTTTTTTTTTTTTTTTTTTTTTTTTGAAATAAAATCGAAATTGAAGGATAGTAACAAGAAGATGTGATTCCCTTGATCTAGGACAAGACAGGTAAACAAGAATCATCATTGCTAAAGTTTGAGAACTTTTTGAGGGATAATTCAATCTATGAAGCCCCATATCGGTGTGATATTTGTATTAGCAAGTGGGTTTGCTTGAGCATTTTATCAGCTTGGGTGGGGGTATTAGATCCCAATTCAAAGATCATAGATGCATCATAACAAATATAGATATGCTGAGGAAACCTATACTTTCCACTGCAAGAAAATAATTTTGGATTTTTATTAGGTCCATAGCTTGGTGAGTAGAGAAAACATTTCAAATGGGTGCGCTATCTGATTAGTATGCATACATTCAAAAGGTGCTACTAGGTGTATCCTCTATTGTCAATGAATGTATCCTACCCGTATCCAAATTTTTATTTTCATCCTAGACGTAAATATGAAGGGGACAATCGAGTGCCGCATTCTATGATCTCTCTAGGTAGTAAAGCAAAAACAAAAGCAAACTATAAATCTCAAACTTTCGAGTAAACTTTCCCCAAATCTCTTTATATAATAAAGCAAACACAAAAGGAATCTTCAAGAAGGCACGCTAGCTAAAAATATAACGATTGTGTACTACCATGCAGTGGACAAAATAGAAATTAAATGTGAAAACATTAAGGAACATAAATATCTACTATCTAATAAGCTTTTTCTATGTCCAATTTGGATTTAAGCAATCTTCTTTGTCCTGAAATAATCTGAATCTGTTTCCTAAAATAACTCAAAATCATATCACACTGTCTCTCTCCTTTATTAAAATTTTCCACTTTTTTAACACATTATAAGTGAGTGCCATTCTTGCTAGTTACTAGGGTGCGAATGGTAACGTTTCTGTTCTTTTTTTGTTCTAGGAACAGAAACAAAAAAAAGTGTTTCTGTTCTGGGGAACAATTTTTGAACAAAAGAACGCGTTTGATAACGTTTGTTCCGGGAATAAAAAATAAATAGAAACACGTTTGGTAAATTTTATTATTTTATTATTTCTTTTAATTTTTTAAATATTTTTATTTTATTTTTCATTTTTTCCTTTCATTTTTTATTTTTTATTTTTTTCGGCCGGTCACCGGCTTCCAGCGACCGGCCGACGGGGCCCGCAGCCTTGCCCAGCCACGGCGAGGCTCGCCTCGCCGCATCCGGGCGAGCCCGAGCTTGCCTTGACCAAGGCGAGGCTTGGCCTCGCCGCGCCGGCGGCACGCTCCGGCGAGGTCGCCGACCCTCGAGGGCGTCGCCGGCCCTCGACGGCCGGTCGCCGGCCATGGCCGAGGCCGGCGACCGGCCAAAGAAAAAAGAAGAAAAGAAGAAGAAGAAAAAAAAAAAAAAAGAGAAGAGAAGCGTTTTTGTTCCTTTTGAGCGTCCAAGAAGTGTTTCTCAAGGCCAGAAACAAGAATTTGTTGTTTCTTTTTTTTGTTCCTATTTTGCTCCGGGAACAAAAAAATAAAAAAAGAACAGAAACGCAACCAAACGCGTTTCTGTTCTTTTTTTGTTCCCGGGAACAAAATCCGTACAGAAGTGTTCCAGAAACACTTCTTTGGAGCGTTTCCATGCACGCCCTATAAGAAGAAGAGGGTTCCTACTTTTAATGAGAGGAACCCCTTTATATTCCACTATTCACCTTGGAAAATAAATATCGTATTAAATTTCCAATACTAAAATATCCGTCCATAACCTTTTCAAACATTATTTTTTTGAGTGGACTAATGTACTCTTAAAAGTCATCCAAAATCTCCATGAGGATTCTCTAGAATGTATGACAAAAATAAGATCTACCAAATTAGACGATAATAGAAGAGGTTCAACTTGTGGAGAAGAGTTTTTAGTTATGGAAAATATATTATATTATATACATATATAAGATAATCTACTTCGACTTATGCTGTTATCGCTTGAAATTATTTAAGGGCCGGCTAGTTTAACGATGCTATGATTTTAATTTTCTGACCGTCTAACGGCAGCCACAACTTATATTAGAGGAAACCAGGACAATCCTTTGACCCGTTTCATTAACTTTCCAACATTTCCTTTTTCTCTTGACTTAATTTAAAATTAGAGGATTTCTACGCCCAAAAAGCACCAATCTGATAAGGAAACTCTACATATCCCAGAAAGTTAAAATCCTTAAATATGAAAGGAAAAGAGAAATTATACATCACGAAATAGATAATCACAAGTAAAAAATTTATTATCACTAAGTGAAAAGAAATCATTAATGTCATTAGACATATTTATTACATTTCAAAGATGAAAAAAATATTAAAAATGTTGGCTTTGCAACTAATGGCAAAATCATAGTGTATTATGACTTCTTATTTGTTTTGCTCAAATTAAATTGCTTTAGAAGGACTCTCCCATGGCCTAAAAGATTAGTGAAGTTGCCCTCATCACTAGTAACTTAGGATCGCATGGTGTTGTGATTATTTCATCACTAGCATCTTTAATTGAATTGTTCATCTCGTCCTCATCTCGTCCTCATCACTAACATTATTTTCATTAGAGAAGCTGCTTTCAACATGAAATCCATTAATCTAAACCAGATAAGAGAAAAAAAACTATGCACTGTATGTCTAAATATATATTTACGAATACCAATTAAAATTAGGCATCAACGGACACCTCTTACTTTCTTGCAATCAAAGAAATAAGTACTAATGAACCTTTCTCCATGGTTACGTGTTAATCGATTACAAAAACCTAAAATAATCAAAAGTTTAAAGTATACTAAATATTTGCATTCTATTTTTTTTTTCAGTTATTAAATCTCTTTTATTTAGGAACAATATCCACCAAATCTTTTCTTTTGCCGGAAAATAATATCCACTATTTTAGACATTGTGATTGGATTCTTCATATATTACTTCTTGTTTGAATATTATCACTTTGATTTCTTTTTCAAAATAAAATAAAAAATAAATCTCATATTTTTTCCTTTTTAAAATAGTGGAAATCCCACCAATATATTGACAAAAAATTATGAAACTAGCAAAGCTTGTATCCCTGTTCCCAACTTCAAAATTGGTGGTTGACATTCGATCGTCCATACGGTCATGTACTCATTTCCCATTATTTAACTGGTCACAATTGTATTCCCAAAATTCCAAAGACTACTCAAAATTGCGAAAAATTATTTAAATAGTCCAAAACTTATGACCAATTTAGTTCTAAACTTTTCAATTATATAGTCTAGTCCTAGGCCTATCATACGATGACTAATTCAATCCTAAACCTTTTAATTATACTAATTAGGTCCCAAATCTTTTGACGGTTTGTTAATTTAGTCCTAAATTTTTTTAATGATTTGCCAATGTCGTCCTTTAGCAATTTTTGGCCAAAATTACTCAGAAAAGTTGTATTATCAAATTGTTAAAAGGTTTAGGACTAATTTAGCAAATCGTCAAAAGGTTTATAACTAAATTGTTTGGATGAGTTAGATTAATAAGCAAGGGAATAAATTGCTAATTACATAGCTTTGTTTTGACCATTTCTTGGCTAACGTATTTTAACACCCGGTTTGATCTTGTTGAGTAAGCGTCGAAAGTCTGGGTATCTCCAATATTCTTTTTCAGTACACTCAATTTCCTTCTGGTGGATCTCAAAGTTTTGAAGATATATCTTCAAGGAGTTGACCGGCATGATGATCAGTTTAAATATGGTGAATCTGTGCTCAAATCACATTATTCCCACTCAAAGTAATCTCAGGGCCGTGCCCATCCATACATTCTAGGGCATTAGTCAAAACGAAAGGTTTTTGGACACCACGTACTAAAACAACATTTTTTAATCTAGGTTTATGTTTGTCTCAAGTGCTAATCTATGTAGCACCGACACGCGACACGCGACACGCGACACGACACGACACGACACGCGACACGTCATTTCTCAAAAAGTAGAGAATTTCGACACGTTCCGACACGTTAAATATTAAATAAATATTTTTATATATAAATGTATAAATAAGTAGGTCTCGTATAATTTAGAATAGGACTATAAATTCTGTCGTTTGCAAGTTTTGAAATTGACTTTGATGGGAAACTTTGAATGGCGTTACTCTTTGATAGAAAACTTAAAATCAATGAGTCAATATAGAGAAAGGACAAAATAAAAGTCTAACAATACTATAAAATAGAGAGAGTTATTTCGAAATTTCACTGCTCATCAAGACATTGACAAATAGCCTAGGTTCGAGAGATTTGTGGGAATTTCAAAAGATGTATGAAAAATAATAAGTCTTGTTTAAATCAATGCAAGGAAAAACTAATATTCATAAGCCCGTATGAATGAAGATTTTAAGTTCTTATGACAAGATTCACGCAACAACACCCATTCACACAAGCCACAGAGAAAAAAATCCAAGAAATTTACTAATCCACCTCAAACTCAGCGTGTGCGACTGAAGTGAAGACTGAAGAGAAGAGTCTGAAATTTGCGCGCGCGTGCGAAGTCTAAGTTTCAACTTTTAATTCTTTTAATTTTTTTAAAATTTTTTTTCATATATTTATATTTAGTCCCCAAAGTTTTGGAAATTTATAAAAATAACCCCGTGCGTGTCGGAGTCACGTGTCGGAAATTCCGACTCTCGTGTCGGAGCGTGTCGGAGAGAGTTGACCGCGTGTCGGTTTTCTCGACACGCGTTGACCACGTGTCGGAGCGTGTCGGAGCGTGTCGGACACGTGTCGGAGTGTCGGACACGACACGAAGGGTCCCGGAGAGTGTCCGTGCTTCATAGGTGCTAATTGAAGGAATTTTCTCCAATTAGGTCTTGTATCCCGGTGACAAACATGCATGTCACCAACATCACCTCCCGCCTCCCTCCCTCCCTCCCTCCCTCCCTCTAAATCTGAACTAAAGCTACACTTGCTCTACATCACCGCAACCTGGAGTTTGCCCTGCCACGTTGGAGCTTGAGGGAGCATGATGAAGGCATGGGAAGTTGGTTCGATGGCGGCCCTTCTAGAATGGCCATGTTTATAATAAATTTTCTCCGACCAATCTTTTGATTGATGGATAAATATCAATTGCATTTATATTTTGTGAACTTCACATTTAAGAGATATTCACAACTCGTAACTCAACGATCTAACATGTGGTTGAATGGAAATAAAGCACCTTTTTTTTTTTCTTAATGGGTTCGTTTTTTTGTAAGACAAATACTTATCTAGGCATGATGGTTCTAAAAATCAACAAATCAGAGCCCGAATTGGAGGAAAATATAGCACGCAAGTAAGTAAACACATATCATAGCGTACTGATTCTTCTGCTGCACATTTTGTGCGGACAGCACATGAGGTCTTATTACGACGTCAGATTTGATCATTATTGCATACATTCCTCTTTTCAGTGCATCGCCTTTTAAACCCACCAACCACAGTAGATACACTAAGATTTTGTCTTTTCTTAAGCTCCTTTAAGCAACTTGGGATTTACATATTCCCCTATATTCAGGGGACAGGGCTATTATTCTGCCGCATTATTGCCTTGTGTTGATGCTGGAGCAACATATGAAAGAGGAAGGCCGTGGAAGTTCTGCTCTCTTTACCTGACCCGGAGTATCTCCTAGGCATCTATCTAATCGCCCATTAACTTGTGCTGTGTCAAATAAACTTCAGGTGACATGATTGATCATGCAATTGGACACGGTGAAGATATGTACGCACCCCACAGACAAATTTTTGGATTGACGAGATTCCTCTCTATCTTCCCTCTTTGATTATAATTAGATTTCTAGAATATTAAGGTGAGGGTTGCATTTGCTTACCTGGAATAATTAAGAAAGGGGTTGAGACCTCCATTATTTCCTTTATTTATTTATTTATTTTTTAATGTAGTGTTTCGTGATTTGAAGAAAAATGAATGTAGTGAAACATTAGAAATGGAAGAGACTTGTATTATTCACCAAAAAAAAGACACTAATGGTGGGTTTCTACCGTGTTTCTAGTTTCTCAAAATATTGTGTTTCAACTCTATTACTAGATATTGTAATTCAAACATTTTGTGCCAACCTAATTACCCTCTACTTCGACTCCTCTTATACATGTCATTCTTACTAGCTCATTCCAGATGACCAAAGGGCTAATATGCAGATCTATTAAATATGTATATTAAATGAAGTGGTGAAATGTAAATGTTTTTTTTTTTTTTTTTTTTTTGGGGGGGGGGGGGACGGTTAGTGGTGTCTGGATTAGGTTTTGTGTAACTCAATTGGTCCACCTTCCTTGCAATCTTAAGGGCTCCCACACTCCTTAATAGAGATTTTATGGACCACATGTCTAAATTTGAAATTTATATCTGAATCGCGCAAGTGCACAAAACACAAAAAACAAAACTTTTGAGTTCTTCAGAGAAATGATTCAGAAATTTTAATTTTACAGCTTATGGATGAAAGGTCATCCTATATTATATGTAAAATATTCCATAGATCTCTTATCTTAGGGAAAATTATCAATAAGTCCTAATTCTATTGCACATATGCCAATTCAGTTTTAAACATTTTAATTTTGTAAATAGAGTTCTAAGCTTTTTGAAGATTATCAATGTAGTCTTTCCAGCCAAAAAATAATGACGTGGATGATGGTTGTCCTTTGTTAAAAATATTTTAACAATTATACTCACTTTTACTAGTGAAATGGTTGTGGCCGTTAATTTGGGCTATAGGTGTGTCCTCCATTGGACCCAAGTCACCATAACCTCACTAGCATGTTGGGAGTTAGAAATCTGTTCCCAAAAGACAAATATGCTCATGCTATGGCTGAAATTTGTGATTTTATTAAAGATAGTGCGATCCTTTTTTCTCACACAATCACTTAGATGGAGTGATTAGGAGTGAATGGATAGGATCCAAGAAATAATGATTGGTTCAATTGTAGTTTGGATGCTTATGAAAGAAAAGAAAGAAAATGAACCTAATTAGGTCATTTCATATATAGTTGAAGAAGAGAAAAGAGAAAAGAATGGAAAGATGTCTAATTTATATCTCCATGGCTATTTTGTTCTTGTACTTCTTTATTGATAAAAAAAAAAATGAGAGTTAACCTCAGTAACATGGCCTTTGCCTCGGTAAAGGTTTGCTATCATCAACAATTAACTCGTGTTACAGAATGTTCTTTATAAAAAAAATCGTAGCATAGAAAATTCATTTTGTTTATTGATAAAAGGATTTATTAATTTATTGGAAAATAAAATAGATGTCACAAGGACAAATAACGTAGGATTTCAATATGGCAAAGAAGCAAAATAAATGAGAAAATGAAAGATCCACGAGAAAAAAGATATATGGGATTTGAGTGCACCGACTCTCCAATGCAACTTTAGGTCCTTTTGGACAAATTTATCGGAATCTGCGAAATTGCGCCAAATCTAAGATGACTAAAAAGCGAGAAAATCTCTATCATTTGATGTCACTTACGCAAAGATTTCCATCATGGGATTCTCTGTTTCCACCTTATAAAAACATGGGGTTGGTCTTTCTCGTTCCTGCCACTTCGCCTCAGGCCAAGTTTCACCATACTTTAAAGCCTTCATGGTGAATCTGAACCTGAATTTGTGTAGAATTTTCAGCCATTCAAGCTTCTTCTTTACTTTTAATTTTGTATGCCAAAAAGCCATGGAACAGTTGGGGGCAATGTGTCTTCTTAGGGATCGGAGGAGCTTACACGAACATGGTCCACTTCAGAGGAAAAAGAGAGAGGTACCACCACTTGAAGCGAATCTTGACGTAAAGAAGATGAATTTTTTTAGTGTTGAATCTTCTCGGAGAAAGCATTGGAAGGATCGTTCTTCGATATGGAATGTTCCCAAAGTTGAGTATTCGCGTACCAGCCAGCGAGGAATGCACTGTATCTTGTGCTCGAGGTATATGTTCTTAACATGTTTGACGTAATTCTATTGGATGTATGGTCACTGGTGATTTTATCTACGCATGCTGGTTAGCTCTGTTTTACTCTAGTTATGGCAATAGATCGGACTATTTGTCTCTTATCAAGAAGTGACCGAACAAGTTGAGTCGCTCCTGCTCAGCCAAAGCATCATCAATATGTGATCGTCTTCGAGTATGAATAAATATATCTTGATTACACTATCTCTTTACACGAGCAGCTTGTGAGCAGTGAGTCCAGTGGAACATTTTAAGTATAATGTACTTCTTAGACTTCTACTACATTCAAAGAATGTTTTTTGTGACAGCAATAGGACCAATTCATGATGTAGCTCGCTATACTGAATCGAATTTTCACTGCTTCATTGTATCTTACATGATAGATACCCAACCAAGGCACTTTGGTACAGAACAACTTGCAAGATATGGGTGCAGATGAACTTTTTAGCTTTCTGTAGGATGAAAGTGTGCTTTGTTGTAGAAGCAGAGAGTAGTGAAGCCAAGGTGATTGGCATTATGAGCTACTGCAACACTTCTAAGTTGGTAATGTTGCATGTGGATGGATTTGGCAATTCAGGCAGAGAGGAGCATATGCTGTCCAGTAGAGATTCCGATTTGGACGATAAGGGCTCTATATTCTCTTTATAAATAAGCAATTGAAAACGAAAGACAGAATTACTTCTCACACACTACCTGACTTGACAGATGCGAAATGGGTTAGTGAATTCAGCTGGTTGGGCACATTGGATCTCAGATGGTGGGGGCTGCCTTGAAACCTTGGCTTTCTCTTTTGATTAGATTTTCTTTGCTTTGTAAAGATGTTAGTCATTGCGAATTTTGACTTGAGATTAGTTTGCAAAAGGATAAAAAGAAATTGGTATTACATTTTTGCTAGATACACCAGAGTAATTTACACCTTGTGAGGCCCCGAGACCCATTCAGTTGTGAACACACCCATAGCAGGGCCAAGGAGCGAGCCAGGGAGCGAACAACACAGACGAAGTACTAATCTTGATGTTCAGCCACACTTCACTCTAGTCTAAGTTCTGTGATGTTGTGCGTGATGTAGTCTTTATGACTGCATTGTAGATCAATTTTGTAATTTTATTCTTCTACAAGACTGAAATCTTAGTTCTTTGCTGAAATCAGCATGTATAGCATATTCTTTGTAAGCATATCATTTTTCAATTCAATAGTATTCTCCTTTTATAAAGTCATTCAGTCTCTTCAATTCCCCTCTCTGTTGCTGTACCACTGCTTGTACTACATCCACGATTGAGATCATGCCGACTATCTTTCTGTTAATAACTGGAACATGTCTTATGTGGTGCTCTGCGACAAACACAAAGATATGTTTTCATGGACTGGCATAGTAGCAAGTCAAAAAGAAATAGACTGGGCATTTATACTGCAATAAGTTGAGTACCTGTCATAAGCTGCATTGCTTTGAGGATGTTCATATCAGATGAAACTGTGATCAATTTATTCTGAAAAGGAGTAATCATAGAAGGTAGTTCAGATATAACTAGTGTTTGTTGTATCACCTGAAAAAGTATGACAATTGTGAGAGGGCCGAACTCACCTCGTCAGTCATGATCTCCCCAACTCTTGTCTGCTTCGAGGACCTTCCCTGTGCAATAATCTTCTGCAAATAATCTGTAGAATTGCTTATATGACATCAGATTCTTGTCAAATAGCTTTTTATTCATGAAATTATTGTTATTTCTTGAACCTCTTTTTTCTATTCCCTCTTTAAGTTTGTGGCTGGGGAGGGAAGCTGATGGTATTGGAGCTCCCAAAGTGTAGAGTTGACCTCAATGAATATATACACAATATTCCATATAGCACTCATAATTTTTTTTTTCAATTTCTTGTACTTGACAAGATTGTGTGGACGAGTTAGATTAGTAAGCAATTTGATGAGTGCTCAACTATGTCATCTGCAACTGTACATGAAAAAAAATTACTGGGATCACCTCTTTCTGTGATGATTCCTGCAATCACTTGTTCTTCTCCTGGCTTTAATACAACTAGTGACCCGATATTGTTCTGAGCCATCTGCCTCATTGTCATGATGTTATTCGCAAATCAGATGTATATCTAATGCACAAGAAATTTCCTACAGCGGGATGTAGAAAGACATACATTCTTGACCGCATCGTAAACGGTGTCATTGGACTGGCATGACAGCCAAGTCCCGGTTTTTTCTTCGCCCTTTGTCATTAGGACATCAGCTACTGTCACATTCTCGAGACCCATTTCGCGGATGTCTATAGAGGAGGAGAAAGATCCAAAACGAGAGAAGATGCTATCTTTGCTGGCTGTTACTCTCGCGTGCCAATCTTTTGGAATAGCATTCTTGAGAGTCTCCTGGCAAGAACGGATGGCACGGGCTAGTCCTTGCATTTTGATACTGTTGATTTGGATTTAGCATAAAATTCCAAAGATATTTTTCACCGAAACGACAATATATAGGCAATCTGAATGTTAGAAAGCTAGCACTAATAATCAAACTCGTTGAACTCATTCTTAATTGTTGTCTAGATTAATAGGAGCAAACAAAGAAATTTCATGTTATAGAAAGTCTAGATTGTCATTGGCTCATAAAGATCTGATAGATTTGGTTAGGAAACCAAAATTGACGAGTCGAACCATATATTCAAGAAGTCTAGCAATTTGATTGACAGAATCATTTTTGACATTCTTTTTATTGAAGTAGAAGAGTATGTAATAGACTTCTAATGCTGCGTTCGGTAGAGAAAATTATGATTAAATTAAACTTAAAACTGCATTTACGCTCTTAAAACACGCTAATTCCTAACACCGTTATTATCGGTTGGTGCATGATAAAGAGAGCACATTTTAGACATCAAACATACCTTGTAAAGCCTTGTAATCGAGACAGAGTCCTGAAGATTTTCGATTTCTTGCCCTGTAGTATTTCCCCGGGAAGAAGAAGAAGCAAATAATTTGATGCATGAATTGAAGGACGCATGAGGTTTAAATTGGTCGAAACAGAACCTACTTCGACGTTTTCAAGATTTGCACATAAAGTACACCTTTTCTCCAGAATATCTTGTGCATGTCATTTTACGTGCAGGTGAGTTTATATGAAGTTCTTTTCTTGGACGAGTGGGTGAAGATTTAGAGATTTGATTATGAGTAGCTTGCTTCTCCATTCAGGCATAAGCGCATGAAGAAAGCATTACATTACGTTATTATCAAATTGATCTGTAGAAAGAGCCGTGACACAAGATGGGCCTGCACAGATAGAGAAAAGAAGAGGGGGTCTCCTTGGGCCTCCGACGCGTGTCCGTACTTTTTTTTTTGTCAGTCGCGTGTCCGTACTTAGATGGGTCATCTTGCTCGTATGATCAATGAACGCGTTTTAGTTCTCTGCTATCACTCTTCTCATGGTAGATAGCATCACAGGACGCGACTCCATTTGTCTTCTCCGCTCCGCGATAAGTCATCTTGGAATATTCACGTCTCCGATCTGGGCCTAATCCAAAGCTAGTGGTTTCAATGATGATTGGGCACGTCCCAATGCTTCACCAATCATTGACAATGGAGAATCATCTCCAGCACTATCGAGATTAGACCGATTCCTAGTATGTTGCATAGTATCCTCTCAAATTAGCGACAAGAGAGTCCCATGGGGTGTGCCAAAAAGATGTTTTGCTGGAATTGTTCCTACAACGAAATATCTTTAACCGAAAGTAATTTTTTCGATTTTATTAAAAGGAATAAGGCTTTATTTAATAGTCATGATAAAATTCAGGATATTATATATATATATTAATTTAGCATTTGGTACTTACTTAAGACATGATAAAATCTGGTATTAGAGAGACATATGATAAATATGGATAGGAATTTTAATATCTAAAATAGGAAAATTATTTTTCTCAAAATAACAAATTTCATAAATTAAAAAAATTAAAATTATATTTATATATAAGGTATATTTGAATTCTAATATAAGAAATTCAAAATAACAAACAATAACAATTTAGTTTTTAATTTAATTTGATTTAATTTATATATATTCGAATTTAATTCTATCTTATAATGAAAATTCAATATATAAATATATTTATATTTATTACATATTTTATAAATATTTTAGTATTTTAGGTATATTTGTAAAGTTTACTATTTAATAAAATTTTATAAGAGAATAAGGGAAGGGAAAGAAAGAAATAAAAAAGAAATTAATTAAAAAGAAAGGAAAATAACATAAAAAAGCATATAAACAAAAAGTACGCAAGAGTGTCACAAGAGATTTTTATCATATCCATTTGTAAAGTTTTTGGTTCATGTATGCTGATATGCCGTTTATATCGAATAATGTAAATAATATGATGTGAATATATTTGATTTTAACACTGCAATCACAAAAAAAGATGGATAGGACATGACAAAATCTTTCGATTTCATATCTTATCCTATCTAATCATATCATAATTAAAAATTCAGATGACCAAACGTAACTTAAAGATTTATGCCAACTTTGGACAGAGGATATCTCATAGAATAAGGAAATAAATTTCTTTAATCCAAATAACACCATACAATCTTAAATCAGGTTGGAATTTAATCAATGACAAGACCTAAGAGTTACAAGCTTAGTCTTGAACTATGTCGAAATTCAATCGACAACACAGATTGATGATTTTGAGATACAACGGCAGAATTTAATCGATGATGTATCATGATAAAGAAATATGTTGGAATCCAATTAACGACGGGAATTTGATAGCTATATTTAAGGAAATTTGAAGTGTAATAAAAGAACTAGACGAACATGTGGCATTGCCATTGATCGTCACATAGACGCCTTTGTATTTGTCAATGACTTAGTACATATAAGATGATGTCCATGTACTATGCACATGACTGCTCCTTACCTTGGCTTATATATTATACATTTCTCACCCTTATGCCAAGCACGTGTATGGAGCTCACAACACAACCTTGAGGAGGGGTAATTAGGTTGTCTTAGAAAACTTGACAATTTTTTGTGGAAATTAGTTAATACTAAGTAAAGATTGAGTCAAGATAATGTTTCAAAGGCCGTAATCATTTTGTGTGCTTATGAGAGTAAAACAGTAGCATACAACAATATATAGTGGTTCAAACATATGTCCACTCTTCAAATTAATAGCAATAAGTTGGACTAAGTTGCACTAGTAATCTACTCAGACAATTATAATAGGCAAGCATTGGTCTTATTACAAGATAGATCACACTATTAGTACCCACCTACTCTTACTCTTGTACACTTAATCTAGAGCATAATTACTCAAACAACACATACAAAATTCGGTGAAACACTTGGATGAAAGCATATTGCTTGGAACATGACTAGATGCAAATCTTTAGACAATGTTGTTCTTTCTCCCTTGCTCGGCTTCTTAGGTTTTTTTTTTATATCCATCTCCAATCAATCCATTGGAAGAGAGTCAAAGGAGTAAGGAGCCATTGTAGATGCTGTTGAGTTGCTATCTTAAAATATAATTTCCCTTACAGTTCTTTTTCCTGAATATTTGCAGTCTACCTAAGAATAGCAATTGTCAAGGTAAGCACGGAGCTCGCATAAATGCACTCACAAGCATCGCAGGCATTTTGAATACAACAAACCGTGACTTTTACGATGTCAAAATAGGATTTTAAAAATGTTTGAAAATATTTAAGATTGAGGAATATCTAGGCTATGGAACGCATTCAATTGCCAAGACCAACCCGGAGCTCGCATAAATGCACTCACAAGCGTCACAAGCATTTTGAATATAGTCTAAACCACGATTTTTCTTAAGCCAAATCAAGTTTCGAAGAATTTTTTTTTTAGAAATCGTTATTTTTTGGGAAATATCACATGTACCAAAGCATTTTTTGAAAGATGCAATTTGAAAAGGCCGATTGTTTAACAATAAAGATCAAAGCATTTAGAACAATTTTCATGGAGATGGCATGGCCTAATTTCATGCACAAACTAACCTAAAAGGTATCACTAAACAATCACAATTATATTTATATTAGGAAATTTTCAAACAAGCGTATAAGGACAACAAAATTGAGTAATACCTAATGACAATTTGGCAATGAAAAAAAATTCCTAACATGCATGGCATGATGACGAACAAATTTCATGAAGAAAGTTTTCTCAAACAAATACACATGATTTTACAAAAATCAAATAAGAAGCAACAACATATCAGAAATTTACCAAAACAACAGGACAATTCAGTTAACGTCACGAGGATTTTTCCTATCAAAGCATGTCTAAAAATCATCAAATTTACACACAACATAGACAACATGATGACAAGCAAGTTTTATTCAAAGGCCAAGTTCAGATTCTAAATAGAAAAAATGGAACAAAAATATCAAAGATATGTCCAAATAGGGGTTAGAATAGGGGTCTGAATTTGATCTCTTATTCAAATTATAGTTTGACTTTGAAAAAATGGAAAATTGGTCCAAACGATGAGCGATTGGCATGAAATCAACGGCATTAGGAAATTTTAAGCGTTTCTTACGTCTTCCTAGAAGAGCTTGAGTCCAAAATAGGTTAATTCTATATCCTAAAATCGAGATCTCTAAAAGCGTTTGCATCAGTAATTAAGAAAACATAACATAAGCATTCATTAAAAAACCTTAAAATTACTCAAAGATGCACAAACAACATGAAAAAATCACAAGGGACTTAAGATTGGCTGTGACAAAATGTTTGGATAGTCATCTAATCCTAAGTCGGCATGCAAAATGTCATAAAATTTAAATAAAATTATAAGATGATTCATGATTCCTAATGATATGCTTGAGAATTCTAAGTGTGATGAACACTTTTTGTGAGACAATTTAATGTGCAAGATGATACTCAAAGAACATGACCTAAACACGTATGCAAACCTTGTAACATGCAGTTCAATTATATAAAAAAAAGCATGATTGTAAGATTTGATCTTTAGATGACTCAAACAAGCATGGAAATGTGCACATATGATAATGTTTCATTTCAGCATTAGGTTTACAGAACAAGTATGACTTCAGCCATCCTTAAGACATGCATAAATCCTACCAAAAATCTCACATACAGAGCATACGGTGATGAATATTTCTTGTTAAGAGATCAAAACTCCATTAAGATCATATGAATCATGGCAAAAATGACAAAACAGACAAACTATATGTCCAACACATGTTGCTACAATACTTTTTACTCTAATACATGCAATTGATTCACATTTTCAATGTAAAAAACCTTGCAAAGCACGCATCAATTGAACATATATATATATATATCATGTATTTCAATTCTCATGAAGGATTTGAAACCAAATAAGTGCATTTATGGACTTAATTTCATCAAAACAAATCTCGGATCGATGTGGGACAGATTGACGTATGTCCAGATCTAAGAAATTTTGACATAGCTAAACATGTCTAAAATTTTTGAAAAAAAATACAGGACATGTACAACACCTGTGCGAGAAAATTTTATGAAGAAAAGTTATTCTAGAACTCAACACAAAAATCATCACAAAAATAGCAAAATCAGAGATTGATATGGAACAGATTGACCTAAGCCTAGATCTAAGTAAATCTGACCTAGCTAAACACATCCAAAAATCATGAAAAAATTACAGAAGATGAATGAGACGATTTTTAATAAAAATCATGCAGAAAGTTTTTTCAAAAAATGATCATGAAAGTTGGAAAAAAAATAACAAAGTTAGAAGGCGGAATAGGATCAGAACAAAAAAAAAACCTAAACCACTGTAGAATTGTTAATCTTCGGAGGTGTTTTTGGAGGGCTAAACAACATTCGTTTTGGGCGTACAACCTATCATTTCGAAGCTCAGGATGTCTATTATCTAATTCTAACAGGACTTGAGCTGAAACGAGGTCGTTTCGGATATTGTTTTGGCCAAAACAGTAACTTATGTATAGGCCTACAAAAATGACAGATTAGGCTCAAAATTATAAACATCCGTTCACATCATCAACAAATCATTGCAGCATTCATACTCATCAATCTTAAGCATGTAAAAGCTCATAATCTTGAATCCTAGCCCTGATCGACCAACTTGATCTTGCTTCATCGGATTTGAGTTTCGAATCTTTACCCTCATCGCGATTTTCATCGATTTCTATCCCAATTGATTGGATCAAGTCGACGGATCATGATTGAGACTCCAAGAACCTAGATTAAGTCACTACGGCTCGGATCGGGACCAATCAAACCACCAGCTTAAGGAAAAAAAGGAAGAACCGGTCCAAAATGGACCGGCCTTGACTTGCCGGCAAAGATCGAGCCGCCGGTGAAGATCCGACCACCGATTTAATCTCCTTTGTCCACAGCAAGGTCAAAGACCTTTTCTACTGCAGATCATCAGCAACTTGGATGCTTGGGAGCTCCGGCGGCCGCCGACTCGAGTCTAGAACAAGATCGGTCCAAGAGGTGAACCAAAACTTAGAGAGAGAGAGAGAGAGTGATCTATTTAGGCAGGATTTTGGAGGGAGAAAAGAGGGAAGGAGAGGTTGAGGAGAGAGAAAAAATTTGTGCAAATGAACCCCCATGCTGAAAATAGACGAGATTTCACTTATATACCCCCGCATTAAGCGATTTTGGCCGTCGGATCGACCCGATGGTCGAAATCTCGATCCAACGGTCAAAAATCCATTTCGAAGGCTCCATAATGATCTCGAGGTGTTGGGTAATTCATCTATTGGATTCGATTTGCAAAAAACCAAGCCAAAATCGGGAATTATGTCAAAATGTCTAATTAGGGGTTAATTTGCAATTTGACAAAATTCAAGGACCAATTTATAAAATTTTTGGAAATTAAAGGTGTAGAAGTGAAATTGGGAGTGAGAGGGTTCCATAACCAATGGCCGGAGGCCAAGAACCAGCTGGAAAAGGCCTGAACCAGCTAGTCCTGCTGGCGGCCAATCAAACTGACCGGACCGGTTCGGTCCGGTTCGGCCGGATTTTGACTAGTTCTTGACTGATTTGGTCTTGTTCCCGCTGTTTTGTCCACTTGGGACTCCTATGGGTAAAAAATTTATGCAGTTTGACCCCTAAAAGACCTAATTGAAAAGGAATTTATTTATTTATATGAAGAAATTGACTAATTAAGATACAATTAAGCTAATCAAACCTTATGCACGTGATTTAGGGGTCTTTTATTGATCTACTTGAATGATTATCGTGGAAAAAAATGAGTCGAAACCATTTGTGCTTTGAATTGGGCCTAAAGGGCTAAAATGATAAAATTTGCAATTCAATGGGCAAAAATTACAAATTAACTAAAATTAAACTCAATTAGTGTCACAATTGCCCTATCTAATGAGCTACTCATAAGTAAGATCACTTACCACATTCAAATTGACCTTGAATTGAAGTGTTCGAGCTTAGGTCAAAAATGAATCTAAGCCTAATATTAAAACTAGACCTAAATTTATGAAATTAAACCATAGCCATGAATAGGTCAATTTGAATTTTATCGATTGAAGCTTAATTGCTTGACTTTCTAATGCTTGGGAGGATAAAATTCTTCAAATTGATGAGTTCTTGTGTGAATTTCACAAAATCGATCTCGAATTAGGACTTATCTTAAGAAAATGAGTGAGAAACAATCGTTTGTTTGCAAGTTATGAATGATCGATTTTGGTCCCCTAATTAGGGCTTAAAACGGAAATTCATATTTTGACTTGATAAATCTTGAAATTGAATACTCAAACAGATTTAAGATAGTCCCTAAGCCAAATGTCAAATAAGGAATTACACCTAATTATGACTTAAATAAAAGTAATTTCATTTTTGGTCGATTTAGAACCTAAAACTAAAAAATTCATAAATCAAGGTTCTTAATTGACTTTTGTGAAATTTTTGACACAAAAGTCAAATTGATATTAAAAGAAATGTATTCGTGCATTTTTTATTTTATTTTATTTTATTTTGGTCAAATGTTTGACCAAAATCGATCATTTAGTTGACTTTTCCTAAAAAGTTGATTTTTTGGTAAAATCTTTGAATTTTCAAGAAATTGATTTGAAAAAAATGAAATTAAAACTAAGCGAAATTTTTTGGGTAAAAAGTCAATTGTTGATCCGGGGTTGACTTTTTGGTCAAGGTTGATGTTTGGTCAAAGGGTTGACCAAAAAGTCAATCCAAAAGTCAACCATTTGACTTTTCGGGTTTTTCTTGAAAATGAGCTAAAAATTGCTTAAAAATGACAATGCAAAAGAAAGAAATGAAAAACAATAATTTTTGGTTGAGAGATAGGGTTTCGTTGCGATCAAAAACCTAAATCTCAATTTTTTACCTTTAAATAATTTGTCGACTAAAAATCGGTGTCAACATTTGCCCTTTTTGAGTTGGAGTTTGAAGAGGTTCCACTCAAAGACACAATTGATACCTGTAATATTTATTAATATATGGAAATAGAAAAAGATAAAAGCAATGATATTTGGTTAGGGACATACCTGATACTTACCTTTACCCATTGGGATATCTGAACTCTTGTTGGGGTTTATTCACTTTGTCTATCTGTCTGTCTGTCTCTCTCTCGTGGAATGGAATGAAGGAAATAAAATTACTAAAAATGAAAAATGTATGGTTTAAGGATAACCTAGAACCTAAAGACAAGGTTTAAGGATAACCTAGAACCTAAGAGACAAGGTTTATGGATAACTTAGAACCTAAGAGACAAGGTTTAAGGATAACCTAGAACCTAGGAGACAAGGTTTAATGATGACCTAGAACCTAAAGGCAAGGTTTAAGGATAACCTAGAACCTAAGAGACAAGGTTTAAGGATTACCTAGAACCTAAAGACAAGGTTTATGGATAACTTAGAACCTAAGAGACAAGGTTTAAGGATAACCTATAATTTAAAGACAAGGTTTAAGGATAACTTAGAACCTAGGAGGCAAGGTTTAAGGATAACCTAGAACCTAAAAGTAATGTTTAATGATAACCTAGAACCTAAGAAACAAGATTTAAGGTTGACCAAGAACCTAAAGGACGAGATTTAAGGTTGACCAGGAACCTAAAGACAAGGGGTATGGTTTAGGGTAACCAAAAATCAAAAGCAAGAGTTATGATTTAGGATGACCAAAGACCAAAAACAATGATATGGTTTAGGATGACCAAAAATTGGTTCACTAAGGAACAAATATTTTGAAAAAGGGTTTCGAGATTGTTGGAGAGCCAATATTGCGAAACGATGTTGATTGCCAAATCCCTTCGGAGAGAATTTTAACAAAATAAGATTCGATTAACCACCTAAGGGTTAAGTCAAATATGCCAAGTGAAAATATCCTAATCAAGATAGGTCTTTCACACTAACTCTTAAAAATGGCTTTTATTCCCAACCATTGATATGGGAAAATTATTTAAATCTCACTAGAAAAGTTTCACTCAACCTATGTCTAAGGCTTTTGGAAACGTTTACAGTAAATACAATCCATTGACCAAAAGGTCTTTTGAAGGGACCGTAATGATGGCTTGGATGGGCTTAGACAAAGGCTATGTACTTTGAGGTCAAGAAATGAATATTCAATCAATATTTTCATCAGGTTTATAAGTCAAGAACCTTGTAGATAAGATAAGATAGGATTGCTTCCACTCCTTCTAGCGGTAGCTCTTATGCAACACTCTCATTTCAACTCAAACCATCCCAATCGGAAGAGACTTCAGATAAGGGATGTAATGTTGGTTCGGGTGAGTCTTAAAAAGGCTTGAAAAACTTTTAGATATTGAAGGTTTAAAAGTGAGTGATTATCTTGGCATCATTACCATCACACACCTTTTCGAAAATTTGACTCTTGAAATTGGACCTATCTCGAGAGTCCTTTTGATCATTTGTCTTCAGACATGAGAGCTTCGCTCTCTGTTCTAATGACATTGCTCGCCATACATTTTCTTTTGCAAGGCTTTTCTTTTGTTTTTCAATGGATGATCTTTTGCATGACCATTGATTTCGCTCTTCTTTGCATTTTTGCTTTTCTTTGCATTTTTTTTTTCATGGGCATTGGTCTTGCTTTTACCAGGCACACTGCTTTTTCATGCCCCTTAGTTTTCATTCTCTTTTGAGTATCTAGGACTCTCGAGCGGCATTTATAAACTTGACCAACGTTTTTAATTTTATTTGTAAATCACATGCCTTGCCCTAGTGTGGGGAGATAATCATCACCTTGGGTTATGAAAGAATTGCATAAAGCTCAAATTAGCTAAACAAAAGGTAATTGTGTTTGTGGTAGTGAACGGAATGCTCTTCATCACTTCGGGATGCTTCGAGTTTAGATAAGAAATCACTTGAAGCTAACACAAGAAGATTGATTCAAGTGAAAGCAATAAAATCTTTCTTAATAATTTGCTCCATAATTTTCAACCAAGACCCCCTATTTTGCCCTAATGTGGAGTTGTTCTTGACAGGGTCATTGTGGAAATGCTCCCTATTTGGCTCAAAGTGGCTTGCAAGGGATATTAATAGTGTTTGAGATTGAGAAAGGAAATGTCTTTATCATCTCAAACCATGTATCCACTGTGACAGAACCTTATGCCCTAAGACATGGTTCTTTTCACTCAATTCTCTTAAAGAGTGTATAAGGATGTGTTGCCTCTCATCATTTTAGGCACTTCCACTTGGCATATTTTAACAATCATTTTCGGGTTTTCCAAAGCACACTTTGGTTAAATTCAACTCCTTGGGGAATGAAAATGTAATGAAATTTGTTTGAAAAGACATGTTCCCTTGACCTTACGGGGAGACTTTTGAAAACAAGGTTGAATAAAGTTTGTAGACAGAATAGGCTTTGCTCAACACAGGGGTTCACTTCTAGAGTTCTAACCAACTCTAGAGTTCTAACTGACTCTTTTGGCATTCTAAGGGACAAGGTCACTTCTAAGTTCTAAAGAAGATTTGACACTTTTTGAAAGTTTTGCATTTCTGAGATCAACCTCCTATTGATAGGTAGAATCTTCTTTAGAGATCCTGCAAAATGAACAAACATGTAGATGCAATATGTATGCATGAGATGCATGATGCAAACATCCTAAAGTGGCTCGGATTCAATCCAAAAGTAGCTCAAAGACCTTTCACTTTACAGGTCTTGGCAATTCTTGACCATCCATTTCTACAAGGATTAGTGCCCCACCAGGTAGCACATTTCTTACAATATATGGACCTTAATAGTTTGGGGTAAACTTCCCACGAGGTTTTGGAATGATAGGTAAGACCTTTCTTAAGACAAGATCATTGATCTTGAAATGTCTTGGCTTAACCTTGCAATTGAACGACCTAGCTACTCTTTTTTGATAGCTTTATCCATGACATAAGGCTTTTGCCCTTTTTTCATCAATCGTATTGAGTTGTTCAAATCTTTGTTGAACCCATTCAGCTTCAGAAAGCTTGACTTGATTTGAGAAAGTACCCTCAGTGAAGGGATTTCCACTTCCACGGGTAATACAGCCTCCATCTCATAAACCAATGAGAATGGTGTTGCCTTGGTTGAAGTGCGAATTGAAGTTTGGTAAGCAAGCAAAGCATATGGTAACTGATCATGCCAATCACAATAATTTTCCGCTGCTTTTATAGCTCCATTCATTTATGGACAGTAAGGAGAATAATTCAAATGGCGAATGTGGAATTCTCCAAGTAATTCATCCACCACCTTGTTGTTTAGGTTTGATCCATTGTATATGATGATCGCTTCAAGAACTCCATATCGAGTGATAATATCACGACGGATGAACTTTGCCATGCTCTTTACGGTAACATGGGCATAAGAACTGGTTTCAATCCATTTGGTGAAGTAATCAATGGCTACTAAGATAAAATGGTGTCCATTCGATGCTTTAGGATTAATTGGTTCGATGATGTCGATGCCCCACATTGAAAAAGGCCAGGACTCGGACATTTGAAGCTCATTAGGAGGAACATTGATGTTGTCTCCATAGACTTGGCATTGGTGACAACACCTCACATGTTGAATATAATCGGCTTCCATGGTCAACCAATAGTAATAGAGCCTCATGATTTTTCTAGCCAAGAGATGGTCATTCATATGAGGGCCATACTCTCCTTCATGTATTTCTTTCATCAGGAGTTTAGCTTCTTGCATCCACGCATTTCAGTAAAACTGAATCGAAAGACCTTTTATAAAGGACTCCTCCACTAAGGAAGAATTTGGATGCCAACTTCATCAAGTGTTTTTGATTATTGGCTTGACTCCCTTAGGTGAATTTGCCTTCTCAAAGGTAATTCATGATGTCATAATACCGGGGTTGACCATCAAGTTCTTCTTCAATCATTAGATAATAAGTAGGCTTCTTCAAGACGTTGATTTGCAAATGATCAACACTCAAGCCATTAGTTACTTGTAACATTGAAGATAAAGTTGCCAGGGCATCGGCAAATTGATTTTGTGATCTTGGCAGATAATCAAAAGAGATTTCATTAAATTCCTTGACCAAGTCTTCGAGATATTCATGGTAAGGAATCAACTTTACATCCCGCATTTGCCATTCACCTCCCGTCTAGAGGATGATGAGTCCAGAATCACCATAAACTTGAAGCTTTTTGACTTTCATATCGATGGCTAATTGCAAATCAAGGATGCAAGCTTCATATTCAAAAATATTGTTAGTACAAGGGAATACCAACTTTGCAGCTACTGGATAATGTTGACCTTCTAGAAATATTAACACTGCCCTAGTGCCAGAACCAGAAAGGTTAACTGCACCATCGAATTACATGGTCCACTTGTTAGGTGAGACTGAATAAATCTGTTCATCGATTTCATCCTAATCATTAGATTTCCTAGGATTTTCAGTTAACAAATTAGCTATGGCTTGCCCTTTGATGGACTTTTGTGCCATGCGTTGAATATCAAACTCAGAGAGTAATATTTGCCATTTAGCGAGCCTTCCAACCAATATGGGTTTCTCCAAAAGATATTTGATTGGGTCATTCTTAGTCACTAAAAGGATGCGGTGGTGTAGAGTGTATTGCCTTAGTCGGTGTACAACCCAAATCAAGGCTACACAAGTCTTTTCCACTTTAGGATATCGGATCTTAAAAGCGGTAAACTTCTTATTGAGGTAGTATATGGCATATTCTATTCCATCCTTAGGTCCTTTTTGTGCCAACATGGCTCCTGAAGACTCTTCGTGAATAGTGAGATACAAGATTAGAGGCACACCTTGGATAGGCGGTACAAGTATAGGAGATTGCGAAAGATATCACTTAAGTTCTTCAAATGATCTTTGCCATTCTTCATCCCAGTTGACCTTGGCGTTCTTTTTTAATAACTTGAAGAATGGCTTAACGGTTTCTGACAATTGAGAGATAAATCTCGCAACATAATTCAATTTTCCTAGTAAGCTTCGGACTTCCTTAATAGTAGAAGGAGGTTTTAGATCACATATGGCTTTCACTTTAGAGGGATCTATCTTGATACCATTGTTACTAACCATAAATCTAAGAAGCTTCCTAGACTTTGCCCTAAGTATGCATTTTGCGGGGTTAAGCCTCAGCTTGAATTTCCTCAATCGGTCAAATAGTTTTCTTAGGACTTCAATATGATCTTCACCTTGTCTTGACTTTGCAATCATGTCATCAACATAAACTTCAATCTCCTTATGCATCATGTCATGGAATAGTGTTACCATGGCTCTTTGATATGTTGCCCCGCGTTCTTTAAGCCAAAGGGCATAACTTTGTAGCAAAATGTTCCCCATGGGGTGATGAATGATGTTTTAGTCTTGTCTTCCTCTTTCGTTCGGATTTGGTTATAACCGGAAAATCCGTCCATGAAGGAGAACAATTCGAATCCAATAGTATTGTCAACTAAGACATCAATGTGTGACAAAGGAAAATCATCCTTAAGGCTTGCCTTATTTAGGTCACGGTAATCAACACATACTTGGACTCGTCCATCCTTCTTCATAACCGGGACTATATTAACAATCCAATCAGCATAATGGGTGACTTCAATGAAACCAACATTTAAGAGCTTCATGATTTCTTCTTTAATCTTTTTCAACAACTCAGGTTTCGTCCTTTTGAGCTTCTGTTTCTTTGGCGGAATATTAGGATCAAGTGGTAATGCATGTTCCACGATCTCAAGGTCTAACCCGGCATATTGGCATATGACCAAGCAAAAACATCTTGGTACTCTTTCAAGTCCAATTAATCTATTGGCATCCGCTTGAGAGAGACTTATCCCAATCTTGGTTTCTTTAGGGTTATTTGAATCTCCTAAATTCACAGTGATTGGATGTTTGGTGGTAGGAGGTTTGGACTCTTCATGTTTGAGCCATCTTTTTCAGTAACTCGAGGATCATCCTTATTCTCCGAGTCGGAATAATTGGGTTCGTCAAAATCTTTTGAATGCGAATCCAAGCCATGCAAATGACTATCATGATGTGAAATGTCATGCCTGAGATGCAATCAAGAAATGGTTAGTATATATACATATAAATGAATGCAATGATTGTAAATGCCATGAAAAATTTGTTTTTAAATTCGAGTTTTCAAAAAAAATTATTGGGAACTAGCCCCTCATGTGATTGGACGTCTTTGTTCCACTAAAACATTTCGAAACTATAGATCATGTGGAGGCCTAGGCCTCAATCACAATGTGTAGCACCCCGAACCCTTCGGCGGTTGCCACAAGCACCGATGTTACATCTTATTACCCTTTCATTCCTTACACTTAGAAAAAAAGCGTCGTTATTCACAGGCATTTTTTTTCTATTAAAAGCGGTCCCAGCGCGACTCACTAGCGGAAGCAAAATGAAGCGTCACCATCTTTCCCCCTACCAACCATGATTACCAATACACACCACTAATCATCATAATTTTTATAGACAAGCCACGACACTTTATTTACATATATTTTCAAGATGGGAATTCTTCTGGGTCGGTACATCAAAAGGAAAAGCTAGGAAGGACTCAGCCATGTCCAACCTAAAACCTCAAAAAGAATCATCGACCCTCTACATTACATGTGCTCAACTCCCATCATATGTGTTGGCTAACTATCCAAAAAAAAACATAGCCCCTACTCATCGCACATAGGTCTCACACCCAGTCCGGTGCGTTAGGCGATGGCAGTGGCAGTATCCCTCTCATCACCCCATCGTGGCGAACGTGGACGGAGACAAACTCCTGGACGACTGGACCCCCAGCCAGGCCTATGTCGTATGTAACAAAATAGCGAACACGTATGTAGGTGAGTCCAGGCACAGAAAGACAGTTGAACTCCTCACACTCTACCTCGACGTCGACGGTAACCCGTAAAATGCACCCCGCGCAACGGCAGGAAGCGGCATACTGCTAATCTGAAATGTTGGTCCCCAAAGGGGTGAGTACAACTACTCAGCAGATAAGGAATCCAACAACCACTCTATGCATCATACAAGTCATACATGCATTGCAGGCGTTACTTACCTTGAAGCCATGCGCTATCATGCATCATCATCATCATCATGCATATCATTATGCCATATCATATATCATCATCATCATCATCATCATCGTCATGCATATCATCATGTATATCATTATGCCATATCATATATCATCATCATCATTTTCATCATCATGCATATCATGCCATGGGTGATCATCATTATTTCACATCACATATCATCATCATCATTATCATGCATATCATGCCATGGGTGATCGTCACTATTTCACATCACATATCATCATCATCATCATGCATATCATCATGCATATCATGCCATGGTTTAATTTCCACTTTTAGCTTTCAATTTGATCACCACATCACCCATTCCTCAAATCATCAATTTCATCATCCCCTCGGGCAAAGACCTCCGAGGCTTCCGGCATTCGGCCATCCCAGGCCACCGAGCATCCGGCCCCCCACATTCCGGGCATCTCGCATTCCAACTGGCATCACGAGGCATTTCTTTCGGGCAGAAACCTCCGACAGGGCTTCCGGCATTTACACTCCCTGGCCGGGCATCCTGCACCACAAATCCTGGCATCGCGAGGCATTCCCTTCAGGCAAAAACTTTCGACAAGGCTTCCGGCACCCCCACATTCCGGGCATCCTGAATCTCCCAGGGCCATCCGGCAATGCATCTCTATACATTCCGGGCATCAATCCTCCACCACAACCATCTCCTCACTTATCATCATCCACATTTACCATTATTTTGATCTCAATTTAACATGGCATATGGCGTGACATCAAACAAGTCATACTTGGGATATGATTCACACATGCATCACAATTCAATGTCATACATACACCAATATCTTATTATACATGCTACATGGTGTAATCATTTATGGAATTTATGGCCAATAAAATAATCCATTTTATTATTATTATTATTATTATTATTATTATTATTATTATTATTATTATTATTATTATAAATATTAAATTCAATATCTATAAATTCCCAAAAATTATAAAAATTCAAGCAATCATTAAAAAAACCAATAGGATGACAATTTCATGCAAAATTCATGGCCAAATTGAATTTTACACAATCTCACCATTTTCACAAAACATCCTATGATTCTCGGATGAAACCAGAACGCACGGTTTTCGAAGAAATTCAATTAAAATATCCATATGGCCTCCAAAAATTATGTAATTTTACTGAGTTATAGCCAAGACATTTTCGTACAACTTTCATCAATAACTCCAAGCCAGATTCTTTTTAGATTATTTTATACAGTCTCACGAAGCTTCTGGATCCATTACTGCATCGTCCAGTACATGCTTCTCCGAAATACTGAGTTTTCACCTACCCATTCTTCTTCGTTTCCTCTGAAATTCAGGTATGCTCTACATCAAGATGTTCTATACAAATTTCATGAAGAGATATGAGTCAAATAACCAGAGTATAGTCGTCATTTAGGTCCATGATGTCTCGGGTGTCCTGTAATACACCTCCAGAATTATCGTCTTCGAGATCTAGTCGATTTACTGGGCTATACTTGTTCGTTTCACTTTAAATTTGATTATGTTTTAGTTTAAGATGTCCCCTACAACTTTCATGAAGAAATCGAAGAGAGATTCTCAACACAAACCAACATGAAACCACAAATCCAACAAAAGGTCAGTAAAATCTTTCCAGATCTGAGGTCTCCGTAGGATAAGACTTTAACCCCTCAAATATCCATAATTTTCCACGAAAATTTCATTATGTTGTAGTTCAAGATGTTAGCTACAACTTTCATGAAGAAATCGAAGCCAAAATCGGACTCCAAACATGCATGCAAGCTCACACAACATTCTGACTCACACTGTTCGAGCGAAAACAGCCAAACCATTCAAACTCAACCCATCCATACTTCGGTTTTTTCTCACCTAAACACCCAAAAATTCAACATGCAAAGACATACACACATGCAAGAGCAGCTAGAGGACTCCCACTTGCCTCTAGATCGGACGGACGACGGCGTAAGGCGGCGAGCACAGCGGCACACGGCGGACGGACGGCGGTTCCTCCTCCTCTCTCTCTCGGCCACTTCCTCTCTCTCTCTCTCTCGAAATCTCTCTCTCTCTCTCTCTCTCTCTCACCCTCTCTCTCGGCCGAATGGGAAATCCGGCCACCCTCTCTCTCTCTTCCCTCTTATACCCCCAAACTCTCATCATTGATAATCATTACTTGCCTTAACCATGGCCAATGCATGGCCTTCTTCCCTAAGCCAATACATGAGAGTCTTGTGCCACTTGTCTTATGGACTTTTGAATTTGGGCTTTTGGGCCTCCATTGGGCCGGTCGACCACTCCCTCTTGGGCCTCCGTTGGCCGGCTAGCTTGGCCCACTAAAGCTTAGGCCGATGGGCCTAAGGCCCAATCAAATTTTACCTTCCTTTTTTTTTTTTTTTTGAATTTCTTCTATAAATATTTTTAAATTTTAATTTTCAACATGGCCAAAGTCTTGTGACATTTTGTTTATTGAAATTTAATTTATAAAGTGCATGGGCCAAGCATAGATTATTATCATTAATCTATCAAATTTAAATTCTCACAAGCATATGCACAAATCATCTAATCTTAATAAGACTAATGGCTAAAGCATAAACCATAAACAAATTTCATTACCCAATTAGAGACTTGAACACACCTTATGGCTTGACTTTGAATTTTTTGGATGCCACACAATGGGTCCGTAACCTGCACTTAAGATCTTCATGACTCCAAAATTGTCAATCAATGAGCGGACTTTGATAATGCTCTTGTCAGTTGCATCAACTCCACGGGGGATTTTCTCCTTAGTC
This sequence comes from Eucalyptus cladocalyx, assembly GCA_017140615.1. NCBI lineage: Eukaryota > Viridiplantae > Streptophyta > Magnoliopsida > Myrtales > Myrtaceae > Eucalyptus > Eucalyptus cladocalyx. The sequence continues at coordinate 22,675,926 of CM029521.1, read as the reverse complement.
AGATCAATCACAACAGGCTTAATCACAGTCACGAAGTCATCCCTGAACTCATCTCCCCATCCACTAGGGACAATGTCTTTGGGGTTTTGAAAATAAGTTGGAGGAGGAGTATACTTGACCATAAAGTCATACTTCCCACTTGGTTATCCCAAGGTGTCCACCACTTCACCTCTCTCATGGGCTCTCCTTACGAACTCACGATTTAAATGAGAAGTTTTGTACTCATCCTCATCCCCATCCACTTGAGACAATATCCTTCACGTCAACGAAGAAACTTGGGGTGGTGTGAACTTCACCTTAAAGTCATATTTACCACTTGGTTGGCCAATGATACCAACAGCTTCACTATTTTCGCGAGCTTTTCGAACAAACACACGATCCATGCGAGAAGCTTTATATTCATCACCGCTTACAGTGTTAGAGTATTGGTACATAAGGGTTTTGCTTTTCGAGGCTTGAAGATCCTCCTTTCGAGTGTCATCCTAACTTGGATTCCCAACATTCTTTATGACTTTTGAGATTATATCTTTGCCAGACAAATCGATATCAACTAGAGACATCCGTCTCAAAGCGAGCTCACCATCTTCATATTGGATAATTCCTAGTTCAGCTAGCTTCGCTAAGCAAGCCATCATCTCATCACGAGTGATGTCACCTTTCAATTGGGGATCAGTAAATGCGTGCTCTATTTCAACTTTTAGATATCCATCAAGAGTATATGCTTGTCATCATCCCCAAAAATCATGTTGACATCTTCAGAATATTTCGGAAGGGGATTTTGTTGGACATTTGGCATTGAGTCCTTAAAGGTGAGCAGTTTTTTATCTAACAAATTCTAGATCTTAGAACGGAGCACTAGACAATTGTCCACATGATGACCTTTTTCTCCCATGTGATACTCACACGTCTTATTAAGGTTGAACTCGGCAAACTTTGGAGGATTATCCCTCAGGATCTCTCTTGCCACGAGATGACTTACAATCAGCATTGGAAGTAGTTGAGACATGGGTCTAGGCAATTGAGTGAATTGCCTTTGAGGGACTTTTCCTTTACGTTCAAAATTTCGAGAAAAGCTCCCTACCTCTCGGCAGGTTTATGAGCCTAAGGATTATATGGTTTCTAAGAAGAGGAGTTTTGTATATAAGCAATCTCCACAGTCGATTCATTATCTCTCTTCAAGGCATATCGATGATTTGTAGTCTCGGTCAACCTTCTTTCACGCATGATCCCCTCAATGTGTTCACCTAACTCCACCAATGCGACAAAGTTAATATAGGTGTGGTTGTACATTTTCTCGAAGAAATCTCGAGGCTGACCATCCATGCATGATCACCTAATAAGTTTCATTAGCATGAAAAAGTAAATAAGGCACACATGGACATCTTACGAAACACAATAAACTGTTAGGTACCGAAAAGGTGCTAATAGAAATGTTAGATTAACCCAAGTCTCAAAACCTTAGAATCTCTAGTTGTGTAGATATTGAGGGACCACTTTGACCCTTGATTGGGTTTTCTAGTCGACCCCAAAAATGAGGCCAGTGGTGACTCCTAACTTTTATCTAGGTTGTCTTAAATAACTCATTGATAATAAATGGATCCATCATAAAGGGTATGGGTCTTGACAAGACTCATCATAATTTAGCATATTCGATCTGGAAATCTCCTAAAGGATAAAGTGATGCCATCATTATGGATGAAAGTATTATCAAGAGGGTTACTATGGTAAAGATACCCCTAAATTCACTATTCACATATGTTCTCCTTTTCAAGGTGTATCGTATGTGTGGATGCAAATCACAACAACTATTATTGTCACATGAAGTACAAGCTTAGGGGAGCTCACGACCTTGATTGAGCAAACTCACTTGGTCAATCTTGAAGGATGAAGTGATGATATCTTTTGGGACATGTACCATCAGGGAGCTCCCATGATTAAAATATCCCTAAACCCAACAATTTTTTTCCTCCACTGAGGGACGCAAGGGGTTGGGTCATGACAAGAACCATATAATTCATAAAGCATATCATCAAGTTTATGAATGGGATACCTAAATGTAATGGTGATGTTGTTGATGGCTCGACTATCGACATCCATTCTAAATGAACCATTCTTCTTGGGCACGAGTAGAGCTAGAATGGAATATGGACTCATGCTTTCTTGAACATATTCTGTATCGATAAGTTCATTGACTTGTCTTTGCAACTCCTTTGTCTCTTCTAGATTGCATCGACAAGCTAGTTTATTTGGTAGAGGAGCATCGAATAGCAAATCGATGTGATGCTTAATACCTCTTATTGGAGGCATCCGAGTGGCAATTCTTCCAGTAATACATCTGCAAATTCTTTCAACAAGGAATGCACTTTTGGGTGCATGGATCGCTCTATCTCACTCTTTTTTCTACCATAAGCAAAGCAAATACATTCTTTTGTTTGCTAATGGCTCTCTCAACTCATGTTTCACTCAAGAATAGACTTTCATTGCTCATGTTTTCCTCCCTAGGTTGATTTTTATGTATCATGAAATGATTAAGGGTACAAAAGTAATGCATTTTTGTTCCTTCTTAAACGAGTACATGTTCTTATGCCTATCATACACAACATTTCTATCATATTACCAAGGCCTTCCCAATAATAGGTGACATGCATCCATGGGAATCACATTGCACATAACTTGATCTCAATCATTCTTCCCAATCGAAAATGATATAGGAGCTTGTTTGGTTACTTTGAGGTCATTTCCTTGATTGAGCCATTGGAGCTTGTACTGTGGAGGTTGTTTAGTAGTTGGAAGCTTCGGCTTGTCAACCAAGGTTGTCGAAGCAACATTGGTGTAGCTGCCACCATCAATGATTACCGAACAAACCTTCCCGTTAATAGTACAACGGGTGTGAAAGATGTTCTCCCTTTACTCGTTCTCATTAGGAGAAAGTTCAGCATGTAATGCTCTTTGGATAACCAATAACTCGTCGTCATTAGCTTTCCCAACAATCTCCTCTTCCTTTTTAGATTTGGAACCATTTTGGTTCGGACTGTTCTCAACCTCTTGAAGTGCCAAATTGATCTCCTCAATTTCTTGAAGAGTCATAACTCTCCGATTAGGACAATTAGCTTGTAAATGCCCATAACCATGGCAGTTAAAGTATTTCCTTGCTTCACCATCTGGTTTCTTTTGGACATTTTCAGAAGGTTCGGCAAGTTTCTCCTTGCCTTTGTCTTTGGTCGACATACTCTCGATCTTGCTCGAGGAAGCACCCCTAAAGTAGGACGTCCCCTTTGTTGAGAAAGAAAACCTCTCACTATTCTTCATTTGCTTTTCAACTTTAATGGCCAACTTACATATGCCTTCAAAAGACCAATAAGGTTGAAGTTCAACAAAATTAGAAATTTGTTGATTTATTCCACCAAGGAAATAATCGATGGTTTGCTCTAGAACTTATGGAAACTTCACACCCTTTTTGTCTTAGAGAATTAAGCTTCAAGAACAAGTCTTGCTTGTAATTGTTGAGCAAAAACCTCTTCTTCATCAACTTCTTAAGTTTTTCCAAGAATTGATTTGGCTTTTTCCTTCTCTATCTCATTGATGCTTTAGATTTACCCACCAAAGAGAAGCATACTTTGTCAATTTAAGGACATCAACCTTATATCTCTTCTCATCCAAATAGGAATCACCATTAGAACTTTGATGAGAATTCGAGTCGTCAGGTCAATGTCAATCATTAGGATGCATTCTTGGTTGTCCTTGTCTCTCCAGATCCTCTAGAAGATTGAGGACTCGCTCCATTTGTCGCTGGAGATTTTGTATTAGACGATCTTGACTTTTATTGTATGCTTGTTCCAAAGCCAAGCTTCTTTAAACCAGATCATTCATGTTGAATATGAATTGATTAACAGAAAGGAATCACTCGAAATGAGTTCAACTTTGAGCTTTAATACCAACTTGATGTGGGGGGGGGGGGGGCTAGTGATTCCAGGATAGGAAATTTTTGGGGTTAAGTGTGGGAATGGTGTATAAGAGGATGGCTGTCAAAGGGATAATATAAGAAAGGTGATCAACACCAAGGTATAAAGGACACACCACTAACCAAAGAGGAGGATTGGGATCAACGAAGTTCACCACCTAAGCTTAAAGGAAAAACCACATGTTAAGGCTAGAGGACTTCGACTAGGAGAATCTCACCACTAAGTAATCCACTCTCTAAGGATAAAGAGACCGAAATAGGAGATATCCACTCTTAAAGATATTTGCTCATATAGAGGAAATCTCAAATATTTTTATTCATCAATATCATCTGTGTTAGAATGGAGAGTCTTCCTCTATTTTGAAGAGAGTCTATATCTAGGGAATTGCCGAAACATTAAAGGATTTGCGAACTAGAAAGCATAATAAAGAACCTAGGGACTTAAGACTTTGACTCTTGAAACTTACATAACAATAAAGACTCATAGGAACTTAGAGACACAATTAATAACATGGGAACTTGTATTCTTGACTATTCAACCTCGTCTCTTATATTCAAAATTTATCCACCAAGCTTAACCAAAAAATAAGCATCTTGAAAGCTCATTGAACATCCCTAGAAATTACCCAAAATAGCATCCCATTGGTAGGTTATTGCTTGACCTTGAATCTGGCATATGATATGGTGATTTGACAACTCCATAGTCGCTTTTATGATCAATAGTTTTCTCCATTGATAATTTCGTTTATGGATCCATCAAGTCATGTTATGCCCAAATTCTTACTTGGCTTGGATCACCATCGATAGTGTTGAGTTCGTCGATGGAGCTTAGTCGGATGTTCCCGCATCACTATCTCTCTTGGTGGCATTTTACTAATGATTCAATAAATACTAATTTTTTGTTTATATCTCAACTCCTATAACTGAGGTTACGTACTAATGATTCAAAATTGTGATCGCAGACATGTCCGTGCAAAACTCAGGCTGAGCAACTAGCATGGCAAATATTTGAAACGAGATCTCTTTAGGGATCATTTATTAAGTGGGATCTACTTCAGAAGAAATTGTTCACTACAAACATTTTATCAGCAGCAACATACAATGTCCTAATAATTGCAGTACTATCTAGAGCTCAATGTCTAAAAATGAATAATGGTCCTCAAACACCTATCTCCTATCATTTGCAGGACCCACGGTACCAAAGCTAAGTCGACAAAATAATCAAGATATACCAAAAGTACATTTGAAAGTATCACATGAGCTTAATACACAACTAGAAGATCCACAGAATCAGGCGACATCCTAGTCATCTGACAATGCCTATCATCTGCAAGCTGCTGCAAGCAGAAGTTTGAGATCAAAATAAATTGGTAACAGTTGATATATCTTGTCTCTTGCATTGCAGCAGCCACTACTGGGAACTACTAAAGTTACCAAGCACATCTCTTCGATGGAAAAATATGTACAATCAACAACAGGAGAAATGTCATCATGCTCTTGGCCGGCGACAGAGAAGACACATCCGAGACAGAGGTCATTCGCAGGCTGGCTTGGTGCCAAAACTACTCAAGCTGATTGCAAAGGCCTGAAAGGCAGAGAGAGGATAGAGGTAATCCATAGCGAATATATCTTTGCCAATCTTCCCAAACTGCAGTATTACATTGTCGTGTTCTGCAGTGGGAATGTTTTGATAAGGTTCCAAGGCAGCGACTAGCTGAAAGTTTTTGACAGAGGCCATCGTGACACGGCCTCTCAAGTTCAGGCACCAGCACTGAAGCTGCTCGTGCCATCTAGGAGCTTTGTTCCTCAGAACCAATGGATCCCATGCACCATGGGTCGACTTCAACAGCTTGCAGCTGGTGGAGCTATGCTCATCGAGCTGCTTCTTTCCATTTGAAGCTGGCAGTGGCAGCGGCAACAAGTACGGCTGGACAGAGATCCTTGAAAATTCTGTTGGCGTTGGGGCTGTACCGCCTTCCTGGATTGCAGAGGTGGGATTTGAATGGATGTTGCAGTGCATTCTCCTTGGGCCTTTGCTTCGGAGAACATTAAGCTCATAAGATATGGTGGCCACACTAAATTTGCCAGAAGGGACACTTGGAGGCACCTGCTTTGGGTTCTGTCTTCCATGAGACTTATGGTTTGATTGGGTTGCAGCGTCCCATGGAGGTTGACTGTCGTAAACAGTGAATTTGGTCCCTATGAAATTAGACCTGCTGGAAAATTCACAATTAAACTGAGAAGAGAGAGACACAAGAAAAACTTACACGAACAGACACAACACAAACGACAGAACCAACCTCAGTTTGCCGACATAAGAAGTTCTAGCTTGAGAAAAATCATCTGCTACGAATGATATTACAAAATCTGTGCTCAAGGCCCTTCTGATCTTTCTTGCAGCCAAAAGCAGTTTGCTCGTCCCCTCAGACAGGCCTGTAATCATCGATATTCCATGGTTGAAGCGATAATATGTTTCAAGATCAAAACAGTTATGATATTAAAAAAAAACACATCAACATACTAAATTTCATCGATGGCTTTTTAGAAAAATAAAGGTGCGACACTCAAGCGATCTACTCTATTTATTAAGAAGTGGAGGTTCTTCTAATGCAACCATCCTAAATATGCAATCTCGACAAATCAGGGAAAGCTGGATGCTATAGACAAATATAAGGGCTAGAGTTGGCAAATGAAAATGACAAAAAGAAGGAACGTGAATTATTTGGTAAATCGACCGGTTCGCAAAGATCAAACTTACGCCACATTGTAGAAACTGCATTTTTTAGAACTTCACTTACAAAGTCCACACACAGTCCTAGTCTCACTCAGGTCCAATAAACCCTGAAGAATATAAGCAATGAAGATTCGCAACAAAATTTTTACTGGGGCTCAAACCGAGATACAAGAAAAAGGTTGAATTTGCCGTGTCCCTGCGAATGAAGCATTGGATTGGAAAATCTCTAGGTCCTTGCTGAAATAAAATAAGATAAAAGGAGTTAATTTCAAGTCACAGTTACAGAAACTAAGCTGAGGGGAAAACAAGTGTATGAGCAAAAAGAGTTTGCCTGCTTCAGAGAAATGGGGAAAGTCAGGCGCCCACATTGCTCCGGAGTCTTCATGGCCTCTTTGGTGACCTCTCTCCACGATCTACAAATTGAGGCACAAGCAAAGATGTCTCTCCGAGATGGCCATGAGATCTGGCTCGCCTCGACAAGCTTTATTATGTGAAGCAACAATTCGGGAGGCAAATTAGCCCATGGCCCCTGCTGTACCGCCTCCGGATGCGAAGGCGTTGGAACCGTGGTTTCAGGAACAATGTGCGATCTCCCGTGGCGATGCACGTGTCTCCGCTCGATTCTCCCCGCTATGTCTTTGATTCTGTCTCGTATCTCCCTGAGCTCATGTACAATGCTCTTGATATGCATTTGCGCAAGGTCCTAACGGCAGCTAGGTCCAACTACAAAGCCAACCAAGTGCACATGAGCTTCCGTCGAAATCCACGGCGTCGTGAGATGGGTCTCTAAATTCGGCAATGATGGATTATCTTTTAGTCGAGAACGAGAGTTTCGTAATAAAAATTCAAATTCAAATAGGGAACATCTTCTAACTCGGTGAATCATGCAAGGCCAGATACAAGAACGCGGAACCATATGGCAAATCCCAAATTCAAAGAAAGATTCATTCAACGTGCAAAAACCGGGGGAGATAGATGCATTGGAAATGAGAGCAAACAAAAACCAGAAAGCTCCGAAGCCCAGAATCGCAGATCGAGGCAGATTGAAATAGATGGAATGCTCGGTTTGTCAAGCGCTTCCAATGTCTCGAAGAACACGAAGAAGAGCAAGAAAATAAGAAGTTTTTTCGGATTACGCGGCGAGATATTCAGCGATCTAGTAAATGGGCTCCTCGTCGTCGTCGATGAGTTGGTTTGTTCTTCGTCCCGAGACGATACGGCTGAAACCACCGGTCCACCGCCACGGCTGCGGAAGCGCCAGCCGAGCAGCTGCGTACGAGAACCGGAGGCCTTTCTTCTTCCTCTTTTTCTCTGTTCCCTCTGTTTGTTTCTGTTTTGGTGCTTTGAGAAATTGTGCGATCGCTTTAACGTTACCAATAGGTTTCCCTGCGTCAGCGCTTACGAGGAATAACTCTGCCACCCAATCACATTAAGAGGAATGCTCGTATGCACCGCACCCTGTGACAGCTGTTGCATCAAATTTGTTTTAGCATTTTATTTACATATGCCCAAAAAATTTTCTGTTAAACAATTAATTAAACAATTTTTATCATTTCCAAGATAGGGTTGTTTTTTTTTTCTCTTTTCCAATGTAAATAATATTTTGAGAAATTAATTCCGTACTAAAGCATAGGGAGAAGTTGAAAAAAAAATCCAAACCGTTCTAATTGTGACATATTTACCTTGAATTTATTTTGTGACACTAAAAACTCTAAACTATATCAACTGTGACATGAGCTATTGTGAGAATAACAACATATTGTGAGTTATATAAATTCTTGAAGAAGTGGACCTCATAATAATTTGTAATTATTAGTTATTTAATTTTTTGTGTTCCAAAATAAATTGTTATTCTCACAATTAATAAAAAATTGTTACCTAATAATTTCTTGTGACACATTTACCATAATCTTTTTCTTATCACATAAAAAATCCCAAATTTATACCTATGTGACACATTTGTCCTCCATCAAGGTTTCGTTTGATAATTTTTAGTCAAAACAATATCGTTTTTATTTCACTTAAGCAACATTAGTATTATGTCAACAAATGTTTCCTTTCTGGCATCAATAGACTGATTTTTAATGGCTCTCCTTACAAAACTTTAACGAAAGGTAAATGTGTCATATATGCATAAGTTTTGGATTTCTTGTGTCATAAAAAAAAATTAGAGTAAATGTATCATAATTGACATAGTTTGGGATTTTGTATGGCTTCTGTCCTAATGTACTCGACCCTCTTTTTATTGGTTATAGCCTTATTTCATCTCATTTCAATTTCAATTAAAAATAAAAAGAGCATTATACATCATTAATAATTAAACTTTGATATCTTGGGGTGATTACTTAATAAATTTCTTCTTTTGTAGAGCGTCCATCCATATCTTTTGAAGTAGGACTATCAAAATTGGTGACGAATCTATATTTTAACTCACATTTATGAAAGTGGGTTATATGTGGTTTGGTGGGCTGATAATATAACCTAGAGGGGAGGGGTGTAAATAGGTTGAATGAGAAATTGTAAAAAACTTTTGTAAAATATAACAAGTTAAACTTCACTAGTACTAGAAACAATTTAGCATAATTAGGAGTGGTGTTAATAAACATATAAATGTAATCGGATATGCTGATAATAAAAAGATAGAAGATAGCACACTGAGTTTTTTCGTGGTTCGGCTTAATTCCAAACCAAACCTACATTCACTCTCAAAAATATTAGCCACAATCAAGCTGGAATCCACTTGTAATTACCATTGCAAGTTACAGCCAACAAGTGTTTATCTTTTATACGATAGATCACACTATCGGACATAACCATGACTCTTACACTTGTACACTTTGTTGGTGGCTAACAATATAGAGGCGTGAATAGATTGTTGGTGAATGAATTGTTTTAGAAAGTTTGATGATCTTCTGCGGAAATTAGTTAATTACTAAATAAAGATCATATCAACGTGATTTTTGAAAAACTGTGAAGCAACTGTGAAGCAATTGTTTTACTAAATAGCACCGCACAAAGAATTATACTCGTTTGGTTTTATCCATAAGCCTATATCCACTCTTTAGACTAATAGCCACAACACAGGCTGGATTCCATTAGTAATTTGCTTGGGAAGTTACAAATGGCTAGCACTTATCCTTTCTAGACTCAATTGCTCTTGCTCTTGTACATTTAATCCTTAGCACAATCATTGAATAGCACGAATACTAATTTCAGACAAACAATACGACATAGAGCATATAGCTAAGAAAAACAGATGGAAGTAAGCTTCTTGATCTTTTTAGATTGCGCCCCTCTAACACATAGCTTTTGAGGCATTCTCTTTTATAGTCATCTTCAATCTATCCATTGAAGGTGGATTGGAGAAGCAGATTGTGACATCCCAAATTTTCACTTCTGCTTTCAATTAAATTAATCGAGCCTTTCATCGACACACCTATAAAGCTATTCTCAAAGCTGATCACTCTCGAGATAACTAGACTATCTAGAAAGCCATTAAGGAATTTTAATGCAATAGACTTGAGAATTCGATTAGGAATCGGCTATTCAACCATGCTCATCTTTAGAAGCCATTACGGCACAGTTAAAAATCGATTAGAGAACAGAGATAGGTCAGTTCGATTGAGATGTGTTGCTAAACGTGGGTGACTTCACTAAATTGAAAAATTCTCGTCAATTGGCCATAAAGTGATTTTTCTATCGTTTTGGTACCCTGTGTCTGTATTTGAATCTTTGAGATTTTCACAACAATCGAGAGTCGCCAATGTGTCGAGTGGGTTCATTGTGGCTTGAAGAAAATCGGCCACGGGTCATTTGCACTAAAAAGTCCTGAAAGCTACCCAATAGCCTAGGTCACGCTAAAAATATGTCAAATCGAAATTAACCGCGAATTTGAATCCGATTTCAAAAATTGAAAGTTCTGTCGTGTCACAATTAATTTTAGAAGTGTCGATTCAGTCTCAGAAGATTTTTCTACAAACTGAGACTTTTTGGGAAAAAGTCGAGGTAAGGCCGTTTTTGTCCAGAAAATGTCGAGGATCGTTTTTGATCACGCAATTGAGATACAAGTGGGTTGTATCAATGAGGAAAAATACCAAGTGGATCGATGAGGTGTCAGTTGATTTTATAGAGGCCGATTTGTGTTGAATTAAGAAGATTTGGTGTCCAATTGAGGGAGAAGACTTGTGAATTCATGTGCCCCACTAGCCTACAACAATTGGACCATTTCAAATGGTTTCTAGAAGGATTTGAAGGCTGAAAATGGGTGGTGGAAGACAGCCATGCAAGGAAATAGGGTCAAGGGGACAATGGAGGGAAAATAAGGCTTGTGGTCCCCCTTGGTTCCCTCCTTCTCTCCCTCTCTCCTCAACACCGTTGACCACCTCCATCTCCTCTTCTTCTTGCTGCCTTCAAGAGAAGAAAACTGAACCAGAAGCTGCCTTGCATTGAGCCACCGCTGAAGCCGCCGGTTCAACCGCATGCCACCGCTGCTGCTCCGCACCTCACCACACACGCCTCCGCCTAGTCTCGCCTGCCCCGACATCTCAGCCGTTGTTCCGTGTCTTGTGGAGCTCAACTGGAGCCGTCCCGCCCTCGTTCAGCCACCGTGAAGCACCAGCGATGGCCGCCGGGTGCTCATGCTGCCTCCGCCGGTCTTGTTTGTCTAAACCAGCCCCATTTCCTTTGTTTTATAGCCAAGAACATGAGCAAAAGTTGTGGGTTTCTAGCAGCTTGTTAGGCCTGTTTTGGGCCCGCTTTCCAATCCCAAAAGCTAGGCCCGCTTTGGAGAGAATCGAGCCAGGTTGCGTCCTCGACGATTTGAGTCGATTGGATCACTGAACAAGTGAGTTTAACTAACTAATCCTCGCTTAGTAGGTTAATCACGCTTAGGGTTGATTAGTTTAGGCTAAGATGGATTATGTGGTTAGATTAGATTAGATTAGTGAATTTAACTAATTGTCAATGCATGTTAGGTGGATAGTTAGTGCAATTAGCAAGTAAATAGACTATAGTATTTATTTAATGAGTCTCGGAAATTTTCTGGGTTCGTTTCGGCATCTAATTAGGCATTACAGGCATAAATTGGATTTATTGCATTTATTTAATATATTTTGTAATTAATTAATTAATTAATTAATTTTCGAAAATTAGACTGGGATGGTTGGTGACTAGAAAATTACGCTGATTGCAGTGGTGTGATCTGTTTATTTAATTGAGTTTTAAATTGTACTAATTGTGATTTAATTGTGAAATTAGGCACTTATCTTTAAATTAATTAATTTTAATAATTAGTTGGATTTTTACTTGGTGTAGGTTTACAGCACCAACAATATATTTCTAGACTGCTGAAGCTAGTGGGAAGTTAAATTTTGAAATTATGGCGTTTTGGCTAAAGCCGACTGTATATCCACATACGGCTATTTTTATCAAGAATGATAAAAATGAGAAATTGGCTATATGATTGGAGTTGTATACTACTTTGGCCTGGGGGCTCTAATTTATCAGCTTTGGACGAGCATACATATTATACTATGTTGGCTTGAGGGCCCTAATCTATCAACTTTGGGTGATCATATATACAGTATACTATATTATCAACTTTGGGCGAGTTATACTATCTAATTTTTAGCTTTGGGTGAGCAGTTTTGAATTAATAGGACCTTATAGATAGTATTGAATGTACCGACTAGGGGAAGGTTATGGTGACATGTAATCGACTAAGTCGATTGATCGATGATTCGATATGAGTGAATAACTATTTGAATTATATTTTCTGACAGGAAGGAATTGAGGCCAAGGTAAGTCCTCTGACCCGTGGTGTGCTTAGATAGCCCTTAGGGTGTATTTTCTTCTTAATCGAGTCTTAGGGGGTAAAACTCGCTGAGACGTCGTCTCACCCCATTGTAGAATAACATTTCAGGTCCATAGATGGCAGCACCTCCACCTCCTCCCAAGCATTTTGGTTATACCGGAGGAAATCACTGAGATATGTCATCACATTCCAATACACCATCACCCTGAAGGCTTGGAATATGTACTTGTGAAATCCACCATTTGGGTTGATGTGGGTGAACCCCAAAAGGTGCCCCACAAATACCGGTCGTGATATCGCCATTACAATGACGGATGAAGGGTAGGCTCGATACCGGAATCTAATGTACCTTTGTATATTTTAAAGGTAGCATTCGGGAAGAGGACAGCAAATCCAAAGGGTGGATCGGTGGTTAATGTGAAGGATCTCAAGCTCGAGGGCAATTCTGACTCTCTGGTGTACTTAGCAGTGGACTCCAGCTGGAGCATGGAGGAAGGTGAGATTGTCGAGGAGGACCTGGAGGAGGACTCAGAGGAGGATCTATGAGAGGATTGAAACCCCACTCCTGTTTGCAAGACCTATGTACTGAACTAGCTTGAGTAGAACCTAACCTGTTAGTGTACTGTATGTATATATGACTTAGTTGTTATATATGTATATAAGTGTGATGGTTTTTCAAGTTCGAGATTTTTAGTCCTACTCTCATATCCCATTATTTTATTGTTTGTGGATTTTATATCTGCTTCCCCATGCATATTTAAAATGAACAGGGTCGGTAATGCGTCCTAGGATGTCGCTATTTAATCAACCAGTGAGGGATGGGCGCGTGCCCGAGGATCAGGGCGTAACATCCCTGTTTAAGTGGTATCATAGCAATGGTTTAGAGATTGGATTGATAAGATGTGATGGTTTATGGGATAGTAGTAGGAAAAGCCTTTAAATTCATGTTGGTGCATATATGTGGTAGTTGATTGGTAGAATTGCTTGTTATTTGAATCACTCTGTTTCTAATTCGGTGTGGAATTGGAAGCAAGCTTCAGTAGAGAAGGCTGAGCCATGAGTGATTAGGAGCCAAGAACATCTAGCAAGAGGACCGTTAGGGCCAAATGGGTTTGGTACTCGAGGAAGCCGAAGTCGAGCGCCAGCACAGGCTAGTGCGAGTGGAGTGGCACCACCTCCTGTTGGTGCCGGGGTAGCAGCCCCTAGTGATCATAGAATTGAGGGGATCATGCAGGCGCTAGAAGCCATGAGAGATGTGATGGCACAGTAGGCACATAATTAAGCTGCTGTTGCTGCTGCCGTAGCTGCTGCACTTGCCACCACACCTGTTGCCGTACCTATTGCCGCACCTGCAGAGATTCAACCTGAGAACATAGTGGTGTAGAGAGAGAGAGAGAGAGAGACCGATGCACAAGTTGGTGGAGCAATTTTTTAAACTGAGCCCGCCGAGATTCACAGGTACCGGAGACCCCGAGGCTGCGTCCCTGTAGATACAAGATATGGAGAAGGCTTTTGCACTCCTAATGTGCAATGAGGCAAAGAAGGTGACCTTGGCAGTATATTAGTAGCAAGGCAATGTTAACACCTGGTAGAGAGCCGTTAAAGAGACAGTGTTTCTAGAAAAAGTGGTCCCACTGTGGGATGCATTCCTCTAGGTGTTCAATGAACAGTACTTCTCGAGGAATGCTAGAGAGCAGAAGATAGAATAATTTCTACGACTTCGTTAGGGGTCAATGACTGTTGACTAATATGGGGTCAAATTTGTGGAGCTTTCTCAGTATGCTCCGAGGCTGATTGAAGACCCTGAGGAAAAGGCTCGAAGGTTTAAGAATGGCCTTCGACAAGAGTTAAAGCAATCGTTGGTGCCGTTCAACTTGGTCGATTACTGAGAAATCTATTGTTGAACACAGCTACTTGAAAGGAGCTTGAATGAACAAGTCGTCTCATCTGGATCGAGGTTTACTTTGCATCGAGAAGGAATCTGTCATGGGAAGAGACCCATGTCTGGAGGAAGATTCCAGGTTCTGCCCAACAGGAATGGTGGAATCGAAAAATCAGGGTCGAGTTAGAATGTCATGTGTCGCTTCTATGGAAGGCGACACGGTACAATGCCATGTCCTCGAAGGCCGAGTGTTTGTTTTGGATGTGGCCAACAGGGCCACATGATCAAAGATTGTCCTAATAGACTAAGAGGACAACCACAGTTGCTGCCACTGCAGATGGGTCAGATCAGAGGGTATGCGCCTCAAAGCGCGCCGCAAGGAGGACAACTTAGACCCCCAGCTCAAGGCACTATGTATGCCATCACACAAGGTTAGGCAGAGGCTGTGCTTGACGTGATCACATGTATGGTTTCGCTGAATGACCATCCTGCTTATGCTTCATTCGACTCAGGAGCAACCCATTCCTTTATTAGCGAGCAATATGTTAAGTCGATAGGAGTCGGTCCTATGTTATTGGAGTCGGCAATTAGTATATCCACACCATTGAAGGATAAAGTGATAGCTGCTTTGGATTGTTCTGGTTGCAAGTTAGTGATTGGTGAGTGAGAGAGGAAAATAGACTTGTTAGTCTTAGCCATGTATGACTTCGATTTTATAAATGGCATGGATTGGCTCACCAAGCAATGAGCTAAGAGGACTGCAATCGCAAAGCGATTTAGTTTAACTCGTTAGAGGGTGAGAGCTTCGAGTTTGTCGAAAATCGAGGAGGACCCTCGATTATCTTGATCTTGTCGCCAAAGGCAACTCGTTTGTTAGACGAGGGTTGTCAAGGTTATTTGGCAACCTTCGTGGATACGACAGTTGGGGAGTTGAAGATGGAAGACATTGCTATGGTACAAGAATTTCCAAATGTTTTTCCAAAGGAATTGACAGGATTACCGCCAAAGAGAGAAATTGAGTTCGTAATTGAGCTAGCACCTGGGACAGAGCCAATCTTTAAGGCTCTTTACCGAATGACGTTATCTGAGTTGAAGGAACTGAAGGTGCAGATGCAAGAGTTATTGGATAAGTGATTCATTTGTCCCAGTGCATCACTTTGGAGAGCACTAGTTCTGTTTGTGAAGAAGAAAGATGGTTCGTTACTCCTGTGCATCGACTATCAGCAACTCAATCAGATAACGATCAAGAACAAGTATCCACTCCCGAGAATCGATGATTTGTTTGATCAAATGCAAGGAGCATCGATATTTTCGAAGATCGACTTGAGGACATGATATCATCAGCTGAGAAGTAGGAAGGAGGACATTTCTAAGTCAGCATTTCGTACTCGATATGGTTATTACGAGTTCACAGTGATGCCATTCGGGTTGACGAATGCTTCAGCTACCTTCATGGATTTGATGAATCGAATATTCAAAGAATATCTAGATCAGTTTGTGATCGTGTTTATCGATGATATTCTGGTGTATTCAAGAAGTGATGAAGAGCATGAGAGTCATATGAGATTAGTGCGTTAGACACTGAGAGTCCATCAGTTGTACGCCAAGTTCAGCAAGTGTGAGTTTTGATTGACTCGTATTGCTTTCTTGGGTCATGTGATTTCAGGCAAAATAATCTCTGTGGACCCATCTAAGATTGAAGTAGTGATCAACTGGTCGAAACCGACTACCGTGATAGAGATTAGAAGTTTCCTGGGTCTGGTAGGTTATTACAGACGGTTTATGGAACGGTTTTTAGCCTTAGCATCGCCGTTGACTAAAACTCCTGAAGAAAGAAAAAAAATTAGTGTGAATAGACAAGTGCGAGAGTAGTTTTCAAGAACTGAAGTAAAAGCTGACTACCACACATGTGCTGACCATTCCATATAGTCTTGGAGGATTCGAGATTTATAGTGATGCGTCGTTCAGAGGATTGGGTTGTGTGCTGATGCAACATGGCCGAGTTGTTGCATACACCTCTCGTCAGTTGAGGCCTCATGAACAGAACTATTCGACGCATGACTTAGAGCTCATGGCGATTATCTTTGCCCTAAAGATTTGGAGACACTATTTGTGCGGAGAAAAATTCCAGATCGTCACGGACCATCAAAGTCTTAAGTACATGTTCTCTCAAAAGGAGTTGAACATGAGACAGCGACGATGGATGGAATTGCTGAAGGACTACGATTGTGATATCCTATATCACCTCGAAAAGGTGAACAAGGTCGCCGATACTTTGAGTCGAAAGTCTTTAGTTGCTCATATTTTGATTAAAGAGTGGAACCTAATTGAGAGAGCTCGAAATTCGATATTCAAGTTTGATGTATGCTACCTTTTGAGTCTTATGGCCATCCTCAAAATTGAACTGGATATCTAGATCATAATCAAGCTACTCCAACCAACAAATCCAAATGTGCAAAAGATTCTACAGGAGGACACTAAGAAACGAAAAACTAACTTTCAAATTTCTGATGAAGTAACACTGAGGTTCCGAGGACATTTGGCTGTATCTGATGATGTGGAGTTTAGAGAGGATATCTTATCAAAAGCATATCATAGCAGTTATAACATTCATCCTAGTAGTACTAAGATGTATCGGAGTTTGCGTCAACACTATTAGTGGTCAGGTATAAAGGTGGACATCGCCATGCATGTCGCCAAGTGTTTGACATGTCAGTAGGTGAAAGCTTAGTCTTGTAAGCCGGGAAGACTTCTGCAACTTCTCAATATTCCAAAATGGAAATGGGAGCATATCACGATAGATTTCGTGACTAGACTACCAAGGAGTCAGAGAGGAAATAATTTGATTTGGGTAGTGGTTGATAGACTGACAAAGTCGACCCACGTTATTGTAGTTCGAAAGGACCTCAATTTGGATAGACACACAGATTTGTATGTGCATCAGGTAGTTCGTCTACATAGAGTGCCAGTGACAATTACTTTAGATCGAGACCCGAGATATACCGCCGCTTTTTGGAAGAGCTTACAAAGTGCCTTAGGTACTAAGTTAATATAATACGGCATATCATCATCAGACAGATGGCTAGTTTGAGAGGACAATTCAAACCCTCGAAGACATGTTGTGAGCTTGTGTACTAGACTTCCAAGGAAGTTGGGAAGAACAACTACACTTGGTGAAATTTGCCTACAACAACAGTTATCAATAGAGCATATAGATGGCTTCATTCGAAACGTTATATGGTCGAGTGTGCAAGACACCAGTATGTTGGGATAAAGTTAGGGAAAAAAAGATTATAGGCCATACAAAGCGTTGTATGGCCGAATGTCCAGGACACTAGTGTGTTGGGATGAAGTTGGGGAAATAAAGATTACAAGCTATACAAAGCGTTGTATGGTTGGGTGTGCAGTACACCAATGTGTTGGGATGAAGTTGGGAAAAGAAAGATTATAATTTAATCTAAAAAGATCGTTTTAGCCTGGTATTTCATATTTTGGCCATATAGGAGAAATAAAATATTTTTAAAAAATCATGTCAATATTTTTCGTTAACTTAATTGACTGGAGTTAATGAAAGAAATTGATTGTAATCAATTTGATTAATTTTAAAGTATTTTTGCACTTTTTATAAATTTTAGAATTCAGTAGTCTATTAGTTATAAATTTTAGAAATTCCGCACCACATATCCTTAGAATTTGTTTTCATTTTTTCGGGGGCATGCTAAATTTCCAGTTCTGCCCTCTAAGATCTCCGGGATATTCTACCCTACTGCTAAACAGTTTCTCTTCCCCCCCCCCCCCCCAAAAAAAAAAAAAAAAAAACTTGCTCGTTCTGGAGCTAACGTTTTGTTTCTCTCCAATTACTGCGGGGCGCCATCAAGAGCACCAGAAAACAACTCGAAACTAAAACCCTAATTGAGCTCACGAACGACGAAGTGAGACCTAGTCGAAGCACCTGCGGGTGAAGAAGATGGGGACTCTGGGGAGAGCGATTTACACTGTCGGGTTCTGGGTTCGGGAAACAGGCCAAGCCCTCGATCGCCTCGGCTGTCGCCTCCAGGGCAATTACTACTTCCAGGAGCAGTGTAAGTCGCTCTCCTTCGATGATTAGATCTCCTATGTTCTTCTCTATGATTCGGTCGGAATACCTCTCGTGTGATGCGTAATGATGCGTTAGGTCTAGAGAAATGCAACTGGGTTGGATTGTTTTCCTCTCACTCTTGCCTATCGCTTGTTTAATGTGGCCAGTTTTTGTTCTTCGCATGATTGCTACGATTCTAGCCTGGTCCCTCGGCGACTGATTCGTCAAGTTCTGGGAGCTTTATTTCGTTTTTATTGTCGTCACTGTTAACTTCGACTTCAGCGTGATGCTTCTGTTCATAGTTGTAGATTTTCTGTGATTGTTTGTAACTGCAATTTGTTGGAATCGCCAACCTATGCCGTAATATTGTAGGGTGCTGTTTTTAATTAGGTCTTCTTAGGGAAAACAGTTGAATTGAACAGTGTTCTTTTACTTGTTACTAGAGACCAGTCGTCTGTAGTGTATGTTGGCCATCTAAGATTCTTCTTTGCAATTTTTATGATCCTAGCCCTGTTTCTTGGAGCCCGGTACTGGCTTCTCTTGTTAAGATTGTCCTAAGGTGTAATAATTAGTCAATTCTTATGGGAAGAAGGGATTCTTTGGCAAAATGATGGTTTCAATAAAAGTCTTCTTCTCTTTCAAATCCTGTGAATTTGATGTGATTGCAAAGTGATTTTAAATTTAGTTAACTTTCAAAGAACATGATCAGTGGTTGTACCTTTGTAAACAGTTAAACAGTTATCTTTGTGGGCATTGTTATTTAATATTATGTGAGATCAGAATGTTTTAGAGGGTGAACTTTCTTGATGCATAATTTGTTGAATTTATGATTCAACATTTTAGGCTGCTCTTTTGGGGACAGAATCTACTGCTCTTTTATCTGTCAGACATGGGGAATGCCCTTTATAGAACTTGATCATCATGTTTGGGACAGTTTTGAAGGAACCTAGCCAACCTTTGATATCACAAGTGTCCAGTCAGCTGTAGAGTTCTTAACCGTGAAGTTTGATTTTGACCATTTTGTTGATGATGCAACATGCTTAATCTATAATTTCAGATAGTTTACCATTGTGCATGCTGAAAATTCTGTGGATTAATGTTCTCTGATGACTTTATGCTGGGGACAGTGCTGAGCATTCATTCCATCTTATTTTTTCTGTTGCTGTATCTATAGTAGCCCTATATTGTGAACTCATGAATAAAAGCCTTATTGGCATTTGGTTCTTATTCTCTCCTACAAAATGAGCTTACATGGTAATACATCTTTCAGTGTCGAGGCACCGAACTCTTATGAATATATTTGATAAGGCTCCTGTGGTAGATAAAGATGCATTTGTGGCCCCGAGTGCCTCTATTATTGGAGATGTGCAAGTTGGGCGAGGATCATCTATCTGGTATGGCTGCGTTTTGAGAGGTAGGAATAATTAAGCCCTACTACTTGTGATTTCTTCTACTTCTCTTCAAATGTTTGATTCTGAATTCAATTATGCGACCGATTGTGAAGAGCCTTGTTGCCTTTTTTTTCTTGGTTGTCCTCAAATAATTATTTGCATTCCGGCATTTGATACACAACTTCTTTACAGTCATTCTCACTGTCGGTATCAGATTACAATTTCACTGAGTTTCGACTTTTTAGCCTTGACAAAGCACATAGGCTGTTTAGGTCTTTTGATTATTTGAAGAATGTGTGGCTGATAAAATCATTCGAGTTCTAATTATCTAGATTAGTGGATTTGGACCTCAGATGACTTCCTAATATTTGTGAGACTATCCATTCTGGTCAGATGAGCTCAATCAACCATGTTCCTTGTCAGCAAGTAAATTTAGGATGGGGAACAGGTAGTTTTTAGACATTGTAAAGCTCATCATATGATGATCAAAGGAAGAGAACAAAAACTGGGTTTGGGGGTGCAAGGTGATTTTGGGAAAGCTCATCCTGGCCGGTGGAAATTCGTCTTGGAGTTGGATGAAGTGGGTGAGGCGGTTTTCTTAGAGAAATTTATTTGATGTAATTTCCTTCAACTGAAATATCATATCCAGTAAGGTTTTGGAGTTCTGCTGGTAGTTCAATGACTTAAATCTGTGGTGATGATGGATTAAATGGTAAATTACTGCAAAAAGAGGAATTGATTTGAAACAATTTATACACAAGACCTTTCAGTTGAATGTCAATTTAAATATGAGATCTGGATTATATGTGATTGAAGTTACATGAATCTCCATGTCATTATTGTATCTCCAAATCATGCTCAAGAACCCTCATAACGAGTAACTGGAGCTTAAGCAACTGAGATATGGATCCTGAGTGGAGGAAAGATAGTGGACTATATTAAAACGAAGAAGCTTGACCAGTGATGTTGTTTGGGTCTCCTCGAAATGAGTTCATTTACCTCTTTAGTTCCCATGGTCATGCTTCCAACATCTCCATGAATACCTCCCTAGAGCTCTTCTTTTGGTGGTTTTCTGGGGTAACTGAAGTTTTTAAGCCTATACTGCACAAGTAGGGGTTGTCCAGAATATGGTTGTAGCATTTAATATCTAGGACTTAATTTGCGCTGTGTTCTTAATAAGTTTGTCTAATGAGGATTTAGAATTTTTTTAATCTCCTGAGGTTCAATCCTTGCAATTCCTGGTTCTTCAGGTGATGTAAACAGCATCAGTGTTGGATCTGGAACTAATATACAGGACAACTCTCTTGTGCATGTGGCAAAGTCTAATCTTAGTGGAAAGGTTCTGCCAACTATCATTGGGGACAATGTCACCGTAGGTGAGTTGTGCTGTAGTTTGTGCATGTGAAGGATTTTTAGTTGTCCCAATTCTTATCTTATTGTGGTGAGTAAATTGGGTCTGCGCAGGTCATAGTGCAGTTTTACATGGTTGTACTGTTGAGGATGAGGCTTTTGTTGGTATGGGAGCTACACTTTTAGATGGAGTTGTTGTGGAGAAACATGGAATGGTTGCTGGTGGAGCACTTGTGAGACAGAACACCAGGATTCCAGCTGGGGAGGTATGCTCCACTCTCTCTGTCAATTTTTAACTTGCTCTGTTTGTGGTCGTTGTCTGATCTACCCAGGGATCAATTTATGACAATATTTATAGGGTAAGCAGATTGGTTGTTTATACTATCAGCATAGACAAGGTTCGAAGGTTCTGTCAATCCTGCAGGATTTGGAGAGCCTGAATGACCTAGAATTTGTATATTACTGTGCATGCTATGTGCTGCATGTAGCTGTAGACAAACCATGTTTAAGAGAGCATTGTTTGCCTCTTGCTTTGCTTGTAAGACACAGGATTTTCCTGTTTGTAATCTTGTTGTGGCTGGGAGTGGGAGCCGGGACAACTGATCTGAGCTAGGAGTCTTTGTGTTATGATGCGATGTGCCCTTAAATACATATGGCATCTTTTTACATGACAGAAGAACTGTCTTGTCATCTTTCAAATTCAGGACTATTTTGGTTTGGAAGTGGTGGATTGGATTTTGTCTATGGACTCCAAGTATGTCGTCCTAAAAACATGGGATTGAGAACAATTATTCCATGTATCTTAGTAATTATTTTATAAAAGGAATAACATTTGGGAAATATAGTGATCTCCCTTATTTTATATACTGAAGCTTTTTTTATCTGCTATATATGTAAGCTGTTAGTAACTTCAGTCTCGATTCTTTTTTAACAGGTGTGGGGTGGAAACCCTGCCAAATTCTTGAGAAAGCTCACTGAAGAAGAAGTAGCCTTTATCACTCAGTCTGCCACCAATTATTCCAACCTTGCACAGGTACATTCAGCTGAGAACGCAAAGCCTTTTGACGAGATCGAGTTTGAGAAGGTGCTTCGCAAGAAGTTTGCTCGTCGTGATGAAGAGTATGACTCAATGCTGGGTGTTGTACGTGAAACTCCCCCAGAGCTTATTCTTCCAGACAATGTCCTACCCGGTAAGGCACCTAAGGATCTACAAAAGTGAGATCTTTGTAAGTCCTTTCTTTGGATCAAATCATGAGTTTTATGTGCAAGCACATGGATGAAAGATCATTTCTTTTGCAATAAGTACCGGACACATGCCGGTGTTGCATTTATGAGTTCAATCTCTTACAAGATGCTCATCATGTGGATTTTAGAGAAAGTAATTTTGCTTCCGGTGAAATTAATGCCATGTAGCTTCATGTATGTTGATCTTTTGAGCTGCTTGCACCCTGGATGTCCTCAAGATTTGTTGTACTCTAAATTTCTTTTCTTTTTGGGAATGGCTTGAGAACTCTTTGTTGGTATGATGTGTTCTACCATAATCGGTATTCCTACTTATTTTCTCACTTTTCATAGCCTTCAGACGTTGTAAATCTGGAAACACCAATAATTGATCAGAGGGATGAAAATACACAAGCACGGGCAGGCTCAAGTTATCCCCGACAGTAGCTGAGAATTCGGTCATTATTCCTCGCTCTTCTTTTAGATGGTTGATGTCTTCGAAGTCTTAAGGGGAGTAGGGCTGGTGAAAACTTTGCCCCAAGGTTAAGCAGGTAAATAAATTGAATGGCTCACCTAAACTATAGTTGAAGGTGTGTTTAGGGATCTAATTTACGAGGCAAATGGGCGGAAACCAAAAGAAAAAAGGAAAATGGAAGGGAAAGAAACTGAGTGCCTAGATAGCATTCAAATTCATTATGCCCTGCGCAAAGAAGTATAGTGTCCGTTTGCTTTTGAGGAATTTCCAACTTTTTCACTTTTATTCTCATTTGAAATGAAAAGCACATCATGAGGCCTTGTTTGGTTAGAGTTTGAAAAATGATCCTCGGATGAATAAGCAATTTCAGTTTTTAGCTGCTAGAATGATAACACGGTCTTTGTATTTTTTCTAATATATCTTTACCATACCTTGGTTTCCATATTGTGCGCCCCAAAAAGCAGGTCACCGCATCTACCTTTTCTCATTCATTTGAGCTTTGGTGATGACTCTCGATTCCAAAATTTAGAGGGATTAGATTGTTAGAGTATTTAAATATTAAAGGTAGTATTAATTTAATTTTGGTTTTTAGAATAATTAACAGTGATCCTATAAAATTTTAAGTAGACAAGGCTTGTTGCATCACCCAAACCTCAAATTGACTCTAGCAATGGTTGGCAAGCTGTACGGCACCGGGAAATTTTGCGGAGCTCACAGCTTAGCTCTGGAAGACTGAAGAGTCCTTTCAAATGCTCCCGCCATATGTCTCGTGAAATAGGGTACTTGTAGATTCTTTATTTCATCGGGTACCGGATGACATACGCACGTTAAATGGTAACATAATCAAACATGATTTTACAAACTTCAAACCAAAAGGGAATTTTCAAGTCACAGGTGTTAAAAGGACTACTGGGAAGCTGCTTTTCTAACGAAGAAGAGAACAATATGAAGAAAAAAGGAATTTCTCTATATGTTTATCAAAGAAAGATGTTTCCATAACGCTAAATTTTTAAGTAAAATAAGCATCAATATTTTCAAGTCAAGGGGAAACTTTTATTTATAAATAGAGCGTATTTTAAATGTAATCTTAGCAGTAGGAGGATGAGGTCCAAATGACGAATTAATCTCTGAACGGTGAATTATAAAGACAAACCAAACATGTCAAAATTCGTTTCCGTTATGCAAAACATGTATATGAGAAGATAGAAAATGACTAAGCAGAATTATTTTCATTTTCATGAAAAAGGAACATTTAAAGCACTATTCAAATCAAACAAGCCCTAAATTGAGTAATAAGGTCTCAACAGCAGAATTTGGTGGGTTTAAAGGGAGTTCTTTTTTCTGAGACAACCCTTTTGGCTTCTCTGAGTCTCCGGTTAACAAGTAAATTTGGCTAGGACCAGGAGTTGTATCGTTCGAGACTCCAAATTGATTCTCTATATCTCGAAATCAAATTATTCCTACACATGGTATTAATAGTGAATGTTCGGGCTATTCAATATTTACTAATGCACTATGAGGATCTTATTCATTGTCCTATATTTTAGGAATAATACAACGGAAATTCCTAGCTATTACGTGAGTGATATGAGTGCTCTAAACAGAGACCAAAAACCCTCAATTTTCTGCTGTGTACCAATTAAACTCTACAGTTAAAATTCAATTAAAAAAAAACTAAATATTTTTATCCTTTTTGCCCTTCATGATCTAAATATTTACAGATTTTCCATTTAGGCTACATTTTCTTCAAAAAAGTTAGTTTTTTTTTTTTTTTTTTTTTTTCATTATTTCTGTGTACGAAGAGCTAGATTAATATTTTCATTGAATAAAAATGAACCGAACATATCTTCTCCCTTGTGTTATAACTAAACTTAGTGGGGTTGCAAAGCGGAGTCCGCTCTTTAAAGAAAATTCTTTGCTAGAGATTGGGAACTACGTTGTTACAATAGAAGGAAGAAGTGCTCTTACCGACGAGGTGGCCATATTGGTCAATTAAAAGCTTGATGCTATAGAAAGAGAAAATAGCTTAAAGAAGTCCAGGGGAGCTTTAAGTCAAGGCCTTAACGAAGAAGGGCTCGGTTGGGAAGGTCCAAAAGTCTTGATCTCTCTCCGTTTTGGCGTCTCGCTGTCGACGGAAGGTTGAAACGACTTTCAGTTTTCGCCACCAAATTTTAACGACGGTTGGGCAGGAGATGTTGTTTGACACCCATAGCAATCGCATCACCGAAACGATCGAGCATTTTTCCAATGCCCTGTTTCTTTACATTTGCGATTTGGGCTTCCTAGCCCAAGATATGCCATCAACAAGGCCATCTAAGATAGAACACGAAATTTTATAGGATCATGTATTCAAGATTGGCGAGCCCATCAATACAGCACCAATCGCATGCTAAAAGTCCATACTTGTCCATAATAAGCGAGATACACACTACTTTGGCAAGCGACTGCAAACTCGTGGGGTGTTTACGTAAGCATTGAACATATGCGCAAGGTAATTTTGGCCTCTTATGGGTGTTCAAAGCGCCATTTTTACAACAGCATTGAACAAATACACGAGGTAATTTTGGCCTTTTATGGGTGCTTACAAAAGTGCTAAACCTGATCGGAAGAAATTTCTTCCAACCATATGTCTGATTCTGACTAGTGAATAACAAATTATACACATTACCCACTTGCAAACATAACTTAAAATAAATGTGAATGACATCCATGTTTGCAACTGTTAATTACAAGAGATTTAATCACCATCAAAGAGATTTGATGGTGATATCCACGTAAAACAAATCAAGACTTTTTACTCGAGATGAAGAGAGTATCAAAAGGAATAAGCGCGGGCTTGTCATTGGTGGCGGAGGCAGCTGTAGCTGCGGGAGCCGAGAGCTAGGAGGCGAAACTCGAAGTCGAGAGCAGCCTCCTTGCAAATCCAAGCCTCAGCGCCATTTCTCGACGGAACAGTTTGATAGACACAGTGCCGCGTGATGGCAACAATGACGGGCGACGACCAACGACGATGCTAATGGAGCAAGGTGATAAACCCTAAAACCTTGAGAACTAGTTGGGGTTTGAGAGGCCGAAGGGATGTCACTTCAGGGGAGGTTAAGTATCTAGTGGATTCGGGGGGCTTTCGTGGGCTTTTTTGAAGCCCATACTTTCACCAAACAAACCTACCAAACAAGTTATCTTACCAAACAAGCTTATTAAACAACACATAGTACCATGCATAATAAGTTCATTAACCATCTTAGACAGTTCCTCCCATATTTTTAGGAGCTTCCAACTTCAAGTTGGGCATCTGGTCTCAAATCAGACATCCCACACTTTCAAGGGCTTCTTGGCTCAACTAAGGTATCCAGCCATCAAGCTAAGTATCACATAGTTCTAGGGGCTTCCCATACTTTCGGGGGTCTCCTAGGCTTCCAGGCTCAATCAAGGCATTTGGCCATGTCACGACCCTAACTAAATCCCAGGGTCACGAGCAGCAAGGGTTATTTTCTTGCGATGTCCCAGGCTCGTCGTGGTCTTGATTCTTTTAATCTTATTATCATGCACATGCGGAATGAATGAACAACTCCTTGAACAAACAACAGCTGGAAGACTGGGACATACATCACACAAAACACACTGATTAATATTATAATAAGACTTTTACAAGCCCTTTCTCTATGGGTCCTCTTTTCTTTTAACATCATAGTACAAATTTTCCACGTATGCCAAGGGAAATCCTATCTCTTCTAGCATGACTGCAGCTCCAAAGATTGACATGAGATTTCCATATCTACAAAACTGAAAGATGAGGGTGAGTTTTGGGGAAACTCAGTAAGTAAAATTCCTAGTTTTCTACTAATAAAGCATCTCATCATTAAAGCCTAATAAGTACAACACTTGCAAACAATGTCGATGACAGATCAATTAAGCTATTTCACCAAACAAGCTTATCAACATCACATAGTAACATATTCAATAAGTTCATTAACCGTATAAACGGTTCTTCCCATACTTTCAAGGGCTTCTAGCCGCGGGCTAGGCATCTGACCTTAGGCCAGGCATCCCATACTCTCAAGGGCTTCCCATACTTTTAGGTGCTTTTTGGCTCAACCAGGACATCCGGCCATCAAGCTAGGCATCCCATGCTTTCAGAGGCTTCCCATACTTTTAGGGGCTTCCTTGCTTAACTAGGGCATTCGGCCATCAAGCCAGGCATCGTATACTTTTAAGGGCTTCCTGGCTCAACTAGGGCATCCCGTTCAATGAACGAGGCATCACCACCAATGCTGTGTAATGACAGGCACTTTACCTCTTTAAGTGCACACGCATAAGTGCATCGCACAAGTTAGTTCTTATATTTTCTCTTAGTCAACACATGCATGGCCCGAAAGAGTGCTCATCCATTCATATGTGTCATGAATTCTCATACTAATACATATGTCAGGAACGATCTTTGATATGTAACTTGAATCAATCACTTAGCACCGATCCCCGCACCAGACAAGGCTCAGAGACGGCATGCCTCAATGCCAAACCAAGACCTTTTCGGGTTGGGTACACCTCGCTTTAGTGATGATCCCAAGGTTGACGGACCTCGGCTCCATCCCGATGTGAATGCACATGTATCGAGAATGACCCTCGGCTCGTAGTTTGATCCAACGCCAAGCACAAAGTCCCCACGTCCACTTGGACTATATAAATCGGCATGCTTAGTGCCTTACTAAGATCTCGTGGATTTCAGCGATCTTCGTACTAATCAAGGCATAATATCGACACGCCTCAATGTCGACTTAGGACCTTGCAGCCTTAGGCAACCCCTGCACCAAGCAAGACTTAAACCCAGCATCCTATTTATGCCAAAACCAAGGCCTTATGATTTGGGCCAACTTGTCTTGCGATGAGCTCAATCTGAATGAATCTTGACCTCAATCTAGGCGTGAATAACTCAAGCACACATTCAAGCACAAACATGAGTAAGACCATACAAAAGATCTAACATCCTACCCACGGCTTAACAGGTGAGCACCTAATTAGGCTCGACAATGGAGACTACCACCCTAGAGGAGACATAGGGATCTTACTTACCTTGGTGAATCTTGAAGACCAACTTAGATTAGCTTGAGGGATTGAGGATGCAAGGCCGAGAGAAAGGAGAAGGAGGAGGGGGCGTCCATGGAGAAGGAGGAAGGAGGAAATGAGAGGCAAGGTGAAGAAATGAAGAGGGCTCCTCTTATTTTAATAGTCCCTTGGCGCCATCATTACTAAGCCAAGCGGTCCAATCTTAAGTTTCCAAGTGTCCCGCTAGAATACCTAGGTGGCAAGCCTAAGTCGCAAAGTGTCGAGCCTATTTTAAAAGTTGACATACCTAATGACCTAATGTAATTATTGGAAGCTTACTTATTTCATTCCTATTGACCATTTATGCAATACTATCATGACTTGGCCTACTTGTTCTCTAAAGAAAATCTTATGGTAATGATGATCATACATTTCTTGGACACCTAAGCTTATGAGTCACCAACTTCTTCTCCAAGACAAAACTATAGCCATCATTACCAAATCTTCGGATGGACACCTAGGCGGGATGACTCATCCTTGCATTTAATGAGGCATTCTAGAATCTCATATATATCTTCTTTTGATTGGTCTATTTGTCAAAGAGTCCCTTACCTAATTCCCAAGGTGAATCTTTAGTAATCATTACCAAATCTAGGAATATTTATCCAAAGTGGTGAGTCATCATTCTCATTAAATGAGGGAGTTCTAGAATCTTCTTCTATTTTGTCATTTTCTTCATCAAGAAGACGATCTAGAGAATTCTATCATCCAAGTTGGATTCGGGGGCTAGAGAAGGGATCATTAGGTACACATTGAAAAATCGAATCACGTACACCCAAGGTTTAGCCATTTCGTTTCATATTCACCCAAACCGTTCATTTGGACGATCGATCGACCAATATGATCTATTGTCCTTCGATTGGTTCGAGACCAATCCTAAGGCTACTCATGACTTAGCATAAGCCAAGGCACTCATGGACCTTAGAATTAGTGACGAATAGCCGGGTCTATCCCTGGGCTCATTCCAATTGGCACTCGATCCACCAGTAGGGTTCATGGTAGTTGCATTACCAATCCATGATTGGACATCACCAATTCAAGATTTTGTTTCTATCACTAAGAATTAAATAGAGAATGATGCATTTTTGGTTGGAAGGAAGTCACATTTGGTCAATTTGGATAGTTCATGTATTGGTGCATAACCAAGCGGAATCACCCACGACCAGAAACTGCGACCAGTCAAATCAACCTATGACCATCCACCGATCCAAAATCATCCTATGATCAATTCTCATGATAAAAAAGTTATCTTATGAGCTGGTGATCCTATTCCATTAGTATGGTCGATAGAAAATTCACGGCCGACACCTTGACCAATTTGTGACCAGTCGGTCGGTTGGTCGGTCAGTTGATCGGTTGATTGGACCATGATCGATTTTCGATTCCTTGTCGATCGAGCTGATCGATCCATAGCCAATGGCCTGTGATCGATCATTTTAGGACTTTATGGCTAATCCTTACGGGGTCATAATCGAGGATGTTATAGGCTAGGCTAGGTATCCCACACTTTCAAGAGTTTCCTGGCTCAACCAAGACATCCCATTCTCATGCATGAGGAAATGTTACCTATCATTCAGGTTAGGAGCATGCTCTTGGACCATCCCTCATTCTAACCCAATTTTATCCTCTTCGGGGCATGCTCCTAGACCATCTCCCTCAAGAATTTGCCCTTAACATAGCCAATACATGATTTGGCAATTTAACTTTCCTTTATGTGATCGTATGTCATATATCAAATAAGCTGGTTTTTAATCTTCCCTCTTAGCTAACATAGACAAGGCCCGATGGTGTGCTCATTCAAGTGCATATGTCATGGCCCTCATTATCATACTATACAATATGTCGAGCACGATTTTTGGCTCGTGCCTCAAATCGCATCCTTAGGTTGATCCCCGAACCAAGCAAGAGTAGGAATTGGCATGCTTTAATGTCGTACTAAGACTTCATGGGCTTGGACAATTCTTGTACCGAATGAGACTTAGAATTGACATGCCTCAATGCCTATCCAAGACTGATGTGAGAGCACCTGACTTAACTCTATTAGCCCACTCAGCACCATCATTGCTCATTCAAGCCAATATAGAATTTGGGCATAACATGCTTCAATGGATCAATACTCAAATTTCCAATTAAAGCAGTACTGAATTATTCTTACTGAAGTTATCGATATCAATGATTAATGAGTTACCAAAGTTGCCGATATTGATGATAAATGAGTTATCAAATTCTCGGTAGATATATTAGTCGCTAATTTCTCAATATGCTTTATTAGTTGCTGATCTCAAAGTTTATCAACAACATATCAATGGGAAGTCATTCTAAACAAGTTCCTTAGTTATTTGACGAAATCTTGGGATATTTATCTTTCAGTCAAAGTGGAAGCATGGATTTTGCAAGGCTAAAGAGTCAAGAATGCAAGTTCCCAAGTTATTAAATGCATCTCTATTTTCATAGGAGTCTTTATTTTTATATAAGTTTCAAGAGTCAAAGTTGTAAGTTCCTAGGTCTTTAATAACAGGCTAGTTTCCATAGCTATTTATTCCTATTCGATTTCCTAAGTTGTATTCCTCATATAAATAGAGGAAGCCTCTCAATTGTAAGTAGACTAGATTTGATGAATGAAAATACTTAAGATTTTCTCTGCGTGAGTGAATATCTTTGGAGAGTGGATAACTCCTATTTTGGTATGTTTATTCTTGGAGAGTATATTACTCCTCTATAATAAGTCAAGAAGCTCTTTATCCTTGGTTGGTGGATTTTCCTTTAGGCCCTGGTGGTGAGCTTCTCCTATTTCGAAGTCTTTTCACGGGTGGTTCGTCTATTAAGCCTTGGTGGTGAACTTCATTTATCCCGATTTTCATTTTCTATTGGTAGTGTATCCTTCAGATCTTGGTGAAATTGTAATCTATATTTTATTATGCAATTCATCCTTCGATATCCATCCCCATACACCCCATTCAATCATGCTCTTATATTTACCTATCGAAACCATCCTCATGAACACTATTTCCCAAACCACTTAACCACAAAAACCCTACATCCGAGAATCACTCACCCACGCATGCATTAAAAACCTTGCAACTTTGGGCAATCCTCGCGCCAAACAAGACTTAGAACCGGCATGCCTCAATGCCAATCGAAGACCTCGCGGTCTTGGGTGATGCCCACACCTAACGAGACTTGGAACTGACATGCCTCAATACCAATCCAAGATGTCATGGCTTAGGTCATCACGACTTGACATTGATTCTAAGCCGAGCGAAACTTGACCTCATCTTGGGACGTGAATGCATTCAAGCATGCAAACATGAGTAAACCATACAAAAGAACATTACAACATACATATGGCTTACATGGGTGAGCACACAACTAAACTCAACGACGTAGCCTATTGCCCTAGCAAAGAGTTAGAAATTCTACTTACATACAAAGACATGTGCACAAACTAAGCCTAAATGAGAGTGCAACCAAGTCCGAGCAACGTAACTCACGACTTGAACCGGCATGCCTCAATGCCGGTCTAAGGCCGAGCAAAACCCGTTCGAGACTTGGAGTGTGATTTAGCTTAGGAAAGTAAATAAGTGAGCAATCAATCATCAACGCACATAAAACTAAGCACAAGTGTGTACACAATTAAACTCGACAATGTAGGCTATCGCCCTAGCCAAGAGTAGAAAGTCTACTTATCTTCGATGAACTAAGTATGGTTTTGCCAAGAGTTGACCGTCCAGTGATATGGTGGCATAGTGAGGGCATGAGCGTGAGAGTGAGATCGAGCGAAAGAAGCGGCATGAGAGGCTGGGGGAGTAAGAGAGATGAAGAGAGAGCGGCGTGTGAGAGAGGGATAGGAAAATGAAGGGAGATGCCTCTAGTTATAGGCAAATCCCTCATGAGTTTTCTAAGTGAACCAATCATCTTCATTTAGGTGGACAACCCTAGGACGAAGAGGTGGCAAGCTAAAGAGATGAGTGGCAAGTTTAGTTCCTAGGGGAAACACTTGTTCCTCTTTCTATTGGTCCACTTAAGGGGGTGAATCATCATGGAAATTTAATGATTGTGGGGACACCTAAGCTAATGACTAAGCCTCTCTCATTTAACACTTGGATTTTGTGTAATTATTAGGCTATATATTCGTCACACATCCTTAACAAAACTTGCTCCCTAAGTTCTCTCTCTCTCTCTCTCTCTCTCTCTCTCTCTCTCTCTCTATATATATATATAATCTAGGGTGAGTATGGTCTGAGTTGGGCCGGTCCACTCCCTAACCCTAAGATCAACCTGCACAGTGTCGGTCCTCAATTTTTGTGACCGAGGACCAACCTTATTGAGCTTGGGACCAAAGACGAGACCAACCCAATGGGTTCAGTCCGGTTCCAGGGTCAACTTAGGACCAACCAATAATTTTTTATTTAATTTTTTATACTCCTTAAAAATGCGATTGATAACCGAACTAACCTAGTGGGTTCGGTCCGGTTTCAAGGTCAACCTAAGACCAACAAATAATTTTTTTATTTTATTTTTTATACTCCTTGAAAGGGCAACTGAGGACCGTACCGATCCAATGGATTCAGAGATGAGCAAGGTCAGCTAAGGAAGGCAAGCAATGAGGGTCAAGGGGAGTGAGTGTCGAATTGAATGAGCATTGAATGTCGAGTGGGGAGCAACAAGCCAAGCGAGCATTAAGCGGCGAGCAACACGAGTGACCCAAAGCAAGTGAGGCGAGTCTCAAGTGGCGATTTTTCGATTTTGGCAAATTGAAGACTAAGAGGACAAATAAGAGAGAAGAGAACGAATGCTAGAGGAGGATACTATAAGGTACATTTTTGGACGCCATGAGAACTCCTCACAAAAACATTTTCCTCATTCGTAAATTGTGACTATTGACATCGTAAAAGACATTAAAAACCTAAGTTATTAAAGAACAATATAAAATTACTTGAACTCCTCACTAAAGAGCTGTTTAATGCCGTTTATTTTAAATTTTTCTCTATATAAAAAAATTATAAATAATATTATAAATATTTATATATAGTCAAGGTTGGTCCGAGTTGGACTGACCTGGAACTCTCAGGACTGAGGACCGACCCACATAGGGGGTGTTTGGTTGGGCATTCCCAAGTGGCTTTGGGCCCTCAAAGCCCTTTGGGGAAAATTTTTGGTGTTTGACAAATTTTTTGGAAGCTCCTTTGCCCAAATATCAGCATTCTGAATGCTCAATGCTGAAAGCTGGGGAAGGGCAGCATTGGCCATTCGGCATTTAGGAAATGCCACGCCTACTGTTCATCTTTCTTCTTCCCCATGTCTTCTTCTTCTTCTCGACCACCGGGCTTCTTCAGTAGCCATCACCACCACCGCCTGAGGGTCACGCGTCGCCGGTGACCATCGTCTGGGGGTGGTGCGAAGTGCGACCCAAGTGGAATCTCCTGGTTCGCTCGGAACCAAGCGACGTCGCCTGGTCTGCTCGAAACCAGGCAATGCCGCCTGGGTCGCGTGGCGTTGCGTGGTTCGCTCAGAACCAGGTGACGTCGCCTGGGTCCGTGTGACCTCAGGCGATGTCGCCTGAGGGCTGTGTCGCCTGAGGTCCGCGTGACCTTAAGCCGCCAGATCTGGCGGTCCGGAGGCCAGATCTAGCCTCTACGACCTCAGGTGCCTGAGGTCGCGCCTCC
Source organism: Eucalyptus cladocalyx (assembly GCA_017140615.1). Lineage (NCBI taxonomy): Eukaryota > Viridiplantae > Streptophyta > Magnoliopsida > Myrtales > Myrtaceae > Eucalyptus > Eucalyptus cladocalyx. The sequence continues at coordinate 22,642,253 of CM029521.1, read as the reverse complement.
AAGTGGCGAAGGCATTGCCTGAGGTTGCGTTGCCTGGGTCCGCGTGACCTCAGGCCGCCAGATCTGGCCGCTGGATGGCCAAATCTGGCCTCTACGCCTCCAGGTTTTTGAGGTCGCGGCGACGGCGTCGCCTGAGGTTGCGACCTCAGGCGGCTAGACCACCAGATCTGGCCGTACGCACCGCACCGCCGCCGCATTTGATTTTAAGATTTAAAAAAAAAAATTAAAAGCAAAAACCCATTTGTAATAAGTTTTGCCAAACGGTATTTTTGCATAAGCCACTTTCTAATGCGTAATTTGCCAAACGTTCGAGCATTCTCGAAAACCCCTTTATCCTAAAGATATTTGCATTTGGCCAAAGGCATTTCCTCAAAGTCGAACCAAACAGGCCCATAGTACTGGTCTAAAAATTCTAGGACCAAGGATCGACCCAATCTTCTTGGGAACCGGACCAGGGCCAGCAGGATTGGGCCGGTCTAGGGTCGGTCCAGGGTTGACCCTGGACCGATGCTCACCTCTAATATAATATTCCATGAGACACCTAAGCTTATGAGTCACCATTATCATTATAACTTGGCCAACTTGTTTTCCAAGCAAGATTTTAGGTGAATCTTTAATGGCCATCTAAGTTTGTGACTTACCATATTCATTTAATGCCCAAGATATGATAATTATAAAGCTTGGATTTTTGGTACATGTTTCATGCTTTTACTTGTTTATTAAGCTAAATATTCTAGAACCTTTTATGTTGTTCTCTTCCAACGAACATAGCATGTGACATCCTGAAATTTCATCCCTATTTTCAATTAGATGAATCGGGCCTTTCATCACCGCACCTATAGTGCTATTCTTTGAGCCAATCACTCACGAGATAATTATATTATCAGGTAAAGCCGTTAAGGGATTTTAACAAAATAGACTTAAGAATTCGACCAAGAATCGACTACTCGACTCTGCTAGTCTGCAAGGGTTATTATGACACAATTAAAAATTGATCAGAGATCAGAGATAGGTCGATTCGACTTAGGTATGTGACTAAGCGTAGGCAATTCCACCAAATTGTAAAATTCTCGTTGATTAGCACTAGACTGATTTTTTAGTCATTTTAGTACCTTGTGTCCGCATTTGAAATCTCGAGATTTTCATGACAACCGAGAGTCGCTAACGTGTTGATGATGTACAATGTGGCTAAAAAATAATCAACCACGGTTCAATTGTACTAAAAATTTCTAAAAGCTACCCGGTAGGTTACGTCACGCTAAAATCGCGTTAGATTGAAATTAATCACGAATTTGAATCCAATTTCAAAAATTGAAAGTTATGTCCCGTCACGATTCATTTTAAGACCGTCGATTCATCCTCCGAAGATTTTTCTGCAAACCGAGATTTTTGATGAAAATTCAAAATATGGCTGTTTTTTTCCGGAAAATTCAGGAGACTGTCGATCGTGTCTTTGGGATGCAAGTTGGTTCTATTGGTGAGGAAAAATGTCAATTTGATCGTGGATAACTTGGTGGAAATTATAGGGGCCGGTTTAAGTCCAATTGGAGAAAATTCATTCAATTTGGGAGAATTGGTGCCCAAATTCGTAGGCCTCTTGGTCCCTCAACTTTTGGACCACTTGGGGACTTGTTCTAGGGAGTATTGATGCACAAAATTGGCTAAGGGTTGACTAAAATCAGTGAGGCCTTGGTCAATGGGACAAAGGGATAGAATTGAGACCAAGGTAGCCCCCTCCAAGCCTTCAGCCCTTCTTCTTCTTCAGCAAGCTTCACTTTCCCCATTAGAGAGGCCTTTTGAAGCTCACTAAAACGAGAAGAAAATGCCAGCCAACCCCTCCGCTATCACAACCACCCGCCAAGCCTTTAGTTGTCGCCGCTTGTCGTCGCACCCCCGTCGCATACCCCCGAGCCTCGCGTGCCTTTCCGCCCGTCTCGCGAGCCCAACCTGTCTCCTGAGCTCCCTTGGTCAATGTCGGAACCCCCTAGTCGCCGTCTAGCTCGCCGAAGTAGCCACCGTCACCCCTGCTCGCCACTACAACCATTCGCCTGCCTAGGTCGTTCCAGCTCAATCCGTCGTCCAGCTCAGTCCCTCAGCCTACCATCCAGAATCCGAACCCAGCAAGAAGCCATGGTCTTCGAGGCTCGCTTTGGACCACTTTCGAACCTTGTAGTGCATCGCCGTTTTGGAGTTTGTTGCTCATCTCCGCCTCGCCGTCCTCGTGAACTCATCAGATTTCAAAATTGGTGAGTTTACTCACTAATCTATGCTTATGGAGTTAATTATTTTTAAGGGTTGATTAGTTTAGGCTAAGTATGATTTAGGTGGTTAGTTAGAATGTATTAGCAATTTAATTATTCGTTTATGTATGTTAGGTGATTAGGGTAGTGTAATTAGAGACTAGATAAGCTGTCTTATTTATCTAGAATGGTTTGGAAATTTTCCAAACCATTTCGGTATTTAATTAGGCTTTTCTAGCCTAAGTTTCTATTTATGGCATTTAATTGTATTTATTTAATTAATTTTGGTAATTATTTAATTATTTATTATTTTTCGAAATTTATACCGAGATAGTTAATGACCGAATTTCGTGCTGATTTCAATGGTATGCTTGTTTTATTTAATTGAATGCTAGATTATACAGATTGAGTGATAATTATAATTTTGGGTATTTATTCCAAAATTGAGTAGTTTCGGTATTTAATTGGAAAATACCAAGTATCGGTCTACATGGCCAAAAATATTATTATGGATTATTATGACTAGTGGGAATTTCTAAAGGAAATATATTGAAGTTTTAGCTCAGGCCAACCGTGTACCCACACACGACTATTTTATTAGGTATTTTCAATGTGGGGATTTATTAGCTTGAGTGAGCCAATGTCGTTTTATCAGCTTGAGTGAGCACGACCTATATATATCTCATATGATCGTTTTATCAGCTTGAACAAGCTATTTATCTATATATCAGCTTAAGCGAGCTAAGATTGTATATTGCAACTATTGTGAATAGTGATAGTATCAGAGGATGGATATATGGTATTGATTGGATAGACAGTATTGTTGGTGTGGACTTGAGCTGATTGACTGGTTAATTGATTGTTCGATTTGAATTGAGTAGATTGATTGAGTTCTGGTATTGTATGACTTGCAGGAAGGAACTGAGGTAAATGTAAGTTTGCTATCTTGTGTGTGCTTAGACAGCTTTTAGGTGTACATCCTTCCTAGTCGAAGCTTATGGGGTGAACTTGCTAAGACATCGTCTCACCCCGTCATGGGCTAACATTTACAGTTCCTTAGATGGCTATATCTCCCCCAAGCGTTTTGGCCAGTCGCAGAAGGTTACTGAACAACACTCTCAGATTCCCCTCCCTAAGAGCCAAGGAGCTTGGGTCTACAAACTCATGAGATCCATTGTCTAGGTTGATGCAGGTCTATCTCAAAAGGTACCCCATAGTTGACACCTAATTTTTATTTTTATTTTCAAGCACAAAAAAAAAAAAAAACAAAAATTGATACAAAAAAAAGGCTGCGGGGGTCGGGTCGGGCCCAATCCAGCCTTTGCCCGGCCCATCCCTTTTCCTCTTCTTTTCCCCCTTGCATGGGTCTAAGGCCCAACTCCTCCCTTTTTCCTTTTTCATTTTCCCTTTTGCGCGGCCTGGCCTGGCCCGTGCTTGTTTGTCTTCTCCTCTAGCCGTTTCTTGCATGGGGAAGTAGTGAAGGAGAAAGCAGCCGCCAGAGCAGAAGGGAGGGCGTGCAGGGGACAGTAGATCCATGTGGGGGGGCAGTGCGATCTGTAGGCGGGCAAGCCAGGAGAGAGCAGGGTTGGTCGAGCAAAGCCACGCGGGCGAGCTAGGTGGAAAGGAGAAAAGAAAAGGGCAAAACAAGGGGAAAAGAAAAGGGGGAGGAAAAAACAAGAGAGAAAAGGGTGAGAAACAGGGAAACACCAGAGGAGGAGAGGAGCAAGAGAGACCTTGAAGCCGTCGATCACCGCTGGAGTTACCGACCACCTCCAACTCTGCCGGAGTCCAAGAGGCAAAATAGAGAGAGAGGAGAGAGAGGGAGGAGAGCAAACGGAGAGTGAAAGAGAGAAGAAACATGAGGAGGTAGGAGAATCGGTCGCCGTCATCGCCACTGACATGATTCTAGGTCATTACCGCTGCAGCCAATGCATTCCCAAGCCACCATTCCCGTCGGACTCAATGTGGCATCCCAAAATTCAAGCAGGGTTGGTCGAGCAAAGCCACGCGGGCGAGCTAGGTGGAAAGGAGAACAGAAAAGGGCAAAACAAGGGGAAAAGAAAAGGGGGAGGAAAAAACAAGGGAGAAAAGGGTGAGAAACAGGGAAACACCAGGGGAGGAGAGGAGCAAGAGAGACCCCGAAGCCGTCGATCACCGCCGGAGTTACCGACCACCTCCAACTCTGCCGGAGTCCAGGAGGCAAAATAGAGAGAGAGGAGAGAGAGGGAGGAGAGCAAACAGAGAGTGAAAGAGAGAAGAAACATGAGGAGGTAGGAGAATCGGTCACCGTCATCGCCACTGACATGATTCCAGGTCACTATCGCTGCAGCCAATGCATTCCCAAGCCACCATTCCCGCCGGATTCAATGTGGCATCCCAAAATTCAAAGCCAAGCCATAAGGTGTGTTAAAGTCTTTAATTAGGTAATAAAATTTCCTAAGGTTTATACCTTAACCATTAGTCTTATTAAGATTAGATGATTTGTGCATGTGCTTGTAAGAATTTAAATTTGATAGATTAATGATAATAATCTATGCTTGGCCATGCACTTTATAAATTAAATTTCAATAAACAAAATGTCACAAGACTTTGGCCATGTTGAAAATTAAAATTTAAAAATATTTATAGAAGAAATTCAAAAAAAAAAAAAAAAAGGGAAGGTAAAATTTGATTGGGCCTTAGGCCCATTGGCCTAAGCTTTAGTGGGCCAAGCTAGCCGGCCAATAGAGGCCTAATAGGGAGTGGTCGACCGGCCACAAGGAAGCCCAAAAGCCCAAATTCAAAAGTCCATAAGACAAGTGGCACAAGACTCTCATGTATTGGCTTAGGGAAGAAGGCCATGCATTGGCCATGGTTAAGGCAAGTAATGATTATCAATGATGAGAGTTTGGGGGTATAAGAGGGAAGAGAGAGAGAGGGTGGCCGGATTCCCATTCGGCCGAGAGAGAGGGTGAGAGAGAGAGAGAGATTTCGAGAGAGAGGGAGAGGCCGAGAGAGAGAGGAGGAGGAGGAGCCGCCGTGTGCCGCCGTGTTCGCCGCCCTACGCCATTGACCGACCGGTCTAGAGGCAAGTGGGAGTCCTCTAGCTTCTCTTGCATGCTTGTATGTTGTTTGCATGTTAAATTTTTGGGTGTTTAAGTGAGAAAAACCGAGGTGTGGTTGGCTTATTCTTGAATCGCATGACTGTTCTTGCTCGGATTATGTGAGTCAGAAAGTTGTTTGAGCTTGCATGTGTGTTTAGAGTCCGATTTTGGCTTCAATTTCTTCATAAGAGTTATAGCTAACATCTTTTACTAAAACATACTAAAATTTTGTGGAAAATGATGGATATTTGAGCGGTTAACGTCTCATCCTACGGAGACCCCAGATCTGGAAAGATTTTACTGACCTTTGGTTGGATTTGTGGTGGCATGTTGGTTTGTGTTGAGAATATCACTTCTATTTATTCATGGAAGTTGTAGGGGACATCTTAAACTACAACATACTCAAATTTGAAGTGAAATGAACAAGAATAGCCTAGTAAATCAACTAGATCTTGAAGACGGTGATTCTGGTGATGTATTCCGAGACACCCGAGACTTCATGGACATAGATGATGACTATAATCTGGTTATTTGACTTATATCTCTTCATGAAACTTGTGGATAACATATGTAGAACATACCTGAATTTCAGAGGAAACGAAGTAGAACGGATAGGTGAAAACTCAGTATTTCGGAGAAGCATGTACTGGACGATGCGGTAATAGATACATAAGCTTCGTGAGACTGTATAAAATAATATAAAAAGAATATGGCTTGGAGTTCTTCATGAAAGTTGTACGAAAATATCTTGGCTATAACTCAGTAAAATTTCATAATTTTTGGAGGCCATATGGATATTTTAATTGAATTTCTTCGAAAACCGTGCGTTCTGGTTTCATCCGAGAATCATAGGATGTTTTGTGAAATGGTGAGATTGTGTAAAATTCAATTTCGCCATGAATTTTGCATGAAATTGTCATCCTATTGGTTTGTTTAATGATTGCTTGAATTTTTATAATTTTTGGGAATTTATAGATATTGAATTTAATATTTATTTAAAATAAAATAAAATAAAATAAAATGGATTATTTTATTGGCCATAAATTCCATAAATGATTATGCCATGTAGCATGTATAATAAGATATTGGTGTATGTATGACATTGAATTGTAATGCATGTGTGAATTATATGCCAAGTATGACTTGTTTGATGTCACGCCATATGCCGTGTTAAATTGAGATCAAAATAATGGTAAATGTAGATAATGATAAGTGAGGAGGTGGTCGTGGTGGAGGATAATGCCCGGAATGTATAGAGATGCAGTGCCGGATGGCCCTAGGAGATTTAGGATGCCCGGAACGTGGGGGTTCCGGAAGTCCTGTCAGAGGTTTTTGCCCGAAGGGAATACCTCGCGATGCCAGGATTTGGGGTGTGGGATGCCCGGCCAGGGAGTGTAAATGCCGGAAGCCCTGTCGGAGGTTTCTGCCCGAAGGGAATGCCTCGTGATGCCAGTTGGGATGCGAGATGCCCGGAATGTGGGGGGCCAGATGCCCGGTGGCCTGGAGTGGCCGAATGCCAGAAGCCTCGGAGGTCTTTGCTTGAGGGGATGATGAAATTGATGATTTGAGGAATGGGTGATGTGGTGATCAAATTGAAAGCTAAAAGTGGAAATTAAACCATGGCATGATATGCATGATGATATGCATGATGATGATGATGATGATGATGATATGTGATGTGAAATAGTGACGATCACCCATGGAATGATATGCATGATGATGATGATGATGATGATGATGATGATATGTGATGTGAAATAGTGACGATCACCCATGGAATGATATGCATGATGATGATGATGATGATGATATGTGATGTGAAATAGTGACGATCACCCATGGCATGATATGCATGATGATATGCATGATGATGAAAATGATGATGATGATGATGATGATGATGATGATGATGATGATATATGATATGGCATAATGATATGCATGATGATGATGACATGTGTGATGTGGTGATGTCATAATGATGATGACATGTATGTGTTATAATTTGTGATGATGATGCATGATAGTATGTGCATGGCTTCAAGGTAAGTAACGCCTACAATGCATGTATGACTTGTATGATGCATCGAGTTGTTGTTGGATTCCTTATCTGCTAAGTGGTTGTACTCACTCCTTTTGGGGACCAACATTTCAAATTAGCAGTATGCCGCTTCCTGCTGTCACGCGGGGTGCATTTGACGGGTTACCGTCCAACGTCGAGGTAGAGTGTGAAGAGTTCAGCTGTCCTTCTGTGCCTGGATTCACCTACATACGTGTGCGATGTTTTGTTACATACGACATAGGCCTGGCTGGGGTTCCAGTCATCCAGGAGTTTGTCTCCGTCCACGTTCGCCGCGATAGGGTGATGAGAGGGATGCTGCCTCCGCCGCCGCTTGACGCACTGGACTAGGTGTGAGACCTGTGCGCCACGAGTAGGGGCTATGTTTTATTGGGATAGTTAGCTGACACTTATGACAGGGGTTGTGCGCGTGTGATGTAGAGGGTCGAGGATCCTTTTTGAGGTTTTAGGTTGGACATGGCTGAGTCCTAGCTTTTCCTTTTGATGTACCGACCCAAAAGAAGTCCCATCTTGAAATATATGTAAATAAAGTATCGTGGCTTGTTTATAAAAATTATGGTGATTAGTGGTGTGTATTGGTATCATGGTTGGTAAGGGGAGAGATGGTGACGCTTCATTTTGCTTCCGCTAGTGAGTCACACTGGGACCGCTTTAAAAAAAAAATGCCTGTGAATAACAACGCTTTTTTTCTAAGTGTAAGGAATGAAAGGGTAATAAGATGTAACATCGGTGCTTGTGGCAACCGTCGAAGGGTTCGGGGTGCTACACTCAAGTTGGTATTTCATTGAACACCTAGTGTGCATTTCTGAATTCAAGTTTGCCGAAGCTCATCCTATCCGTTTTGGGCAAACTCCAGCCTCCGTAGGTTCCCCCTTGGGTCCCCGTTTATTGCTGGTTGTTTGCTGGTCATCATCATCGCCGCCTCAAGTCCCATTTAGGTCAGAATCCCTCCTAGTTCACCCTTGCCCTCCACTTGTTCGCCATAATGCCCGAGCGGGCTCTCCCTTTTTGAAGCTCCTTCGTGCGAAACCCTAAGGCCCCTGGTTGTCAGAGGGACATTGTCGCGGCCAAGGAGGCCGCGCCGTTCCCCCCCGGGGCCTGGTCACCGTGGCGTCGTCATCGGCATGTGCCTCGTCGGCACCCCTAATTGCGACTGGGCAGTCGTGACCAAGGGGATGCCAGCCGAGTGGGCCAGATCACAAATCTAGCCCACTCGACTCCTATCTTCGCTTGGGCCCAGCTCTTGAGCCCAAGTCAGGCCGAGGTTAGGCCCAACCAGGGATGGTCAATTCTAACCCAGTCGAGCCGAACCCAGTCAAACTCGACTCGACCTAGTTCGGTCCCAAATTTTTTTATTTTATTATTAAATAAAAACAATTTCGAAAATCCAAAAAAAATTAAAAAGATATTAAAAAAACTAAAAATAATTTTAAAAAATTAATTATTTTTAAAAAATAATAATTAACAAAAATTAATTAAAAATTAAAAATTTTGAAAATCCAAAAATGCTGGGGTTTGGTTATGAATTGCTATGTTTTGCCTTCTTAGTGTAATTAGGCCTTTATTGGCTCGTATTTTGATTATGTTCTATGTTTAATTTGCATATTTAATTATGTTTAATTGCATGTGTTTAATTTTACTGCAATTAAGATATTGATGTCTATGATTGTTATTTTAATGATTGCGCACCTACATGATCACCTCACATATTAGTGGATAGGTATAAAATTAATCCAAACTGCTTGACAAAAACCTTTTTTTTTTAAATGAACAAAATTAGGTACCGAAATGCCACTAATTAGTCAATTAGTGTAATCAAGTCCCCGACCCTAGATTTTCTGGTTACGTAGGAAGTGTGGCATACTCCCGTGCCTCACTTGGTTTCTAGCCGACCCCAATAGGCTAGTGGTGACTTCTTTTGTGTGAAATTCTTAAAAAAATCTCAATGTCATGCGGGATATGGGCTTAGGAGAGCCCCTGTCTAATCATGAGCTTAGGCCTGTCCTTCAAGCAATACCCCTAAACCTAGATTGTGGTATTTTTACGAGCGAAATAGACCTAGAGAAAGCCCTCTTTTGAAGTCTGAGATTCCTAAGTTGGTGCTGGAGATCGCTTTTGGCAAGGGAACAACTGACCCTCCTAGTGGTTTAGTGGTAGACCTGAATCTTTCGGATCCACAGTCCCTAGAGTATTTCATTGAGGACTCAAATGCTTAGAGGATCTGTAGCCCTCTACCATTTTTGTAGACCTTGTATATATCGGCTAATATTGTATATGACTTAGTTTGATGGGTATAAAGGTGTGATGTGGTTTTCGAAAATTGTTGCCCTACTTTTCTATCCTATCTTCGTGTTGTTTGGTGATTTAATTATTTGCTTCCGCATGCGCATTAAAATTGAATGGGTTGGCGACGCATCTTGGGACATCGCAATTTAATCGACCATTGAGGGATGGACACGCGCTCGAGGATCAAGGCGTGACATAGCAAACATGGATATAAGGCCATTTAAAATGTTAAAAGGGTCAAGCGATGGCTATTTATGTTCATCCATGATTGATCATTCCAACTGAATCAAGGTATGGGATCGAAACACCATCGAACAGGGCGAATTAGTGATTGAACTCTCCTCATATGGTTAGTTTGGTGGTCTATCTTGTGGGCTCGATGGCCAACACCACAATTGGCACTGGTTGAGCAAACCAGACCCGTGACTAGCCCTAAGCCTGTTATAGGGCCTAGCGTAGGGCTTGGTACACAATCGGGCTCCCGGCTTGGTCCATGGTCCTTACTGCTAGGCCCAAGGCTTGGTTCATGGTTTGGCACCTATCCTAGCAGTAGGGTTGTTGGGCCAGTTCAGGACCTATCCAAGATTGGTCCATGATCCATTGCAATGGGCCCATGGCCAGTTATATTTGGTCCAAGGTTGACTCTCAATTGTTATGTGGTTTATGTGGGATTAGTCAAATTGTGACCGACACAAGTTTGTCGATACCTAATCTTTAGTTGACATGTCGATAAAGGTAGAAAAACTCAAAATTAAGGTTTCCAATTGCGCCGAAACCTGTTTTTCGAACAAAAAATGTTGTTTTTCATTTCTTTTTCTTTTTTTGGTAATTAAGAATATATTGAGCTTTAACCAAAACTATACAAGAAAGTCCGGCACCAAAAATTTACACTCATAATGACAAACTAGTCAAAACGAGTGGGAAGGGTGCCGATAGAAAAACAACCACCTTTGCCAAACAACGGTAGCATGATAGCCAACCAAAGTCAAGAAACAGCCAAAACAACGGTGACGAACCTAAGAAACAACAATAGGGACAACCAACCAGAGGCAACTACAAGGAGGAAAAGACGGACCCAGACAGCAACCGGCACCTGAACTGGCCCCCACTTCGAATGACAACAGCACTGTAGAAGACCTCCAAGGAGAGCTTGATCAACCCAACCTTCGCCATTTTTTTCTTTTGTATTATAATTCTTGAGTGATTTCTTAGTCATTTTTTCTTTTATAAAAAAACCCAAAAAAGTTAAATGGTTAACTTTTGAATTGATTTTTTGGTCAACTCATTAACTAAAAGTCAACCCTAGGTCAAAAGTTGACATTTTTTATAAAAGGATCCCTTTTAACCTCAATAACATTTGAATCACATTAGTTTTCAAAAATTTCAAAGATTTGATCACAAAAATAACCTTCTAAGAAAAATCAACTAAAGAGTTGACTTTTAGTTAAACCTTTGATAAAAAAAATTGAAAAATATAAAAAAAATCCACAAGTAACTTCATTTCAGTTCCAATTTGACTTTAGCATAAAAAATTTTGCAAAAATCGATTAAGAACCTTGTTTTTCAAATTTTTTGGTTTTAGATTTAAAATAAGCCAAAAATGAAATTACTTTCATTCTAGTCTTAATTAATCTTAGTTCCTTTAACGACAATTAATATAGAGACCATTACTCATTTACTCATTCAATCAATTTCGAGATCAATTGTGCAAAAATATGGATTCTCATTTTTAGCCCTAATTAAGGAGTTCGGATTGATTCTACATGATTTGTGAACGGGGACTTCCATCCCACTCGTTTTTGTGAGATAAGTTTGAGTCCGGGGTCAATTTTGGGGATTCATTCAGTAACTTCTTAATTTGAAGAATTTAGCCTTCCTGAACATAAGAAAATCTAGCTAATGAACTCCAATTGATGAAATTTAAGTTGATCCATTTGAGACTAAGGTTTAATTTCGAGAATTGAAGCTCAATTTCACTATTAAACCTCGATCCAAGTTTGGCATAAAAGTTGCGCCATCAATTTGAGTTCAATTTGGATGCAATAAGACACCCTAGGTATGGACAATTAATCCAAAAGGAGCTTTGCAATTTTAATTGAATTCAATTTCAATCCATTTGCAATTATGAGCAAGAAATTGCATAAAATTGTCCAATTTGCCTAAGAAGTCCAATTAGGTATACCCATGATGTAGGTCCAATGTTTTTCAAGTCAACTAAGTAATTAGGCCAATAGAAAATTACATATTGCATTTATATGATTTATTTGGCCTAATTTCTTCAAAATTGACCATTTTTCCTCAAATTAGATGAGATTTCCTTTCAATTTAGTCCGTAAGGGTAAATTACATAAAATTCAAAAAAACAAGGACCGAATTGCCCAAAAAGCCAGCTAAACTAGTTGAATCGATTTGGACCGATCCAACCAGTTCAACCAAACATCGGTGGAGGAAGCCGCTTTAGCCCTCCTCCAACCGATGACCGCCCCTAGGTATCCCATTGTGTGTACTTCTCCCCCACGTCCTTTAATATTTCAGATTTTGTGAAAATGCCCCTGAGTTTTGTGAATTTACAAAAGTGCCCTTAATTATGCCTTAATTGCAAATTTGATCCATATTGCCAATTTCGATGTGTTACCACCATTTGGATGATCACATGTCTGATTTTATTCTTGATTAACCCCTAAATGGATTAATTAGGCTTTGGGATCAAATCTTAGTCATTAGATCGAATTGATGGCTAAGATTCGATCCTTGGGGGATAGTATATATACTCTTTTTCCCTCCAAAACTTAAGGAGAAACTCTTTTTTTTTTCACATTTTATAGATCTAGAAAAATTTTAAAACCTCTCTCTCTCTCTCTCTCTCTCTCTCTCTCTCTCTCTCTCTCTCACCTCTTCCTCCTTCAATTGTCGTTTGTCGGTGGCCTACCGATCACGCCTGGTCCTAAAACTTCCCTCATAACCTCCCCATCCCCATTGGAGCAATAGCAATGCTAGCGGCCGCCCAAATCTCCCCTTTTAGTAGTTGTTTCTCATGAGTCGAGATTAGCAGCACTTAAGCTGATGTTGATCTTGGCACTTCCTCAACCGTGATTGGCCATCTATAGCCATTCCTTGTTAGCCCTATCACGACCTGACCCTTGGGTGGGAAAAGGTCGGGTTTAGAGGTGGTTAAACATAAAAGTATCCTCATAACACATAACTCTAAGGATGCCATCACCTTTTCCATTGGGATCAACACTACGAGGTATCTTGGTCATGGTTGTGAGCTCTTTTAAGCTCGCACCTCATGTGATAGCAAGATTTATTGTGACGTCTTGATCGACGGTTTAAAGGTTGAATGGAAACCATATGTAAATGTGAGTTTAAGGGTGTTTCGATCATGATTGCCCTCTCAAGATGTAAATATACTAAAGATTGCATTACTTCATCTTTTAGCTTCACCATCTCAAGTATGCTAAATCATGATCGTGAACCTTTTCTTAAGGTTCATACACCTCATGATGGGTTTATTTATTATCTATGAGTTGTTTAAGACAACCTACACGATAATTAGGAGTCATCACTAGCCTCATTTTTAGGGGTTGGCAAGAAAACCCAATCAAGGGTCAAAGTTGGTCTTTTGATAGCTATGCAATCAGAGCTTCTAAGGTTCAAGGACATAGGTTACATTAATATTTATATTAATGCTCTTTTGGTACCTAACAATTTATTGTATTTCCTAAGGTGTCCATGTGTGTCTTTTTTACTCTTTCATGCAAATAAGAAAATGACAAGATGATCATGCATGGATGGTCAGTTTCATGACATTTTATTTCTATTAAAGTAAAAGGAAAGAAGACAATTGATCAAAGTTTAAAGACAATGCGGTAAGTAAATACTCAAAATAGTTTAAGGAAAGTGGTAAATCTAACATGTAATCCTAAACAGAAAGTAAATCAAAAGAAAGGAACCCACAACTCGTCGGCCATTAATATAAAACATTTATCAAGGAATAAATTGTACAAAACGGGGTTGGATTGAACATCGACCATTAATTATCTTCATGTCGTTGGGATTGCCACCTCCATGGACTTATTCTAACTCTAATACTAAGACTGGATTTTTACAATATGAAAGAAATGCACATACATCAAGACAGAAAGAAGCAATCACAATCACAAACAAGCAAAAATAAAATCAAGTCAATGTATTTAAATAATCAAACATGGCCTCAAGATTAGCCTTTGTGATTCATGCAAAAATCCAATTAGGATGCATACCCAATTCATTCAAAATGACTTACAGCCATTGGCCACCATTTGTCTCCTCACATGACAACCAATGCTAAAAAGTCCCCAAAATGGGTTCTAAGTGTGACCCAAATATCCAACAAGATCATACATTGCACCTATGCCATACATCTAACAATTACATGCATAATCGAAAGTAAACATACACACAGACCATTGGACCTTGATTCTCAATCAATCAAGCAAAATTAGTGAGCCAACACTAGATCACTTATTTAGTTGTCAAACACCAAACACACTCACATGCATTTTATAAGAACAAACACATCAAAAGCTAAAAAAGATTCAAGTGTTGCCCAAAAATCATTTGAGAGAGAATCAAACAATGAACCATAAAGAAAATTGTTAATGACATGGTATAGTTGTTATCATAGCTATGGAACGCATTTAGCTACCAAGGCTAACTTGAGTGCATCAATAGGCACACTAATTGAGCTTCGTAGGCATCCTAAGTATGGTCCAAACCTAGACAACATCAATACCAAGCTGAAAACATAATCTGGAAGTTTGGATATAAAGTGTAACTCAAGTGTATCAATGGGCACATTGATCGAGCCTTATAGGCGTCGTAAATATGGTCCAAACCTAGACAACATCAATACCAAGCCAAAAACATAATTTTGATGTCTAGATATAAAGTGTAACATGAAAGCTTGGATAACAAAGAGACATCATTTTGTCATAGTTATGAGGCACATTTACTTGCTAACTCAGGTGCATCAAGAGGCATATTGATCGAGCTTTGTAGGCATTTTAAATATGACTCAAATTAAGACAAAATTCATATCAAGTCACTATTCAAACCATACGAAAGCATTTTTTAGAATGAAAATTTCCCACATAGGCATCACATGAATGAAAATTGGATTAGAATTAGCTAGAACATGAAATTTCATATTGTTTTGCAACATTCGAGGGGTTTGAAAAGTATAGTAAAATGCTTTTTATTTTCTAAAATTTTTTGTATGTGAAGTTCAAAAAATGAGGATCAAAACTCATGAAGACAAGTAGTCTCAATTCAACATGCAAAACATTCTAAAAAATCCTACAACGGAATCGTAGCAAAGAATCACAACAGTAAACATCAAATAGAGCAATCAAGATTAGAGAAATTGGGGTAGGAACCATGGATAATTAGCCCTAAGAAAATTATAAAACATGAATCACATAATAAGAAACAACTTTCATGAAGGGAATTTCCTAAGATGAGCTATGCATGAATTTATAAAAGTCCAAGAACATAAAATAATGCATCAGGAACAAAAGAGGGCAGCAAGACATCATAGCAAATCAATAACAATTTGTCCTAGTAAAGAATGTCTAAAAATTCTGAAATTTCACCACAAGATAGACATGAGAATGAAAAACAAATATCATTGAGGACTCAACTTTAAAATCCTTACCTAAAAAATTCATACAAAAATGAAAAGAGATTTGACTCAATATGAGTAGAACAAGCATTCCGAATCATTCATGGCAGATTTCAGGGAAAACTTTGCAAAAATGGAAAATGGGTCAAACAATATGAAAATGAGGTAAAATTGGCATCATTAGAAAGCTTAAAACGTGTGCTAAGATTTCTAAGATACATCAAGTTTAGTTAAGGTCAAATTTATGTTCAAATGATAGTAATTGCAAAAGTGCACATATTAATTATGATATGACAGAACATGATGGATGACAATTGGCTCACTAGACTACCTAAATGATGCACAAAAATGGTGACGTTTGAATATGAAGTAGGGCTAAAAAGGAGGAATAATTTGATTAAGACATTTAACTCTAAATCGATGCAGAAAAAAGCACACAAATTCATTAACATCAATAGGTGACTTATTATTAAAAAGCAATCATGACCAAATGCATGACGATTTTAGCAATAATATGTCAACTTAGTAAATGGTTTTCATATAGCAAAGAACCTTCAAATGATGCATGCCATACATCATTTTGAAGCTCACGATGTGGTTTAAGTATGTTTAGGGGGCATCAAGCACAAATTTCGCTCTTAAGGAACTCAATTCGACACATTTTCATAGGGATATAGTCAATCACAATTGTAGGAGGGATTGCTCAAAACATGGATGGTTTTCAATTCCTATTTGTAGTATGCAATGTCATGATCGTTTTTTTTTTTTTTTTTTTTTTTTTCTGAAAGACATCAAAGTCTAAATCAGTTCATAAAAATCTACATGAAAATAGGAAGACAGAGCAAAACATTCAATACCTCAAATTGCAGCAGTCCAAACATGACTTTGTGCAAGCAATTGAACTAGCAAACGATTATCGTTTGGCACAATTTATACCTTGTTAGAAAGCTTATGACATGTTCTATGACTTTCATGAAGGATGCAAATCCAATCAAGTATCATACTACCTCATTTCAAAGCAAACACACATTGGACTCAAACAGAGTAGATCAACATGAGGACGATTTTTTGAAGGCTTGCCTAATCAAATCTACTCTAAAAAAAAATCTAGAAAAAATATGTCATGACCAAACCAATTTCGTGCAACTTTCATGAAGAAACCACCTTCAAAATCAAAACACAAAAACCAGCAAAAAAATTAACAAACGTTGCAAACCACAAATGAACAGAAATACAAGCAAATAATAGATTTTGGACTCAATTTTGGACAAACAAAAATTGTATCAAACGAAGCAAGATCAAGGCGTTCTATGGTTCATTGGAAAGGCATTCGAACCACCTTCGATGTCGTGAAGACATTGAACGAACACAAAAAGCACACTAACCAAGTCGTTCTAAGGCAATATCTAGACAGTCCAATCAATGATTTGAAATTGTAGAACTATTCAAGCAATCAACCATCCTAGAACCATAACTAATCATCAATATCCATTCTAGATCATCCTAAACATCCTATAATAGGAATATCATCATCGAACAAATCTTAGGTGCGAGCTCTAGCCCCGATCTCCTAACGAGAGATTGCTTCATTGAGCTCGGAATTAGGCATTTACCTTTGTGCGATTTTAGACGAAACAAACTCGATGAATCTACAATCAAGTCACCACAACGACTCAAGGACATCAGGGATCATTGATGGAACACTGAGGACACCGGAATGGACCAGATTGGCGCCAGTTGGCCGCTAGTTCGCTGGTGAAAAGGACCAGGTTCGGTTGGACCTGGTTTGAGCCGCTGATGGAAGAAATGGCCATTGGAGCTCGTCTGATGGCTCTTTGATCAAGCTCTGACCACTAGAGGGTTGGGGATACACCTAGGGGACGATTGGCGGTGGTCAGATTGCCAATGGACCGCCGTTGGTCGCCGATCAACAATGGGAAGTCGCCGACTTCACTCATTGGTTCAATCGCCGATCTTCAACACCAACGGAAAGAGGAAGCAATGGCCAGAGTTGCTATTGCTTTAACGTGTTAGGGAAAGGCTAAGGCTCGTTGGAGGGCTAGGTGGCGGCCAAGGATCCATCGGCATAACGGCCATGATCGGCACGGTGGTGGGGGTAACTGAGAGAGAGAGATTAGTGGGAAGAGAGAGTGAGAGAGGGGCTATTTAAGAGATTTTTCTATATTTCTAGATTTGGAAATATGCAAATGAGGGCCCCCAAGTTTTGGAGGGAAAAATGTCTTATATACTTCCTTTCAAGATAGAATCTTCGCTCTTGATTTGATTCGATGGCTAAAACTTGATCGGATAGCATAATTAATTTCATTAGTGACTAATCAAAGTTAAAATATGTCACATGGTCATCGAATAGTATCGATGTGTCGAAATCGAAAGTTTAAATCGAATTTGAGAGTAAAGCTTAATTAGGGGCAATTTGTAATTTAATAAAATCCTGGGTCATTTTCGTAAAGTATAGAAAATTGAAGGGCATGAGAATGAAATACACATGACTAGACGTCCCTTGCAAATATTCCTTGGTCAGCTTGGTCCTTAGGGTTCTAAATTCTATGCAATTTAGTCCCTCAAATGTTGTCCAATTTAAGGAAAGATGATCCAATTTAGAGAGAAGCGGTCCAATTTTGATGTGAGGTCAATTAAACCATATAAATGCATTTTAGTAATCTTCTATTGGCCTAATTACCTAATTAACATGAAAAATATTGGACTTACCTCATGGGTACATGTGATTGACTTTCTAGGCTAAATTAGACAATTTCATGTAATTGCTTGATAAAAATTACAAATTAATCCAAATTGAATTAAATTAATATTGCAAATCACATATTGGATTGATTGTCCACACCAGGGTGGTTTATTACATCTAAATTGACCTTGAATTAGTTGCATGACTCTTATGCTAAAATTGAGTTGAGTTTAATGATGAAATTGAACTTGAATTCTCGAAATTAAACTTTAGTTTCAAATGGGTCCACTTGAATTTCTTTAATTGAAGTTCATTAGTTTGATTTTTTTATATTTGAGAAAACTAGATTCCTCAAATTGAAAAGTTCCTGTATGAATTTTTCAAAATAAAGTGCCATTTCACCCCCACAAAAAAAGAAAAAGAAAAAAAGAGTGCCATTGGACATGCAGTCTTTTTCCCCCCCTTTTTGTCGGTATTCATACTCATATAGTGTGCAATTTGCCAATTATGCACACTCAAAAAGAAAGATAATACAAACTCCAAACAATGGCCAGGACCCCCAAATAGATCAAAATGACCTAGCATAGACGTGAGTAATATTTTGCAAAAAAACACAAATTCCGAACCAATTCGGACAATTATAAATAATAGTTATTGAATATCGACTATGTAACATTTCACCGGACCTAGAGAAGCTTTGTTTGCTCTCGCACTTCATGACCACAAGATATATAATGATGCCGCCATGTATTTTGTAGACCACCAAATTTGCTATTATACAAGAAACAAGAACACTTAGTAACTTCTTTCTAAAGTCTCCTCTATCTCGCCCCTCTCTTCGGCACGTCGCAGCTGCAAGCAGCAGAGAGGGGGAAAAAAGTCTGCAAAACAACACGATAGCGAAGACAATGGAAATCCGACGCAGTCGAGTGATCCAAACCGTTAAAGCAGGAAAAGCAAGAAAATCCGAAGCCCTGAACCTGCGAAACAACAAGACAATGGAAATAAACATAAAAATCGCGCAAGCAGAACCCAATTGAGACGTAAACCAGCAAAACAGATCGATTCAAAGCGCACTTAACTAGAATGGTCATAGCATGAATATCGACAAGCACTAATCAGTACCTTGTTTGGATTCATGGCGCGCGAAATGTCTACGAGCTCAGAGAGAGAGAGAGAGAGAGAGAGAGAGAGATAGGGAATTAATCCACCAATCAACAGAATCGTCCGCCGCACGGTCGAACAGAGAAACGACATGGAATTTGCGCCGCCGATGGCGTCGGAGGAACCAAAATCATCGTGGTCGGACAAGTTCTGATGTAAGATCGGGCGAGACGGGCTGGGGCTTGGAGGTTACAGGAAAGACCGTTCAGGGGGATTCGTGGGCTCTTCAGGGCTTTGAATAGACAATAAGTTGTTGGACTTCATGAGGCTATTTATTTATTCCAATAATCATGGGCTTTGTACTATTGCGACGGAAGAGCTGCCTGAAGTCACGCATTTCGAAAAAGCGTTGGCTAAAATAGGATTTTGGAAATCGTCGCCACAAATAATGTAAAAAGCTGTTGGTGAATGGCACTTTTATTTTTTTTCGGTAGTCACCTTTTTTTAAGTAAAGATTCATGTATTTTTTGTTTTAGCATTTGAGATTGACGAATGCCCGTTAAGTTAAATTTTTGCATGGGTGCAAATGGCTTCGCTCTCATCCGTAACGGCTGTAATTCGATACGCATCCCTTGGGCGTTTAGCATGCAATTACATTGTGAGCGTAGTCAAGAAAATTCGCATATTGTCCACCAAAGTGGCTCATCTAATAATGATATTTGAGATTTTTTCTAATATATACTCTAACACAAGGAATTTCATCATCTGTTGTGGATGTTCGAGTGCAAAAAATATCTATTTTACAATGACGTGAAATTTTCTTATTAGTTACATTTGTACCTAAATGTAATGAATGATTTAAAAAATATTTTTAAAAAAATGAATGCTTGTATTACTTGAAATAATTAGTCAATAAAAATTATTTTTCTTATTGATAACAATTTATTTTTAAACATTTTCATGGACTATGATAATCATTTTCATCCATTAAGTTTAACGATATAAATGATTATTTTGAGGAAATATTTTCCAAATCACCTATTTATCGCGAAACAACTCATGAAAGATGGAACAAGTGGGATGATAAAGAACTTGTCTACCGAAAAGGGATGGATTTTCCAACAAATATATATATTTTTTTATATAAGTCTTACGGGGAAGTTCCTTTACTTGTTACATTCTATGCTCGAAGGGAGTGTGTAATGATGTAACAGTATATTCAAATAAAAGAAAATATCATTTAATTTGAATAATTTCACACTCCCTTTGAGCATAGAATTTAAAAATCCATCCCTTTTCGGTAGACAAGTTCTTTATCCCATCTTTCATGAGATAATTCAAGTGTCGTCACGGCTCATTTGTTTCTTGGTAAATAGATAATTTAAATATTTTTTAAAAATGATTGCATGTATCGCTTACAAAAATGAATAAACGAAAAAAATAATCAAACAAGCAATATCATTACTTCCATTAAAGCTTGATTGGTACTAAAGTTATGAGAATAAAGCATGATACTGAATTTATCCTGGAATTTTTCGACATGGAATTCACCTTATTTAGCCTGTAGCTGATAAGTGAATTAGATTTTTCTTTTTTATTTTGCTGAAGATAAATCGTGCTAAAAAATATTATGAAAATAGTTTTCCATGCAGAGGACGATAATACTATGTGCATGCTCTTCAAATAAAGTGCTCTTTGAAACCTCAATTGTTGGTGCCTCATTTTTCATTTTCCAATCAAACCCCTTTATCTTGACTCCCCTCCCATTTCTTGACTCCAATGGCCCCAATTAGAACTGTCAAACGAGTGGGTCAAGTCGAAATGATCTAATCCAAAATTAATCTATTTAACCTGTTTTGACCCATTTCTATGTAATATAAATCTAGTGACTCATATTCATTTTAATCCGACTTATATTGCTAAATTACTTCCATATTTAACTTAATTTAGGAAAATTCATATCCGAACTGACGTGAAAGCGCAGATCAAATAAACCCAAGATCGAGTGAGAGTAAGAAAGAGTGAAGAGAGGATCATAGAAATGGGTTAGGTTTAAATAAGTTGTGAAGCCATTGATTTACCATTCTCAACCCATTTATTACCTCTTTACTAAATATAATTAACTCATATAATTACTCAATTTATCAAGTATGGATTAACAAATGAATTTATGACCCATTTTGAATGTCCAGCGAACCTAGATTCTATATAAATAGCTTCAATCTCATTGGGATCAAGCCATATATAAGTACTTTAAATTGACTTTTACTTTATGCTTGCAAATTTTTTCTTCAAATCTTGCATTTTTCTATTTTTTTTTCTCTTTTTAGACCCGAAACAATTGAAATTTTCATAATATACAAATGTCAGTACGTAAATTTATACATTATGTTGTAATATTTTTTTGAAATTTCAATGATAGTTTACATGCTTCTTTACCAAAGCAAAAACATTCGATCAGTACTATATAGAATCTGGGTTGGCTGGCTTGTGCCAGCGCACATGTGCTCTGTTATGGAACGGACAGGACCATTTGTGAGTCACAATTTCAAATTATCTCAGCACCGTCAATAAGCATTTATTTTGCCAAATATATATGTGTCAAAATCCTGCAAGATTAAGGCTTCGTTTGTTGAGTAAGTGGATAATTTAAAATATAATTTCTAAATATAAAAAATTGTATCGCTTAAAATAATCAATCAACAGAAATTATTTCTATTATCAATAACGATTTACATCAAAAAATATTATAATGATCGATGATAATATTATTATTTATTTATTTCTATAAGAAATATAAAGACAAATTGATCAAAAATATTTTTTAAATTATTTATTTTTGGTAAAATAAACAACACTGAATGTATACAATTCAAATGTCTAAGGATCTTCTAGTTGCTCCCCAGAAATAACTCTAATGATAAGAAAAACGGAAAAGAGCACATATATGCGGAGGATCCGAGCCAGTTGGTCCGAGCATGAGCGGCAGCATCTGCAGGCGAGAGGGCCCACCTGATTTCTGGTCCCCAACATCCTGATTTCTCTGCCTGGTGCATGAATTTATTTAATTTTCATTTCCCTTCCTTTCCCTGTGCTTTGTAACATTTCCTTGAATAAGCAATACTCTGACGCAACGGTCCATCTCAGACAGTTTTACCGCTTCAAAAATAAAAGATTCACTACCATAGCAATATTTCATTTTACTTGTCCCCTTAAAGGCAAAAAAAGAAAAAAAAATACGTTAAAAATACTCGCCCTGTTACTTGAGAAAGCTCATTGCATCCTAAAATTGGACAAATGTTGATAAAGTGGTGATATGTGCTGTTTGTGGCAAAAGATAGAAAGCAGGCATTGATTTGAAGTTCCAGGAGGAGGGGCAGCTCCCTTTCTTTTTTCTCTGCTAGCATGCTTTCACACGAGATTCATGTGTGAAACTTCCGGTGGTCTTGAAAATTAATTTTCTCGTCTAGCTATCTATTGGTGTTTGCTTCGATAAACAAGCATACGTGTCTAGCTATCTGTTAGTGTTTGTTTCGATAAAAAAGCATATATGCATAAATAAATTAAGATCAAAAGTCTGATTGCATCAGAAGTAAAAATGATTATACACGTGTTCCTAAAGCATTTTCGTGCGTTTTAAGAAAATGCATAGAAGAGCTAAAAAGGCTGATCATATTAACTTTGTTCCATGCTCCAAATTTGGTTTAGAAGTTTCTTCAGGTTCTAAACACAAACATCTGGCGTTCTCACATCAATAACACCGAATCTGATGTTCTTGGATTCTTATCACGAACGTTTGACGCCTTCCGATAATACCAGTTCTAACATTCTTCAGATGCAGAACGTCTGATCTCTTCGTAGGCTTTGACATTCTGTAGATCCAGCCCCACAAGTGTCAAGCCTCTATTTCAAACACCATCAATTCTCATGTTGAATAGAAGAGAGAAATTGAGAGATCTCACAAAAAAATTGTGCTGGCAATTGCTCTTGTGTGAGTGATTTTATTGATTAGTATCAACACTCTCAATTATCAATTATCGATTATCAATCATCCTATGATCTGCTCTCTATATTACCTTTTATAGCTAGTGCATATCACATTTACATTAACTCTAAACCATTTTAGAATTAATTCGGCCGTAACTCTTGATGGACCTCTTGATGGACGTAAGTTTTGATATCATTTCAGACACTAATTGAGGTATTAACTCTGTAACTGTTACAAAGTATCATTCCGGATATTTATTTGTAACTATTACAAGTCTTTATTCTAGATATTAACTTTGTAACTGTCACAAATATTTAATTTAACCGTTATTTTTGAAACTGTTTTAGAGCATTAATTGGTCATTTAAATCTTAAATTCATTAAATTACCCATTTATTCTGAAATTATTTTAAATTACCCATTAATTGGTCATTTAAATCTTAAATTCATTAAATTACCCATTTATTCTGAAATTATTTTAGATCATTAATGTGACTATTAAGTTCTAAAACCATTTCAGAACTTAATGTGACCGTTAAATCTGAAACCGTTTTAGATCTTTAATTTAGCCATTAAGTTTGAAACTATTTCAACTCATTAATTTGGTTATTGATTTTGAACTCACTTCAGATCATTAATGATGTGATTAATTCTAAACTCACTTCAGATCAATAATGAAGCTATTAATTCTAAACTTAGCTCATATTATTAATTCGGTCAATGAATTTGAACACGCTTCAGATCTTTGATTTGGCTATAGAGTTTGAAACCCATTTCAAACTTTGTAAACTCTGAACCCCCTTTATTAGAACTTTTATTTCTAGCCCGACTCAATTTAATTGGCTCAATTGCAAACACATTTGCAATATTCTCTCTCTCGTTCAAATATCATTCTAATTGGTTATAATATGTGACATTTCTCATGTTCATCATTGAGCTGGTAGCAGGACTTGTACTAACACATTAGTATAACCAAGAGAATTGATTGTCCCAACCAATCTCCTATTCTTATAAACCATGAGTGACATCTAGTAATATATCATTGGTACCTAGACAATTTGAAATGTTTTGAGAACATTAATGAACTTGTCAACTTTGGCGACTGTGTAATTCGATCATTCTTCTCATCATGTCTCGATCGAACAAAGGCCATGGAATTATTGGTTAAGCCACCAATTTGATCACGTGCACAAATCTAATTGACATGTATTTCTCCAAGATATGAACCATTCATTCTTGATTACAACCCCGATTGAGGATTTCTATACAATTTCACGATTAGATCACATATGACATCAATATTGTATATCTATATATAACAAGAAGATAGATACCATGTTGCACATGTATATGTCTTCATATGTGAATAAACTATGACCATCAAGTACACAAACGGTTCGACGAAGTGTCAATATGCGCACTTGTGAACCATAGCCATCCAACATACAAGTTAGTATCGTGCCTTAGGTCTAAGGATCTTACACCTGACCAAAGCATGAATGATCAAACATTGACCCCGCTAAAAGCTTCCATGTCACCAATCGTTATATGTATGTCACATTTAGTGAACTTATCCAAGACAAGCACTTGTGTTCAAGCTCAAATATTACAATACCCAATGACTTGTGACTCACCATCCCCTCAAGTATCCAATACTGAATGGTGAAGCTTGAGAATACACCTGTCTCAACAAGATCATCAATATCCTCTCAATGATCCATCAATCAAGAACTATTTGAAGATTCAGCATGACTATAAACCTATCACACATATTATTAACACCTTAAAAATAGGTTCAGTCATAACTGATCTTATGGACTTCATTCATATAAATTGGATGATGAATGAAAAAACTTATTTGCCATTAAATAATTCCTAGCATGTAACTATTACATGGTTACTTTAGGGCATACAGCTAACACTGTCGACTTATGCAACACATTTGTAGATAAGCTTATTTGGGTTTTCTTTTACTTTAATAGTTTTTAAAGAGAATGAGAAAATGAAAAGAGACATTGACAATGAAATCAATGGTAATTACATAGACATAGACATGTCTATTTGTATTTTTATTTTCAAAAAGTTATGAAATTTACATTTTAATCTGAATAATGTATATCTGAAAAAGGCATTTAAGGAAGAAAGGAGAGAACCGGTTATCTAAGAGTGGGAACTCTTCTTCACATAATATACTAATATGAATGATTGTCATTATGGTTTGATATTACACAGACTCGTTTTAAGATTTGAATGTTGGAGGTGCCTAATTTACGCACCGTTTGTCACCGTGGGCGATTGCACCAACACAATTGTCGGCAAGGAACCGAATGGTGTGGGTTGCTTAAGCAAGAAATGTCAAGTAAATTTATTGGTTGTTCTATCTTGCAAAAATATCAAACATTATATTATAGCTCATACGAGACAACAATGTGAGCAAAATTAAAATAAGGATGTTGTGTTTTTTCCTAATCCTGATCGGAGAAAACTCTCCAGTCAGATCTCTAGTTCGTGTATTATGAATACTATCACCCCCATTTATTTTCAATTAATTTTACGTGCAAGTGACATCCATATTTTGCAACTTATTAATTTAAAAATTGGTTAAGAAAACGTCCTTCAACGATTAACGGAGAAAAACCTATGCTGATAAAAATAATAAAAAAAAGGTCTGAGATCATTAGGGCTCGATTATCGAATCTTCCGGATGGGCAACCTTGTCGCGTACGCGAAGGATTTATAATGGATAGTTCTTTAATGGCCAAAAGGGCTACGAATTTGCTATAGAAAACAGCTGAAACCTAACCCATGTGCCAAAATCATAGATATAACCCATAGGATAAGCTAGTAAATAAAGCATGCAATCATCATATAGGCGCCCTTACGAGCTACGGCCTTGCCTCTTTCCTATTCACAATGATTAGAGTGAGAGCATGAAGAATCTTAGAAAGAGGCCATACATGAAACAATTCTTATTATTTTCTTCCCGTGATTTCAGAGCATTGCTTGCCAGTTGCCTCCAAAGGGAAGAGACAAACCCGCCGTCTCCCGCACTGCACGAACAACTCATCATTCGGATATTAGAATTTATCTTCTTGTCCATTTTCTTTCGGCGTTAGTGTATGCCTTTTTCGGCATGTATCGCGTCGTCCATATGATCCATACCACTCATCTTTTCTAACAAACAGTTCAACCTGTTAGTAAGGTTCAACCCCCCCCCCCCCCCCCCCCCCCCCCAAAAAAAAAAAAAAAAAAAAAAAAAAACTGCTAGTGAGGGAAAAATTATTTTCTTACTTAGGTTCCATTTATTTCCTGAAAAATGAATTTATGAAAAATATTTTTCTAAAATCAATCACTTGTATCATCTCTTAAAATGAATAAATGAAAAGTATTTTCACATCTACAAAAATATTTAGACATAGATTGTTATTGATAATGAAAATATTTTCCATTAACTAATTATTTTAAATGATACCATCGGTCATTTTAAAAAATAAAAATTCTCAACTATTCATTTTCTACAAAACAAATGAAGCCTTATTTACAAAACAAAAGATCATTTTGTGGGGGCACTTGGATAATGGGCCAATTTGGAATGTCTTAAGTACGAACCTTTTGTAGAAACATATGGCTCTTTCCAGTCTATTGGACTAGATTTCAACCATTAGCGTTCTATTAGCTATATTTCCCTCAATATCTAATTAGAGAAAATTTCCTCCCTCTAATCATACTTTCTTATTGATGAGTTACATATATGGACACTACACACAAAAACAAAAGCATTGGGTTCTATTGATTAGCTCTCAAACTCAACTCATTTTTCGTCGATTTTGTTTTTTTTTTTTTTATCAGTCCTACTTTATTCCTATTCTACACTCACTCGCAGACTTGTGCCCTGCCTCTTGCAGGGCGTGGGAGTCGTAATCCACTCTCGAAACTTACGCGTCCCTACCCCCATCCCCCCTGAGAAGGTGGGGATTTGAACCCCTCACCTCCCTCTTCCATAATGGAAGGGTGGCCATTGGGGCGAACCCCCAGTGATTTTTTTCGTCGATTGAATCAACCAATTTTCTATTCATGCAAGGAAAAGCCAAATTATAGTGCAATTTAATTATACGAGTTCAAGGATAAAGCTACTGATTATGCAACATAGTTGTCAAAATCAATACTCACTATCGACTACCTAATGACTGGAGGTTGTTCCGGTCAATTTTTATTATTGTTTAATGACCTACTATGATTGTTCAATTTCCAAGACTAGTGCAAAAATCTAGAGGGTGTTATCAAGTTTGAAGGCTAGTTAAATGCATTAAGTCCTAAGTCTTTAAATTCAAGGTTTTTAATTTGTCTTTATTGTGGCACTACTTTCAAGGGTCATAATTAGATGCATCCCCAAGAATTTGTTCGATTTCTAGCGATACAAGGCTTGAATATTGAGATTATATGAGATTTGTTTCTGTGTGAGCAAATATTTTTCCTTGATTTCTCTATCCTTGGAATGTTGATTTTTTCATGGTGATGAACCAAAAGACCATTTATTCTCGGCTAATAGTTTTCCTTTAGGCTTTAGTGGTGAATTTTCCTATCCTAAAGTACTTGATCCATGGTGAGTGGTTTGTCCTTTAAGTCTTGGTAGTGAACTTCTTCAATCCCGATCTTTATTCTTGATTGATGGCGCATCCTTTATGCCTTAGATGTGATTGTATTCTATTGTGCATTTACTTTTATCTATTAACATCCATCCCCATACACTATAATACGTAGCTGATTTTTTCGACATCACTCAAAACGTGAATTGCCTCCCCCGAAATGGCATCGTGCACACTTCTAATTCTAGTTAGATTTGCATGTGGGTGATGTTTACAACTAGAGATGTGATTGGAAACAATTTCACAAATTGTAAGGCTTTCTAAAATCTTAGGGATAAGTACACTAGGAGTGCCATAATTTTGGCACAATACTCAGGGAGTGTTACAACTTTTAATTCCCTGCTCACTTGAATGCTGCAAATTTGAAAAATCAATCACTTGAGTGTCATCGATGATTTGCCTAACTAGAAAAGCCAACGTGGCATGGATTTATAATACATCATTCAATGTAGCGTGTCAAAAAGCTAAAGTCAACACTTGAGAAGGTAAATCACGTAGCTTAAGTGTCTAATTTTAATTTTTTTAGGTCAGTTCTACTCTATTCCTACTCTACACTCACTTGCAGACTGGTGCCCTGCCTCTTGCAGGGCGTGGGAGTCGCAACCCACTCTCGAA
Organism: Eucalyptus cladocalyx; assembly: GCA_017140615.1. NCBI lineage: Eukaryota > Viridiplantae > Streptophyta > Magnoliopsida > Myrtales > Myrtaceae > Eucalyptus > Eucalyptus cladocalyx. The sequence goes on along the minus strand of CM029521.1, from coordinate 22,613,846 downwards.
ACTTACGTGTCCCTACCCCCATCCCCCCTTGAGGAGGTGGGGATTTGAACCCCTCACCTCCCTCTTCCATGTTAGAAGGGTGGCCACTGGGGCGAACCCCCAGTGGTTGCTTAAGTGTCTAATTGAAAGACAATAGAAGTTCCAATAATTTCACAAATGATCATTTCGGTACCATAAAATTTTTAGAAGTGAACACTTAGTTTTGATTTTTTTTAAAGTGATCATTTATGGGCGCGCATGACAAAATTTCCGGAACAGAAATCAATTTATGGCCAGAAATTGATTTGTCAATTTCCATTCCATGGACGAGTTTCTAAATAAAGAAACGCGTTTAATAACAATTCAAAATTTCTATTTCTGAAACAAAAATTCATTTGATAACAGAATAAAATTTCTATTTCTAGGAGCGGTAATGACTGGCGTTCAGTGGCTGGAGTCCGACGTTCAGCAACCAGCGTTCGATGTCCAGTGACCAACGGTGGGTGGCCGAAGTCCGAAGTTCGACGTTTAGCGTTTGGCACCAAGTCTGGTGCCAAGTTCAGCGACTGTAGGTGGGTAGCCAAAGTTTGAAGTCCGACGTTTGGCGTTTGGCACCAAGTCCGACAACTGGCGGCGGGCGGCCAAAGTCCAGAGTTCGACATGAGAGTCCAACGACCAGCGATCGGCAACCGACATCCAATGTTCGAAGTTCAATGTCTGACGTTCAACATTCAGAGTCCGGCCACAGGAGGCCGGTGGCGGGTGGCGGGCAGCCGATATCCGGCAACTGATGGCCAGCGGCAGACGGTCATCGGCGAACATCCGATGGTTGGTGATGAGCCTTCGGCATCTAATGGTTGGCGATGAGCAGCCAACGGCCAGTAGGTGTCTAGCATCCGGCAACCGGCAATTGGTGACAGGTGGTCGAAGTGTGGTGGCAAGCGACCGACATTCGGTGGCTAGCAGCCGATGGCGGGCGAGCAGGCGGCAACCGATAGCAGGCGTTTAGCATGCCACGGGCGGTAGCCAACGACTGGTGGGCGTCCGGCATTCGGTGACCGGCGATTGGCGACGGGTGGCCTGAGTGCGGTGGTCGGCAACCGACGTCTAGTGGCAGGCAGTCGGTGGCGGGCAGCCAACAACCAACGGCGGGCGTCCGGCATCCCACGGGCGGTAAGTGGGCAATGAGTGGTAACAAGAGTAAATGATGAGAAAAATTTTGACTTCTCATTTCTGTTCCAGAAATAGAAAAACTAAAAGTTTTAACTTCTGATTTCTGCTCAAAATCTATTTCTAGAATAGAAATCTGTTCCAGAAATAGAAAAATGAAATTGCGTTATCAAACGGATTTCTGTTTCAAACCTGTTCCAGGGAACAAAAGACAGAGAATTAAAGAAACATAAATTTTGTCATGCGCGCCCTAAGTGACAAAAGGAGAGAAAAAGTTTGGAAACGGTGTCATTTGAGGAAAAGAGAGAATCTGCAAATGTTTTTTTATCTAATTGCGAAAGATTTTAAAGATATAGCAAGAAACGACAACATTCAATATACTCTCACCATGTTGGAGAAAAATTTCTACTTTGTTTATTTTTAAAATTTCCATGTCAAAATGGAAAATTAAGAAAAAAAATCCACGTAAAGTGATTTGTTGGAAATGACACTCAAGTGATAGATTTTAAATCAAGGTGGTATTCAAGTGAGTATCTTACAAAAGTTATGACACTCCTAATATATTTATCCCTAAAATCTTGTCTTCTCCTTTCCCCACTCGATTAAGATGAGATCACTAAAATTAGGGAGTGGCTTTATTTGTGCACTTGATGACATAATTTCACGAGTATTTTGAATTGCAAATTTGTTTGTCCCCCGTTATTCTTTCTTCCTTCCTCTTTCTGCCCTTTTTTGCCTTCCCCTTTCTACCCTTTGCTCTTTTTGCCCTTCGCACTTCCACGACGCCAACCACCCACACCCACCACAACATAACATCTCCTCCTCGCTGTCATCGTTGCCAGTTTTTGCTTTTAGGGGTGAGCATGGTCCTAATCCTGGTCCCGGTCCAACACAAGAACTGAATTAGATTAGACCAAATCGGCCGGTTTTGGGCAGTTTTCCATTTTCAAAATTTGGAATCGGGAATAACTAGTTTAGTTCCTAGTTCCTTGTCTAAAACCGAACCGAAGCAATATCTATGCTATTTTTTTTCTCTTTTTCTTTTTATAATTTTTTGCTTTTCTAAATGAGTAAAGTAACTGGCAGAGACAAAATAAAGAAACCCTAGCCTCCTTGCACGATCCTCTCGACTCTCCTACCATAACTTGCTCTCAATGGTCTTTTAGCTGAGCTTTTGCCTCCGGCACTCCCTTTGTGGCCTTGCCTCCTTCTCTCACTCTTGCCTTAATGGCAACGGTCTTTCTCTTGTTGTTATTGCTTAATTTCTTTTGCTAGTGTTGGTGAATCTGTTGGAATTGATGGTGTCGACTCTGTTGTATCTCAACTTCATGTTTGTGAGGTTGTTGTGATCGAGTCACACCATGTTTCTCTAATCGTACTACCTCAATTCCTAATTCTAATTCTTAAACTTCTTGGTTCTCATTATGTGTCATTATGTGGGGTCTAATAAGCTGTGAGATTTGGAGGACCACACTACCAACTATTATAAAAGCTTAATCTATTAGATGCAAGCGTAATTTAATATTTAATTATTCTAACACTCCCCTTCATGTTTAGTTTAGTCTTTTTTACCTAGTTTTAAGCGTGGACATATTTAATTGGGAAAGCAAATGGGGTCTAAAAAGATTTGAACTCAAAACTTCTAACTCTAATACCATGTGAGATTTGTGAGAATACTACTAACTGTTCTAAAAGTTTAAATTGTTAGATAAAACCTTGATTTAATTATTCACATGCGATAATCTCACTTGCTTTAGGATAAATTCCTCTGCTCCATCCACTAAGCATCTGGAATGTCCTAAATTAATCACACTGGTTAACAAAACACCATATATCCTCCCAAAAGTTTGAAAATTTGAGAACAAACATCGAGGAAGTTCTCTATTCCTACAATACTAAATGATGTTCTTACTTGGTGATCCTTGAAGGGATATTCTCCGATGACATAATTGTTAACAAAAGACCTCTGAAGATATCAATACTGACAAAACTAACATGTTTTGTTTTTGTTCAAGTGACTATTGATGACTCAACACCTATGAAATTATCATAAGTGTGAAGTGAAAGAACTTGAGAGACTAAAAGGACCTTAAGGGTAAACAAGTTAAAGAGAACGAGAAGTTCCTAAGGACTTGGAGAGATCAATAGGTGAAAAATCTTTGGAAGTCTAATAACACAGATGTACTTAGGATGGATTTTGATAAATACAACAATTGTCAAATTGGACCAGTTGGCAGAACCAGGGAAAGTTGAGAGAAGCTACAGCTAATATAAGTCTCATAAGATCACTTTTGGACAATTGACAAAATGAAGACCCATACTACTTTTACCGTTATTATGCATTCAAAGGAATCTGATAGCCAATTACAAGCTTGGAATTACGAATTATTTGCTCTAAAAAATATCCAATCTACTACTCATCATATCATAGGACAATGATTATTTCGTGACTCGACAACTCTATCCTTGTAAGCGACAAAACTGTTAGATCTGATTGTATGGGCAACTAAAGCTCCAGTCATTTTATTACAATCTACAACGGCTACATTGATTATGTCAAAGATCATTCAACAGTCAACTTGACGATCCATGACTAGAAAAGGAACCAGTACAAGCGATTGTGGATGGAGACGAGCTACAAGAATTACAAGAACACCTCACAATTCTGTGATCGATTAATTTGCTTATTGAGAGTAATACACTGATAGTTAATCTTTTGAGAATTGTACAAGCATTGTAGTAGTGCGTGTTTTCTTAGTAGAATGATCTGCCAGCTCTGGGTAGACGTGACAAGCTAAAACTTTAACATCTCAAGAGCTACTAGTGAATTCCAACCTTGTTGGTAGCTATTAGTCTGGAAAAATAATTGTATATTTATTTTAAGTGGAACTGCTATGAATCTGCGTACATAAATATGTATCTCATTTACTTGTTATTTCATTTGTTTGATTGAAGCACGACTCACGTAGTTCTTACAGATATATATATTATAATCTTGACTCCATTCAATTCCATAGAAAGTTGTCTAATTTTGTTAATTAATCCATTCATCCACTGTAGGTTACATCACTAACCACAATAATAACGATCGCCAAGATATCTCTCAGATATGAAGGTCTCTCGGATGCGAAGATTCCTGCGAAAGAACATAAATCATATGAAATTTGCGTACACCAGTTCTTTACAATACTATAGGATCGATTAAAAGTGTGTTCTTCCAATTGGCACAAGAAATTTGACCCCCCAAAAAAAAAAAAATGGCATAAGAAAAGAAAAGTATAGGCTATATCTATGAGTTATGCAAAATTCAATTTGGAGGGGACGCTTGAATGTGAAAGCAGAAAAAAGGGCTGTTAAAAAGAAAAATTCTAAAAGAAACCAAAAATAAAAAATACAACCAGTTGCAATCCAATTAGGAATTGGATTAGGACCAATCGATCCGATCTAGTCCGATTCTCAGGTGGACAAGTGTTCAATTCCTATTTCCAAGATTGGAATCGACCCTTCATGGAACCAATCACTCTTACTAGCTCTATCACCACTTGATCTCATTATTTGAGAGCCCATGCCACCTCAATCCCTTCGCCCCCGATCTCTAGTGGTAATTGCAACCTCATCGACAATGAAAGACAGAGGGAGAGGAGGCGTAGAGCAATGTGATGTGGTGGCGACATGCAATAGGCAACGATCACAAGGATGTAACGACCACGGAGGCACAATCATTGTCAAGAGCTAGAAATTGTGACAAGTGGCAAATGATATCAGTGGGGAGAGAGAGAAATGACTAGATTTTTGTATCGATAAATTTCTAAAGCTTGTATTTTTTTCGTGAGACAAAAAAAAAAAGAAAAAAAGAATCAGATTGGAATCTGAAATAAAATTAGTGCTTTTTTATGAAAATTAAAAAAAAAAAGAGATCGAATATGAATTAAACTCGAGTTAAAATCGGTGTTTTTAAAGGAATTGACCCATCTAAATTGGTCATAGAAGTATGGCATGGAAATGGACGTCATTATACTAAGAACTTATCCCTTAAAAAATTTGGCAAGAGAGATTGGGGTTTACTACCTAATACTGCAAAAATGAAAACTTCTCTCTGGTCCTCTGTTACTACCTACGCATTTACTCTCTTTCAAAAATAGATTGGGGTTTCCAATGTAACTACATCTACCCCATCTTTAACTAACCATTTGATCAAAACCATATCGACTGACTGGGATAATCTATGTAAATCTACCCCATCTTTAACTAACCATTTGATCAAAACCATATCGACTGACTGGGATAATCTATGTAAATCTACCCCATCTTTAACTAACCATTTGATCAAAACCATATTGACTGACTAGGATAATCTATGTATATATTTAACAAAAATATTATATATATGAGGGTAAGAAACGTAAATCAGGAAGAAGATTATTTTTTTTCCTTTTGTTTTCTTCGAGGAAAAAAAGACTTGGACTCGGTAGGAACAAATAGGTGAAGAGTATAGAGCAGGTAATTCCGATCCATCTACTTCGTCTACATGCTGACTTGGTGCAGGTTTTGTCTTATGCGTTGTGGTCCGGTCAAAAACATATTGTCCATCTTTTTTTTTCCAATGGCAAATTGTCCATGTTTGGACTAGAGAAATTAAAAGGAATAGTTGTTTTCAAGTGACTCGACTCTATAGCGGTCGGGTCACACAGGATTTGAAAACCTTACGCTTCTTAAGGCACAACTTTAAGGTGTAGAGACCACCGGCCGCGGTGGCTCCACTGGCTAAGACTCTACTAATCCTCAATAAAAAGGTGAATGGTTTAAAACCCAGAAGAGGCACTAGGTGTATTAAGTGTGACTCATGGGTGGTGGGTCCTCCTGCTTAAGTGTCACCTGGGGGTTTACGGCGTGGCTATCGGCTGCAAGCCGATTCCTCCAGCACCAAAAAAAAAAAAAAAAAAAAAAAAAAAAAAAAAAAACTGTAGAGTCTTTACAAGCTTATGGACTTTCCCTTGATTATTGTAATTAATTTGTGATTGGGACTTCATTAGTTTTGCTTTTCCTTCCAACCCAGTTCCTTTTAAATGCACAATGGGAAAAGCAAGTTTCTGTCGGGACAAGTCATTGCCACGCGACAATGATGTCAAGACAAGACGAGGTCAAGGTATGGCATTTTCTAAGCCATGGGAGTTTGATAAAATGTTCGAAGATGTATAGGTCCATCCGAAGCATTGGCCAATCACTTGAATGAGCCAATCCTAGATTGTCAAGATAACGACTACCGGGTTAGGGACGAGAGATGAGTTGACTGGTAACTTGTTAATTTTCATTCCTTTATTTATTTAATTATAGAAATGTTTAATGTCGGCAAGGAATTAAGTTTTATAATTTATTTGACTTTGATTTTTGTCAGTCGGGGAATTTCATCGTGTTTGAAGATGATAAACGAAGCTTCCATCTCAATTTCTTAATCGTCAGATATAACGTACGCGACGCGCTCAGGAGTAGGTCCTCAATTTCCTCGAAGCTTCCCCCACTTCTTTTCTCAATATTTTTTTGTTTGAAATTTCCTGAAAGTGAGATGCAACAGAATTAGAAAAAAATTATTATATACACAAGCGTCGAAATTCAGTCTCTTACTAATATTCCTCCTATAATCATCTGTTGAAGTTAATAAAAAATTAATTTGTCTTGTCTTTTTTTTTTTTTGAAATTGATGGAGTTAATTTATTGATCCGGGGACATCAGATTTATTCTGGATATCACGTGTTAGTGTCCCCGATTGACCGGAAAAGGGCGATTTGACTTACCGGGGAACTCATCTACCAAGAAATTATCAATTAGACTATCACAAGAGTCCATAAACGCTGCACATGACGTGCATGCAGGGTTGAATCAACTTCCATCTTGGGGAAAAAAAGAGGAGAGAGTGACACAAATGATTTTTAAACTTTTACTTAATTTGATCCCTAAACTTTCAATTTAGTCAATGTAATTCATGGATTTTAAGCCCAATGTGCAATGCCGTCCATAAATTTTTAATTTGTTCGACGTGGTATTCGAATTTTTGGGTATGTGTTCAAATTAGCCTTTAGATTATATGAAAATAAATAATATTATTCTTTTATTAATTTAAATTCGGAGACAATATTGAATATTTTTGTATAGTTGGAGGACCAATTTGAACATGTATGGAAAAGTTCATGGACTACATCAAACAAATTTAAAATTCATGGACGATATTGCATATTAGACTAAAGTTTAGAGATTACATTGAACAATTAAAATTTTATGGACCATATTACACATTGAATCATAATTCAAAAGCCATTTATGTCATTTTCCCCAAAAAAAAAAGTTACAAATCGTTTGTTCTATTTACCTTCACCTCCACTTGTGTGTTTGTTGTTTACCAAAGAAATTTCACTTAGAAGAGTAATTTTCACAAGAGGGCTAATAATCTTGGTACTCCTATGATTTAGAACTGGAGGTGTTGCTCCTAGTCAATGCAATCCTTTTCTTTGTCATTTTGAGAAGAAGAATCATTTTGTTCCACAAGACTAATCATATCATCCTTGATTAAAAATTTTAATTTTTTATATTTTTATTGATGAAAACCTTTTGAAGCTTCATTGTGCTCCATAAGTATAAGCATATCATCCTTCATTGCAAAGTTTTTATTTTTCCCAAGAAAATCAAATCTATATTGATAAAAAAACCTCTTGTTAACTGGAATTACGTAGGCCTAGTTTCCTAAAATACCCTAAACTTTAAATCTAATCTCAATTTTGCTCCAATTTTTTTTCATAAAAAATCTCTAACTGTTCACACTACTCCCATTTTTGCCCACATATCCAAAAATCGCCACTAGTTTATTTAGAATCATTGATATCAAATCTAATTAGAAGTTCATTATCAGAACTTGCATTTTCATCAACCACCATGTTGCTGTCACTGCCACCAACCTTGATTAGCCAAGAAGATCATAAATGCAACCCCATAGATAGCCAGACCTCCACCACTACTAAAGTCCCATGTTCATCGTCTCTCTTTTGTTACTGTATAGCCTAAAGCAACCATGTAATAGTTACATGTTAGGGATTATTTAATGGCAAATAAGTTTTTGCATTCATCATCCAATTTATATAAATTTGTCTATAAGATTAGCTAGGATTGAACCTATTCTTAAAGTGTTAAGAATATGTGTGACAGGTTACAGTTATGTTGAATCTTTAAACAGTTCCTAGTCGATGGATCATTAAGAGGATATTGATGATCCTATTGAAACCGGTGTATTCTCAAACTTCACAATTCAGTATTGGATACTTGAGGAGATGATGAGTCACAAGTTATTGGGTATGGTGATATCTGAGTTAGAACATAGGTGCTTGTCTTGAACAACTTCACTGAATGTGACATACATAAAATGATTGGCGACATGGAAGCTTTTTAGCGAGGTCAATGTTTGATCGTTCATGCTTTGGTCAGGTGTGAGATCTTTAGACCTGAGGGATAATGCTGACTTGTATGTTGAATGGCTATGGTTCACAAGTGTGCATATTGATGCTTCGTCAAACCATCTATGTACTTGATGGTCATAATTTGTTCACATACGAAGGCACATGTGTCATGCCCCGATCCTCGAGCGCGCGCACATCCCTCAGTGGTCGACTAAATTGCGAAGTTCCTAGGGCGCGTTGCTGACCCAAATCGATTCATGCACATGCGGAGGCAAAATAAACAATCCCCAGACAACAATCAACATTGGATAGGAAAGCAGGACAACCATATAAAACAAACCACACTTTTATAAACCAACTAGTTTATACACAGAGCCCAACTCTAAGGTTTATGTACAGAAGTCTAAATCAAAAAGGGCTACGGAGCCACCTAAACTCTGGACTCTCCAGTCTTTGGCTTCGGATCTTCCACGGCACCATCAGGAGTGTTGATATCTAAACGATGCCTTATCTCCCATTCCCCGGTCCCAACGAGAGGTCCGTGGAAACCACCCAAAGGACCCTCCTGACTCCCATCGGACTTGTGGAGGTACCACGCCTTGAAACGATGAGGTACCAAATGGGGTAGGTCCTCATCGATCCAGACGGTGGACTCAACAAGCTCACAGGTCGAGCTAGTCCCGGGAAATAGGAAATAGGAACGTTGGAAGTCTACCTCCCTTGGGACCCCGTAACGCACATGACGTGCCTCCATCTAGGGACCTGAAAAGAAGAAACCCACGACGGGGTGAGACAATATCTCAGCAAGTTCATGCCCTAAACCCCGATTAGGAAGAAAATATGCCTAGAGGTAGTCTAATCACACAAGCAATGAGACTCACCTTGCCTTAGTTCCTTCATGCACGTAAGTACATTTCATATAACAAATATATGCAATAATCACACTCGACAATTGGAACGCCTCATTTAATATCTTAATCAATCACATGAGTCCTAATTATAAGACTAAATCGTTATGACACATCTCATTCCGTGTCACACAATTTTGTCCCATAATCAGGCATGGTTAAATCACTCCTTCATGCATTCCAATTGATTACAGCCCCATGGGCAAGGCTTACTCGATGTTCAGTGGTCTTCTGGCATAGCCAGGCATCGTCTCGCCCCATCGAGCATGGCAACGTCTACATCTAGACAGTAATCCTGAAGGAGCATCGGTCCAGCTTCTACTGCGATTAGCATCCTTTGTCAAGGGCATTCCATATAGGAGCATCGCGCAACTTAAAAGCTCGCAATGGGTTCTCATAACCATCACACGACCAACCAATCCTAGCCAAGGACATCACATATTGCACTCAAATGTCTCAATTGAAATAATGAACTTGGCGTATTTTCTTCATATTAAAAACACCCGGTAAAATAATCGTGTGTGGGTACACTGTCAGCTTGAGCTATAAAAAGTGATATCTTTCCTTTTAAAAATCCCACTATTTGCTATAGTACTTAAAAATATTTTTGGCGTCAAAAACTAAGACCTGGTATTTTCTAATTAAATACCAAAATTTCAAGATTTTGAAATAATAATTGAAAATCAACAATCATCACTCAATTGCACAATCTAACAATCAATTGCACAAACTAATCACACCATGGCAATCAACACAAAATTCTGACGACTGACTATCCCGGTATAATTTAAGGAAAATAATAAATAATTAAATAAATTACAAAATTAATTAAATAAATGCAAAATAATTATATAAATGACTAATTAAGCTAAATAGACTAATCTAACCATCTAATTGGACTTGATAAATAATGCACTAATCTAAATAAATCATACAATCTAATTAACCCCTAACTAAACTAATCTAACCACCTAATTAGCCTAATTAACTAACTAAATGACTAATTACACTAATATAACCACCTAAACCAACCTTAGGCTAAATTAATCCTACCTTAATTATAAGTAGCCCTCTAAGCAAGGTTTAGCAAGTAAACTCACCGGATTAGCAAGCCAATGAGTCCACGGTGACGGCGATGTAGAGGCGAGTGAAACACAGGCCTACGGCGACACCTAACAAGGCTTGGAAGGGCCCGAAAAAGGCCTACACAGCCCACAGCTTGAACTAGAATTTCGATTGTGTGGCTGGCTGGAAGGGGTAGTCGAGGAACTTGCGGCTGGAGCTGGATAGCTAGGCGGCAACGGCGGGACCAAATGGAGGTGGCTGGCAGCTCGGGGGCTTCGAGACGGCATGCGAGGCAGACGGAGCTACGACAAGCTCAAGCTAGAGGCGTGGACACAGGCGGAGTAGCAGTTGGCTCAGCAAACGACCAGGACGGCATGCGGCAATCGATGAGTGTGTAGGGGAGCTCGGGCGGGCGGTGCAAGCAGCAGTCGACAACTGCAGGGGCTGGCTCGGCTTCCTCTGGTTCTTTGGCTTCCAAAACAACAACAATGGAGCACCAAGGGAGCAAGGAAGAGGAAGAAGAAGCTCTGCTGTCTTAAGGGAGACAAAGTCAACCAAAGTCTTCAACAAATATATTATTTCATCATCACTTGGCCCCCCGAAGTCCACAGCTATGCTCAGTTGCCTTATCCCCTCCAAAACTTCCTCAAGGAGCCAAGGATGAAGCTGAAATGTTGTAGCCCCCCATGGCTACGAATTTCAAGCTTCCAACTTCATTTTCACTCCAATTCAATTCAATTCAATGGCCAAAATGCCATGGAGGATGCCCACACTCAATTCCACAATTTTCCTTGCCAAATGCTTCAACTTGACAGCCAAAAAATTACATAAAAACAGCTCTCTGAAATTCCCGGTCCAAAATCGCCCAAACTTGATTTTTTGCCAAAAATCCGAACTCACCGAAAATTCTTCAAAGGATGAGTCAACATTCCTAAAATAAATTATGACATAACAAAACTTTTAATTTCTGAAATCGGGTTCAAGTTCGTGGTTAATTTCAATCGGGCGCGATTTTAGCGTGACCTAACCTACCATATAGTTTTTAGGAATTTTTAGCGCATTTGACCCGTGGTCGATTATTTTCGATCCACATTGTGCATCTTCGACTCATAGGCGACTCTCGGTTGTCATAAAAATCTTGAGGTTTCAAATACGGGCACAGGGTACAGAAATGACAAAAATATCGATTTAATGCCATTCGACAAGCATTTTGTAATCAGATAGAATCACCCACACTTTAATATCATCCCTCTATTGAATCAACATATCTCCGATCTCTAATCAATTTTGACGGTGCTGTATTGACACTTGTAGATTAGCACAATCGAGCAGTCGATTTTTTATCAAATTCTCAAGTCAATCGCGTTTAAATTCCTTAACGGCTTCACATGATATATTAGTTATTTCATGAGTGATCAGTTCATAGAAAAAAGACTATAGGTGCGTAGATGAAAAGCCCATTTCATTTAGTCGAAAGTAGGGTTGAAAATCAGGATGTCACAACATGCGTGCGCAATATGGAATCTGTCTTCTTGTTATATATAGATATACAAGATTGATGTCATATGCGATCTAATCGTAACATTGTATTGAAATCCTCGGCCGAAGTTGTAATCGAGAATGAATGGTTCATATCTCGAAGAAATGCATGTCAATTAGATTTTGGCATATGATTGAATTGGTGGCTTGATCAATAGTTCCATGGCCTTTGTTCGATTAGGACATGGTGAGACAGAATGATCGAATTACACGGTTGCCAAAGCTGACAGGTTCATTATGTTCTGAAAACATTTCACACTATTTGGGTAGCCATGATATATTGTTAAATGTCACTCATGGTTTGCAGGAACATGAGATTGATCTGGACAATTAGTTCTCTTGGTTGTGCTAATATGTTAGCACAAGTCCAGTTGCTAACTCAGTGATGAATCTAGGGATGTCGCACACCATAACCAATTAGAATGACGTTGATGAGAAAGAGAATATTGCAAATGTGTTTGCAATTGAGCCAATCAAATTGAGTCGGGCTAAAAATAAAAGTTCTGATGAAGAGGCTTCAGAGTTTACAAAGTCTGAAGCGGGTTTCAGACTCTACGACCGAATCAAAGATCTAAAGCGTGTTCAGATTTAGTGACCGAATTAATAATTTGAAGTGAGTTCAGAATTAATAGTTGCGTCAATGATCTGAAGTGAGTTTAGAATCAATAGCCAAATTAATAATTTGAAACAGTTTCAAACTTAATGGCTAAATTAAAGATCTGTACAATTTGCAGAACTTAATGGTCACATTAATGATATGAAATTAATAATCTAAAATGATTTCAAAATAAATTGACAGTTTAATGATCTGAAACGGTTTCAGATTTAAATGACCAATTAATGCTCTAAAATAGTTTCAGAAGTAATGGTCAAAAGTAAATATTTGTAATAGTTACAAAGTTAATACACATAATAAAGATTTGTAACAGTTACAAATAAATGTCTGGAATGATGCTCTATAATAGTTACAGAGTTAATGCCTAAATTAATGTTTGTAACGGTATCAGAACTTATGTCCGGTAGGAGTTATGGATGAATTAATTCTAAAACGGTTTAGAGTTAATGCGCCGATTTAAATGTGATATGCATCGTCTATAGATAATACAGAGAGCAAATCACTAGATGATCGATGATCGACAATTGGCAATCGACAATTGAGAGTGCTGATATTAATCAATAAAATCACTCACATTAGAGCAATTGCTAGCACAATTATAGTTGCGAGATCTCTCAATTTCTCTCTTCTGTTCAACGTGAGAATTTGAGGTGTGTTTGAACTAGAGGTCCAACACTTGTGGGGCTAAGTTTGAAGAACGTCATAATTTGCGAAGAGATTAGATGATCTGTATTTGAAGAACATCATAAATAGTATTATCGGAAGCCGTTAGACATTCGTGGTCAAGAATCCAAGAACGTCACAACCAATGTTACCGGAAGGCTTCAAATATTTGTGGTCAGAGTCTGAAGAACGTTAGAGCTACTGCTATGAGTGAGGACATCAGACATTCGTACTCAGAATCCGAAGAAACTTCTAAACCAAATTCATAGCACAATACAAGTTTAATATGATTAACACATTTAGCTCTTCTATGCGTTTTTTGTTAAAATGCATGAAAGTGCTTTGGAAACACGTGTATAAGCGATTTTACTTCCACTGTAATCAGACTTTTGATCTTAATTTACTTATGCATGTATATTTGTTTATCAAAACAAACACCAATAGTGGTATCAAAGCCAATCCCTAGATATTTTCATGCTTTTAATTGTTGATTGGTTCATGTTGTTTGTATGATCTAAGGATTAATTCTCATTTGTGATGAGAATTCTTTTAAAGTCACTTTCAGATTTTTATTTGATATACATATTAATTGGTCAATATGCAAGGTGAGACCATTGATAATAATGATAAAAAAATCTCCTTATTTGTCATATTAAGTTGTAATGTGTGCTTGAACTCGTGGCCTACCATCGTTGTGGTTTGTTCCTATGTTATGACGATTGATTGGCTGATTATGGATATATTGGAGTCAGGTTCTATTCAAGAAAATAGGACCACTCCATTATACATCTGATGGTGTGGGGTTTATGCCGAATGATTTCCAATAACTGTTAGGTGAGGAATCATTTGTGTCCTAAATACTTGCAGGAGATGATGGGGTAAACTTAACTATGGTTATGAGGCCAATAAGTGTTAGGTGAGGCTTTCGTGATCTAGAGGCCGAAGTATGATTGGGACTCGCATGTGATGCGTTGGATATGTGATCCACTCATTAAGTTCAGAGGATACCAATAACTATCAAGTGAGGTGGACTATGAACTGGTAGGACTCCAATCACCACCAGCGATCTTTTCCCAACAAAGATTATCATTTTCCATCCTAAGGAGTGTGGGATCCAAAAATAATAGTGGGATATAATATTTCATTCAAAGGCCACAATGAAATATTTGTTGAAAGTCAACGACTAATCATTATTTTTCTGCACATATTTTTGATACTCTTAAAGATGGTTACAACAAACCCACTTGCTTCAATTCTTGACATGAATTGTCTGACGGTACCCAACCATACTGATTGGGTGAGGAATTTGATAATTGTTCTCAATTCTGAGAAGATTGAGTATGTGCTTGATCAGAACTTGCTAGAACATTTTCTGGGTGGTACTAATGATGAGCACAAAACTTATGAGAAGTGGTGCAAAGATGACCTAAAAGTTAGGTCATACATGCTTACTTCTATGAACAACACAAGGCCCACCGTAATGGCTATAGCAGAGGCTTCCTCTTCAAAGAGTAAGACTACTTTGAAAAAAAAAAATGGAAGAAGTCCACAAAGCTTGCTACACACCTAATGCCCACGATTGAAAAAGGGAACTGTCACTATTGTAGTGTCAAGGGACATTAGAAGAGGAACTACAAGAAATACCTCGCAAGCTTGAAGGTCAAGCCGAAGAACCAACCTTATGAAGGTATGGTGTCCATGTTTATTGAAACTAACCTTACGGTTGGTTCTAAATCCACCTTATGGGTTCTAGATTCTACTACAACTTCACATATTTGTATGTCTTTGCACAATCTAGAAGTAAGTAGGATGTTGAGGCAAAATGAGATAGTGTTGACATTTGCAAATGAAGCAAGAGTTGCTACATTAGTTATAGGGATTTATCGTTTGTCTTTGCCTTCAAGACATGTACTGGTTTTGAATAATTGTTTGCATTATAATAATGCAGTCAGGAACCTCATCTCTATACCTCATTTGAGTAAAGAGAATTATGAATTTTCTTTTGCTGATGATGTGTGTTCCATTTATTATGATAAAAGGTGTGTTGGTTCTGGTAAGATGATCAATAATCTTTATACCATTACAATGTCCGGTAATATGATTACCAATGTCAATAAGCGGAATGATATAAATGCCATGAGCAATAAACGACCTAGAGATAGACCAAATCCAAAGTATGTTTGGCATCTCTAATTAGGTAATATTGGAGAGGATAAGATCAATAAGTTGAGTAAAGATGGATATATTGATCCATCAGACTTTGAACCGTACTCAACTTGTGAGGCATGTCTCTTAGGAAAGATTAAAAATGCACCTTTTGTAGGACAGAGTGAGTGAGCTACTAACATTCTATGATTGTCACAGTATGGTTATTTATACTTAATGAAGTATAAATATGAATCTTTTGAAAAGTTCAAGGAATTCAAAGTTGAAGTTGAGAAACAAACAGGAAAAAGTATTAAGGCTCTTCGATCTGATCAAGGAGGTGAATACCTAAGTACTGAGTTCTTGAATCATCTGAGAGACAACAACAATTTATTGCAATGGGCACCTCCAAGAACTCCATAAAATAATGGTGTGTTTGAGAGAAAGAATTGCACTTTAATGGATATGGTGCGATCTATGATCGGTTATACTGTTTTACACATATCCCTTTGGGGATATGCCCTTGAGACAACCACATATTTATTTAACAGAGTGCCAACTAAGTCTGTTCCAAGTACACCCTATGAGATATGGCATGGTAGGAAACCAAGTCTTAATCATATTAAGACTTGGGGTTGTCTAGCTTATGTCAAAAAGCTAAAGACGGACAAATTAGAGGCAAGATCTGAACGTGGTCACTTCATTAGGTATCCAAAAGAAAGTTTTAGATACTATTTCTATTTTCATTCTAATTAAAGAGTTTCAATCAGTAGACATGCTTCATTTCTAGAGAATCAGTTCATCCAAGAAAGTGGAGCTAGAAAAAAAAAAAAAAAAAAGACTGATAAGAAGAAACCAATGGAGTAGCAAATGATCATATTCAAGTGTGGACCTTAGATTCAGTGGGAGCTTCTGATACACAACTTCTAAGGAGGAGTACGAGAATGTCTCGTCCTCCTGTTCATTATAGACACTCGATTGAAGGTATTGATCCCTTATTCATTGTGAATAAAAGTGATCAATCAAGTGATCGAAACAATTATGAGGAAGCGATGTCTAACATTGATTATGATAAAATGGTTGGAGGCCATGAAATCTAAAATGAATTCTATGTATTTCAATGACGTTTAGACTCTCTAGTTGACCTGCTTGATGGTATTGTACCAATTGACTGTAAATGGGTCTTTAAGAGGAAGATAAATGCTAATGGTCAAGTTTGCACATATAAGGCACACCTGGTGGTGAAAGGATATCGTCAAATAGAATAGATTGATTATGACAAGACTTTCTCACCCATAGCCATGCTGAAATTTATTCGGATTATGTTGGCTATAGCTGCACATTTGGACTATGAGATATTCCAAAGGGATGTCAAGACGGCTTTCCTAAATAGATTCTTGGAAGAAGATATCTACATGGAACTACCCCAAGGTTTTGAGTTTGATTATGGTAATCAGAAGGTGTGCAAGCTTAAGAGAGCCATATATAGACTCAAACAAGCCTTCAGAAGTTGGAACATCTGCTATGATGAGGTGATCAAATCGTTTTTTTTTTTTCGGTGAAGTGAGGTGATCAAATCGTTTTGTTTCATAAAAAAATCTGGATGAATCTTGTGTATACAAAAAGGTCAGTGAGAATGCAATTGTGTTTCTTATTTTGTATGTGGATGACATACTATTGATCGGAAATGATATGCCAATGATATCATCGATCAAGATATTCTTGTCTCAGAAGTTCTCCATGAAAGATTTAGGAGAGACAACCTATATTCTAGGTATCAGGATCTATAGAGATAGATCTAGACAAATTATTGGCCTCTCACAATCCATGTGCATAGACAAAGTGTTGACATGTTTCAACATGCGACATTCCAAAAGAGGATTATTGCCTTTTAGGCAAGGAATTTGTCTTTCCAAGGATATGTGTCTAAATAATCCTGAGGAAAGAGAGTGGATGACAAATGTGCCTTATGCATCTACTATTGGAAGCATAATGTATGTTATACCATGTACAAGACCTGATAGTGCGCATGCTATAGGCATCACTAGCAGATATCAGTCTGATCTAGGTGAAGAACACTAGATAGCAGTCAAGACTATTTTTAAGTACTTGAGAAGGACTAAGGATATCTTAAGGATATGTTCTTGATATATAGAGAAGGAGACTTTAAAGTTGAAGCATATACATATTCTAATTTTCAATTAGATCCTAATGACTATAAGTCAACGTCTGGGTTTGTCTTTATGTTCAATGGTGGTGTAGTTAGTTAGAAAAGTTCCAAATAGAGCATAACTGCTAATTCCACTACTGAAGCAGAGCATGCAGCTGCTTCTGAAGGAATGAAGAAAGCAGCTTGGAGGAAGAAGTTCATTTCAGAACTTGGAGTGGTTCCTTCGATTGAAGAGCAGATTGCATTGTTTTGTGACAACAATAGGGCAATAGCTCAAGCTAAGGAACCAATGTCTCACCATAAATCCAAACACAATAAAAGGCATTTCCATCTCATTAGAGAAATCATTGGGAGAGGTGATATCACATTGTAGAAAATAGCCTTAACAAAAAAACATGGTGGATCCCTTCACTAAAGCATTGTCTCAATCTTCTTTTGAAAGACATCATACCAAGATAGGTTTGAGACATGAGATAGGTTGGCTTTAGTGCAAGTGGGAGATTCTTAGCCGTATGTCCTAAAGCAACAATGTAATAGTTACATGTTAGGGATTATTTAATGACAAATAATTTTTTTCATTCGTCATCCAATTTATATGAATTAGTCCATAAGATCAGTAAGGACGAAACATATTGTTAAGGTGTTAAGAATATGTGTGAGAAGTAACAGTTATGCCAAATCTTTAAATAGTTCCCAGTCGATGGATCATTGAGAGGATATTGATGATCCTGTTGAGACCGGTGTATTCTCAAGCTTCACCATTTAGTATTGGATACTTGAGGGGATGATGAGTCACTAGTCATTGGGTATGGTGATATTCGAGCTAGAACACAGGTACATGTCTTGGACAAGTTCACTAAACGTAACATACAAGAACGATTGGCGACATGGAAGCTTTTTAGCGAGGTCAATGTTAGATCGTTCAATGCTAACTTGTATATTGGATGGCTATGATTCATAAGTGCGCATATCGATGCTTCATCAAACCGTCTCTATACTTGATAGTTATAGTTTGTTCACATACGAAGGCACATGCATGCGCAATATGGAATATGTTTTCTTCTTATATATAGATATATGAGATTGGTGTCCTATGCGATCTAATCGTGATATTGTATTGAAATCCTCGGCCGAAGTTGTATTAAAAAATAAATGGTTCATATCTCGAAGAAATACATATAAATTAGATTTTGACATATGATCGAATTGGTGGCTTGACCAATAGTTCCATGGCCTTTATTCGATCAGGATATGGCGAGACAAAAGGATCGAATTACACAGTCATCAAAGCTAACAAGTTCATTAGGTTCTAATAAAACATTTCATACTATCTAGGTAGCCATGATATATTGCTAGATGTCATTCATGGTTGGCAGGAACAAGAGATTGATTGGACAATTAGTTCTCTTGGTTGTGCTAATATGTTAGATCAAGTCCTGCTGACAGCTCGGTGATGAACCTAGGGATGTTACATACCATAACCAATTAGAATGACGTTTGAACGAGAAAGAGAATATTGCAAATGTGTTTGCAATTGAGCCAATTAGATTGAGTCAGGCTAGAAATAAAAGTTTTAATGAAGGGGCTTCAAAGTTTACAAAGTTTGAAGCGGGTTTCAGACTTTACGACCAAATCAAAGATCTGAAGTGTGTTCAAATTCAGTGACCAAATTAATAATCTTAAATGAGTTCAAAATTAATAGCTACGTTAGGATCTGAAGTGAGTTCATAATTAATCGTATCATTAATGATCTGAAGAGAGTTCAGAATCAATAGCCAAATTAATTATGTGAAACAGTTTCGAACTTAATGGCTAAATTAAAGATCTGAAGCAATTTCATATTTAATGGTTACATTAAGTTTTGAAATGGTTTCAGATTTAAATAACCAATTAATGCTCTGAAATGATTTTAGAAGTAACGATCAAAATTAAATATTTGTGATAGTTACAAAGTTAATACCTAGAATAAAAGACTTGTAACAGTTACAAATAAATGTCTAGAGTTAATGCCCAAATTAGTATATGTAATGGTATCGGAACTTATGTTCGTCAGGTGTTACGGCCGAATTAATTCTAAAATGGTTTAGAGTTAATGTGTTGATTTAAATGTGATCTACACTGTCTATAAAAGATAATATAGAGAGCAGATCAACGAATGATTGGTGATCACCAATCAGCAATCAATAATTGAGAGTGTTGATACTGATCAACAAAATCACTCACATGAGAGCAATTGTTAGCACAATTGTAGTTGTGAGATCTCTCAATTTCTCTCATCTGTTCAATGTGAAAATTGGTGGTATGTCTGAACCAAAGACTCGACACTTGTGGGGCTGGGTCTAAAGAACGTTAGAATCTACGAAGAGATCAGACATTCTGTATCTAAAGAACATTAAAAACAGTATTATCAGAAGCCGTTAAACATTCGTGGTCAAGAATCCAAGAACGTCAAAACCAGTGTTACTAGAAATCATTATATATTTGTGGTCAAAGTCTAAAGAACGTCAGAACTACTATTATGAGGACATCAAACGTTCATGCTCAGAATCCGAAAAAACTTCTTAATCAAATTTGGAGCACGGTACAAGGTTAATATGATTAGCACGTTAAGTTCTTCAATGCGTTTTTTTGTTAAACTGCACGAAAATGCTTTCGAAACATGTATATAAGCGTTTTTACTTTTGCTGCAATAAGACTTTTGATCTTAATTTATTTATGTACGTTTGCTTGTTTATCGAAACAAACACCAACATCTTTGTGGTTGGCTAAAAGTGTAGACCTTAGATCTAAGGTCCCTCGACCTTGAATTGAAGACTCTGAACTCGAGGGAGGGAGAGAGGAAGGGAGGGAGAGGAAGAGAGAGAGTTGCAAGCTCCGGCGCTCAAACGACAATGATAGCACAACGGACGATAATAGCGGTACTCGGCACTTCGTATGGTGACAATGGCCTATCAGCATTGGAGAGAGGCGGTGATATGGCATGTAACTTCTTATTTAAAACAAATCATACTACTACTAATGACCCAATTCAGTTCACAGGAGCAAAGCCTAACAAAAAATATACTAAAACGACCATTATTATGTATCCCTTTTGATGTGGGACTGAGCACAATAGCTTGTGAGCTCCATTTATTTGTAGTTGACAAGTAAGGTCTCATCTTGGCCCAAGAAAAAAAAGAGACAAGTGAGATCTCATCTATCTGATGCAGCCTCTCGACCTCAAGAGAGGGATGATTTTTGCGGTATGGTTTATCACAATATGTGAATAAATTTACCAAAGTAAGAATTCACTTTTGGTTTTTGAATTTATGTATTTTTTCAATCAAGCCCTTGAACTTTTATATTGGCAAATCCATTTCTTGAACTTAGGTAAATTTTTTTTTTTTTAAATCAAGTTCGTTGGGCTCAAATTCACTTTTTTATAGTTAACATATCCATAGGAGCCAGAAAGAATTAGATGTGGAAAAATCTTTTGCTATGTAGGCTAATAATTCACAAACTTGAAAAATGAAGACCACGACCAGGCCTTGAGCGAGATAATTTTTTGATACAAGCATTGTAATTCAAGCTTTCCGTGCCAAAACTCGCACTAGTTTCAACGGGCACATAAGTTCCAATTGACTAGATTTAAAGTCAGACGACCAAAAAATTATGTAAGCTCAAAAATTTGACAAGATAGATAAAAAGTTCAACAACTTGATTGGAAAAAAAAATTGCAAGTACAGAGATCAAAAGTAGGATATTACTGTTTGCATATTGATAATGGAAATTACTCATATGAATAACTACCATCAACCATTTCTTTTTATGGGGTTCAAATCCCCACCTTCTTAGGGGGGATGGGGTGGGGATGCGTAAGTTTCAGGAGTGGGTTTCGACTCCCACGCCCTATAAGAAGTAGGGCAAAAGTTTGAGAATGAGTGTAGAGTAGGAATAGAGTAGGATTAACCAAAAAAAAAAAGAAAAAAAGCTGCCCCCAGAGTTGGCATAGTCGATTAGGGCACCCAAGAGTTTCCAACTCAATAATTAAAGGTCATCGATAAATTACACAAATTGCGTTGCAAGCTACTCTAGATAGGACCACCTATACATGCTAGTGACCCGAACTAATTTGTGGATATTGGATTATTTCATGAACCTCCATGTAATTGCACTCTTATGATCATGCTTTTTGGTTCTCATAAACAAAGGATAGTGGAGAAACTTTTTGTTGGAGTCTAACTTGGGTTAGAGAAAACTTCATCTTCCATCCCCTCGTTCATTCGTGCATATATTCATGTCACTGAAGCTCAACATGATGGAGAATCAAATCATACTTCATTTGACTCCATTAACCAGAAGCACGAGATTTATTGTAATTTCTATATCCGTCTTTCATGTTTATTTGGCAACAAGGAAAAAAAGTTGAAAGAATTATATCTCTTTAAAAATTGAAATTCCTATCAATTTTACTAAATTTTTTATTTGTGTCATTTAATTCTTTTTTATTAGATTTAATTTACCAACATTCATTTTCACCACAATTTCTTGACTCAAAACATATTCAAATTTATATTTTTCCTGTCAATAGAGAACTCGTTAAATACATTAAAAGTCTCAAAGAAACTGGGTTTGATATTGTGCTTGATGAAATTTGCTTTTATAACAAGGCAACAGCAAATAATAGCAAATGAGGCTGAGTCAATGCATTGGATGTAATCTGGAAACTTAGGTAATAGTTGTACAATTAAAATCTATCGATTTTTGTAGTTTTCTTCAAGTTTAAATTAAAAGGGAAGCGCATAAAAAAATAAATTAAGCTAAAAATGTGATTTCAGTGCAACAACTTTGTAAATTATTATTGATATCTATCATCCCATCTATATAGCCAGCTTAAAAGTATTTCGAAAAAGAATGTGTGCTCAGTCCAAAAGGGCGTGGAAATAGCTACACTAGTGTATTGATTTGTAAGCATATATAATATAGGTCCATGCTATCTCTATTTTTTCAATGGCTACTGACACTCCTATCACATTGAATTAGCTACATTATCCCTTGCGGTTCCCATTCTTGATTTAAGATTATTTCTTACTTTTTTTCTTCTTATTCTTTTGTTTGAATTTTATTATAAAAACAAAAAAAACAAAACTACACACATCCCTTTCAAACAATTTTTTTTTTCACTCTAGCCGCTTCATCCACACCCATTACATTTCAATGGTTCTTTCATGTTTATTTTCTTCTAAACTTATTCCACTAATTATTAATTTTATCTCCCTAGATAATTTTCATGATCATGAATTTTTCGACTTCAATTTTCGGTACAAATTTACGGAAATTTACTCAAAGATAGAATATTATGGTTGATAAATGTAGTATACACAATTTACTTACATTTCATTGTATTGTTTTTTGTAGTGAGAGACAATATTGAAGACGACCCAAATTGCTTAAATGTATTTATTGATAATGAAATTGCGAATGGAGAACAACAATCAATCATGTCAACAAGTTCATTTGGAGCTTCTAGTGCTAAATATTGAAAATTATTCATTGATATATATGTGTTTTAAGTGGATAATGACTCTATTATTGATGTAATTAAAGTAAAAATTTATTGTCTGATTCAAGTAATTTTTTTTTCAAGAGAGAAACCTTTTTTAGGGGAGCTAAGTAGTAGAATGGACAATATCTTTTGTTAAATTGGATATGTAACTTGTTATTATTGTAGTAGATAATGTTTACTTTTATAATTTCTATTGCATTTAGAATTGACAAAAAAAATATGTGTTTGCAAATGGTTTGAATGGATTGTCTTGTAATGTCATTACAATACCCATAATTTCTTGTTAATAGCTCATTATACCATATAATCAAGGCAAAGGTAGTATTCTATGAAATAATGATTTAAGGAGCTTTTTTTTTTTTTTTTTTTTTTTTTTTTTTTTTTTTTTTTTTTTTTTTTTGCTTTTGCAGGATGTTAGTGGATGTTTAGAATTTTTCATGTAGTTAATTTTGTCATATTTATACAGCTCATTAACACAATATTGAGTTAGCTCTCTACCAAATAAACAATTTTCGGAAAAGAGGGACACTATTTTTGTTACAAATGGAGAAAGAAAAGGAAAAAATAAAAAACAAAGAAAATAAGGCAAGAAATAATCCTAATCAAGAGTGAATCCCACATTTAACCTTAATAAATGTTGTGTGGGTGGAGCATTGGTAATTTCGTCTCTACCATAATTGAAACAAAAGGGAAAGAAGCAGAAAAAAGGTAAAGAATCATCTTAAGTCAAGAGTAAGATGAAGGAAAGTTAATTCAATATGACTGAGGGAGGGGGAGAAATACACATGAAAGGAAAATGATACAAATAGTTAGTGAACTTTGACTTAATAAGTAATGTCATCTCTAAAACTTTTGATTGATTCAATGTGGGCCTTAATTTTTTTGTAAGTTAGTCCTTAGATTATCATATGGTTAGATTCAATTTAGTCCACTAAATTGAACATTTATAGAATATTCATGGACTATATTGAATAAATTAAAATATTCAAAGATAATAATGCATATTGGGTAAAGTTTAGGAATTACATTGAACAGATTACA
Source organism: Eucalyptus cladocalyx (assembly GCA_017140615.1). Classification (NCBI taxonomy): domain Eukaryota; kingdom Viridiplantae; phylum Streptophyta; class Magnoliopsida; order Myrtales; family Myrtaceae; genus Eucalyptus; species Eucalyptus cladocalyx. Next base: position 22,589,563 of record CM029521.1, on the reverse strand, counting down.
AATTTAGAAAGGAGAGTGCACAGTAAGTGAAAGTTTCATGATCATTTGTGGAATTATTTCACGTGTAAATAATCGAAGGGGATCTGCTCAAAAAAGAAGAAAAAATGTGAGGGGCAAATTGGGAACAATGCCCATGCGATTCCGAGGAGAAGTGGATGGAGCAGCTGCTCTGCAGCTGCGGCTAGGGGGGGCGTCCGGAGCTCTCTCTATAAATATCAACTCTCTCTTCAGAAGCGATGCACGGGGTCAACAAGATTGTTCGATATGAGGATACTTTCATTGTGAATCGATTCCTGCTCTTGAAAAACACAAGTCACATCGCGCAAATTCATATTTAAACGGAATACTTTTTTTTTTCAAAAGATTCGAGGAGGAGGAGAAGGGGGAGCAACACAGAGGAATGGGAGCGGAATTCCGGCCCGAGAGAGCCGCCGCCGAGCCTCCCGCTCCGCTCATCCTCGGCCTCCAGCCGGCGGCGCTCATCGACCACGTGGCGCGCGTCGATTGGTCCCTCCTCGATCGCGTCCCCGGCGAGCGCGGCGGCTCCACTCCTGTGCGTAATCTTGAGATCCCTTCAATGGTCTCAATCAACATCTTCTTGATGTTGCGGTTGTTGTTAATATTGTTATGTTTCAGCTCACTGCTTTTGTGGAGGTCACTGCTTGTGGTCGAGGGAGATTGTTTTTTCTTTTTCTTTTTTGGTTTCTGGGTACATTGTTCAGATTCACCCAGCTCCAATTTTGTGTTGTTTCTCTCTCTCTGTTGTGCGTTGTTTCCCCTGCTTTTCTTTCATATTCTTCTGCTCTCGACAAACTGAGGTTGTGGATATGATGATACAGTCATCTGTTTTCGGGTGTTGGTTTCTGAATATTAGTCTCTGCATAGTCTCTGCTATGATGCAGACCGAATGCGTCCTTGATTGCTTCATTGTTTGTTTGAGTAAATGCCATGAAAAGGGAATTTTAGTTTTTGTCACCTGTCTTTGATCTAATCAAATAAGTCTTCTCTTTTCTAGGTTTGTTAAAATGTGGAACAATAGGCTTGCAATTGATTGGTATTTGTTTTTGGAATCAGTCTAAACGGTCGAACATCGCAGATGTTATTTTCCCTTTCATTGATTCCAATGTGAATGCTTGTAGGTTGCCATTGAAGAGCTAGAGTACATATTGCGTGAAGTGAAAACCCATATTCTATCTTCACCCAATGACCTTTCTCCTGTTAAATCGATGGCCGGCGGCAGCGTCGCGAACACCATTCGAGGGCTGAGTGCAGGGTTTGGCATCTCATGTGGAATAGTTGGGGCTTATGGTGATGATGATCAAGGCCAGTCGTTTGTGAGTAACATGAGCTTTCATGGAGTGAGCCTCTCCAAAATGAGATTGAAAAAAGGACCCACTGGTCAGGTGAGACTCTGGTGACTGCTATTGAGACTTTACCCAAAAGAGAGGGAGAAAGAAATAAGATATAACATGGACAGTCTGTTCTTAATTAACAACTTATGGAGCTTCATCCTTTTATTGCATGTAACAGTGCGTGTGCTTGGTTGACGCGTGTGGTAATCGGACAATGAGACCTTGTCTCTCAAATGCTGTGAAACTTCAGGTTCCTTCTTGACCCTGTATATTTGTCTTTGGTTGATCACTTGCTTGTATGCACATGTTGTCAAATGGTTGTACCTCAACGAAAATTTGCTGAACTATTGATAGGAGCTCACAAGAATTTGTTTGTTTTTCTCCCCCTCTTTCAGGCAGATGAATTGACTGGGGCGCACTTCAGAGGATCCAAGGTTAGTCTCTAGTTTTTTTTTGTGTTTTTTTGGTTGGAGGTTAGTCTCTAGTTGAAATTCAAAATTTTGAACCCAATATACTCACTATTCTTTTGGATGCAGTTTTCATTTGATGCTCTCTTTTTTTTTCACCTGAATCAGTTGTTTTATCATCCTGTCATTCCTGGTCATGGTACATTACGTTCAAAGTTATGCTGGGGCTTATTTTCTGGCAGTCATATTATTGCAGTGGTTGGTGATAAGATATGCAATATTCAACCTGGAAGTTATTCAAGCTGCTATAAGCCTTGCCAAACAGGAAGGCCTTCTTGTATCTTTGGATTTGGCTAGCTTTGAGGTAGGTGGATTTTTACCCACTGTTGTTAAGTCTGGAGAGAGCGACCCACTGTTGTTAAGTCTGGAGAGAGCGACCATTGATTCATTGAATGGTTTAAGTATGTCGAATATTGATGCCAAAAATTGGAATGTCCTAGTGCAAACTTTCCCACATAAAGTATGAAATGATATTCCATACTGAGGATGTATTTGGTGTCTGCATAATGGAGAGTAATTACATGTTTTCCTCAGATTTAAGGATTGATATTCTGTGCACACAGTACGAAGGATTCGCTGTTTACCCTCTGGAAATTTTAGCCAATCCTCTTTCTCCTTACTAGCTTTCTAATTGCTGGAATAATAATAAAATTTTTCTAATAATACTTAAATGTGGCCAGATGGTCCGAAACTTTAGATCACCTCTTCTTGAGCTGCTGCTGTCTGGGAATATAGACCTCTGCTTTGCCAATGAGGATGAGGCTGCAGAGCTGCTAAGGTAGCAGTCATTCTACGTCCTAATATGTTGTTCTGACATGAGACTGACTTATTTAACTGTGAGGTTTGAATTTCTCTTAGCCCACTTGTTCAATCCTTGTAGAGGAGAAGAAAAAGTCGGACCTGAGGCTGCGCTTGAATTTCTGGGACAATATTGCAAGTGGGCTGTGGTTACATTAAGCTCAAATGGGTGCATTGCGAAGCATGGGAAAGAAGTAAGTTCTTTCTATGCATATGCACATGTGTGCTAGCTGTGGTTAAATTCAAAAGCCTATGCACATGTAGCTAGCCATTTGAATTTATAAGTGGCCAATTTTAACGTGGCTGGAAGTGCTTATCTTAAATTTAGGTAGCACCATACCAAGAAGATACAATATGCTTTCATTAGGTTGTACTTGCCCTTTGGATTTGTCTAAAGATTCGTCATTGCATAGCTGGGCATTTAAGTAGCACTAATTCCTTGTCAACAAGGAATGCCAGTGGTAGGAACATATCATAAATTTTGGTTTTATGCTGTCTAGAACTTTCTGGAAGTGTTTCCAGAACAAGATGAATGTCCCTTCGTTCCATGTTTCACGACTAAAATGATGCTTTGAAATGACGTACTTTTTGGTAGTTTCTTCCCAGCATATATGTGGCATTTAGGAGATGGTATAGTTGTGCTTCATTTTCATTGTTATGTCACTAAAATGCATGACTGCCAGACTGTCCGAGTGCCAGCTATAGGCGAGATGAAAGCAGCAGATGCAACCGGAGCGGGAGACCTATTTGCGAGTGGGTTTTTGTATGGCTTAGTGAAAGGATTGTCACTCGAAGAATGCTGCAAAGCGGGCTCTTGCAGTGGAGGTTCTGTCATACGAGCTCTCGGGGGTGAAGTGACCCCCGAGAATTGGCAATGGATGTACAAGCAAATGCAGATCAAAGGCCTTCCTCTTCCCAACATGCGCAACTGATTCTTGCTTGAGTGAACAAATCTGATCAATTTTTAAGGCTCCCCAGATAAACAACGTAGCAATTAGGCCCTTCCTTTTACTCTTGATCTCTATCGACAAGGGGAGAGAAGTTATATTTGCATTTATGGGGGTTGGTCTGGCTGATGTGAACGGAATCAATTTCAAATCATGCATACAGGAAACATCATGTTTCGAGTTACTTAAGAAACATTTGTTCATTATGCTTTATAAGCGTTCTTGCAGTGCTTAGTCAACGTGGCGATTCTAAAAGTAACAAGTGTTCTGAAACACTCTACATCCAACAAACTGATATCAGCAGAGCAAATACCTTATGCAATACCGTTTGAGCCGCTGGTGACCAGCTAATTGATTTATAGCAATTGCGCCCGCTGGATTAATATATTCGCCACGCGTGCTAAAAGTCTGATTTCATAAACAAGCTTCAGATGTCATCACTCTGAAATCCCAGACATGGACCACCCAAGAACATGACTTCTGTAGAGGAGACATAAGAGACACCCCAGGTTGGGGTACACGACACATCTATCCATTGCAGAGTTCAAAAACGACAGACTTGAAGTTGGAGTTAAGTTGAACTATTGCACGCCTCTAAACAATGTCGCACGACAGGACAATTTTGGACATGATGAAAATCAAAAGCCATCCTTAGTACTCTAAATCAAATTGATGATTGGGACGAGTAAAATTGTTGAATATCTAATATATGGGAAGAGACATACCTATCAAATGGCCCGGAACTCGCCTACCAAAGATGAGAAACAAAGTGGTCTGGCACTCATTGACCCTTAAGCGATCCATTCTGATACTGTTAACTCCGGGGGGCCAGAAAAAGAAAAGGCATGCAGAAGCAACTGGCATCAACGAACTCAGCTGAAGCTCCAATTGCTTACAGAATCTAAGTATACTCCCTGACTATATGGCAAGAGCCATGATGCAGAAAATGCAAGTCGAAAGGAATTTAACAAGAGATGTGTCTGGGAACATAAGAAAAATAACTGTATCTTGGGTAAATAGGGATACAAATCTAAACTGGGAAGAGGCTGGCAATAGCATGTTCAATTTTCCCAACAATGAGTCGACAAAGTCCAGGACCTGACAATGATATGACTTTAATGGCAGGCACCATCAATCATTTTGTCCTCGCTTTTGTAAACACATGCTGAAGCTGAAAGCCTCAGGAGAACAAGGTTGCTTGCCAGTTCAACCATTCTTAAATTTCCATAGGAGCGGCAGCTTGATCAGGAGAAGCACCCTCTCCTTCGACAGCTGCCTGATCCCCTGGACTTGGTTCTGCAGATTGAGGTTCTTCTTCTTCCATGAGCTCAAATGCATTGATTAGCTGTTGTACCTTAGCCTGATCTAATATGTGGAATTGCTCTCCCACTCCAACTTCAATGACCACGCATATGGAACTCTTGAGCTTCTCTCCTTGCAAAGTCTCTCGTATGGCAATTAGCACATCCTTGACCTAATTGTCCTATGAAAGTCGACGAAGTTCTCAAATCTGAGCCTCAAATATGATTTTGCTGCTTGCGAATGGGACCTAATGGAAAAAGCCTGATATTCAATGTAGTTCCCACTGTAATAGAGGTGGGCTCCAGATTCATCCAAGACAGCTACCAGCAGAGCAACACCATTGGGCTGTTTCCAGGATCATTGGGTGCAAACGTGCCAGAAAATTATGTGGCAGACTGGTAATTCAATTGGGATTTCTTCTGTTCTATGTGCTAGAAGCCGCATAAAGTACCTTTACTTTCAAGTGAATTACGATAAAAACACCCTAAGTCAGGTGACACTTCACAAGCCAATTGCCAATTCTAACTATCTACATCAAGCATTAATAACAGGATCTATCTGTTTTCTGTTCTCTGTCCAGACTTTCTACTATATCTCCAAAGTGAAGACATCTGGTTATAATTTCTGATGCTATGATAAACATGGAGATGCTGCATGGTCTAAACATCAATTTCCACTGGTCAAGGGCATTCGGCGGCAGGGGATTCACCTAACAAGTGATAGGTAGGACTGCTTTTGAGAGAATGGGAAAGGTAACCAAAATCGCTCTTACTAAAGGGTAGGACCCCAATGACACTAGTACACGCCATATTACACAATAACTGATTCATTTCTAGCTCATGAATGAGAACATATGAGCAGACAACACAAATATGGCACATTTTTTTCTTGTCAAATTCTGAAACTCAAGAATGAGGTGATCCAGCTGATTAAGTACACAGGAAAAAGCAGAACAATCAACTATCAATTAGTCAAGGGGCAAACTGAAGCAGCATAACCTGTGTGCCTAAGTCAGTATCATATAGCAGCATGTGGCATGCAAAGATAAGGATTTATCAAACTAATAATTGATCACTACTGTTGATTGTCAATGCCGTGTTTAGATTGGAAAAATGCACCTACCATGGTTGTGGCAAAGCTTCAACAAAATAGTCACAAAGGTGTAAAACAAATCCAATGGTATCTGGGGAACTTGAAATATAAAGGTAGGGACATTGAGTAGAGAGGCCGAGGTTTACCGCATAAATCCATGATGAGCAACAGCAAACTGATAATCAAAAGTTGATTTGAGGTATGCTTTTTGGACCAACAATATATAAGTTTATTCAATGGAGATACGTCTTCAAACCCTCTTCTCAGATCGGTGAAACGGATCTTGAGCCTCTGCTCCACTTCTCCTGGCGTAGCTTATTGATGCGATCTCCTGAAAATGAAAGTCTCTCATAATATGTCAACCTTTAGGGACTGGTCTCTGGAACAGAGAGGATAAGGTCTTGTGTCTTACTAGTATGACCATAACAAATTCAAGTGACATGCAGTCATCTTGAAATCATCCCCGGATACAAGTAGAAAAAGCTGAAACTAAAGAAGCCAGGCAAGCACGGGACAGATATTGTAGAGACCAGAAAAGCTGAGTCTCCTGACATACACAAGAAGAACCTTGACTAATACTGAACCAGTGAAATACACTGAAAAAGGAGCAATATCTCAGGTACACTCGGTGACTTGAACAAATATGATTCACTCTGCATACAGCAGTGAAAAAATATGCAAACTCTCTAGGGTGACATCAATTTTACATGTGACCACAAAGCAGCAGCAGTAAGTCTATAACATTTCCATCTTCACTTGAACAAACTCTCGTAAGTCCAGCAGAAATTTCATAGAAGGGTAAGAATGCATATAACATGGTGCCTAAAGGGTTTAACCTCAATAGGAAAGAGAAACAGAAAACAAATCCATCTTTCTCCAAATTGTGTACTGCTGGATCATTCCGGGTTGACATTTCTTCCCTAGCCAACCCCTCATTCAGCACGACTATTAATCAACTAAAAAACGAAGTCTTCCCCTCCAGATCCTCCACTACTCCTCCAGTTAAAATACAATCAACACAACGCAATTACATCAAACCCCCATATAACACACCTAACCCCTAATGCAAACACAATCAACACGACATATTTCACAAGAAGAGGAAAAAAGAAGAGAACTAGCGGAGGCTAGTCAGAGTAGGAACCCAAACCTGAGCCTTATTGGCGAGCTGAATGACAAGCCAGATAATGGAGAGTGGGGACTCATAGATGAAGGCATGCTTAATGCACTCGGAGGGCATGAAGCATGATAGGATGTGGCCGATGGTGGTGAGGCTGGCAATGGCGATGCCAATGTGATTGTCGACCTTGAAGATCTTCTTCTGGCGGGAGGAGAGCTCCCAGCCGGGCTTGTCGACACAGGCCAGAACAGCATGGGTCATTGACTAGAGGCTGACGGCATCAGAGCCCAGATTAATGGTTTCCATGGCGTACTCCACCTGGAAGAGCCACCCCGCCAGCATCCACATGGTCACGTTGGTGTTGTACTGGTTCCTGAACATGGGTGCTCTCGTTCACCAACTACGGCATTTTGAGTTGGCGTAGATGGAATTGTGGGGGAGTCATGATTGAGGAGATCGCAGCCAGAGGTCCAAAGTTATTTTCTTCTTTTTTGCTGGCTTGAAGTTGTGTTTGCTATGTTTTCAAGACAAAGTAAAGAAGGAGAAGTTCGAGCAGCTCAAAGTGAATGATGCAGTCAAAATGAAGCCGCAAAATAGTACAGTTGAACTACTTTTTGAATTATGACACAAAAAAAGAAAAACTACTTTTTGAATATGTGGGGGTTAGTCACCTACTTCAACTCGTTTGAGAAAGTTTTTAAAGAAAGAGAATTGTGGGAGCGCAAGCAGCGTGCTATTTTCGAATGGAGTCATCTTTTTCGAAGTTCGCTCTGATTTTCAGCTCAAAGTATGGTGGCCATGGCCTTTTTTGGGTTTATTATTTGTTGCAGCAAGCCACTTGTCGTGACATTGTCAAACAACCGAAGAACAAGGAGCTATCCTCTTATTCAGGGTCTTTATCAGTAAAATACTCGCGCTTTTACTCGGAATACAGGTGTACACGTGACTTTCTTTCGTATCCAGCACGTATGTTCAATTTTTGAGAAAACATGTGTTTATTTTGCGGGAAATGAGTCAATTGCAAAAAAAATTTCAAAAAATAATTCTTTATATCATTTAGAAAAATTAGTCAATAACAAATATTTTTCATCATTCATAACAATCTATGCTTAAATATTTTCGTGAGTGATGAAAAAAATTTCCATTTATTTTTTTATAGCGATTATGTTTTGAAAAATATTTTTAAATCACTCATTTTATGCAAACTAAACGCACAAGTAATCTTGATTGGAGGTCAATGGACAACGTCAACATATACATGATTTAACTTCATTTCATATTAATATTAAAATAACTATTACAATAAAATTAGTTAAAGAACAATTAAAAAGATGTATTTATAACAGAACATAAAAATAAAACAAAAATAATATAGTTCTGTCAAAATTATTTCTAACTAAGGATATGTAGTTTCATTGCATGATTAAATTTAGTAACAAGTCAACTCGCTTCGTTTAAAAATGCTAATAAAATTAGTCAAAACAAAATTTTCAAAAATATAAATTTTAAAGGTGAAATGGTAATATGCAAAAAAAAAAAATAAAAAAAAATAGAGCTTCCCAATAGAAAGTAAGATGTAATTAAAAATTCGAAATTGTTAGCCCATGACATACATACCCAAATATTTGTCTTACGAAAAAGTTTAAACTTGTACCCTAAGTCAAATCTACACTTTCTTGGGATTTTGTCCAATACCCCATTAAAATGCATTCGTGTTAACCCTCGTATTTTTTATGAGAAAAACCCATGTATTGATAAGTAGCTTTCATTTGTGACTTGAAGTACGTATCCTGATTGTGTTTAGTATATTGTTGACCTTGAGATACAAGGATTGAGTTCTGAACTACATCAAAATCGTAATTCGTTTATCCAGAGATTAGTGATTGGGGATCTCAAATTCTTTGAATCAATTCCTTGGTTTCCCTTTAGTCAAAAGAATAAAATCCCTATTGCTTCGATTTCATTGAATTGCATTGGGATTTTAACTTAGTAGTAACCATCGTCTTCATTGTCATCATCATTATTTTGCATTGTGATGTAACAAGTGTTTGAAGTAATAGTAGTAGAACACGAGATTCATGTCCAAGCCAACATTGGCAATACACACAACAAAATAAACTTCGCAAAGAGCAGATGACAACAACATTGTGAAAACTGAAAACTATCACCGTTCTCCAATTAATCCTCAGGTTCGAATTCAAATGAGATTATCAACATCAAAATGTGGGGAACAAGAATTAGCCAAGGCATGTCACCAAGCAAAATATACATTATTAGTAGACTGCACCCAATACATTTGATAGCAATAGAAATGAAAGTGTATGCAAGTCGGAACCTTGGGCTAATATCTTGCTTTCCTATCTCAAAAATTAATTTTTGCTAGACGTTTTTGATCAATGTGTAGATAAGCATGATGGGTGCACTGGTGATGTTGGCTAGTACTATATAACTATATGTCCCTAATGGCTTGCAGTAAGGTCTCCTCCATGGAATCAAGATATCCATTCTATATTGTAGCAATTTGAGTTCCAAGCTTTGCTCCAAATCTTCGAATCAAAATCAGCAAACTAGTAGTTAGATCATATTCTTTTGCAAAAATTTACGTTGGGAGCTCTTTCTACACCGTGCAAGCTACATTTTTTCCAATAGCTATGAAGATATGATTCTACAATAAATATTTGACGATTTCCGAGGCTTCTTAAATAGTGTACTCGCAAAAACACATCAAGAACTACCAATTTAAGTTCAAAGGGAAATTTAATAGCGGTGTAATGTCCAGCTTCTGGTGCAAGTCATAGTTAATGAGTCTATGCATTGCAAGAGTCTAACCTATGTATACACTACAAGATTGTAACCCATTTATTGATCCACGACTAATTAAGCTAATGAAAACTCTTCTTTTGGACAAAATGTGACATCTACAAGGGGATACCTCCTTAACACCGACAAACCTTTCCCAACCCACTCCGACAACACTTATGCACAAAACAAAACCACCCAGATGCACAAAACTAAAGCCCCGATGCTTCCTAAGTTGAAAGAGAGTAAAGTTAATTGCAGGTATTATCTTTTCTTAGGAGGAAAAGCTAACAAGACTTCACATTGTTCTTGATATGAATTTCATTGGGCAAAAGAAAGAAACTAAAGGCATGAATGATAATTATTCTATTCTAGAAATTAGTTTTTGGCCAAAAATAGATTTTTCTATTTCTATTCCAAAAATACGCATTTAACAACGATATAAAATTTATGTTCTTGGAATAGAAATTTATTTGATAACATATAAAATTTCTTCCTCCCAAGTAGTGGCAAGAGGCGATCAACAACTAGCCACCGACCGACGGCGATGGGTGGTGGGTGGCGACAGGCGATGATGGGTGGGGTAGCCTACTAGCAGCAAAAGTGAGCGAAGATAAGATTTTTTATCTCTCACTTTTGTTCTAGAAATAAAAGATTTTTTACTTCTAATTTATATTTTAAACCTATTTCTAGGGTAAAAGTTTATTTCAGAAATAGAAAACTAAAATTATAACAAAAAAAAAAAAACAAAAAAACAGAGAAACAAAATGATTATCACATGCACCTTAAGTGTATATATAGCCGTGTCTCTTCATCAACATACATAATTTTCTCACCAAGTAACGTTAAAAGTGTTAGGGAAATCCCTTATGATGTTTTGAAAATGACAAAATAAATCAAAGGCTACTAACATGTTTAATGGTTAAGTAATATACCATGCAGATGATAGAACATGTAAAGGATATTGTCAAAGTCTGAAGACGATCAGAAAACTAAACGTAACACATGTCCAAAGTATATTTTGAAGATTTCCAAACTTCTGCGTCAAAGTCTGAAGACTGTCAGACTTTAGTGTCAAAATCTGTTTTACATCGAAAGTCTGCTCACTCGACAAATTCCAGATCGAACGTGAATGAAGAACCAGAAGACACATTCTATTCTGAAGCTGAACCAGAAGATAGACTCTATGTTGGAGTTGAACTTATTCAGACTGTGTTCAAACCTTAAAGCTAAATCTGTTCGGAAGTAGAAAATGTTTAGACTCAGATTATAAAGTCTATTGCACGCAGACTCTATTTTAGAAGGAAGACACTCTCAGATTTTACATCAAGATTCGACAGAATGTAACATAAGCCGCAATCATATAACGGCTAGTGATATAATTTGGATTCCACATCAAGACTAATTTAATTGACTCAATCTAATTGATTGACAATTGGATCTTGAAGACAAGAACTTTCTATACGAAGAAGCTCTACTTATGGAAACTAAGATTCTTTTTGTATGGGCGATCAGAATCAATTTGGGATTCTACTTTTATCACTCAACAGCTACCAAATCTTCTAGATACAGATCTGTCCAATTGGTAGATTGGAAGATGATCCTCGAGATACTATCCAACGGCTAGTTTGGAAGTTGAGGAGTATTTAAGGAGATCAAGGATCGATGAGCAAGTAAGAGACAGAGCGTAGAATTTATAATTCCAAGGTCTGAGTGATCTTTGATCATACACTTGTCTCTTGTGAGCTTTAACGTTTGTGATCGTGAGAGAAATACCAAAAGAGTAACTTAGTGAGATAGTGTGATCTACTACTAAGTGTTTGTACTCAAAGTTGTAATCTCTTATTGATTGCATAGTGAAATCCAACCAAGAAAGCTGTTAGCATGGGAGAGTGGACGTAGGCTTGAATTAAGCCGAACCATTATAAACTTTGTGTTCTTATTCTCTTCCCTGAATCTCTTTATTTTGTTCGTAGTTCTATTTAACTGCTAAAGTCTGATCTCGCTCAAAATCTGTTACTCCTCAGACTCAATTTTAAAAGTTTGTTGTTATTCAGACTTAGGTTAAAAGTAAATTTTTTACTGTATTTTGCAGAATTTGTTTTACACCTATTCACCCCCCTCTAGGTGTTCATACTAGCACTTTCAATTGATATCAGAGCCAAGTGCTCAGTTTATAAAAATGTTTTTACTTGTGAGCTAAAGATCTTCTATGACTAGTATCTTGGCACTAAAACTTATGGAAAGGCAAAGTAACACCATTCCACCATATTTTGATGAAAATGAATACAGAGTATGGAAGAACAAAATGAAAGCATTCCTAAGATCCAGAGATCCCTTACAATGGGATGTTGTGGAAAAATGAATCAATCCCACTGCTGCATCTACATCAAATAAGATTAGCAAAGACAAAGAAACCAAACCCCCTACTCTTATGTCTCGGACAGAGATGTCCAAAAGAGAAGCATTTGATGCAAAACCTATTTATTCTTTATATTGTGCCATGTCTCCTGTTGAATATAACATAATTTCTTCATGTGAAACAGCAAAGGAAGTCTGGGATAAACTTCATGTTACATATGAAGTGATCGATCTTGTAAAAGAGACAAAAGTAAACTTCATGCTTGGCAAATATGAATCCTTCAAGATGAAGCAAAGAGAATTGATTGGAGATATGTTTAGCCACTTTATAGAAATTGTAAATGGTTTAGCATATCAAAGTCATCCAATTTCTTCCCCAATAAAGGTCAACAAACTCTTGCGATATCTCTCAAAAGATTGGAACCATGTCAATACCTCAATCCGGGAGACTCAGAGGATTATGCCATTCTCCGTTGATGAATTAATTGGCACTCTTCAATCCTATGAAGTGGAACAAATCAATGATGAAGATCCCGAAGGTAAGAAGTCCATCGCTTTAGTATCTAACGTTGTTTTTGATGAAACAGACTCAGAAAATGACATGGACGACAAAGAACTTGCTTTTATGATCAAGAAATTCAAAAAGCTAAGTAGAAAAGGAAGAAGATTCGATGGAAGAAGACAATACAAGCAGAATGGGCAGAAAAGAACAATGAAAGAAGATGATGAACAAGTAAATATATACTTGATGGCACATTTAGAATCTGAATCTGACTCAGACATAGACTCAGAATCCGATGAGGAAATCGAGGTAAGCCATTCAAAAATTCTCATCAAAGTTGTTAAGTATATAAATGAGCTCTGCTTAAATCTCAAATCTTCTCTTAAAAGGATCTTCGAACTTAAAAAGGAAAATTCTTGGCTTAGGCAACGGGATCTTTCTAGAAAAGAAAAGTTTGAAATTCTGCGAAAAGATTTTCTACAAACAAAAGAAAGTTGAGATTTACTTGTTAAAGAAAATGATTATTTAAAGAAAGAATTTTCAAATATTTCGACAAGATTTTCAAATGGATCAAAAACATTAGAGCATATCCTTTCTATACAAGTTACTTACTATAATAAGTCGGGACTTGCTTTCAATAAGGAAAGTGATTCTCTAATTGATTTTCCTAAAATCAAGGAGAGACTTAGACAAAGACCTCCAAAGGCATTTTATAAAATTCATTTTCAAAAAGTATTTGTAAAACATGTTGGTGGAAATGCCCTCAAGTGTTCAAATTGTAGAGATTCTAAATACTTTGAGAAAGAATGTCCTAAAGTCTGGAGACCTATTAAGAAAGATTGGGTAAAAATAGCATACTCTATTAACTCATGGACCCAAGAAAAAATGGGTACCAAAGAAAAGATGAGTTATTTTTGCAGGAAATAGAGGAAGAGAAGAATGAGAGTTTGGTAAGGAATGTATATTTTTTTATTCTCAATTTGGTTTGAGTACACAATTTAAAATTTCTCATTATACTTGATATTTAATATATCATTGGTTGATTGAGATTTTATAATGATCATATTTTGTTTCATTGAAGAAAGAATAGTATGATTTGTTTGTGATTCGTAAGTTGAGATTTGATTTAATATGTGTGATTATTTGAGATAATTCAAATTATTTTGTCTAATTTTATACTCTAAGATTTAGTCATATTTTGCAAAGTGAAAATCTGTTTTACGTGATGATGCAATATATTCTTAGATATTCAAAGATTTTATTCTCTCTGTTTTTATCGTACTTTGATTAAGTGAGAATTTATTTTTCAAAATATCATTATGCATATATCTTTCTTTGAATACTTTGTTATGATGAATTAAGAAAGAATATTTGTTTATGGAGATTTTATATTTTGCTCTAACATCATGGAAGGATCCAAATTGATGGATACCAAAAAGGAAATGAATTGATTGCAGGAAATTCAATAAGGCAAGAATGATTGCAAATCTACGCAGATTTTGGTGCAATAAGAAAAGAATCTCAGGCGAAGATTGGTAATGATTTTTTTAAATCAATGGTATATCTGACACATATACATGGGTAAGAGAATATTTTTTATCATCCCGCCTTATAAATTTCTGCGTGCATTTATCATAATTTTGGATGATTCTTTATTATATTGCAAATATTTTTTTGTCATAAATATAAGGCATTGCAATTTTGGCACGTGAGAAATATCTATTTTCTTTTTGCAAAATGCATCAATAATATATTTTTGAGATTTATGCTTAAGGAAATCCCTTTGATCTCGAAAGATATTATTACATATTTATGGATATTCTTGCTATATTCTTAAAAGATATCTTATATCTAGCAAGTTTGATCCGTAAATCAAAGGAATATATTACTTGATTTTTTTTTTTTGCAAAGATTATTATCTATTATACAAGATTTTGTAGGTGTCAATAGAATCTTCCATATGAATTTTGGAAAGTTCAATCAGAAAATCATGGAGATTCTATACTATCTTCTGGAGGTTCAAAAATTCTATTCCTTGTACAAAATTTTTGCTTATTGAGGAAATCCCTTATGCATCGTATGAAAGATTGAGTAGTTTTGAATTTTAATTTCATAAATGAATACTTTTAATTTCATATATGGTATTCAATTTATTTATTTGAAGAAATGGGATTATATATTATATGGATATTATTACAGCTTATTTGTGCAAAAAGTTTGTTAAGTTGATGCAGGTTGAATTCGAGACGAGCTTGATTTCAGAAAATAAGATTTTGCCTCGAATTTCAAAATGCAAGTGATTGTTGCAGATGTTGTCGCTACAAAGGACTTACTGAAAAATATTATGTTCAACTTGCACAAATAATTGTTTCTATTCACAAATATTGTCATGATCACAGGGGGAGAACATGAATCTAAAAGAAATGAACGAATCATGATCATCTCAAAAAGGTAACAAATTGAGGGGGAGCTTTGATCAATTATGGAAAAAATCTTTTTGGATTGATCGTGATCTTGTTATGGAAAGAAGGAAAAGGTAAATGCGTCAGAATTTAAGTTCTACCATATTCAGTTAGTGCATCTCTTATTACCTTTTGTCATTAACAAATATCTTATTGATATTATCATTTTATTATGACAAAAGCGGTAAAGTGAATTTTATAATGAGTCCGTGATTTTTATTGGATATTTGCTGATATATATGATCAAAGTGAGTTATATTACATATCTTTAATATTCGACTTATTTTATAAAAGCTGATTTTTTGGAAATTGTGTTTCATGCAAGATATTTATTATAATTTTATATTCTCTACGTGATATTATTTCTATTGTTATCGCTTTTTGATTATGACAAAAATGGGGAGAGAATATGAATATGCATATGTGTTGATTGGTCAATATTATTTATTGCATAATATTGAATAGCGATTATTTTTCTATATATTGTTATGCTCAATCTATTTGCTATCTTCTAATATCATTTGATTTAAATTAATATTTTTAAAAGTATGTTTACAAATCTGCATATTCAAAGATTGTTTTGTCATCATCAAAAATGGGGAGATTGTTAGGGAAATCCTTTATGATATTTTGAAGATGACAAAATAAATCAAAGACTACTAACATGTTTAATGGTTAAGTAATAGACCATGCAGATGATAGAACATGTAAATGATATTGTCAAATTCTGAAGACGATCAGAAAACTAAACGTAACACATGTCCAAAGTATATTTTGAAGATTTCCAAACTTCTGCGTCAAAGTCTGAAGACTGTCAGACTTTAGTGTCAAAATCTGTTTTACATCAGAAGTCTGCTCACTCTGACAAATTCCAGACTGAACGTGAATGAAGAACCAGAAGACACATTCTATGCTGAAGCTGAACCAGAAGATAGACTCCATGTTGGAGTTGAACTTATTTAGACTGTGTTCAAACCTTAGAGCTAAATCTGTTCAGAAGTAGAAAATGTTTAGACTCAGATTATAAAGTCTATTCACTCAGACTCTATTTTAGAAGGAAGACACTCTCAGATTTTACATCAAGATTCGACAGAATGTAACATAAGCCGCAATCATATAACGGCTAGTGATATAATTTGGATTCCACATCAAGATTAATTTAATTGACTCAATCTAATTGATTGACAATTGGATCTTGAAGACAAGAACTTTCTATACGAAGAAGCTCTACTTATGGAAACTAAGATTCTGTTTGTATGGGCGATCGGAATCAATTTGAGATTCTACTTTTGTCACTCAACGGCTACCAAATCTTCTAGATACAGATCTGTCCAATTGGTAGATTGGAAGACGATCCTCGAGATACTATCCAACGGCTAGTTTGGAAGTTGAGGAGTATTTAAGGAGATCAAGGATCGATGAGCAAGTAAGAGACAGAGCGTAGAATTTATAATTTCAAAGTCTGAGCGATCTTTGATCATACACTTGTCTCTTGTGAGCTTTAACGTTTGTGATCGTGAGAGAAATACCAAAAGAGTAACTTAGTGAGATAGTGTGATCTACTACTAAGTGTTTGTACTCAAAGTTGTAATCTTTTATTGATTGCATAGTGAAATCCAACCAAGAAAGCTGTTAGCATGGGAGAGTGGACGTAGGCTTGAATTAAGCCGAACCACTATAAACTTTGTGTTCTTATTCTCTTCTCTGAATCTCCTTATTTTGTTCGTAGTTCTATTTAACCGCTAAAGTCTGATCTCGCTCAAAATCTGTTACTCCTCAGACTCAGTTTTAAAAGTTTGTTGTTATTCAGACTCAGGTTAAAAGTAAATTTTTTATTGTATTTTGCAGAATCTGTTTTTACACCTATTCACCCTCTCTTTAGGTGTTCATACTAGCACTTTCAAAAAGAATGTTGCATTCCTTACAACTATGTGATTTTCAAACAGTTAGTATGGTATTTCACTCTCCTTAGACAAATGCTGTTGTTTGGGATTATTGCCGCTATGGATCCCACCATATTCAATCACCAAATGAAAATGACAAATGTTAATTAATTTGCACAAAAAAATGTCAATGAGTACAATTTTGCTCCATTAAATATACTCTGTTATGAGTACAACCCAGTATGCTCCATTATGAAAGTCAAGTCATTAGGAACATCGACAATAAAACTTGGATCAATTTGCGAAAGAGCAGAAGATAATCTGTGTGGTACAAATCCAGGAAATGCCAAAAACAAGCCATTTTACATCCACTAAATATGCCCAGTACATGCTCCGTTCTGAGAATCGAGTTGCTATGAACATCAATAGCAAAAACCCAAAACAATAAGAAAAAGATAAAGAGAATGTAGGAAAGAAGTTGGCTGGTACAAGTTCACTGATCTATGGAGAGTGCAGGTTTTTTCCCAAAAAAGCAGCATTCTCATAGGGAAATATGTGCAACGGACATGGTCAGAGATGGAAGACTATCAAGATTTTGGGATGAAATTACTCGCAATCCTCCGATTCACTGACGGAGGCTAGGCTACATTGCTTAAGACTTGTTTGAGGGCGATGAAGCTTACCTTGGGTCTAAAAAGAAGAAATAAAAAAACATGGCCAAAAAAAACAAAGAGTTCCTCTTAAAAAAAGAAAGCAACAGAGTCAATATGCAGCCTCTTCGTGCATGGGAGAGTCGCTAGTGAAAATGAGGTCTCTTCATGCATGACATAGGGGCTTCTTGGCATTCTCTTTCAAAGTTTGAGATTTTCAAAATGACTCGACGGTAAAGCTCCATTTGTTTCGCGAAAAATGTGATATTTCCGAAAATATTTTCCGTATTTTGGTATGAAAAATCTGAATTGATCTTCTTGGGAAAAATTACCAAAATATTCAATTTTTTCACTTTTTCTTTTTATTTTTTCTTCTTCCTCTGCTGGTCACTGGTCACTACAATGGCTAACAACTAGCCACAAGTGAGAAACGAGCTCACCAAATTCCAGCAAGCCAAGCCTTGCCAACCTCGAGCATGGCTCCACCTCGCTAGAGGTCTGCAAGGCCTGAGGCATTCCCAAATTGGCAAGCTCGAGCCTCGTTGGCCTTGGGCGAGCTAGTCCCTTGCTTATGCTTGTTGCCATGGGCCACGACTGGCCAAAAAAGAAGGAAAAATAAAAATAAAGAAAATAAAATATAAATTTAAAAATAAAATAACTAAAAATTCTATTTTAAAAAAAAAACATATATTTTTTTATAAGAATAAACGTTTCATTAACTAAGGACTTGAGCTTGAGCACTGAGAATCCATGCATGGTGTTTGTGGACCTAGGTTTGAGTGTTGCGGAGTAGAGCTCGAGCATTAGGGACCTGAGCACTACCTTTATAGATTCAAGCTCAAGTGCCATGGCATTAGGTATGGGCACTAGGGCTTTGGGCCTGGCCTCGATGGTGGAATTCGAAATTGAGAAAAAGCATACGCACTTAAATAAGCAACCATCCTAGATCAAGATTCCCTTATAATTTAAAGCATCCATCCTCACAATAGATTTCGTAAAATTGACACAATTGAACCTTCTTTGGATGAGAAACATGATAATATGCAACAGCAAGCTGTATGATAATATGCCCACAACCCAAAAGTTCATCATATCTTTTTTCCCAGAAAGGCCTCAACAATTTGAAACCAAAAGATAAAATCATGCCACTACTAATATTCAAGTATGTTGAATGCAAGGGCACAGGATGGAAGAGTCACGCATGACAAGTGAACTTCTAGACGATGCAGACCACAGTCAATTGCTTTAGGCACACTGTTGCCGCGTCAAGTAATATGCCATGCAAAGTCTCTTTTTCTTTTTCCTAAAAAAAAGTCCTAGGAAATCCCAAATTATATTTAGTAAGCCCATTTACCTTAAACTTTTTCTTGTGGCATAAAAAACTCCAAATTTGTACCTACGTGACATATTTGCCTTCTATCAAAGTTCAATCCAATAATTTTTCAATCAAAATAACGTCGTTTTTATTTCACTTAAGTCACGTGAGCACCATATCAATAATATTTGCGTTCCAACATTAATGTGAGTAGAGTTTTACTGGTTTTGAGGATAGATCCTCACCAATTGTATGAATAACCTTCTCATGTCGAATTTCATCATTATTTCTTCTTTTTTCTCTTTTTCTTGGTAGAAGAAGGGATGCATTTTTCTCCCTACCAAATGTGCTTTTCATTTAGGTATCAAAATTGTCAGGTGAATTGCAAGTGCATAATATCTACAAGTAATAAAGTGATGAGTGAGTATTGTTTTCACTAGGATTGTATCTAGTTATATAATTATTTATCGAAGGTGATCAATCCAAAGATCTAGCTAACCAAGTTGAAAAAAACAAGTAAAAAGTGAACTAAATAAACTAATTAAAGGACAGAAATATAAAAGAGTTGAAACTTAAAGGATCCAGAAGCTAATTAAAATTGCGGAGTAAATCTAAGCTAAAGCAAACTGAAAATTAACAAGGCAAATTTCAAGATTTTAACCAAGATTCAAAGCGATAGAGCATCCAACTTCAACTTAATCACTCATAATTTTCTTAACTTGTCATGCAACAAATTAATTCCCAATTGTGTTGGTGAAATCTTCCTAAGTTAGATTATAAGCCAACATCGGTCTAATAATCCCTAATTACGTATGTTAACTGTTACGCCCCGAACCTCAAGCGCGTGCCCATCCCTTAGTGGTCAATAAAATTTGCAACGTCCTAGGATGCGTTACTAACCCATTCATTTTAATGCACATGAGGAAGTGTAAAAACTAATCCCTTGACAATAACATATATGGGATAGAAAAACAGGACAACAAATTTCAAATAAAACACATTATTAAAAATCACAATCTGGTTTACAAACAGAGGCCAACTCCAAGATCTAAGTACATGAGGTCTATCTAAAAAAAAAAAACTTTTAAGCCATCCATGCTCTCGATCCTTCTACCTCAAGCTCCAGGTTCTTCACATTAGGGACTTGAAAAGTTTGCCCCCTAAACCCCGATTAGAGAGGAAATACGCCTAAATGTAGTATATGCACACAATACAGAAGACTTACCTCGCCTCAGTCTTCTCTTGCATGTTAGCACAATTCATATATCACATAAGTGTAGTAACAACACTAGAGCATTTGGAACTTCTCATTTCAATCTTAGTTAATCAATCAATCAATCATTTGAATCAATACAATCGATCCATCATTCAATCAAACAATTGCTCACAAGGGTCCCGATTATAAGATTAAATCGTTATGACACGTCCCATACTATGTCACACAATTTCGTCTTATAATCTGGTGCGGACAATTCATATCGGTGGTTCCATCCACACCCAATATTCACTTTTAATATTCAAGTTCTCAATCCAACCTCAACATCCCCACTCAATAATCCGACTCAATACTCAATACCAAGCTCAAGGTTCTAGAGGTGCCCTCTCCCCACAAAGTTCCAACATTGCATGGTACTTAGTCCCTGACCACAATCAGTCATAGTACGAGGTACTAGAGGTGGCTCCCATGAATTCACACTATCGTATAATACTTAGTTCTCGACTATACTAAACAATAGCTCAAGGTACTAGAGGTGGCTCCCATAAAGTCATGCTGTCGTGTAACATTTAATTATTGACTATAAAAAGCACTAGTACAAGGTTCTAGTGGTAACTCATACGAGCCCATTTACTATGCATGACAATATTGCAAAGCTTCTAGAGGTGGCTCCCATGTGACTTAAGTCACCATGTAGCACTTGGACATTGACTACTATAAGCAACAGTATAAGGTACTAGAGGTGACTTATATGAGGTTTCATTATCGTGTAACACTTAGTTCTTTACCGGCTCACAGCCCATTGGGTTCCCTCAACACAACGTATGTCACTTCATCTCTCACTAGTCACCTTACCATAATAATAAACCATCACACGATCATCCAATACCACCTGCTTTGCATACAAATTCCTCAATTAAAATAACAAACTTAGCTTATTTTCGTCATGTTAAAAATACCCAATAAAAATAATCGTGTATGTGTACACGGTCAGTTTGAGCCAAAAATACTATATATTTCTTTTTAAAAATCCCACTATGTATTATAGTGCCTAAAAACATTTTTGGTGTTAAAAACTGACGCCCGGTATTTTTTTTTTATCAAAATACCACAATTACACAATTTTGGGATAAATACCAAAAATTACAATTTTCACTCCATCTGCACAATTTAGCATTCAATTGCATAAACTAAGCATACCATTCCAATCAGCAAGAAATTCCGGTCACTGGCTACCCCAATATAATTTCCAGAAAATAATAACTAATTAAATAAATACCAAAAATAATTAGGCAAACATTCTCATAAACACACCAACCCACACACGCATTTTCCAGATTCTCCTTTGTAATTGTTTTGAAATCTGCCTTCGAGCTCTCTTTGGGGTAAATTCTCCTAAAGCTTGCTCCCCTTAGCCATACTGTGGCATTCGACACTGATGCAACCCTTGCAGTAATTTCAGCGACTTGGGATAAGAGCGTGCACTTATAATGCAACATGGTTACCTTTCTCGATTTGTTTCTGATGCGATAATTGCAATAATTTCGGCTAGGCTAAGAGAATGTACTAAAATACCCGGTTTCCTTTTCTCAATTTGTTTCTGATGTGATAATTGCGATGATATTAGCGAATTGAGATAAGGGAATGTAGTGAAATGCAACATGGTTTCATAAATTAAGATTCGCTGATATCAACGATGAACCCTCGACCTCTGGCGCATGGAGGTTGAGGGTTCGAAACCCTGTGTTGCTTGTGATTAAAGCGAGGGGGCCAGCAGTGGGTTGTTGCGCCAATCTCTCCCAAGGTATAGTCGTAGGTCCTCCACCACAGAATCCCATGAGACCCCAAATCGGCGTAAGCTGACAAGGGCATTCTTTGGCGGATCCTTGATCACGAAAAAAAAAAAAAAGACTAACATGCTGCGATAAGCTGCCCATAGTGGAGACGAGTTGATTCTTCCATGTAGCAAAGTCTGGCGCTCAAGGAAAAAGGCCTTGGAGTTGACAAGGCGGGAAAAGGAGCAACCAGCGTGAAAAGGAAATCTCTCTCCCCACCCCGCCTCCCCGCGCCCCGCCTCTGCCACCTCCATTCACAGATTTAGTTGGAACAGAATAACAGTTATAACCTTGGCTCATCTTCCGGATACTCCAGCTCTTTAAAACATAAGTGAACCGATTTTCACGGCCAAGGGGAGCCATGAAGAAAGGGCAGGCGCACATAATTTTCAATGCAAAAAGCAAACATACTGGACAACCGATCGAGGAGAAAACAGCTTGGCTTCGCAGAAAATGTAGAAGGATCACAGAAAGATGAGTCTCTACTACTCATTAAAGAAGTAGATGATTTGAACTTAACCAGCCTAATATTTCATCTCATATGGCATGTTGAAAGATCTTGAAAGATATTTGCTTCTAGCGCTTAAGCCTTAATCAGTTTTGATTACTCATTAGAGTCTCTGTCATCAGAAGCCGAGCAAATGAAGCATAATTGCATTCTGGGCATGCATACGGTTCTCAGCTTGTGGGAAGACAATAGAGTTTGGAGCTTCAATTACACCGTCAGTCACTTCAACCCCTCTTTCAGCCGGTAAACAATGCATAAAATAAGCTTTAGGGCCAGCCAACTTCATTAAGGCCTCATCGACCTGCAGGTGTTTGCCCACAGATGTAATCAAAATAAAAAGTTAAAATGCAACATAAAACACATGAAGCTTTATTGAGAATCAAAAAAGATAAATCTCTCTCTCTCTCTCTCTTCAATTAACATCTGAGTCTAACTCTAGAGAAAGGACCTACAGTACCAGCCTACTTCCAAAAGGAGTGGAAAAGATTAATTACTTGTATTTTCTTAAAAATGTAATGGCTTTAGAGAGGTCATGAACTAATATAGAGGAAATGAGATGCACTCTGCTATTTCACCTACCAAGGCACCAAAAATTCCTCTAAAGTACTTTAATAGTTTGAGGGGGCCTTGAGAATGCAAAGCCTCCTTTTAACATGTCCTCAAGAATATGGGTCTTCTTAAAAAATAATTACCTGAAATCCTTTAAACACTTGACGACGGTAAGCAGCCTCCTCCTTCTGTCCCATGCTAGCCCAAACATCAGAATAGACAACATCTGCATCTCTAACAGCTTCCTTTGGATCATTAGTTATTTCAATCTTGCCAACTCCAGCTTGTCTAGCCTTCTCCACAGTTTTTTCATCTGGTTCAAAGCCTTTGGGGCAGGCACATACAAAATGGAAGGGAATAACAGCAGCCAGGAGCAGCCAAGAGTGCACAATGTTATTCCCATCTCCAACATAGACAACCTGAATGTTACATTCATTACATTCAATTAGCAAAATACAAATCAATAACGAGTGAATAATACAACAAACCAAGACCACTTGAGCAAACCTTTGTGCCTTCCAGTTGACCAATGTGTTCAATCATAGTAAGGGCATCAGCCAGTATTTGGCAAGGATGATTATAGTCAGTAAGACCGTTAACAACAGGTACACTTGAATATTTTGCGAGATCGAGAATGTCCTGCATCAGAATAAATTATTTGATTTCATTAACACACGCGTGACAAACTTTAGAAGTATTTAACAAAACAAAAGAGATGGGTCTGTTGAACATTTTTACAATAATTAAGATCTCAGGACATAGGATAATGAATGTCTGCCAACAAAAAAATATCTGCAACTCACCATCATACCTGATGAGCAAAGACACGTGCCATGATAATGTCATTATAGCGAGACAAAACACGAGCAACATCACGAGTTTCCTCCCGCTTGCCCATCTGAATGTCATCTGGTCCCAAATATATAGCATGGCCTCCCAGTAAGCTAAATCCAGTCTCAAATGAAACCCGCGTTCGCATTGATGGTTTTGCAAAGATCATGGCCATTGTCTTTCCCTTAAATGGTAGATATGTCCTCTCTCCAGATTTAAGCAGGGCTTTGACCTCAGATGCCCGGTTCAGTATTTTCATGATTGTTGCTTTGTCAAAGTCACTAATATGCAGGAAGTCCTTCAGCTCAGATTTTTCTGTGATTCATGGAACCAAAAGTAACGAAGTCCTTTAATGACTGAGTAATTTACCTTTTACCAGAAAAGTACATTTATATTGACGATTGATATTCATTGTCAATTATTACCAGACTAAAACAGGGAGATAAACAATCTTCGAATAACATGTAATGCCAAGCAAAGTTCAAAAATGAAATTCTTTCCAGTAAATTAGCCAAATGAACTTAACCATAGAACCACAAGATCTTCAAGACCTTTGAGGATTCAAACAAGATTTCATTGCTAACACTGTCACACACACCCAATTATTGGTACACTGCAATTAACCCCCCCATAATACCGAAATTTCTGTGATACCCTCCAATTGTTTATAAGATATGCAGCAGTTAATCTCTTTTAAGTTAAACACGATGAGGATAAGGATGTGGTTCCAAATTTTGGCACTTTAAATGCCAAATATGATTAAATTAACTTGATCTGTAAGCAATCCACTTACAGCAACTAAATTGTGAACATGAGATACTGCACAAGAATTTTGTAAAAATGTACGAAAGTCACTTTAGTTTCTTATAAGATTCATGGCATGTCACCAAGCAAATGGAAGTCTCTAGTTTGTGAAAATTGACAAAGATCCTTATCTTTATAAATTTGAAAGAACATCCCTTGCCAATTTCATAGACACCCCCAACTGTTTGTTTAAAAACTTCAGCTGCACCCACCAGGCACTACCATATAATCAACATCATATGCACACTTCCTAAAGTTTGAATAAAATGCACAAACTTCTGAGGTGTCATGGGATGTCTACACAGATTTTGAGAAGTGGGGAGACATTCGCAGCTTCGCAAATTTACAATCTCTCAAATATGCTTATATATAAACATTGAGGACATGTCAAAGCAATCAGTCCTTCATTTATAATCTAAGGTCTAGCTTGCCGAGTACCATCCCAGCTACCTAAAATTTGCAACGGTATGTCAATGTCACGTCAACCCATTCATCCGAGTAAATTCATACAATTAGATTGCATTTGCAACTAAAAAACAGACATGACTACCGAGCAATACCAAATGCTTAGAAAACCTAATTCGGGTTCCGGATCAAACTGACAATCATAAAAGCGTGTCAGCACTCCGCCCTTCACCCTCCAGCATTTCCCCTTTTTACAATCTCTAATTCAAGCGCCTAAAATGACCAAAAAAAAAAAAAAAAGAAACTGAACATGCTCAATCAGACGGGAAAATCGTAACGAAAGCAAAAAGCGAGCGAAGCTCTGAACCGCGCAGAACCATCAATTTGCAGAAACGAGGCATCAGAAGTACGTGAAAAAAAAGAAGAAGAAAAAGAAGAGAGCGCTAGCCTTTGGCCTGGAGAGGAGATGGCGTCGGAAAGGTAGCGGACGAAGCCCGGCAGGAGAGCCGGCGGCGGAGGGAGCGGGAACCCCACGGGAACGCCACGGAGGCGCCGGGGAGGCGGGCATTGTCGCCGGAGAAGGCGGAGGAAGCGGAGGAGGAGAGGAGAGAGGAGAGGGATGAGGGGTTAGAGACGCAGTGAGACGAGATCGCCGCCATTGCTGAGCCTGAGAGTGCTGCGGTGGCTGCTTGGTGCTCGCGACTGTGGCTTTTGAGAGTGAGTTCAGGTTCAGCTTGCGGTTTGCAAAATGCCGTGAGCGACAGAAACACGCACCACCAGAAGGTCAAGAAAGCGGGTCGGAATGTTTCCGGGTCGGGTTTTAGCCTTGAATTTGGATCTTTAGGCCCAATCATTCAGATTTGTCAGATTTGGGCTAGTATTGGGCCTCCAGTCCAGCAAGAAACTGCGAGCCCTTCCAAGTTTTTTTTTGGCCATGCCCTTCGAAGTTCAATCCTTGCACTTTACCACTCAAATTATACGATATAAAATCAATTTCCAGGCTCCCTTTGTTCCGCAGAATCTTGTATAACTGTAATTAATTAGTAGGTTAAAAATACTTTCACCATCGACAATAACTTATATATAAATATTTTTATGGATGATGAAAATATTTTTTGTTTATTCACTTTTATAAGTGATACAAGTTATCATTATTAGTGAATTTTTTTAAAATTATTTATTTTTTGTGAAATAAACATAGTCTCGATCTCAATTTTTTCTTGTCAACGTATTCAGCCCACATGATTCTTAAGCTATAGTGAAAGGACTCTTCAACTAGAGGGCATTTTTCATCCCATTGAAAAAATAATAATAATGTGTTGCAATTGGAATTTTTAGTTTAAGAGTCTTGCACGTCTAAATAAATAAATAAATAACGATTGAAACAATTTGCAACTTCGAGAGGGTAAAATGCATGGATTTAGGGTTTAAGGTGAGTATTTTGGAGGATAAATTTGTGAGCATTGGATGTTTAGGGCTAGAGTAGTTTATATGGAGTTAGTGAAAGGATTTAATTTGGATTTAAGGTGTAAGAGGATCAGAGTTTCCGGGGGGGGGAAGTGAAATTTGGCCTTTCTTTTAGGCTCCGATTATTTCGTGAATTTTTTTTTTTGAGGAAAATTTGTTTCTCATTTTCAGCATTTGAATTGCATAAAAAAATGAGTTACCAAAAAATATTTTATGGATAAACAGAAAGCCGATGTTTAAAATTTTCAAAATATAACTAAATATTAATGCTTGGATTAAAAACTCTGCACTTGGGGATATGAACCCTAATGTCATTCCCAAGTCCTTCACATCTAGGTTTGGGTCCCTAGCACCTCAGTTTGCGACCTCAATGCTAGTGCTCGAGTCCTCGTGCCCAACTAGGTCCTCAATGTATAGACCTGAGTCCCTGATGCTTGTTCTCCAATACTTGGTGCCCATGCACAAATTTGTTGCACCCCAACCCGAGTCCATCAAGGCCAAGGCTTAGGACCCTAGTGCCTATGATTGGGTCCTTGGCACTTGCATCCAAGTCCTTCAAGGTTCAACCTAGATCCACAGAGGATAGGCTTGGACACCAATACTCGTGCTCGGATCCCTAATGCCTAAGCTTCGGCCCAACCAAGTCAAGGTGCAAAACCTAAGTGCCTTGGCCCGAGACCTTGGTGCTCATGCTTTGGTGTCCAAAGTTTGAACCTTAGTCCATCTAGGCCAAGCTAAGGACCTACTTGCGTCCCCGATCTTGAGACTCCAATGCTAGTGCCCGGATATCCAATGCTTGAGTTCGAGTCCATCAAGGTTAAAGCTCAAGATTCCAATGCTTGTGCTTGAATCCATCAAGGCCAGGTCCAAGACCTTATGCTAGTGCTTGAGTCCTTAGCATATGAGCCCATGTCCATCAATATAAGGCCCAGGTCTCGACGATGAAGGGCCCTGGACATGTCCTCAATGGACCCAAGCCTAGTCACTAAGGACCCCAACTTGGTCATTTGGGACCCAAGCACACGCACCAACATCCCAAAGCCAGCCTTGATAGATCAAGATTTGAGTATTTGGGACTCAAGCTCAAATGCCAAGGACCTAAGTCACTTGGTCTAGCACTTAGCCCTTGTGGACTCAGGCCTAGGCCCTGGGATCCAAGCATGGGCATGAGGGCCTTGAGCCCAACCTCTGTGGACACTAGTTAAGGCACCAAGAAGTCGTGCACAAGCATTGAATTCTCGAGTTTTGGCTTTATGTTTAAATTTTTCAAAATATGACTGAATATTAACACTAGGATCAGAACCCTATACTTGGGGACAAGAACCCTAATGTCATTCCCGAGTCCTCAACATCTAAAATTGGGTCCTCAGCACTTGAGCGCGCAACCCCTCCTTAGTGCCCATGCACAAAAAAAAGAAAATTAGGAAAATATATTTCTCATTTTAAGCATTTGAATTGCATAGAAAAATGAGTTAATTGAAAATGTTTTCTAGATAAACAAAAAGCTCATGTTTAAATTTTTCAAAATATAACTAAATATTAACGCTTGGATTAAAAACTCTGCACTTGGGGATAGGAACCCTAATGCTAGTGCTTGAGTCCTCGTGCCCAACTAGGTTTGGGTCCCTAGCACCTTAGCTTGAGACCCCAATGCTAGTGCTCGAGTCCTCGTGCCCAACTAGGTCCTCAATGTCTAGACCTGAGTCATCGATGCTTGTGCTCCAATACTTGGTGCCCATGCACAAATTTGTTGCACCCCAACCCGAGTCCATCAAGGCCAAGGCTCAAGACCCTAGTGCCTATGATTGGGTCCTTGGTACTTGCATCCAAGTCCTTCAAGGTTCAACCTAGATCCACAGAGGATAGGCTCAAACACCAATGCCCGTGCTCGAATCCCTAGTGTCTAAGCTTCGATCCAACCAAGTCAAGGTGCAAAACCTAAGTGCCTTGGCCCGAGACCTTGGTGCTCATGCTTTGGTGTCCAACGTTCGAACCTTAGTCCATCTAGGCCAAGCTAAGGACCCACTTGCGTCCCCGAGCTTGAGACTCCAATGCTAGTGCCCGGATCTCCAATGCTTGAGTTCGAGTCCATCAAGGATAAAGCTCAAGATTCCAATGCTTGTGCTTGAATCCATCAAGGCCAGGTCCAAGACCTTATGCTAGTGCTTGAGTCCTTAGCATATGAGCCCATGTCCATCAATATAAGGCCCAAGTCTCGACGATGAAGGGCCCTGGACATGTCCTCAATAGACCCAAGCCTAGTCACTAAGGACCCCAACTTGGTCATTTGGGACTCAAGCACACGCACCAACATCCCCAAGCCAGCCTTGATAGATCAAGATTTGAGTATTGGGGACCCAAGCTCAAATGCCAAGGACCTAAGTCACTTGGTCTAGCACTTAGCCCTTGTGGACTCAGGCCTAGGCACTGGGATCCAAGCATGGGCATGAGGGCCTTGAGCCCAACCTCTGTGGACACTAGTTAAGGCACCAAGAAGTCGTGCACAAGTATTGAATTCTCGAGTTTTGGCTTTATGTTTAAATTTTTCAAAATATGATTGAATATTAACACTAGGATCAGAACCCTATACTTGGGGACAAGAACCCTAATGTCATTCCCGAGTCCTCAACATCTAAAATTGGGTCCTCAGCACTTGAACGCGAACCCCTCCTTAGTGCCCATGCACAAAAAAAAGAAAATTGGGAAAATATATTTCTCATTTTAAGCATTTGAATTGCATAGAAAAATGAGTTAACGGAAAATGTTTTCTAGGTAAAGAAAAAGCTCATGTTTAAAATTTTCAAAATATAACTAAATATTAACGCTTGGATTAAAAACTCTGCACTTGGGGATAGGAACCCTAATGTCATTCCCAAGTCCTTCACATCTAGGTTTGGGTTCCTAGCACCTTAGCTTGAGACCCCAATGCTAGTGCTCGAGTCCTCGTGCCCAACTAGGTCCTCAATGTCTAGACCTGAGTCCTCGATGCTTGTGCTCCAATACTTGGTGCCCATGCACAAATTTGTGTCACCCCAACCCGAGTCCATCAAGGCCAAGGCTCAAGACCCTAGTGCCTATGATTAGGTCATTGGTACTTGCATCCAAGTCCTTCAAGGTTCAACCTAGATCCACAGAGGATAGGCTCGAACACCAATGCCCGTGCTCGAATCCCTAATGCCTAAGCTTCGATCCAACCAAGTCAAGGTGCAAAACCTAAGTGCCTTGGCCCGAGACCTTGGTGCTCATGCTTTGGTGTCCAACGTTTGAACCTTAGTCCATCTAGGCCAAGCTAAGGACCTACTTGCATCCCCGATCTTAAGACTCCAATACTAGTGCCCGGATCTCCAATGCTTGAGTTCGAGTCCATCAAGGTTAAAGCTCAAGATTCCAATGCTTGTGCTTGAATCCATCAAGGCCAGGTCCAAGACCTTATGCTAGTGCTTGAGTCCTTAGCATATGAGCCCATGTCCATCAATATAAGGCCCGGGTCTCGACGATGAAGGGCCCTGGACATGTCCTCAATGGACCCAAGCCTAGTCACTAAGGACCCCAACTTGGTCATTTGGGACCCAAGCACACGCACCAACATCCCAAAGCCAGCCTTGATAGATCAAGATTTGAGTATTGGGGACCCAAGCTCAAATGCCAAGGACCTAAGTCACTTGGTCTAGCACTTAGCCCTTGTGGACTCAGGCCTAGGCACTGGGATCCAAGCATGGGCATGAGGGCCTTGAGCCCAACCTCTGTGGACACTAGTTAAGGCACCAAGAAGTCGTGCACAAGCATTGAATTCTCGAGTTTCGGCTTTATGTTTAAAATTTTCAAAATATGACTGAATATTAACACTAGGATCAGAACCCTATACTTGGGGACAAGAACCCTAATGTCATTCCCGAGTTCTCAACATCTAAAATTGGGTCCTCAGCACTTGAGCGCGCAACCCCTCCTTAGTGCCCATGCACAAAAAAAAGAAAATTGGGAAAATATATTTCTCATTTTAAGCATTTGAATTGCATAGAAAAATGAGTTAACGGAAAATGTTTTCTAGGTAAAGAAAAAGCTCATGTTTAAATTTTTCAAAATATAACTAAATATTAACGCTTGGATTAAAAACTCTGCACTTGGGGATAGGAACCCTAATGCTAGTGCTCGAGTCCTCGTGCCCAACTAGGTTTGGGTCCCTAGCACCTTAGCTTGAGACCCCAATGCTAGTGCTCGAGTCCTCGTGCCCAACTAGGTCCTCAATGTCTAGATCTGAGTCCTCGATGCTTGTGCTCCAATACTTGGTGCCCATGCACAAATTTGTTGCACCCCAACCCGAGTCCATCAAGGCCAAGGCTCAAGACCCTAGTGCCTATGATTGGGTCCTTGGTACTTGCATCCAAGTCCTTCAAGGTTCAACCTAGATCCACAGAGGATAAGCTCGAACACCAATGCCCGTGCTTGAATCCCTAATGCCTAAGCTTCGATCCAACCAAGTCAAGGTGCAAAACCTAAGTGCCTTGGCCCGAGACCTTGGTGCTCATGCTTTGGTGTCCAACGTTTGAACCTTAGTCCATCTAGGCCAAGCTAAGGACCCACTTGCGTCCCCGAGCTTGAGACTCCAATGCTAGTGCCCGGATCTCCAATGCTTGAGTTCGAGTCCATCAAGGATAAAGCTCAAGATTCCAATGCTTGTGCTTGAATCCATCAAGGCTAGGTCCAAGACATTGTGCTAGTGCTTGAGTCCTTAGCGTATGAGCCCATGTCCATCAATATAAGGCCTAGGTCTCGACGATCAAGGATCTTGGACATGACCTCAATGGACCCAAGCCTAGTCACTAAGGATCCTAGCTTGGTCATTTGGGATCCAAGCACACGCACCAACGTCCCCAAGCCAGCCTTGATAGACCAAGATTTAAGTATTGGAGACCCAAGCTCAAATGCCAAGGACCTAAGTCACTTGGTCTAGCACTTAGCCCTTGTGGACTCAGGCCTAGGCGCTGGGATCCAAGCATGGGCATGAGGGCCTTGAGCCCAACCTCTGTGGACACTAGCTAAGGCACCAAGAAGTTGTGCAAAAGCATTGAATTCTCAATTTCGGCTTTTGTGGACATAGGATTAGTGCATTCGCTCTTGATCAAGATCTAAGTGGCCTTGTTTGGGTCCCCATTGCATGGGTTCGGGTCCATCGAAACTAAACTCGAGATCTCAATGCTTATGCTTGGTTCCCTAATTGCTTGTTTGCAAGTCACTAACGCTAGAATATTGTATGTGTTTTTAGGAAAATCAAATCAAAATTTCCTTTTCCAATGACGAAAAGTATTTTTTAGTTCTTTTTCAAATTTCAGTCAAATACTGAAAAATGTTACAATTTCTTTGGGGAATGATTTTGATGAAATATAACATTCTCTCTGAAATAAATAGTCTTAACAAGAAAACTGAGAAGATAAAACACTGATTTAATATGCTGCTAGTAATTAAATGTACCAAAATAATCTAATGCAACCACAACTTCGACTATCAAAGTCATTGTAAATACATTGTAAAATTTATTGCGCGTTTTCAAAAACCTGTCCGAACATGTTAGACCCCTCTCTCGCTGAGCACATCATTAGGGGAGGAGAGAAGCCACGTGCCCCATGTGAATGGAAGTCCCCTCCAATCCCATCATTCAAGAATGAACAGAAACACCGGTGAGGGGGGTAAGGCGTGGACAGCGAAAACTCCGAACTTTTTGTCACTTGAATTAAGTCATAAAAATAAAAAGAATAATTAATATCACAAAAAATCCTAAATTAATATATTTATGATAAATTTATTTGAAGTTAATTTTGTGATCATAAAAAACTCAAAACTAGTATGCTTATGATAAATTTATTTTCCGTTAAATCTTATTATCAAAATGATAAGTTGGATGACACGTGACAGTTGACAAATATATCAATTTTGGGTTTTACCCTTAATTTTCCATAGATATACCGGTTTGTGATTTTTCATGATATTAATTCAATTTCACAAAAATTAATAAAAGATAAATTTATTACAAATGTTGGAGTTTTTGTGGTCAAAAAATTAATTTGTGATAAATTTGTCAAGAATGTGCTAGTTTAGTTTGGTGATATTAACCTAAAAATGATTACATTCATTTCTAGAAGGCTAGCTTTTCTTTCTTAGGGCAACAAACATAGAGTCAATTCAAATAAGAAGCATGAAAAAAGACCCTTTTTCTTGGTTTAAAGAGCACTTTCTTCTGTCCATTGTCCTTGATACCATTGACACCCATAGGTTTTATAACAAACTCAATTTGAACTTTTTCTTAACCAAATATCTATGCTTTAGCGATATACACATCTTGAACATGTAAATTCATGTATAACTTGTTCAGAGCTTTATAATTTGAATAATATTTTGACAAAAAACGTAGAGATTTGCCTTTTGCTTTTTTAAAAACAGAAACAAACAGCCCCTTAATTCGTCAATTAAGATTTCCTTTATTTCAAGCACTTTCACTTTTGTCTAATTCAACCGTAAGAGGTTGAAAAATATTTTCCTCTCTCTTCTCTTTTCATTGTCTTCTTATGTTGGAGAAAACATCTTTAAGTGATTTTGATTATGCTCAAACTATTCTTAATATATTACTTATTATATTGCATGTAGATATTTGGACTAAAGGACTGCACAACATTCATGGTGTAATTCATTAGAAAGAAGTTGGTAATTGTTATGTTATGACGAACAGTACCAATTAACCTAAAACATCAACTACCGATGATATTTATGTCGAAGCTGTAAAGATCAGATTATGGTGATGTAAAACCAAGTACATCAAATAGCTATTGAAAGATATGAATTTGCACAATAGTAGAATCATAATAAAGCATCTAGAAGAGTAGCTAGGTTGTCTAATAGGTCAATCAAAAACTACAGTGAGAAGACAACAGTGGTTGTTATTTTTGGTTAGCCTACAGAAATTAAGTAAATAAGTTGTATAGGTAGTACCTTCCTTGGATAGTAACTCAATGGAAACTTTCCAACGATCGTATGCTTCTCTAAATTATCATTGAGGAAAAGTATAAAAGAGAATACTACAAGAAACTAAAAGAGAGTGTGACACATAAAAGATCAAGTAGCTTATGTACTGTTGTTCTTAACCATAAGCTCTTTGTCAAGTGCTGGACACTTGGAGTGCCAAAACTTTGCACATCAGGATACTTAAGTACAAAAAGTTACAAAAGTGACACTCAAGTGCCTTTAAAAAAAAAATTTGGGACACTTGAGTATCAAATCTGACGAAAGTGGTCATAAATCTTACATGACAAATTTTTAAAAATATAACTCACCTACGTAGCACGCCAGAGAGTTCAATTAACGATGAAGAAAAAAAATGATGTCATTTTGTCTCTTTTTTAAAATTTTAATATAAATATTAATTAAATTAAAATATTTATATTTACAACCTTTATAAAATTTATTAAAAAAAAAAAAAAAAAAGAGGAGGAGAAGGCAAAGTAGGTGAGAGCTAAGCCCTCGCCGTCGCCTCCCCACTATCATGGGGAAGTGCTAGTGACGGTGGGAAAAGGGTTGGCCAGGGTTGTTGGGCCCTGGCTAGGAGTCGACAACCCTACTAATCGACGGCAAGGGCTTACAAGCCCTTGCCCAAATCTAGGAGCAAGGGTCGTAGCCTTCCCCCAGATTTGGTGAGGGTCACCAGCCCTCACCTGGCCAAGCCGAGGGTTGTCGCTGTTACTCTTCTCAGTAATGATGGGGGGAGGTGGGCCTTCATTGCTTGTGATCCCCATTACCCATTTTTTAATAAATTTTTAAATATAAATATAAATTTAGTTTTAAATTTAATTTAATTAATATTTATATTAATTAGCTACTCAAGTTAGCAACAAAACGATGTTGTTTTTACACTTCTAGTCACGTCAACGAGCAAAACGATGTCCTTTAGCATTTGCCTCGTTGAAAAATTATCATGTCAGCATTTTGGACAAATTTTCTTGCTGTTGGCACTTAACTGATCTATTTTGCTCCGATTTTAGCACTTAAGTGTCACTTTCGTAACTTTTGGCACTTAAGTGTCCATTCGTGCTTAGTTTTGACACTTCAAGTATTCTTTTCCCTCTCTTTGTCATATTGTTTTGATATTCATGTTGTTTAACAATTGTACTAAGGATTAAGTGTACAAGTGTAAGAACAGTAACTAAGTCCAAATAGTAGGATCTATCATATAAAGGATTAGTGCTAGCCATTTGTAAATTTTCAAGCATATTGTTAATGGAATCTAGCCCATCTTGAGGTTATTAGTCTGAAGAGTGGACGTATGTTTGTAGATAAAGCCGAATCACTATAATTCTCTTTGTCCCATTATTTTTATCCTTTTATATACATTAACATATAGCTAGTGAGTATTCACTTAAACATTAGGTTGAGATGATCTTTACTTAGGGTTCGTTTATTTCGCGGAAAATGTGGCGTTTTTGGAAAATATTTTCCATGAAACCATTTTCCAGAAAAATATAATTACTTTATGGTGTTTGGATAAAACCTGAAAATGAAGTGGAAAATATTTTTCAATGTTTGGTAAGGAAAATCTTTTCCTCCATATACTCTTTTTCATTTATTTTATTTTTTAAATCGATTTTTAATTATTTTTATTTTAAAAAATCGATTATTAAATTATTTTCATTTTTTCTATTTCTTTTCATTTTTCTTTTCTTTGTAAACATCTTCTTTCTTGGTTGGTTGCTAGCCACGGCGATGGTCGATGATCGGCCTTAGGCAAGCCTCGAGCATGTAGGCGAGTGTCACGAGCCGAGAGTTTCCTTGGCCTCGGAAACGACCCGTGGGCGCCTAGCGAGCGGAATTCGCCAGGCCAGCCCTTTCTTTAGCTGTTCCACGAACGATACGGTGAACGATTCTTCGTACGAGATCCTACCATGCCCAGCTTCGCTTGGGCGTCTGGTCCATCGAATGAGATAGCAGTTCTCTTTAGGCACAATAACTAGTTTCGGCCTGCCATGGTCTCGTCAGGAGAGTGGCATCAGCTCCCGACCAGTTTGTGCACGGGAGGCTACCCCGTCTTCAGAGCTCTTAAGTGATATAATCCTTCTATCCTAGAACTCCTAGCACCAACCGTCCTGACACCACTCCCACGGACCAGTTGTGTTCTACCCTTCTGCCTCACATTCTTCACCAGATAACCCCAAGCACCACTCACAAGTGTCATGAGTACGGGAGGATTCACGGACCGTGACATTCTCCCCCACTCAATTCGCAACGCCCTCGTTGCGATTTGCTCTGTCGCTTCCTTGCGTAAATTAACCATTGATGTGCCACTTTTGGGAATTCACATCGAACGGTCACGCTCGCCCAACAAAACAGGTTTTGCTCCATTGGTGGCCTCTTTTGATCTCAGCCGCTCGGCCCTTTAGTCACCTGCGCTTTTTAGCAAGTGTGGCATTTTTCGCCAACCACATCTTTTGGCAGCACCATTTCATCCTAACCAGCATCTTGACCCCAGCAGACCAATGGAGGTTCTTTTCTTATTGAAAACATGATAGTAGACCTATTCTTCGAATTCACCGATTGATCCAGGAATGTTATCCCCATTTAGCAAGGGTTCGGTTCTTCTCGAACTCCTTATCGGCTCGGCGAGGAACCGACTCGTCCCAGTACTATTGCCATCCTAGGAGCAAAGAGCGCAGTTTCGTTCAAGCATCTTTTGCCCTGGCCATTCACTTTCCACCACGCTAGGATAGGACCGGGCACTCATCAGTTTGACCCACTAGAGCGAGAAGCTCGATTCTCTGACTTGCTCACTTGCTTACTGGAGGGATTCCTGCTCTGATACCACTTGTCACGGGCCGAGAGTTTCTTTGGCCTCGGAAACAACCCGCGGGCGCCTAGCGAGCGAAATTCGTCAAGCCAGCCCTTTCTTTAACTGTTTCACGAATGATACGGTGAATGATTCTTCGTACGAGATCCTACCATGCCCAGCTTCGCTCGGGCGTATGGTCCATCGAATGAGATAGCAGTTCTCTTTAGGCACAACAAATGGTTTCAGCCTGCCATGGCCTCGTTAGGAGAGCGGCATAAGCTCCCGACCAGTTTGTGCACGGGAGGCCTACCCCGTCTTCAGAGCTCCTAAGTGATATAATCCTTCTATCCTAGAACTCCTAGCACCAACTGTCCTGACGCCTCTCCCACGAACCAGTTGTATTCTACCATTCTACCTCACACTCTTCACCAGATAACCCCAAGCGCCACTCACAAGTGTCACGAGTATGGGAGGATTCACAGACTGTGACATGAGCATGAGGCTTGCCCAGCTTTGGCGAGTGCAAGTGTCACGTGAGTGAAGAGCTCAAGGCTCACCGGATTGACGAGCTCGGAGTTTGCCAATCTGGCGAGGCCTGAGCCTGGCGAGCTTGAGGCTTGCTAGATTGGCGAGCATGAGCCTCGCCTGCTGGGTCAGTGAGTGCGAGCTTCCCCGCAAGCTAACGGCTCGCCGGCCTTGAGCCTCAAGCTTAATGCTCGTGCTGGCCGATTTGGTGAGCGGCGAGCCTGAGCTTGCTAGAGGTGGGTGAGCCTCGAGCTCGCTGTTGGCCAATTTGGCAAGCAGCGAGCCTAAGCTCGCCAAAGGTGGGTGAGCCTCGTGCTCGCCGATGAGCTCAAGGCTCACCTATGGCCAGTTGCCGGCTGTCGCCGTGGTCGGCGACCAGCCAATAAAGAAGAAGATGGGAAACAAAGAAAAGAAATAGAAAAGAAAAAGGAAATTTGAAAATAATTCAAATTAAAAAAGAAAAAGAAAATTAAAAAATTTCGAATAAAAAAAGAAAATAAGAAGAAGAAGAAGAAGAAGAAGAAGAAGAAGGGGATGAGGAAGTGAGGATTTATAGAGGTGTGAGATAAAAGAAATCAAGTGAGAAAAATGTTTTTCACTTTTCAAAAATGGAAAACATTGTTTCCTTTCATGGAAAATGTTTTCCCCAAGGAATTCATTTTCCGTGAAACGAACATCAGAAAATTCGAAAAACGTTTTCCTAGAAATTATTTTCCGTGAAACGAACAGAGCCTTAGTAATAAGTTAATTTTTGCAAAGTATCATCAAAGTTTGAAAACATCCTATTACCTCCTAGGTTATATGCTTAGCCCCAACATCTTCAACCTTCAACTATGGGGAGGGTTTGAGCTAGTCTAACCCTCCTTGCCATCTATTTTGATTTTTTTTTTTTTTTGTACTTTTCCTCTTTTTTCTCTCAGAATCTATAGCTTGGAGCTGTGCTCTCCTAATCTAGTTCTAAATTTCAGAGTATGAATTCTCCAAATCTATTTCTAGATCTAGAAGTTCTTCTCTTTCGATTTAGAAGTAAGAGTTTAATAATGTTTTTGGGGATTTGATACTCCGTACTTTGTTCGTGTACAGGTTCTTTGCCTCTAGTTTTTTTTTTTTTAATGATCGTAGGAGCTTTATTGTCTTGCTAAACTATGAAGATTTGCTCTTCCAAAGGTAGATCCGTGTTTATTCAACCTATTTTTGTTGTTATAACGATAGTGTAGAGGAAGTTGAACCTAGGTGTACACTACTAACTAGCAATGCTATAATTGCTGGAGAAGGAATTTCTAGCATGTATTCATCACTAGCAATGATATAAGATCCAGTGATTGGTTGTCAATTATTTTGCTTGATATATTTACTCTTTTGGAATGAGTGTGTGCTTAACCCTATTGATGTTTTGTTGATTCTCCTTATTTTTTTGGATTTGGCTTTGTTTTGCAGTGTTCTGGCATTTGCTCTACTTCGATTTGCTTCACCATGAAAGTTTGTGAAAATCTATGTACTTTTCTTGTATCCTTTTGAGTCATGAATATAATTTTTCCGACGAAAAAATAAAATAAAATCGTCAATTAAAATGAATGAAAAATATTTTCATTGTCAGATATAAATTGTCATTGATAATGAAAATATTTATAATTGATTAATTCTTTCAAAAGACAAAGCTATCATTTTTAGAAAGATATTTTTTAATTTATTTATTTTTCGCAAAATAAACAAAGCTCAAGTGTATGATTACACTGTGTAATATTACCATGGAGGTAACTTACAAAGTTCAACATCAAACATGAGTTGGGATGCTATTCATGCATCTTATAATTGATCAATTACGTGATGCTAGGCCGGTAGCGTGGGTAATGAATACATTACATATATTTTTGTCCCTTCTCACCTTTTTTACTTGAAAAAGAGATAGGAAGAAAAAAGAGGTTAAACCAAATCAAATTGTTCCCCTGGAGACAAAATTATAATTAATGAAACCTAAAAGAGCAAGAAACGAATAAACAACAAGAGCAAGAAACTGAATAGAATCCTTTTTGTCGGATTTGCACTTCTTCTGGATTCTTCTGCAGTCCCTGACCCACTTTATTGTTTTCTTTGACCTGAATCCCAAAGGACCCAATCCAAGCTTCTCCGCTCCACCTCGAATGACTTAGGGCGTAAACGCCTCTCCGTCACACCTCCACGAACAGCCGTTGGATGTCCAACGCATCAACTGATGTAACTCCCGTTCGGCTCCGCGTGTCGCCCATCCACCCAGTCACATTCGACGCGTGAACGCCGGATCACCTGACCCACTGGGCCGCCATCGCTCTCTCATTCCGCCACGATGAGCGCTTATGGATTTCGCTGAAGTCAACAATTTAGCGGATACCCCGGCGGACTTGTCTGTCGTGCACATCAAATTTCCTCAACGCAAACCTTTCGGCTTCTTTTTTAAATATTTATTTAAACTTCAGCCGGATCAAATTATCGTAAATACATATTAATTGCGTGTTCATGCGCATTAAATAACGAGACCCCAACAATACCTGGAGGGAAATAAATTGTGATTCTAGCATAATATCTAAACCAAATATTGAAACATCCATCCAACTCCTTATAGATTTGTTGAGTGTTGTTTTTATCTTTTTTGTTTACCTTGAAAAAGTTCAGTATTTCACGAATTAGAGTATGCTCATGATAGATTAATGAGAATCAATAGAGATCACTAGCGTATGAAAGTAAAAACTTCTCGATCCCTAAAGTGAATATGAGAGTTGGTGTTTGATGCAAATCAATCAAATTGAATTTACAAAAGCAAAATAATGAAATTACCATGAGAACTACTTACGTGTTCTCTTGCATCGTAATGCATCAGATTTGAATTAACAATCTAATCGAGCATGGCCGGTTCGAAGGCTTGATCATGTGCAAGTTCCTTTCAAAATCAATCGTTTGAGAGAGAGGAAGAGATTTTGTGCACCGGAAGGAGGAGGAGAAGAAAGTGTCGGAATCACTAAACCTAGAGCCTGCAACACGTGATGAGTTCATACGTTTTTGGACAAGTGGATTTAAATTTTATTTTCTAATTTCTATGGTGGTAAATGATCCTTCGGGGCTTTTTCCTACCTACCATGCTTATCGCCCGGAAGAAAATGGAAAAAAGGCAAAGCAATCAAAGTAAAGTAGACTTGTCCTCACCATGAACTTGCGACAGTCATGTGCTTTTCACGGCCAATTTGGCCCCACAAATTTCGCCAGGACCTTTCCCAGTCACTTGATTATATAATTAATTCAATCAGTCAAGGTTAAATTATTCAAAAACAGAAAAAAATAAAAAATAAAAATAAAAGGAAAAGAAGGTGAAAATTGTAAGTGCTGAACACTTTGATGCCAATGCCATTTACTCGTCAGCTGAAACTATTAGAAAGACCTTAAAGCTCCGCGGGACTTCATTTGGAAAACACTTCTGCTTTTGGGTGTTTTCGCAGGGCAAGGGAAAACATGAAGCATCTGAGGCTGTTGTTTTTCTTGGCGCTCGTTCTGGTTCAAGAACGAAGGTCGCATTTTGCTGCGAAAGCGGAAGATCGAGGTGGGTTCGTCAAGACCGAGGGAGTGCACTTCATGCTGAACGGAAGCCCCTTTTATGCGAATGGGTTCAATGCCTACTGGTTGATGTTCTTGGCGTCGGACCCATCACAGAGGCCCAAAGTCACCTCTGCTTTCCAAGAAGCTACGACCCATGGCCTCTCCATTGCAAGGACCTGGGCGTTCAGTGACGGTGGGTACATGCCCCTCCAGTCCTCTCCTGGTTCCTACAATGAGCAGATGTTCCAGGTGAGCTTGCACGCTTTCTCTTTTTTTTTTTCCCCTGCTTTTTCTTAGTGGGTTTTTTAAGGGATAATTTTCATTACTTAACGGGAAATTTTTTTTTTATTTTTCATTTTTTTGTGGCTGTGCAAAGGGATTGGATTTTGTGATATCAGAGGCTAAAAAGTTTGGGATCAAGCTGGTGCTGAGTCTGGTGGATAACTATGAGGCACTGGGAGGAAAGAGACGGTATGTGGAATGGGCAAGAAACCAGGGACAGCCCATAGCATCCGATGATGACTTCTTCACCAATCCTGTGGTGAAGGGTTATTACAAAAATCACATCCGGGTCGACTTTCTATCTCCTCTATTTTCCCCTTCCTCATCTTTCAATCTGCGTTGGATTGGTTCATCTGGTCATCGGATTGGCTCTTCTAGGGAAAAAAATCTTGACACTTCTGTTGTTGTCCTGTTTGCTACATTTTTTGGGTGCAAAAGCAGACTGTTCTTACAAGAAGGAACAGCGTAACTGGGATTGCTTACAAGGATGACCCGACAATAATGGCTTGGGAGCTGATGAATGAAGTCAGATGCCCTTCAGATCCATCAGGAAGGACCATCCAGGTTCACAAATGCTCCTCTTTTATCTTGTGTCATGTCTTGTGCTTATCGCATATGGAAACGCATATGGAAACCCCCACCATTTTAATGCACATTGTCAATTTATGCTGCCATTTTCTCCCATCTTTTTGTCAAATCTGTAGATATTTCATACACAAAATGCACGATTGGAGCTGACTTCAATTACTGTTTGTTCTGGATGTAGGCATGGATCACGGAGATGGCATCTTATGTAAAATCTTTCGATGGGAACCATTTACTAGAGGCTGGCCTAGAAGGGTTCTATGCACAATCCTCGGCTCAGAAGCAGCAAAACAACCCCTCTTTCCTCGTAGGAACTGACTTCATTGAAAATAATTGGATCCCTGGTATCGACTTTGCAACGGTTCACTCATATCCTGATCAGTGGTGAGTATTAAGTACTATGCCGGCATTACAACAATAAATAAAATGCCAAGCCAAATGTGACGGCTATCTTATTGCATCATGCTAAATTACATGTTCGTATCTATTTTTGACAAACAGGTTGTCCGACACGAGCGTAGGAAACCAAATATCCTTCCTCAGCAACTGGGTGAACACTCACATTCAGGATGCGCAGAATGTTCTCCACAAGCCGCTCCTATTTGCGGAGTTCGGGATCTCATCGAAAGACTCAGGCTACAACCAGAATGAGACAGACCAGTTCTTTGACACAGTTTATTCGGCAATCTATTCCTCAGCTCGCGGAGGTGGCGCAGCGGCAGGCAGCATGTTCTGGCAGCTTTTGACTGTAGGGATGGACTCTTACCGAGACGGTTATGAGATTGTGTTGAGTGAGAGCCCATCAACTGCGAGCGTGATTGCTCAGCAGTCCCAGAAGCTCAACAAGATAAGGAAGATGTATGCGAGGCTGAAGAATATAGAGGAGTGGAAGAAGGCGAACGACAGGAGGAACGACAGCGGAAATGCAGGAAACTGAAGAGTGGAAGTTCAAAGATCAAGTAAAGAATACACACGTAGGAAGGTCAGTATAGGATCGGGATATATTGCTGTTTTGCAAACTATTCCTGCTCATCCAAGATGGAAGAAGAGCAAAAGTTTACTGCGATTTTAATGTCTCCCGCTGTTGTGGGCTCATTATACCATCACTGGGAGGTTACGTTACCTGCAATTCAAAGTTCGAAAGTTGAATGTTTGTACGAAAATCATACAAGTGGATTCAGTTTTTCGTTGAGATATTAGTTGCGCTCGGCATGTGCCGTGCTCATCAATATTTCTATCAAGTATGCAGCAACTTGAGTAGGAAAAGTTATATAACGCGGTACAAGTGTCGTAACGAAGATTTAATCTTTTTTTTTTTTTTTGGCTCCAAGAAGATTTAATCATTTACCAGGTAGGATTTCATTGAAGTAAAGCAGGCTTTTTTTTTTCTTTCTTTTGGTCAGAAGTACGCAGGCTTTGGTTGCGCTTATTATGCTGCAAGAGGGCGATGAACCGATGCATTTAGTCGACAATTCTTCTCGGCCATGACCCGCATTGTAGAGAAAGACACAATGTTCAATTAAAGAAAACATAATCTTTTATCATAAGCACTTGTGAGATATTGAGGAGATATTGCTTAGACTTCTTTCACACGCACACGCTTAAATGGGGAGTACTTCGTGGCTATTTATGGCCCAAACAAGGAGGTGGTTCTACCTTCGAGATAATTTTAGAAATCCATCTCCTTAGTTAATTCTAGCGATTACTAATAATACTATGTGGACGACCTATTAGTTACACAATTCTACACTCTTCTACTAAATTTCTCGCACCAAGAAAAATCTAGATAAATAAAGAGATAAAACGGAATTTTGAAGAGCAGAGGTGCAACTTTCTCTTTTCTATACTCACCACGCCAACTACTCTTCTGGATGCGTTTGGTTTAGTTTTCTCAAGGGGCTTTTAGCCTCGAAAGCCCCTTGTAGAAATGCTGAGATGTTTGACAAGCATTTTAAAGTAGCTTCCAGCCAAATACTGGTCTTGGAATTGCTAAAAGCCAAAAGCTACTCCTATCCAAGATTCCAAAATAGCATTTGCAAAATGCTAAAACTAGGACTAAAATATTTTTTTTCCTTCCAAAATTACCTTCACTAATTCTTTTGTTTTTCAATTTTGCCCCTTTTGCAAATGCTCAACTTCTTTGTCAGATTCTTTAGTTTGGCCAATAGCGAAGAACTGGAGAGGCTACATTTGGCTGGCAAAGGACAGACGAATGGCTAGTGAAAGGTCAGATGAGGGTCGTGCGACCTAAGCGACTGCTACTAGTAGTCGTGCGACCCCAAGTGGTGGTTGCCTAGGTCTCATGACCCTAGCCAGAGGTTGCCCAAGGTTGGGCAACCTTAGCCACTGCCGATGCCATATTTGGCTCATTGATGGCATAAGCCCTTCCCCGACTCCGACAAAAGGTTTTGAGTTTTTTATTTAAAAAAATAAAAAATATAGCCAAATTTCATTGCAAAAGTTTATTTTACTTAACACTACTTGAACCTTAAGTGGCTTTGTAAAAAGTTTTTACCAAATGTAATTTGCATTTCCTCAAAGGGTTTTTGGCTTTCAGTATTTGCATCACACCTAAAGTCCATTCCCAACATTGAACCAAACCCATCCTTAGTGCGGATTTAGTGATCATGGCAAGTTGCTTTCGATAGTCTTCAAACTTTGTAGTGCCAAGTCATTTGGACAAAATATATACAATTTGATCAATTATCTCTACGTACTCCATCTCTATCTCACACAGTGCACATATTTCAATGTATTTCTACATGCTTAGTTCTTGCGGGAATATCAAGTTCTTGCCCTGAATGGTTGGTTGATTATTGCTATGGAGCTCTTTGGGGTAGTCAATCGATTGGTGTAGATTCTTCATAAGTTGCATTTGCATATTTAGGATATTATTTCCTTTGCTTTGTGGATCTACTTAGGTGAGGAGCTTGCTCTTTCTCCATCTGACTTGCTTGAAGATCTTTCGTCATTGTCGGATGTACAACTGTCCACCCCGGACTCTTTGATAATTTTGTGCTTGTGATTTGACTTCTTCCATGGGTGACCTTCTATGGTTACTTCTACAATCTGCTGGGCTTTATTAGGCCTATTTTCTTCTTCCATTCTTTCTTGCACCACTTCAATTTGTTTTTGTTACGTTGCTTGAGAGGTGTCGGTTTTATTTTCTGGGTTTAATTTCTTTTTACATACATAAGGGTATTGTGGTCATGTATTATTTATATTCAATATAAATATATTGTGACGGATGTACGGCTTTGGTAACATAGAAACCAAAAGCCGCTTGTTGGCTTTTACAATCTTTTTTCTTCCTCTCTTCTTCTCCTCTCTAGTTCTTCCCTCTTCATTCTTCTCTCTTGGCTATTTACTGTGGGTTCTCTAATCAGCTTCACGATAGTTTTGAATCTAGTATAGCCGAATGTGATGATCCTCAATATGATACTTCGTCAGATACT
Organism: Eucalyptus cladocalyx; assembly: GCA_017140615.1. NCBI lineage: Eukaryota > Viridiplantae > Streptophyta > Magnoliopsida > Myrtales > Myrtaceae > Eucalyptus > Eucalyptus cladocalyx. The sequence continues at coordinate 22,544,682 of CM029521.1, read as the reverse complement.
AGCTTCCTAGAGGTGCAATGTTGCCTATTATAGAATCACAATGTTTCTACCCTTTCCTTTAATTGTCATAGCCCACAAATATGCAAATAACCATCATCTCATTGAACTTGCTTTGTTGGGTACATCGTAACATACGCATCCAAATACTCTAAAGTGGCTTATCATGGGCCTGTGCAAGCACAACTTAAGCGTGCTAGTCTTCATACTATCGGCCCAAAACCTTGGTGTAACATTAGTATGGATCATGCTCTTATAGGTTTTTGCCATATTTCTTTCTCTAGACAACTCCATTTCGTTATGGTATACACGAACATATAAATTGTTCGGCAAAAGTATGCTTCAAGTGTCAAAAGTTGGCACAAATGGACACTTAAGTGCCAAAAGTTATGAAAGTGACATTTAAGTGCCAAAATCGGAGAGAAATGGATTACTTAGGGGGTGCATGATAACCAAAATTTCTGTTACAGAAAGAGTTTTTCTGTTCCAGACCTGTTTCTGGAAGAGAAATCCGTTTGATAAACCTATTTGGTTTTTCTATTTCTGGAATAAATTTCTATTCCATAAATAGGTTTGGAAGAGAAATCATAAGCTAAAATTTTCTACTTCTCTATTTCTGAAATAGAAATTAGAAGTAAAAATTCTTCTCATCGTTTGTCAATCAGTGCTTCATTCGTTGCCGTTGACCACCGTTCGTCGCTCGCTCGCCGCCGGTCGCCACCACCGCCGGTTGCCGGCCATTGCCCGTCGCCTGCCGCCATCGCTGGTCGCCCGCTACTCGCTGCCATCGCCGCCACCACCAGTCGCCCACCGCCGCTGCTGCTGCCCGCTACAGCCGCCGATTGCTGACTGCCATCACTTGCCACTTCCGTCGGCCGCCAAGACATCGCCGCTGCCACCGGCCGTCCATCCCTACCGATCGCCAATCCATCGTAGTCGAAATGAAGATATAAATTTTGCATGTTGACATGGCCAAACAATGCAAAAACGACATTGTTTTTGTGCTGACATGATAAGAAATTAATATAAATTTAATTTAAAACTAAATTTATTTAAAACATTTAAAAATAAAAATAAAAATATTAAAAAAATTTAGAAAAATTTAAAAATATTTTTAAAAAATTAAGAAAAGCGGGGAGGCGGCTATAGGGCTCATAATTGTTTTTAATTGTTTTTATAATTTTTTTAATATTTGTATATTTATTTTTAAATGTTTTAAATAAATTTAAATTTAATTAATTTTTATATTTATTTTTTGTCATGTCGGCATCAAAACGACGCCGTTTTACACTTGCTTTTGGAAAATTAATACGTCAGCATTTTGGCCGAATTTTGGTCAGATTGGCACTTAAGTGATCCATTCTCCAATTTTGGCACTTAAGTGTCACTTTCGTAGCTTTTGACACTTAAGTGTCCATTTGTGCCAACTTTTGGCACTCTAGGGGCAAAAGGTAGGCATTATGCAAAAAAAAAAAGCAAGAGGAACATAAACAAGTCAGGGAGCATTTGAATGATATTGAAAGTGTTAGATCAACAAGATCTCCAAGAAAGAGGAAAATTAACAAGAAGTAGCTTTTTGAAGAGTTCGAAGTAGGATTAGTTCCAATACTTTCTATTGATAAGACATTTTTTATTTTAAGATTAAGAAATGGAGTTTACTTTTTTGTAGTTTTCGAAGTATTTAAGATGTGGCAATGATGTTGTTAATAATACAAGCATTATGACAAAGAAGTTTTTATTTTTGGTGGTACCTTCAATATTTGAAAAGAAGTGTAGTTGGCCTTATTTTCATTTGATCTGTTGGTGCTAAAGAGTGAATTCAATACTATTGAGTAGTTGGCTTTCCCACAGCTCATTTGTTTGTAAAAATTTTGTTGCGTTTGATTGTTACTTAAGTAGAATGGGTCTCATAGAAGGTTTACCAAAAAGAGGTTTAAATAAAGGCAATTTCGATATGCATCCCCACTCTCAAATAGTTTGATAGTCATATGCATCTCATTAACGTATCTCCCAATTTTGTCCTTCACTTTTACAGGTTTATTTATGATCAATATGATAAGGCCTTGTCAAATATTGTTAGCCAAGCTTGTTCTGAGGTAGACATGAATTTTCTTTCTTAACCAATTTTTCATTAGAAGAACATCAATTTCATTGGAAACACAAGCATTGAATGAATTTAACATTTCATTTTAATAAACAGTTTTCAATTGCAATGAATCATGATCACTAGACCTATTGTTAATGTCTCCTCTCGCTATATGTCTACCATTAACATATCTAATTGAGTGAGCTCAATCGATGTTGGATTGGAAAGAGAATGTGATGGAACAGACCACAAAAATAAAAGTTGATGAAGGGAAGAATTATGAATTAAATTCAGATGTCATCTACTTTTGCTCCTTGGCGCTAGGATGGTCAAAGCTCCTCTTTTCATTCTCTTCTAGTGACAGTAGTGCTCAGTGCCAGATTACTACACGGATGTCCAACTCATGCCACTTTCGCCACAAGGCTTCAGGTGTCAAATTGAGTCTTCATCTCCACTTCTTGCTCTCTTTCTTTCTTCGATTATTGTACATATTCTTGCTTTTTTTTATTCTGGAATTTTGGTCAGGGGAGGATCTGGTATAATCAATTCGCAAAGGGTGAAAATATCTAAATCGACTAAGAAAACAACAAATCTATTTGCTTCAATGAAGCAAGCCTTCAATTGCCTAATCATGAGCAATATCCCAGTAGAAATTTCCTGTGTCATCCATTCAGGCAACGTTTGATCATCCGGATTTCGAATCAGAATAAGACTAGATAGGATAGGATATGAAATCCTGAGTTTTTTTTTTTGGTATCATGTTCATTGTTTGGTGTATCGCAGTATTAAAGTCGAATATATTCATATCATATCATGTAACGGCATATCATTATACATAGAGATGGTGAAAATCTCTCGTAACACTATTCCTTAATTTATTTTTATCTTATTTTTCCTCTTTTTTTATATTATATTCTTTATTATTTCTTTAATCCCTTTTCATCATTCTTTAATAAAATTTAATCAATTAGTAAACTGTACCAACATACCTAAAATAGAAAAATACCTAAATTATATAATAAGCATAAATATATAATTTATAGATTGAATGTTTATTATGAGATAGAATTAAAGTTGAATATATAAATTAAAATAAGATAAATTAAAAATAAATTTTCACTTTTTATTTTTAAATTCTTAATTTAGAATTCAAATATTATTTATATTGAAATATAATTTCAATTTTGTTAATTTAATAAGTTTATTATTCGAGAAAAATAAATTTCCAATTATGGACATTAGAAATCCTATACACCTTTATCCCACCTCCCGCATGGGATAATTTTATCTGGCATATATTTCCTTTATATCTGACTTTATCCTGTCCTGAGCGAGTACCAAATGTAGGATAGGATAAATCATATCTTATTCTGAATTTTATCCCGACTGCCAAACATAGCTAGTGTTCAAGCTATATCGGACACGAGCTCTTTAAAGTTTTCAATTCCTTGATGCTCGCACGTTCTTCACTTCCTTCCTTTTTTCTTTTTCCGTGTTTTGACCTGCACAACCAAGACCCCGAGATGTGAATCATTGTTGTTCGGCATCAACCTCAACCCAACCATCTTCGTATCCATCCAAGCATTTTGAGAAGTCTGATGTTGAGGAGGAAGAAGGATCGTTGGTGTGAAGAATTGGATTATTTGAAGCTCTAATTTTTTTTTCCCTTTTTGAAGTACTTTTTGACCCATAATTTTAGTGATCCAACTCGGCTTCATGTCTGGTGGCGAAAGTAACTTTGGAAGAAGTTCGTGATGTTGTTTTTCAACTCAGTGCACAAAAAGCTCATCATCCGGATGGTCTAAATGGAATTTTCTATCAACATCATTGGGATATTATCAATCCCAATGTTTTTGAAGAAGTGAGGGGTTTCTTTCGATCGGGAGCATTAGATCCAGCCCTAAACAGAACTCACATAACCTTAATTCCAAAGATATCCCATCCATAAAAAATTGACCAATATCACCCTATTAGCCTTTGTAATTTCGCTTATAAGATCATATAGAAAATTTTGGCGAATAGACTGAAAAGATGGCTGCCATTACTGATTTTAGGGGAACAAAGTGCCTTTGTAAGTGGAAGACAGATTCAAGATAACATTTATATTGTGCAGAAGGTGTTGCACCAATTGAGAGTGAGGAAAAGGAAAAAAAAAAACATTTTCAAGCGATGTTAAAATAAGACATGCATCATTTATATTGTGCAGAAGGTGTTGCACCAATTGAGAGTGAGGAAAAGAAAAAAAAAACATTTTCAAGCAGTGTTAAAATTAGACATGCATAAGGCTTATAATATAATAAAATGGGATATCCTAAAAGGATGCTTGCTGAAAATGGGTTTTTGTGCCAAATGATGGATCATGCAATGTGTCACTACAGTTTCCTTCAGCATCAAATTTAATGGTGAACCTCTTCCTTTTTTCAATCCTACAAGAGGGATTAGGCAATGAGACCCGTTATCTCCCTATCTTTTCATTTTGGTGGCCAATAGCCTATCTTCTATGATGGGTAAAGCTCTATTGGACGGGAGTATAAAGGGAATAAAGCTGAACATGTTCTGTCCTACCTTGACTCATTTATTATTTGCAGATGATTCTATTTTCTTTTTAGATAGATCCATACAAGAATGTCAGAATATTGCAGCTGTAATAAATCAATATTGCTATGCCTTTGGACAAGTTGTAAATCTAAACAAGTTAGGTATATTTTTTAGTAAGGAATGTCCCCAACTGTTATGAGATAACATGACAGGAGAGTTGAGGGTGCCAGAGCTCGCTAGGACAGTGAAATACCTTGGAATCCCTTCGAATTTGGGAGAATAAAAAAAGCAGATGTTTACATGGATTTTTAATTGGGTAAATATGAAATTGGAAGGCTGGAAGGAATAAATTATCTCTAAAGAAGGCAAGGAAATTCTCCTGAAATCAGTAGTAAATGCATTGCCTCAATATGCCATGTTAGTTTTCAAAATCCTAGTATTAGTTTGTAAGGCTATAGAGAAGAAAGTAGCTAATTTATGGTGGAAAAACAATGAAACAATGGTTGGTTTGCATTGGAAAAAAATGGGAAATTCTGAAAGTAAGAAAAGACAGGGGGACGAATGGGTTTTAAAGACCTTCTTACGATAAACAAGGCCCTCCTAGGTAAACAAGCTTGGAGGTTAGTTAAGAATCCGAATGCTTTGTAGAGTAAATTGTTAAAAGGGCTCTATTTATGTTGAAAGGATTTTTGGCATGTTGATAAATGTACTGAGTCTTCATGGGGATGGCAAAGTTTAGTCCAAGGAAGGGAGGCCATAGCGGATTTAGTGAGATGGTCGGTTGGAAATGGTCAAAATGTCAACATTAGAACAGATAAATGGCTGAAGAGAGGACAGATTGGAGGGCCAACAAACGGAAATGATCCAAAACAAGTTTATGAGTTAATGAACTTTGAAGCACAATAATAGAATGAGCCTTTGTTAAACAACCTCTTTAATGAACTGACTGTTCAGGAGATCCTTGCAATTCCAATCAACCGTCAACTTGTAAATGATGAACTGATTTGGACAGGAATTAAAGATGGGTCGTTTACAGTGAAAAATGACTATAACATCCTTAGAGACCAAGTGATAGCCAATATTGCAATAGAATACCCCTCATCGCCATATCAAACACCGAGAGAACTATGGAATGCTCTATGGAAAATGTGGACTAGCCCTAAAGTGAAGAATTTTATCTGGAATGTGTAACAAAATGCCATCCGGTTTGCGATCTTTGCAGAGAAAGCATGGAAATGGCCGAACATATCCACCTTTTTTTGCCCTTGGACTGTACGGGTATAGAGTCACCTGAAAATCAACCTACAAGTGAATGCACAAGAGGTTACACGCATCAATGAGTGGCTTGTGCGATTTATAAAGAAGGATATGACAAACAGTCCTTGGAATTGAGCTTAAATACCCTCTGGCTGGTCTGGAAGGAGAGAAACAACTTTATCTTTCGAGTTACTAAGCTGAATGCCTGCAAAGTGGTAGATCTAGCCTGATTTCAGCAAGATAGTTACGAAAGATGGGGCTTTTTGCATATTAAAGCAAGAAAACTAGCAAAAACAGAGGAACTTGACATACCTAAAACGTGGGAAGCTCTGGTAGCGAGTACTTTGAAAATCAACGTTGATGGGTCGCTTGGTGTGGGGTCGACGGAAGGAGCGGTCACCTGCATAGTTCGGGACTCCTCCAGCTACCTTGTAGATGGCTTCATCAAATCTATTCGAGCGGAGACAAGTTTTCAGCTGAAAACCCTAGCTGTACTTGAAGCGTTGAAGCACATAAAAGAGAAGGAATTGGGGTGGGTTTCGGTGGAGACAGATTGCCGAAGTCTCATGAACATATTAAAGTACAATGAAGAGCCTCACTGGGAAGCATGTGGTATTTTGACAGCTTGTAAAAGACTTCTTCAAGAATTGCCGTTGGTGGGCCTGCTTCTCTGCCGACGGTCTGCTAATGGAGTTGCTGATTGGGTTGCGCGGGAACAGAGAAGAAATTCGCTTAAGCCCAACTGGTTGCCTTCCCCTCCTCCAAGCCTTTAGACCTTGCTGTGTAAGAACACCCCACGAGATGGGTCTGGCGTCTCAATGTTTAAATAAATAAAATCCGTCACTTTCAACCAAAAAAAAAAAAAATCTCGGCTTTATGTAATCAATTAATCTTCCGTGTCATCAACTAATGGTTTGAACAAATCGAAGGACTAGATTGAATATTTATTAGTATTCAAGACCGAATAATAAATTGAAAATACAAGAGATGAAATTACAGATTTAATTCAATTTATATATCTTCAATTCCAAGATTCAACCAAATATCACGGCCCAGCCCACTAGTCTAAATCCAAGCGACAAAAGCTTTGAACCTTTGACTTCACTTTGGCCATCCCACCCTCCATCCAAAATCCCGAAGTCCCATCATCTTCAACCTTCAGCCACAAAAAATTCCCACTCTCTCTCTCTCTCTCTCTCTCCCTCCTCGCACGGCACCAGTGAGCGAAAAAATGGCGCTCACCACCACATTCCTCCCGCGGAATCTCTCTCCACCATCCCTCGCCGTCAACAATGTAAAACGTCAACCCAAGAACTTAATATTTAATTCGAAAATTTTCCCGTTTAAAGCCGTTTTTCTTTGTTTTCATCTTCCTTCTCGCAGACGAAATCGCCGGCGAGGAGCCGCAATCGCATGCAGGTGAGCTGCAGGAAGAAGGACCTGCACCCGCAGTTCTACGAGGACGCGAAGGTGTACTGCAACGGCGAGCTGGTGATGACCACCGGCGGGACCCAGCAGGAGTACGTCGTCGACGTCTGGTCCGGCAACCACCCCTTCTACCTCGGCAACCGCTCGGCCGTCCTCGTCGACGCCGACCAGGTCGAGAAATTCCGCAAGAAGTTTGGCGAGCTGACGGAGATCATGGAGATCCCCGTGCTCAAGGGCGAGATTGTGGTGCCCTCGCGGCGCAAGTCGGCTAAGGGTAAGAAGAAGTAGGGCTTCTTTGTTCCGTTCCTTCTTCAACTGTATTTGTAATTGAGCGTTTTTTAGTTGTTGTAATTGGATAAATTGGTATTTGCTCTAACGCGAAGGGGAAAAATTAAGAGCGGTTGATGTTGAGAATTCAGAATTCACTTGTTCTTTCTCCTCTACGAGATGGTCACGCTTGTTCCATGTCAAATAGCCTGTGAAGCATGGTGGTTTTGATGCTGAGGGTGAATAATGTGTCGGATGATGTTCTTACTTTGCAATACTAGGACGGGTCTTGGCTCTTGATTTGTCATTGATTGTAATTCATTCCAAGTGTAACTGCAGTTGGGGTGGAAGAGAAGGCCGTGAGTTATGTGGAGGCACTAGTTATTGCAGGACGCATCTCCGGTCTTCAACTGACGTCTTAGTTTGAGTGTAGAATGAGGGTGGAAGAGGACTTGGGTTACTGATTGAACAGGGACTGTGAATGTTTGAGATCTTTGGGAACTGCTGCACTTTTTAGGGAAGAGCGTTGTGCGAGGATTGATCTTGGGTAGATTTTGGTGCTTGGAAGATTAATTAATGCTGGAGGAGGACTCTCTATTTATTGATATTTGCTGAATGTGCATAGGGATTAGATAGTTGAGTTTGTATTCTTTTAGACATGCACAAGAACAGATCAAGTAAGATTGAGGAGACGACAGTGGTTCACCTCTGAACTGAACTACATCTTCTTAGCCTTCAGAGCCTGATGGAAGAGGTATCATTAAGGGAACGTCCCCTTAAATGAAAGTAGATGTAGAATGGAGGAAATGGAACTTAAACCCTTCAATTTATTTGTTTTGAGCAACAAAAGAAAGTAGGGATAGAAAACTGGTTCATTATGATTGTAGTGTTTGCTTTGCAATTTAGGTGATTGAGGAGAAAATAACTGTTAACAAAATATATTACGGAGAAAAGTAAACTGCCTTAGGAATTCTCTTGTTCTCTTTCTGCTAGCCAAAGAAAGGAACGTCCCTTCCCTCATGCATGTCCTCCTAGAGCAGGGATGGGTAAATCCTTTCTTCTTTTTGGCCAGTAATGGACAAAACCTTTTGAATGTCCATTGTTGATGAATCATTGCCCAGCAAAAACAGAAAGCACTGCCACTTACTACACAACTACAACTGCAGCTTTCAAATCAGTGATGACCCGCAATTATATGATCACATCCTTCACTGCAAGTGCCACAAATGGCTTATTCAGGAGTTACAGTCAAGGGACTTCTTCTAGTAGTTTGCCTTAGATTTTCTGATTCATTGGGGAGCTTAAAAGCTTGGGACTGTGATGGTGGCGATTCTTGTCAACAGTCGGAAGTAACTAAAGCATGTGAATCCTGGGAATTCAGCATGACAGGTTCCATGACTGGCACCTTCACAGTTTCTGCACTGGCCGTCACAACTTCCAGAGTCCCCACAGAATCCGAACCAAGTTTAGCTATGCCTCTCATACCATTTTGCTTCTACTGTGGCCATATCTGTGACCAAGGGGGCACGGTTTTTTGAGGCTCCAACAGTGGCTGTGAATCATATGACAGATGAGTGCACATAGACAACTTCAAGGGAGCTGCAAAAAAGAAATAAACATCAAAAGATATGGTGAAAGAGGGACAGTCTTATGCGTCTATAGAAGAGAGAAAATAATCGACAAGAGGGAGTAATTGGGCCAACTACTCTTTAGCTTGGACATCTCCAGCTGTTCCTAGTCCCTACTGAAAATAGTGGCGGCAGTGCTATCTTGTGTTACCATTTGAACAGCCGCCTTATCAATCTTCCTTCCTCTCTCCATTTGGTGCGGTGGCATGGTTATATGGTGGACAGATTGATCAATCGAAGAGCTTAATTGATAATGCTCGAATAAGTTATAGAGTGCCAATGAAGATGATGAAGATGAACCTGCAGAGCTTAATCAAAGATGATGAAGCTGAACGAGTTATATGGTAGATGGATGGAACAATCGAAGAGTATGTTGGACTCCAAATCCTCTTCTTCTGGCAACATCCAGAGAGTGAAGATTGCTATATAGCCCGTAGCGTGGGGGACTAGTCTGGGTTGTCATGGGAGTAGAATATGCAATAAAGAAAGCACATCAGAGGGAGTTGGAATGTAAAATCAACAGAGCTTCTGTCAAAAGTATTTCTTGATTATTGACATCCCATGGCACTTTTGTTTCTTACCCTGGGAATCGGGCCCAGGACCTGTATCTATTCTAAGCGCCCCAAACCACCGCAATCCATTGTCACGAGGCAAGAAGATGACAAACCCGTCTAAACAAGAAGAAAAAAGATGGACCAAGTAAAGTGGTTGCTCCTTCGCTTAACCATTTCGTCATCTGCTGCAATTGGAAATAGCAGAGCTACTACGGGACTGTATATCACGCCGCTTGCTTCGTCAAATCCCTTCCTTGTCCACTTTTTTTTTATGATGGTTTACCCTTGTGGTCGTTTGATGGATCAAGTTCCATTTGATCCTTTGTCGTGCATGTTCAAATGGGAGACCAAACTAGTGCTTGCTTTGAATGGAGGTGGCAATATGGGTCGGCTATCCAGTTTTTAACCCGACCCAGGGTTCCATTTGAGTAGGAGAACTTACTTTAAATAGGTTGAAATGGGGCTGAAACATGGAAACCTCGTCTTCATGGGTTTCAATGTGTCTAGAACAAATCCATTTTCGATCCACTTGTAACAGTAAAGAAAAGATCTAACTAAATAAAAGGCTACCTCAACAGAGTACGATAGCGGTGCGTCGTTGAAGATCTGTCGCCGCATATACAGAGAGACAGAGACAGAGCTGGTGATCGCTTAGGACTGTGAGACCACCACGTCCGCGTGGTGGTCTCATGAGGACGGATACCACCTTGCGTGGTTGCCTGAGTTTGAGGGTGACTAATTGTCACCATTCCAAGTCAAGATCGAGACAGAGAGCCATCTTGGTGGTTGCCGAGATTTCGACCACCTTGCAACCACCAACCACCTCAAGGTGGTTGCAATCGGTCTCTTTATATATCTGCCTTGGACCGATATCGAGCAAATACGCATCGAAGCATATGTAAATTTGCCTCTTTTATTTGTTATTTCTTGTATTCCCACTTTGTTTAATATAAGGCTTCTATATTTTGTGTTGGTGAAAAGGTAATTATTTGTGAATTTCTTTAGATTAGATCTAATTATCCAATATGATAAAATTTTCAGATATATTATCTTAATTTTTTTCTTTCTTAAAAAATAAGCTATAAAAAGGTAGGTTATATGAGCGATTCGAGTTAATCATGCGTTAGGTTGGGTATTAGTTGCTTTTGTTGCATTGTATGAGACTGGATAAATGAAAGTTAAACTATTCAATTTGATCTAAACTCATATTTGATCATTTAGACGCAATCTCAATTAGGGATGTGTAAAGAAATCGAGAACCGCCAAAACTAGACCGGATTGGCTAAAAACTGATGGTTCCTAAGGGAACTGGTCTGATTCTTGATTCTAATCGCCCACCTGTCCATTCGGATCAGAAGCATTTGCATTTTTTGTATTTTGTCACAAAAGGGATACCATTTTGCATCAAATTCGGTGGTGATAATGTCGAATATGGGAATTAAGATGGGCACAAGATAACGATTGACCAAGGATCAATTGAAATTCAAGCAATGGATGAACTTTGATAGGAAAAAGTGCAATAAATATGGTCAAATGATATTGGGAGAATTACCAAAAAAATTCATAAACCTATTGCAATTATGCCAATTCGTCCTAAACTTTTTTTTTTTTTTTTTTTGCCAATTTAGTCCTAAACCTTTTATAATTGTGCTAATTCAGTCCATCCGGCCAAAATTGGCCAGCTGGTATTGACGTGACGCGGCGCGGGGACAGTCGGCCGATGAATGCCGACGTGGCAATTTTTAAATTTTTTTTAAAAAAAAATTTCGAATTTTTTTAATTTTTTAAAATAATTTTTAAATTCTTTTTTTTTTCTCACCTTCTCTTTCCTCGGCCGGCCGGCGCCGCCGGAGGCGAGGCGAGGCCCCGCCAGATTTGGCGAGGTCAACCTCGCCGGCCGCTGGCGAGGGCGAGGCCTCACCAGATCCGGCGAGCTCGGCCCTCGCCAAGGCTGGGGCGGAGAAGGGGAGGGAGAGAGAGAACTGGAAGAGAAGAAGCGGTGGAGCGGGGAGGTGGTCAATCGGGCGGGGAGAGGGAATCGGGGGGAGGCGGAGCCGAGCTAAGGAGACGACCGGATGCCCTCGCGCGCCGTGACGAAGATGACGAGTCCCTCTGCCGAATTCCCCCCGATTCACCCCACCGGAACGAACGGCTTAGCTTGATTCCGACCGCCGCGAAGCTTTTAGATTCCGTCAGTCGAACCTCGGCGTCAATGGCGGTGTTCGCTTGCAACCGAGTGATGCGGTGAGCTTCGACGTCCCTTGGACCGCCCCTCAGATCGGGCGTCCGGTCGTCTCCTCAGCTCGGCTCTGCCTCCCCCTGATTCCCTTTCCTCGCCTGATCGACCGCCTCCTCGCCTCTGCCCCCAGCCTTGGCGAGGGCCGAGCTCGCTAGATCTGGTCGGGCCTCACCCTCGCTAGCGGTTGGCGAGGCTAACCTTGCCGGATACGGTGAGGCCTCGCCCTTGCCCGGCGGGCGGCGAGGTTGACCTCGCCGGATCGGCGGGCCTCGCCCTCACTAGCGGCCGGCGGGGGGCGAGCCTCACCGGTGGCCGGTGAGGTTGACCTCGCCGGCCAGAGGAAGGAAAAGGTGAGATAAAGAAAAGAAAAAAAAAATTTAAAAAAATTTAAAAAATTTAAAAATTCGAATTTTTTTTTTAAAATATTTAAAAATTGCCATGTCAGCATTTGCCGGCCGGCTAATTTTGACCGGATGGACTGAATTGGTACAATTATAAAAGGTTTATGACTAAATTGACAAAAAAAAAGTTTAAGATTGAATTGGCACAATTGTATGTTTAGGATTGTTTTGGTAATTCTCCCAGTGATATTTGAATGGAGACAATTTTGAGGAAAGGATTGCAAATGGGCTGGTAAGATATTTGAATGGAGAGAATTTTAATAGATGGATTTGGGAACAATTTGACAGGAAAGGTTGGTGTCAAGTGTTAATCGATCAACACTGAAAAATGGAAAAAAAATAATTTTTCTTTCACATGAAGTTTGATGAGACCGATTCTATGGACCCACCTGGAACTTGATTGGACCATCATTCCAGTTCTCGGGTGGATCCATAGAATTAATGGGCAGATCTCAATTTTAATTTTTCGGAACCGGTCATTAATGGATGGTTCCCAATTTAGGGTGAGAATTACCAACTCGGATCATTCTCACCCCTAGTTTCAATTACTCATTTCACTGCTCGACTTTGAATTGGCCCATAGATATAATGAGGTTGGTACCATGAGATTTTGTTCGGAGTGTGTAGCCATCCCTCATCAAGCACAGTAATCAAGTGGTGCTGCTGACAGTGCAAGCATCTAAGCAAACATGAGCAACATAATTCGACATCACAAGTGCCGCGATGGCTTTATTTACTTTATCATGCACTAATACAGATTATTAAGCTCGAAATTGGTCACGGTAATCTGCTTGATCAACAGTTGAAGTAATCTATATCTAAGAACACGTGGTAACATAAGCGACATCGCTCAATATCACAAGTGCTAGGTTGGCTTTATTTAGTTTATTATACACTAATATAGAGTACTAAACTCGGAACTGACCCCGATAATCCTCTTGATCGGCAATTGAAGTAACAAAAGCGTGCGAATCCTAGGGACTGAGCATGGCACGCTCCGCTCCTCGCACCTTCCCAGTTCTTACACTGGCGGTCACAGTTGCCAGAATTCCCGCAAAACCCTGACCACGTTTTGCTTCGCCTCTCGCATAATTTCCCCTCCACCATGGCCATCCCTGCATCATAAAAACCGCAGAAACCGTTCACAAGGCTCAGCATAGCGATCGTACCTATTCGACGCACATTGAATTCAACTTCAGCGAGATTTCATATGGTGCCGAAAGGTTGTGATCTTACCCATCGAAATGAGGAGGAAAAAGATGGAGAGCAGGTACAGAGAATAAGCGAGCTGATTGCTCGTAAGCTTAGCCATTTCCAACTCTCAGTTTGGGTTGAAAATTGTGGTGTCACTGGCGTGACTTCATGCTAATTTATATACACCGCCCACTTGATCAAATCTCTCTCTCTCTCTCTCTCTCTCTCTCTCTCTCTCTCTCTCCTTTTCAAAGATAATAAATTACTCAGCAGAATATTTTTAGCCATTTCCCAACTCTCAGTTTGGTTCGAAACTTGTGGTGTCACTGGCGTGACTTCATGCTAATTTATATACACAGCCCACTTGATCAAATCTCTCTCTCTCTCTCTCTCTCTCTCTCCTTTCCAAAGATAATAAATTACTCAACAAAATATACACAGCCCACTTGATCTAATCTCTCTCCTTTTCAAAGATAATAAATTACTCAACGGAATATTTTTGGACAGTGTCGCAGCCCAACCTCTCGCATGGGGTGAGGGATTGAAAATGGTCAAGTTTAAGGGCATTGATTATGAGAGTTCCCTCACAGTACATACTCCAAAAAATGTCATTATTGCATCTTTTAGGATCAACCATATAAGTTTGCTCGATCACCGTCATGAGCTCTCCCAAGCTCGTACCTCACATGACAGCGGGATTTGTTGTAACCCTACCTCGATGCCATGACACATCTTGATTGACGGTTTTAGGGTCAAAAGGAAACTAATCGTAAAGGTGAATTTAAAAGTATTCAACCATGATAGCCCTCTCAAGATGTAAATCCACCAAATATGACATTACTTCATCTTTTAGCTTCACCATCATAAGTATACTAAATTATGATTGTGAACCTTTTCTTAAGGTTCATACCATTCACGACGAGTTTATTTATTATCTATGAGTTGTTTTAAAAAACCTAGATAATAGTTAGGAGTCACCACTAGTCTCGTTTTTGGGAGGTTGACTAGAAAACTCAATTGACGATTAGGAGTGGTTTCGAATATCTACACAACCAAAGATTCTAATGTTTGGGGACTTAGGTTACATTAATATTTCTATTGACGCTCTTTGGGTACTAACAGTTTGGCGTGTTTCCTAAGGTGTCCATGCGTCTCTTTACTTTTTCACGCCAAAGAGAAATTAACTAGATAATCATGCCATTCTATTTCTATTAAAGAGAAAAGGAAAGAAGACAATCATTTGAAATTTAAAGTCGACACAGCAAGTAAACACTCAAGAACGATTTAAGGAAAGCAGTAAATCTGACGTACAATCCTAAATTGAAAGTAAAGCAAAAGAAAAGAACTCACAACTCGTTGGATATTTATACAAAACGAAGCAACCTGAAACATATAAATGGTACAAAACAAGGTCGGATTGGACATCAACCATTCATCTCTCCACGTCGTTGGGACCGCCACCTCTATAGGCCTATTCTAAGCCTAATCTAATTCTAAGACTAGATGCTTACAGTATGAAAGAAACAATCATCATTGCAAACAAACAAAAACAATAACAATCAAGGAATCCATGACCTCAGGATTAGCTTTTGGGATTCATGCAATGATCCACCAAAGACACCTGCTCAATTCATTTTTAAAAAGATTTATAGCTATTGGCCACAATTTGTGTTCTCGCATGACAACCAATGCTGAAAAGTCCCTAAAATGGGTTCTAAGCGTGACCTAAAATAGCCCATTGGATCATGCATCGCACCTATGCATACATCTAAAAATCACATGCATAGTTGAAAGTAAACATGCATGCAGGCTATTGGGTGTTGATTCTTAATCAATCAAACAAATTAGTGAGCCAATACTAAATCACTTATTCAGTCATCAAGCATTATACACAATCACATTATTCTACAAAGACAGACACATCAAAAGCTAAAAAATTCAAGTGATGCCCAAAAATCATTTGAGAAGCGATCACACAATGGATTGTAAAGAAGAATGTTAATGACATGGTATAGTTATATGATGGTTATGGAACACATTTAGCCACCAAGGCTAACTCGGGTGCATCAAAGGCACACTGATTGAGCTTCGTAGGCACCCTTAATATGGTCCAAATCTAGACAATATCAATGCCAAGCAAAAAACATAATTTGGAAATTTGGATGTAAATCATAACTTGAAAGCTTGGATGAAAGGGTGACGTGATTTCTTCATGACTATGACATACATTTAGAGTGCATCTGATAACCATTTTGTTCCTAAGAACAATTTTTGCTCAAAAATGATTTTTTTAATTCTATTCCTAAGAACAATTTCTGAGTTTTTGAAGGCATTTGGTAGAATTCTTAATTTTTTTAATTTTTTAATACTTTTATTATATTTTTATTATTTTTCTTTTTCTTTTTTCATTTTTTTTTTCCTATTATCTTCTTCTTCCTCCTTCATGGTCGGTCGCCGATTGCCGACCATCATAGTTGGTGACTCCTGGCTGTAGCGATGGCCGGCAATGGTCGATGGAGGAAGAAGAATAGAGAATGAGAAAAGAAGAAAAAAAAGCGAAAAAAGAAAAAGTTTGACTTGATTCTGAAATTGCTCTCATGAGTACAAAGCTACTTTTTTTTACTTATTGATTCTGTTCCAAACCAATTCTCGAAAACAAATAAATGGATTTTTGTTTCCAGGAATAAAAAATTTACCAAACGGTTTTCTATTTTTATTTTTGTTACGGGGAACAAAAAAAAAAAAGAATCAATTGTTCTCAGGAGTGTTATCAAATAGGCCTTTACTAGCCAAAGCTAACTCGAGTCATCAATGGGCATACTGATCGAGCTTCATAGGTACTTTAAATATGACTCAAGCTTTAAAAAAATTCATGTCGAACCACTATTCAAACCATACCAAAGCATTTTCAAGAATGAAAATTTTCCACATGGGCATCATATGAATGAAAATTGGGTTCGAATCAATTAGAATATGAAATTTCAGATTGTTTCACGACATTCAAGAGGTTTGAAAAGCATGTATAATGCATTCTATTTTCCAAGAATTTTTGTATACAAAATTCAGAAAACAAGGATCAAAACTCATGGAGACAAGTAGTCTCAATTCACCATGCAAAACCTTCTAAAAAATCCTAGAATGGAATCGCAACAATGAATCACAACAGTAATCATCAAACAATGCAATCAAGATCAGAACAATTGGGATAGGATCCATGGATAATTGGTCCTAAGAAAATTACATGACATCAATCACACAATAAGAAACAACTTCCGTGCAGGAAGTTTCCTAAAATAAGTTATGTATGAATTATAAAAATCCAAGAACACAGAACAATGCATCAAGAACAGAATAGGGCAGCAAAACATCGTGATTATTCAGTAGCAATTTGACCTAATAAATGACGTCTAAAAATTCTGAAATTTCTCCATAATATAGACATGAAGAAGACAAACAAATTTTGTTAAGGACTCAAGCTCGAAATCTTTACCCAAAAATTCATACAAAAATGAAAAGAGGTCTGTCTTAAAAATGGCAGAACAAGCATTCCGAATTTCACTCACGGTAGATTTCAGGGAAAACTTCACAAAAATGGAAAACAGGAAGAATGACATAAGAATGATGCAAAATTTGCATCATTAAGAAGCTTAAGACGTTCCCTAAGACTTTTTAAGAGATATTAAGTTCAATTAAGGTCAAATTCATGTTCAAGTGTTGGCAATTGCAAAAATACGCCTATCAGTCGTAACATGACAGAACGTGTGACGCATGATAAATGGCTCATTCAACTACCTAAATGATGCATGAAAATGAGGACAATCAAACATGATGTAGGGTTAAATGAGAAGAACAAGTTTGATTAAAACATCTAACCCTAGATCAGTGCACAAAAAAAATACACAAATTCATTAACATCAATAGGTGAGTTATCATCGAGAATACTTATGACAAAATGCATGACAATTTCAGTGGTATCATGTCAACTTGGTGAATAATTTTCACATGACAGACGATCTTCAAATGAGGCATGACATGCATCATTTCGAAGCTTGTGATATGCTCTAAGTAGGTCTAGAAGGTATCGTGCACTAATTTCTCTTTTAAGGAGCTCAATGGAAGACGTTTTTATAAGGACATGATCAGCCACAATTGCAACAAGTATCAGCCACAACGAGTTAACGACACGGTAAAAAATCCACAAAAATTCCTATTTGTGGAATGTAATGTCATGATCGTTTTTCATGAAGGCATCGAAACCTAGTTTGGTTAAAAAACATCTACACAAAAATGGGAAAGCAAAACATAGCATTCATCATCTCAAATTGCAGCAACTTAGACATGACTTCGTGCAGGCAATTTACCTAGCTAACAATGACTGTTTAGCGCAATCTATACCTTATTAGAAAGCTTATGACTATTCTAAGACTTTCACGAAGGATGCAAATCCAATCAAGCATGTTTACTACCACATTTCAAAGCAAATACAAATCGGATTCAAATAGGGCAAATTAGTACAGGGACGATTTTTTAAATATTTGCCTATTCAAACCTATTCCAAAAAAATCTAGAAAAAAATATATGTCATGACCCATATAATTTTGTACAACTTTCATGAAGAAACCATCTTCAAAATCAAAACACAAAAATCGACAAATAATTAACAAAAGGCAGACATGTTCAAAAGTCAGACTTATCGGAAAAACACATTAATTCTAGAAGAGATCATCAGACTTTCAAGGAAAATCAAACGAACTCCATTCGAGGCCCATAACATATCAAATTGAAGCTTATCAAATATCTAGAACAGCTTGGAGCAAGATAATGAAGTTTAGGACCTCAAATCAACCATAATAGAACCTATGTTCAAGATCTACGAATTTCCAGAATTTGTTCAATCATCCAATCAACATGTAACTCATTCATAGTGTGACATCTGGACTTCGCCTGTGTGATATTCGGACTTCTCCTGAGCCTTGAACACTTAAGAGTCCATGCCGTGTCGACAAGCTTGTCATCGAACTATGTTGTTGGCACCACCCACGGCCACCATATCGCCACCACCGTTATCTCACCAAACCATCGAGCCTCATCACGTCCCCACGACACCACCTCATCGTCACATCTCCGACGTACCAGCTACTTAGTTTTTCGATCTATCAACTTGGTGAATTGAGATTAACCACCCATAGCCACGTCAACCCCATTACCTTCTCCTCAGCTTGCTAACAAAAGAAGACCTTGACTGCAACATGTAGCCACGTTGCTATGAAATGTTGACTAATATAGTCAACAGGCGGAGAAGTCGAAGCATAGAAGGAGGACCGTCTTCCCTCACCACACACAATTCCCTTGGTTCATCAGCGTCTTCAGCAAAGAGTCATCTTCATCCAGACCCTCACAGCCTCGTTCTTGCTTTGTTACTCGACGCCAGCCGTTTGCACTACCTCGCCGCACTGCCATCTCACTTTATTCTCATTGCCGACCAGAGATCTCGTAACTTCGTCATCATTCTACTCGCGTCGTCTTGCCGCTCCACCACCAACTCGCACCACAACCCACACCACCGAGGATTCAAGGTAAGTGGAAGCCCTATTTCTCTAAATTATGTGGTGCTGTCGTTACTTGGGTTTCCATTCTAGGAATCGACAAATTTGGACTCAAATGCGTCGAGTTGCCATTGTATCATGTTTACTTTTTTGTCAATTAAAGCTGAGTTCAATCTTGACTCGTATAGTCGTGTACCGTGACGACCGTCGGCACAGTCAACGTTGGTTTCGTGTTGTAAGGCTGTGAACCACGATGTCCGTCGGAGAAGGCAACATCAGTCTTCCATAGGTCGTGTCGTTATGGGTCAGTCCGGCCTAGGTATGGATTCTTTTCTGACCCGAGGAGATTTGCATTGATGTAGTACGGGATTAGTCAAGGCTATGGTTGAGTTAGTGAGTTATGTGACCCCGTAAAGTTCAAGTCGTACTAGATGTGTACTATTGCATTAGGACACCTCCACATGTTTTGTATAGTGTTTAAGTGTTAGAGTTCCTTAGATGAATCGGTAAAACTAAGTTGATTTCATAATAGGGCGAGTTTGGATAGGTGAATGGCCATAGACTTATGCATCGAGGGATGGTTGGCCTAGTTATGCTTAAATGACTTCAAATAGAATCCTTAATTTGATGCGCCATGGTTTAAGCTAATTGGATACTGTTGGTTCATCGTGGCGACGATGCCGGGTGTTAAGATGCCAGGAGAGGTGTGACATAGTGCCCTCTAGATGCCTGGGGGATGAAATTGGGCCCCAGAGGTCCTCGCGATGCCAGTTAGGATGCAAGATGCCTGGAGGGGCATAACATGACGCTCTCCAGATGCCCGAGAAATGAAATAAGGACCCCTGAGGTCCTCATGATGCTAGTTGGGATGTGAGATGCCTAGAGGGGTGCAACATGGTTCATTTCGGAAGATGAGAACAATTGGAT
Organism: Eucalyptus cladocalyx; assembly: GCA_017140615.1. Taxonomy (NCBI): domain Eukaryota; kingdom Viridiplantae; phylum Streptophyta; class Magnoliopsida; order Myrtales; family Myrtaceae; genus Eucalyptus; species Eucalyptus cladocalyx. Next base: position 22,524,620 of record CM029521.1, on the reverse strand, counting down.
CCAAATTAGATATGATGATTGAAATTCCTTTAGAGTCATTGCAAGTTGAGCTGTTTCGGTCTCGTCTATTGTATGCTTAGGACTTCGTTGGATGGGTAGCGGTAGACTCATGTTGTATAGTCTAATAGGCTTTTACTTGCTTAGTGTTTGTACTCACTCCTTGTCGATTATATTATTTTTCAAACACGTACGTATGCCTCTACAACCCGCGTCCTCTATGATGCTCTATGGCGTCCCCATCGATCTCACGTGGGGCCAAGTGGAGCAAGTAAACCCTGAGTTCCCTGAGGTTACATTTATTCGGATCATAGTGATCTTGACTATGGACGCTGGTCTCCCATCGGGTCTTGTGCTGATGGGGTTTATCGCACTCTACACACGAGTCAATGGGCGTACGGTGGGACCACTTCCACTCCTAGATGGTGACAACGAAGGTGATAGTGGGGCCAAGTAGAAGGAGGGCTTGGGGGATGGGAGTAGCATTTTTGGCAAGACCGGGACATGTTAAGTAGATGGCCGTGTAGATAAGCAGTAGGATGGTCGAGACCATGTTTTGGATATAGCCAAAAAAAGGAACTTTTGACCCTAATGTACCGACCTAGGTCGTCTAAAATATATAAATAAATAAAAGTGTATGGTTCTATCATTTTAAGTTCAAATGGAATTGTTGTTACACACTTTCGCATAAATCTAATAGTAATTACAATGGGACGTCACGATAATGCTAACGTGTTGGGGTTGTCACAGTTGGAGTGGTATCAGAGCTTAGGTTCATCTAGAGTGATAAGGTGCGCTAGTGGAAAAAAAAGGGGGGTTATGATGATCGCATACAATAAGGCACAAAGTGCATGTAGATGATTTCCTGTGAAAACGGGTGACTAATTTTCACTCGTAAGATGTTGGTAACGATGTGAGTTACCCATACGTACAAGTAACATTTATATGTTACTTATATGATCTCAATAACGTGTGAAAGTTACATTCCCTTATTAGTTGATTAGTGACACTGGGTCACTAATTGTTTGTGTGGTGAATTCTCTATAATCTGTAGGAAAGTATGGTACGAATAGGGAGTTCTCCCCCATCAAGAGCTGAAGCTACTGCTTCGAGGGAAAAACCCCAAATGGAAGATATTCTACAAGCGCTGGCCCAAGGTTGAACAATGGATTGATGGGATAGAGAGGATCTTCCGACTGTTGAATTGCAACGACACAGGGAAGATAACCTCGGCAGAGTACCAATTGGAAGGAAACACCAAACATTAGTGGAGGGCTTCTAGAGACACAATCTTCTTGACTAGTACTGCAATAACATGGGATGAATTTGTCAAGGCTTTCAACAGAAAGCATTTTTCTAACTGTGCCAAGGATAAGAAAATAATAGAATTTGTTCAACTGAAAGAAAATGAGCTAACAGTAGAAGACCCAAAGGAAAAAGCTAAGAGATTTTTGAAAGGCCTGAAAACGGACATCAAGAGGCAATTGGTACCTTTGAATATAAAGGTTTATAATGAAATTTATGAAAGGGCCTAGCTTGTGGAACAAGAAGTAATAAGAGAATAGTTGGAAAGCAAGGAATGAATGGAATCAGGATGGCAAATGACACTAAGTGACACCCGATGTGGTAAAAGACCCTATCCAACCCAATAGCTACCTTGGGATCCTAAGAAGAAGCGGAATTTTGGAAATTTCGGGAGGACCAGGAGTGGTCATGCGATAGGTACAGTGCCATATCAAAATAGTCCCTGTCGAAGGTGTGGTAAACAACATGGGCCAAGACCCTGCCCAAACCATTTGAAGTGTTTCAGAGGGACTGTCTATAAGGAGGGGTCTACAAGGAGGACCGCAGTTGGCCACTAACCTAATGCGACATATGCAACAACGTGTAGGCAAACCACCTCCATAAGGAAATCCACAAAGGCTGCCAGTACAAGGATGGGTGTATGCAATCACCCAAGAGGAAGCGAAAGCTTCCAAAGACGTTATCTCAAGTACGATTTCTTTAAATGACAAGAAGGCTTATGCATTATTTGACACGGGTGCTAACATTCTTTTGTGTCTGAAGGATATAGACGATTGGGTGAAATAGAAACCAAACCCCTTGATATGCCTCTCCTGTGATGACCCTTGACAACCCCTAGTGCGTTAGGGTCGCCACGACATTCCCTTTATGTGGAAGCATATCACGATAACTCCATTATAACTTAAATCAATGCACACGAAAATATAGAACTAGGCACTTTTATTTATTTTTATGTTTTAGACGACCTAGGTTGGTACATTAAGGTCAAAATGTTCCTTTTTTCTGGCTAAACCAAAACACGGTCCTGACCATCCTACAGCCTATTCACACGGTCGTTTGCGTATCACGTCTTGGTCTTGTCCAAAAATGTCACCCTCGTTTCCCCTGGGCCCTCTATTTACTCGACCCCGCTATCATCGTCGTCATCGTCTAGGAGTGGAAGTGGTCCCACCGTATGCCCATTAACGTGGGCGCATAGTGCAATAAACCCCATCAGCACGGGGCTTGATGGAAGACCAGCATCCACAATCAGGATCACAATGACACGTATAAATGTCACCCCAAGGAAATCGGGGTCAAATTGTTCCACTTGATCCAATGTGAGATTGGTGGGGACACCGTAGAGCATCGTGGAGGACGTGGGTTGCAGAGGCATATCTACATATTAGAAAAAGTAGTCCCCGATGGGTTGAGTACAACCACTCAGCAAGTAAAAGCCTATTAGACTATACTACATGAGTCTACCACTACTCATTCGACATAATCCTAAACATGCAATATACAAGATCGAAATACCTCAATAGGCAATGATTCTAAAGGAATTTCATGGAAATGATACATTAGGGAGTAAGTAGACATTTGGGAATTTCAATAGTCGTATCTATTGTGGATCTCGCTACCACCATCTTCTGAAGGGAACCGTGTTGCACCCTTTCAGGCATCTCGCATCCCACCTAGCATCACGAGGACCTCCGGGTTCTTATTTCACTCCCTGGGCATCTGGAAAGTGTCACCTTATGCCCCTCTAGAGATCTCGCACCCCACCTAGCATTGTGAGGACCTTTGGGGCTCAATCACATCCCTAGGTATCTAGAGGGCACCGGGTTACGCCCCTCCAGGCATCCCGACACCCGGGGCATCATTGCCACGGTGGACCGACGGTATCCAATCAATTCAAACCATGGTGTAGAAACTTAAGGATTTTTCTTCGATGTCATCCAAACATAACCTAATCGACCATCCATATGCAAAATTCTATGGCCATCAACCTAACCAAACCCACATTGTTTGGAAATCGACTTAGTTTTACCGATTCGTCTAAGGAATTCTAACACCCGAAGCACTAGCCGAATCATGTAGAATTGTCTTAACACAACGGTACACGCCTAATAGGTTTGGAACCTTGCGTGGCCACATAATTCACTAAATCGAACACAGCCTCAACCAATCTCATACCCCCTCGATACTAGTCCCCTTGGTCCGAAAAGGATCCGCGCCTAGACTGGACCGAACCAAAATATCGCAACCCATTGGGGACCGGTGCTAACTTCTCTAATGATCGATGCAGTTCATAGCCTTACAACCCAAAATTAATGCCGATCGTGCCAACGATCGTCATGATACACGATTCTACGAGTCAAGAGTGGACTCACCTCTAACTGACAAGAAGCACACATGAATACCACGGCAACTCGACGCATCCGAGCCCAAATTTGTCGATTCCTGGAATAGAAACTCGAGTAGCGTCAGTATCACATAATATAGAGAAATAGGACCTCCACTTGCCTTGAATTCTTGGTGGTGCGAGCTATGGTGCGAGCTGGTGGCAAAGCGACAAGACGGTGTGAGTTGTTGGCGGTGAGTGACAAGGAATGACACAAAACTATGAGGGTTAATGGTGACGAATATCTAACGAAGAAGTTGGTGAAAGTGACGACAAGTTCCACAACTAAGGATGAACGGTGAGGGAAAATGAGAGACGGCCACTTCTATACTTTGGCCTCTCTGCTGTTGACTATCTTGGTCAACCTTTTTCTTCAATTTCGTGGCAGCAGAAGGAGACAGCTTTGTGGATTCGTGTCTTGGCGTGGGAAGTCTTCACCTGCTCATGACACCTTGCTAATTCATGCAAGAACGTGTCTGCATTGTAGGGTCAAGGTCTTCATTGGTGGTGAGCTGAGGAGAAGTGGATAGACTGATGTGGGTCAAGGTCTTCGTTGGAGGGAGTTCTTTGCTCCCCTCTTTGACCCATTGTGCAGACACGTGGGGATGAAGAATAATTTGCATGGAAATGCTAGCTCGGCAGCGTACTAAGGAGAGTGAACATTAGTGGGAGAGAAGATGTGTCTGGTTTTGAATTAATCCTTCTTGGACATCTCATGATCGCGATCTATCCTTGAGGTCACATTGATCTCGCTTGTGGCATTTCTTGAAGAAGAAAATTTAATGAGATAAGGGACTAGGTGGTGGTCGAGCTGTCATAGTGTGGCGGAGACATGACAATGAGGTGGTGTCATGGGGATGTGATGGGACGCGATGGTTTGACGAGGTGATGGTGGTGGCAATATGGTGGCCATGAGTGGCGCCAACAATGTAGTCCAATGACAAGCTTGTCAACGTGGCATGGACCAGTAAGTATTCGAGGCTCAAGCAAAGTCTGGATATCACATCTCTATATTTCTACACCGTTGGAAGATGCGGTATTGTCTACATTGGTATGCGAGAAATGTAAGATATAAATATAGGTGGACGAGATCAAGAAATAGACCTAGTAGTAATGGTCATGTATGACTTTGACGCCATCATAAGAATGGATTGGCTACGTAAACAATGGGCTAGGGTGGACTATTATAGAAAGATAATTTAGTTTAACCCACTTGATCAGTCTACTTTTAAATTTTACGAAGATCAGACAATCCCCTTGATGACCCTTATTTCGATAGTAGAGGCACATGCACTTCTTGATGAAGGGTGTTAAGAATACCTTGCAGTAGTAAAGGACCATACTAAATAAGAAGCCAAACTCGATGAAATTCAAGCGGTTCAGGAATTTCTAGACGTATTTCCCGAAGAACTACCTGGACTACCATCAGAACGGGAAATCGAGTTCGCAATCGAATTGATGCCTGGAACTAAACTAATATTAAAAGCCCCGTATAGAATGGCTTTAGCGGAACTAAAAGAGTTGAAAGTACAGTTGCAAGAATTACTTGATAAGGGATTCATTAGGCCAAGTGCGTCCCCATAGGGTGCGCATCGGTCTTGTTTGTAAAGAAGAATGATGGGTCAATGTGCCTTTGCATTGACTATAGGCAATTGAATCAAGTGACAATCAAGAATAAGTACCTGTTGCCAATAATTGATGATCTATTTGACCAATTGCAAGGAAATTCAGTCTTTTCTAAAATAGACTTAAGGTCGGGGTATCATTAGTTAAGAATAAAAAGGGAATACATCCCTAAAACTACCTTTAGGACTCGTTTGGACATTACGAGTTCCTAGTTATTCCATTTTGATTGACAAACACCACAGCTACATTCATGGACCTAATGAATAGGGTCTTCAAACCCTACCTAGATCAATTTGTCATCGTCTTTATTGACAATATCCTAATATACTTAAAGGGGCCAAAAGAACATGAGCGACACTTGAGGATAATATTGCAAATCCTTAGAGACCATAAATTATATACCAAATTTAGTAAGTGTGAATTCTGGTTGGACTAGGTAATATTCCTAGGCCATGTAGTATTAGGAGAAGGAATCAAAGTGGACCCATCAATGGTTGAGATTGTAGTAATGGCCAAGACCAACAACGCCAATAGAAATACGAAGTTTCTTGGGACTTGCAAGATACTATAGGAGGTTTATAGAAGGATTCTCACGACTTGCAAGCCTGTTGACTCAATTGACTAGGAAAAATGTGAAGTTTGGATGGAATGATGAATGTGAAAAGAGTTTCCAGGAACTCAAGAAAAGATTGACCATAGCCCAAATACTAACTATTCCGTCTAGATCTAGTGGACTCATGGTATATAGTGATGCCTCCCATAAATGGTTGGGGTGTGTCCTAATGCAGCATGGGAATGTCATAGCCTATGCATCAAGATAATTAAAACCCTACAAATTGAACTATCCAACTCATGACCTTGAATTGGCGGCAATAATTTTCGCATTAAAGATATGGAGACATTATCTATATGGAGAGAAATTTGAAATTTATACAAATCACAAAAGTCTAAAGTACTTATTTTCTCAAAAGGAATTAAATATGATGCAAAGAAGGTGGATGGAACTGTTGAAGGATTACAACTGTGAGATATCGTATCATCTAGGGAAGGCGAACAAGGTAGCAGATGCTCTCAATCGTAAGTCAGCAATGGATATGGCAAGTATAAGGGCAACGTAATGGAATTTATTAGAAATAATAGCAAATTCAGAGTTTAAGTTAGAAATAGACCATCTCACTGGTGTACTAACCGCACTGAGAATTGAACCAAAAATTATTCAAAAGATTAGAACACTACAAAAGTCTGACCCGGAAATTGTGAAGTTTTGAGACGGAGTATTGTCAGGGAAAAGACCAAAGTTCCAAGTTTCTGAGGATGGAACAGTGAGATACCGAGGATGACTATGTGTTCCCAATAATGAGGAAATAAGAAAGGAAATTCTATCATAAGCACATTGGAGTAATTATAGTATCCACCCTAGGAATACAAAGATGTATCGAAACCTACGTCAACAGTACCGGTGGAATGGTATGAAGGCAGACATTGCTAAGCACATTTCTCAGTGCTTGACCTGCCAACAAGTGAAGGCGGAACATTGCAAGCCCGCAGGAATGCTAAGACCACTAGACATACCAAAATGGAAATGGGAGCATGTGATGATGGATTTCGTGCAAGGGTTACCAAGGACATCAAGTAGCCACGATTCCATCTAGGTAATAGTGGATTGCCTGAATAAATTTGCCCATTTCTTAGCAATGCATATGGATTATTCGATGGACAAATACGCCAAGATGTATGTGAGACAAGTAGTACGCTTACATGGTGTTCATGTGACCATCACTTCATATCGAGACTTGAGATTTACCTCAAATTTTTGGCGGAGTCTCCAAATAGCATTAGGGACCAAGCTTCAGTTTAGTACTGCCTTCCATCCGCAAATGGATGGACAAACAGCAAGAGTAATCCAAGTACTAGAAGATATGTTGAGGGCTTATATGATCAATTTTAAAGGAAATTGGGACGAGAAGTTACATGTAGTAGAGTTTGCATATAATAATAGTTTCCAGTAAAGTATTGGTATGACTCCCTTTGAGGCACTATATGGAAGGATTTGCAGGACTCCTGTCTGTTGGAATGAGGTAGGTGAGATAAAACTAACAAGACCAGAGCTAGTACAAGCCACTTCGGATACGGTAAAAATCATTAGAAATAGACTCAAGACAACCCAAAGTCGACAAAAGATTACGTAGATAAGCGTAAAAGACCTTTAGAATTTAACGTGGGAGATCACGTATTCTTAAAGGTGTCCTCGATAAAGGGTATATCAAGATTTGGAAAGAAGGGAAAGTTGAGCCCAAGATTTATTGGACCCTTCGAGATCCTTGAAAGTGTAGGGGATTTGGCCTATCGATTAACATTGCCTCCTAAGTTGGCAAATCTACATGATGTCTTCCATGTGTCGATGTTAAGGAAGTATCATCCTGACTCTGCTCATATACTAGATCACGAGGTTATTGAAGTAGATGAAAGAGTGAAATGCGTGGAGGAGCCAATGTAGATACTAGATCAGAAGGAGCAAATACTCCGAACGAAGGTAATCCCACTAGTTAAAGTCTTATGGCAACACCACGACGTGGAAGAGGCTACATGGGAAAGTGAGAGGGAAGTGAGGCAAAAGTATCCCCATCTTTTCAATGAGACGTAAGAGGCGCTCAATTTTGAGGAAGAAGTTCTTTAAGTGGGGGAGATTTGTCACATTCGGACTTCGCTCGTGTGATATCCAGACTTCACCTGAGCCTTAAATACTTAACGGTCCATGCCGCATCGACAAGCTTGTCATTGGACTATACTGTTGGCACCACACACGACCACCATATTGCCACCATCGTTATCTCACCGAACCATCGAGCCTCTTCATGTCACCACGATACCACCTCATCGTCACGTCTCCGCCGCACCAACTACTTAGTTTTTCAAGCTATCGACTTGGTGAATTGAGATTCATCACCCGTAGCCACGTCAACCCCATTCCCTTCTCCTCAGCTTGCCAACAAAAGAAGACCTTGACCGCAACATGCAGCCACATTGCTGTGAATTTGCTCAAGGTGGCAAAGAAGACTTCCACCAAGGGCCATGTTCATCCCAGCGTCCCTCCTTTGGGCAGCCACAAGCTAAAGAAATGTTGACCAATATAGTCAACAGGCGGAGAAGCCAAAGCATGGAAGGAGGACCATCTCTCATTTTTCCCTCACCACACACAATTCCCTTGGTTCATCAGCGTCTTCAGCAAAGAGTCATCTTCATCCAGACCCTCACAGCCTCATTCTTGCTTTGTTCCTTGACGCTGACCGCTTGCACCACCTTGTCACACTGCCATCTCGCTTTATTCTGCTGACTAGAGATCTCACAGCTTTGCCGTCGTTCTGCTCGGATCGTCTCGCTATTCCGCCACCAACTCACACCACAACCCACACCATCAAGGATTCAAGGTAAGTGAAAGCCTTATTTCTCTATATTATGTGGTGCTACTGCTACTTGGGTTTCCATTCTAGGAATTGACAAATTTGGACTCGAATGCGTTGAGTTGCCATTGTATCACATTTACTTTTTTGTCAGCTAAAGCTGAGTTCAGTCTTGACTCGTATAGTCGTGTACTACGACGAACGTTGGCATGGTCGACGTTGGTTTCGGGTTGTAAGTTTGTGAACCGCAAAGTCCATCGGAGAAGGCAGCATTGGTTTCCATAGGTCGTGTTGTTGTGGGTCGGTTCGACCTAAGGTACGGATTCTTTTCTGACCCGAGGAGATTTGCATCAATGTAGTACAGGATTAGTCGAGGCTATGGTCAAGTTAGTGAGTTATGTGACCCCGTAAAGTTCAAGTCGTATTAGACGTGTACCATTGTGTTAGGATAGCTCCACATGTTTTGTCTAGTGTTTCGAGTGTTAGAGTTCCTTAGACGAATCGGTAAAACTAAGTTGATTTCAGAATAGTGCGAGTATGGATAGGTTGATGGCCATAGACTTATGCATCAGGAGATGGTTGGCCTAGTTATGCTTCAATGACTTCAAATAGAATCCTTAATTTGTTGCGCCATGGTTTATACCGATTAGATACCATCGGTCCACTGTGGCAATGATCCCTCGAGTGTCGAGATGCCTAGAGGGGTGTGATATAGTGCCCTCTAGATTTTCGGTGGATGAAATTGGGCCCCAAAGGTCCTCGCAATGCTAGTTGGGATGCGAGATGCCTAGAGGGGGGTAACGTGACGCTCTCCAAATGCCCAAGAAATGAAATAAAGACCCCAGAGGTCCTCATGATGCCAGTTGGGATGCAAGATGCCTAGAGCGGTGCAACACGATTCCCTTCAGAAGATGGCGACAATTGGATCCAAAATAGATACGATGATTAAAAATTCCTTTAGAGTCATTGCAAATTGAGCTGTTTCAATCTCATATATTGTATGTTTAGAACTCCGTTGGATGGGTAGAGGTAGACTCATGTGGTATAGTCTAATAGGCTTTTACTTACTAAGTGATTGTACTCACTCCTTGCGGACTATATTATTTTTCAGACACGTATGTATGCCTCTACAACCCGCGTCCTCCATGATGCTCTACGGCGTCCCCACCGATCTAACGTGGGACCAAGTGCAGCAAGTCAACCCTGATTTCGCTGAGGTTACGTTTATTTGGATCACGATGATCTTGAATGTGGACGCTGGTCTCCCATTGAGCCCTATGCTGATGGGGTTTATCGCACTCTACGCTCGGGTCAATGGGCACATGGTGGGACCACTTCCACTCCCAAACGGTGACAACAATGGTCATAGCGGGGCCGAGTAGAAGGAGGGCTTGAGGGATGGGAGTAGCATTTTTCACAAGACCAGGTTGTGTTAAGCAGACGACTGTGTAGATAAGCAGTAGGATGGTCAGGACAATATTTTGGATATAGCTAGAAAAAGTAACTTTTGACCCTAATGTACTGACCTCGGTCATCTAAAATATATAAATAAATAAAAGTGTCCGGTTCTATATTTTTGTGTGCATCGTTTTAAGTTAAAATGGAGGTGTCGTTACACGCTTCCGCATAAAAATAATAGCAATTACAATGGGACGTCACAATAACCCTAACGTGTTGGGGTTGTCACACATAGATTCTAAGCATACAAGGATTCCTAATCTTTGGCCTTGATCGACCAACTCGATTTCGCCACATTGGATTCGAGCTTTGAATGTTTATCTTTATGCGATTTGACAAAACAAACTATATCAAATGACAATCAAGGCACCGTAACACCTCGAGGACTTTGAGGATCATTGATGGAACCACCAGGGACATCGGAGGGGTTGAATTAGGGCTGATTAGCCGCCGGCTTGAGGTTGGGGAAGGACTAGGTCCGGTTGTACTCAATTTGAACAGTTGAGGGAAGATTGGCCACCGAAGTTGTTCTGGTGGCCCTTGGATCAATCTTCGATCACCTAAATGTCATGGACATGCCAGGGAAGAGGACTAGGGTAGTTGGAACTTTAGGAATCTATCGTAGACCGCCAATCGGCTGAAGAAGAACCAGCGGTCTATTCGCTAGTTTGATTGTCAGTCACTTGACTCATGGAGGAAAAGGTCATCAAATAGGTGACTTTGACGATTGGTGAAGAGAGCTCCAACCACCAGTAAATAGAGGAGGAGTTGGGGATCATAGTTGAATAAGGAGCAACATGGTGGATAGTCGGCGTGGGGCCCAAACCAATGGTGATGGGCGACCGTGCGTGCATGCATGCGAGAGAGAGAGAGAGAGAGAGAGAGATTTTGAGAGATTTTGGAGTCTATAAATCCCATCAAGATGTCCACACTCCAATTCACATTTTTCCTCGTCCATTCGTCCAACTCAAATACCAAAAACGCAACCAAAAACGATTCTCAGATTTTTCCGGTCCAAAATACCCTTACTTTGGATTTTTCGCCGAAATCTCGGTTTGCAGAAAAATCTTTGAAGGATGAGTTGACATTCTTAAAATGATTTGTGTCATAACAAAACTTCCAATTTCTAAAATCGAGTTTAATTTCTCGGTTAATTTCAATCTGGCGCGATTTTAGCGCATCTTAATCTATTGTGTAGCTTTAAGGAACTTTTAACATTTTTGATCTGTGGTCGATCATTTTTGAGCCACAAAGTGCATCTTCGACACATTGACGACTCTTAGTTGTTGTGGAAATCTTGAGGTTTCAAATACGGACACAGTGTGGCACCCCCAAAATGGCTCCGGATCCATTAGAGTCGCCACATTTTGCTTACCTTTCCATGTACCCTAATAACATGTCATTCTAATACCATAGAATTATAGTGGGTCCATAAATTCTAGGGGTTTGTATCATTTAAATCGGTCCCAGCACAATTCATATAGTAGAAGCATAATTGATATCTCCCTACCTCATGCTCAACAGGATAATGCAATGCAATGCACACAAAGTACACATTTCATATATAAGTTAGAGCCGAACCACTTTTATTTACATAAATTTGATGGACATCACGAGTCGGTATATCAAAGGCCAAGGCTTTACTAAGCTTGGCTATAACTAAAAGTACCTGACCCCACAGCAGTCATGTACATCAATCCATCATCCAGTGTCGGCTAACCAAAAAGAAACTTCATCCTCCCTCCATCACGCTCAGTCACACCCAACCAGGTTCGTTAGCCGACGGCAGCAGCAGCATCCCCAGCATAACCCCGTCACGACGAAATGCGCGGACAAGAACTCTTGAATGATAGGGCCGGCGAGTGATCCAACGTCGTACAAAACCAAGACCCGCACACGAACAAAAACATACCCCTGGATCTCGGGGTGATGATGCTCCGAACACTCAACCTCGACGTCAGTCGATATGCCATAGAAAGTACCGGGGGTGACTGGTGACAGAGACATAACTCCTAGTCTGAAATGTTAGTCTCCAAAAATGGGTGAGTACAACCACTCAGCAGTAAAAGATTCATCAAACTACACAATGTTACAAGCAAGACAACCAAAATTTCATGTGAAATGCACATATCATCCATGCAATCATGCATATATTTCCATGAGATACATTCAATGCCTTAATAATCACGATATCAATGCCAAATAGTACCAACTCAAACTCATAGACAAATCCATGCACCATGCCGCACACACATGCGCATTATTCATTTCCCATTTTGATATTCAAAAGGATCTCATTTTTTTTCTCTAGGGACCAATCTTTGCATCCCTTCTGACTCTCGCACCCAACCTAGCTTCGCGAGACCTCCGGCACACACCTCCGGGCATCCCGCACCCCAACTGGCATCACGAGGCTTCCGACACATACCTTCAGGCATTCGGCACACACCTCAGGGTATCTCGAAACTCCTGTGGACATTCGGCACACACCTCCGGGCATCTGGCACATACCTCTAGGCATCCCAACACTCCTGGGGCATCATCGACTTAAGGGTCCGACGGTATCATCAACATCACAATGTATATTCACATATATGTTTCACTTTCAAAAATAGCATTTGATGCAATAATGTCAAAGGTTTCAATCAACTTTTGATGTCATATGATATGCTAAATGTCACCACATATGCTGTAAAATTAAACACCCAAGATATCATATCTCATAGAGCAATTCATTTGTTCTTAAAAATAAAACAATTTTCGGGTAAAATAGAATGTACTCCTTTAATTAAAATTCTGGAAAAATTAGTAAAAAATCTTAATAAATTTTGAAAATTTAACATGTTATAAAAAATATCTAGAGAAAAAGGTTTCATGAAGAACCTCATTTCAAAAGAACTTCGTACGAGTCGCTATGGTCCATGCGTCACAGCCTTAAAATTTCAAACATCACCATTGCACAGTTTTATTCACAAATTTGGTATAACCCCTAAATAAACTATGAAAATTATGAAATTTTGATATGTTATAGAAAAAACCTAGAGGTAAAATTTTTGTGAAGAACTCAAAGTCAGATTCATGATAGATCAAAAGCTATAATCACCATAACTCTCCCTAACCCTCGGTAACAATTTCCAGATTTAACAATTTCAGAGAAAAATCGTTTCGCCGACTAATACTTGTCCATTTCTTCTCAACTTTAGTATGTTAGTCCTTAATATGTCATCTACAACTTTCATCAAGAACATGAAGTCAAATTTCGGCTAGATAATTACAGAAAATTCACGGAGTCGCCAAAGGTCAAGCTGTTTTTTCCATGAAACAGTTTGCTAGCTTGAAGAACTACTCCTATACCTTCGAATTCCAGCATCTAGCATCACAACTCAAGCATCTCCAAAATCTATTACACTTCACACACAACCACAGCAAGCAAAGTGTAGATCAATGGACTCTCACTTGCCTTAAGTTCAATGCAAACACAACAAGCAAACGGCGATTTGAGGACTCCGGGGGCGGCTCAATCGACGGCAAAGCTAGGCGGCATCGATGGTGGCAGCAAGTGCACACACGGCAGGGCTGGTTTCCTTCTTCCCCTCCTCTCTCACTTGCTCGCCCGCTCGAACTCTCTCTCTCACTCTCTCTTTCTCGATCACTCTCTCCCTCGGTTGCTTCCTCGTCCATTCCACCCCTCTCGCTCTCTCTCTCTCTTGTTTTCTTTCTTTCACTCTCATGGTTAGCTAGTAATCATTGGATTTGCATGGAGATCACTGGTGAAGCAATGGGGGCAGCAATACTTACTTAATCTCTCTTGCCACTTGTCAATCTTCATGCAAGGATGATGGGCCTCATTCGGCCAGGCCTTGGTCAACCGAATAGTGGGGGAATGTGGTCTACTTTGGGCTATTTTGGGCCTTAGGTATCCAACCCACACTTGCTCCTAATAATCCATCTTAATCCCCACTTATATATACATAATAACAAATACTCACATGGCCATATAATATTGCAACATTAATCGATGGTAATCCGACTTATAGAATACACGGCCAAGAATATAAAATTCCTTATCAATTTATCCTTTAGTACAACCTAGATCATACATGGACATATGATAGATTTCCAACAAAGCAATAATCCATTCAATGCTTGACCTTGTTTTATTGTGATCCATTAGTCTAATGACTATAATATAGTCCAATGGCGCTTCCATTACCTATTCATGGGTTGTAGTGCATTTAGAGATCGTTATGGAATTTTAGGATGTCACACACAGGGTATAGAAAAGACAAAAAAATCAATTTAGTGTCGTTCGACAATAATTTTGCAATTAGGTGGAATCAACCACACTTAATCACATACATTTGTCGAATTGACCTATCTCCGGTTTCTGATCGATTTTGACCGTGCCGTAATGACCCTTGCAGATTAGCACGGTCGAGTTATCGATTCTTGGTCGAATTCTTAAGTCTATTGCGTTAAAATCACTTAACGGCTTCACCTAATAGACTAATTATCTCGTGAGTGATCAGCTCAGGAAAAAGAACTATAGGCGTGTCGATGAAAAGCCCAACTTATTTAATCAAAACCAGAACCTGAAATTCAAGATGTCATAAGTGAACCTTTGGATGGCTTGATCCTTCGGGTTTTGAATTTTATGTAGGAAAACTTGTTCAATTTGAGGTAAAATTGTCCAATTTTGAAGAAATTAGGCCCATTAAACTATATAAATGCAATTTGATAATTTTCTATTGGCCTAATTATCTATTAACATGAAAAATATTAGACCTACACATTGGGTACATGTGATTGGACTTTTTAGGCTAAACTAGACAATTTCACATAATTGCTTGATCAAAATTGCAAATTAACTGAAATTGAATCCAATTAATATTGCAAAGCATCTATTGGATTGATTGTCCATATTTAGGTTTACTCATTACATTGAAATTGACTTAAATTGATGACACGACTTTTATGCTAAAATTAAATTGAGGTTTAATGGTGAAATTGAGTCTCAATTCTCAAAATTAAACATTAGTCTCACATGGGTCAACTTGAATTTCTTCAATTGGAATTCATTAACTTGGTTTTTTTACATTCGAGGAGACTAAGTTCCTCAATGTGAGAAGTTCCTAAATGAATTTTTCCAAAATGAACCCTGAATTTGGACTTATCTCACAAAAATGAGTGGAATAAAAGTGTTTGTTTGCAAATCATGAAAAATTGATTTGGACCCCTTAATTAGGGTTAAAAGTGTCAATTCACATTTCAGCATGACCAATCTCGAAACTGAATCAACAAGTGAATGTGTAACTAGATCAAATGTCGTAAAAGGAACTAAGCCTAATTATGACTTAAACGAAAGTAATTTTATTTTTGGTTGATTTTGAATATAAAATTGAAAAATTCGGAAAACAAGGCTCTCAATCAATTTTCATAAATTTTTTGGTGCTAAAGTCAAATTGAAATAAAAACAAGATGATTTGTGAAATTTTTATTTTATTTTTATTTTTTGTCAAATGTTTGATTAAAAGTCAACCATTTAGTTAATGTTTCTTAAGATGTTGATTTTTAAGTCAAATCCTTGAAATTTTTTAAAATTAACTCAGCTAAAGTGAAATTATGACCATTTAGAATTGTTTTGTGTTAAAAGTCAATTGTTGACTAGAATTGACTTCTTGATCAACAAGATTAACTTTTGAATTAAAAAGTGAACTTAAAAGTCAATCATTTGACTTTTTGGGTTGACTTTTTGGATTTTCGATAGAAATGAATAGGAAATTATTTAACAATGAGAAAATAATAGAAAGAAACAAAAAACGACACTTTTTGTTCATGAAACAGGTTCCTTATGATTAGAAATCCTTAGCTCATTTTTTTTTTTTTTTTTTATCTTTAATAACGCGTAAGATAGATGGCATTTTGCTTTGGATTCACTGTATGTGGGGCTTGAATTTTTTTCGATGTTGACTTGGACCAGTCAAGAGATATCCCTTGGAGATGATAAGTATGAACCAGAACTCCTGACGAATTTGGCTGCACGTGACATGCTTGTAATGTGAAGACATGATGTCCCATGCATTAATAAGGAAGAGATAGTGAGCAGCTGGACAACGTTGGTCAGCCTGAGTTGCTCAAATGTGTTGTGTCCTATAGTAAGGCACGCTAACCGAAATGCTTAACATTGTGAAATTGTCATCTCGCTAAATAGGAAATGTTGTGGATGACTAGGGTTTGGCTCAAACAACAAGATTAATTTGACTTATTCATCAACTAACGCTCTTTCACCAAGCGTGAAGATAAGACCATCACATCCATCCACAACTCAAATAAGAGTTTTATGACTAGGGATTCTTCTTATTAAATTGATAATGTTATCAATTAAGACTTGAGTTTCCTTGTCATTTTGTAAATGTTTCTGTTTCTGTTATTATGTTTCTTTTCCTTTTTCTTAGTTTTTTGGTTAATTTTCTTGTTTAGAGGTTTCCTTTTTTTTCCACTAGAAGTATAGAATGAAATAATGAACATTGCTATCATCTTTATGTTCAATGGAGTTGATTTGCTGAACTTTATCAAGTCTCTGCTTTGGAGTTGTTGCAATGCAATTAGCCTCTAACTGTGATGTTTAAGAAATTCTATGTGCAAATGTGGTGCCTAGAAAGCAAGGGAATGCCCATAAATTTACTCTTGTTTCCGGTCATCATCAGTTGGAATTCTCTTCATGTTCTCTGACAAACGGTTTTAAGATGAAGTTTCTTAAGCATCAAATTTTCCCTATGGTGTAAGATACTATTTAAGAAAGAATCAAATCGCACGGTTCAAAGATTTGGTAAAATGTGATAATCCATCAACTCCATTGAACATAAAGAATTCCAGTAATGTTCATAGACTCTTCAAAAAATTCCTACTCCCGGTGAAAATAGGAACCCTTTGAAACAAAAAAAATAAGTAAAACATGAAATAAATAAGTATAATAGGGAAAATTGTTAAAAAAAAAGTCATAAACCTCTTTTTGGTGCCAATTTAGTCTTAAATTTTTTGCTTGGTGCCAATTCAGTCCTTTCGGCTAATTGTGGCTGGATTTTGCTAATCGGGCACCGGCATGCTGACGTGGCACGATCCCACTAATGTAGACAATTTTTAATAATATTTTAATATTTGTAAATCTTTTTCTTTTTCTCCTTTCTACTCCTCCTTCCTCTAGTCGGTCACTGAACCTTTGCAATCGGCCAGAGGCGACGGCTGGTGAGGTCAAGTCTCGCCCATGGCCGGCAAGGCTCAACCCTCACCAAATCCGACAAGGGCAAGCCTCACTACCCAAGCCATGAGGCACTTGTTAGCCCTGCGAGGCCATCTCGAGGTTGCCCAAGTGGCAAGGGCAGCCTCGCGCTGAGCTAGTGAGGCTCGCCCTCGCTCGGATCTAGTGAGGGTTAAGCCTCACCGCGCCTGGCGTGAGGCCACCCTCGCCGCCCTCACCAACCGTTGTCTCTGCCCGATCGCTGAGGTTCGACAACTAGCTAGAGGAAGGAGGAGAAAAAGGAAAAAAAAATTAAAATATTATTAAAAATTTTCCACGTCAAAGTTGATTATGCCACATCAATCGGTCAGTTCCCAGTTAGCAAAATCCGGCCCAAATTAGCCATAAATGATTGAATTGGTACCAAATAAAAATGTTTAGGACTAAAGTGGTACAAATGTGAAAATTTAGGACTTTTTTTAACACTTTTCCCAAGCATAATATCCTACTCAAGTTAGAAATGGGAACCGTAATTAAATGCTAAGGATGATACCAAAATCCTAATTGATAAGACTAGTAATTTTTTTTTTGTTGGTCCTACTCTATTCCTACTCTACACTCACTTTCAGACTTTTACCTTGCCTCTTGCAGGGCGTGGGAGTCGAAACCCACTTCTGAAACCTATGCGTCCCCACCCCATCCCCCCTGAGAAGGTGAGGATTTGAACCCCTCACCTCCCCCTTCCATGTTGGAAGGGTGGCCACTGGGGCGAATCCCAGTGGTTGATAAGACTAGTAATTTGCTCAAAGAAGAACTTAGTTGTTTTGCAACCGTTTGTTATTTTAGTTGTGGATTGATGTGCCGAAATGTCTTTACCAAAGCCTGGTAAAAACGTCAATCTTTGAACAGATATCAAATTGCTTCATCTTGATGACTGCACAAATCTTCCTTGGTTGTAGAAAACCTGTTATCGAGTTTTCACGATGAACAATCAGGGTTTGTCAACTTTTTAAAGATTGGAATTATGACCATCCTAGCACGAACGATATGGATCAATCTGAGGACATGTTTTAGAATTCTTGCTAAGCAAAGCTCTTGTGTGAATGCCTGGACTTGGACGGAATCACACAAAATCAATATCTTCAACTATGCTTGAGTAATATTCACGGCCACCTTGGTATGATTCTTTCTGGTTTTCTCCAACACGCACTTACGTTAACATGATGGCCGAGTCACAAACAAAAAGCAGACATGATTCAAGTCGACTTCGATGTTTGATTCATCAACATTCTCAATCTTCCCCCTTGATATCAAACTCCTCATGTGATTCAAGTTTCTAATCTTTAATTATAAATTCTTTTGACACTTATCACTCCCATTATTTTAGCATACAGGAGGGATTTAAATTATAATTTACTTGAGCGAGTTGCTATCATGGAGCATGAGAATCTTGGGTACTTGCTTGAATATGTCATCAAACCTAGAGTTCATTGTAGCGAACTAATCATTTTTGGATAGAATTAGAATTGAATAGCTCATAAGAACCTTCATTCCAATGTCAAAACTGTTATGAAATCGCATGTCGATTCCAGAAAAATAATGCTTGCAAACAATTCATGAGATAGAATATAATAATAAAATAACAGAATCAGAAGAATACGCTAGAAAATTTGTTAACGAAGTTCACCCAAACCTGGGCTACGTCTCCGCGCAAAGGCACTCTGCAAATCCACTAAACTTTGGAAAAAGTTTGAATACAACAATGATCTTCTCTCAAAATTAGGGCACAAAGAGATTGAGAACCCTCGTAAAGAAAAAAAAAACTCACTTTTTTTTTTTCTCTCTTTTTCTTGTCTCTCTATTTTCTTTTTTAGCGTCTTGACGACTAGCGTCTTGCCATCGCTAATATAAAGATATCACTTTTAACCTGAAAGCAATTCTGATCGAAAAGACAAAAAAGCCCGTAAAAAATATTTGGCTTCATTTATAACAATCTCCCACTTGAAGACAAATATACCAAAGCATCAAGTAACTTTGCATCCATCTTCTTCAAAAAGTAGTAGTTAAAAAACTTGTGCCTTTGCGATACTCCTCATCAATCAACATGGAGTAAGTATAAAAAATATGTTTCTCTCTGTCTACTACCTTGGTCAACATGTCGGCTAGATTTTTTGAGCCATCAATCTTATGTAGCTTTAACTCATTATCTTTCAATGCTGATCTGATAAAGTGATAACGCTTCTTGATATGTCTAGTTCTTGAGTGATAAGCTGCATTCTTTACTAAGTGCACTGCACTTTGACTATCACTCCATAGTGTATTAATTGATTGTTTTCGATGTACCTCCTCCATGTAATCTTATAACCATATGATTTCCTTGGAGGCTTCTGTGATCGTCACATATTCTGCTTCTATCGACAATAAAGCCACTACTTTTTGTAATTGAGATACCCAACTCACTATTGTACTTGCAACTGTAAAGACATATCTAGTGGTACTCTTACCATTATCTCGATCACCCAAATGATCTGCATCTACATAACCCTGCAACTCTAGAGATGTATCATCATAACAAAATGAATAATTGGAAGTACTTGCTAGATATCTCAATATCCAATTTACTGTATTCCAATACTCTCTACTTAGGTTCTACATATATCGACTCACAACTCCCACTGCATGTGCAATGTTTGGTCTCGTGCTCACCATGTTATACATCAAACTCCCCACTGCTAATGCATCTAAAACCACCACCATCTCATCTTTCAAAGCTTGAGTGCTCAGACACATATCATTGGAAAGTTAGAAGTGACTTGCTAGAGGAGTTGCAACCAGTTTTGCCTTGTCTATGTTAAATCTCTTTAACACTTTATTCACATAGTCTTCCTATGATAGCCATAATTTATTATTTTTCCTATCTCTGATAATTTTCATGCCTAAAATATTATTGGCCTCTCCCAAGTCTTTTATAGAAAACTCTGATGACAACATTTTCTTCACTTTTACGATTCTCTTCATATTGGAACTAGCCACCAGCATGTCATCCACATATAAAAAGAGATACACAATGTCACAATCATCATACTTGCGAAAATAAACACAATGATCAGACTCACAATGTGCAAATCATTTTTCTTTCATGAAACTATCAAATTTTAGGTACCATTACCACAGAGCTTGTTTCAAGTCATACAAGTTTTTCTTCAAGCGACATACCATGTGCTCCTTACCTTTGACTTCAAAACCCTTAGGTTGTGTCATGTATAGTTCTTCATCTAAGTCGCCGTGTAAAAACATTGTTTTTACGTCTAACTACTCAAGATGAAGATCCTCCACTGCAACTATACTTAGTAGAACTTTAATTGATGTCATTTTCACTACAGGTGAAAATATCTCAGAGTAGTCGATCCCTTCTTTTTTAGAAAAGCCCTTGACTACAAGTCTCACCTTGTATCTAATACTACCATCTGCTTCATCCTTAATCATGTATACCTATTTGTTTAATAAAGCTTTTTTACATGTTGCCAACTTGGTCAACTCCCAAGTTTTGTTCTAAAGTAACGAGCTCATCTCATCTTTCATAGCACACTCTCACTACAAATGAGACGTGTCTACCTTTGCCTCATCGTAAGTCTTTGGTTCTCCTAAATCTGTATATAAGACATGGCTCAGAATAGTATTAGCTGATGGATAAAAAATTACCCTTGGCTTTCTCATACGTGTAGACCTTCTCAAGACTGGTACTTCAGGGTCGTTAGTTTGCTCTGAATCACTGTGTTCCTCTTGAACTACCTCTTCACTGATAATTAGGGGTGAGCAGCGGTCTAGGGTTGACCCTGGACCGACCCTGGACCGGCCCAACCCTGCCGGTCCTGGTCCGGTTCCCAAAGGGACTGGGTCGGTCCTTGGTCCTGAAATTCCAGGACCAACACTGTGCGGGTTGGTCCTCGGTCCTAAGAATTTTGGGTCGGTCCAACCCTGGACCAACCCTGTATATTATATTATATTATTTATAATTCTTTTATATACTCAAACCTAAGTAAAATGTTTGTTATGTTATATTATATTATATTAAGATATTCTATCAATAGCACTAATAGTAATTTCAATTTAAAAATTTTGTTGAGTATTAATTATGTGTCGTTTGTTTTGTTTTCAGGTGTTTAGAAGTTTAAGTGAATTAATAAGATGTGAAGTTATATATTCATGGTTTATATTAAGTATTTTGAATTTTTTATGGTTTAATTGTATTTTACTAATGAATTTCAACTGCATTTTGCTTTTCAATTTGTGTCAAATGGTAGAAGTTTTTGAAGAGTAGAGTAGTATTGTAATTGCTACGGTGATTTGCTATATGATCAAATGCAGGAAAATGCTTTTGCATATGGTTTTATGAATATTAAAGATAGATGACTACAAGAACTTTCCATCTTGTCCCATTTCTCGATAAGCGGTTAGCAGGTACAAAATTTCTATTATTGTGTCATCTTAAATTTGCTAAATATGTATTGGTGTTTATAGTTTAGTTGCACAATGCCGCATTGTCGATGGATGTGTAATTTGAATGTGTAGGTTTGCTTTTTTAGGGAGTATAAAAAATAAGACGAAAAAAATTATCGATCGGTCCCGGGTTAACCCTGGAACCGGACCGAACCCATTGGGTCGGTCCGGTCCTTGGTCCCAGGCTCAATAGGGTCGGTCCTCGGTCCTAAAAATCGAGGACCAACACTGTACGGGTTGGTCCTAGGGTTAGGGGGTGGCCCGGACCAACCCGGACCATGCTCACCCCTACTGATAATAGGTTTATCTTGAACCTCTCTTTCAAGTGTACTTTGATCTACTGAAAACATCTACATAGGCCTTGTGTCTAATTCAACATATTCTAGTTCTACCACATTTTCATGCGTTGTCTGACCATCCTTGTACATCTTTTCTTTATGGAATACCACATTCCGATTGCGGATAACTTTGTATTCTCATAATCCCAAAGCCTATAGCCATACTTGTCGCCACCATATCCGATAAAGACTGGGACTTAGCATCAAGCTTTTTCCTATCCTCTCTATTAATCAAAGCATATGCAATACAACCAAACGTTTTTAGATGTGAATAATTAATCTTTTTATCTGACCATCGTTCTTGTGGTATTTCTCCATCCAACGCACTAGATGGACTTCTGTTGATAAGATAAACAACTGCATCAACTGTGGCAGCCCATAAGTGTAGCAGGAGACCTGCGTGTAGCCTCATGCATCTTGCACGTTCTAGAATAGTCATATTCATCCTTTCAGCTACACCGTTCTCTTGAGGAATTCTAGGAACAGTCTTTAACCCGTGTATGCCTTCTCGACTCAAATATTCTGCAAATTCATTACTCGTGTATTCACCACCATTAATAGACTTTAGAGCTTTAACCTGATAACCTATCTCTTTTTCTACTATGGTCTTCCACATTCTGAACATCTTGAATACTTCTGATTTTTCTCTAAGATCACAGACCCAAGTCTTTCTTGTTGCATCATCAATAAAGGTGATAAAATATCTCTTATCACCATAAGAGAGTTTCTAAGTAGGTCCCCATACATTAGTATGAACCAACTCTAACTTCTGGTATTTATTTTATCGCTCATTCAATTGAAAACTAACATTTTGTTTTCCATAAATGTAACTCTCACAAAAATCTAACTCAACTTTTTGCAAGCCTAGAAGTAATTTTCTCAAGTGTAACTGTTTTACACATTTTTCACCAAGATGTCCCAAACAATAATACCAAAGAGTAGACAAATTATCTATAGCCATTGTAGTTACAACCATATCACTAATATTATCTCCTTAGAGAAGGTAAAGTGTACTAGTACACTTTCTCTTTATTACTACTCTTGCCTCTAAGGTTATCTTCAACTCTCCGCATCCAAAGGTTATTACCAAACCTTCTTGGTCAAGTTTACTAGTTAAAATTAGATTTTTCTTTAATTCCGAAATATGTCTAGTTTCAGGTAAAACTAGACGTCCTCCACCTGAGATGTTCACAGCCACAATTCATTTCCCAACAATGAGACACATATGGCCGTTTCCCACAACCACTTGTCCGAAATCTCCACCAACATAATCATCAAATATATCTATTTGTGAGATGCAATGAAAAGAAGCACAAAAATCAATAAACCATTTATCTGTTGTCAAGTCAATCCCTGCAAACAAACACAAGTTATCTAGCAAAGATTCATCGTTAACCACATTAGCTCCTCAATTCTCATCGTGTTGCTTCTTTTTGCAGGCTTCACACTGAAACCTCCGATGTCCGATCTTGTGACAAAACCAACACTTATCTTTTGCAACCTATCTCTTACTCTCTTGATTGTGATCTGCCACGCCCGTTGAATTTTCCTCTACTTTTACTTCTTCCATGGTTCTCAATTGCAAGTGCCGTTGAACATGTATATGTAGAATAATTATCTCCACATGAGACTTTTTTTCACATATCTTCATCCATGATATTACTCACAGCATCATCAAGAGTTAAATCATCCTTCATGGTGCTCGAAATTCCTTGCACTGTTGTATTGTAGCTTTCTAGAAGAGAACATAAAAACAATAAAGCTTGAAGCTTCATATCTAAATTTATGCTTGCGGATGCCAATTGACTCGTGACCTAAGTAAAACTATTAATATGATCTGTCACAGAACATCTATCAGATAACTTCATATTAACCAGTTTCTTCAGCAAAAATACCTGATTTGATGTGGATAGCTTCTCATAAATATTTATTAGAATATTCATGGTTTCTTTTGTAGTTTTTGCTTTCACAATGTGGTACCCTGTCTTTTTCGTCAACCCTAGACGAATCGCACCTAATGTCTTTCGATCAAAAAATTTCCATCTAGCTTCTGCTGTCTGATCCACTTCCGCCATCTCAAGTTTTTAACCCTCAGGTGGTGCATAGAGATCTTTTTGATAAAGATAATCCTCGATTTGTAGTTTCCACCATCCAAAATCCTACCAATTGAACTTATCGATTCTAATTTTATCTTCTGTCATCCTGTTTGCTTTCAATCAAACGTTATTGAAAAACCCTCGATGTTCTTGATTAGCCAACCCAGGCTTTGATACCAGTTGTTACGAAATCGCACGTTGATTTTAGAAAAATAATGCTTGAAACAATTCACCGGGCATAATATAATAATAAAAAGAGCATAATTAGAAAAACACGCTTGCAAATTTTTTAATGAAATTCACCCAAACCTAGGCTATGTCTTCGTGCAGATGCACTTTGCGAATTCACTAGATTTCGGAAAAAGTTGGAATACAACGATGATCTTTTCTTAAGATCATGATACAAAGAGATTGAGAACCCTCATAAAGAAAAAACTCATTTTTTTTCTCTTCTCTTTTTCTTATCTCTTTATTTTCTTTTTCAGTGTCTTGACGGTTAGCGTCTTGCCATCGCTAATATCAGGGTATCACTTTTAACCTAAAAGCAAATTCGATATAAAAGATAAAAAAAAAAACCCTAAAATATATTTGGCTTCATCTATAACAAAAACTACCCGAGGATGATAAGTCTTGCGGTAATGAGCCCAGTTTAATAAAGAATATAAAGAGATTTCTCATCCGACCACAACTAAAAGTGTGTAATTTCTTGAAGCATCGTCTCCGAAACTTCTGACAGCTCAGGTTTTTTAAGCATCACAATTAAGTGGAAAATCGCTTATGACCTCTACCTTTAAGAACACTCGAATTCTCATTGATAAAAGAACTCTCGAATTGATAATTACCGTACCAAGTTCTAGGTGATGGCGTGATTAAACATTACAAGAACACATTAATTAGTACAGGAGGAGGCTCTTTTCCCATCTCTTGGAATGAGTTTCTTATCTCCTCACCAATTATTCTTTCGTAGTTTAACATAGTCATGTGATGGCATCGTTTTTGAACTCCCTTGACGGTAAGAGTGGGAGCCTTGTGTTGCCACGTGCAATATTGGAGCAAGATATGATGACATTGGTCCTCCAGCTCACCGATACTGCGCATTCCACATGCGCCGAGTTCCTAAAAGTATGTGGGTATCGATCTATAATTCACTTTTCGATATGATGTGAGACTTGATATATCACATCTATGATTATAAAATAACATAAAAAAAATATAAAAAAACTGACGAATTTGCCGTTCAAAACAAGTTTTGATTCGCACTTTAGGTTGCTTATAAAGCGTCCTTGCAAAATACTCCCCGTCAAATTGTCAATAGCATTATCTTTTTCACTTCCAAAACCAAAAATCAAAATAAAAACGAAAACATTATTTTGAGAGTTTTTTAAATCAACCTTTGATTTCATGGATTTAGGCTGAGCCCATTATAGCATATGTCGGTTGGAGCTTGTGTCTGATATCGGTATCCGGCCCATCTTTCTGGTTGGCATTTCAACACATCCTTTGCCTGGGCAATTACAAAACACTATGCTTACTAAAACCGTTCTAATGAACATGGTCCATGACCATAGGATTATTCTTTTTTGTCTTCAGATAATATGGTGTCTTGAACTAGTTTTCATTGAATTGAATAAACAGATTTTCTTACACACAATGATGCCCTGAATTCTTAGAATTTAGAAAAGGGATGTGGAGACAAGATGAGCAAAATCGAATATATATTTCACATGAAATTTCAAGGAATGTATAGTTAAGATCATATCTTCCTTTGTCCATGATCGTATTAGTTCACAAGATTGTGGTAAATTTACAAAAAAAGAAAAATGGTTTATCATTAGACCTGGCACCCGGTCATCGAGCGAAGGCCTCCCCCGTTTGTTCATAGCTGTATGTACTAAACAAGGACGGATTTAGAGTCTGCTATTATATTGTTGCAAACTTTTAGTTAGTAATGAAATTTCTTCTTTCTCGAATAAAAAAAAAATGACGGATTTACGTGGGCCGGCAGAGGGGACCTTGGCTAACCCACGTGGCACTTTTATAACGGTCAATCAGTATATCGTCGCATGTGTGCTAGAGCGACACGTGAAACCCACTAATTGGTTTCTTCAAGGTGTCTTGTTTCTATCGGCTGTCACTCAAAACTTTTCACAAGCTTTATATTAGAAAAGGAATATAAAGAAAATTTTAAAACGTTACTTTTCCATGGGCCCCACCTCTCTCTTTGTTTTTTTATTGGTCAATACTTTGGTTTTCTTCGATGTTCCCTTTTCTTTAATATGTTCTGGACAAGGCTAGAGAGTGCTTCTGTTTTACGTACTTCAAATACATTATAATAATCGAAATTTGTACGTGTAACCACAATCATTATAGAGTCTAAGGATGAGTATAGTTTCAAGATAAAACCTAAAATGTGAGAATTAGATCAATGGAAACTTATAGGTTTCAAGCTAAGATATATTAGGTAGGTTATATATTCAATAAATAGATTTCAAGTTCTTAGTTAGAGGAATTTGAAATCTAGAACATGAAATTTAAAACAAGTTATAATGTTTTTCGTAGTTCATTTCTTCATGTAATTTGCGATACTTAATGTCGTTCGATGATGACTATATAATCTAGAAATAATAGTCTAAGGTTGCATTTTATAATTGAGACTTACTTTATTAATATTCATATTTTTTGTTTTTCTAAATATGAATTGTGGTCAATAAATTATAGTAATAAATTGTGGTCATTAAAAGTTTTAAGTTACTATAATTTTTCAATGAATAATATAAGTGGAATTTGGGTAGACCATGAGACCTGTGACAAAATAAGGTTCTAGATTCTATGGTATGTAGGGTAGGTTTCATGTTTAAAAAAATGAGAATGCATTTTAATAAGTAGGTTCTAGATTCCATGTGGAACCCGGAAATAGAGTCAGACATCCTATAAATATGATTTAGTTGATGAGATTACATCAGGGGGAAATGAAGTGAAAATACTACACTTCTAAAATAAAAAACCAGAATTTTAGTGAGTAGAACTATCATATTAAGTAGATAAATTATAAATCCAAGAACTCTAGCATCTTCATGTTAAGGAAAAATGTACTTCAATGCTTTAGATCGTGCAGCTTATCATCTAGGATGGAATTTGCGTTGTACATCTTACTTATCCAGATGAGTTTGTTTCTTATTTGTTCTAACTCAACAACATGAATTAAAAATTTGCAAAAACTAAAAAAAAAAAAGAATAACACAAAGTAAAGTTTTGCAGGTGATCGAGCCGTGGGAAATATCCATCTATGCCTTTAAAGAAAGGTCTTCAAATTCTACGAAGACGTGACCACTTCAAAAAATTGTATAAGCTTGCCAAGTGGCTTCTCTTCTTATGATGGAGTGAAAAAAGGTTTTCAACACTTGTATTGCCGAATGCTTTTTCAGTAGATAAAGAAAGTATGGCTTTTATGACAAATGGAGCTTCCTCGTCTTCCCTTTCTATATTTAATTTTTTGGATAACGTGGTCTATTATATCTCTTGATCTTTTCATTGGATGTTGAAATGTGGTCTATTTGTCAATTCAAGTTATTATAATAATTAAATATTAAACATCACATTCATCTAACAACTTAAGTTGTTAAAACTGTCGGCAGTATTCTTACAAAATCTTATATAATATCAAAATTAGAGATCCTATATTGAATATTTTCAAACCTTATTTGCCTTCTCAATTAAATTTCCATGCTTAATACTAGTCAAAAAGATCAAACTAAATGTGAAAGACAGTGTTAAAATATTTAAATAATAAAATATGTATTCATCTAACAGTTTAAGTTTTTAGAACAGTTGACGGTGATCCCATAAAATTCTACACAAGTAATTCAACTTGCTTTATGATTGCTTTGATTCCATTTTCCCTGTAGATGAAGTTCTAGAAAAGGGGCTAAGGGAGGAATAAGAGGTGAGAGAGATCTGTTCAGGGATTTCGTCTCAAGAAGTATTTTGGCAAAGGCCCACCCCCAGGGACAGAATTTTACTTTTGTCACTTTAGGTCCGAAATTTCTCTCCTCAATGGTGACAAAGTTTGAATTTGATTGCTTAGGCCTAAAGCTAAGCTGATCAAAATAATGACTTTGTCACTTTAGGTCTAAGCTTAGGTATTACTGTTTCATGTCATTATAAGTTCAAAATTATCCCATCTTTGATTAAATCAATGGCGGGAAAATTACATTTAGTCACTTGAATTTGACTTAAGTCTAATGAAACTTTAATTTTGATCTTAAAGCGACAAACTCAACAACTTATTGTCCAGATTAAAAAAAAAACAAAAACAAAAATTATCGCATTTGGTCAAGCTTGATATATTGTCGTCTGTGGAGATCCGAAATGGGATTTACCAATAAGCTCATGGCCGTTTAAAAGGAAACGAGAAGCTTCTCGCATCAATCAAATTACAAACGCGTATCTGGAGGTAAGAGTGGATATTTCAGTACCTTCAAGTTAGTAATATTAAATAAATATCTTCCTTTTTAATACTCGTTCTCAAGATGGGTGGCGAGAAAAGGGGTGTTGGAATCCTCGACGTCAAACCATATGTTCCACGAAAGTGGCCGAATGAAACGACACCTGGTACATACGTAAAGGAGGAAAGGAAAAGAATTGGTAGGCCTACCTTTTCGAAAATTAAGAAGAAATCTAAAGTGGTACTTCCATGATATTGAAATGAGTGGATTGCGACAGTGCGTGTGTTTGTGGACTGACGATTTCTTAAGGAGTAAGGATCGATAGAAGACGTGGATGAAATTGCATGCGCTTTTTTCATTATTGAACACATTAGAGTCTCCTTTGGTTTCTTTGTTTGGTCGAACTCCTTTGGTTATTTAATTAGTAGCAACTATAGTATAGTATATATGGATCACGGTAATTGAGACAATCTTTGCAACTGAACTAATGTCACAATGAAGGGACTAAAATTAATGATTCTTGTCGATGGCGGATTGATGATGACCGGGGTGAGGGGGGGGGGGGTTGCTTCGGCTAATAAGAAGCATGGGATGGTTTATTAGTTCACCCTTGATGATGTCGGAATTAATTCAAGAATTGGCCGCAGAAACCTCGTAAACATTTGAATGTTACAAGTTTTGTGGGACCAATCAGTTTTAGTGGCACTAATGAACTTGTGCACTCATCTATGCAATAATGCCTCCTACCAACAATACTTATAGACAATTCACACTATTTGAGAATCTAAGACTTTTAGTATATAATTTTCTATGCAATAGATTTGCATTGAATGACTGCTTTTTTAGGCTCTCTCTCTTTCTCTCTCCATGTCCCATTCAGTACAACCTTGCGGCCCACGTCAGTTGCCTTTACGCAAAATCTTTAGACATGTGGGCAAGAAGGTCCGTATGTAGCCGTCCATACAAATTAATTGAGCCGAAGGTTGGGGTAACTTTTGTGCTATGAAAATGAAAGTTGTCTAACCATTGTTATTTTAAGGTTAATCCTGGTCCCGCACGCCTCGTGTCAACATGCAAAATTTCTTTTAGTAATCCTCCCATCCATCTACTTTTGGATTTTGGAAAACAATTTCTGTACACAATAGGCACCTTTAAGCAAATTATGATATGGAGGCAGTGTCATATCATTGACCCATTGTCCTGAAACAGATTTCAGTACGGTTGAAGACACATTTTCGTGGAAAATTTTTCCCGAAAATACGAGCCCTAGGGTCCTAACTCCTACGGAAAGGGGCAGGTAAGATATTGCGTGTCTTGACTTCCGAAAATCAATTATTGGTTGATTTTGTCTCAGTAGAAGTATTTGACTTCTATCAGCTGAGAAAAATTGTGTTTATACAAAGAGCATATAATATTTATAAATGAGTGATGTAATGTAATATATATTAAAAACTCTCTCACAAGTAAGCTGAATGGTAATAATAAGTGGAATTTGATGTAAGGGGAGGCCCACATACACTAAATGAAGAGATATAACCTCGCTCTAATACCATTTAAAAAGTTAAATCCAAAAATTTAAGGTTAACATGTTGAGGTATAAAATAAAAATAAAAATAAAGAAAAGCAACTTCTTATGTCATAAAACAAAACAAAAAAATAGTAAGAATTGCTCATGTGTGCGCGAAAAATGTTGAATAATTGCGCATTGCTTGCAGCAACAAAAATTGCTTAATTATGGGAGTTGGTTAGGTGGGACGCCTTCGTAAACTCTGGATATGCATTATTTTCAGTTTGTTTTCTTCCTTTTAGCTGGGACCCATTATTTTCCCACAGTAAAAATTATATTTTACAAACAATATGTGCCTTCTATATGTAGGTCTATATAATAAAGTCATCGTAATCGTATTTTTGTTTGATGACTTACTAATTTTTGTTATTTATTAAAATAAGTTTATCCAAACCAAAGGCAACACATTCTTATAAAGGATCTGGTATTTTCATGCAGTATGCGTACATTATTTTTTTGAGTCCAGAGTTAGTATTAAAGATTAACATTTTCCTCTTTTTCCGTGTGAATATATATGTAAGCATACATAAAACTCTGCTTGGAAAAGATTCGAATGCTTTCCTTCCTAAGACAAGAAGCCAGCGAATCTTATCCACTGCTTTTCATTTGCATTTTCCTAATAATCTTTTGTGGAGATCACGTGACACCTGCCAAGATGATGAATAAGCTAGAGCAACTACCAAAGTTAGTCGAGAAAATTTCAGATAAGGGAGTGAAAATATCAAACAAGAGTATAAAATGATATCATTTTCTCAAAAAAAAAAAAAAATCCAAAAAGTCTTAAACCTATTATATGGAGGCCAATTCAATCCTAAATATTTTGATAATTATCAAGTTAGTCCTAAATATTTTGGCAATTTGCTAATGTAGTCATTCCAACCAAATATCCAAATAATAAGTTTAAGACTAAATTGACAAATTTTTAAATGATTTATGACTAAATTGACATAGAAAGGTTTAAGACTAAATTACCAAATTGTCAAAAGATTTATGCCTAAATTAGAATAATTGAAATATTTAGGATTGAATTGATTGCCATATAATAGATTTAAGACTTTTTGAAAAATTATGCATTTTGTCAAAATAGGATCCAATTTGGATATTGTCTCAAATAAGATTATGAAGTGGTCAACACAGTCTCGAATGAGGCCTTCAATGCACCTCCCAGCCAAATCTTTTTCAGCCGGTGAGTACATGAAATGAACCTTCTCGCTAGCTGCCATAACAAATAATACTTAATAACCGCTCTAATGTGTCCTTGCCATTTTCTTCGACACATGAGGCTTTGAGTTCTGCAAATGCCCCATTGCACTGTCATTATCCTTAAACTTTCATCAGTCGTTTGTGTTCTCTAGGCTTACGAGTTCACGTCCACTCTATTGGCTGTAGACTGCATGAAGAATCCATTCAATCTTCTCTCTAGGAAAGAGACTTGCAAATCAAGGTTTTGAATCTAATTAATTTAGACCCCTAAATTTGGGGAAGAGTTCTTAACGTTTCCCACCACGCAAATAGTCTCTCCTTGATATTATTTCTGCCAAGTCAGTGAATCCTAGGTTTTACGGATGCAAGAGGGAATGTCCTCACTTGTTTTACACTTATTTTATGATAGATATGACGGATAGCATCAATCTGACGAAGTGAACATTACGTGAATTTAGCATAATGTCGTGCGAGAGTCAAGGTAAGCCTCATTGTGTTTCGAGGAAAAATATTTGACTCATATACATATTCTTGGGCAGAGCTACGTAACTCCCATTTCACGTGCTGTGAATAATTAAATCCTAACTTACAAATTTGACCTAAATTGCAATGTCCTTATGTGAATCATATTTTCATTATCAACGGCACATTACAAATTCATCACATGTCTATTACTTTTTGTTTGCAATGATAACTATCATATAACCCCCCCCTAGTCAATGGGTATTGCAATTAAAACTGTTATGACAGTTGCTTGTAGCTATTCTCTTTCTCAACTTTTATGTAGTTGCATAATATTAATCATATCTGAAAGTAACTTATATGATTAATCTGATTAACAAATTAATAAATATTGTAGGAATTATTGTGGAAACTGTTGATAATAGAACAATCTAAACTTATAATCAAATAATGACATCTTATAATTTTTTCTGTTAATAAATAGGAAATTGCCGTGATTATATCATATGAATTAGATTAATATGAATATTTATGTTTTACTAATTATAATTATATTCACGATGTAACTAACGTATAATAATTTTACAACAGTATTTTCACCTCACCTAATTTGGTAACCTCCAAGAGAGGAGATCATTGAGGTGGCTTTCAAGAAAATTGAGTTCGTTAAAACTTGGACTAATGCAATGGTTTAGCTAGACAAAAGGGTGGGAATGGACAAGCATATCAGCAACCCTCGCAATAACTAATGCTCAGAATAATGAGGACGTGAATGATAACTATTCTATTTTTTAGAACAATTTTTGGCTAGAAATAAATTTTATTATTTCTAATCCTAGAACAAAAATTTGTTTGATAACAATATGAAACTTCCATTTCTTAGAACAAAAACGATGAGAAAAGCAAACCCTAGCGAGATCTCACAGCAAAGTTGGTAGGGATTGTATGGGTAGATGTTCACCATGAAAGAAGTTGGCATCTTTTAGGAAATGAGAGAATTATCAAAAAAGTCATAAACCTATTACAATTGTACTAATTTAGTACTAAACTGTTTTTTTTTTTTTGCCAATTAAGTTATAAACCTTTTATAATTATGCTAATTCAGTCCATACGACCAAAATTGGCCGGTCAACACTGATGTGGATGACAGCCGGCCGGTGCTAATCTTCTTCTTTCTCTGGCCGGCGTCGACCAACCGACTAGAGGTGAAGGTCGGCGAGGTTAGTCTCATCGCCCACTGGCGAAGGCGAGGCCGCTGTCGCCCAGTCAAGGCAAGGCTCGGCCTTGCCTAGCCATGGCAAGGTTGAGCCTCGCCAAATTTGGTGACGGTGGCCTCGCCGTTGTTGGGTGAGGCTTGCCTTCGCCAGTGGGCGAGGGTCGACCTCGCCCGTGGCCGGCAAGGCTCGCTCCCGCCGGCCATTGGCGAAGGCGAGCCTTGCCCAGCAACGGTGAGGCCGCGGTCGCTAGATCTAGCAAGGCTCGACCTCGCCATGGCTGGGCGAGGTGGAGCCTCGCCTTGGCTGGGTGACGGCAGCCTTGCCGTTGCTGGGTGAGGCTTGCCTTCGCTAGTGGCTGGCGGGGGCGAGCCTCGCTAGTGGCCAGCGAGGCTAACCTCGCCGGCCCTCACCTCTAGTCAGCTAGAGGAAGAAGAAAATAGGGAAAAAAATATTAAAAAAATATTAAAAAATCATTCGCCGGCCGGCTAATTTTGGCCGGATGGACTGAATTGGCACAATTGTAAAAGGTTTAGGACTAAATTGGCCAAAAAAAAAGTTTATGACTGAATTGGCACAATTGCAATAGTTTTAGTACTTTTTTGGTAATTCTTCCTTCAAGAAATCGAGCAAGTTTCATTACGCCCCCGCAAATGGCTCCTAGAATCGGGCCATGGACAATCGGAATGCGGTCGTCAGCACATTGATGAAGGAGAAGGTGGTCAAGATGGTGACGTCGTGGATGCCGAGGTCGGCGGGCAGGAACGAGGAGGCCGGCGTAATTGAGGTGTGAGTCAAGGACGTTGTTGTCAACAAAGAAGGTCGAGACCTGGGCGCGGGGTAGAAGGATACGACGTGGCGGTAGAGCCATGAGAGGGCAATGGAGTGTTCGGCAACGAGGGAGCAGATGAGGGTGTTCGGGATGGAGAGGAGGAGGGAGGTTTTGGAGTAGAGGAAGTCCCAGAGGAGCCTGGAGGTCGAGCCCAGAAGGTGGACTGAGGGGATATTGAGGGTGGAGATGGTGGCGGCGACACAATCGGGCTATGGGGGGATGTCGGGAACAACGGTGGAGTTGGTGAGGGAGTAGGTCACCCTGATGGCGATGGGGGATGGGAGGGTGGAGGGGAGAAGAGAGAGGAAGGTAAGGGATAAGAGAAGAAGAACCCACATGAAAGGGGAGGGAACGGGTGATGAAAAGAGTTTTTATTCTATTTTTATTTAAAAATGAAAAGTATAAAATTTTTATTTCTCATTCCCATTCTAAATCTGTTTCTCGGCTAAAAATTTGTCGTAAGAACAAAAAAAAAAAAGAAATATAGAGAAATAAAGTTGTTATCACATGCGCCGCGCTCCAACCCTATCATTTTATGTAGTAATACCATGATGCAAGCGCATACAAAGTAAGACCCTCGTTGTGGCCACCTTGTGTCTTTAAATCATGTGAGAGTAAGCCTTCTGTCACTTGGCTAATCACTCCGATGGTGGCTTCCCTGCATAGTTCTCCTTAGAGAGATGAATTGTCCTCCCATTGAAAGTTTGCCTAATGTTTGAAGCATCAATTCTTATAAGAGAAATGATTTGGTAACAGTTTTTAATCTACCTGAAGATAATAGTTTGTTCTAGATCACAAAATAATAATAATAATAATAATAATAATAATAATAATAATAATGAATTATTATAGGGTTTATTCTTTCAAAAATTTGTGAATTGTTATTTTCAAAGTAGCTCAAAAACTATCATGCTATCAAAGTTCTTCAAATTATAAGTAAGAAGATGCAAATGTCTATTATATTATTTCCTTCTTTGCAAAGGCTAAAGACCATCTTTCAATTATTGCATTTATATAACTAAAAAATAGCAGTTTATTAAATTTAATCTTTTATCCATTTCGGTTTCCTTGATAAGAAAGGCAGTACGAATTATTGAGACCGCCTCTTCTATAAAAACCCAACCTCACATCCAAGAAATGTTCATGTTCGTGTTCCCTCCTCCTCCATCTCCCAGAACCACCACTCTCTCGCACTTCCTCCCCCACTTTCTCACCAGCAGCCACTAAAACCTTGCTCTCTCACCGACTACCTCCCTTATGCTTTCCCTTCACTCCACTCTCACTCCACATTGATCCAATAATTCTCCTCGTTCGAGTCCGTTCCTCCCATATCAACAGTCGCGCTTTCTCTCTGTCTTTTCTCGAGAAAACAGAGACGCTTACCAAGCATGGACGCTCGCGAGTTCAGCGCGGTCAAGGCCGAGAAAGCCAGGTCTCTGCGCCGGTACCCGAGAAACAAGATGTTGAAGGCTTTCCTCCGCGTCTCCGAAATCTGCGCCGCGCTATTCCTGCTGGCATACTACTCCTCTGGGATTTCTCTCTCTGCCGCCACCACCGGCGATTCTTTCGGCCGTGTGGTCGCTCTTCTTGCCAAGCCGCTCTCCGTCTTCCTCCTTAGCAATGCTATCATCATAACCGTAATCGTCTTGTCCTGCAAGGACACGGAGCGCGGGCCGGTGCGCGGTGTCTACGATGAGTATATTGCTCACCGGAGGACCTTCCCAAGGGACTCAACAGCGACAGAGACATTGCCAGAGGAGACCGTTGTTGACAAACAGATCGTGCTATACTCATCTCCTCCTGTTTGCGAAAACACAGCTCCTACGGTGACGGATCTAGAGGCCCATCGCGATGAGGCGACTGCTGAAGTCACAGAGACCAATCGGATTGTTGAGAAACTACCAGTGGTCCCTTCGGCGAAGCAGTGCAGAAGGACACAAACAATGGCGAACACGAGGGTACAGAGAGAGCTTCGGCTATCGTCATCCAGGAGCGACAGCGGGCTGCGCAATAGGGCGGTGCTTCACAGGAGGCCCTGTGCAGTGGAGGAATTGAGCGATGAGGAGTTCAACCGGAGGGTGGAGAAGTACATAGAGCGGACAAGAATGCTATTGCGCAAGGAGAAGATGGCGGATGCGATGAAGGAGGGTTACAAAGGAATTGGTTATCATTCTGTCTGGATGAGTCACGGCAGAGACACCGAGACCATAGCTTAGGGCAAATATAGCGAAGATGGTCAAATTGAATCGTTTAGACTGATGTGCATATGTATAGCGATGAATTTTCAATGATGATGCGCATATTAGACAACCGATCCAATATGTCTAATTCGACGAAAGAATGGCACATCATTACCTTGTAAAAAATCGTGCCCTGGCTATCCAACTTCTATGTTAATAAGCAATATCGTCCTCAGATTTGAAATACCCACAGCGTGGTACAGACTTCTTACACATGGTTTCTTGATAAATTGGATCATCGAGCTCCAACTGGGAGAAGAAAGTACAAAGAGCAACTTTAGGAATAGCTATAGGGATTTGATTCTGCAACAGTGTTGGATTTTTCCAAATAGGTCGAGCAAGTACTGAGCCATAGGCTCCTACCTAAGACCAAGTCATCAATAGACGCTGTCTAAAACTCCGGGCCTTTTTAAGAAAATCAATGGATGCCTGTTCATTGCACGGTCCCCTCCACAGCGCAACCCAAGTGCTCTTGTCTGCTGTCTCCATCTCGGTACCAGAGGAAGAACCATGGATGAAGCAAAGGTCACACAGAGGTTGGGGAAAAGAAAACACCCACTATGATTCTTTTGTTTTTAATGGCACTTTGTTCCCTAAATGAGAGAATTATTTATTTTTTAGATCCGAAAATGGTTGATTATTGCCAAGCAAACCTAAAACTTTTGCTGCTTCTTTTTTAAAACTCATAACAGTATTATTTCTAGATTGTGGAACATTAGTCCGCATCGTTCCCTGCAAAGTTATATGATGCCAATTAAGAAATGTCACTTTCCCCCCATCTCTCTAATTTAGACATCTAAGAGCTCAGGAAATTATATAAATATATATTATAACATATAACATATATATTGTTTCCACGTCTTGAAATATAAGGGATTTGAAATTTTTAATGGCATATTTAATATATTGTGGGTATATATATATATATATGTTGCTTCATGAGTGGTGGTTCTGGTTCATCATCACCTCCACTGGATAATGGCTTGCTTCATCAACTTGATGCTCACTTTTGAGGATATAAACAACATATTTATGACATTTGAATATTTGCCGAATCCCTGTTCTAGCAAAATCCACTCTTTAGGTCTGAAGGGACAAAGTGGATGCATTTCCTTTTTCTTTCTTCTTTCTTTTTCCCCTCCTTTTCCCAACTTTTCCTCCTCACACTCACAGTTTCCTTTTCCTCCCTCTTGCACTTCCATTTCCTTTTCCCTCTGCTGTCTCAGATGACCAAAAAATTGGATTCTTGTTAGCAATGGGTGCGTCAAAGTAAAGATTGCTTCCTTTGTTGAGAAACAGTGGAAAGTGGGGACCAAGCTTGATCTAAAATATGTGACAACTTGGGACTTCTTAACAGTGAGAATGTAGCTGGCTCTTATCCATTTTGTCTTTTTGATGGTTTACATGATGAACAAAAATGAGGAGGAGACTAACCCATCCTCACATAAATAACAATTAGACACATAAATAAACTAAAGATAATTGGAAAGATTGAGATCCCTCTCTTTCCATTTGGCACTGGGCATCTGACTGGAGATGATATAGTTAGTGGAGAATATGTGGAAAGTAGTGGAAGGAGTGATAATAAGAATAACCATCCGAGGTTCCGTTGCCTTCAATCGGAACGATCCTTATTCAGGAAGTTGGACAAACAATGAAATTTACTGATGAAAATGAATGCACAATGATTGCAGCCAATGTTTTAATTAATTTTAATAGTAGAAGATATATTATAATTGCCCAATGAAAAGGGACAAGAAAAGACAAACTAACAAGATTCTCTCAAGAAATATTACAATGACTAACATAAACTGTATGACCACTACTAGAGAAAACAAAATCTCTAAAATTAAGTCGAAGATTATATACTCAATTGTTACCAAAATGAATGGAGAAACTTAATTAGCTTGGACGCTACAGACGAAGTAGATCTAAACAACAAATAGAATAAGACAAAATTTGAGCCAACTATAAGACCAAGCAAAAACTTTATACCGAATAATGAAACGGTACATAATTCATAGCAATTTGTTATTTAATTAACTCTAAAAAAATCTAGGGATAATAATTTGACATAGCTAAGACAATGTTGAATAATTTAAATATAAATGAGTTGTGAACGTCAACGAATATATAGGACTTTTATTTGTTCATTTACCGGAGCTGGTCTCTGACTTTGAGCTCATATAAGTAAATTTGGTTGTAATTATTAGGGAAAATATTTATAAAAACTCTATAATATACCCACTGTGACCCAATGTCCTAAACTGCTCTTTCTCTTAGCAAACCTCCCTCCCCCCTCTTTTCCGGCGGGTGATACCAATATACTAATTTTTTTTTTTTCATAATATTTATACCCTAAATTTATGTCAGAGTGACCATAGTTGAGAATTTTGTGCTCACATGGTACAACTTTTGGGGTTTTGGAGATATTAAAAAAAGTTTGGTGTTTGTATTACGGTGGATATAGTTTTATACAAAAACAAAATTGAGGTGTTGGCGTTATAATGAATAAAATTTACAATTTTTGTTATATTAACCATATTTACTACATATCATGAATACTCAAAAGTTTGATGCGAATTGTTTTTACCTGAACTTTATCTGAGTATTTTAACATGCGTCACAAATTCACATTTGAGACTCACCACACCTAACATCTCTCTCTCTCTCTCTCTCTCTCTCTCTCTCTCTGAAGTTCTCTCTCTCTCTCTCAAGTGAGCAGCTCCAAACCTAGAACTTGAAACCTATTTTATCAGGATCATTTCTCTACTCTACAAGAACCAAACCGGACAACAAGGATGGGTCTACTTGGGAACCGATTAAATTTTTATTTTTGTTTCATTTTTGTAATCTAAAACAGAACTTTAGTAAACATCGCCTTATTATAACTGAGACAAATAGTAGTTACAACAATATAGTAGAACAACAAAACAATGAGAAGTAAAATATTGGTACAAAACAAAGAAATATAAAGCAATTGGGAAGTGTCCAATTAATCTCTTAGTCAAGTAAAATGAAAGTTAATGTATCAATACAAATCCCCATCCGACAAAAGTAACAATCATAAAAATAAACACGTAAAAAAAATAAACAATAAAAATTTCAAAACAAATAACATAGGGAAACTTGTCAAAAAAGTCCTAAACCTATTGCACTTTTGTTAATTCAGTCTTAACTTTTCAATTTTGCTAATTCAGTCCTAAATCTTTCAACGATTTGTCAATTAAGTCCATCAGGTCAATTTGGCTGGAATTTGCTAACATGGATCTTGACTGTCTGACATGGCATGGCTGACATTAACATTGACAAAATTTATTATTTTTTTAGAATTTTGTATTATCTTTATATTTTTAATTTCTTTTTTTTTTTCCTTTTCTTCCTCTGGCCGATCACCTAGCCTCTAGTGACCTCACTGTTCTCGAGAAAGGTTAACTCTCGCCAGAGGCTAGTGAGGGTTGACCTCGCAAACCTCGGGAGAGGTCACCCTCGCTGGTCATGACCTTTGGCTGGTTGCTAGAGGTGGGTGATCAGTTAGAGGAAAAAAGATAAAGAAATTAAAACAAGAGAGAAAAAGAAAAAAGAAATTAAAAATATAAAAAAATATAAATTGGAAAAAATATTAAAAAATTAATAAAATTTATCCATGTTAGCGCCGGTGTGCACTCAGCAAATTTTGGCTAAAATTGGTTGGATGGACTCAATTGGCAAAAAGTGAAAAGATTTAGGACTCAATTGGTAAAATTGAAAGGTTTATAATTGAATTGAAATAAAAGTACAAAGTAAGTTTATGACTTTTTGAACATTTTTTTCAAATAACATAAAATTTGAATTTTAGAACTTCATTCTTGAATTACCATAAAAAGATTGCTCTGGATTCTAACTACTTGAAAACAAAGGAAACAACAAACATAGTTAATCACTTAGCAATAATATTAAATTAAAGTAATGAATAATTAAAATAAAAAAATTAGTAGAAAACCCACCATATATATATTAATTCCATTTCAACTTGTAAACTTTGGTTAGTTTTATAATTTCCTCGTTAAGACAACCCATATCTTGGAAAAAGAGAGATTAAAATATAAAACATCCACTCGTTAGATATACAAATGAATTATAAGATAAAAAAAAATGTACATGACTTATCCAAGTGGCTCTATCTAGTCATACTACGTGGCACAGTTAGCGTGTGATTTTTGTTTATATGTTTTGATTTTTTTTTATTTTTTTCTTTATTTTTTCAATTTTTTTTCCTATTCTAATGTTAATGTTTTTTCCTCTATAGGTTGCTAGGGACTCAACAATCGCTAGTCACAAGTGAGAGTTGCAGCCCTTGCTAGATCTAGGCAAGGGTTGGCGAGGTCAACCCTTGCCTACGACCGGCGGCTTTTGCCAACTATTAGTAAGGTTCGAGGGCTAGGGGAGTAAGAAGATGAATAGTTGAATAGGAAATATAAAAGAAATAAAGAAATAAAAAGAAGAAACAAAGTAAAAAAGTCAGAAAATTTAAAAAGATTGTGAAAATTGTCTATGTCATCTAATTTTGGCCTAAATTGACTAAATGTACTACATTGAGAGATTGTCAAAAAGTTTAGAACTAAATTGACAGTCATACAAAAGTTTGGGAATTTTTGATCAATTTTCCTAATTACATATTAAAGCTAAACTAATTTTTTTCTTGTAAAATAATCAAGCAATTGATATCCCATGACATGTTTAAATTAATTTTCATCTCACAAACAATTTGAGGCGAGTATCGCCCACACATGGATTTTCTGTGTCAAATCTGACATTATCTTCATTAGATCTGTCTTATAACCATCTTCCACATGGGTTGACATAAATGCATTTTAATGTAAAATCAGATGAAATGCTAATGAAGGTTAAATTTGAGTCGAGAGCACCGATTTAGGTTTTTTTTGTAAGATGAAAAGTAATTTGGAGTAAATATGTCATAGAACAATAGTTTGAACTTTTGATAAGACAAAAATTAGCTATGGGTATCATGGGTACCAGTATGAGAATTTTTCCTTTTTGTCCAACAGCTTCTTGAGGCTTGCCGACATCTATTTTGCTCAATTGTGTGCTTCGTCATAAGAGTGGTTTAACAAGTCAAATGCCCATTTCTCGAACTATTTCTTTCACCGCGATGTTTTTCTGTTTTGAAAAGATTGAAGATGAATGATTAATGGACTTAAAGAGCCAATCTCATAGCACAACTCACCGCAATGAAGACAACGGTACATGGTTCTCCATGTTCAATTGGAACGAGGGCTGAGTATATTAACTATTGAATATATTAACTACAACTTTGCATCGTCAAAGTATTTCACATCGTTTTTTTTTTTTTTTTTTTTGATAAGAAGTAAGAATATTATAACTTTTGAACCAAGAGCTACACAAAGGCACAGCAAACAACCGACTCCAAACATGCACTCAATTTGACACAGGCGTCAGACTAAGTGGACGGGAGGTGGAAGGTATTTCACATCATTTATATAGATAGTTTACAATAAATTAATCATGTCCACATTATTCCCTTTCACATAATAATTTTAGTTATGAATATAATATTAAGAACTTGTACTGCATTTATGCCATTGAAGCCCTTGAATTATTAACTCGATTGGAGCTAGAAGCCAACTCTCAAATCCATCACGTGCTAACGATGGAAGAACTCCAGATAAGATAAACGCAAGTCGAGCTCTTTCCAAATGACAGCATGTGCGCGCGTTATGAAGCAAATAAAGTGCCCTTTTCTTTCGCAGTAGCTACATGCTGCGGACTAGCTGTCTTCTTTTATGTCCATTCATGCTTTCAGCAAAAACGGGATGACATTCTCGTGGTTTAGTACCAAACCACGAGCGTGAACCACGGACAGATCATATGTGATATCCCTGAATTAATTCATCTGAGGTATTCTCTGCTTTGGCTTGTCCCAGGCCGAGTTTCATGGTTTTATCCTTTGGCATATAGGCAGACACTTTCCCAGAAAGTCATTCATTCTAATAGTGCTCTAATATGGTCTCGCTTAACTTTTGGAGTTTCAAAGTAAAGTTTACCTTCATGTCATAAGGCGCCTTCCACTTTTCACATATATATATATTCTAGAATCACACACTCTCTCTCTATTCTATGCACAATTCGGTGCATTCTTACCTCCTTCATCATCCTAGAAGTCTGTCAGGAGCCACTCTTTATCCAGGTCCTCTCTAGTGCCAATGACCACTTCTCACCCTTGTTGAACTGGATCGTTATAAGCCTACCAATTTCCACATGGTCCGTCCCCATACCATACACTTACTAGAGGGAGTCCTGCTTTAAAATCATATTGTGATATTTCTATATTAATGGCAAAAGAGCACTCCAAGTGCCAAAACTTGACACAATGGGACACTCAAGTGCCAAAAGTTACAAAAGTGACACTTAAGTGCCACGTTTTTTGAAAGATGGGATATTTGAGTGCTATCTTTAGCGAACCTCGCCAAAAATCTTACGTGGTAATTAAATATTAATATTGCTCGGTTATGTGCCTCGTCGGAAAGCTAACTTAGCTCTGATTCACCCTAAATGACGCCGTTTCGATAGTTGGCCAAAATAAAGCTCTTAAATCAGCCAAAATGATGTCGTCTCCCCAACTGCCTCAAATCTAAAATCCTAAATTGGGCAAAATCTCCATTGAAGCGCTCAAACCCTAATTTGATTTGCCCCAAATTCCATAGCCGAATATTGGAACTGGAGAGTAGGACTTTCAGTAGTGACTCAAATTCCTCTCACCGAAGCAAAGGAGAAGGCGAGCGTTTATGTTTTTGTGGGTTACCGAGTCCAAGAAGAACATTGTAGACTCGAATAAATCCCAGGAGAAAATTCTATGGATGCGCTCAATATAAAGAAGGGTCGAAGTGCAAATACAACAAATGGTTCGATGCGAAATTTTTTCATCGAGCCACATAGGTGATATTCGACCTACTTGATGGATGACATCAACCTCCATCTATGGTTGTGGATGACTTGGATAATGTTGACTCAATGCAAGCTCAAGCATCTTTGATTAACCATTTGAAGAATGAAATTTCAAATATGAAAATTGAATGGAAGTGTTACCAAGCATTTATTATGGTTCTATTTTTTTTTTTTTTTTTTTTTTTTTTTTTTGTATATCTTACTATATAATGAAATGTAAAGTACTAGAAGATGAGAAAAAGTTTCTCCAATTGCCATAATTGTAATTGAGTGGACAAATGTAATTGTTTTGGATCAAATATAGGTTTTTTTTTTTGGAAGATGAAAAGAAGTTTTGTGTTGTCCATAAGGTCGTTGTGGCATTTTTTTTTTTTTTTTGTATATG
Organism: Eucalyptus cladocalyx; assembly: GCA_017140615.1. Taxonomy (NCBI): domain Eukaryota; kingdom Viridiplantae; phylum Streptophyta; class Magnoliopsida; order Myrtales; family Myrtaceae; genus Eucalyptus; species Eucalyptus cladocalyx. The sequence continues at coordinate 22,480,965 of CM029521.1, read as the reverse complement.
CTGTCATATGTATTGTGGGCCACTACTTGTACTTGTGGGGAGGTCAAGGAAAGGGATTGAGTGAATGAAATACTGCTTATATTATGTTTTTGCTTGTTCATAAATATAAATCAATAAGGATAGATGTGTATTGGATTAATGTGTTATGGTGATATATTTACTTGAAATAAATATAAATCAGTAACAAACATTGAATTAAATGGAGTTGCTATAAGTTTAATTGAATATAAACTAGTCAGCAGCTTCTTTGGTTTGCTGCAAACTAGCATATACATAGGACAATCATGAGTGATTACTCAAGTGCCATAAGTTGTATTTAGTAATCACTTAAGTGCTAGTCATGATAAAAAATGATCACTTAAGTGTCAAGTTATTATTAAAAGTGATCACTTAAATGCTACTTGTGGTTAAAAGTAAACACTTAAGTGCCAAGTTTTTTAGAATATGATCAGTTAAGTATCAATTTTTTTGTAAGTTTCCTCTAAAAATTGCACTAACAACCAGCCACCACTAATTGTCACCACTACCCACCATTGGACATCATCAACCTCCAGCCATCACCAACAGCCACACTAGGCATCCTAAGCACAACCTCGAGCCACCACCAACCACCATTGTGTTGGTGGTGTGTTGCTGTAGAAGGTGTTAGTACTAGGTGCCTTGCACTAGCTCGCACCAGCACCACTTGGTGCAAGTTGTACACATTGCACACTTGCATTTTGCACCAGATGCAGCATAAGCCCCCAACCCAACCCTTACAATAGACTCATCACTACTAGACATCACCAGTCACCACTTGGCCACACTAGCACCCTAGCTACCACACCAGCACACAGCCACCACCATAGACTCATCATTAGTAGCCATTGCTGGTGGTGGGTGGTAGGTTTGCTGCAAAAGTTGTTGATGCAAGCTGAGCTTTGTATTAGCTTACACCAGCACCATCTAGTGCAAGATGTGCACACTGCACACTTGCACCAATACTAGGTGTAGCACAAGCCCCAAATGCAATTCCCACAATAGACCTACCACCACCACCAGGCTTCACCGGCCGCAACCACTAGCCACATGTGTGACGTCCCAAAATTTGGCCCCTGTTTCAAATATATGAAATGGTTATTTCATCGACGTGCTTATGGTTATTTTACTTGGAACTGATCACTCATGAGTTAACTAATCTATTTGGTGAGGCCGTAAAGGGTTATAAACACGATAGACTAGAGAATTCGATTAGAAATCGACCGCTTGTCCATAATAATCAATAAGGGTCAATGCTACACTATTATAAATCAATTAAAGAATGGATAAAATCCGATTCAATGGAAGTACATAGTCAAATTGCAGGTGGTCCCGCATGATTATGATATTCACGTCGAATGGCAATAAACTAATTTTCTATTGATATCATATCCATGATACGTAATTGAACCCTCACGATTACATGACAACTGAGGGTCGTCTATGATTCAAAGATGCACAAACGTGGGTTGAAAACTATCAACCACAGGTAACGCGCAAGAACCCTTAAAAGCTACCCGATAGATTAGGTCATACTAAAGTCACGTTCGATCGATTTTAATAATGAAATTTAATTTGATTTCGGGTATTGAACTTTCGAGAGTTTTGCTATTTAATTATTGGATGTCGTCTCATCGTTCACCAAATTTTCGAGGAGTTCGAAATTTTTCGGAAAAAAAGGGATTTTCAGACAAAAAGAAAAAGGAAAAGAAATTCGGATGAAGAGGCCAAGTGGGAATTTTGCTGCCCAAAAGCTTTAGTTTTTAAAAAATTAGAGTTAAAAAGATATTTGGGAGGGTAAAGGTAGGCTTAGAAGACTTTTGAGGCATGTAGATGATGGGTTTTTAGGATATTTCTTAAGAAACCTTTTGTTTGCTTTATTTTCTTCTCTCTCTCTTTCTTCTTCCTCTCCCTCCCCCATGCTACTTCTTCTCCCTCCTCTGTAGACAGCCCACCATCTTCTTTTTCCTCTTTATTTTGTTTCTTCCCTCACGCCTTCTTCCCCATTCCCTCAATTCTCCTTCCCTTCATCTCATCTCTCATCTCCACCACCATGCCACCTTCACCCCCATGTCTAGCCACCATCGCTAGCACCTCCACCACCACCACCAGCAACTCCACTACTACTAGCACTTCCACCATCTGCAAGCAACACCCTCACCACCTTGGCCGCACCACTGTTGGTCACCACCTCCATCACCACCGTCAGCCACCACTTGCTCGCGCTGTCCATCACCTCCTCCGTGGCCACCAACAAGCGAGCCACCCTAGGTGGTTGAGAGCTTGAGGAGCCGCCACTGCCACATTCAAGCCTCCGTTCAAGTCGCGAGCATCATGTTTTCGATGACGTCACGTTGCCATTGCCGCGTGTGACATCCTGATTTTCAGGTTCTCTTTCCGATTGAATAAGTTGGGCTTTTCGTCGATGAGCTTATAGTTCTTTTCTCTGAGTTGGCCACTCACGAGATAACTAACCTATCAGGTGAAGCTGTTAGGGAATATAAACACAATGGACTTGAGAATTCGACTAGGAATTGACTGCTCGTTCGTGCTAATCTGCAGGGTCATTATAGTACAGTTAAAAATCGATCAGAATTCAGAGATACGTCGGTTCGATTGAGATATGTGATTAAGTGTTGGTGATTTCACTTGATTGCAAAATTCTCGTGGATCAGCACTAGATCAACTTTTCTGTCGTTTTGGTGCATTGTGTCCGTATTTGAAATCTTGAGATTTTCATGACAATCGAGAGTCACCAATGTGTCGAAGATGTATAATGTGGCTCGAAAATAATTGACTATGGGTTAATTGCATTAAAAATTCATAAAAGTTACCCGGTAGGTTAGGTCACGCTAAAATTGCGCTAGATTGAAATTAACCACGACTTTGAATTCGATTTCAGAAATTGAAAGTTCTGTAATGTCACGAGTCATTTTAGGAACATCGACTCATCCTTCAAAGTGTTTTCGGCGAGTTTGGAATTTTTACGAAAAATCAATTCGGACGATTAAAAAACGAATGAAAATTCGGAGAGGCGATATTAAGGGGATTTTTGGCCACCAAAGTGAGCTATTTGGTGAAGGGAAGTTGTGGAATTTGTGTGGGCTTCTTCTTCAGTAAGATTGGACATGAAATTGAAGAAATAGAGGTCCAATTGAGTGAAATTCGTAAGCTTGCATGGGGGCTGCAGCATGTGGACATCAACCTAGCTATTTGTGGATTTGTATGTGCATAAAGGCTTAGGGGACAATAGGGATGTGCATGAGAGCTTGTGGGACCAAGAATTGCTGAGTATAAGATATTTTATCTAACATTTTCCCCTTTGCCTCCTTCAGTCTCTCCCTCTCGCACGTTTCCCCCTCCATCCGACAACTCAGCAATGGTCTTCCATTCCCTTTTTATTCCTTTGACTTTGTGGGCTCCCTCTTATCCTTTCCCCTCTCTACCGACATCTATCTCTCTCTCCTCCCTCTCTTCTTCGCACACGTCCAACTGCTTCCCACCTTCGCGGCTTCTCCTTCAGTTTCATTTCCCCTTCGTTTTCTCTCTCTCTCGATCAATGCCTTGCTCCACCTTCGGATGTTCCTTCAACTAAAGCCACCCCACCGACTCTCCTTCTTGCTGCCTCAAAGACGCTAGTCAACTTCAGCAGTCATTTGATCGCGGGCCTTCATGCTAGCACGTCCGCGTGCCATTCCACTGAAGCCCCCTATGATCTTCTCTCTCGCTGCAGCTTCAGTCCATGTTTTCAACCCCGGTGCCAGTAGATTTTCAATGCCTCACGACTCCACCGATTCGCACGCAATAGTCCTGCAAGTTCCAGCCCGAGCCACCAAGCCAAAACTCGCGACCAGCCTTGAGTAGAATTGGTTTTCAGCTCAAGCAGGGAGTTTGCGGGGTCGATTTCGGCCTCGCTTTGGTCTCCTTTGGCGCCGCTGTAAGCCCAAGTTTTGGTTATCATCGCACCGTCGTTGCCGTGAACCGATTTTCGAGCTTAACTGGTGTGTTTACTCACTAATCTCCACTTAGGGAGTTAATTATGCTTAAAGGTTGATTAGTTTATGTTAATTAGGGATTATGTGGTTAGTTAAAATGGATTAACAATTTAATTACTCGTTATTGCAGGTTAGGTGGTTAGAGTAGTGTAATTAGCGGCTAGATAGGTTGTATTATTTATCTAGATAGGTTCGGAAATTTTTCGGGCCCGTTTCGGTATTTAATTAGGCTTTTCCGGCCTAAGTTTGTATTTTTGGCATTTATTGGTATTTATTTAATTAATTTAGTTAATTATTTAACTAATTATTATTTTTCGAAAATTATCTTTGGGATAACCTAGGTGATTGGAATTTCGTGCTGATTGCAATGGTGTTTTTGGTTTATTTATCTGGATGCTAATTTGTGCTATTTTATTGATATTTGTAATTTTGGGAATTTATTCCAAAATCAGGTAATTTCGGTATTTAATTAGAAAATATCGGGCATTAGTTTACATCGCCAAAAATGTGTTTGTGGGCTAATATTTTTAGTGGGATTTTATAAAAGGGAAATTATTGTATTTTGGCTAATGCCGACTGTGTATCCACACACAATTAATTTATCAGGTATAATAGATATTAAGTATCGCACAACTTTGGTTAGCATTATTAGTATATTAGCCTGTGAGCCTTGATATATCAGCTTAGGGTGAGCAATATAGAAAGCTTTTGGGAAAAACTTTTAAGGAAATGCAAAGGCCTTTGGTATAAAGGGTTTTGATAAAATGCAAAGACCGTTTGGTAAACTGTAATTGAAAAGTGCCTTGAAAAGCAACTTTAAGAAAATGCTGTTTGGTAAACATATATTTGAAAAGTCATTTTAGTGTGATTAATTTTTTTTTTAATTTTAATTTGTTTAAAATTGACAAAAATGATTGTAATTTTTATATTTTTGTTAAGAATAATGTATTAAAGACATATTAACAAATTTATAAACCAAAAAATACATCAAGGTGGATCATTCTCAATTAAAAAGAGAGTAATTTCATTAAAATAAGCATGGTCATATATGTTCTAAGGAAAGAAATATGTTATCCTTAAATATTACATGAACATTCTTGGACAACATCCAAAGAGGCCAAAGTGACCATGAAGAACAAGACCAAATGTTGCCATCCCAAATTCTGAGTTGAAGATCTTGCCATCCAAAACTTTATCTCCACGAGAGTCAAGACCAGTAATTGTCTCAGCTTCGTCATCGTCAGAAGTATATGAACTGCTCCCTGATTCAGCCTCCTCCAAACGCATGACACTCTGGTCATCATCTTCATTTACAGACATCAGTAAGTGACCTGAAAATAAGGTCAATGACTGGTCTCATCACTGCATAGGCAAGAAGCTCCCTGACAATGCATCTAACAAATGAGCATTGCAGATGTTCAGGCTCGAAGGTAAAAGAGATAAGTCCATCCATTACATGTTGTAAAACCTGAGCCGGAAAAAAAAGAAGAAAAAAAGCATGAGAATAGCAAGGAAAACAAGTATGTCTATGTAAAGGAGATTACAAGAAAGCAACCTTGTGCTCAGCTTCAATGGAAAATAATGCTGGGTGCAATTTATTTTCAGAAGCCAAGATACGTCTTAGTTCACCATCTAGTTGCTGAACAGTGAGGTGTTCAAACTGTTGCTTTTCAATCTTTGCCCGTGTCATGCGAAAGATCTCCAAATGTGTTAAGATGAGACCAACAATGTCCCTGCACCAGTTAATAAGGTCAATGACCTTGAAAACCAGATTTTTGGAAACAATAATCATACAAAAAAAAGATGAACAATATCATGATGAGAATACCTTGTAAGAAGGTCGATAAGGTTAATGTTCCTCACGCGATCTGAAAATTCTGCAAGAACATCATTGATGATGCACACCAATTCCTCTGGGCCTTCTCTATCAAGTGTTAAACAAGAGTACCAATGATCTGTGACCCACTCGGATACTAGATGCCTAGTAAAGCAATCCATTGCATCTTCAACTACAGGAGAACCCACTTTACTTCTCCACTTCGACTATATAACAACTTTAGGAGTTTGAACAGGTTTCTTCAGAGATGCAGTGGTGCTTGCAGGTTTTTTGCTGTTATATACTGCAGCTTTCCTTCGCATATCAAAATCCATTGAAAAATAGAGAAGGGCAATGATTAATGTTGCAGCAGCGGGCAAGTTAACTCACACAAAAGAGCTTGTCACTGGAAATAGAGATAAGATCAGTGAATGTCCCATCATAAGCAAGGAGATTAGCAAATAATAGCAGAAAGAATCACAGGACATAAATTTTCAACAATACCTTCAGTCTAACAAATTTTCAAATTATGAGAACACATCAAAGTTTCGCACAAAATCGCAAGACCTGATTATTCCAAAACTACACAAAGCTCCATTAGGTTTCAAATTTTGATGCACCAACAGCAGCAAGGAAAAAAAGGCTATCTTCGTTGAAATGGTCGGAAATGAAGGGATGAAGCAAAAGATAATTCTAGCAAGATATTTGCTAACTGTAAAAGTTACTTGAGTTTATCTTTCTTTCTAATGTTATTGGTTGAGGCCCAAGATATTGCCAAGCCTTTGCTCTCTTAATTACTATGCCAATTGGGTAGCTACACAAGTTAGGAAGTGTTTATGTCCACGGGAGTGAATTACTCACATCTCTTTCACTGACAACTTTGTTATTGTTCTGATCTCCGTTGAGAGGTCGTACTCTGAACTCTAAAGCAATAAAGATTAAGTCTGATGCATTTCTGGTCAAAAAAAGAAAAGAATCCTTGCTCTCTTTATTCTTATTGCCACAGAGAAAAAGAGCGTCAATCTCACTCTTTAGTATGAATGACAATGCTAGCGAGTCATCCACCAATATAAAGCAAATTAATAGCTGGGGTTTTATTTTAAAGATCATTACAGATAATCAAAATGGAACTACAATAGGGTAGAATAGTATAAGTTAGCATCAACAAAACCGAGGACAAGAAGAAGACCAAATGTTGAAGAAGCACAAGATCTTCAACTCAGAATTCATATTTCTACACTAAACAAGCAAATATCCACATCTCGCCAGAAATTAACTGTAGCAAGACCAATGAACAAATCACTCGACTTAATTCAATCATCAAAACACAAAGTCCTGGATGCCCCAAAGCCTCGCTAATCAAAGTCAAAACTCCAAAGTCAGATTAGCCCATAACAAAATAAAAACATCGAAAGACTGACAACAAAATTAAAGTTCGCTAGAAAATAGAAACAGATTGGTCCACAGACAACCACAATCAACAAATGTGGAATCACGACCAACACAACCGGAGAAATCAACACCAATCAAATAAGTATTGAACATCAGTGGCAGAGATTATAGTGAAAGTGAAGACCTTGCCGATGGCATTGCGGAGGAAGCCGTCGTGATAGACCTCGCGCTTCAGCTTCAACATCAAATGCTTCGTGAAGGTGACGTTCCATTTCTTCAAAACTTCGATGGTTGTTAAATATGGGATGATAATTTCTAGGATTACTTCGGAGCCAAGGCGTCGCCAAACCCCAGGCGTAGTGCGCCGGTGTCTTGCGACCTCGGCAAGCCTCGCAACAACAGATCTGGGCGACAACGCGACCGTCGACCAGGCGATTAGCGGCGACCGTCGATTAGGCGACTGCAAGCGACCGGGCGAGCAATGTTCGCGAGGCGAATAAAGAGAGGCGAGAGAGCTACGTTTCGTTAGGCAACTGCACGAGTGAAGAGAGGCAAAGGAAGAAGGGTTTTTACGTTAGAGTAGGGGGTAATGGGGAATTATGATTAGTGAGTGAGGGTAAGTTTTGAAATTCAAAAAAATCATTAACCGGGTACTGTTGCATGCCGAGAATGCCAGAAAGCTAAGGCAGGGGAGAGGCAGCCTTGAGCTCAATGCCTTTACAAGGCCTTTGGAAATGCTAGCATTTGGGAAATGTATCCCCAAAATTAAATGCCAAACGCATTTGCCTTTGCCTAAGGGCCTTTAGAGGTTCAAAGGGCTTTGTAAAGCTGTTCCCAAACGCAGCCTTACTCTATTAGCTCCAGTGAGCATTATTATATATCTATTATCAGCTTTTGGTGAGCTATACTATCTATCTTCAGCTTAGGGTGAGCAGTCTTTGATGTAATCGAATTTTATAGATAGTATTAAATGGGTTGACTGAGAGATTGTATTGATGGTATGAAATCGATTGAATCGATTGATCGATGACTCGATTTGATTTGATGATTTGATTCAAATTGAAGTGATTCGTTGAATATATGAATCGTACTGACTTGGACTGAGGCAAAGTTAAGTCAGCTATCTCTTGTGTGCATAGGTAGCCTTTAGACGTATTTCCTTTCTAGTTGGAGTTTATGGGGTGAACTTGCTGAGCCATTATCTCACCCCGTCGTGGGCTTAACTTTTCAGGTTCTTAGATGGCAAATCCCCCTGAGCATTATGGTTGGCTGATGAGAGTCATTGAACGAATCTATAGTTATCTTGATCCTGGGAGCTTTTGGGTCTATAAACTTGTAGTGACCACTATCTGGGTCGAAGAGTGTCCACATTATGTGTTCCCTCATCGATTTATAGCGTGGTTCCACTACGCTCCCAATGGTGTCAAGCTAGGTCCCCTTAGGACTTTTGATATCCCCACTATGGTAATTAACGTTGTTCTGGACGAGGATCCAGCTGACCCTTCCGATGGTGTAGTGGAGAACCCAACGTCCCTCTCAACTCCTGTGGAGACTGAAGAATTGATGAATGAGTCTAGCTAGTTGGTTACAGGACAGCTCATTTGAGGATTGACTTTTGTAGACTTGTATTTATAGACTAGACTTGTATATATGACCTAGTCTGTGTTGTATAAAGGTGTGTTGTGGTTTTCAAAATTTGTGGCCCTGCTTTTCTATCCTAGCTCGGTGTTGTCTAGGGATTTAATTATTCGCTTTCACATGTGCATTAAAAAATTGAAATGGGTTGGCAACATGTCTTGGGACGTTGCAATTTAATCAACCACCGAGGGATGGGCACGAGCTCGGAGGATCGGGGTGTGACACCATGAGCCCACCATCGTCGAAAACCCGTGAGTTAATTTCCTAATCGTGGATTAGGGCATTAATTGCGTTTAGGGGGTGGTTAGTTTAGTACTAATAGCAATTAGTATTAGTTAGTCTTAGTTTATTCTTAATTGCGATTAAGGATAGTTTAGATTAAATTTAATTACGATTAGTGTAAATAATTTCGATTAGTTTAATTAATCGTGTTTAGATTAGTTAATTGATTTTTAGCTTTATTAATCATGATTTACTTAATTAATCGCAATTAGCGTAATTAGTGACAGATAAGTCGTTATGTAGAATTTTATGCTCATTTTCTTGGATGAGATTGTTCGTAATTTTGGTTGCTTGCATGTATGATGTTGTGCTATAAATTGCCCAATTGTAAATTTTATCCAATATTTTAAAAAGGGTTGTTGGGCAAGAAAATACAAAAAAAAAAAAAAAAAAAATGATGTGTCAGGTTTGGACTCCAAATTTTATGTGCTCAATAAAACAATGGGGTTTTAAAAGAGAAGTGTGCAAAGTTTGATGGGTTGATTTCAAATACGTTATCATGTACGAATTTTTTTCCGAGAGTTTTAAAGAAAGAAAAAAAGTTGCCCAAGCTTATTATATGAAAACGAAATATTGTGTTCTTAGCTAATTAACGGCAATAGAAATTGGCTTGATTGATAGTGTGCTTGAGTGATCATTTAATTGACCCCGTCACCCAATGAGAGTTGGAGGCGATGCTTAATTTTATCGGATGCCCGACGGGGGTCTGGATGCCGAGTCCTGGTTGACGCCGAACCGAATCTCCTTTATGGAATGCCGTTTGGGGGTTCTAGACGATGCCGTGCTCGATTGGGCAGGATGATGCCTAGTCATGCCGGAAGACATGTGGCGACACTTGTGTTGATCTTGGTCCGAGGGGTCGTAATAATTGGAACTCATGTGGCGACAATGCATATGAAATTTTAGTATGTGTTCTGATTCTTATTTATGCACGTTACACTACTTTACACTACTATTGCTATGCGAGATGTGCTCAATCTCAAAGACTATGATGAACTGTACGAGAGGGCCTAACTGATTGAGAGGAATCTGAATGAGCGGGCCGCTACATCTGGGTTGCAGTTTGTGCCAAACAGAGATAATAATTGGTTTGGGAAGAGGCCAATGACGAGAGGAAAGTATTCCATTCCTCCCAATTGAAAGAGTGGAATTGGAAAGCCGGCACCTAACTCGAATGGCGTGTGCCGATTTTGTGGAAGGAAACATGGACCAACCCCGTGTCCTACTAGAACGGGAGTGTGCTATGGATGTGGCCAGCATGGCCATCAGGTGAAGAACTGCTTGCGTAGACCGATGGGAGCGCAGGTTCCACTACCGTAGAACGTGGTTACAAGTACGGTCTTGTTGAACGACCATGCTCCTTATGCTTTATTTGATTTTGGAGCCACACATTCATTTATTGCTGAGCAATTTTTTAAGTTAGTAGGGTTAAGTTCAAAACTATTGGAAGCAATCATTAGTATATCTACCCTATTAAAGGATAGAGTGTTGTCTGCGATAGGGTGTCCTAGTTGCAAGTTAGTGATTGGTGATCAAGAGGAAAGAACAGATTTGATTATGCTGGCAATGTTTGATTTTAACGTGATTGTGCTGGCATTGTATGGATTGGCTCACCAAGCAACAAGATACCATAGATTGTTATCATAAAGCGGTTCAGTTTAACCCGTTAGTAGGTGAAAGTTTTGAGTTGGTTGGAAATCGAGGAGGACCCTCGATTACCTTAATTTCGTCAGTTGAGGCAACCCAATTGCTGGAGGTGGGTTGCTAAGGTTATTTGGCAGCTGTAATTGATATGTAGTTGAGGAGCTATGGATGGAGGACATCGCCATAGTGTAGGAATTTTCTGACGTGTTTCCTGAGGAGTTGCCTGGCTTTTCCCTAGAAAAGGAGATAGAGTTTGTGATTGAGTTGGCCCCTGGGATGGAGCCAATTTTTAAGGCTTCTTACCACATGGCACTATCTGAGTTAAAGGAGCTAAAGGTGCAGATGCAGGAGTTGGACAAGGGATTTATTTGTCCTAGTGCATCACCTTGGGAGTGCTAGTTCTGTTTGTAAGGAAGAAGGATGGTTCGTTGCGCCTTTGCATCGACTATTGACAACTAAACCATGTAACGATTAAGAACAAGTACCCATTACCGAGGATCGATGACTTGTTTGATTAGTTGCAGGGAGCTTTGATATTTCCCAAGATTGACCTGAGGACAGGTTACCATCAATTGAGGATTAAGAAGGAGGATATACCGACGATGGCTTTATGTACGCGTTACGACCATTATAAATTCACCGTAATGCTGTTCGGTCTAACCAATGCCCTAGTTGCTTTCATGGACTTGATGAAACGAGTGTTCAAGGAGTACCTGGACCAATTCGTAATTGTGTTTATCAATGACATCTTGGTGTATTCGAGAAGTCTAGAGGAGTATGAACAACACTTAAGGACGGTGCTTCAGACCTTGCAAGAACACGAGCTGTACGCCAAGTTCTGTAAGTATGAGTTTTGGTTAACTCGTGTAGCTTTCTTAGGTCACGTGATTTTTGGCGAAGGGATTTCTGTGGACCGGACTGAGATTGAAGTTGTTATAAACTGGCTGAGACCAACAACAGTGATGGAGATCCAAAGTTTCTTGGGATCGGCAGGTTATTATAGATGATTTGTGGAAAGATTTTCTGCGATAGCTTAATGCGATTGTTGAAGAAAGAAGAGAAGTTCGAATGGATGAATAAGTGTGAGTGTAGTTTCGATGAGCTCAAGCAAAAGCTGACTACCGCACCCCTGTTGACGATTCCATCCGGTCCTAGAGGATATGAGATTTATAGCGATGTTTCGTATAGAGGATTGGGCTACGTTTTAATGCAACATGAGAAAGTTGTTGCATATGCATCCTGTTAGCTTAGGCCTCATGAGTTGAATTATCCGACGCATGACTTGGAACTAACAGCTATCATCTTTGCCTTAAAGATTTGGAGACATTACTTATGCGAAGAAAAGTTCCAGATTTTTACAGATCATCAAAGCTTGAAGTATTTATTCTCTCAGAAGGAGTTGAACATGAAGCAACATCATTAGATGGAGCTTCTCAAGGACTACGACTGCGACATCTTGTATCATCCTAGAAATGCCTATAAGGTCGCAAATGCAATAAGTTGGAAGTCGTCAATTGCGCAGATAATGGTTCAGGAGTGGATCCTACTCAAAGGGGTTCGAGATTCATATTTCAAGTTTGAGGTATCCCATCTTTCAAGTCTCATGGCAACCCTCAGAATTGAACTGGAAGTGCAGGTGAATATTAAGACGTTGCAATTGACAGGCCCTGAAATCCAAAAAGTTCTGCAAGAGGATATGAAAAAGAGGAAATGTGACTTTCAAGTTACTGAGGATGGAATACTAAAGTTTCGTGGATGATTATGCATGCCCAACGATGTGGAGCTTAAGGAGGAAATATTGTCAAAAGCTCATCGTAGTAGTTATAGCATTCATCCGGGCAGCATAAAGATGTATCGGAATCTGCGACAATACTATTGGTGGAATGGTATGAAAGTAGATATCGCCAGACATGTTGCCAAGTGTTTGATGTGCTAACAAATGAAAGCACAACATTGCAAGCCTGGAGAACTTTTGCAACCTCTCGAGATTCCCAAGTGAAAATGGGAACATATCACAATGGATTTTGTGATGGGATTGCCGAGGAGTCGGTGAGGTAATGATTCCATATGGGTTGTAGTCAACAGGTTGATAAAGTTTGCTCACTTCATCGCTGTACGAAAGGAATTTGCATTAGATAGGTATGCTGAATTATATGTGCGATAGATAGTTCGTTTTCATGGAGTGCCAGTGATGATCATGTCAAATTGAGACCCAAAGTTTACGGCAGCTTTTTGTGGGCTGCAATACAGCACAGCCTATCATCTGTAGACGGATGGTCAGTCTAAGAGGACTATTCAAACCCTCGAGGACATGCTGCGAGCTTGCGTAGTGGATTTCAAAGGAAGCTGGGAGGAATAGCTTTATTTAGTTGAGTTCGCCTACAACAACAGCTATCGGCAAAGTATAAAGATGGCACCATTTGAAGCATTGTATGGCAGGACCTGCAGGACTCATGTCTATTGGGATGAAGTTGGAGAGCGTAAGATTATGGGCCATGAGTTGGTTCAGCAGTCATTCGACGCCGTCAAAGTCATTTGAGAAAGGCTTAAGACCGGCTAGAGTCGTCAAAAGAGTTATGCAAATAAGCGGCGTAGACCATTGGAGTTCCAAGTAGGTGAATAGGTGTTCCTCAAAGTGTCACCAATGAGGGATACTTCGAGTTTTGGCAAGAAAGAAAAGCTAAGCCCGAGGTACGTTGGCCTCTTTGAAATTTTGGAGGGAATTGGGACTTTAGCATATCGTCTCACATTGCCACCGATACTTGCACCCACGTGCTAAATTTCGAGGAAATAGACGTGGATGGGAGAGTGTCGTATGTGGAAAGATTGGTTTGGATAATGGATCGAAAAGAGCAAGTGCTATGCAGTAAGACGATTCCCTTGGTTAAAGTGGTTTGGCAACACTATGGAACAAAGGGAGCCACGTGAGAAAGCAAAGAGTCGATGAGACGTCAACACCCTCACCTTTTTTGTTGAGGACTTGTAGTGGTTTAAATTTTAAGGATGAAATTTTTGTAAGAGGGGAAGAGTTGTGACGTCTCAAAATTTAGCCCCTATTTCAAATATATGAAATGGTTATTTCATTGATGCGCTTATGGTTATTTTACTCGGAACTGATCATTCACAAGTTAACTAATCTATTTGGTGAGGCCGTAAAGGGTTACAAACGCGACAGACTAGAAAATTCGATCAGAAATCGACTATTCAACCATAATAATCGACAAGGGTCAATACTACACTGTTATAAATCAATTAGCGAATGGATATAAGCTAATTCAATGGAAGTACGTAATCGAATTGCGAGTGGTTCCGCATAATTACGATATTCACATCGAATGGCAATAAACCGATTTTTTTTATTGATATTATATCTAGGATACGTAATTGAACCCTCGCGATTACATGACAACCGAGGGTCATCTATAGTTCGAAGATGCACAAACATGGGTTGAAAACTATCGACCATAGGTCAAACGCATGAGAACCCCTAAAAGCTACCTGATAGATTAGGTCGTACTAAAGTCACGTTCGATTGATTTTAACAACGAAATTTAATTCGATTTTGGGTAACGGACTTTTGAGGGTTTCACGATTTAATTATTGGATGTCCTCACATCGTTCGCCAAATTTTCGAGGAGTTCGAAATTTTTCGGAAAAGAGGGATTTTCAGACAAAAAGAAAAAGGAAAAGAAATTCGGATGAAGAGGCCAAGTGGGAATTTTGCTGCCCAAAAGCTTTAGTTTTTAAGAAATTAGAGTTAAAAAGATATTTGGGAGGGTAAAGATAGGTTTAGAAGACTTTTGAGGCATATAGATAGAATGTGATGATGGGTTTTTAGGATATTTTCTTAAGAAATCTTTTGTTTGCTTTATTTTCTTCTCTCTCTCTCTTTCTTCTTCCTCTCCCTCGCCCACGCTACTTCTTCTCCTTCCTCTGCAGACAGCCCACCATCTTCTTCCTCCTCTTTTATTTTCTTTCTTCCCTCCCGCCTTCTTCCCCATTCCCTCAATTCTCCTTCCCTCCATCTCATCTGTCATCTCCACCACCACGCCACCTTCACCCCCACATCCAGCCACCACCGCTAGCACCTCCACTACTGCTAGCACTTCCACCATCCGCTAGCAACACCCCCACCGCCTTAGCCGCACCACCGTCGGTCACCACCTTCATCATGGCCGTCAGCCACTGCCTGCTCGTGCCATCCGTCACCTCCTCCGCGGCCACCAACAAGCCGAGCCACCCTAGGTGGCTAAGAACTTGAGGAGCCGCCACCGCCACCGTCGAGCCTCCGTTCCAGCCACAAGCGTCATGTTCTCGATGCCGTCGTGTCACCATCACCGCCGCCACAAGCCCGCCACCGTTGAAAACCCATGACTTAATTTCCTAATTATGGATTAGGGCATTAATTGTGTTTAGGGGGTGGTTAGTTTAGTTCTACTAGCGATTAGTATTAGTTAATCTTAATTTATTCTTAATTGCGATTTAGAATAGTTTAGATTAAATTTAATTTCGATTAGTTTAATTAATTGCGTTTAGATTAATTAATTGAGTTTTAGCATTATTAAATGTGATTTACTTAATTAATCACAATTAGCGTAATTAGTGACGGATTAGTCATTAAGTAGAATTTTATGCTCGTTTTCTTGAATGAGATTGTTCGTAATTTTGGTTGCTTGCATGTATGATGTTGTGCTATTAATTGCCCAATTGTAAATTTTATCCAATATTTTAAAAAGGGTTGTTGAGCAAGAAAATACAAAAAATAAAAATAAAAATGAGGTGTCGGGTTTGGACACCAAATTTTATGTGCTCAATAAAACAATGGGGTTTTAAAATAAAAGTGTGCAAAGTTTGACTGGTTGATTTCAAATATATGACCATGTATGATATTTTTTTTTTCAAGAGTTTTAAAGAAATAGAAGTTGCCCAAGTTTATTATTTGAAAATGAAACATTGTGTTCTTGGCTAATTAACGACAATAGAAATTGGCTTGATTGATATTGTGCTCGAGTGATCATTTAATCGAACTCATCACCCAACGAGAGTTGGGGCAATGCCCGATTTTATCAGATGCTCGACGGGGGTTCAGATGCTGAGTCGCAGTTGAGGCCAGACCGAAGCTCCTTAATGGAATGCCATTTAGGTGGGGGTTCTAGACGATGCCGTGCCTGATGGGGCAAGACAATGCCTAGTCATGCCGGAAGACCGCCGACACTTGTGGTTGCCGTGGCCCGAGAGATTGTAATAATTGGAACACGTGTGGCGACAATGCGCATAAAATTTTAGTATGCGTTCTGATTGTTATTTATGCACGTTACACTACTATTGCTGTGCGAGACATGCTAATATGCAGGGGTGTGCCGAGGCGAGGTGAGTTTATGTGTTGTGTGTGCTTAGGCTACCTTGGAGGCGAATCCGCATCCTAATCGAGGCTTAGGGACTTAACTCGTTGAGATTTTATCTTACCCTGTCGTTGTCAAATATTTTCAGGTTTGTAGTATGGAGTGTCGCCTTGTGCGTTTTGGGGTCCCTTGGGACATGGAGGTGGAGACCACTCTATATCCTATCCCTAGGACCGACTATTCTCTCGAGCTAGTGGTTACAATGGTGTGGGTAGACGAGGGGTTTGTACATGTGGTGCCCCACAATTTCAAGGCATGGTTCATTAGGGAGAGGAATGGTGATCGGATTGGTTCCCTTCATGGTTTTGATGGACCGCCTGTCAGAAACGTGGGAGGTCAAGATTGTGACCCCATGGATATCGACATCCCTGATGGTGTCATGATGAATCTAGATTCTAAGTTGGAGGGGCCTAGGGAGCCATACCCACCTTACTACAAGCATGACTTTGTGCCTAGATACTAGGGTAGGTGTTTAGAGTTTGTGTAGCTAGAAGTTAACCCTGACCTTCTGACCATTTTTGCTTGTAGGTCACATAAGATTTTCTTTTTGTGGTAGGCCTGTACATATTAATTTCCTTGGGTTAACCATTTTTAATTCACTACCGAGGGATGTTCGCGTACTCGAGGTTTGGGGCATGACAGCATGAGCACCCTAGTCACCACCATAGACCCACCACTAGAAGTAGTAAGTAAAAGCAGAATCCAAAAAATGAAAAATGCAAACATGACAAGCAACAAGTGTTGGGATTTTACGGAATATAGGCTAAATAAACATAAACACAACGGAAGCAAATATAAAATTATACTATACATGTTCCTCCAAAGGCGTTGTTCGTGTGTTTTAATAAAAAATTCATAATATCAATGAGGGTTTTACGGATTACCTCTCGAAGCGTGCTTTAAACGACTTGATTCAAATGTTATTTAGTTCGAGCCCCACAAATGTCAAGCCTTTAGTTTCGACACACCACCAACGCACCTCAAATGAAAGAGGGCTTGCAGGTAATCACCACTGTAATTGTGCTAGCAATATTGTGGAGACAATCCTCTACACATGGTTAGCAACCGTTTGCTAACCATATAGTTCTCTCTTTGAACTTTCTTTGTTTTTCTTAACATAACCCACTCACCCTTCTCTGCTCTATTTATAATGTCTTGGTGAAGTCAACATTTAACTTCCTCTAGAAGCTAGTTTTTAACCTCTCAAAGAAGTTATGACTACTTTTTCCAGAGGCTACTTCTTCCAGAAGTTGGTCTATAACTTCTCAAATAAGTTGTTGATTGATTTTTCCAAAAGTTGGGTGAGCAAGATAACATCTCTCATGGGTGGGCTGTGTTTGATCGAGTGAATTGGTTATGGTGTATGACATCCCTAGATTCATCACTGAGCTAGCTGTAAGACTTGAACTAACACATTAGTACTCCAAAGAGAATTGATTGTCCCGATCAATCTCTAGGTCGTACAAGCCATGATTAACATCTAGCAATATGTCATGGCTACCCATACAGTGTGAATGCTTTAAGAACATAATGAACCTATCAGCCCTGGTTACAATGTAATTCAATCCCTCTATCTTACCATGTCTTGATCAAACAAAGACCATGTAATATTTGTCAAGTCACCAATTTGATCATATGCACAAACTTAATTGACCTGCAGTTTATACGAGACATAAACAATTTATTCTTAGTTACAACCTCCGCTAAGGATTTCAATGCAGTGTCACAATTAGATCGCCTATGACATCATTACTATACCTTGCATGTAACAAGGAGACATATTTCATGTTGCGCACACATGTAACTTCGTAAGTGAACGGGTTATGACCATTAGGTATAGAGATAGATCAATGAGTTGCCAATATGCATACCTGTGAACCATAGTCGTTCAACACACAAGTTAGCACTGTGCCTCAGCTCTAAGGATTATTTACACAAGACTAGAGCAAGAATGATTAGTCATTGACCCCGCTAAAAGCTTCCATGTTATCAATTGTTCTATGTATGTCACGTTCAGTGAACTTGTCTACTACAAGCACTTGTGTTCTAACTCGAGCATCATAATAACCAATGACTTGTGACTCGTCATTACCTTAAGCATCCAATACTTAGTGGTGAAGTTAAGAACACATCGATCTC
The DNA here is from genome assembly GCA_017140615.1 of Eucalyptus cladocalyx. NCBI lineage: Eukaryota > Viridiplantae > Streptophyta > Magnoliopsida > Myrtales > Myrtaceae > Eucalyptus > Eucalyptus cladocalyx. The sequence continues at coordinate 22,462,639 of CM029521.1, read as the reverse complement.
AACAGGATCAATAATATCTACCCAATGATTCATTGACCGAGAATAGTTAAAAGATTCAGTCTAACTGTGAACCTGTTACGCATATTCTTAACGTCTCAAGAATAAGTCTAATCACAATTGATCTTATGGAATGATTCATATAGATAATTGGACAAATCAATGAATACATCTTGACAACACAATCGAAATCCCTAACATTTAACTATTACATGGTTTCTCTAGGGCATATAACTAAAACAAGATCGTTAAATTGATATTGAAATTAAGTCTCACAAATTCAATGACAAACTATAAAATAAATAAAAAATCCATAGCAACTTATAAACAAAACAATTGACTCATCAGTCCCACAAACCTTATCCCGTCCCATCTCATCAATTAATATGCACAATGTCTCCTACTCAAGCTCTTTTTTTTATGGACCTTTCACTTGATTCATGATTCTTGCACTTTTTGTAATTGGACATGCGACTTCTTCTTCAACTGTCTCAGGATACACTTATTTGGATGGAGTTGCAACTGTCCCAGGTTGAACTTATTCATAAAGAGATGCAACTGTCGTAGGCTAAATTGATTTAGATGGACTTACAACTAGGTTCTTACTCTTCTTTTTTGTTGGCATAGCCAATGTCTTCTTTTTTGTTGGCGTAGCTGTTGATTCTTGAGTTAAGCCTTGAGAGATAAAAACCTCTGAACTTTTCCTAAGCTACAAAAAGAAAACTCAATTATTAGCAAAAGTTTGCACCATAAATTAAAGTAAATACAACCAATAAAACTTACATTAATAATGATTATTTCAGTACGCTTATCTGTATAAAGGTCATAACCATATTATCTTAGCATCTTCCCAAGAGCCGCTATTGTTTGAAAGAAGCGTCCATTTCAGGTACTTGTGATTTGTTAGCTCTTCTTCTCGCCTGTGATTTTTTAGGCCTTTGTTTCGGCCCTTTAGCTACAATAAAGGCTTCTTCGACCAATTCTTTAGCTAGGCGTCCTTTAGATGGCCTTCTTGTAACTGTCCCTTAACTTAGCCTTCTTCTGGTTGTTCTTTTATTTAGCCCTTCAGCTTCATTGACACCTTATGTTAGCCTTTATGGTGGCCCTTGTGATGACCCATCTGATGGCCTTAGTGGTGACCCTTGTAATGGATCTTGTGGTGGTCCTTGAGTTGGGCCCTCTGTTGGTAATTGAGCTCTAACTTGCTTTTTTCGAATTTGAGAAAGAGGCAAATGATATCATAAATATAATATTATGCCATATAATAATGTAAAGGAAAACTAAACATAAATTATTGAATTTACTTGGTATTTTTTTTATCTACTACTGAACAATAGTTGACTTGATTAGCCCTTCAGTTGCTTCGGCCCATCCTTTAATTGGCTGTCTTCTACCTTACCTTCTTCGAATAAGCCCTTCAGTTTCGGGTATAGTAAAGACTTTAGCCAATCCTTCATGTGTCATTTTTCGTGACCTAACAAAGACATTACATACAAGGCTAATTGTATCTATGTACATATTTATAATAAACCATAAAGTAACATAAACACAAATGTCATGACTTACTAGGTTTCTTCTCCAACTGTCCCTTCACTAGGCCCTTCGATTAGCTTCAACTGTTCCTACTACTTCCTTAATTGACAACCTTTAGTATTATGCCTTGCTACGTGGCAATAAGAGCACGCCATCTTTGCACCTGTCCAATTCATCCTACACTGACCTAAGACCTCCCCCTCCGTCATTCTTCGTTTTCGCTTTGGTTTTCCCATTTTCTTCTTTACTAGCGAAAGTTGAGGTGCTTTACAATCTGTTGGCTCTTAGAACTTGCTACTTTTGATTAGTTGCATCATGAATTGGTATGAAGCAAGGTATTTTGGTTTTTTGTACCAATCATCAATGTAATCTTCTGTGTTATGGCCCTTTAACTGGATGGCACATATGGCATGTGCATAAGGAATTCCACTTAGTTGCCATGCTCTACATAAACACTTCATTGTACATAAATGGATAACATACTTACCGAAACCCTTCATTATCTCATATCCTTCATCTTCATTCCAAATGGGATGATAATACCTACTTGTAGCCTCATCCAATTTCATGGCAATCTTAGGACCACATTGCCTAGTTCACTTTGCAGCCTTGTCTCTTTGTTTGTGTAATCAAATCATGACCATAACCTATATATCTTCAAGCATCGAGATGAATGGTTTGCTTTTGGCATCTATTATACTCCTATTGAATGCTTTACATATGTTGTTGATGTTATCGCACTTGAACTCCTCATTGAAGAATGCCCTACACTAATACTTTAGTTCTATTTGGAATAATATATCAAAACCTTCATTTGTCAAGTGAAGCAGTTCTTCTTTGGCCATCTTAAAATCAGTCATATTCATGCTTTTCGCTAACTGCTAAAATTGCAACTACAGCTTATCCCCTTTATAAGCCTTTGCCCAATTTGCGTATGTGTGCCTCGCACACATTTGATGTTAGGTATAGGGCAACAACTTAGCTACTGCTAGAACCAATCCCTGCAATAATTCTAAATAAGAAATATAAGCAAACAATATGTTGATATCAAAAAGTAAACAATTGACCAGATTTTTCAAAAAGCAAACCCTATATTTTGTTGGTCACTCATGAATCCCCACCCTTCCCCATTTGTTATCTCTAGGTCAGTCATTAGATTTTTTAGGAACAAGGACCAATTGTCCTTGTTCTCTACCTTCACAATAGCCCAAGCCAATGGAAATATTTGGTTATTCGCATCTTTTCCGAGTGAGGCCAGCAATTTTCTCATTTACAAGCCCTTCAAAAAATAGCCATCTAATCCTATAATCTGTCTACAACTAGAAAAAAATAATCCTCGTTTGCATGCATTGAAGCACACATAGAATTTATCAATTTTGGTCCCACTATCAAGAAATGGTCTCTCCACGACCTCTACATACACTCTACTTAAAGGTTTTTGTAGCCTACACTCCTAAGAATAATCCCATAACTGTCCATATTTGTTGACATACTAACCAATGAGTATCTTCATCACATTTTGCTTCAATCTTTTGCATTGATGCCTGGATACATTGATGCCTACACGCTCCTTCCTCAACATCTTGAACTCAATACTCTTCATCTCGGGCATCAACTTGATTAGATCGAAGAAGTGGTTGGACAACTATACACTTGTTGCCCTTTTATTTTCAAAATTAATGGATTAAGTATGTTTTTCTTGGTAGGCTTTAATCCAGAAGGATCCACTTCTCCTAACAAATACGCCGTAGATTATCTATGGACAATTTTACTGCAAACACCTAGCGTTTACAAACGTCTTAGTGTTTTTAATGAAGTTAATATTCCTTTGTGCATAAACGGAGTTCTTCAATATAGCTTCCCTAAATTGTGTCACATCTTGAAATTTCATACCTACTGATAAAGTAGGAGAGGCAACGGATGGATCATAGGAATTGAACTTACTTTTCCTTTTATGCACAACTCCTTGATCTTCTTCAAGCTTATCTTGGGAAATAGCATTCTCAATGCTTTTTTCATAATTAGTCTCCTTACCAGCAACACCAACATTTGTAGGGCCTTTGGCCCTATTTGAAATTTCATTAGTTACTTGCAAAGCTACAAACCTATTTGACAAAAACTCCCTTTGCTTTTTCTTTAACCATGCAAGCTCTTGGTTGTCATCATCACTTAAGAAATTTTCAACAGACGATCCTTCATCGTCATCATCATTGGATTAAGTTACTTCTCAATCCAATCCAATGATTATAACATCACCTATATCATCATCACTTTGGTGAACTGCATCCACGCCCTTATCCTCCCATTCCTATCTATCTTGCCCTCATCCAACCCTAACCTTAGTACTAGCTCGAATCCTTCTTCTACTTGGGTGCTCTCTCCATCATCATCCTCATCGTCACTATTACTATTGTACTGAACGTATACTTTTACCTCTTTGCCATGAAGATAATGGTGTAGGACATCCCTAAAACCATGATCATTTTCTAAGTTTCTCAAACCATATCTCAAGCCCTTCTCAGGAACATATTACAACAATTTATGTACTTTACAAGGCAAATAGGTCATTATATCCCTAACAAATCATATATATGATGCCTTCTTTATATCAACAAAGATGCTGCCCTTGTTTCCACCCTCATACTCCCACTCATCCTCCCCAATCACAAAATCCTCATCATAGCAAACTATGATGACAACATAATCTTTATCATAAGCCATTTTTGCACGAAGAAAAAAAATATTACATTTTGGGACAACATCCACAATGGACAACAAACAATTGCACATGGAAGTCCCCACACTCTCGTGGACTTTATTAAAGAAAATGGAAAAGGGAAGAGATGCACCTGTTAGGTCATTTACTAGAAAGATACCCTCCATGACAAACAGAGGTCTCCACATAGCATGGGATGCACGCAGCTGTGAGTGGCGCCCCCTGCACCCAACTAGACGAAAAGCATGACCCACCCACACCACACAAGGCTCAGACCTTCCTCCAATGCCAAACATATCGGTCACTAAATACAAGGGAATGACGAATCTAGAGAGCAAAACAATTAACAATGAATTTCAACTACTCACACGCCACGATCTTACTAGCGAGAAGCATGGCGACGATAGCAACACCTTCGCTTCATCAATGCTCCCAAGGTCGACTGGACGAAATGCTTGCTCCATATACAGCAAAAGGGGTACGACTAGTCCTTCTCTGTCCAGCCATTTGGACGCCGAACACAGGGGTAGGATGGATCTAAACCGAGAAGTGGCTGATGACGACTTCGAACTACCCAACATCACCTCCGAATCTGCACAACACCCCCGTCCGCACAGCAGCTCCGACGCAGGTCACGAGGGAAGGAAGGATCTGTGAAGAGACAGGTTGTTAGCGACTGTAAACAATACACGAGCCCAAATCTGAACTTTGAAGAGGACAGCAGCCTTTCCGGCAACAAGAAGCGACATCCCCCCTCAAGTGGAGCTGTGGCTTATAGCTGCAAGAACGCCAGACGAATTGCTCGATCCATACACAACAAGTAGGCTATAGCCATCCCTTCTCTGTCTAGCATTGTGAACGCCGAGCAAAGGGGCAGGACTGATTTGGGAAAAGAAGTGGCTAACGGCAGCTCTGAACCACCTAGCCACACCTTTGAGCCTTCTCAACACCCCCGTCCGCATAGCAGTTTTGACGCCAGTTACAGGGGAAGGATCGATTTGCATAGAGAAGAGGTTGCCAATGGCCGTGAACTACTCACGAGCCCAAATCTTGACATAAAGGAGGACGGCCACATTTCAGACACCCAGCAGTGACACCCCCCCTCAACAGGAGCTATGGCTTGTATTTGTAAGGACTCCCTTGGGAGAATCATTGATGGGTTTACTAAATCTATAGAGGTGAAATCAGCTAAACAAGCAGAGGCAAAAGCATTGGTTGAAACCCTAGATTTTATCTCCTCAAAGCTTGCCCCGAATAGACCATAAAGAGAGATACACATACACTCTGATTGTAGTACGCTGGTGGAAGGGGTTCTCACTTCAACTACCCTAAGTTGGGAGGTGCAACCTTTAGTGGACCGGGCCAAGCGCAAACTAGAAGATTTTTTGGGTCATACTTTAGCCCATTGTAATCAAAATACGAACAAGGTGGCCAACTAGTTAGCCAAAGCCCAAGAATGGGATGCCTTCCTAGGAATTGGGTAAATAATCCCCCATTTGCTCTTTTGGACTTGTTGTGTGCTGATGCTAGAGATGTATGTACTAAAAACGTATCCTATTAATGCATTTTCGTTTGTCTATTAAAAAAATAAAAAATAAAAAAAGCCAAATTGATCTAATTGAGATGAATCCATGGGAATTTCTCCAAATTGGTGTCGAATATGGATTGCCACTAAAAAGTTGGACTCATTAACGATTTAATTGTGCAAACCATGAAGAATTGATTGGGATCCTTGATTAAAGCCAAAATTGAAGATTTTTACTTTTGTTGTGGAATCTCAAAATTGGTTTGGAAATTGAATGAAGGACGATCTCATGATCAAGCGTCATAAAAGGAACTTCTTCTAAAAATGACTAGAAACTAGCCAATTTTATTTTTAATCAATTTCGAGCCAAAATCCATAAATTGGAAAAAAAAAAAAAATCGGCTCTTGATCGGTTTTTGTTGCCAAAGTGAAATTAAGTCAAAAAGAAGATGATTCAAAGGTTTGTTAAATTATTTCAATTTTTTGGTCACTTTGGTGACTGAATTAATGGGTCAAATTTTGATTATTTTGAAGATTGACAATGCAAAAGTGAAATTAAGACTATTTTGGGACTTTTCATGCAAAAAGTCAAATTTTAACTTGGGATTAACTTTTTAGTCAAAGGTTAATCGAAAAGTCAACTCAAAAGTGAGATTAAGAAGATGAAATGGAAATGAAGTGTGAATGCAAGAAAATGGGTTAAATAACTCTTTTTATTTGAGAAATGGGATATATGGCCATCAAAAAGTGTACTATCAAATTTTTACTTTTAATGACGCGTTAGCTAAAAATCAGGTATTGACACCACTCTCACATATCGGTGTTGTAGTATTACTATGATAAAACATGTTATTTCAAGTTCCTCTTCTGTTTACTGCTTGTCCATTTTCGTAGATTTGGCTCTATCCGATTTATTTGTATTTTGTGATATTGATATCTAGGAATGGTAATCTATGTATGTGACTACCAATACTAAACGAAATTTTATGTCAAATTTTTTTTTTTTTATACCGATGATCTACCCTGGCACACCTTACCGATGCTCACGACCCTTGCCGGACACTAGCCAACGAAGACCAACAACTATACCTCGAGGGGGACTAGCACAGGACCCTACCACCCATGGCCCCCCACTTAAGTCGCAATCAACTAGTTGGGGAATCAAAGCCAAGACCTCAAGGTCGACTAAGCCCTAACCAACTAGGCTGCCTACGGGTAGAAATTTTATGTCATTTATCTATTGCTTCGTCATCTTTTTTTCACTTTATCCGTTAACTTTGGGAAATTTGTTTCATAGTCTCTCAGTGCAAATAGAGGTTCTTTATTTTGTCAGATGGCATGAAGGGGTTTGTGTCTTGACCATCAAACATGTGCCGAATTTAAGTCCTTTTGTTCACGAAAATGCAGTACGCTTGATTAAGGAAGAACTGTAGTCATCGGTGCTCATGTTCACGGGCTATTCATGCTCCAATTAGCCTTAAGAGAAAATAAATGCTACATTTTGTGGTTCAAATTTACTCTTATCCGACAAATTCGCAAATACTTATGCCATTTCCATTTTAGACATGAAAAGCTCGATGAAGAAATCTTACGTTCGTTTGCCAGATATGTTTCATGTCTAGTTATTCGTATTTTGTTTTACTAAAATTTCATTAAAAAAAAATGGTTGCTTTACTAAACCTTAACTTGTGAGCAGGGGAAAAATTAATAATAAAAAAATGAAAACTTGAAAAATTGAACTGAGCTGGGTTTTCGGTTCGAGTTATATTCAGTTTGGATTACGTTTTGGTTGGGAGCAACAATACACCCTAATGGTAGGTTCAGTTTTTGTTTCCTATAAATCCCTAAACCAAATCAAACCGTTGATGCCCTTACCTTCCAAAGCATAATTGAAATTGTGATATTTAATAGGAAATTGACAATGTTTGGGCTCTTCCCGAAAATTTTTCATTGACATGGTAAGAATCAATTAGTGCTATTGAAACCTGTTCCTTTGAGTGTTGCTCTAGTTACATCTTCCAGTATTTCTGGCACGTCAGGCTCTACTGCCTCGATCGTATTTTTTTTTTTTTTTTTTTTTTTTGTCAGTCCTACTCTAATCTTACTCTAACACTCACTTTCAGACTTTTGCCCTGCCTCTTTGCGGGGCGTGGGAGTCGAAACCCACTCCTGAAAAGTCGATCGTATTTAACTAGGCAGTTTGGACGTGCTCCGACGATCCCGGTAGGGACCTTTGGCGATGGGTTTATGATGGGTTCGTCTCTAGGCTTTGAGCTGGACCTAGCTACTTAAATGAGCTTAGCCCTTTTGCAGTTGAAGATACAAATCATGATACCAATTTTGGTTGGACGTAATGTCAAGTGGCTTGGACCTCGCCCATGTTAATAGAACAATGAGAGGAAAATGGCAAGACCTTGGACCAATTAGATCACGAGACATACCTGTATATCCTGTTGAGGTAACAAAGGCTATAGTGTGGAGAATATACTGCCTTTTCAATATTACATTCAGCACCTCGTCTTGATTCAGATTATATCTTTTTGTTCAATCAAATACAGTGGCGATTTGTCGCTTGAGTTCTAATTTTTTGTTTATTGATTCTCTGGGCAAATCATTATAGAGCTTATGTGATTGATGACAAGAGATTAAGTTATGCCGATCCTGAATGGTCGACAAAGATTTCACGCACATAGATTATGCGTGTGGACCATATTTTCCTACAAATCTGATTCGCGGAATGAGAAAAGTTTCTCCAACCATCATCCTGATTGTGGTACAATTCGCAGAATGAGAAAAAGTTATGCCGATCCTGAGGTATGATTGGCAGGAATCTCCTCTAACCAGGATTTGAAAAGTGAGGTACAATTGGCAGGTGTTTCCCCTAACGAGGGTTTGAAAATTGGGAATTTCTGCACAAAGGCAGCGTATGACTTAGCTACTGGCAAAGATCCCAACAGAAAAATACCAAATGATAGGTCTCGGATTTGGCGAACAAGGAATTTATCTAAAACCCAGAACTTCATTCGACTTCGTTGTCATAACATTATTGCTTGGAAGAGCAACCTTGCACGCAGAGGTATTCCATATTTAATGTTTCTTGTGCTTTTTGCAATCCAGTCGGTGAAACACCAGCCCACAGCCTTCGAGACTGTGTGGCAGCGAAATCTCTATGGGAGATGTCGTCTGATTTTCCCCTTGGGGAATCATATGAACTTTTCTTTAAATCAACAGAGCTTCTCTCTATGGATCAAACTTAAAGTGACCGAGGTGCTTCCTTCCTAATCAGAGAAATGACCACCATCTCTGCATATCTCCTGAAGAGCTCGTCCATCACGACCAAAATGCCTCCACCGAAGTGAGACTCCAGCATCGACTCCACCACCGCCCGCACCATCTTCGCCACTCTCACCCCGCTAAACTGCACGTACTCTTCTCCGCAGCCAAAATAGTCCCAGCTGGCTTCAAATGTCTCGAGGTAATCTATGGCAAACGACCCTTCATTTGTTATCTCGCATTTCAATTCTTCAGCAGACGGAGCGTAGTACGGTGCATTGAAGGAATCCACTTTCGTTTCTTCAACCGGTCCCTACATCAAGGGGACCATTTGTCGGTTACTATTGCCCGAACTCATTCAAATGGACTCAACTCCATCAACATGACATTTGGAAGCATTCTTTGTGACAATACCATAATCATGTAATTTGTCGGGGTATTATACATGTTTCTATAGGCTAGCAATAAGGTTGATATCACGACAAATCGCAAACTGGTATGCTTATAATAAATTTATTTTAAACTAATTTTTTTACTACAAAAAGTCCCTAATTTGTTATATCTGTAATAAATCTATCACAAATTACTTTTTTTTCCATTAAAAATCCCAAACTAGTACATTTACGACAAATTAATCATCCGTTAGTTTTCGTTAAATTGGGTTAATACGACAAAATATTATAAACTTTGTACACAATTGATAAACAGAGGGTAAAAACACTAAATTGATACATCCGTAAATTACCACATGTCATCCAACTTAATAATTTAATTTAGGGGAAAATTTAACATAAACTAACTTATAGTAAATCTTTTATAAGAATATTAGTTTAAAATTTTTTATCTTCAAAAAATTAATTTTAGAAAAATTTGTTATAAATATATCAATTACGAATTTTTCATAATATTAAATTTTAAACATATAACTTTTAGTGATTCATCCGTTGGATATATAACGTCCTTCGTCAAGTCCAGACATTTTTAAGTTTGCCCTAACGATAAAAATGATCTTCATCCCGAAGGTTGGTGGGGCCTTGGGGTTGGGGTCTGGCTAGGGGGGCAATGCTGTACCATAGCCGGTCCCTCGATTAATATTCTGAATAGAAAACGAGGGACGGGACCATTTATTTCGGATGTCGCCGTGTGGCTGACCAAGCGGCTCGGTCCCCTCTTTTTCGCCCAAGTTACGTGGTAAAGAAGGGAAGAGAACGAGAGATGTGTATACCTCGGATGCCATTGCCAAGAGGGCAAGGGAAAGGAGCTCCCACAAGAAGGCACTCTCAGAGCTGGGGTCGTTGGAGATCCTGCCCATGAAGGAGAGGACCATGCGCCCACCGGTCACCATTTCCGCAGACCTTGACCCCAGAAACAGCCAAAAGTCGCGCTTGAATTGATCCGCGTAGGCTCGAGCCACGCACTCGGGGCTGGTCTTGGATATGTACAACTTCCCCTTGTTCAGTGGGGCTCCTCCCTCGCTGTTCAAGCCTGATGGAACCTACGCACGCGCACCAAGAACAGTTTATTTGTTTTTAGGTAGTCTATATTGACAACGTTGATAATGTCCGTCGCCTAAAGGTCAAATTGGAACCACAGCTGTCATCCTGTTAAAGGCTGTGCATGAGCATGCGCAGTGGTTGCAGGGGACCGCGACAAATGGACTGTTCTCAGCAGATATTAAATGAGAAATGGCCTTGTAACATAATACGTTCATGGAAGGCGTGGATAGTGTCATGTACGTTATTTTTCCTTTCGGAAAATGTAGAAGTTACTTAAAAATAATTTTCGTTCAAGATACGCTACATTAATGGACCCTCCTCCAACTGAAGAAAAGGGAAGAAAATAAGAAAATGCAAAAGGGCGGAAATGCCCTTGGCCAGCTAGTAAGGTCAAGTCATTCTTTAAGATTAATATTGTCATTTTAGGTCCTTATTTGAAATAAGACCCACTTGAGACTCTTATTTGAGAAAATGACTTCAGGCTCCTCTTTGGTACAAAGTTAATTTCAAGTCATTATTTGATAAATTGAAGGCGATTTGGGCCCTTATTTGATAATTTTCCAATATTGTAAAAAGGAAAAAAAGAATAATTATAAAATTTAACAATTGATAGATGCGAATAGTAAATCTCTGATATATCAAGGATAAATTGTGGGCTTTCATTTTTTTTTTTTTAACTTTTCTTGATCACATTCACAACTATGCTCTTTTTCTTTGCGCATTGAAAAACTAGTTAGCCTCTCTTTCCAATAAAAAAAAAGTTTACCAATTTCTTATCAACTTTAATCACACACAAGTAAATGGCACTTGAACATCGAATTCAGTTGTTGTTACCGATATAAATATTTATTTTTAATTGAATAAAAAATGCTTAAACTATTTTTTTTTTCCATTTTGTTGTCAACGTGGAGTTCCTTTTACTGTAATTAGATTAATGAGAATATATTATAAGAAGGTTGAGCCAATTATTTAATTAAAGATGCTAATGATGGAGATATTATGACAAGAAGGAACAAGAAATCTATGTTATCTTGAATGGTTATAAAGTTCAATTCTTATAAGTTCACACATTTTAATACTTTAGTAAAAAGCTGAATTTGGCATTAGAGTTTTAAACTCGTACAAAAGAAATAATAATAATAAAAGTATAATCCTTTAGATTGTGATAGATGATTCATATAATAAACAAAACAAAATGAAAAATAATAATAATCAACCTAAGATGTAAAAATGAATTAGATACAAAAATATTATTTCATACTCGTCATTATCTGATAGTTAATCATTTTAGGTTTTTTCTTGGTGAAAATCTATAGTGAGATCCTTGAATTCCATAGGAAACAGTTACCTTAAGAAAATATGTGATGCAAACTGCATCGATGTGGTTAATTTCTCATTTACCTTCTTTTAATTAGTAGTAAATTTATAAGTGTCTGATACTCGTGTGTGGTTACGCCATGTGGCTCAAGCACGTGCAAGAGCATTACTTACTAAGTTTTATGTTTTCTTTTTGTTACATTAGTAATGACATTTGAACCCAATTTCGATAATCTTATAAAAGAAACTTGAGGAATTTTTTGTTTTTTTAAAGTAGCTATTTAAAGATGTCACGAATGATACTGCAGGCATGTTCCATGTGCAAGTAGGTCTAGATTTTTATCCCAACCGTCTATACTGTAATAGAATCTATGTAGCCTGTCAATCCTGCAATGGTTAGTACGGTAGCACATCTAAGAAAAATCTCATATAGGTTTCATACGCTGTCGGCGTAATGGTAAAAGTCAAACATTGGTTTAAAGAAATTGCATAAGTTTCCCGTTGATTTTTTAATTTCTTATGGGTGTTAATTGTTAAGAGATAAAAATTGGTTTTACAACGTAGAATTAGGAATTAAGTTTAAAGGCTAGCTAAATAACTAGTCCCAATCTACTAAATCGTTTCACAAAAAAAAAAAAAAACAATATTACACTTATGGCAGTCTTTTTATATGAAAAAATTACGAATTCTTGAAAGCCTATATAATTAAAACTCAAATACGTGACCAAAAGTACACTTGTTCATGCTTTATCAATTGCCTGACCCGCCCAAATTGACAAACTGTACATATATTTACAATCTGGTTGGAGGTTTCAACTTCCAAGTTATCGATTTTGGAGTCTCTTTATATGAAAACACGTAGGGTTTCTGCTAAGTTTGGAATTCGATTGGCCAATATACCTCGAATATGAAATATCATTATCGTTCGAAACTCAAACATGACTATCCATATTATGGAAATACCATTATTCTTCTATCAATGTACTTTACATAAAGCAAAAATTACATCAAAAGTTTTAAAAAAAATTATAGGGTCCTAAATTTCTTGTTCTCATCTTTTCTTTATTATTATTATTATTCTCTTTGGCAACCCTTGCTAGCTAAAATGAAATGAAAACAATTAAGGAAAATAAATAAAAATTAATTTTTTTAGATGAAAAAAATTGTCCACATCAAAATCAATTATGTCATATAGGATGACCAATGTCCATGTTAGCAATTTACTATTAAAATTAATCTAATGGACTCAATTGACAAATTGTGACTAGATGCCATGGCCAATGAAGTTAGGATTCAATTTCTTGAACTTCATAACTTTTAGATTGTAATTATACTTTGTAAACATGTTAAAATTAACTATACTTTGTACAACATGTCTAGAACTTTTGGGTACTATTTTATTTAGGGGAAAAAGCCACAAAATATCCCATACTATATTCACTGTGGCACATTTACTCCGAAGTCTTTTTTTTTTTTTGGTGATATTGAAAACCTCAAACTATGCCTATTATGACACATTTAGTCTAAAATTTTTATTGTAACATAAAAAACTCCAAACTTATACCTACACTCCATTAAGATCTTAGAAGATTTTTAACCAAAACAACATTGTTATCACATGAGGGTCATATCAACACTATTTGTTTTTGGTGTCCATGTAGTTCCCATTGACATAATTTTGACAGAGGGTAAATGTATGTAAATGTATTATATATACATTTACCCTTCATTATATACACATAGTTGGATTTTTTGTTAAGAAAATGTGTTACAATGGGTATAATTTAAATTTTTTTGTGGTTTTTACCCTTTATTCAAATTAAAAAGAATAAAGTTTGTCAAGTTAGATCGAAATGACTTCGACACTCCATTTAAAGCCAACTTGTGTTTATGGTTGGGTTATAACTTCCGACAACTTGACATGTCGTTGAGATGTCATATCTACAAGTATGAGTGTGATGTGTCAGTCATGATGATCCGACCAATCATGCAATGGATATGGTGCAACTGCTTGGCAATAGAACTAGTGGGGAGACGTCTTTAATATTTTTGACAAGTAAAAGGTAATGTGGTTCAAACCTGAGAGAGCCAGTGCGGACTTGAAGAAGAGTGCACAAAATGCAAACTTTTGCTTGGAAATAGCCGGCCGTAGAAGGAGCCGGGCACACCTGAGACGAAGCAGGGCCCGAACCCAGCGCTCTTATCAACCTTCAACTTCTTGTGGAACTCGGGTAGTGACATGAAAATATTGTTAAAGTCATTGCTAGGGAGATCATTCAAGTAAACTCTAATCTCGGGGGCCAGACGGCTCATACGCACGCACTTGGCATGGACGATGTCGATCGCCTCGGATATTACTGACAGAGCATTAGGTACCGATGAGCACCCCAAATCTGCGATTCCTAGACTTTCGGGAATGTCAGAGCACAAGACCCCCACGATGGCTTCTTCCACGACTGGTTTGGCAACTGATATGATCTTGCTCTACAAAAGAAAAAAAAAAAGAAAAAGGAGGAGGAGGAGGAGGAGGAGGAGGAGAAAATTAGTACACAAAGCACTTTAGTGATGGACTACTAAATAAATGTGTTGACTCTATGATATACGCTTATGTCTTAGCATCTCTCTCTCTCTCTCTCTGAATTATATGATCAGAAAGAAAGTATTGGGCATGGAAGGTTGGAGAGAGCTAAAGATCTATATAAAGAAGGAAAAGCAAACTGTGAACATTATTCAGAAAGAAAAATGATTAGATGACGGTTTTTAATCTATTGTGAGAATAACAGTTTATTATTGATCACAAAAAATCAAATAATAGATAATTTTAATCTCATAATAGCTCAAAGACGATTATATTAGCAAAACCCATTCAAAAATATGTTGGGGAGAAAAATGTGGTGCTTAATTCCTAAGGTGTCTTTTCGTGTGGGGGCATCATGGGAATCTCAAGAGAATTAAATCTGTTTGCTAGAGAGCAAAATGTGGTCCTCAATTCGTGTGGGGGGGGGGGGGGGCATCAAGAGAATTAAATATGTTTTTTTTTTTTTTTGGTCAGTCACTATTCTACTCTATTCTTACTCTACACTCACTGCAGACTTCTTGCCCGCTTTCTTACGGGCGTGGGAGTCGCAACCCACTCGAAACTTACGCGTCCCTACCCCCATCCCCCGAGAATGTGGGGATTTAAGCACTCTCACCTCCCCCTTCCATGTTGGAAGGGTGGCCACCAGGGGCGAACCCCAGTGGTTGAATTAAATATGTTTGCTAGAGAGCAAAATGTGGTCCTCAATTCCCTAAGTAGGATTTTTTTTTTTTTTTTTTTTTTTTTGGCTGAACCCTTAGTAGGATTTAGGCAAGCCAAACTTCTTTTTCTTTCTTTTTAGGGTTAATACCATAAAAAAAAAAACCCCAAACTGGTATACCTGTGACAAATCTACTCAAAACTATTTTTTTGACCACTAAGAACTCCAAACTGATATACCTTTGACAAATTTACCCTAAACTGGTACACTTGTGACAAATTTACCCTTTGTTAGTTTTAGTTAAATTTTCTTATTAAATTATAAAGTTAAATGACAAGTGACAATTGACCGATATACCAATTTGGGATTTTACACTCTATTTGTCACGGTTTACAATTTTTTGTGATTTTTTTGTGGTATTAATCTAATTTAGCAGATGGTATATTAGTCACAAATTTATCAGTTTGGGGTTCTTTGTGGTCAAATAAATTAGTTTTGGGTAAATTTGTCATAAATATACAAGTTCATGGTTTTTTATAGTTAGTCGGGGTAAATTTGTCACGAGATGTCCGGTTTGGGATTTTTCATGGTCAAAAAAATAGTTTTGGATATATTTGTTACAAGTGTACCAGTTTGGGGTTTTCCAAGGTATTAACCCTTCTTTTTTTTTTTTTTTTTTTTCTGTTTTTTGGATCTTGTCCACATAAAATGTCAAAATTTGCTCTTGGAATATTTTGTTGGAAAAAAAATGCTTTGGAGTAGGAAGAAATGGAATCAGATTTAGAGGCATGATAACACTCTATTTAAGAAATTGTTTGCCTCACAACATTACTAACAAAAATCCTTCAAAATACAACAAAATCTAAATGAGAGCACTAAATAGCAATTACAGTATTTCTCCAAGATCTTGAAGAAAAACAATTTGGAAAGAAAATTTGGCAAAACCTGATAATCATTGATACCAAAAACTGATGGACTCATCTCGGTTTTTTTTTTTTTTTTTTTTAATAGAGGCAGCCTTTTGAAACGGATTGCAAAATTAATAGGTAAGTTCTGAAAATTTAGGTTAAAAGACATATTAAAAAATTCATAGTAAAAATTATACTAATAGTTCCGAATTCCATAAATTTTGAAAATACCGATTAAACGAAATAACCTTTCAAAGGTTATGACACAACTAATAAAGATTAACAAAATAATCATACGAAACAAATAATAATAATAAATGAAGATTAGTGCTAATTATTAGCACATGATATTGTGGGATCTAGTTCATAGTTCATTGTATTCATTTGTACAAACTAAAAGATATCCGTACTTATATATGACCTACATACTTAGGAACAACACTATTATATTTGTTTTATAAACAAAAAATCAACATATTTTGCATGTAAAATTTGGTTGTAAATCACGCTTCCTCTTGTGTTTTTTCTTTTTGGGAAAGATGGAAGGTGCAAATTCTATATAACGTGGAAATGCCGAGAGCCAATGCCTTCCTGGGACAAAGACTGTCATACGTTGTAATGGAGTCGCCATGATGTTCACGTGGGCGACATCGATCCTAAGTTTAGTACTGCATGACGATCACGGGATTTGACATATTGTGGTGCGATTCAAGAAATTTAGATCCATAGACAAGGTTGGAGTTGCACGTCTTTCTCTCTCTCTTTTTTTTTTTTTTCCCCTGATCGAAAGAGTCGCTCCTCCTCCATGATCGCTTTTTGACTCAACTAGTCCGAATGGTAGATTTGGGGGTGGGAGAGAGAGAGAGAGAGAGAGAGAGATGGGCAAATACAATGTGTGATGGCGAATAGAAGCAGATGCCGACTTGGATGTGGTGTGAGGACTTTCTGGTGGTGGTTTTTTTTTTTTTTTTTGGTCGAAACTTTCTGGTGTTGGTTGAGTCCACGAAGAACAAACAGGACACATGGCGATGACTTGGGGGCCAGTTTGTTTTTAAGGTTGATACATTGAACATTAAATCTGGAACTTCAATTTTAAAAATGGAAAATTGCACCAACAATTTTAAGAGTTTCCTCCAATGTACAATTCAATTAAGTGGAATTAAGTTCGAAAAGTTTTGACTCTAGCATAATCAAGCCATTTTAGCGATCATTCAAGAAAATTTATTGGCGTATTTTGTTGGAATCTGACTTGATATTTTTAGATATTTTTGTGCATATGTGACGCTAATCTAGTGCTATATTAGAATAGTCAATTTTTTTTTTGTTTACAAGAAAACAAGACAAAACAAAACTAGAGACAAAAAAAAAAAAAAGGAAAAGGAAAATTAACTACACTAAAAGGCGCGAATGATAACCACTTTAGTTAGAAATTGATTTTTCTATTTCTATTTTTGGATGAGTTTTGAAAGCAAAAATTCATGTTTGATAACGACCTAAAATTTATGTTCTCAAAATAAAACACAAAATTTCTCTTTCCCTAGCAGTGGTGATTGGCGAACAGCGGTAGCAACCAGCGTTAGCAGACGACGACCGATGGTAGTGAACTGCAATGGATGGCGAGTGGTAGCAACAGGTGGGTGGTTAATTAGTAAAGAGAATGAGAATTGATGAAAATTATTTTTCTCATTTCTATTTCAGAAATAAAGAAGTAATTTTTTTCTCATTTCTATTCTAGAAATAGAGAAGTAAAAAATATTTACTTTGCATTTCTGTTCCAAACCTAAATTCTAGACTAACAATTTGTTGCAAAAATAGAAAAATAAAATTGCGTCACTTAACGGATCTTTCTTCCAGAAATAAGTTTGGAATAGAAAAATTATTTTGAAAAAAAAAAAATGGTTGTCATGCATGCCCTAACTCTACTTGTTTTGTGAAAAAGAATAATTTAAAAAATATATTTTTTAAATTGATCGCTTATATCGTTTATAAAATGAATGAATGACAAATTATTGTTGACAATGAAATTTTTTTCATTAATTAATTATTTTAAGTAATATAAATGATTAATTTTAGGAAAATATTTTTCAAAATTAATTTTTTATGAAATAAATGGAGTCAAAGAAAGAGACATCATAAAGGGTTAAAGGATTCCACTCTCAAGTTATGAAGCACTAACACTCTCAGAGAATTTTTGTGTTGTGTCGGATACTTTGACATATGTTTGACACTCTCTGACACTCTTGGATACTCGATCAACACATGTCGGAAAATCCGATACTTTGTCAATTTTTTCGACACTCTTCAACACTTGAGTCGAATTCCGACATACGAGTTTCCGACACATGATTCGACATGCAAGATTAATTTTAAAATTTTTCAATAAATGAAGGGTTAAAATACTTATGTGAAAAAAATAAAAATCAATAATAAAAATAACAAATTAGGAAAGAAAAAAACCTAATATTTTTTTTATCTTCTCTTTTGACTTTCAATTTCCATGATACACAAATTACCCTCAAGTTTTTTCTTTTTCCTTTCGACACGTCTAACAAGCAAGTCTAGAATGTGAATTATTTTTTTTCTTTCCAAGTTTTACTGATTTATTGAAATGGAGTTGAATTTGTCAAATTGAAACGATGAAGGATATTAATAAATGATGGATTAATGTTTTTAGTGTAAATTTGTTGTAGGATTTTATTATAATTTATTTATTTGTGAATTTGAATCAGATTAATTTGATTGAAATAATCATAAAAGTAATAATTTATTATTTATATACAAAATATTTATATAATATACAACATGTCCAAATTCTCTATTTTTTTTAGAAACGTGTCAGTGTGTCGTGTCGTGTCACGTGTCACGTATCGGTATTGGTGCTACTTAGCTCCCAAGTAACCTCATATTCGCCAATCCTCACCAAAGTCCTACTAACCCTCTTCCGCATCATGGGGTTCATGGCGCCACCCCGAATCTTCAAACCCCTTTTGATGGGGTCCTCTCGTCCTCTTGCTTACTTTAATTTTTCATATTTTTCAAGTCAATTTTACATATGTCTCAAACTATTTAAAAAATCAAATTCAATTTTCCAGCGTGCGCTAGCAAGATTGGCTGTGTGATCGCCAGAAAAATTTGATTGCATTGATTTCAAAGATTTTATTACACTTTTTCAAATGTTTTGGACTTAATTGTAATTCAGGTAAAACGCTAAAACCTATTGGTGCAATTTTCCTTTTAAGCATGACAATCTGTAATTTAAGGGGTTCACTTAAAGCTGCCAATTTACTTCTCACTAATAAATAGAGCAGATCTCAAATCCTACCGGAAAACCCCTATAATGCGAACCTTTTTTCCCTCCCTCGCGTGTGGGCACTACGTGGGATTCACCAAACCCAATAACTCAGATCACTCAGTGCATGTGAACAATGTCTTCGGCAAACGTTTCACTTTTTAATAATATAAAGCGTACTGCTAGGCAAGAGTGGCTCATCAAGCAAGGGAAAATGGACGATTCGCCTTACAAAACTCAGAGAAGCAATAGAAAACTTCAGGAAAAAATATCGCAAAACTCTTAACTCTATTGCATTGATGTCAATCTATTCATAAGCTTTTCAATTGTGCCAATTTAGTTTCAAACTTTTTAATTTAGTGCTAATTTAATTTTTCTGCTAATTTTGACCGTATATTACTGACGTAGATGTTGGACAGCACTGATTAGCCTATGTGGTACCACAAGCACTAACATGGGCAATTATAATAATATTTTGATATTTTTTCAATTTTTATTATTTTTCTTATTTTTTTCCTTTTTGCATTCTTTTTTCCTGCCTTTTTTTTTTCTTTTGTCGATGATTGGCCATTGGCCATTGCTAAGCAAGCTAGCCTCACTTGGGTGAGGGTCGCCATTGCCGACCATGGGCAAGGCCTGGCCGGGTGAGGGTTCTTTTCGCCAGATTTGGTGAGGTTGGCCCTTGCCCAGGTTTGGGTGACCTTGCCCAATTTGGCAAGGCTCGCCCTCACCTAGGCTAGTGGTCTCAACCAAGCTTCGCTTGTGGTAGGCAATGGTGACCCTTGCCCAGTTGAGGCCAGCTCTTCCAACCATCGCATGTGGCTGGTGACCGGTCATTGACAAAAGGAAGAAGAAAGGCAAAAAATAAAAAATAAAAATAAATTAATGGAAAAAAATTAAAATATTATTAAAAATTATTCACATTAGTTAGCAGTACCACATAGGTTAGTTTGGCCTCTTTAGCATTTAAGTTAGTAATATCGGCCAAAATTAACCGGAAGAATTGAATTGACACTAGGGCGAAAAGATTTAGGACTCAATTAATATGATTAAAAAATTCATTATAATTTAATACTAATATAGTAAGTTTAGGACTTTTCTAGCACTTTCTCAAAAATTTCATGTAATTTGGCCATTGTCTTAAGACCACATACAAAAGCTGAGCAAGAATTCACTCTATGAACCTCAGAAAACATTGGAAATTATTTAAAACTGTTAGAATAGTTAACCGTGCATGAGACTTCGCGCTCACAATATGAGCGAACGAAGAATT
Source organism: Eucalyptus cladocalyx (assembly GCA_017140615.1). Taxonomy (NCBI): domain Eukaryota; kingdom Viridiplantae; phylum Streptophyta; class Magnoliopsida; order Myrtales; family Myrtaceae; genus Eucalyptus; species Eucalyptus cladocalyx. The sequence goes on along the minus strand of CM029521.1, from coordinate 22,442,073 downwards.
GAGTTAGTCGAACCGCACTAAAGGGAGCATAACTTTGACTGTTTCAGTCCGATTTCTGAATCGGGTTCGTGGCAGGGTAATGGATTTGATACAATTAGCTAAAGTGAGGGAACTATTGAACTTTGTGATTACATGATATGTTACGCATATAGCTTCAAGAAGCAGACCAAATGCGTGTATTTCCAATTTGGTTATAGGCGAGTCATTGATACGCAGACTATGTGTCACGCCCCGATCCTTGAATGCGTGCCCATCCCTTGGTGGTTGATAAAATTTGCGACATCCCAAGATGCATCGCCGACCCATTCATTTCATTGTACATGCGGAAGTGAATAAACAACCCCTGATAACAAATAGCATGGGATGGGAAAGCAGGATAATCACATCAAACCAAACACCTTTATAAACAAGCTGAGTTTATAAACAAAGGTCTACAAAAGATTGGCTTTCAAAAAGGAACTGTTCTACAGCTTACTAGTCAGACACGTTCATCGATCCTTCGGACTCCACTGGCTTCAAGGGCACTGGGTCCTCTACAACTCCATATGGAGGGTCAGCCACACCCTCACCGAAAGCAGCATCAACAACCACCGCGAGAATCTCAAAACCCTGGAAGGGACCCACCCGGTACCTATTGAGTTCGTGGCGGAACCATGCCCTGAATTGATGAGGTACCCTCTCAAGTACACCCTCATCGACCCAAACGGTGGTCACGATCAACTCATAGACCCAATGACTACTAGCGATTTGAACATTTATCCCTTGCTTAGTAATAGCCCGTGGCTGTCCAAAACGTTCCAAAGGAACACCATCTAAGGACTTGAAAATATTGAGCCCACGACAAGGTGAGATAATGTCTCAGTAAGTTCACCCTCTAAACTCCAACTAGGAAGGAAATACGCTTAGGGTGTCCTAACCACACAGCCACATAAGCACATAGACTTACCTCGTCTTAGATCCTTTCTGCATGTCAGCACAGTTCATATCATAGACATAATAGTATTCATGCTCAAACAATTGGAATGCCAACACTTCCACCTCCACAAACACAAAGGGTCTCGATTATAGGGTCAAATTGTCATGACCGTACCATTCCATGCCACACAATTTTGTCCCATAATCCGGTGTGTCAATTTCACTATGCATGTGTTCCAATTGTTAATCATGATCACACATAGGCATGGCCTATTCGAAGTTCGATAGTCTTCTAGCGTAGCCAAGCATCGTCTCACTCCACCAAACACGGCCACGTCACTACATTGACGGCATTCTATAAAGGAGCATTGGTCCAACCTCTACTGTAATCGACATCCATTGATAGGGCATTCCCTATAGAGGTACGTTCACCTCAACAGCTCGGGACGAGTTCTCTTAACCAACATATGACCATACAATCTCGACCTAGGATATTGTGCATTGCACTCAAATGCCTTAATTAAAATAGTGAACTTGGCTTATTTTCTTCACATTAAAAATACACAGTAAAAATAGTCGTGTGTGGGTATACAGTCAATTTGAACTAGAAAAACTGATACCATTCCTTTTCAAATCCAACTATTTGATATAGTATATAAAACCATTTTTTGTGTCAAAACCTAACACCCGGTAATTTCTAAATAATTACCAAAATTTTCAAATTTTGAATTAAATACCCAAAATTGCAACCATCACTCAATTTAAACAATTCAACACTCAATTATAGAAATTAACTACACTATTGCAATTAGCACAAAATTCCGGTCATCGATTATCCCGATATAATTTTTGAAAAATATTAATTAATTAAATAAATACCAAAATTAATTAAATAATTCAATTTAAATTCAATAAATAGCAACTTAGGCTGGAAACGCTAATCTAACCGCCTAAACAAGCCTAGAAAATTTTCGAACCTAATTAGATAAATAATATAACTTATCTAGCCCTTAATTTATCTAATCTAACCACTTATCATGCATCACTAATATAATCCAACTAACCACTTAATCCCTAATTAGTTTAAACTAATCACCCATTAAGCATAATTAATTCCCTAAGCAAAGTTATGCAAGTAAACTCACCGGTTTAGCGTTCTGATGAGTTCACAGCGATAGCGACGTGAAGGCGGGCAATAAACAACTCTATGGCGACACTAAGCAGGGTCTGGACAACCCTGGAAAATCTTCCCAAAGTCTAAGCTGGGCTGAGATCTTCGGCTTCTGCTTGCTGGCCGTAGGAGCTGCTCGAGCGGCTAGTTGAGGCCGAAACAGGCCAGGCGATGACGACAGGCTGCAACAGGGTCGAGCGGTGCTCGATTATGGCAGACGGCAACTGGACTGTGACAAACGGCATCCATGTGAGCTTGGTTTGACTACCTAGGCTCACGCCAGGAGCCGAGATGGTGCGGGATGAGCGAACGGCGTGCGCGGGGGACGGAGCAGCTCGCGTGCGGTGCGGTGAGGCACGATGGTGACAAGCAAGCGGTTGACGAGCAGGGGCTGGCTTGGCTCGGTTTCTCTGGTTTTCCTTAAGCTCTCAACAGCTCACAAATGGAGAAAGGAAGGTTGAGGAAGGAGAAGAAGGTGGTTGCTGGAGTTTGGAGGGGGCCACATAATATCTAAAACACTTGAGTTTTGGCCCTACCACCCTTTGGCTATCACCCTCAGCCATTTGCAGCCTTCAAGCTTCCTCAACACACTTCCCAAATGGTCCAAAAGTGTGCTGCACCCTTGGCCTACGAATTTGGACAATTAGCCATCCAATTTGGTTCAAGTTCTCCTTCAATCCTCCTCCAATTGAGCTCAATTCAGTCCCTATAAATTCAACCAAAATGACATCGTCCCTCTTAGGATTTTTCCTTGTCAAATTGTCCAACTTGAATCTAAAAAATGCAACAAAAAACGGCCCCTTCTTTGAATTTTTGCTAAAAATCCCGGTTTGCAAAAACATCTTCAAAAGGTGAGTCGACGGTCTTAAAATGAATCGTGACATGACAGAACTTTATTAGGTTCAAATTCGTGGTTAATTTCAATCTGGCGCAATTTTAGCGTGACTTAATCTGCCGAGTAGCTTTTAGGAATTTTTAGTGCAATTGACCCATGTCGATTATTTTTGAACCACATTGTATGTCTTCGACACATTGGTAACTCTCGATTGTCGTGAAAATCTCGAGGTTTCAAATACGAACATAGTGTATAGAAATGACAGAAAAAATCAGTCTAGTGTCGTTCGATGAAAATTTTGCAATTAGGTGGAATCACCCACACACTAATCACAAACCTCCATCCAATCGATCTATCTCCAATCTCTGATTGATTTTGATAGTGTCGTAATTATCCTTATAGATTAGCATGGTCGAACAATCGATTCCTAGTTAATTTCTCAAGTTTATTGCGTTTAGATTTCTTAACGGCTTCACCTGATAAACTAATTATCTCGTAAGTAGCCAACTCAGAGAAAAAAATTGTAAGTGCGTCGATGAAAAACCCAACTTATTCAATTGAAAACAAAACCTGAAATTCATGATGTCATACTATGGCTTAATAATGATAACTTCCTTGAGGTCCTGACCCAATTGAAAATGAGTATGTCAAATAGGAATTGAAAATTGTATAATGACACTTCGCATAACTTGTTAACTCAATCAATCTACATAGGATTCTAATTTTGTCCATCCCCTATGTTGGAGGAAACTTCGTACTACTACTATTCTGAATGCTAGACAACAAGTGTGGACACCCATATAGGATTTTTAATAGCAATATATATGGGTAATATTCATAATTAATACCAAAGACCTAATTTATATTTATGGGCGTGCACTAGATGTTATGCGTAATATGTCTGTTGAGCTAAAGCATGGCAAGCTAAAATTCTACTTTCTAATATTCTATATTTAAATAAACTATGTCCACTTTTTTCCAGAATAGAATAATATAATCATAGGAGTGAAAATAATAAGCAAAGATTAGGAATTCGTGTTCAACATTTTGTTGCCTAGATGGAAAATGTCTAATTATACTTTTATTTTTGCGTGAGTTATAAATGTGTATTTACAAGAAATTTCCATGCTGAGGACAAGATTATCTTAACCACTTACTAATTGTTTCCTTATTTAGATTAGTTATTTCATATGGTCTAAGATTTATGATATACATATATTATTGAATTTTCTTATTTAGCGTCATTTTCCCACTAGGAGTTGTTATTAGAACTTTCTAATAAATAAAACCTAAGACAATTGTCTCACAAGCTTAGATGATTTAACAATGAAAAATCACCTATTTGGCGTTTCTTCTCTCATGGCCACATGGAACGGAGAATCTCTCTTTAGTTTTATCTCTTTTCTCTTGCTGTCTATCCCCTCCCCTTTTTAAAATTCCAAATAAATTCTGCTACGCTCTTCCATTCTTCGACAATTGGCAAGCAATATCCCTTTGGTGCAATTTGATATCTATTGACATCTAAGAATGACAAACTTTTAATTATTATCGAGAAAGTGACAAACTCAATTGACAAAAATATTTTAATTAGAAGAATCAACAACTAAATGGACAACTCTCTAGTAAAGTCATCAATGCCAAAATTGGGAATACCTGTTAACCACTAAATCCTTCATTGAGTTTTGATTCATATCATAGAAAATTTTATGGTAGTAGAATTCTAATATACACGTTTCATATTATGGCAAGTGTAGAGAATACTATTAAAATTAACTAGAACATCTGCTGTTTTGAAAGAATTATACTGGACTGAAAAAAACATGGGAAAGAGTTTCAAGGATTCATAATAAACAAGAAGATATTATTATTAGGGAGGGTTTCTTCTTCCCCAATATTACACAAAGGATGCCTTCTTTTAGGCACTTAGAAAAGGAAAAGACAAAGAAAGTTCTAGAACGCTCGTGACTCTATGAATTTTCTATGTGACTCATGAATTTTCTACTAGTAGCTGACCACTTCAACTTGTACATTCCCGACTGACGATTTTTCCGTTTGCTACAGTACTGATACAGTGACACTACAACAACATTATTATTGCTACAATGACGCTATAGTAATGTTACAGTGATGTTACAGTGATGCTACAATAACATCACTTATTCAAACCCTGTCTTCTGGCCGACAGTCTTCAGAAATCATATTTACAAACTGGCTATTCAAAGTTGTCTTCATCGGAGTTACGCGAACTGTCTCTATCTAGTACTATCTCGTGAGTCTTTCAACTTTCAAAATTTCCAAAGATCCATCTTCAACAATCACTGAGGGTTTCTTTTCTTATCTGGAGAATAATGGGAAGTGGATGGGACATGAGCTGAACTTGATTAATCTGTGGAGCTTAATGGAACATCTGGCTGGGGTAGAATCTTGAGTTGGACTGACGGACTGCTCCTGTCAAGACCTAGAGTGAGTGTAAGTTATAACTCACTGTGATCATACGGATCTTGTAATTAATGGTTTTCCCCATGGATCTTGTGATTGAGGATTTCGTGATGAAGATGGAGTATTTTTGGGGGTAGCACAATCCATATCAGCTTGCATATCTATGCCATGGTATGGACCAAACGCTACATCAACTAGTGTTTGATATTTGTAATTAGTAGGCTAGTCCCAAGAAGTGTCGGCAAATCCCTCTGGCCATACCTCTGGTGGTATCACTTGATTATATTGGCATAGTATCCTTTTGAGCTCTCGATATTCCTGGGGGAGTGTAGAGATTTTGTAGGGGAGTGTCTTGAAGAGATTTTACGGAATTGGTTGGGGTTTATATGTGGTTAGCCATACGTCAGCTGGTGGTTTACTCATATCTCCACTCAGACGAACAAACAACCATGGTCTGTGAAAGAATATGGTTGTATGGAGTTCTCGATTAGGTCTACAGGCTTTGAGCTATTCCTTGAACATACATTTCCATACTCTCAAAGATTTAAACCAATTAAGCACGTAATCTTATTGCTTAAACCTTTGGTCTCCCTAAATGATTTTGCCAATAATTAAAACCATTTTGGCTGTTCGAAATTCAATGGCTACGGTATAAAAATTGAATATACCACTTAAACCGTTTGAATTATTTCGGAAACTCCTCATCTAGATTGAAAATCCATTTGGCCTAAGCCTTATCCACCATGCGTACTGAAAATCTCATTCGATATATCTACATCTGATACTGAAGATTTTCGAAAAGGGATTGGTCTGGATGTACGTGGGTAATCCTGGTGGATAGGCTTTGCTGGGCCAATCAGGTTTAATCTTGGTTGTTTTGAATCCACCCATTGGACTTCGTGTAACAGATATATTGATAGATATTGTGAATGCCTTTGGTCTTGAGAGGAGGTCGACATGTATACTTTACTTTTATGCTAAATGTTTGGTTTCAAAGGGATGCTTTAAAAACCGTTCTGCCCGTTCGAGAAGCTGAAGATGGCACTTATTTTTGCTTGAACTTCATTATTTGGGAAATGAAGACATATCCAATTCTATGAGAAACTGATTTCCAACGAGATGGACGTCAAATATTTTGATGTCATATTTGACTGCCAAGATTTCTTTAAAGATAGAGTAATAATATAATAGGTGATCTTACACATGGGTTATTAGTTGGATAGGGCAATTGCAACGTTAATTGGACTCAATTTCAATCAATTTGCAATTTTAACTAGTGAATTGCAAAATTGCTTATTTTAACCCTTTAAACTCAATTTTAAGTACCCATAGTTTTGGTCTATTATTTTTCATAATAATTGCTCAATTAACTCAATAGAGAATTTATAGATCACATTTATGAAGTTTAATTAACTTAATTGAATTGAAATTTGGCATTTCTTCTCAAATTGGGTAAGTTTTCTCTTCATATCAAATTGGATAAATTTTGAACCTACAAGGGCCACAAGTATGTGAACTAGCCAAAACTGGTCAAGAATCGGTCAAGAACCAGTCCAGCGTGGACTAGTCTGACCGGTCCAATTGGCTACTGACAAGGCAAGCCTATTCGGCCCCTTGCCGAATGGTTCTAAACCTTCGATGACCGGTTCCAAGATTTTCATTGGGCCAATTTTACTTCTACATCCTTAATTTTCCAATATTTTGTAGATTGGCCTTTGGATCTCATAAAATTTCAATTTGATCTCTAATTAGGTCTTTTAATGCAATTCTCATTTTTAGCTTGGGTTTTCGCAAATCGGGCCTATCCAATTGATTATATGACACCTCTCGATGATAATTAAACTTTTAAAATCATTTTTTGCCCATTAGATTAAGATTTTGGCCCTCAAATCAAATCGACGGTCGATATCGACAAATTTTGGGATAGTATAGATACCATTTTCCCTCCAAAATGCAAAAGGGGAGCCTCATTTACGTATCTATTTTCTCTCTCTAAATTGAAAACCCCTCATCTCTCTTTCTCTGTCCCTCCTTTCTCTCTCTCTTCTCTCTCTCTAGCCACACCGGCGTTCATCGATCTAACTTCGCCGGACTCATGTCGATTTCCATATGGCCATTGTCCAACCTCCAACAGCCCTCTTGTCTCCTTAACTAAGTCCTAGGTGATCGAAAACCAATTGAGCAATGATCGGAATCCCTCTGTTGGGAATAATGGATCCCCGAAAATCGGATTCAACACTAAATCGAACCCCTAAAACGAATGCGGAAGTGAAGCCCGGGAAAATCACGTATCACTGATCCTAAAGCACACCACGGATTCGAGCGTACCTTGTTAGCCACAGATTAAACACCAATGCCGAAGATCGAGGAAGAAATTCTAATCCAATGATGTCAATTTGCCTTGAAAAGGGAACGGCGTCGCCTTAAGCATTTTGGAAGAAAAGAGAGCGTTGGAAGGAGAGGGAGACGTACGTACGTTAATGCCAAGAGGTACGTTCTCCCCCTCTCTCCTCCCTTATATATGTCCCTCCAAAAATAATTAATCGTGCCCCTTCATCCATGGGCCCTACTCTTGTGGGCTAGGCTTTTAGGCCCAACATGGGCGGACGGGCCTTAAGCCCATCACTTATAAAACCATCATCCCCCACTCGCACATAGTGGGCCGAACAGAATTCTCTTTACCTCTCTTCAACATTCATACCGGTGAATAATTCGTGCGACCAGCATACTTTAAGAGTTAATTACCATACATCTGTTAGGAATATATAGCAGCTCATAATGGGCATCACATCCTGAGTAGATTTAGTATGCAGTACCCTAGATCGATCGATCACATTTATATCTCTCTTGATCTCTTTCAAACAATGATATATATATTGTATTCACAATTATGATTATCCTAAAGATAGTCATAATTGGTTAACCGGTGAATACAAAACTACAATGTGATTCTCCAAAATCGATCTTCCTCTTTCCTTCAAACTCTCAATTTCAATTTAGCTTGCTTTTCTAGAAATGTCCCATTAGATCGAATCAAACTCATGACCATTGGCAACATCCTAAGATAGCAAACACTAAATAGAAATCTTGAGAATAAGTAAGAGTCATGAGGGGACTAAAAATTGACGAACTCTTTTCCTCAAGAGCCTCACACGGCATAAAAGTTGAGATCAAACTTTTACCACTCTTATTGGTCGTCTCATGCATACGTAGTATGAAATACGTATTACGGTATTAACCCCTTTCCCATGGAGCGTATGTCTACACCTTCAATACCGTACAGATGACAGTTCAGACATACCTAATGTCTAACTTGAGTTCATGTATCTACTCATTCACAAAATTCATCAGAACTCACATCTGGCATCATAGACAGATAAAGTAAAATATGTGGGTTATTTTACTTTCGGACATAGTAAGTATTATGTCCTCATCTTAACACTCAGTTAAGGCGACATTCGTGTTTTAAGCTTGAGCTCACGATTATCACCTTGATAATAAGCTTAAAAACAGTCTCATCTCTATTTATCACACAGTAAATAGAGGCGATTATCCGTGTAAGTAGGCTAATCTTATATCTGTCCGACATACTTTCTCAAAATAATGCACTGAGCATTAAGATGCATAAAGATCAAACAAAGAATCATAGGCATTAATGATGAAAACATAAATTCATCAAATGTGAACACTTAGGGAAATAACAATATTCAGTACATCAGCCTCTATGCAATTCTAGAGATTTCATATGGCCACAAAAACACATCTCTAGGTATTGGCTTTGTCATAGGATCTGCTACCATACTATGCGTAGTATGTACTCTAAGTTCACTTCTTTTCGTGCAACCATATCCTTGAGAAAATTATACTCGGTATCTATAGGTTTGGTCTTGCCATGATATTTTGGATCTTTGGTGTACGTTTTTGCTGCTTGGCTACCACAGTTAACCAACAATGAATTTGCAGCACTTCCAATAACACCTAAATGATCCAAAAAATCTCTTAAGCCAAACACCTTCTTATACTGCTGCTGATAATGCCACGAACTCAATTTCCATTGTGGACAAGGCTATACACTTTTGTTTCTTACTGCTCTAACATATGATGCCATTATTCAGTAAGAAAACAAATCTAGAGGTAGATTTTCTTTCATCTAAATCTCCTCCCCAATCAGCATCAGAATAGCCTTTGAGTCGCAGATCCTTTCCTTAATGACTCAGCGTATGATCAGCAGTTCCATTTAGATACCTCAGTATTCTCTTAACGGATTTCCAATGTGCTAGACCTGAGTTGGATTGGTATCTACTCACCATTCCAACTGTAAAACATATGTCAGGTCTTGTACTTATCCTAGCGTACATCAAACTTCCAACAACACTAGCATAAGGAACATGTTTCATTTGTTCCTTCTCTTGTGGAGTCCTTAGACACAGTCTATGACTTAATCCTTCACCTTTTGCAATAAGAGTGTCTATGGGTTTACAATCTCATATCATTCATCTCAAAGTTGGAAGACAACCAACTTTTGACAGTATTGACAAGCTCCATATTGCTTCCGACAATTAGTATATCATTAACATATAATGATATGATCACAAATTGATCCTTGGATCTTTTGATATATATACAATGATCATCATCTATCATTGTAAAATCATATGCCATTATGGCATTATGAAATCGTATATACCATTATCTTGACGACTGCTTAAGGCCATATATCGACCTCAAAAGTCGACATACCTTTTCTTCTTGGCCTTTTCACTATGAAACCAGCATGTTGTTCCATATATGTTTCTTCCTCTAATTCTCCATTGAGGAAAGCAGTCTTTACATCCATTTGATGTAACTCAAGATCCATACTAACCACTATTACCAGAATTATGCGAATCGAGGTAAATCTCACTACAGGAAAAAATGTTTCTTCATAATCAATTCCTTCCTGTTGATTATACCCATTCGCCACAAGGCGAGCCTTATGCCTTTATATCGAGCCATCAGCCTTTCGCTTTATTTTGAAAACCCACTTGTTCCCAATAGCTTTGCGTCCTTTTGGAAGATCAACCAGTTCCCAAACATGGTTTGACTTCATAGACTACGTCTCCTCTTTCATTGCATAAATCCATTTTTCCTTACTAGGGCAATTCAGAGCCTCATTAATATTTCTTAGCTCTTCCTCATCGTGCGGAGCAATCATAAAAATTTCCCCTTCAATGTCAAAACGTCGACGGGAAATACTTTGGCGACTTGTTCGCTATATGGGAGATTGTACACTTAGCACATCATTCCCCATTATGCTCCCACTCAGATTTGATAATGACGATATCATCTCATCATGTGATTGTAATTGAGAATGGGTTGGATTCAATTCATTACTTCTCATATTACTCCCACTTGGATGAACTCCGCTAATATCATTATCTTGATACAAGGTTTCAAATAGGGAGTAATCTTCCCCTATTTTGCCCTTCTTAGGAAATTCATCAACTAAGAATGTGACATCCCGTGATTCAAATTCAGTTATACTCCCACTTTCATGCTCACCTATGAACACATACTATTTCGAGTGTTCGAAGTATCTCATTAAAATACTATTCTTTCCTTCGGGACCCAATTTCCCAAACTTGTGAGAGGATTCATGAGTATAGGCAGCACAACCCCATGGCTTAAGAAAACTTGAGTCCGATTTTCTACCTGTCCATAACTCATATGGAGTGGAAATAACTGATTTGGAAGGCACCCAGTTAAGTATATAGGCAGCAGTTAACAACGCATCTCTCCAAAAAGTAATAGGTAAGTTAGCATGCGCCATCATGGACCTAACCATTTCCAGTGGGGTTCTGTTTCTTCTCTCCGCAACACCATTTTGTCGAGGAGTATATGGAATAGACAACTGTCTTTCTATTCCTTTTTCATCACATAATTTTCTGAACTCATTAGATAAATATTCTCGACCTCGATCGGATCTCAATACTTTTATTTTCTTGTCTAATTGATTTTCTACCAAATTCATAAACCTTTTAAAACAACTTAATAGTTCAGATTTATGAGAAATCAAATAGACATATCTGAATTGAGTATAATCATTCATAAAAGTGATGAAATAAATAGCTTCATGCCTTCCTCTCACATTCATTGGACCACAGACGTCAGAATAGATTTAAATGCAGAGGAAATTCAGCTCTTTTACATTTTCCAAATGGTTTCATTGTCGTTTTCCCTACTAGGCAATGCTCACATCTGGGCAAATCGACTTTTTCAATGTTGCCCAACAAGCCTTCTTTGGCTAGTCTATTCATATGTTGTTGGCCAATATGACCAAGTCCAGCATGCCACACATTCATATCATTATCATATGAAGTAGAAGACGTGAAAATGGAATAACAAATATTGACATCACCACAGCCAACATTTAGTACAATAAAACCATCCAGAAAATGACCACAACCATAGTAGTTTGTATCCAAATACAAATCTACACTGCTATTACGGAAGTTCACACAAAAATCAAGCTTAACCAACACCAAAACAGACACTAAATTTCGACGAATCTCTGGAGCATATAGAACATCATGTAGGAACAAGGTGCGTCCACCACACATGTTCAATTGGCTGGTGCGTATCTCTTTAACTTCAGCTCTGGAGTTATTTCCCACATAGATCCACTTAGTTCTAGTTGGTATCGTCGGAATTCCACAAAGGATTCTCTATCATTCGCTACATGGTTTGTCACTCATGAATCTACAGTCCACAAAGGATTGGATTCAGCCAATAATGCAGAACTTGACACATAAGCAAAGTTCTCAAATGTACAAGAGGTGTTGACCTTTTTCGGCTCACAACAGTTGCGAGTATAATGACATTTCTTGTCACAATTGTAACACCTCACCCTTGACATTTTCTTCACTTGAGGACGTTTTCCTCTCTTGTGTTGGGTAACTCTTGATTTCTTGCAACAAGGACTTGATCCTTTGCAATCCCACATATTGAACGAATCAATACGCCTGCGCTTAGAGCTCAAAGCTCTTTCTAAGTTAGAACCAGCATTGCAAATGTCTATTTTCGACTTAAATGCCGTTAGGTGGTCCTCTACTAGCTCAAGGTGGTGCACGGCACCCTCAAGATCTTCCATAATATGGTCAAGAGTTTCTAGTGCTTCTTTCTTTTCCAGCACATATTGAATCTTCATATTCAATATTTCACAATTGTTGCCGTTCATATCAGCAATTACGTTATTAGTTGCTGAAACCATCGATCTGAACACATCAAACATATATGCACGAATAATTAATGCCTATCATTTATGCATCCACTTTGCACAGACCCATCATATCAATGAATAATTTCAAGTAAGGTTTCAGAATCAAAAGGTCACTATGTTTCCAATCATCCTCCAAAAATTCCTAACTTAAAACTATCATTAATATAATTGTCTTATGCAAAACTAATTCTATGAAGTTAGAAAAACTTCTATCAATTACCCACAGCAGTCAACAATAACAGAAAGCAAATAATATCTAACATCTAATAGAATAACAATACTTTCACATAATACAATTATACATTACACTAAGCAATATATACAGGGAAAAATATCAACATGGAAAGAGATATTTACACCCACAAAACATCTCATAATTAATCAAAGAAATAAATAGGAAATGTCCCTTCTAATCTATCAGTCAAAATATCTGAGAAATTTGAAAGCACATTTGCCAACCATGGAAAAACTTTTGGAGAGCTTTCATGTCGCCTCCAAGGCGCATTCGCTCTGCGCCATGTGGCGCTCAATCTAAGGGTTGAAGTTTTAGTTAACTCAATCCTATAGTACTCTCTTACAAAAGCTTCCACTAGCATCCTATAACCCGGGACCACATTGACCTCCCGCAGCCGACCTAACACTGCTTGCTATTCAGGTGGAAAAGTGTTCATCAAAGCCGGCACCTTCTCAAAATCCGACATAAGATAACCATTCCAGATGATTTCCTGTATCATCTGATTGACCCTAACCACATGTGATACTAAATCACCGTCATGCCACCGATAATTAGCTAAATCTAACATCAGCCTTTTAAGTCTTGTATTTCCCTCGTCCGTTCTCGGGATTGCAGGTATCTGTGCATAACGCATCATAGTTCCTGCAACAAATGCAGAACTAAAAATGGATTACTCATAATCCATAATTTACATAAGGGAAAATACATAATTTTCCAAAATTCATGCAACAAATGCAGAATAAATAATGGATTACATATAACCCACAAAGGCATAAATGAAAAAGAAACAAATTCCTTTCTTTTTTCTTTTTTCTTTTTTTTCCGAGTCAACGGTCAACGGCCGGTCAACGGTCAACGGGCGGCGGGTCGTCGGGCAGCGGGTCGGACCGGTCGGGCCGGTTGGACCGGACGGGCTGGTTGGACCGGTCGACCGGTCAGACGAACCGACCGCACGTGCCGCGCGAGTGCACTAGCTGACGTCACGCAGACGTCAGTTGGCACGTGCGCGGCACGTGCCAGGCGTCCATGGTTCAGGTCGGGTCGGGTCACCGGTCAAGTTGCCGGCTGGTGACGGCCTAGCCAACCGTCGTCGGCGCTGATGTCATTGATGACGTCATCCCAGCGGTTACTGACCATTGGGTGACGTTAGCACGCGTCGGTCCATCGACTAGCGCGTGCCGGTTCGCCGGCCGGCGGCGCGCACGTGCCGGTTCGCCGGCCGGCGGCACACACGTGCCGATTCGCCGGCCGACGCGTGCGCCGCACGTGCTAGGCGAGCCAGCGCTTCCAGGCACTTCGCGCCCACGCGCAACGCCTACTGGCTGCGTGTGTGGGTGCGTGCTGCATCGCCCGGTGGCGCACAACATGTTGCCGGACTCGTCTCGATGAGCCCTTTCACTCTATGATTTTAGAAATCGATTTCAAATCATAGAAACTCGAAAAAATGGACGAACAGCGCTCGGGTGTCGGGATTTCTTGCCTCGATCCGTACGGTCGAATTACTTTCGCGAAAAATCAATCAAAAAACATCAAACAGGTCAGGAAAAACGTGAACTAGGGCTATGATACCAATGTTGGGAATAACGGATTCCCGAAAACCGGATTCGACACTAAATCGAACCCCTAAAATGAATGCGGAAGTGAAGCCCGCGAAAATCACGTATCACCAATCCTAAAGCACACCACGGATTCGAGCGTACCTTGTTAGCCACAAATTAAACACCAATGCCGAAGATCGAGGAAGAAATTCTAATCCGATGATGTCAATTTGCTTTGAAAAGGGAACAGCGTCGCCTTAAGCGTTTTGGAAGAAAAGAGAGCGTTGGAAGGAGAGGGAGACATACGTATGTTAATGCCAAGAGGTACGTTCTCCCTCTCTCTCCTCCCTTATATATGTCCCTCCAAAAATAATTAATCATGCCCCTTCATCCATGGGCCCTACTCTTGTGGGCCGGGCTTTTAGGCCCAACATGGGCAGACGGGCCTTAAGCCCATCACTTATAAAACCATCACCCTCTAATCAAACTTAGCTTAATTGGCAATCAAATCGGTTCGACTTGGGCCGGTTCTCTTGATCACCTAAGCCAGAGATTACCGACGATCCCAAGGGTAGTCAATCATCGCAGATCAACCATCAAGGACATCCTCGACCTCCTCGTGGTCGGGGATAACCAGATTAGTTGCCAAATGGCTCCGACAACCCCTTTCTTTCCTCGGACGAATGAAGACCGATCCGAACGAATCAGTGTTGATCTCTAGAGGTGAACCGGCAGCTAGTAGTGATTCAACTACCACCGACCTTCATCCGATCCACTCCCTGGCCTGTTCTCGACCAACAAGTGATTAGGACTTGAAGGATCGGTCATCGGAATTCAAAACATGATCCCGATCTCCACCGGCAATCTCAAATTTGGTCCAAACTTGGATCGGTTCTTGTTTTTTTTTCTTTTTTTGCAAGTAGATCGGCTAGCTTAGAGGTGGCCCAAGGCGGTCTGATTCATCCATTAAAGGCTAGATCTAGCTCTAATTGTGATCCGACGGAATTGATTTCATCCAATCACATCTAGTTTTGAAGAAAAACGCAAAGGTAAACTTCCTCAATCTCAAATCTAATGAAATGAGATCAGCTTAACCGATAGGGGCCAGGATTCAAGCCTAGATCTATGAAATATGCCTACATCTAAGATTCATAATGGTGTTGAATGATCTGCTACGATTGATTGTTCATTGAATACTACGAACTTGAGTTCATTTGAATATGATTAGCCTTAAAACTGCAATTTTGTGCTTCTGTGGTATGCCTGCTGTTTTGGCTTGAAAGAGGTCTTAGATGGCCTTATTTCTATTCGACCTCTTCTAGACATAGAAAAAATACTTTAAGAGCTTCAAATTGATTGGTTGCATGCCCTGAACGGCCAACATTTGCCCCCTGAAAAGCACATTACAATCTGCTTGATTTCTGTAGATTCTTGGTGCTCTTTAGGTGTAGTCCTTAGCACGCCTCAGGTTTTTGTTATTTTTTCCCTGCTTTCTATGATGATTATTTGATGAAGTTTCTCATAAAACTTGTTCTTCCCTATCTTGAGAATGTCTTGTTATTTTTTCAGAAATTTTGGACTTGTTTTACTAGGTCAAAACCTCTTAAATCCGAATGCGTGTTTGTTTGCCCTGCACTGATCCAAGGTAAACTTCAGCAAATTTAAGCATGAAATTGAGTTTGTTTGACCTTAAGGCCTCCATAAGAATGAAATACATGTCATATGCTTTCTATTTATGTAATATTTGCATGATTTTGATGTCATTTGGTATGTCAATTGCATGTGTAAATATGCATGACTTGGATTCTCAACCTTCTTTATGACTTTTGAGATTATATCCTTGCCAGACAAATCAACTTCAACCAAAGACATCCGTCTCAAAGCGTGCTCACCATCTTCATATTGGATAATTCCCAACTCAGCTAGCTTTGCTAAGCAAGCTATCTTCTCATCACGAGTGATGTCACCTTCTAGCTAACGATCAGCAAAAGGCATGATATGTTCTAACTTTTGGATATCCATTATAAGTATATGCTTGTCATTATCCCCAAGAATCATGTCAACATCTTTAGAGTGTTTTGGAAAAGGATTTTGTTGGACATTCGGCATTGAATCCTTAAAGGTGAGCAGTTTTTTATCCAGCAAGTTTTAAATTCTAGAACAAAGCACCAGGCAGTTGTCTACATGGTGACCTTTCTCTCCCATGTGATACTCACACATCTTATTAAGGTCGAACCTAGGGAACTTTGGTGGATTATCCCTCGGGATCTCTCTCGCCACAAGATGACTTTCAACCAGCATTGGAAGTAGCTAAGACATGGGTCTAGGCAATGGAGTAAATTGCCTTTGAGGGGCTTTTCCTTTGCGCTCAAAGTTTTAGGAAGATCTCCCTATCTCCACAGCAGGTTTATAAGCCTAAGAATTGTACGTTTTCTGAGAAAAGGAGTTTTGTATATAAGTAATCTACACAGCTGATTCCTTATCTCTCTTCGAGGCATATCGACGATTTATGGTCTTGGTCAACCTTCCTTCACGCATGATCCCTTCAATGCGTTCACCTAACTCCACCAACGTGGCAAAGTTGATACAGGTGTGGTTGTACATTTTCTTGAAGAAATCTCGAGGCATGGCTTGAAGCAGCAATTTCATAGCCTCCTTCTCAAACAGGGGTGGCTTTACTTGAGATGCAGTATCTCCCCACCTTTGAGCATAAGCTCTAAACGTTTCAGTTCTCCATTTCTCGACCTGAACCAATTCCTCTCGAGTCGGAGCGATCTTGGTGTTGAATTTATATTGTTGGAGGAATTCATCGGCAAGATCCTCCCAAGTATGGATCTTCTCCAAATCTAACTCTATAAACCACGTTAGCACAGGACCAACCAAGCTATCTTAAAAGGACAGGAGCGGATGATTGTCTGAGTAATGGGCCATCTTGCCCAGATAGTACTTTAAGTGGGTCTTGGGGCATCCAATGCTGTCATACTTCCTTGTAAACTTGGGCTCCTTGTAGAATTCAGGGACTTAACCTTGGCGAAGGGTGATAGCTTATCAAAACCCTACGGTTGATAGCCTTGTAGCATGCAAAGGCGTTCCTCAATCTTTGCAAGGCATCTTGAACTTTCCTCTTCAAAGTACGGAGTTGGAGTCTCCTTAGATGAAGGCTCTAAATCAATAATTATCGAGGTTGCAATAGGAACATCTTCAGCAAGCCCTTTTTCCCACAGGTTCTGCTACCAGCACTTGAGAGGGTGTGGTAGGAGGATTCATGGTAGGAGCAGCAGGAACTACAGAAGTTAAGTTCTTGACTTGGTTTGACAGATTAGCTAAAAGCGCCATCATCTACGCCATTTGGTTCTCCATGCTAATAACACAAGCATGGGTATCTCCGTTCTCCATTCTTGTTTGGTAGTGAGTATGTATGATAGACCATTTTTCAACCATCTTTCAGGACCTTTGTAAAAGAAGATGACCTACCTGAATTAGTATAAGTCAAAAGAAATCACGAAAATGCAAAACCCAGTCAATTTTATATTTTCTTGAGATGAATAATGATAAGAAGTGTATATGATCCCAATATCATATAACATCCTCTCATCAAAATTTCTTCAAATGAAATTAGACAATTGAAAAGGAACAATGACAAATATTTAATCGAAATGCCCCTTTTCTAAAAATTACATGAAACTGTTCATGAATTTTATTCATTTCATTGAACAATGACAAGGGAAACAGAACCTCACATTCTTGAAGGTTACAAAGTGGTTCGATTTTACATGTGATATGAAAATGAATACAAAGAAACTTCAATAGAAAGGAGGGAAACACAAAGGAAATCCCTTTACAATAAAAGAATTTACAATGGAAACCTAAGGACTAGGTGGGATCGTGCGGAGACTCTTGTTATCATGGGCCAAGCATTCCTCATCGATCAAGGCATCGTCTTCTTGCTCCTTAATTTGAGCTCGCCGAAAACCTTGAGGCTCGGGAATATCAGACAACTGAACCTTAAGCTCAGGTTCTACTTGACGATATATGTAATCAATGGTAGCGTGATGATTCCTCATCTCTTCCTCCAAGTCAGCTTCATCAACGGTGACCACGTAATGTGAGAAACAGGAGTACCAAATTCCAGTAGCAGCTTAAATCGCGGCCTTGATATGGTCAAGTTGGTTTTCCTCGATGACTTTATCATGATAATAAATACGATATAACCCCAGCTTGAGGATTGGCGGGATCATTTGAAGTGCGCGATATTGGCGAAGCACCCTTAAAGGGTAATATGACGTTAAACCCGTTAATCCCACGAGAGGGAGTGGGTTGTCAACTCCACTAAAAAGGCGCACCTTGGGATTCCCAAGCCACCGAACATGCCATTGAATTAAGCTAGGGTTGAGGCTTTTGGGGAAATGAAACCATATAGAGAAAGACCATGACAGAAAGAATTCATTTCTTTGGCAAAATCTAAGAATGGGATGATGATATTTCGTGACATCAACAATCTTCATGTGAGGGGCAAATTCTCTAATATGTGAAAAGAGCCAAATTTGGAGAAGTCCTAATGGGGCTCTAAGAGTTCCTCGGCCATTTGCTTTGAAACGATTAAGAGACCTGAAAGTTTCAGCAAGGATCATGTATGTAAAACAATTAAAGGTGCACACTTGATTGACAATGTGAGTGACTAAAGGATTCATTGTTTTTCAGGTATGTGGGAATACCACAAAGCCAAAGAACATGAGTAGGAAGACACATGGAATTTGACTCCCAGATTTGGGCTTAAGGCTAAAGAAATGTTGTTCAAGGAAAGGATAAGGCATGGAATGAGAATTTCCTTTAAGAATCCCTAATTTTGTTGGTAGGGATATTGAGGAATTGACTTAGAAGAGATATTGGATCTTGACCAACAGGAGGAGTGACGAAACCTAAAGAGGCTTTACCTAACACGATGGCTTTCCGGAACTCCTCAATTGTATGGGTCAATTCATATCGATTAAACACGAAAGTAGAAGTATGGGATTCCAAAAATGAGCCAATGCTTTTACCATTAGGATACGTGGTTTGACTTTTAATAAAGTTGGGAGGAAGCCTATGCGATTTTCCACATAGTCTTGATGTCTCGGCTGAAGATTTTCCCATAGAGTCTTGAGATTCCATGAAACAGGGATCACATGTGACATTCCAAGGCGTCACATACTAAGCGCAAGCGGAATTATCATTTATCATTATCATCTTGCCTAATTTGTAAGCTCCTTTAGGTAACCTATAGTGTTTACCATTGAAGGTTAGCATGTATAACATGGATTATTTAAAATCTCAAGTTTATATTATGAGGTTATCCTGCAATCACTCTACCTTCAATTCAAGTATTGGCCAAATCATTCATGCACATAAACAAGGTCACAAGAAGCTTCATTTCTTCTTAACATCATCAGGGCTTACAAAATTTATCAACCTGGACTCTTTCCATGTTCATCACCTATATATATACAACATATACATAACAAAAGTAAGATGTAACAAAAGCCAGGGATAAATGGTGAGGGTGTCTACTCCACTAGTTCCCACACTAGCCCGCATCTAACAAAAAAACAAAAGTAAGTCAGTCTCTACACCATCCAAGGCGTCTAGGCGCTGTCCATCCCCGCTCCAAGTCCTCCTGCTCCAAAGGGTAAAGGTTTGAATATCTCCCTTTCATGGTTGATAAACCATGCAATGAACTTCATAGGTATCAACTCAGCTCTACCGTCATCCATCCATAAAGTAGCCTCATACTTGGAGAAAACCATGTCAATGTCGAGATCATACACGTCATGAAGAGAAACATCAAGACTCACTACCGCCCCATATAGAGCTACTGGCGGTACATCCATGCTATCAATCTGAAAATGTAAGGTATGAGCAAAAAACCTTGCCTAGTAAAGAATGATAAAACTCTAACTTAAACAATCCACAGCCATCAAGATTACAAGAGAATCATCAAACAATTTAGGATGCTAAAGGAAGTATATCACAAGCATAAACAATTGGATATTGACACATTATGTATATAATCACCTTATGAGCATCCACTTCTAGGCTTACCTTTCTCAAGCTCAATCTCATATCAAGATGTAATGCAACAATAATAAATGGACTCACTCGCCAAGTAGAATTATATTTAGTGTGCACATAATCCACCCTCGATCAATCACTAACCGGAATTCAACCGGCCCGATCGAGTCACTTCCGGAAGTTACCTTATCCAGACTTCCACAACATGGGCATCTCACTCCAAGGCATCTCAACATCACTCAACCGAGGTCCTCCCAAGACCACACAACAAGGGGCATCTCACTTTGAGGCATCTCAGTATCACACAACTGAGGCATCCTTGATCACACACAAGGGCATCTCACTCCGAGGCATCTCAATATTTCTCTACCGAGGCATCCAAGACCACTCAACAAGGGCATCCCAACTTCCGAGGGGCATCACCAGTATCTCTCTACCGATAGGTTCATTCATCTTAAGCACACGTTTCACACCACCACACCTTTGATTAATGCATTTATCGTATGCAAAAGAAAATACTCCAAAGTATCTAACTATATATCTAACTCTCATGAACCTAGCACACATGCGTGTCCAAATTATAAGATAAAACCCATTATGACATGTCCCATTCCATGTTGAATAGATATTTATCCCATAATTAAGCACTATGCACCGCACTCATTGCACACGCATGATACTATATGCACTTATATATCTCAAATAATTTATGAGACTTACTCCTATATGACTAAATTCTATTATGAGGTTTATTAGACTCTACGTGCATCACAAAAGCCTAATATAAAAGACACAACCTCTAATATATGTTCTCGGGTCCAGACAATTTACTAACTAAATGTACAGTTTCGGTTTCGGACACAGAAGGTATATCAATTCTTGTTGAAATATTACCAAATTTTAGTATGTTATATTTGAGATACAAAATAACAATTCCTGTGAAGAAACTTAAGTCTAATTCTCACTGTATTAAGAGTAACAATTGCCATAATCTTTACTAGCACCCTGTATCGACGTCCAAATTCTTTATCTACAAAGAAAATTGTTTCACTAGCCAATTCTTCTCTATTTAATCCCAAATTTTGACACGCCATTCCTTAAGATGTATTCTATAATTTTCTTTAAGGATTCAAAGTAAAATTCTAACTAGGTAAATACAGAAAATTCGTATAATCAGTAAAGGTCAAACCGTTTCTCACAAGAACAGTTTACTGGTTTTACTAAGTTCACTTCTATCTCTACGTTTAATATATTCATATGGTTATAGCTATGTGTATAACTTGATCTTATAGATGTTCTATCATGTAGAATGGTTTCTTTCTTATTTCCATTAACATACTTAAAGAAAATAATACATAACAGAAGACTCCATAACCGTTTTCACCTAGAACAGAATAGGTACACGATTTCCTTTACTTCTAACCCGGCTAAACCACTTATCTTTTTCACAAACTTCCTCTACAATACTTCAATGCCTAATCACAGCAACTTAAGGCACCTTCGGCATGTCTTTCTCTAACAAATAATCAATCCACAACTCAACTCGAAGTGTTGTTGCATCCATGAGTTCACTCATCACAGTATACACCATACCCATCCACTTGGCATCCATTTCATCACTTCACTCAACAAAACAGCGTACTCACACTTGGATTTCGAAACATGCAAGGCTCAAAAATGACATGCAATGGCTCCTACCTTTAATCTAACACTTACTCAGCTTATATTAACCATAAAACAGCAACTACAAACTAAATCCTTCACTGTTTAGATTGACCCGCAAGCTTTCTTGACAAAACAGTGGATAACTTTCAATTTAGAGTTATATCTTTCCTTACCTTGTTCAGCTATTAGACAACACAAAGATGCTTCAAGATCAACACCAAAATCTCGCATGCAAGAAGAAGAAATCACTGGTTTGCTGCTGGTTTGCTTCTGGTTTCACCGCTCGACTGAGAGAAAAAAAAAAGAATAAGATGAAGATGGATTGCTTGGTTTTATATGGAGAGAGAGAGAGAGGGGGGTTACGAAACTTAAGGGGGAAATAGGTCTACAAAGCTAATCCCTAGGCTAGAATAATGATGAAATTTGCTAATGATTATTTTCCTTGAGTTGATGGTTTCGGTTTCTAGAGGAAAGAAATCCATGGGTGTCGCATGCAAGAAGAAAGAGAGAGAGAGAGAGAGAGAGAGAGAGTGATGTGGCCTCCAAGTTTGTTCTCTCAAGTTTAATTTGTCACTCCAAATCAATTAATCTCTAATCTGAGTCATTTAGTTGGTTCATTAGTTTCTAATGTTTTTCAATTAATTCCCTTTTGTTTCTACTTGATTTCAATTCCTTTTTATAATTATACAAAGTCATGACATAACATGTCGACTAGTCAATGTTAGTCTATAAAGGATTCATCACAAAAATGCTAAAGTTAGAAATTGATATTAGCATTATAAACATTAATCGAGTTATCATAACTATAATCTATAAAATAAAATCATTCGGGCCTAAATATTCATCTCTGGCCTAACAGGCCTAATCTATAACAATCCGGCCCCCTAAACTAAATCTACAAATCTAATGATTTCGAACCTTGGCCCACTTCAAGCCAAGTCCAAGCCCATAATCTCTCATTAGATTTCTTAAGTCCAATTCGTGTGGCACACTCATTTCTCAAGCCCACCCATTCCTCACGATCCATTGGGTTCACTTTCTGGCCCAATCTAATTAATCTCAGTTCCTAATGATCTAATAACAATAATGAAGGTCAGTAAAATTTGGGATGTCACATCACGTCCACTTCAGGTTTACCCATCTAAACCTAAACCTAAAGGGGCATCCGTGATTAAAACGTATCGTCGTTGAAATATAAAACATATAATTGAAATATGGAAAGTAAGAAGATAAGAACGATAAGAAATGAATGATATCTTACACATCAAACACATGGCAAGCACAAATCACATGTTGCATGAAACTATGAGGTTTCGACACCTAGGGTGGGGGTGCTAAAGGCTCAAGGTCCCCATCTCAAAGGATAAAAATATTTTACCTACCGCTACTATCATCGATCAATGCTATATATATATATATGGGACGAGCGGGTTTATGTAAGTAATGGATTAACACGAGTATTCACTCGTAGATTCCACCCATAAACCCTTCTAAGGTCCTAGATTAGGTGATCGGGGTTTTAGACCATGGTTGTATGTGTGGTGTTGTGCTAAAGCTTGTAACCATGCATTTAAATTTAAACATCCAGCATTTCAACATAAACCATCATACATTCATACATCCCTACACCAAATGCAAAACAAAGGGTTTACAAGCACACCTCCCCTTATAACTCCCGCCTACAAGACCATTTAACATGAGGTTAGCAACTAACCTGGTTTTCCACGCGACTTTGACATGCAGGCAATTTTACATGAGACATGTTAGTTAAAGCACAACAACCATTTTTAAATGGCTTCAAGTCCTCTTAATCTAGTAACCAGTCCCAAGTGGAGTCGCCAAGCCTGTCGTGACCCGATCTCGCTACCCTCAAATCCCTCACTATCACGAGGAGAGAAAAAGGGAAAATGTCAAGTTTAAAGGTACTTGATCACAAGAGTTCCCTCACGGCTCGCATTCCGAAAAACGTCATCACCTTGCCTTTCGGATCTAGCCTCTCGTGAGTTCCCTCAACAAGATCGCGAGCTCTCCCAAGCTTGTACCCTGCGTGATAGCAGAGTGTCGCGATCCATACCCACACGGGTGATACACCTTAGGAGAATAGGTCAGGTGTGGATATTAGATTTAAGGGTACCTTTACCATGGTAGCTCTATTCACAGTACGCTTTGCCCATAAGGATAACATCACTTCATCCTTTAGGGTACTCCCATATCGAGTATGCTAAACCATGGTGAGTTTCATCAAAACTCGTACCCCGCACAATGGGTTTATTTATATGGTCTAGTTGTTTATGACAACCTAAAAGTAAGATGAGAGTCACCACTAGCCTCATTTTGGGAGTCGGCTAGAAAACCCAATCGAGAGTCAGGAGTGTTCCATCGATTTCTACCCACTCAAATATTTAGATTAAGAGACTTGGGTTACACTAATGTTTCTATTAGCATCATTTCGGTACCTAAACAATATGTTGTGTTTTCCTAACAGATCCATACATTTCTTTCTACATTTTCGAGATCATTAGTTCTAAACTAAGTGATCATGCGTGGTTGGTCATTTTCATTCTATTATATTTCTAGAAAAACAAGAAAAGAAAGAAATCAATGGAATTGAAATTACGAGACAGTAAATAAACAATCAAGGAAAGTAGTAAATCTACAATGCAATCCTAGAAAATATAAAAGAGAAATACAATTGAAAAAGATGAGAGAAAAAGAAAAAACCCACAACTCGCCAGGCTTTATACAACAAATGGAACCTAAGACATATGTCGGGGATATGAATAGTACATAATAATGGTCAGAATGAACATCGACCTCCACTGTCTTCACGCTTTCTCCATTTTGGTCACAACTTTAGGAATTGCTCCACTAGTCCCTGGATAGGACGTTCGCCATATCCATTTCCATTTCCAGCCACAAGGGCAATCCCAAAAGCAGAAGCCACTTGATGTTGTGCTTGCTGCCCCATTATAGTTCCAATGGTTTCAAGAGCTTGCATAAAGAAAGAAGCAGACACATCGAAACAATAAAAAAACAAGACATCATGTCGAGATCAATCATTTAAAGGAAGTGCAATACGAAAGTCAAATTTTGGGGCCTCAGGGTTGGCCTTTGTCTTCCATGCGAGGGTCCCACCAAGACACCTACCAAATCCATTTTTTTGTGACTTAGAGCAATTGTTGACCAATTGTATTATTGCATGGCCAATAACGCTTTTAAGTCTCATAATCAAGTGATTTATGTGATCTTAAGGTTTCCCCTCAATATCATGCATCGACCTTACCATTCATCTAGAAGTCACATGCATTACAAAAATTTAAACAAGCATGCTAGTCTTTTGAACCTTATTTCTCAACCAATCAAGTAAGAAAGTGAATCGTCGGCAAGTCACTTATTATGAAGGGCATGCACCAATCACAAACACAGGCAATTTCTAGTGCATAATGGGATTATATGTATGAGGAGTACATGTAATATTTCAATATATATATATTTCAAAATCATTCATGAAAAGTTTTGAGACAAAGTGATATCTCATATATGAAAGTGATATCTCAGATATGAAAGGCATTCAATTGCCAAGACTAGCCCAAGGCTCACATAAATGCACTTACAAGCGTCGCAAGCATTTTAAATACAATTCAAACCGTGACTTTCATGATATCAAATCAAGATTTTAAAAAGATTTGAAAATATTTAGGATTAAGGAATATCTAGGCTATGGAACACGTTCAATTGTCAATGCTAGCTCAGGATTCGTATAAATGCATTCACAAGTGTCGTAGACATTTTGAATATGGTCCAAACCACAATTTTTCCTTAAGCTAAATCGAGTTTTGGAAAAGAACTTTTTTAGAAATTATTTTTGAGAAACATTACATGTACCAAAGTATTTTTTTTTAAAATATGCAATTTGAAAATTTCAATTGTTTAACAACAAAAATCAAAACATTTAGAACAACTTCCATGAAGATGGCATGGCCTAATTTCATGCACAAACTAGCCTAAAAAGTATAACTAAACAATCATAATTATGTTTATAACAGGAAATTTCAGAACAAACGTGTAAGAATAGTAAAATTGAGCAATACCGAATGACAATTTGGCAATAAAAAAATTTCCTAACATGCATGACATGATGATGAACAATTTTTGTGAATAAAGTTTTCTTAAACAATCTATATATGATTTTACAAAAATCAAACAACAAACAACAACACATCATAAATTTGTCAAAATAACAGACCATTCAGCTAATGTCACGAGAATTTGTCCTATCAAAACATGTCTAAAAATCATCAAATTTACACACAACATAGCCAACATGATAACAAGCAAGTTTCATTAAGAGACCAAGTACAGATGCCAAACAGAAAAAATCTAAAAACAAATATCAAAGGTCTGTCCAAACAAGGGTTAGAACAGAGATCTGAATTTGATCCCTAGAACAGAGATCTGAATTTGATCCCCTGTCCATATTGTGATCTAGCTTTGAGAAAAGGTAAAATTGGTCCAAATGATGAGCAATTGGCATGAAATTAGCAGTATTAGAAACTTCTAAGTGTGCCTTATGTCTTCTTAGAATGGCTCGAGTCCAAACTATGTCAATTTAGTATCCTAAGATCAAGATCTTTAAAAGTGTGCGCATCAGTAATTAAGAAAATAAAGCATAAGCATTCATTAGAAAACCTTAAAATCCTCAAAGAATACACAAACGGCATCAAGAAATCACATGGGACTTAGAATTGGATGTGATGCAAAGTTTGGATAATCATCTAATCCTAAGTCGGCATGCAAAATATCATACAATTTAAATGACTTCATGAAATGATTCATGATTCCTAATGATATGGTAGGGAATCCTAAGTGTGATGAACACTTTTGTGAGTCGAATGTTATGTGCAAGATGATACTCCAAGGACATGACCTAAACATGTATGCAAATCTTGCAACATGCGGTTCAATGAACAAGAAGGCATGATCATAAGATTTGATCCCTAAATGACTCAAACAAGCATGGAAATGCGCACATATGACAAGGTTTCATTTCAACATTAAGTTTGCAAAAGAAGCATGAATTCAGTCATTCTTAAGACATGCATAAATCCTACCAAAAATCTCACATATAAAGCATGCGATGATGAAGATTTCTTGTTAAGAGTTTGAAACTCAATTAAGATCATATGAGTCATGGAAAAAATGGCAAAACCGACAAACTATATGCCTAGCACATATTGCTACAGTACATTTTATTCTAATGCATGCAATTGACTCACTTTGCCAACACAAAAAACTTGCAAAGCATGCATCAATTGAACATATGTATCATTTATTTCAACTCTCATGAAGGATTTGAGACCAAATATGTGCATTTATGGACTCAATTTCATTAAAATAAATTTCAAACCAATGTAGGACAGACTGACCTATGTTCAAATCTAAACAATTTTGACCTAGCTAAACATGTCTAAAAATTTGAAAAAAAAAAAAAAAGAACATGCATAGAACCTGTACAAGCAACTTTCATGAAGGAAAGTTGTTCCAGAAATCAACACAAAAATCAGTACAAAAATGGCAAAATTAGATATCAATACGAAATAGATTGACCTAGGTTTAGATTTGAGTAGATCTAACCTAGTTAAGCACATCTAAAAATCATGAAAAAAATTATAGAAGATGCACGAGATGATTTGGAACAAAACTTATAAATAAAATTTTGTCAAAAAATAATCACAAAAGTCGGCACAAAAATAGCAAAGCCAGAAGGCAGAATAAAATCATAATCGAAAAAAAGACAAACTACTGCAAAATCGTTAATCTTCAGCAGTGTTTTTCAATGGTCAAACAACGCTCGATTGGGGTGTGCGACCTACCATTTTGAAGTACAGGTTATCTATTATTTAATCCTAAGAGGATTCGAGCTGAAACGAGGTCATTTCGAACCTCGTTTTAGCCAAAATAGTGACCTAGGTATAGACCTACGAAAATCACAAATTAGGCTCAAGAACATAATCATCATTCAAATCATCAACAAATCATTGTAACATTCACAATGATTGATCTTAAGCATATAAAGCTCCTAATCTTGAATCATAGCCCCGATCGATCAACTCAATCTCGCTTCATCGGATTCGAGTTTTGAGTCGTTACCGTCATTGCGATTTTTGCGGATTTTGATCGAAATTGATCAAAGTTTTCATCGAATCTTCAATCCAACCTCCACAAACCAGCAAGCATTAGATGTGAACAGCAAGGGAGATGATCGCTAATCAAGATGGTGAGTGTTGAACCGGTGACAATCCGATCGCCGGAGGAGGAAACCTACCAGTTCAAAGAAGAGAGAGAGAAACGAGGCTCTTGGCACCAAAAAAATAGAGAGAGGAGAGAGAGAGAGAGAGAGAGAGAGAGAGAGAGAGAAATTTTGTGCCAAATGAAAAACCCTGTTGAAAATGGAATATATTTCATTTATATACTCCCCACATTAAGCGATTTCGGCCGTCGGTTTGACCCGGGGGTCGAAATTTCGATCCAACAGTCAAAAATCTATTTTGAAGGCTCTATCATGATCTCGAGGTGTCGGGTAATTGATCTAGTGGGTTTGATTTGTAAAAAAAAACTAAGCCAAAATCGAGAATTACGTTGAAAAAGTCCAATTATGAATTAATTTGCAATTTGACGAAATTCGATAATCAATTTGTGAAATTTTGAAAAATTGAAGGTAGAGAAGTGAAATTGTTATTGAGAACCTTCCAGAATTGGTGACCGAAGGCCAAGAATCAGCCGGCAAGGGCCTAAACCGGCCGGTCCCACCGACGGCCAGTTAGACCGGCTAGAATGGTTCGATCCTGTTCGGCCTGATTTTGACTGGTTCTTGCTATTTTGTCCACTCGGGACCCCTGTAGATCAAAAATTTATGCAATTTGTCCCCTAAATGACCAATTGAAAAGGAATTTTATCATTTTTAAGAAGAAATTGGTCAATTAAGACACAATTATGCTAATCAAACATTATGAACGTGATCTAGGGGTCTTTTATTGACATAATTGAATGATTATCATGAAAAACAATGAGTCAAAACCATGGGTGTTTTAAATTGGGCCTAAAGGGCTAAAATGTTTAAATTTGCAATTCAATGGGCAAAATTGCAAATTAACTAAAATTGAACTCAATTAATGTCACAATCGCCCTATCTAATAAGCTACCCATATGTAAGATCACTTATCATATTCAAATTGACCTTGAATTGAAGCGTTCGAGCTTACGTCTAAAATGGATCTAAGCCTAATATTAAAATTGGACCTAAATTCATGAAATTAAACCATAGCCATAAATGGATCAATTCGAATTTTGTCAATTGAAGCTTAATTGTTTGATTTTTTTTAATGCCTGGGAGGATAAAATTCTTTAAATTAATGATTTTTGGTGTGAATTTCACAAATTTGATCTCGAATTTGGACTTATCTTAATAAAATGAGTGAGAAACAATTGCTTGTTTGCAAGTTATGAATGATCAATTTTTGTTCCCTAATTAGGGCTCAAAACGACAATTCACATTTTGACTGGATAAATTGCGAAATTGAATGCTCAAATAGATTTCAGATAATCCCTAAACCAAATGTAATTTTATTTTTGGTTGATTTAAAAGTAATTTTATTTTCGGTCGATTTAGAACCCAAAATTGAAAAAATCATAATTCAAGGTTCTTAACCAAATTTTGTGAAATTTTTGACACAAAGTCAAATTGGCATTAAAAGAAATGTATTTGTGCATTTTTTTATTTTATTTTTTTACTTTTTGGATCAAATGTTTGACTAAAAAAGTCAACCATTTAGTTGGTTTTTCCTAAAATGTTGATTTTTGGTCAAATTTTTTAATTTTCAAGAAATTGATTTGACAAAAATGAAATTAAAGCTAAATGGAATTTTTTGGGTACAAAGTCAATTTTTTGACCGGAATTGACTTTTAGTCAAAGGGTTAACCAAAAAGTCAATTCGAAAGTCAACTGTTTGACTTTTCGGGTTTTTCTTGAAAATAAGTTAGAAATTGCTTAAAAATGACAATGCAAAAGAAAGAATGAAAAACAACACTTTTTGATCAAGAGATGGGGCTTCGTCACGATTAGAAACCAAAATCTCGATTTTTTACCTTTTAATGATGCGTCGACTAAAAATCAAGTGTCAACAGAGATAAATCAACTTCCTTCCTAGCCGATGATATCTGACAACCATGTCATATTCAAATGTCGTAAGTTTGACATTTTGTTCAATAGGGATGATAGCCAGCTTGCATCCTGATAGTCCTACTTCTAATATAATCCACAAGACGAATTTTTGCTAACTAAGACATATCCCTTTGTCTGATCTAGCTATTTCAATGCGAAAGAAATACTTGGGAGGCCCCAAGTCTTTGATGTGGAAATTCGAATGCAGTTATTCAAATCTTCTAATGGCAGAGTCAACATTTCCCATGATAAGTATATAATCAATATATCAATAAATAAATTGATGAGATCCTTTGGTCCATGTGAATAGTGCATAATCATATTTGGAGTACTAAAATCCTGCACTTGTGAGTGCATTAGTAAACTTCGCATACCACTATTGAGAAGCCTACTTGAGTCCCTATAAAGACTTGCATAGACGACATACATGAGACTTCCCTTGTTTGCAAAGACCCTGTGGAAGTTCGATATAGATTTCTTCATCAAGATCACCATGAAGGAAAGCATTATGGACGTCTATTTAGTGTAAATCATAGTTATGGAGTGCGGCAATGGAGAGAAAAGAACGAATAGTGACTTCCTTGGCAACCGAGGAGAAAGTTTCATGATAATCAAAACCTTCCTATTGAGTGAAACATTTGGCAACTAATCGTGCTTTATAAAGTTCAATAGAGCCCTCTACCTTGTATTTGATTTTATATATCCATTTGCAACCAATTGGTCTTCTATGGGAAGGTAATGGAACTATATCCCATGTATGATTATCCACAAGTGCATAGCCTGATGCCATCTTGGATCTCATGTTGCTTCCTCATATGATGAGGGTTCATGTTCCTCGAATATATGATTGATGCAGTACATAGGTTCTGGAGAAAGTCAATTAAAGGACACATAAGAATATGCAGGATAGTGTGTACTTTAGGAATGCAACGTAGAATATATGTAGTCCTTGGTCCACGTAGGAGGACGAACATGTCATCTAGAATGTCATGGTGGCTCAAGAACTTGTTCTTTAGGTGGTGCTGATGAAGAAGGGACATCAATATGTTGCTCTGGAGATGTAATGAATGAATCAAGTTCTTGGTGATGTGATGTCGGAGACTTGGCTACAGAATTCGAGTATCTTGGGATTGCTGTCACATTTTATGTTGGAATGAATAGGTATTGATCATTCACAGTCAAATCATCTTCTAACAGGAATGGAAGATTATCTTGTGTCACTATGATCGGTGGAGAGGTATAGGCCAAATCCTGAAATGAAAATATGTCCTCATGAAAAATGACATCTCAGCTAATAAAGAATCAGCCTGTGGACAGTTTCATAACTCTGTATCCTTTCTATAGTGGAGGATATCCCATGAAAACACATCTAACAGCACAAGGATCCATCTTGTCTCAAGGTCCCACAATTGTGACATAGCACAGACAACAAAAAACTTTCAGGTGTTCTATTTCCAATGGTTTCCCAAAGAGCATTTCGAATGGAGATCTCCCTTCAAGGACTCTAGTTGGCATGCGATTAATCAAATAAGTTGTTGTTACTACACAATCTCCTCAAAAAGTTCCTGAAGATGGCGATGTTTGCGTTTCACAACTCCATTTTGTTGAGTGTAAGTGCAAGAGGTTTCATGAAGGATCCCGTGGAATGGAAAGAAAGAGTTATATTTTGTGGTAGAAAACTCTCATCCATTGTCTGTGTGAATTTTTTTAATAGATGCACCAAACTGATTTTTAATTAAGGAAAGGAAGTTCGCTAGATTAGAGAATGTTTGTCTTTTGGACTGCATAAGAAAAACCCAGGTGGCTCGAGTGTAATCATCAACAATTATCAAGAAAAATCGATATCCATCGTGATTAGGGATATGATATGGGCCTCATAGGTCGACATGGATTAAGAAAATTGCACTAGTAACTCGAGACATGCAAATGGGAAATGGCAATCAGGATTGTTTTGCCAAGGAGCATGTTGGACAATTTGGATAAAGAAAACAAGCACTATGACCCAATCACTGGTGAGAGAGAAAAATTTTATTACTGGTAGTGCATTGCTTTTATGCGGCAATGAAAAATCAAAATCCTTCGGAAAGCTGATCCAAAAATAAAGCCCCTTGTGCAACACTACTCAAGCCCATCATTTGCTAGTTGAATGGTCTTGAAAGAAATAATTTTCATAATCGAATTTAACATGATAATGGTTGTCTTCACAGACTTTGGATACAGATATAAGATTAAATTCAAAGGTAGGAATGTATAAGACATTATTAAGGATAACATGTTGACTAAGATGGACAGTACCACCTTTGGTAACATGAGTAACGGTACCATTAGGAAGTCGAGCCGACACAAAATGGTGAATTTTTCGGTTTTCAAAAAATAATCACTCATCGCAAACAATGTAGTCACTAGCGCTTGAATCGATTATCCATGTATCAACTGATATGTTACTATTTTTGGAAATAGAGGTACCTGAAAAGCCCACAATTTTATCTATTGCCTTCAATTGATTCAAGGTCCTCATGATACTCTAGTATTGATCATTGGAAAATGTTTGATTTGCCCTCTCATTTCCTTGGGCCGTAACTTAATAAGCAAAATAATCCTTTTCTCTTTTCTCTTTGTCAATGGGTTTTCCATGCAATTTCCAACAGGTATCTATAGTATGATGTGGTCGTTTACAATAATCACAATTTTTACCTCTAATTTTGAAGTTTTGCCCATTTCCCTTTGATGACGTGGCACCATGTGAGCCATTGGATTTGGCCGCCCAAATTGCCAAATATGGGCCGTCTAGTCCAACCCTGTAATCTCCACCGTCCATCCTAGTGTAAGCTTATTCTTCTTCTTTTTCTTCTTCTTCTTCTTCCCAACTTCTTTGCTTGCTCGAGTGACTCTATCCAAACCCGAGGAGGCTTTACATTCGCAACGGGGGCTCAACGGTGGTAGAGGCTTGCTGCGATGGTCTCGTCGAAGCTGCAAGGGTCATGACTTCTCCGATCATCTTGATTTTCTTCTTGAATCGCCAATTGATAGATGCGCCTTAGGGAGGGAACATGATCCATGGCTAGGATCTGTGACTGGAATGAGGAAAGCTCTCATTCAAGATCAACAAAAATCTAATAACCTTCTCTCTCCCTCGGATCCGCTTGTTTCGAATGATTGTAGATTCTTCCCCTCGAGCTCCTCCTCGGCCACCTCGAGCTCATTCCATAGAGTTGAGAGCCAGTTGAAGCAAGTGGTAACCAAGAGGTTCCTTTGCTTCAACTCTGACAAGGCCTGCATAAGTGAAAAAAAGTTTAGCATGATCTAATTTTCCATACATCCCACGTCTTCTTTGGGTCTTTAGTTGGTGGTCAGCCGATGACGACATTGGGGGTTATGTAGTTCCAGATTTAAGTGCGAACGAGTTGGTTGCATTTGCGCCAAACTCGTCGCATTCGGTCGTCAACCAGAAGAGGAATGGTGCCGTCGACAAATCCATCTTTATCTTTGGTTACGAGGGCTCGCCGAAAGTCTTTAGCCCTATTATTGTTGTTGTCAGCGCCGATAAGTTGTCAGGACATAAGGCGGAGCTTCAGTCTGTTAGCTGGCGAGGTGCATAATGGATCTCTTGGTTCTAGGCGATAGTCGGCGGCCACGATCAAGTACGGTCATAACCCAAGTTGCAATCCCAAGTAGGGATTCACCTCCTAAACCACTGGGCCTATTTCGGGTCTCTGGCCCGGAGGTGACCAGCCCATCCCATTGGGATGAGATCCAAAGCTAGTCTCTTCTCCTGGTGGCGCATACTGAGCCCATTGTTGATTAGGTCCTACACCCTGTGGAGCTTGGACAGGGATCCATTGTACTGATGCACACTGAGTTGAAGTTGGAGCGAGGGGATCCTGTTGTTGATGCTGCTCGTGGCCTTGTTGTTCTTGAGGTAATTCAATATATTCTGGAGTTTGGTTCTTCGGCAGATGGTTGTTGTTGGATGTATCTTCCATTGTGAACAAGTGCGATATCAAAAAAGTTGAATTCCAACTAGTTGTGTCAACCAACTTGTTTTGCAGGGTGAAATCTCCAACAATAGTTTGAAGACAACTACCAAGGGCAATCCGGAGTGGTTTGTGGAAGCAAGGTCAAAATCAAAGGCTCCGAGGCTCCGATACCATGAAAGGAAGCGAAAGACGTAGAAATATTTTGGAGGAAGATTGTAATTTATTCACTTGTATCGCATTGTACATGTACATATTTATAGTACAAAAGAAAGAATAAAGAAAAGAATAAACAAGATTGCAATTTGATTACATTTTCCTACTTTATCCCTAAATATCCTTAACTAAATCTATTAGAATTGAAGTCAAGAATAAAATCATAATAATCGCGATCTTCTCCAACAGAATGTCGCCCTAGCCGAGGATGACTCCACCTCTCATTCACTACCGCATAGGTTGGCATCGTTGCAGTGTCGTGCTCGGCTAACAAAGGGGGTAGTTTTGGATTACAGTTTCGCATTGGATATGGGTCTATCCTTGGCCGTCTCTACATGCCCAGGGTTGCCGAAGTTCACGCCTGGTCAGGCTGAGGCGCGGCCAAGTTGAATCTCAGCCAAGTGTGGGGCGAGCCAGCCGAGTGTGGATGGCTGGACGGCCAATCAGGTGGAGGCAAGCCAAGCACGGCTAGTTAGAAGGTTGACCAAGCGGGTTGTTGTGTCGCTATGTCGTGCTCGATTGCTGCAAGAGTCGGGTTGGTCGGGTCAAAATCGAGTCAAGTTTAGTTCATGGGTTTGGCCAATTGAGCGCCGGTCGTTGTCCGGGCTTTAATAGAATTGTGGGCCAGTTTAGTTTAATTCTTAGGCTTAGGTTTATTTTATTTTTTGGTGTCAGATTTAGTTTATTTACTTCCTTTTAGGGGGGAGGGCCTTGTTTTCGCCAGACTAGGCCCACGCGTTAAGGCCAATCCTACTGAGGGCTTGGAACCTTAGGACCTGAGCCTGATCTGGAGATCCAACCAGGGTCCCTGAATAATTTTTTTAATCAAAATTTTTTTAATATATATATATATATATATATATATATATTAAAAATTAGTATAAAAAGCCCAAAAAATTTTAAATTTTAAAATTAGGAAAAGGTTTAGAAATTAAATTTTGTGTAGCTTTTTCTAGATTTTAGTGTTAATTCTAGTCTAGAATTAGCTTTAAATTTTCCTAGACTTAGAATTCACATAGTTTAGGATTTTTGATAAACATCTTAGGGTTAGCAGGATCTAAAAAATGTGTGAATCTTTGATAAAAAAAAATTGAACTCGAAATTGAACAAACTTATAGGGCCTTACAATAGGGTGTTGCTTGTTCTTAAAGACAAATATATAAGTGCACACTTTCAATACATTGATTTTTTTTTTTTCCTTTTAGCATGGTATGGTAAACCTAGGATCATACCAGACCCAAAAACATTGCATGGAACACTTAGCATGTGAGAACTTTAGAACTCATTGTAACATCCCAGACCCCACTGTGTAATATTGTCCACTTTGGGTCACTCGCCCTGGCACGGACGAACCGTCATCCCAGCCACGGTCTCTTCCCTCACGGCTTTAAAACGCGTTACACAGGTGAGAGGGACCCAAGCCTTATAAGCTGACCAAGATCTTCCTCCCTAGGCAATGTGGGACAAGAGAGGAGGCTGTCACACTCTCCACCTCTTAACAGAATAGCGTCCTCGCTATGGTCCCACGGGCATCAGAACAGCATTCAAGCTGTGGTCCTACACGCGGTCGGGAGTCGGCTCTGATACCACATGTAAGACGCAAATTGCGCAATCCCAAGATCTCCATAACCATAACAAGAACATGCATAATTGAGTAGAAAGATTAATGCACCTGTTTTGGGATCCATCGAACATAAAGCGGAAGCAGAAAAAAGGGATTACCCACATATATAATGTAAGAGTTTTCCTAATGTTAACTAAATTAATTGATATTGTAATTTACTGTTTTTACGGTTACCGTAAAACAGGGTTGGTCTAAGGTGAGATAAAACGTTTCTTAATTAGTCTAATATGGGCTGGTTAGTGTGGGTCGAGTTGAGCCTGGCCCGTAATGAGAGGGACTGGCTGGAAACTCTATAAATAGTGTTCAAGTCTCTCCTCTAACCCTAATTCTCACATGTATCCTCACCTAAGGGGCGTTTACCTAACGCTACACGTGAGGGGGCCGCCTCATTGAGCCGGTGATACGATACTGAGGGCAATAGAGGAGAAGGACTTGATGCGTGGATCTCCTTGATATATGTGGGTAATCATTTTTTTCTGCTTCCGCTTTATGTTCGATGGATCCCAAAACAGGTGCGTTAATCTTTCTACTCAATTATGCATGTTCTTGTTCTGGTTATGGAGATCTTGGGATTGCGCAATTTGCGTCTTACATGTGGTATCAGATCCGACTCCCAACCGCGTGTGGGACCACAGCTTGAATGTTGTTCTGATGCCCATGGGGCCATAGCGAGGACGCTATTCTATTAAGAGGTGAAGAGTGTAACAGCCTCCTCTCTTGTCTCACATCGCCTAGGGAGGAAGATCTTGGTCAGCTTATAAGCCTTGGGTCCCTCTCACCTATGTAATGCGTTTTAAAGCCGTGAGAGAAGAAACCGTGGCTGGGATGGCGGTTCGTCCGCGCCAGAGCGGGTGACTCAAAGCGGACAATATTACACAGTGGGGCCCGGGATGTTACATGTGGTATCAGAGCAACCATAACCCTAGAACTTCAACGCATAAAGTTTTTGCCCTAATTTGTACGGATTAGCCCTAATTAATACGGATCTTGCTCTAATTTGTGATTTTCGAGACTTTTTGTTCAATAAAAATTAAATTAAATCACAAATTCGGACTGGGCTCGACGAGACGAGCAAGACGGTCGGCGACGCGTCACCGGAGGATGCCGCACGCGACCCCACGTGCGGCCACGCGCCGCCTGGGTATCGAACGCGCGCCGCGCGTGAGCTCCACGCGCCGTGCACTCAAGCAGCGCGTGTGGGCGCATGGAGACTCCAATCGGCACGTGTCTGGCGGCGTTGGACTCGTATGATGATTTCCTATCTCATGGTATATATTTATATATATGTTTGATAGTTTTATTGATGTGAATTACATATGAAACCCTAAATACGTGTATTTTAGTGTATTTTTGCGTATTTTTCTTGTAGTTTCTGTTATTTTGGAAATACATGTGATGGGTTATTAGTATGTTATCACATAATAAAAGGTGTGATTCATCAATAAAAATCAAACTTTATCGTGAACTGAAGCTGGCTTAATGAGATACAATTTGTATGAGATTGTATTTGAGCTATGTATTGAGCTGATGAGAAACAATAAAGATTATGAAACTTTTGTTACTCAAGTATACTCATTTACACACTGGTGACACTTGAATGATAGACGACTTAAGGACTTGTGACCAAACTGATATACTGATTAACACATCTGCTGAATGTGGGTAAGGCATGTCAATTAAGTTACTGCATATTGTACATGAACTCATCTGGTCACTTGTTAATGTCTATCAAGTTGAATATTTTTTATGGTTAAGGAGTATGACAACATTTATGTAGAGCAATAATATCTACTGTTAAATTTTAGATATTTGGTTATCTGGTTTGACTCAATTAATAGGTCACTGGTTGAAGTAATGATATTTGTTACCTACAATTGATTAATAAATTAGTTGTTGGCCTTGAAGTCATTTTTGCCTTATGAACTCATGAGTGATAATGGATCAGCTGTCAAGCTTGTCGATTTGGTGTACCATGTATTACTATTGATGTTAATTTGTGAGAGATATTATAGATCAGCATTCTTTTTATGTTGTTATGGTAATATGTAATTGAGGTGCATAAGAGATGTTTTATTTTCTGTTATGAGAAGTTTCTTGTGTTACTGTGATCAATGATCTCATTGGAATATGTCTAACAAGTTCGCTGTATATATATATATATATATATATATATATATATATATATATTTATATATATGTATGATTAATTTTTATTAATGAATAAAGTAATGTAATTAGCATGATATGTGATTTTGGTGATATGATGCCCCTATCACTAAAGTTAAAATCACATATATATGGTGTATGTGAGGAGTAAAGTGTATATCCCTAGTATGAGAGAATTTCAATGATTCAATTGAGTAGTGACCGCCAAAGTGGTACGCTTGATTGGGTTTGAGAAATTTCGGTCTCGTATGATGATTAGGATGTCTCCTAGTCTAATGCATAATCATACTCCCAAAGGAGGTGATTGTGTATTAGTTCATGGAGAGATACATGATAGTGTGGTGGAGGAGTGACCGATTCTAATGGTTCATATGCCCAAAGGTGATGAATTCACGAATATTGGAATATATTCTCATAACCCTTATCATGTGGGGAGTATACAATTGCATGTCATGTATTCTGCCCAAAGGTGATTATGTAATTTTGCATGTAACTCTCTGGATGTGTACTTGTATATCAAGTTACACAATGCTCACATGATGCTAATTATATACTGTTTGTTTTTCAGTCACATTTTCTGTAAATGGTAATTCCGTCACCATTGAGCTTTTTACTGCTTCAAATTTTAAGTTTTGGACATATGATTTGTTACTTGAGAAAAGAGCAATTGAATTTGATTACTGTCCATGAAGCGTTCCATTCTGGAACATTTGAAAAGAGGTTTGCCTGTGGACTGCACTGCTATAAGATGATGGAAGCCTTAGTTGCTTGAAATTATGTCTTGTTTGATATTGAAATTAGGACACATCTGCAAAGATTGTGTTTAAGTCCTAATGACATATACATCTCGTATATGGTTAAAATGTTATTTCCGAAAATTTTCTATTTAAGGAAAATGACCGAGATAAAGGTCTTAAAAGGTTGTCAAGTTTAACAGTGGCTATGAGTATTTTGGCAAGTATGACAATGCGAAATAGCTTAAAGGGTCATTTGTCAAATACTTGGTAAATTCTGGGGTGGGAATTTAATTACTATACTTGAAAATTCTGACAAAAAGATTTGGTCGAAAGGCATAAATGCATCATATTGAACATGGTGATGAGTATGATTAGTAAGACTAATTTATCTGGTCTTTTGTGGCCTAATATTATGAAAGCAATTTTTTCATATACAAAAGGGGTATTGATTTTATGACCCTAAAGAAGGTACAAGAATTATGGAATCACATACTCTAAAGTTTTTAAAAATTGACGTAATTGTAGAGGATAGTTGCTCTCAGACTATTAAGGATAATAGTATGATGGAGGTTACTATGTTTTTGTCTTTACCTATACAGATAATTATGGAATCTCCTATACCATAGACTAAACTTGTTGAGGTTCAAGGTACTATTCTTGATATAGTTTATAATGAAATTTCTTAAATCTCTCAAGTGCAGAATAAAGTGGTTGTAGCTTTATTAAGGAGATTTGTTAGGAAAAGACGATTAGTTATATCATCATACTATATAATCTATTTGTGAGAGTATGATTACAATATCCACTACATTGTTATTTTAGCAACTTATATAAATGTCGTTTTTTGTTCTCAATTAAGTATGTGATTAGATGCCATAAAATGCGGTATACAATCTATGAAATATATTTGGAAACTTACTGATTTGTCTAAAGATCACAAGTTTATTCGTTGCAAATTGGCGTACAAAACTAAAAGAATTTCAAAGAAAGATTGTGGAATTTAAAGCTAAATTGGTAACTAAAATTTAACTCTGAAAGAGGGGTGGATTGTTTATAGTGAAGAAATAATTATTTCTTTAAATATTCTTTCAGAGTGAACGTGGCATTAATAATTTATTTTGATATAAAGTTACGCCAAATAGATACAAAATATATATTATGCAACTGGATGATTTTGTAGCAGATTTAAGTAAACTTGTGTGTAGACTGAAAAGTTCTAATTCATAGTCTTAAGCAAGTTTCCAGACAATATTATTAAAGTTTCATAGTGTTGTTATTTTGTTCAATTGGGAACAAAGTAATTCAATATACTGCAAGGTTAGTGAGAGGAAATTTATTTTTTCTCATACTTTATATATATAATATTTTGCTTACAAGTTGTGACCTTGAGACATCTTATATTCTTTGTTAAGGATTGTTTTTGCCATATTATATTAGATTTTCTCGGAGGACATTTGCTGATTGTATATTGGAAATATTCAATATACATCATTGCAAGCCAGGAATTGCTCCTGTTGTTAAGGGTGATTGACTAAATCTATCACATTGTCCTTATTTAGATATTGAGAAAATCTAATTAAATGGTGTACCTTATGTCAGTGCACTTAAAAGTATAATGTATGCTCAAATTTGCACTAGACTAAATGTTGTCTTTGTGACGAGACTTCTAGGCAGATATCGATCAAATCCGGAACATGATCACTGGGTTGCTGTCAAGAAGGTTTTAAGGTACTTAAAGAAGACAAGAGATTATATGCTAATTTATAGCCATGTTCAATTCTTGCAGTTAGTAGGGTATTTAGATGTAAACTTTGCTGGCTGTTCTGATAACATGCAATCAATAACAGAATACATATTTATGTTAGCAGTAAGTGCAATAAATAAAGTCTTATGTCATATTCTGCTATGTAAGCAGTGTTAGTAACATTCTTTTAGGCTGTTACTTGGGCTTTTAGACTCCAAAATCTCATGACGGAATTGATCGTTTTAACTTGATGGATAGACCCATACGGTTGTATTGAGATAACAAATTTGTAGTAAACTTGATGGATAGACTCATACGGTTGTATTGTGATAACAAATTTGTAGTATTATTTATTTACTATAGAGGTCTCAAGGGATCTAAATATATTGTGGTAAGATATTTTTTGACCATAAAGAAACGGTACAAAAATGTGACTTATAATATAACATATTTTCACATATGATGTGGTTACAGATCCATTAACTAAAGGCTTATGCCTATGTGTATTTTAGTAACATATCGTTAACATGGGCTTAGGAGTATCTTCGGATACTGTTGTTTAGTAGGAGCTACTTTGGCTTTATCTGATAAAGTTCACATCTGTGGTTCGTTACACTTAGTAACGGTTTGATATGTATCAACTTTTGCATTCAATAAAATATTTTTGAATGTATTGTTATTATGTTGAATACATATTGATAAAGTCTCAAGGGATTGTATAAACCTTGAGTAAAGGCTAGGGGCATCCGGTTATTAGCCTTGTGCATATGTCTTGTAATACATAAAGAAAGGTTAACCATAAGGACAAGACATATGTGGGTTCATTGGAACCATAAAGCATTCTCTTGTGGCACAAGTTTTTGTGACACCTAAGGTAAGAGAATGGTAACTGACAAATGGGATCTCTCTATGAGAGACGTTATCCATTTGACACACTACCATATTGAATTCATATTAATAAAGTTGAGAACATTCATGACCATGGAAGGTTCTGTTTGTATATACGCAGTTACCGCCATGATTCGGTGTTTAAGACTTTATGGGATAGGATTGACTATTAAGAATTATCTCTGGACCAAATGTGCGCACATACGGTACGATTTCAATTAGTATAGTCCAAGTGGGAGAATGTAAGAGTTTTCCTAATGTGGACTAAATTAATTGATATTGTAATTTACTGTTTTTACGGTTACCGTAAAAAAGGGTTGGTCTAAGGTGAGATAAAATGTTTCTTAATTAGTCTAATATGAACTGGTTAGTGTGGGCCGAGTTGAGCCTGGCCCGTAATGAGAGGGACTGGCTGGAAACTCTATAAATAGTGTTCAAGTCTCTCCTCTAATCTTAATTCTCACACGTATCCTCACCTAAGGGGCATTTACCTAACGCTACACGTGAGGGGGGCCGCCTCATTGAGCCAGTGATACGGAGGGCAATAGAGGAGAATGACTTGATACGTGGATCCCCTTGATATATGTGGGTAATCCTTTTTTTTCTGCTTCCGCTTTATGTTCGATGGATCCCAAAACAGGTGCGTTAATATTTCAACTCAATTATGCATGTTCTTGTTCTGGTTATGGAGATCTTGAGATTGCGCAATTTGCGTCTTACACTCATTATTGGTAAAAGCATTTTGTGGACATTTTAGTGATTAAATGATCAAGTTTAGGCATCGAAATGACAATAGTTAGATAACCTGAGTAATCAAATCCCCAACCCTAGATCTCTAATTATGTATGAAGTGAGAGATATCCTCTCATACCTCACTAGGTTTCCAGTTGATGACTCAAACAAGCTAGTTGCAACTCCTTATTTAGAATTCTCATAGGGTTAATCGAAATTAAAATTGAACATCCCAATTTGCACAACGTATGAGCTTGAGAGAGCCTACGTCTAATTGGAAGTTATAGTTCCATCTACAAAATAATACCCCTAAACTTATGTCATTTCCCCTCCAGATGGAGAAGGTAGATCGCAACAACCAGCATTGCAAAGAGTTCTAGTATCCACTCCTCTTGCAGCACCAACCAATGGTGTAGAGGCAACTGCTACTATTGGTGCGATTCCACCTCCAGCAGTCATTCCTTCGAAAGAATAGATGAGTAGACTCACTCAATGTGACCCATTTCATGAAGTCCTCAAACAAAGTCGGCTAGCAATTGTGGGTCAAGCGCACACGGATTGACTATTACAGTAGTGACGTCGGCTGGAAGTTGCGGTGCGGCAAGTCTGGATGAGTCTACTTGGCCGAGTTATGGGTTGGAAGTGGGCTTCAAGGCGGGGAGCTCGACCAAGAGAACTCACTGTTCAATTTCTTTAACCAAATCTAGATGAGCCAGCGGGTTGGGGGCATGATTTTCCTTGCTGCTCGACCAAGTCCAACGGAGCTTAAAACATGTGATGCTCATTGACCGCTAAAGCTACAGCTAAATTGTGTGTGGAGCCGGAGCCCTTACACAGTGCACCTGCTGACAACGGCAACGAGCAAGGTAGAGTCCAACAGGCAAGGGAGAAGGAACTTAGGTAGGACTCAGCTGCCCAACTTAATGAGGCCAGAGGCGATGATGGGCGGGATGCGGTCACTAATTTGATGAATCCTAATTGCATCAAATCGCCTTTGCTAGCAAAAGCAATGCTTGATGCGGTTGCAAGGGCGGAGAGTGATGTTTTGAGTGATGCCGACTACGACTAGCCATTTCTTTTCTTTTTTTCCTCTCTTTTTTTAATGTAAGTATAAAATAGGACTGGAGATGGTTCATAGAAGAATTCACTCAAAACAAGTTCATTATTAAGCTCTAGTACCAACTTAATGCATGTGTGGCATGGCAAAATGCATTTTGAGTGATAATGGATAATGTGTGATAAATGAAGGATAGCTTTGATACCAAATTGATGTAGTTGCAAGGGCGGACAATCGGCAACCATTTTTGCATATCAATAACTAGCATGCAGAATCGATATCTTCAAATATAAATCCATCAAATTAGACAATAGTCAAAATAGGCCTTATTGAGTTGCATTAATTGATGATATTTGAGTTGAGCATGCAAGTTAATCAATAGAGCCCAATACTCCCACATCAATGCTAATAGATTGTCTAGATGTCTGGGCACAATCTCCTCAACAAGGACATTAGCGATGGTTGCATTCGACACTTCCAAGTTCCTCACCCATTCCTTGTTTTGATCCCTGCACCTTTTGAGAGAGAGAAAAACTTTAGTTTATTAATAATTTAGAAAATATTTTTCTAATTTTAATCATTATTATCAATTATAAAAATAAGTAATGAAAATTATTTTCATTATTAACGATATTTCATGCTTAAATGTTCTTGTTAATATTTAAAATATTTTTCAACGTCCTTTTTTTTGAGAGATATAAATGATTAAAATCAATAATATTTTTTTCAAATTATTGATTTTTCGTGAAATAAACGGAGCTTAACATGTTGAAAGAGGAGAAAAAAGAGAGAGAAAAGAAGAAAGGAAAAAGAAAGAATAATGCCTGAGATGCATGTGCTGGCTCTTAACAAAGATATGAGTCGCGGTGAACCGGAGGCTGAATTGAGACGAAGCGGTTAAGTGCAGGGGCTTTTGCGAGACAAACGCTGTACGAGGAGCTTTTTTTTCTTTTTCTTTTTTTTTTTTTTTATAAAAGAAACGGTCTACTTTGGGGGGCTTTTTGAAAATTTCCTCACAAAAAAGGTTAACTTTACTGTTAAATATTGTTTGGAATATTAAGGATTCTATAAAAATTGCCAGACAAAATCGATCAACTGGAGCACATACCAGTCTCTCTCTCTCTCTCTCTCTCTCTCTCTCTATCTGAAGAGTGTACACATTATTGACTGATTTTCTTCCCCACAACTCACGCTCACGTCTCTCTCTCGCC
The DNA here is from genome assembly GCA_017140615.1 of Eucalyptus cladocalyx. Classification (NCBI taxonomy): domain Eukaryota; kingdom Viridiplantae; phylum Streptophyta; class Magnoliopsida; order Myrtales; family Myrtaceae; genus Eucalyptus; species Eucalyptus cladocalyx. The sequence continues at coordinate 22,397,399 of CM029521.1, read as the reverse complement.
TCTCGATTTCTCCCCTCGGTTTCCGTCAACAGGTTAGTCGCGCGATCCTGCTGCATGCGTTCTGAAGTTCACGAGCGCAATCGGAGCGCACCCACTCGGGCTTTTATTTATTTATATATTTATTTATTTTTTTTATTAATTTCCTTTTTTTCTCTGAATCTGCATGTCTGGATTTTTTCTCTCTCTTCGGGTTGCGCGACGTGAATTTTGGAGTGCCCGACTGCAGGGCGTACTGAAATGGACTTGATTCTGGAGGAAAAGGACGCGGCCGATTGGGTTTACAGAGGCGAAGGAGCTGCGAACATCGTCCTCACTTACACTGGATCCGCTCCCACTTTCGTGAGTAGCTTTTTTGCTTGCGCTTCGAATTTTGGGGCGCGATCATAATATCGCGCCTTTTGCGAATCGGAATTCGATTCTGAAGAGATGGAGTGATATTTTTTGTCGGAATAAGTGGTTATAATTGCTGCTGCTGCAACTTCTTTTGAGTTTCAGAACCGAGGGGGAGGCAATGCTTGAAAAGTCCGAGCATGTTGTCTTGAGGAGTTTTTGGGAGAAAGATGATACCTGAAAAGTCAAGTCTGAGAAAGTTGTTCTGGGAATCTCCTTTTTCTGACCACTACTACAAATTTTAATCCTCGAGAATAGCGCTAATTGGAATAAACCCCTTTTCGTATACCTCTTTGACCACTAACGTCGATGTTATACTGTTATTGAATTACATTCTTTCTTTGCCTTTGCTTATCCAAACAAAAAAAAAAAAAAAGAATCTTTGGGTTTTCTTTTTCTCCTGAGGAATGAGTGAAGTGTTGTGCTGAATCTTCGCATAAATGGATATACCTTCACCTTTTCAGCTAATGAGGTCACGGGAATTTGATCTTAAATTCTTTTTAGTATCCTTTTCTTTCGGATGATGAAGACGTGTATGCTTAATTCGATGGTGTGATTGCTGCTCTACTGTTTGTCCAGGTCGGAAAAGTTTTGCGGATTCGAAAGGCTCCCGAAAATGGAACGCAAAGTTCCAATGGTATTTTGAGCTTTTCCAATCATGAACGTCTCTTGTGGAAGGATTTTGAGGAACTCGTACAGTCCCCAACAAAAGAAATTGCGGCCCAAAAATATGTACAACATGTGATTAGCCCATTGTTAGGTTCAAAACATGTAGATGCTGGGGTATGTGCAGTGCTTTTCCTTGTTTTGTTCTTTTCTGGAGTTGATGCTCGGGATTTATACTGTTGCATCGATGTTGATCTTTCGAGAATGATTAATATATTACTCCTAAGCCTTTGAATACTTTAGATTGATTAATTTTTTAAATAACTGAATATTGACTCTTTGTCTAAGGCCATTAAATCAGTGGCTTTGTAAGTTGCCTTGTTATCTTTGGGCCTGCCAGAGTATTTGCTTGGTAATATGTTGAGATTCATGCTTAACCCCTTTTAAAATCCTGCATTGGTTGATCCTAGAAAGCTACTTTGGACCATTCAATCAGTACAGTGCTGTAGGCTTTCCTATACATCAAAGCTCGTACTTGTTTACTGGTTGGATAATGAATGTTTACAATTGCATTGTCAAAGTACAAAATTTCATATGACAATCATATCTCTGGCAGCTCTAGGACATGTTCCTTATGCTTTGGTTTTCTGTTCATATTGCCGATCAAAATATGAAAGTTGATACACAGCATAATATATCTCTTTCTCTCTCTGCCATCATTTCTTTCACACTGCAGATTCGAGTCCTTGTCTCTAGGGAATTTCTTGAGGAAATTGAAATAAATATTAAGAGTCATCGTCCTGACTGGCGCATTGATGCTGCCAAGGTTGATACACTTAACAAATATGCACTTCTAATTTCTGACCATTCCCTTTTTCCTCATGGTGAGTACTTCTGTCCACTCCTTACCCTCATTTCTGGACTTCTTGTTGACTAACTTCCTCCTATTCAATATTTACACAGTTAGACATTTAGAAGTAAGACGTTCTATTAAGTGAATATATTCCATCAGCTAGATAAAACGTCTTCACCAACCCCTCAACTGGCCTTTGTAAGCTTTAGGTGTAAAAGGAAAGACACATGCGATGAGATTGCGAAGACCGTGTACGTGTCCTCCCCTATTACTAGGATCCTTCACAGAGAGATTATTCAAAAGTTCGCCATTTTCCTGCTTCATTGATTTCCATCATTAGGCTAGGGGACATTGTGTGAACTCAACGTTAAGATGTCAGACTTATCCTAAGAAGCTAATAGCCTTGTTCATAAATCGGGTCTTGCAGTTACAAAAGCCCTAGTGAAGATTGTAAATAAAATTACTTTTGATCTCCAAGATAGAGTATTTGCCTATTATATCTATTTTGTTTCAGGTATCTTGAAAGGCAATGCCTGCATATCCGTAGAGATAAAGGTGCTTCGTCTAAGCTACTTCTTCTTTCTGCAATAATTCATTCGTTACATCATTTTTATTGTCTATTTGTGCAAGTTGTTCATTTTTTTTTTTCATGCTATTTTTCCCTGTTTTGGAGTTTAGCCCAAATGTGGATTTCTACCATTCTCCAAATACATTGCCAGGCAGAATGCAATCAAGAGGAGCACTACTCGTTTTAAAATGCACCAAGTCCTGAAGTTCCGTGAAAAACAGGTAATGTTTTAAGGTTAATCACACATATTACTTTCCTTATACAGGTGCCAAATAGCACTGCCACCTTGCAAAACGGCTTAAAAGAGGTAGCCACTTGTATACAAGAAAGGAAATAAAACTAACTGGATCTGTCACCCTATTGGATCTCATATATGAAGTTGTGTTTCGCTATTATGCCAAAATGCAAAGGTGGAAAATGTTTTCTCATTTTGCCAAAAAGACTCCATACCTTTAAGGGCTCCTGGTTTTCATTCCAAAATCATCCAAAAAGTAGCTAGAGGAGTCATCTAAGTCATTTTTTCCCTGGTAGGAAGAGTCATCCATTCCCAGTCTATGTTCCATCAAAGACAAAGCACTTGTCCCTTTCTATCTTGTTTAGCTGCAACACACTAATTGTAAAAAGAGGTCCCATTTCTCTTCATCAGTTTACTTCAGTAGTTTAGTTTGAAGTCACTCTTAATAGATTAAAGCTATCATTCCCTTTCTTTTGGTATTAGCAAGCATGCAGGCTTTATTTTGATTGTGCATGCCATGGTTTGTAATTTAAGTCTGACCAGTGCATTTTGCATTTTTTTTCCAGATACCAAATCTAAGTGAATATGATCCATTGGATCTGTTCTCTGGATCCAAGGAAAGAATACTTGTAGCTTTGAAAGCTTTGTGCAACAACCCGCAGAACAATTTCCGTGTTTTCTTGAATAATTCTCTCATTTTGGGTGGGTTCGGTGGTGCTGTAGATAATTCTACTTCCACAACTGCTGAAGCACTTGAAGATGTACTTAAATATGTCATCAAAGAAGATGATGGTTTACGGACTACAAGTTTTCTTGAGCTTCTCACTGAGACAGTTTATAAATCAGGAGTATTGGACCGTCTTCTTGATGTTCAGAAGCTCGATAATTATGATATAGAAGGAGCAATTCATGCATACTATAATTTTATATCTCAACCTTGTTCAGTATGTAGAGAGTTGGGTGAAGACAAAGTGTCACCAATATCTACCCTTTTGCATGCACTTCCTCTCAATGAGAGCTTGGAGATTGTGAAAAAGTTTTTGCTAGCTGCAACTGCAAAAGATTGCAGTTTAATGTTTTGTTTCAGACGAAGAGAAGATGGTGGTTCAGATTCTTCATATGACAGGGTTTACCTAGAGTCAACTAACCAAGTGTTTGATTATAAGGTAAAACATATCTTTTGTAGTTAAAAGCAATGGTCTCTTGCTTTGGTCTTTTGTCGAGTATTCTGCTCATTGTAAGAGATATAGTCTATCTTTAACACACCTAGAAGTGAACTATATTGAAATCACATTGATCAATTCGTTTTTAAAAAAAAATGAAATAATATAGTGAGATGTTTCTTAAAAGTATGTAAATGTTCTCTTGCTATCCAGTGTTTTATCATGTTGCTAGTGTATTCCATGCAATAAGGTCCTTCATAGAGACGATAGAGTATCTGCTATTATGATTTTGGTGCCAAATAGTTCCTGTATTCTGGTGGATGCTGCTTCATAATTATCCATCTAGCTACCACCCAAAAAGGGGAAAAACCATCTGGTAGTATTGCTGTAGTTGCAGCATGAATTTTGAGTTTCCTTGCTACACATAAGTTTCTTCCAGAAGTAATGACTTATTTAAGATGCAATCACATAGGTGCATTTCATTGACCTGGATTTGAAGCCTTTGGAGAAGATGGAGTACTACTATAAACTGGATCAGAAGATTGTGAGTGCCTACACTGAGGCCCTGCAAAATGGACAAGGAACAGTGAACAATCATACTGTCAAAATGTAGTACACAATGATGGAGTAGCATTTGAGAGTTTGCTGTGTAAGCTCTCCAAAGGTTTGGATAGAGACTTGACCTGTGGGCAGAGATTCTGGTGTGAACTTAATCTTGAGTCCCTTCAAGATGGAAAATACTGACACTCTAAATTGATGGTAGCTCGTTTTAGCAAATGTTAGCAGCTACGAGAAAGCAGTATCGTACTTTGATTATTACTTCTACTTAGCTGTTACATTTATTTATAAATGGCTAAAGCTGCCAGATGAACTAATTCTCGCTCCAGATTCCTGGTTTCAAGGACTTTTAAATTACAACGCTCACAGGTAATTTATGATTGTGTTGTGTAATAGTTTTGCACTACAAGGATTGAAATATCTTTATCATCTTTAAAGGAACCAGAGCTATGAGAGTCCATACGCTTCCAGAAGCAGCTGCTGCTATATGCTTAACCAGATATTCTTTATCTGAAGGCCCGTCCTGGTACAGATGTGTATTAGTTCTTGTATCATCTAGATACATATATGCATCTATCTGCAAGCATGAATTCGATATTCTTTCCTCTTTATGTGAAGGCTCATGCAATTTTGACTAGTTATGTGAACAACTGAGTAGCCAATAGGAAATAAATAAAAAGAAAGAAAGTTGATATTGACGGGACAGAGTTATTGGGCATGGCTGCAGAGCCCAATAGAAAGTGATGGATTAACTATTCAAAGGGTCATACCATCCCATGCCACATGGCTTATTAATTCATCCAGCTGGATCTTGATTTTTTGTATTTTTATTTTCTTCTTGTTCTTCAGCTGCATGCTAAATATACTGGATGAAGGGTTGCCCTATCCATCCCTCAGTACTCTAGCAAGTTTTTTGTGTTTCTGGCACAATATATGTGATTTAACATTTTAAAATAAATTTCTATATTGGATGAAATATAGCAATCTGTTTTCTAGGTTCTGAGGATGTTGTGTAGTTGGAAATGAATGAACTGCCTGACTTCTTAATAAACTCATTAAGCAAACCGACAAACTGGGTGGTTAAGATGTCCAAGTAGTTGTAGTTGTTTATTTGGGGATGTGAAGAGTCCTAAAGAACCCAATGGAACCAAGTGCAAGGTGTATATCCTGTGCTTTTGACATCCGTGGGGCTCCACTGTCTCTGTCTTTTGGTGCCTTTTAAAAGAAAAAGCTTTCTGATGTGGGTCAAGACATGCACCTCCTGAGCTTACATTCTTCCACTATCAGAGTTGTACTGAGAAGTTGATCCCTTCTATGATTGTCTAATTAGCACTCTCTAAGGATCTCATTCTCTACTTGTCTAGGATTTGCTGCAGATGGTTGCAGAACCATCTGCAAGCCAATATAAGCATAAGAGCGAAACATCCATTCCACGACAAAACATTGCGAGTTCCTCTTAACTTCATTTTTTGAAAGACCAGGTCCGATGAACAAACTCCATTTTCTTATAGCTATCTTATTATGTCCTATAGGATATTCAGGCCATGTGGCGCAAGTTAGCCGAAGAATTTTTCAGAGGATGTTCTTGCTTGGCAATTAATACTGTTCTGACACACATTTACTTCCAGTTACCAACCCACCCTGCCACTCCATTTAGTTTTCAACCAATGGGCCCCATTAGCAACGAGAGAGAGAGAGAGAGAATTCCAGCTACAACCCAGTAGATTAAATTCGTGTTTCCTTAGTAAAATACGCTGATATATTAGTTATATATATAGCAGATTCTCTAGCTTTAGTATCTTGCTCCATTTGTCAATAACCATGTCAAAGGTTCTTCCTTTTCTCTCTAATCTTGTGATCTTGCTGCCATAAGTAATGCTTTTAGTTGTTGCGCGTGTGATTCCTAAATGGCTCATTTTCCTATGCGATTCTCTGCTCACTCTGACACAGCAGTACTTTTTCCAGCTCTTAGATGCTCTGTTTCTGTGAGCTCAGAGTCTGAGCAACTTCTGACCGCACTTTCTCTGTTGCAGAAAACAATAGTGTCAGTGGAGCTGCTGTGTTCAAAGTGCAGGCTCAAGGTTATGAAGTTGGTGGCCACCATTGAAGGCATTACTTCCATTGTCCTTGACCCGTCCAAGAACACTGTGACAGTGATCGGTGAAGCTGATCCAGCAAAGATCATAAAGAAGGTGAGGAAGTTCAGGAAGTCTGCACACTTTGTGAGCATCGGCCCTCCAAAAGAAGACAAGAAAGATGAAAAGAAGGATGTGGTGATTCCTCAGACACCCAAGACTTGTCAAAGATGTGATATTTGGTATGTTGTTGCAGAAGATGGCTTCTACAACTACTGTTCCATACTGTAAGTAGGTGCCATTTTCATCATCGTTCGGGGGGCAATTAGTATAAGAGCAATGTTTTGTCGGGGAAAGCATGGCAAGTGTTGTGTTTATTGCTTGCGTGTCACCTGGGTCTTTGCTTCCACATTGGACATGATATAACATGGAGACTACCGTGTATCTATCCAACGCTGATTATTCTTCCAGAACACATTTGAAATTGTTTGGTTCATTTCTTTAGGGTTTTAACCGTGAGTTGCAATGGAAATTACGTCAAGAATCCCTTTTATCCCCCTTCCAATGGTAGGGTTTTTTCTTCTTTTAGCTGGGCCTGAGTCATGTTTTCGTCTTGAGTGAATTATTTGCCTCGAGCTCTTGCAAGAGGAGTAACAATCTCACTTCATATTACGATAAATTCTTTGATCGACCGCTGACATGTAGCCTAGTGTATCTCAATCTTTAAATCACGTAAATTCCGTGTGAAACTCACCAACTTTAAGGTCTTGGGTGCATTGAACTTCTTTAAATTTACATCACCTAAAGAATTTTCCTGTACTACTGGTGATACTTATAAAAGGCGTGTTGAGATTTCCTGATTATACTTTAAACTTTCCTCAAAAGATATTATAAATTTGTATCCTTTGATCATAAGATACCTAAGTAACTTGGTTATCATACTATATACAAATAAAAAACACATGAGAAAAGAACACTCCGTCTGCGACCCAAGGCCGAGCTCGTTCGTAGCGAAGCAGGCAAGGCTGAGTTAAAAAGAAAATGAAATAACAAAAGTCTTCGATTAGGATGAAAACAAACAATTCCAAATCGGCGACGATCTTGTGTAGATCACTCCATCCAGGTCGATTTCTTTTGCTTTTTTCCTCGATAAACCCGCCCGTAACTCTCCAAAACATCAGTGGTTGTTGCAAGAAAGGAGGCTGCAGATTGAACTGAGTAGTAATGAAAAGACTCTCCCGCCGGGTGACCGTAAATGGATATCACCGAGGAGTCTCACTACCACAGAATCAAGCAACTCACGAACGTGCTCCCACATACGCCAGTTAAATAGCGTAACAAAACCACTCAGCATCCTTTCCACCAGCAGATCCCATATCTTTACCAGCACTTCTTCTGCTGCACAGACAAGAACGAAATAAACAATTGCCATCTTCAGATTGCAGGCAACAATAATCCTGTGCATCAAATTGGGGACAAATTTATGCCCACAACCTAACCCCAACCCAGGAATGCCCTAATAGGTAAGGGAAGGAAACAGACACATGCTAAATTCGTAGATGCATCTCTGACCTTATATTTGGCTGCATCGATGTATGCAATAATTTCTTCTTGCCTCATCAAAGATTCAAACAGCGCCTGTTCACATGAAAGAACATCATTACAATAAAATGACAAATATCAGAATTAGTATGCAATGAAAAGCCCAATCAACTTAAAAATCCTGAATGAATTTTGGTCTTCACCTTTTTAGTGGCAATTAGCTCTGCCTCTAATGCATCTACACGGCAAATAGCAGCATTCAGCAACTCTTCCTTCTCACGTGGAATTGCAGCAGGCCTTTCATTTTGCATTTCTACCTTCTTTTCAAGTTCATCCAGCCTTTTCCAAATAGATGAGGGAAGATCCCCCTCTTTATGCTTAGCACCAGTTGAAGGCAGATGGGACCCTCGACAGGATCCATGACAGATTGAGGATTATGACGGGTGGAATTGAACATAGAGCCGCTGACCTTCTCGATCAAATGGTATGCAACTGAACGGACAAAAGCCAGGACAAGCATAAAGCAGGCCACTAGCACAGGATGGACACAAGTATAGGTTCCTCCTCCACGTTCATCAATGCCAGGCACAGGAAACGCCCCTGAAACACATTACATTATCCAAGCTACCTCAAAATTAATTGTACCATCTGGCTGGTGCCAGAAACATGTGCTCTTGAGATATTGTTACATGTTCACAGAATTGGACCATAGTCAACCAATCTCTTTAAGGGTGCAAGATGTTCAGTGTCCAACTACCATCATGTCGTTGTCTCACCTGTGCTCTTATAATATGATCTATATGAAGTGATCCCTCCATGTGTAACAACACTGAATGAATAGTGATATGTGACATAATTGACATTGAATAATATTAGTTTATTCTACTTCATATCAAAACTGTCTATGGACTACTCAATCCTGTATTGTAGGCATTAGAACTAATTTCATTTGCTTGGATGAGTATATTATTAAAGGAGACAAGGTCCAAGCTCAACTTTCTCGCATGCCCCAACAACCAAGGAAATAAGAGCATAGATGATCATTCAGTGAATTTGTTGAAATTGCCGACCTCCAGAAAGGCTGTCTGTATTCCCCGAATCCTGGTCTACAGCCTCATCAATCATAGGACTACTTTCATCGTATCCAGATAAGTTACCCACAGAAGTTCCGTTGCTTGTCATCTTTGCCTAGAAAAAGGAATTCCATGAATACCACTTGTAGCTATTGCATAGACTATCATTCCGATGTCAAATTAACTTACTTCTTCAGAGAAAGGAGTCACATCTGGGACAATAGAGCTCCTTTCTGCTCTGGGAGAAGCAATATCATCCACCTCAGCTCCTGATGCTGTTGCAGCTGCCGTACCATCATTGATCTAACTCAACAGTGAACACAAATGATAAACAAAATGATAAACTTAAAGCAGATAAAACCTTAGTTCAACAATGAGAAAACTTTATCATTGGTAAACTTATATAAAACTCTTAGAGAGAATGAAAGTAAATTTGTGAAATGATTGTCATTGTCCAATTGTCTAGATAAGACCACACTTTAGCAAGAACATACCAGGGGACAGACCATGGTATCACAAGAAGCAACATCCTCATTGATGTTCCTGCCCATCGTTGTATGTCTGTCAGGTAGTTCTTGGCCATCAAGCACTATCTAAAACAGCTCACGTGTGCAATGATAAAAATCATTAGATAGTAATATTAAAAAATGCCTTCTGTTTTCTGTCGAAGTTAAGAATAAGGACTAGTGTGTCTCACCTTTAGTATGTTGGGGTCTTTCCATGGACCCTTCTCCGATCTCATGCAGCCACCCTGGTCGGCACAAGTACAGCTTCCACCAAAAATTTCTGGCAACTCACTACAAACCCAGAATGTCTTAATGCTTTGGAAGTACACAGCCAGCCGGGAATGATCATTACAATCACAATGAATGCAATGTCTCACCTTGCATCAATTACTTCAAGTAATTTACTTCGATATTTGTTACCAAGAACCTACACAGAAATTTAGTTAATTTATATAAGGCAGAGCTGAATTTGCCGTTAAAAGCTCAACTGGACATTGCACTTTACATGAATCTTTGAAATCGTTGTGGGATCAAGAAAAGACTTCACTGTGTTCCAGAGAAGCTTGAAACCAGGAGCAGCGTTAATGATGAACATTCTGGAGAGCGTCTGTATAGATGTCATTTACTTGTTACAATACTTTGTATCTGAAAACTCCATTAAGCCAAGAATCAAAACCATAACTGATCAAGCCAGCCACAGTCAGAGAACAAGAGTATCAGGAGAACAGATTGATTTACGTACTTCAGGGTAGTAATCACTGTCAATCTTCTGTAGCCGCATGATGAGTTCACGTGCCTGTTTTGAAAAGTTCTTAAGACCCTGATGATATGTGTAATGACCAAAGATGATTATTTTAAGGCCACAATAGCTCTAGATAGAGATGAACTGCCAGTAAAGTATCAATCAACATACCACACCCTTAACATCCAAAATGGTTGTACTAGAATCTATGTGCTTCTTTGCAGCAACAGAGCAAGCTGGGAACTTAAAGGCAACAGTTTTCTCAAACTCTTGAACATGGTATCTAACATAGCGATCAATAGTAGTCACTTGCATAAGCTTGTCAGGATTGACTTTCCCGAGTCTCTCGATATAAATAGGTCTTCCGTCTTTATCTACCCCATGATATGCCTGAGGGTAGTACTGAAGAACTTCATTTCTCTCTCTGAACTGAAAATCCTGAAAAAGGAAAAAGAAGGGGGTCCAGCATCGTAGAAGACTACAACAGTGGCGAGCAAGCAATTCAATGCAGAATCAGCTACAAAGTAATATGCATTACATGAAAGAAAGAAACATATTTTTGAGCAATCAACTCCTGATAAGTGCACACAAGCAGGCCAGTTCCAAAGAGTTTCTAGACATAAGCAGTATCGCTCCTTAGCCCAGGATTCAAACTCTCAATATGCGAGAGAAATATTGAAGTACCTCCAAAATCGTGTCAGTGCCAAAGTCCTTCCTCCATTGAATCATTTCAGCCCACATATGTCTTGCTTTCTGAATGTCATTTTTCCTTGCTTTCAGAAATCTAAAGAAAAATATGACATCAGTCTTGATGTACAGAAGTTAAGAACAAGATCAACCTGAAAAGGCTTGTTTAGTAGAACCAAAAGATTTCAAAGGATTTCATTCAAACAGAAAAAAATAAAAATTGAAGAGCCACTGCTGAAGGAGCTCAAGCTGAATGATTTTAAGTTTTGACAAAATGCACCAGATGCACTAAGTTAATTAACTGCCAGCCATTCACAACAAAACTTGGAAGAAATCAGAGGGCTCTCTTTAGCATATTAAGGAATTTCAGATGATAGAGCTGCACAATGGAACGCCATTTAGCCAGACATTCCACTTCAGAAGACAAATCCACAGCAGGTAATGTCTAAACTTCAGCTTCTACCACATAATTGCCTGAAGACTATGTCTGGGACTACTTAAGACAAATATACGTATAAATGTGGTAAAGTTTTTGGTCGGCAGCCCATTCTTAGGTTGGGTCAAACACTTCCCAATATTCCAATTGCAACATAAAGAAAAAGAGAAAGAGATGATATGCAGCCCCTCACGTTTGCATGATAAGTTATCATGCATTGGTTGAATGCTGACTTAGAGAGAGGGGAAAAAGAAAGTAGACAGAGAAGATCACCTCAAAAGCATATGATAATTGTCATGTCTTGGAGGTAGAAACCCATCTGAAATCAGCACCTGCCGAAATTCATCAACAATCTTTTGCTCCTCAACATCCCGGACATCCTCGACTAAGGAGTATATAACTTGGCTGTCGCTTTTCCTATGGCCCTTTCTCTTGACAGAGAGAGACCGTCTGAACTTGTGAGACACATTGATTGCTTTCTTTTTCAGACTTCCCATCCTTGTTCGCCGGTCCTCTTCAAAACTTTCAAGTTCCCATTTTAGTTCTCTCTTTTCCTCAAGAGCATCGGATATCCCCTCATAACCTTAAAATATGTTTGAAGTCAAATTAAAACTCCCATTACTTGCACCCCTCTTTCCAATAGTAATGACTATTGGAACAATATCTTCACCCGTGATACATGAATTCAACTTGCACTTTGCCCTGTTTCAGTTATTTCACTATCTATTTGCAACAAATTAGAATTTAAGCAAACATGTCTCCAGTTAACTTTCGATGCACAGTATCCCTTTAAATTTTGCCTCTTCTATGGAATGAGTCACAAATCCTCCCTGGGTTATATTGTTCACAACCAGCAGCGGCAACTACAAGTTCGACCTTAGACTAATAGTGACATTTGCCTTCATTAATTTTCCAAGCATAACTGTCTCTGAAACCTATTCAGAGGTCCGGAGCTTTAGCAAAAACCATAGAAAGCAGATCATTTACGAAAGCGATTGCATACAATACCTGTCTATGGTCTGACGTTTCACAAAGACCACACATGCCCGGAACCAGAAAAGGTGCAGTCCAGAAGCTCAAATTTATGCAAGAAATTACTCATTTTACAATTCAAACAGAATTATCTAAATACAGGATGAATTGCCTACGGACAAGACGAGATAAAGCCAGTCCAACAAGGTACACACAAATTCAAAAACGGTGCACTCAGCAGTTAACAAAAAAGTTCCACCTTAAGAATACCCTCTTTTTCTGACATAAACGTACGAACACATACTAAAATTTGCCCAAACAAACAGTTCATGAACGGACCGAACGAGCTCGGACAACTCGGGGGAACGTGAGGTCGCCGTAACAAGGTGGGACTTACCATGCTCGAGCGAGCCGGACATGGCGTGCGTCGGAGGTTCCGGGAAGCTGATTCCTAATGGATACGAAGCTTGAAGGGATTGGGTTTCATGGCGGATTTTATGTGAATTTTGGTTGGTTGTGTAGCGGAGGCCTGTTGTTCGATCTGCACACGCCAAAGCAACCGAAGGAGAGTGTCCGAGAGAGATTCTTTAGGAGGAGCGAATATGTGAATTTTGGAGGGTGCCTTCTGGGTCTTTGCCACGTGGCGGGCATTGGGCTCGATTGGTGTTATCTAGCGTGGCGGCAGTGACGCTTCCTTCTCGGAGGAGGAGTGATCCTAGAGAAGAGGGCTGTGCTTGTCATGTCACCATCCGTGCATTTAACCTCAAGAAATGTACTTTTAAATTATAAAATGTTAATATATACTAGAAAAAGCACACATACTTCTGGAGAAAGTGACAATGAATAAAATTATATTAGTAAAGAACATAGATTTATCCCTAGCTATATTCCTTATAATTTAGTCAATCTTGTCCTTATACCCATTTTTTCTTTGATGATGTGATTCCTAAATTGTATACATTTTTTTTATTCAAGTTAATCTTTCTATGTAACATGGAAATGAAAATGCTAACGTAAACCACCATATCAATACTATACTAATTCTCGCCCAGTAAAACAAAGGCGACATGGTCTTTTTGGTGCCTACTTATTGAAAATAATTTATAATTTTAAGGAAAATCTCAAAATCTTTATGAGAGAGAGAGAGAGCACGGTGGAGATAGATCTCATGGGGGTCGTTGGACCCTGATTAGTAGTTGCAGAGGTTGTGAAACCCCACCCGAGCGACGCGTCATCAAGCCCTTGCCACACAAGGACCCCCAACAGCGGGACGGCCCACAACCTACGCAAGTTGCACCCGTGATGGACATATGTTTTCCTCTTTTCTTTTCCTTTTTTGCATTTTTATATTTTTTTCTTGTTTCGATTGATTTGATAAAAACATTTAAAAGACATGTAAATTGTCACATCAGCATGTGCGTTTATATATCTAATGGAACAAGCTAACTTAAACAAAAGATTGTATAGTTTAGGGACAACCAAATTGAGAAAAAAGATGTACATGAATGATATTGAATGAAATTAAAAATATAAGAATTATTGGTGTCATTTTTCCAAGAACAAATATTATGGAAGATACATATATAACATTTTTATATAATATGGATTTGGAAAATGGAAAGCCGAGTTTGATTTAGGGAATACTCTACATTTGAGTTTCAATTTAAAAGGTAAGATGTTTGTGACTAATCGTCTAAATCTTGATTATCAAAAATTACAATTTTATTTATTTATAGTTTTGTATGGTTATAATATGTGGATGTATGGGTTTTTTATTTTATTTTTTCAAAGCATTTTTAGATAAAAATTTGAAATTGAAATGACCATTGGATTTACTCAATTACACTCACGGGCAACTAAATCATATACACGTAAGGGACCGAGCAAAAGTGTTCTTCCGTTTTGGCCTCCTAGCCTCTTGAATTTTGGCTAATTTTTCATTTTGAGAGATAGTATTCAAACAATGCTAAACCCATTTCTACGTATGTCAATTTAATCATAAATTTTTCAATTTTGCCATATGAATCTTAAAACTATGCACATAATCTCAATATAGTTTTTCTGGTCAATTTCCTTTAGATATCGTTGATATGGCGGTGTGTCATCTCTGGTCGTCTTACGTAACACATTGTCATATCAACAATTTACGGCAAACATGGATTGAAAGGATTACATTGGAAGCGCTAAGATTTAAGACTTAATTGTCAAAATTAGAAAATTTATAATTGACTTGACATCGGTAAAATATATTTAGAATTGATTAACTAAGTTTTGCTTTCAATCCAAACAGCGAAGTTTGATGCTCCCGTTTGATGTGATGGTAACATTGTTCTCTTAATGATTAGATTTGACGTTTTAAAGATAGATTAAAGGTCACTTCATAAGAAAAGAGAGTGAAAGCAAATTCGATTCGATTTGTTAAGAAACAAATAGGATCCATTTCAATTCCGTGATCAATTATCTGGTTTAATTCGTTTGAATAAAATTGAACCGTACTCACCACCACCTATGCCATTTGTATTTTCTCTTGTAGTCCAGGGAGATTAGTCAATGCTCAGATAGCACCGCAAACTTCATTTTCAACGGAAAAAAAATTCATTAATTATGTTATAAAAAGTAAGTGACTAAACAATAAAATAAAATGAACAATAAATTAAATCGGATTCTAGTTTTACGTGATTCGATCATAATGATTTTACAAGGAAAGCAGTAACGAATTTTATTATATCACAAACATAACAATCAAACTCAAGCCATTCAAACAAATGGCTTGAACACTTATCGCTTGAATGTAATTATTGCACGAACAACAACACACGGAGAGAGCCCACGCTTCTCAAGCACTCTTTTCGACACATTCAGACTTTTCTTCACCGACTTCAACCCTGACGTGTTCTCGATCCATAAGCAAAACAAGCCACCACATATTGGAGAAAGAAATAAAATCCCAGTGGAGTTTCGATCGATCAAGTCCAAGATTTGAACTTTCCTATTTCGCCTTTTCTTTGGCCGACTTCATCAAGAAAGGATATCCGTGAATATACAATTATACAATACTTGAAAGAAACCCAAATTGGATTGGTCAAAGAAGTTGACTTCGTGTATCTCTTGCCCACACTAATTTTATATCACCGAACACAAAATCTTGATTTCCGAAAAGAGAAAATCTTGATTTCCGAACAGAAAATCTTGATACATGACGAAACAGTAGGATTGAATTGATAA
Source organism: Eucalyptus cladocalyx (assembly GCA_017140615.1). Classification (NCBI taxonomy): domain Eukaryota; kingdom Viridiplantae; phylum Streptophyta; class Magnoliopsida; order Myrtales; family Myrtaceae; genus Eucalyptus; species Eucalyptus cladocalyx. The sequence continues at coordinate 22,381,768 of CM029521.1, read as the reverse complement.
AAAAAAAAAAAAAAAAAAAAAGGTTTCTGACTAAATTGGAAAAATCGCATTGGGTTTAGGATTTTTTTGGAAATTTTTTCTCTGAGATTTCAAATCATACAAAATTTGGAATTGTGAATCGAGAGTCATTTTGGTAACTTATCATTTTCATAAATTATTATTTACCATAACTAGGGCGTTGGAGAGTTTCATTTGATTTTGAGTCCTCTAAGTACAGTTTTGTTCGATCAAAGAAAAAAAAGAGAGTACAATTTTGGGCTATGAAGACATTTCTTTTGAATTTCGAAAGGTTTGACCGGCGATTGCTCCTCGTCTGACTTCTGTTCCACCTGATTTTTGTTGCATTGGGAGGTTTGCGATCTTTAGTTTCGGAAAATTCAATCAAAACGGGGATATCGCAAACTTCGTGATACCGCAAATAGCGTGCGATCAATCCTAAATAGTAAAAAATTTGACTGTCGAATTCAAGTGGTAATATGAGTATCAAACTCGTTTTGATTTTTTTTTTTTATGTCTAAAATGTGTTTTGAGCATTGTATCTTGCCGGTTAACCTTTGGTCAACTCTCAGTCAACCCTAAATCAAACTTAATGATTTTATTAGAGGAGAAAAATTAGGTGGAAAAAAACGTTGGAGAAGGGTTCATATTTTTTGCTTATAAATATTTTTCTGTGGAGTTCATTCACATCTGCATGGTGAGTGTGCCTAATACGTCTAAAAACTTTTGAGAGATAGAAAGAGTATCGAGAGCCATCACCAAAAAAATTGAGAGAGTAAGAAAATTCATTTCTTGTGAGTTGTGGTTGATTCTCGCAGGTTTGGGTTTAATCTAGTTATGAGAGACAGTTATGAGTGGGTATGATTAAGTGATTTTAATGTCATTATTGCTGATTATAATAGAACTATCTTATCGATTTGACAATTGAGCATAAATTTAGCGCTCAACTCGAAGGAAACCGTAACAACTTTCGAACATCCAAGTAAAAACAACTCTACGATTTCTATGATTTTTCAGATAGATGTACTAAACTGCACTTTTTGCTATTTGCTTAAGTCAAAGCGTCTATATACATTCAATTCTTTAACAACATCACACAACAAATAAGTTTACTCAAAACCTTTAAACTTCTCTCACCAATGTGTTCCCAAATGGATATGTTCAAACTTTCAAACAAATGCATCCAACGTCTTCGTAACAAATTGCACATAAATCTATTGGTATGCAAGTTTTATTTTAACAATTTATTTCCTACTCAAATTGTTTTGTTTGTTCACGCTTCCACTCTGGTCATAATAACTTACATTTTATGCTTTTCAAAAATCACATATTCACACATGAATGTAATGTGGACAGTATCTTAATAAGTGTTGTTCATAGATAGATTCATCGCATGATGATTTTGGGAAAATCTTTCTTCCGTTTTCGAAACTAAAATTGCCTTGCATTGTGCTTGAGAAATTAGATGAGTAGAACTTACCCAAGTAAAGGGCGAGATGTCCAAAGATATCATGCTAAACAAAGCTCACGGCAACTAGATTCCTTACCAACCACTCTAGGGTTATGTTTGGTCGCTTAGATTTGTAGATAAGATAGGATTGGATGGGATACTATGGATACTATTTGGAATCTAGGGATTTTGCTATATCATATCATATTATTTGGAATCTAGGTGTTTTGCTATATGATATCAGTTTAGTAAATCAGAGTAATAAAGCTAATATTTTCGCATCCTATTATGTTCTTTGTTCGGTATGAATAGCATATTAGTATAAATGAACCTAAAAATTGCACAAATGAATATAGTAAGAATCTCTCTTGACACTCTTGCCTCATTCATTTTTATTTACTTATTTTGTTTATCATTTTTCTCTTTTTTAAAGATTCTTTCCTTTTTTATTTCTTTCCTTCCCTTCCATTATTCTCTAAAATAATTTTATTAAATAGTAATAAAGATGAGGAAGATCTCCAACCAAACCCCTCCCCCTCCCCCCACCCCCCAAAAAAAAAAAATACAAAAACAAAAACAAATTCCCCATCCCAAAAGTTGAAGGCAGATGGGATTCCTCCACGGGATCCATGACAGTCTGACAGACTCAGGATTACGACGAGTGGAATTGAACATAGAGCCGTTGACCTTCTCAACCAAATGGTATGCGACTGAACAAAATCCAGGACGAGCATAAAGCAGCCCACTAGCGCAGCATGGACAAGAGTATAGGTGGTGTCAGGCCCGGGACACATCCCTGAGACGCATATAACATGATCCCAGCTTACCTCAAATTAATTGCGCCATCTGGCTGGTGCCAAAGGCACATGCTCTCGAGACATTATTACATGCCCGCAAAATTGGACCCTAGTCAACCAATCTCTTTACAACAAGGGAGCAAGAGGCTCGGCGTCCAACTACCATCATGTCGTCGTGTATCACATATGCTCTTATAATATGATCAATACGAAGTGATCCCTCCATGTGTAACAACACTGAATGAATAGTGATACGTGACATAATTGACAATGAATGATAAGGGTCATAGTTTATTCCACTTCGTATCCACCTTCTCTAAAGACTACTTGATCCTGTAATGTAGGTATTAGAAGTATTTTCATTTGCTTGGATGAGTATGTTATTAAAGGCGACAAGGTCCAAGCTCAACTTTCTCGAATGCCCCAACAACCAGGGAAATAAGAACATAGCTGATCATTCAGTGAATTTATCGAAATTGCTGACCTCCGGAAAGGCTGTCTGTATTCCCCGAACCCCAGTCTACAGCCTCGTCAATCATAGTACTACGTCAATCATATCCAGATAAGTTACCTACAAAAGTTCCGTCACTTGTCATCTTTGCCTAGCAAAAGGAATCCCATGAATACCACTTGTAGCCATTGCATATATAACTATCATTCTGATGTCAGATTAACTTACTTCTTCAGAGAAAGGAGTCACATCTGGGACAATATCGCTCCTTTCTCCTCAGGGAGAAGCAATATCATCCACCTCAGATCCTGATGCTGCCGCAGTTGACGTACCAGCGTAGATCTAACTCAACATTGAAAACAATAAACAAAATGATAAACTTAAGACAGGATAAAACCTTTGTTTAACATCGAGAAAACTTCGTCATTGGTAAACTTATATAGAACTCTTAGAGAGCATGAATGAAAATTTGTGAAATGATTGTCAGCGTCCAATTGCCTAGATAATACCTCACTTTAGCAAGAGCATACCAGGGGATCGACGAGGGTATCACAAGAAGCAACTTCCTCGTTGACGTTCCTGCCCATCATCGTATGTCTGTTGATTAGTGCTTGGCCATCAAGCACTATCTTCAATAGCTCACGTGTGCAATGATAAAAATCTTTAGATAGTAATATTAAGTTATGCCTTCTCTTTTCCATCGAAGTTAAGAATAAGGACTACCGTGTCTCACCTCTAGTATGTTGGGGTCTTTCCATGGACCCTTCTCTGATCTCATGCAGCCACCCTGGTCGGCACAAGTACAGCTACCACCAAGAAATTCTGGCAACTCACTGCAAACCTAGAATGTTTTAATGTTTGGAAGTACACAGCCAACTGGGAATGATCATTACAATCACAATGAATGCAATGTCTCACCTTGCATCAATTACTTCAAGTAATTTACTTTGATATTTGTTACCAAGAACCTACACAGAAATTCAGTTAATTTATGAGGCAGAGCTGAATTTGCTGTTAAATGCTCAACTGGACATCGAACTTTACATGAATCTTTGAAACCATCGTGGGATCAAGAAAATACTTCACTGTGTCCCAGAGAAGCTTGAAACCAGGAGCAGCGTTAATGATGAACATTCTGGAAAGCCTCTGCATAGATGTCTTTTACTTGTTACAATACTTTGGATCTGATAACTCCATTAAGCCAAAAATTAAAACCATAACTGATCAAGCCAGCAACAGTCAGACGACAAGAGTATCAGGAGAACAGATTGATTTACATACTTCAGGGTAGTAATCACTGTCAATCTTCTGTAGCCGCATGATGAGTTCACGTGCTTGCTTTGTAAAGTTCTTAAGACCCTGATGATATGTACAATAACCAAAGATGATTATTTTAAGGCCACAATAGCTCTAGATAGAGATCAAAGAAACTTCTGATAAAGTATCAACCAACATACCACGCCCTGAACATCCAAAATGGTTGTACTAGAATCTATGCGCTTCTTTGCAGCAACAGAGCAAGCTGGGAACTTAAAGGCAACAGTTTTCTCAAACTCCTGAACATGGAATCTAACATAGCGATCAATAGTAGTCACTTCCATAAGCTTGTCAGGATCAACTTTCCCAAGTCTCTCGATATAAGTAGGCCTTCCGTCTTTATCTACCCCATGATATGTCTGAGGGTAGTACTGAAGAACTTCATTTTTCTCTCTGAACTGAAAATCCTGAAGAAAGAAAAAAGAAGAGGGTCCAGGATCATACAAGACTGCAACGGTGGCAAGCAAGCAATTCGATGCAGAATCAGCTACAAAGTGATATGCATTACATGCAAGTAAGAAACAGATTTTTAATCAATCAACTCCTGAAAACAGTCACAAAGCAGCCAGTTCCAAAGAGTCTCTAGACATAAGCAGTATCACTGCTTAGCCCAGGATTCAAACTCTCAATATGCAAAAAAAATATTGAAGTACCTCCATAATTGTGTCAGTGCCAAAGTCCTTCCTCCATTGAATCATTTCAGTCCACATATGTCTTGCTTTCTCAATGGCAAATTTCCTTGCTTTCAGAAATCTAAAGAAAAAGATGACATGAGTATTGATGCCCAGAAAGTTAAGAAGAAGCTCAACCTGAAAAGACTTATTTATTAGAACCAAAAGATTTCGAAGGATGACATCAAAACAGAACAAATAACAATTGAGAACCCACTGCTGAGGGAACTCAAGCTGAATCATTCAGCCATTCGCAACAAAACTTGGAAGAAAACAGAGGGCTCTCTTAAGCATATTAAGGAATTTCACATGATTTAGCACTACATAATGAACACCATTTAGCCAGACATTCCACTTCAGAAGACAAATCCACGGCAGCTAATATCTAAACTTCAGCTTCTTCCACATAATTGCCTGAAGGGACTACTGAAGACAAGTACATGTAAAAACAAGACAAAATATTTTGTCGGCAGCCCATTCTTAGGTTGGGTCAAACACTTCACAATATTCCAATTGCAACATAAAGAAGAAGAGAAAGAGATGATATGCAGCCCGCAATTATCATGCGTTGGTTGAATGTAGACTCAGAGAGAGGGGAATGAGAAAGTAGACAGAGAAGACCACCTCAAAAGCATATGATAATCATCGTGTCTTGGAGGTAGAAACCCATCTGAAATCAGCGCCTGCCGAAATTCATCTACGATCTTTTGCTCCTCAACATCCCGGACAGAGAGAGACCGTCTGAACTTGAGAGATGCATTGATCGCTTTCTTTTTCAGACTCCCCACACTTGTTTGCCACTCCTCTCCAGAACTTTCGAGTTCCCATTTTAGTTCTTTCTTTTCCTCATGGGCATCGGAGATCTCCTCATAACCTTAAAATATATGTGAAGTTGAATCAAAACACCCATTACTCGAACTCCTCTGTCCAATAGTTATGAATATTGTAACAATTTCTTCACCAGTGATACATGAATTCAACTTGCACTTTGCCCAGTTTCAGTTCTTTCACTATCTATTTGCAACAAATTACAATTTAAGCAAACATGTCCCCAGTCAACTTTTGACGCACAGTATCCCTTTAAATTTGGCCTATTCTATGGAACGAGTCACAAATCCTCCCTGCATTATACTGGTCACGGCCAGCAACTGCAACTTCAAGTTCAACCTCAGACTAAAAGTGACATTTGCCCTCATTAATTTTCCAAGCATAACTGTCTCTGAAACCAATTTAGAGGTCTGGAGCTTTAGCAAAAACCATAGAAAGCAGAAGCCACCGGAGACTTCATTTACGAAGAACGATTACATACAACACCTGTCTATAGTCTGACGTTTCACAAAGACCACACATGCCCAAAACCAGAATTGGTGCAGTCCAGAAGCTCAAATTTATGCAAGAAATTACCCATTTCACAATTCAATCAGAATGGTGCACACGGCAGTTAACAAAAAGAAAATTCCACCTTAAGAATACCCTATTTTCTGACATAAACGTCCGAACCCATGCTAAAAAGTTGCCCAAACAAACAGTTCATGAACAGACCGAACGAGCTCGGACAACTCAGGGGAACGTGAAGTCGCCGGAAGAAGGTGGGACTTTACCTCGCTCAAGCGAACCGGACATGGCGTGCGTCGGAAGTTCAGCGGAGCTGATTTCTAATGGATACGAAGCTTGAAGGGGTTGGGTTTCTGTGAATATCGGTTGGTTGTTTGACCTGTCGTTCGATCTGAACCCGCCTAAGCAACCGAGGGAGAGTGTCCGAAAGAGATATTCGCGAGGAGGGGCGAATATGTGAATTTTGGTGGGTCCCTTCTGGGTCTTTGCCACGTGGCGGGCGTGCGGCTGGACTGGTATTATCTAGCGTGGCCACAGTGACGCTTCCTGCTCGGAGGCGTACCCTAGAGAGAGGGGCTGTGCCTGTCATGTCACCATCCGTGCATTTAGCCACGATAAATGCACCTTTAAATTACAAAATATTAATAAATTTTAGAAAAAGGACAAATACTTTGCTCAATTTCGTGCTTGTATTAGTAACAATGACAAAATTATATTAGTAAAGGATATAGATTTATCCATAGCTATATTCTCTATAATTTGTTCAATTTGGTCTTTACACCCAATTTTTTCTAATGATGTGATTCCTAGATTATATACCTTTTTTATTCAAGGTAATCTTTCTATTTAATATGGAAATGAAAATGCTGATGTAGACCACCATTTAAATGCTACATAAGAATGACAGCGTTTTTAAGTACTGACTTAATAAAAATAATTTATAGTGTAAGGAAAATCTCAAAACCTTTGTGAGAAAGAAAGAGAGCGCGGTGACAACAGCAACAGCAAAGGCTCCTCCAAGCCATTGACAAGGGCCACAACCAAGGAGCACTTGATGGGTTGTGTGACCTCAGTGAGATAAATCTCATATGCCGATTAGTAGTTACCTAGGTTGTGCAACCCCACTCAAGCGACACGTCATCATGTCCTCGCCACACAATGACCATCTCCAACAGGACGTGTCACGCCCCGAACCCCGAGCGCGCGCACATCCCACTACGGTCGATCAAATGCGACATTTCCAGGTAGTGTCGCCGACCCCATTCATTTATTAATGCGCAAGCGGAACGTATTATAAAACCCATGACAATAAAATACGGGATAAAAAAAGCAGGAAACAACATCACAACATAACACTTTCATACTTCAACAGAATTACAAATAGAGGTCTACGGCCAACAGTCTACAAAAGGCCGGCTCTTAAAAAGAAATTGTCCTATGACCTACAAGTCGGACACGTTCTCCAATCTTATGACTTCACCTCTGCAACTTCTCAAGGCCAACCAAAGCTATCTGGTCACTCTGTCCACTAGGGACCTGAAATTTTAATCCCACAACCGGGATGAGACGATGTCTCAACAAGTTCAACCCCCTAAACCTCTATTAGAAAGAAAATACACCCCGGGTGGCCTAGCCACATCACACAGAAGACTTACCTCGCATTAGCCTTAATCTGCAGGTTAACACAATTTATATAATTCAACCACGTGCAATTATGATAACCAAACAACCATGGCACAATCACATCATCAGAACAATTCAACCACTTGGATCGTCTTAGCGATCAAATCGACTTGGCCGATTACATGTCATTCTAGAAAATCAATCATTGCTCTCAATCGCGGCCCTATAGGAAGGTTTAATAACAAGTGGCAATCACGGCCCCACTCTAAGACGACCTTTAATTAGGTGGTCCATCATCACTCCTTCGGGCACGACCTCTCATAAGTGGTCATCACGGCCCATTAGGCACGACCTCTCATAGGTGGTTCATTACGGCCTCACTGGGCACGACCTCTCATAGGTGGTTCGTCACGGCCTCATTGGGCACAACCTCTAATAGATGGTTAATCACGGCCAATCTCCCATCAATTTCGACACTTGTGATTTTATAAATAATCTCTATTTATCGCAATCACACTCAATTTGCCGCAATTAATCATCAAACTCAAATTCTACATGCATAGCGGTGATCAGCACGAAATTCTAAGAGAACAAGGGTCCCGATGAAATTTTCGAATTTTAATAAATAATTAAATTTATTATGAAAATTAATTAAATAATAATATCCATATTTTTCGTCATCCACACTCCATTTATAATATCCAACCATCAATTTCAAAATCGAATACACAGCAGCGATTGGCGAAATTTTGAGAAAGTACGACAAAATTTTCGAGGGTCAAAAATAATTTTTATGTTTTTTTTATAATAATATTTTAATAATTTCGGAATTATAATATAATATTATATTTTCCAGAATTTCGAAGCACTTAAATAATTCAAAACTAAAATCATTTTATGTCACATCAAGGCTTAACTTTAAATAACTTCTTTTAATATTTAATTTAAACACACTTTAACATAAACCAACCTCTTAATCCAATTTATAATTAAATACACTAATCCACATACCTAAACTTACTTAATTTAAACTAAGCACACTTAGGGCATCATTAACACTCTAATCAATATTTAGTGAGTTAAACTCACCGGATTAGCGAACCAAGTAGACCAAAACGACGAGGACGACGCGAGGATCGACTTTCCTCAAGGCGGGCCGAGCATCCGGGCTCGGGAAGGCGGCCGAAACGGGCCAAACGTGGGCTGCCATACCCATTTTCGCAAACTTCGCTCTTTGGTTGGGGCGGATTCGGCGTCGGTTCGGGCGGAGGAACGGTGGAGGAGCTGCGGCGGTGCCGTGCGGCCAACGGCGGGGGTGTATGGCGGTCCACGGCGGCTCCGGCAGCGGTTCACGGTGCTGGATAGCTTCAACCGAGCTTCCCTAGATCTGGAATGGTAGCTAGAACAGACGGCCGGCGAAATGGAGGCGGAGACGGGCGAGCTGCGCGACGAGCAATGACGGCGACTTCGGCTGCGATGCGCGGCGGTGAGGCCTCAACGGCGAGCTGGCTTGTCGGTCTTCAACTTGCGGGGCGTCGAACAGCAAGGGGACGGAGGAGAGAGACGGAGATGCACGCGAGTAAGGCGACGGCGTCGCGGCGGCGAGCAGAGACGAGCGGCGCTGCTGGCTGCTGTTCCGGCTGCTGGCTACGACGGAAGAGGGAGCTGCGAGGTCTTCTTCGACTTGCTTTGGGTTCTCCACACAGCAAGAACACGAGGGGGGAGAGGCAGCGACGGGAGAGGGAGAGGGAAGGAGGAAACCGGTTCTTTTCTCCCTCTCTCTCTCTCTCTCTCTCTCTCTCTCTCTTTTTCTCTTTCTATTTCTCTTTCTCTTTCTCTCTTTGGCCCCACCATGACCTCATAGATGATGTCACCTTCCACTATCTCCCACAACCTCATTCCAATGGTTGCAATTTCATTTTCCGCCATGGCATAAAATCTTGTACACTTAATTCAATCAATTCTCAATCAATTCCATCCAATTGAAGCTCAATTAAATTAACCCATGTGTCCTTGGCCTTCGCACGACATTCCCCCATCAAATGATCCAACTTGCATCCTGAAGATTCAATTAAAAACGGCCCTCTAACAATCTCGAACAAAAACGGCTTTACTTTGCTTTTCTGCAAAAAATCTCGATTTGTAAAAAAATCTTATGAGGATGAGTCGACGTTCTTAAAATGAATTGTGACTTGACAGCACTTCCAATTTCTGTAATCGGGTTCAATTTCACGGTTAAATTCAATCTGGCGCGATTTAGCGCGTCCTAATCTACCGGGTAGCTTTTAGGAATTTTTCGTGCAATTGACATGTGGTTGATTATTCTCAAGCACAAGAGTGCATTTCGACACCTTGGCGACTCTCGATTGTCGTAGAAATCTCGAGGTTTCAATTACGGACACAGGGTACCCAAAACGACAAAAGAATCGGTCTAGTGCCGATCGACGAAGATATTGCGATCAGGTGGAATCACCCACACTCTAATCACATATCTCAGTCGAATCGACCTATTACTTATCTATGTTCGATTCTGACAGTGTCGTAATGATTCTTGCAGATTAATACGGTTGAGCAATCGGTTCTTGGTCGAATTCTCAAGTATATTGCGTTTAGATTCCTTAATGGCTTCACCTGATAGACTAGTTATCTCGTGAGTGGCCAACTCAGAGAAGAAAGCTATAGACGTGAAGATGAAATGCCCGACTTATTTAATTGAAACTAGAATTGGAAAATTGGGATGTCACAACTCATCCCCTCTTATAAAAATTTCATCCTCGAAATTTAAACCATTAAAATTCTTCTTCAAAATGGTGGGTATTGTCGTCTCATCAATTCTGCTCCTTCATGCTGCTTCGCACTGTTATCCAAGATCCTCGGTGCCAATGAAACATTTCCAAATTGACCAAACCAATTCTTGATTCCCAAAAAGGCTAAGCACTTGTCCAAATTTACAAAAATGAAAGTTGCAAAAATTTTGGTTCTTTTTATTTTTATTTTTATTTTTTTCACAAAGCGGCTAACTGCTGCGTCGGGGATTCGAACTCCCGATTTCAGACCGACGAGCTTCATCCCGGATACCAACTCGGCTAGAGGCGCCGACGGTGTCCCAAACCGCTTTCTTTATCAATTTAAAGCCAAAATTCTCCTTTGATCTCAAACTCGAAATATTCCGTCGTTTAAACAGTTCCGGCTCTCCTTTCTTAACAATTCGAGATGTCCCTATCCTAGGCGACATCCAAGGATGAACAGGATTCTCAATCTGAAAATTCAAAGATTTTCGACACTTAATTGTGTAAATTTCCCGACGACTCTGAGCGGTCCTTAACCCACATCCGATATTTGCAACCGCTTTCACCGATTCTTGAACCGACTCTGAGCTATAACCTTTCATTCTCTGATCTCAACTCAACAACTGAAGTTCTGAACACTCTGCTCTGCACTGACTAAAAAGGAACTATCTGACTGATCTGCTGAAACTGAGAACCACTGGTCAAGATCTGACATAACTCTGACACTAACACTCTATGCAAATGAATTATCTAATGCACAAACACCTCTGCATGCCTAATCCAATCAAGATCCTCCCGCACAGCCACAGGGTGGGTTGATTTCGTTAGTCTGTCAATTACTACCCAAAATGAAATTATTACCACACTGACTCCTCGATAGATCTGTCACAAAAATCTATTGTGACGCGATCCCACTTCCACACGGGGATCTCGAGAGATTACAAAGGTCCTCTCGAATTGCAAAACCGTGCTTTCTCTTGATAGCACATTGACATTTGCAACATGTCGGTGATATCTATTTGCATATCGGTCTACCAATCCTGTTGATGCAAATTCTAACCCATCTTCGTACCGTCTGGACAACGCTGAAACTGCTATGACGAGCTTATGATAAGATCTCTTCTTTAATCTCGGTATCATCAGGTACATTCAATCGTCCTCGGAAATCTAAAAATCGATTCTCCTCTTCTTGGTATCCTCTCACAGAATCTTTCGAATTTCTGTGTCTGTCCACTAAAGCGTTTGATTCTAACCTGAATATCCGGTTCAATTCTGAAGGTGGCCATAAAATTCGAAGGTGGCCATAAAATTCGAAGGTGGCCTACCTCAGATTTGAAAACCGAATCTCGAACTTTCTCAAGTAAGGTCCATACTTTAACCAACATATGCACAAATGAAGACTCTCGACTCAACGCATCAGGGACTTCTTTCATCCTTCCAGGGTGATACCAAAAACCACCATCCTAGTCCTTCAAACGATCTGGTTCACAGTGGTATTTCATATTCAATTCCTTCCGAGAAAATAAATACTTTTGAGACTTTAACGATCAGCGAAGATCTGGAGTCTTTCTTCACACCAACAATATCTCTAAATCTTCATAACGAACATTATTATTGCAAGTTCTAAGTCACGCGCCGGGTAATTCAGTTCATGAGGTTTCAACTGATGGGACGAGTATGCAACAACATTGCCATGCTGCATTAGCACGCAACCCAATCCTCTAAATGACGCATCACTATAGATCTCGTAACCTCCGGACCAGATGAAATGGTCAGCACAGATGTGGTAGTCAGCTTCTGCTTAAGCTCTTGGAAACTACGCACACACCTGTCTGTCCACATGAACTTCTTTTCTTTCTTTAGTAGTCGAGTCAACGGTGATGCTAAAGCTGAAAACCCTTCCATAAACCTTTGTAATACTCTGCTAAACCCAGAAAACTTATGATCTCTTTCACTATAGTCAATCTCGGCCAACTGTTCACTGCTTTAATCTTGGACGGGGTCCACAGAGATTCTTTCTCCTGAAATCACATGACTTAGGAACGCGACACGAATCATCCAAAACTCGCACTCGCTAAACTTAACGCACAACTGATGAATCCTTAAGACTTGAAGTACTCTTCTCAAATGTCTCTTTTGCTCCTCAACACTCTTCAAACACATCAGGATAATGACGATGAACACGATCACAAATTGATCCAAGTACCCTAAAACATTATGCTCATTAGACCCAAACAAACAACTAAGGTGTCCATCAAACCACACGGTATTACAATGAACTCATAACTGTCATATCAAGTACGAGATGCTAACTTCGGTGTGTCTTTCTTCCTGATTCTCAACTGATGATACCTTGACCTCTAGTCGATCTTGAGGAATATTGACATACAAACACAACGAACCAACTTTCTTCTTCACGAATAGAACAAGTGCTCCCCAAGGCGATACACTGGAACGTATGAATCCCCTATTCAACACTTCCTGCATCTGCACCTTCAGTTATTTTAACTTGGGTAACACCATCCGGTAAGGAGCCTTAGGGACTGGCTCTGTTCCGAATGCTAATTCAATCACGAACTCTATTTCTCTTTCTGACAGCAAACTTGGCAATTCTTCAGAAAATACTTTAGAAAACTTCTGTACCACAATTATGTTTTCCATATTCGGCCCCTCAACTGACACATCCATTATAATTGCCATGTAAATTTGATAACCAACAAACAAAACCAAGTCATCTTCAATGACGAATATCAAGGATTGAAGGTCCTTTCAAACTTTTAGTAATTCAAAACTTTCACACACTAACTGCGGTAACGATACTTACGCTCTCTTGGACTTACACGGACAATTCCTAACCCGATGGCCATGCTGGCCACATTCAAAGCATGTTTCCCATTTTTACTCTGACACTAGGCTGACTCAAGCCTCCTTTCCATAAACTTGGCACACAATCGGTGAGTCCTCTACCTCCCATCAAGTGACATCATGCACCCTTCCTTGCACTGGGGTCCATTCCAAGTACCCTATTGAACATCCTGAAGCATGCTTCCTCTGTTCTTTTTTTCTTTTTTTTTTTTTATCGACGGCGGTGTCAGGAACAGCTGTGATTCCATCCGTCTATACGGACAATCTTTGATCAAATAATTGTACTGGCAACCCTTGTAGCAAGTCCTTTCTCTCTTACAACACATAACAGATCCATGTCTTTCCTTACACACATGACACACATCGATCGAGTTGAACACTGACTTTCCAATTTTACTCTTCCGATTAGGTGAAACAGGGCAACTTTCTTCTGATATCGGCCTTTCCCCCAATCGACTTCCATCTCTATCTAACTGAACCTTGACTCAGATACGGTAGCTTGATCCTCGATCACCACTCTAGATTGGGTCTCAACAGGTGCAACAACAACATCGATCACAACACTAGCAGCAGTAGAAACAATGGCAACAATGGCGGCTCAATCCTGAGCTTACGAACCCAAAATACTTCCCAAAGACTTTAGCGCCTAAACAATCCCAATGAACCTAGGATCATTCGGTGCTGCTACACTCACAGTATCGACTTACAGCGGTACTCTCACACTCGCGCTAGTCTAAGCCTGCGCTCTACCTCGGGTACCGACTCTTGTCAGCATCCTACCCTGAGGTATAGGTCCTACCAACCTTCTCCAAGGAGTCCTCCACTCCTGGTCACTCATCCTACAGGCTCTTTATAGACACCTATTTTCCGATTCCAACATCAGGTTGGAATTTGAGGGACCCCACAAACATATTACCAAACAACTATCAACCACATGCATCAGCATATTAAAAGCCTTTCCTACTAACTATCCCATGACTTATCGCACCTTATCACTCCATAAACAGACCATGCTTTGATACCACTTAAGCGGGGATGTCACGCCCCGAACCCCGAGCGCACGCACATCTTACTGCGGTCGATCAAATGCGACATTCCCAGGTAGTGTCGCCGACCCCATTCATTTATTAATGCACAAGCGGAACATATTATAAAACCCCTGACAATAAAATACGGGATAAAAGAAAGCAAGAAACAAAATCACAACATAACACTTTCATACTTCAACAAAATTACAAATAGAGGTCTACGCCCAACAGTCTACAAAAGACCGGCTCTTAAAAAGGAATTGTCCTATGACCTACAAGTCGGACACATTCTCCAATCTTATGACTTCACCTCTGCAACTCCTCAAGGCCAACCAAAGCTATCTGGTCACTCCGTCCACCAGGGACCTGAAATTTTAATCCCACAACCGGGATGAGACGATGTCTCAGCAAGTTCAACCCCCTAAATCTCTATTAGAAAGAAAATACACCCCGGGTGGCCTAGCCACATCACACAGAAGACTTACCTTGCATTAGCCTTCATCTACAGGTTAACACAATTTATATAATTCAACCACGTGCAATTATGATAACCAAACAACCATGGCACAATCACATCATCAGAACAATTCAACCACTTGGATTGTCTTAGCGATCAAATCGACTTGGCCGATTACATGTCATTCTAGCAAATCAATCATTGCTCTCAATCGCGGCCCTATAGGAAGGTTTAATAACCAGTGGCAATCACGGCCCCACTCGGCACGACCTTTAATTAGGTGGTCCATCACGGCCTCACTGGGCACGACCTCTCATAAAGGTGGTCCATTCATTACGACCTCTCACATAGGTGGTTCAATCACGCCCGCACGACCTCATAGGTGGTTCATCACGGCCTCACTGGGCACGACCTCTCATAGGTGGTTCGTCACGACCTCATTGGGCACAACCTCTAATAGAAACTTAATCACGGCCAATCTCCCATCAATTTCGACACTTGTGATTTTATAAAGAATCTCTATTTATCACAATCACACTCAATTTGCCGCAATTAATCATCAAACTCAAATTCTACATGCATAGCGGTGATCAAGCACGAAATTCTAAGAGAACAAGGGTCCGACGAAATTTTCGAATTTTAATAAATAATTAAATTTATTATGAAAATTAATTAAATAATAATATCCATATTTTTCGTCATCCACACTCAATTTATAATATCCAACCATCAATTTCAAAATCCTGAATACACAGCAGCGATCAGCATT
Organism: Eucalyptus cladocalyx; assembly: GCA_017140615.1. Lineage (NCBI taxonomy): Eukaryota > Viridiplantae > Streptophyta > Magnoliopsida > Myrtales > Myrtaceae > Eucalyptus > Eucalyptus cladocalyx. The sequence continues at coordinate 22,366,219 of CM029521.1, read as the reverse complement.
AAGTTTTGAGCAATTTAGGGTCAAAAATAATTTTTATAAATTTTTTTTTATAATAATATTTTAATAATTTCGGATTATAATATATTATTATAAATTCCAGAATTTCGAAACACTTAAATAATTCAAAAATAAAATCATTTTATGTCACATCAAGGCTTAACTTTAAATAACTTATTTTAACATTTAATTTAAACACACTTTAACATAAACCAACCTCTTAATCCAATTTATAATTAAATACACTAACCCACACACCTAAACTTACTTAATTTAAACTAAGCACACTTAGGGCATCATTAACACTCTAATCAAGATTTAGTGAGTTAAACTCACCGGATTAGCGAACCGAGCAGACCAAAACGACGAGGACAACGCGAGGATCGACTTTCCTCAAGGCGGGCCGAGCATCCGAGCTCGGGAAGGCGGCCGAAACGGGCCAAACGTGGGCTGCCATACCCATTTCTGCAACTTCTGCTCGCTGCTGGTTGGGGGCGGATCCGGCGCCGGTTCGGGCGGAGGAACGGCGGAGGAGCTGCGGCGGTGCCGTGCGGCCAACGGCGGGGGTGTATGGCAGTTCATGGCGGCTACGGCAGCGGTTCACGGTGCTGGACAGCTTCAACCGAGCTTCCCCAGATCTGGAATGGTAGCTAGAACAGACGGCCGGCGAAATGGAGGCGGAGACGGGCGGAGCTGCGACGAGCAACGACGGCGACTTCGGCTGCGATGCGCGGCGGTGAGGCCTCAACGGCGAGCTGGCTTCGTCGGTCTTCAACTTGCAGGGCGTCGAACAGCAAGGGGACGGAGGAGAGAGACGGAGATGCACGCGGGTAGGGCGACGGCGTCACGGCGGCGAGCGGAGACGAGCGGCGTTGCTGGCTGCTGTTCCGGCTGCTGGCTACGACGGAAGAGGGAGCTGCTGAGGTCTTCTTCGACTTGCTGGGTTCTCCGCACAGCAAGAACACGAGGGGGGAGAGAGGCAATGACGGGAGAGGGAGAGGGAAGGAGGAAACCGGTTCTTTTCTCCCTCTCTTTCTCTCTCTCTCTCTCTCTCTCTCTCTCTCTCTCTTTTCTCTTTCTATTTCTCTTTCTCTTTCTCTCTTTGGCCCCACCATGACCTCATAGATGATGTCACCTTCCACTATCTCCCACAACCTCATTCCAATGGTTGCAATTTCATTTTCCGCCGTGGCATAAAATCTTGTACACTTAATTCAATCAATTCTCAATCAATTCCATCCAATTGAAGCTCAATTAAATTAACCCATGTGTCCTTGGCCTTCGCACGACATTCCCCCATCAAATGATCCAACTTGCATCCTGAAGATTCAATTAAAAACGGCCCTCTAACAATCTCGAACAAAAAACGGCTTTACTTTACTTTTTCGCCAAAAATCTCGATTTGTAAAAAAATCTTATGAGGATGAGTCGACGTTCTTAAAATGAATTGTGACTTGACAGAACTTCCAATTTCCGTAATCGGGTTCAATTTCACGGTTAAATTTAATCTGGCGCGACTTTAGCGCGTCGTAATCTACCGGGTAGCTTTTAGGAATTTTCTGTGCAATTGACCTGTGGTTGATTATTCTCAAGACACAAAGTGCATCTTCGACACCTTGGCGACTCTCGATTGTCGTAGAAATCTCGAGGTTTCGATTACGGACATAGGGTACCCAAAACGACAGAAGAATCGGTCTAGTGCTGGTCGACGAAGATATTGCGATCAGGTGGAATCACCCACACTCTAATCACATATCTCAGTCGAATCGACCTATTACTTATCTCTATTCGATTCTGACAGTGTCGTAATGATCCTTGCAGATTAATACGGTCGAGCAGTCGGTTCTTGGTCGAATTCTCAAGTCTATTGCGTTTAGATTCCTTAACGGCTTCACTTGATAGACTAGTTATCTCGTGAGTGGCCAACTCAGAGAAGAAAGCTATAGACACGAAGATGAAATGCCCGACTTATTTAATTGAAACCAAAATTGGAAAACCGGGATGTCACAGGACGGGCCACAACCTCTACAAGTTGCATCCAAGTTGGACCGATGTTTTCCTTCTTCTTCTTCTTTTTTCTTATTCCATAATTTTTATTGTTCTTATTGATTTGATGAAAATATTTAAAAGACACGTACATTGTCATGCCCGCATGTGCGTTTATTTACCTAATGGAAAAAAAAAAAAAACATATCAAACGAAAAGTGTATAGCTTAGAGAACCAAATTGACAAAAGTACAAGAATTATTGGTGTCATTATTTCAAGAACAAATATCATGGGGATGTCCTAGGCGTGGAGGAACCTCGCCAATCCATCCCGAACTAGCCGGCTAAACTCCTCCGCAGCAATCCGTGTATTCTGATGCTCCTCCCTCTCGTTTCTGATAGCTTCCCTCTACCTCCGATGGTAGCTATCCCCCCCAAAACCCCCATTACAACTCTCTAGTAGAATGGAATCCCTCCGTCGATCCCTACATCCCCACACCCCACCTTTTCCCTATAACAATGATGAGCCTCGTGATGTGGAACACCTCTATAATCTCTCCTTCGACGGCGTCAATCAATGTTGGATGATTTGAAGATTTGGCCACACAAAAGGTAGAATGTTGCCTTTTTCCATCTAGATCTCTTTTGGGCTTTCCGTTCACCATCAATCGAATGGGTATTCACGTCTCTCCACCTTACTAGAAGAAAGTAATCGGATAATAGCAGTACTTTGTCGTGTTGGTCTGGCTCTGCTCTTTGTTCTGCTCTTGTCTAGTAATACTTGTTCATTGTTGAGGCAAATGGCAGAATATGGGGAAATAGATAGTCGCCTGGCTGTATTGTGCAAAAAGATTGGGGAATATGAGGATAGAGGTGAAAGTGCTAGTATGAACACCTAGATGGGGGTGAATAGGTGTAAAAATAGATTATGCAAAATACAGTGAAAACCTTTACTTTTAATCTAAGTATGAATAACAACAGATTTTTGAAATTGAGTTTGAAGAGCAGCAGATTTTGAGCGAGATCAGACTTTAGTAGTTAAATAGAACTACAAACAAAATAAAGAGATTCAGGGAAGAGAATAAGAACACAAGGTTTATAGTGGTTTGGCTTAGACCAAGCCTACGTCTACTCTCCCACGCTAACAGCTTTCTTGGCTAGATTCCACTATGCAATCAACAAGAGATTACAACTTTGAGTGCAAATACTTTAGATCACATTATCTCACTAAGGCACTCTTTTGGTATTTCTCTCATGATCACAAATGTTTAAGCTCACAAGAGACAAGTGTATGATCGAATGTCGCTCAGACTTTGAATAGCTCTGTATCTAGCCGTTGGACAGTATCTTGAGGATGGTCTTCCAATCTACCAATTGGATAGCTCTGTATCTATAAGATTTGGTAGCCGTTGAGTGATAAAAGTAAAATCCCAAATTGATTCCGATCGTCCATACAAACAGAATCTTGGTTTTCATAAGTAAAGCTTCTTCGTATAGAAAGTTCTTGTCTTCAATATCCAATTGTCAATCAATTAGATTGAATCAATCAAATTAATATTGATGTAGAATCCAAACCAGATCACTAGCCGTTATATGATTAGGGCTTGTGTTACGTTTTGTCGAATCTGGATGAAAAGTCTTAGTGCAATAGACTTTATAATCTAGGTCTGAACATATTATGCTTCTGAACAGATTTAACTTTGAACATAGTCTGAATAAGTTCAGCTTTATCATAGAATCTATCTTCTGGTTTTTCATTCACGTTTAGTATGGAATTTGTCAGAGTGAACAAACTTCTTATATAGGATATACTTTGACATAGAAGTTTGGAAATCTTCAAAATATACTTTTGACATGTGTTACGTTCAGTTTTATGGTTATTCCAAGTATAGACTTTGATAATATCATTTACATGTTCTATCATCTACATAATCTATTACTTAACCATTAAACACGTTAGTAACCTTTAATTTATTTTGTTATCTTCAAAACATCATAATGGATTTCCCTAACAATCTCCCCATTTTTGATGATGACAAAATAATCTCTGAATATGCAGATTTGTAAATATACTTTTAAATATATTAATTTAAATCAAAGGATATCAGAAGATAGCAAATAAATTTAGCATAACAATATATAGAAAAATAATCGCAGCTCAATATTATGCAATAAATAATATCAACCAATCAACACATATACATATTCATATTCTCTCCCCCTTTTGTCATAATCAAAAAGCAATGACAATGAAAATAGTATCACGTAGAGAATATAAAATTATAACAAATATCTTGCATGAAACACAATTTCCAAAACATAAGCTTTTATCGAATATTAAAGATATGCAATATTCTTTACCAAAAAAAAAAAAAAAGATATGCAATATAGCTCACTTCGATCATATCAGCAAATATCCAATAAAAATCACAGATGCATCATGAAATTCACGTACCATTTTTATCATAATAAAATGATAATATCAATACAAGATTTATTAATGACAAAAAGTAATAAAAGATGAACTAACCGGATTTTTTAGAACAAATTCTGACACATTTACCTTCTCTTTCCTTTCATAATAAGATCATGATCATGATTGATTCAAAAAGATTTTTCTATAATTGATCAAAGCTCCCCCCAATTTGCTGCCTTTTTGAATTGATCAAGATTTTTTTTTTCTTGGATTCGCTTTCTCCCCCTGTCATCATGACAATATTTGCAAATAGTACTAATTGTTTGGGCAAGTTGAACATAATATTTTTCAGTATTTCCTTTGTAGCAACAACATCCGCAACGATCACTTACATTTTGAAATTCGAGGCAAAATTTTATTTTTTTCAATCAAGCTCGTCTCGAATTTAACCTGCATCAACTTAACAAACTTTTTGCACAAATAAGCTGTAATAATATCCATATAATATATAATCCCATTTCTTCAAATAAATAATTGAATATGATATATGAAATAAAAAGTATTCATATATGAAATTAAAATTCAGAACTACTCAATCTTTCATACGACGTATAAGGGATTTCCTCAACAATTTGTAAAACTTTGCATACGGAAGGGAATTTTCGATCTTCCAAAAGATAGTATAGAATATTTATAATTTTCAGATCGAGCTTTCCAAAATCCATATGAAAGATTATATTGCCACCTGCAAAATCTTGTATAATAGATAATCATCTTTGCAAAAATGTCACGTAATATATTTCTTTGATTTGTGGATCAAACTTACTAGATATAATATATCTTCTAAGAATATAACAAAAATTTCCATGAATATGCAATAATATCTTTCGAGATCAAAGAGACTTCCTTGAGCATAAATCTCAGATATATATTATTGATGCATTTCATAAAAAGAAAGATGATATTTTTATCACATGCCAAATCAAGTAAAAACTTGCAAAGCCTTATATTTAGGACAAAAGATATTCGCAATATAATAAATAATCATCGAAAATCATGATAAATGCACGTAGAAATTTGCAAGGCGGGATGAAAAAAAATTTCTTTTACCCAGGTATATGTTTCAAATATACCATTGATTTAAAAAAAAAATCATTACCAATCTTCGCATGAGATTCTTTTCTTATTACACAAAAATCTGCGTAGGTTTATGATCACTCTTCCTTTATAGAGTTTCCTGCAATCAACTCATTTCCTTTTTGGTATCCATCAATTGGATCCTTCCATGACGTTAAAGAAAAATATAAAATCTCCATAATCAAATATTCTTTATTCATTCATCATAACAAAGTATTCAAAGAAAGAATATTATGCACAATGATATTTTGAAAAATAAATTCTCACTTAGTCATAGTACGGTTAAAACAAAGAGAATAAAATCCTTGAGTATTTAATAATATCTTGCAAAATAAATTAATATCACGTAAGACAAATTTTCGCTTTGCAAAATATGACTAAATTTGAGAGTATAAAGTTATACAAAATAATTTGAATTATCTCAAATAATCACACGTATTAAGTCAAATCTCAACTTACGAATCACAAATAAATCATATGATTCTTTCTTCAATGAAACAAAATATGATCATTATAAAATCTCAATCAACCAAGGATATATTGAATATCAAGTATAATGAGAAATTTTAAATTGTGTACTCAAACCAATTTGAGAATAAAAAAATATACATTTCTGACCAAACTCTCATTCTTCTCTTCCTCTTTTCATTTTTCTTGGGTCCATGAGAGTTAGTAGAGTATGCTGTTTTTATACAATTTTCTTGATAGGTCTCCAGACTTTAGGAGATTTTTTTTCTCAAAGTGTTCCGAATCTCCATAATTTGAACACTTGACGTCATTTCCACCAACAGGTTTTACAAACACTTTTTGAAAATGATTTTTGTAAAATGCCTTTGGAGGTCTTTGTCTAAGTCTTTTCTTGACTTTAAGAAAATCAATTAGAGAATCACTTTCCTTATTGAAATCAAGTCCCGACTTATTAAGGAACTTGTATAGAAAAGATATGCTCTAATATTTTTGATCCATTTGAAAATCTTGTTGAAATATTTGAAAATTCTTTCTTTAAAGAATCATTTTATTTGATAAGTAAATCTCAACTTTCTTTTGTTTTTAAAATCTTTTTGCAAAATTTCAAATTTCGAAAAAGATCCTGTTAAGCCAAGAATTCTCATTTTTAAGTTCGGAGATCCTTTTAAGAGAAGATTTGAGATTTAAGCAAAGCTCATTTATATATTTTGAAACTTTGATAGGAATTGCTAAATGACTTACCTCGATTTCCTCATCGGATTCTGAGTTTGTGTCTAAGTCAGAATCTAATTCCGAATGTGCCATCAAGCATATATTTCCTTGCTCATCATCTTCTTTCATTGTTCTTTTCTGGCCATTTTGCTTGTATTGTTTTCTTTCACTAAACTTCCTTCCTTTTCTACTCAGCTTTTTGAATTTCTCGATCATAAAAGCAAGTTCTTCGTTGTCCATGTCATTTTCTGAGTCTGTTTCATCAAAAACAGCATTATATATTAAAGCGATGGACTTCTTATCTTAGGGATCTTCGTCGTTGAGTTGTTCCACTTCATAGGATTGAAGAGTGCCTTTCAATTCATCAATGGAAAGTGGCATAATCCTTTGAGTCTCTCGGATTGAGGTCTTGACATGTTTCCATTCTTTTGAGAGACCTCGTAAGAGTTTGTTGACCTTCATTGGTGAAGAAATTTGATGACCTTGATATGCTAAACCATTTACAATTTCTGTAAATCAGCTAAAGATATCTCCAATCGATTCTCCTTGCTTCAAGATTCATATTTGCCAAGCAGGAAGTTTACTTTTGTCTCTTTACACGATCGGTCCCTTCATATGTAACATGAAGTCTATCCCAGACTTCCTTTGCTATTTCACATGAAGAAATTATGTTATATTCAACATGAGATAATGTGCAATATAAAAATAAATAGCTTTTGCATCAAGCGCTTCTCTTTTGGATATCTCCGTCCGAGACATAGGAGTAGGGGGTTTGGTTTCTTTGTCTTTGCCATTCTTATTTAATTTGGACGCAGCAGTGGGATTGCTTCCTTTTTTCACAACATCCCATTGCAAGGGATCTCTGGATCTTAGGTATGCATTCATTTTGTTCTTCCACACGTTGTATTTTTTTCTATCAAAATATGGTGGTCTTGTGTTACTTTGTCCTTCCATAAGTCCTGGTGCCAATATGTTAGCTATAAAAGATCTTTAGCTCAAAAGTAAAAACACTTTTATAAATCGAACACTTGGCTCTAATATCAATTGAAAGTGCTAATATGAACATCTAGAGGGGATGAATATGTGCAAAAACAGATTCTGCAAAATGCAGTGAAAACCTTTACTTTTAATTTGAGTTTGAATAACAACAAACTTTTGAAACTAAGTCTAAAGAGCAGCAGATTTTGAGCGAGATCAGACTTTAGCAGTTAAATAGAACTACAAACAAAATAAAGAGATTCAGTGAAGACAATAAGAACACAAGGTTTATAGTGGTTCAACTTAGACTAAGCCTACATCCACTCTCCCACGCTAACAGCTCTTGGCTGGATTCCACTATGCAATCAACAAGAGATTACAACTTTAAGTGCAAATACTTAGTATATCACATTATCTCACTAAGTCACTCTTTTGGTATTTCTCTCAAGATCACAAACGTTTAAGCTCATAAGAGACAAGTGTATGATCGAATGTCGCTCAGATTTTGAAATTATAAATTCTAAGCTCCGTCTCTTACTTGCTCATCGGTCCTTGATCTCCTTAAATACTCATCAACTTCCAAACTAGCTGTTAGACAGTATCTCGAGGATCGTCTTTCAATCTACCCATTGGATAGATCTGTATCTAGAAGATTTGGTAGTCGTTGAGTGATAAAAGTAGAATCCCAAATTGATTCCAATCGCCTATACAAACAGAATCTTGGTTTCCATAAGTAGAGTTTCTTCATATAGAAAGTTCTTATCTTCAAGATCCAATTGTCAATCAATTAGATTGAATCAATCAAATCAATATTGATGTATAATCCAAACCAGATCACTAGCCGTTATATAATTGGGGCTTGTGTTACGTTCTGTCGAATCTGGATGAAAAGTTTAAGTGCAATAGATTTTACAATCTGAGTCTGAGTGCAATAGACTTTATAATCTGGGTTTGAACATATTATGCTTTTGAGCAGATTTAGCTTTAAGGTCTGAACACAGTCTAAATAAGTTCAGCTTCAGCATAGAGTCTGTCTTTTGGTTTTTTATTCACGTTCAGTTTGGAATTTGTTAGAGTGAACATACTTCTAATATAGAACAGACTTTGACATATAAGTCTGGAAATCTTCAAAATATACTTTGGACATGTGTTACATTCAGTCTTCTGGTTATTCCAAGTATAGACTTTGATAATATCATTTACATGTTCTATCATCTGCATAGTCTATTACTTAACCATTAAACACATGAGTAGCCTTTGATTTATTTTTTCATCTTCAAAACATCATAAAGGATTTTCCTAACAAGAGGTGGTTGCCCCTCCACGAGATAGAGTGATCTCTGAGGCGATCCTAGATGAATGCAATCATACAGTATTTGGCAAGCTGTATTTGGGAGGAAACATCAACTATCAGGCTTTTCTTACCACAATGAAGAGAGCTTGGAAGATAGATCCAATTACCTTTGCGCAGTGGGAATCGGGTATCCGGTCCTTCACCTTCAATTCTGAGATGGACAAAGAACGAGTGTTAGCAAATAGCCCATAGTCTTTTGCGATTAATTTACTGATCCTTAAACCATGGGAGCCTAATAAACCTGCGCAATATTATAAGTTTACCAGCTGTGCGTTCTAGGTTTAAGTTCATGGTCTCCTTATTGAATGGTGTTCTGAGGAGGTTGTGTCTCATATATCCCAAATCTTAAGCTGTGTGAAGGAAGTAAAAGTGGAAAAGGAGGGAGTGGCCTTTCAGAAGGTGGGTAGAGCAAGGGTAGAGCTTGACCTGTATACATTTTTAAGTCTAGGTACTTTATATAATCTAGGAGAGGGGAAAGTCTGGCTGGATTTTAAGTATAAGAGGTTACCTTGATTTTGCTATTCTTGTGAAAAAGTTGGGCATTTTGCAACTAATTGTGCAGAAGTTCCCTTTGATGAGGCCAAATGTGAATATAGGAGTATGAATAGGTTTGAGCATTGGTTAAAAGCAAAAGGTAAAGAGACCAACCCCTTTTGGCAGATTTTTTTATGGTGATCGGGTGGATGAAGAGGCGGAGGAACAAGCAGCAAGTAACCCTCCAGCCTAAAGCACTCAAATAGTCATTTTCACTAGTGAGCAAATAGCAACAAAATCCACAACAACACCTCAACCACAAAACAGGGCACAAGTGGATATTATTATACCTAATCACTAAGTGGAATGGCACCAGGAAAAGGGAAAAGATATAATGAAAATTGAAGAGCCAAAACAACCACTTATGCCGGCTAATAAATCATCATCCTGGACAAAAAAAGAAGGATCAAAGAAGGAAAGCATGATTTTAAAAAGTTCACTAGCAAAGAAATTAAAGAGGTACACCCCATATAACTCTATTCCTCTAGAGTTGGTGGACTTTGATGAAACAAAACTACATGATACTCCTATTAGTCTTTCGGAGGGAACTATGGGATGAGCTTTGGTGGCTAGCCCGAATAAGCCACCGGTTTACAAATGAGGGTTATATTTTGGAACTATTAGGGGTTGGGCACACCACTAATAGTCCAAAATTTAAGAGCCATTGTGGCTCATGAAAGGCCCGATTTGGTTATATTAATGGAAACAAAAAACAAAGAAAATGTGATTTCTCGTATTAGAAGGCAGTTGAATTTTAAATACAGTTTTGTGGTGAACTCGATAGGAATTGCGTGAGGGAGGGGGGTAGCGGTGATATGAAATGATGAAGTTGATGTAAAGGGTAGAATCTAGTTCACATGAAATGATAAAATTGATATGTGAAGATCATGATAGTCAAATCAAAATGCGGGTTGTTTGTGTGCATGCTCCAAATCTGTTTGGGGAAAGATTATAGTTATGGGATAAAATGAGACAGATTAATCTAACTAGTAGACTATCATGGGTTTGTTTGGGGGATTTCAATGAAGTGCTTTATTATTGGGAGAAGGTGGGCACAAGGATGGTAGAAAATTATAGAATGTAGGCATTCCAAAGCTGTATACATGATTGTTCGTTAATGGAAATAGATTGTAAATGATGTACTTTTACCTGGTCAAACAACAGAGAAAGGGTTGATATGGTCAAGGAGAAACTGGATATGGTGTTTTGTTCTCTAGATTGGAGGCTCATGCTCCCGAACGCAGAAGCGTACGCTCTCCTAGCTGTCGGGTCAGACCATAGTCCTCTCCTATTGGTGAGCAGTGCTAAATCTGTAAAGAAAAGAAGAGATTTTCACTTTGAGGCCTTCTAGACTGAAGAAGGAGAATGTAGAGAAGTAGTTCAACAAGCATGTCAATCTCAAAATCGTTTTGAAGTAGGCTTGAGAGATAAATTATAGACTGTAAGTCATGCTTTGAAAGAATAGAGTAAAAGGAAATTCCCAAACAGTCATCTTCACATAACAGCTCTAAAGCAAGAGCTTAAATTCTTAACAAACAGTGCAAGCTTGAATCCGGGATCTAATAGGATGAAGCTCGTAAAAGAAGAAATTGAAACTTTATGGAGAAGAGAGGAGATGTTTTAGGAATTAAGATCCCGAATCAATTGGCTACGATGGGAAGATAAAAATACAAAATATCTCCATGCAGCAACTATTCAAAGGAGACAAAAAAAAAAAAAAAAAAAAAAACAGAATTACTATGCTGAAAAGTTCATTGGAGCAGTGGATATGGGACAAACAGCAATTTCAGCACCTCGCCATCTCCTTTTTCAAAGAGCTATACATTATGGTAGGGCCTAGAAACTGCCAACCAGTACTAAATCAATGGCCAATACTCATTGGAAATGATATTAATGAATGTTTGGTGGTGGAAGAAACCATGGAAGAAATTCATGATGCTGTTTTTCAACTTGGTGTACAGAAGGCTCCTGGTTCAGATGGTTTAAATGGCATTTTTTACCAACACTATTGAGATATAATAAATATTAATGTTTTTGAGGGAGTTAAGGGCTTTTTTCGTTCGGGAGTATTAGAACCAGCCCTAAATAGAACTCATATTATTCTAATTCCAAAGATACCACATCCAAAAAGACTTGACCAATATCGCCCTATTAGCCTTTGCAATTTTGCATATAAGATAATATAAAAAAATTTGGCAAACAGACTGAAAAGATGGCTGCCAATGCTGATTTCAGGGGAACAAAGTGCCTTTGTCAGCGGAAGATAGATTCAAGATAACATTTATATTGTGCATAAGGTGCTACACCAATTGAGAATGAGGAAAAAGAAAAAAAAAACATTTTCAAGCGATGCTGAAATTAAACATGCAAAAAGCCTATAATAGAATAGAATGAGATTTCCTAGAAGATTGCTTGTTGAAAATGGGTTTCTATGCAAAATGGGTAAACTAGATCATGCAATATGTCACTACAGTTACTTTCAACATCAAATTTAATGGAGAACTCCTTCCTTTCTTCAATCCTTCCAGAGGCATTAGACAAAAGGGACCCATTATCACCCTATCTTTTCATTTTGGTGGCTAACAGCTTGTCTTCTTTGATGGGTAAAGCTCTACGGGATGGGAGTATAAAGGGAATAAAGTTGAACAGGTGTTGCCCCACTTTGACTCATTTATTATTTGCAAATGATTCAATATTCTTTTTGAATGGATCCATATAGGAATGTCAAAATGTTGTAGCTGTTATAAATCAGTATTGTTATGCCTCAAGACAAGCTGTAAACTTAAACAAGTCAGGTATCTTTTTTAGTAAAGAATGTCCCCAACTTTTAAGGGATAACATGACAAGAGAGTTGAGGGTTCCAAAGCTGGATTAGATAGGCAAATACTTGGGAATCCCTTCTGACTGGGGAGCATAAAAAAGATAGATGTTTGCATGGATTTTAAATAGGGTAAACATGAAATTGGAAGGTTGGAAGGAACAAATTATATCTAAAGCAAGCAAGGAAATTCTCCTAAAATTAGTGATGCAAGCAATACCTCAATATGCCATGTTATTTTTCAAAATTCCAGTTTCAATTTGTAAGACTATAGAGAAGAAAATAACTAATTTTCTGGTGGAAAAACAGTGAAACAAAAGCTGGTTTGGATTGGAAGAAATGGGAAATCATGAAATTCAGGAAAGATGGGGGAGGAATGGGTTTTAGAGACCTACTTACAGTTAACAAGGCCCTTTTGGGTAAACAAGCTTGGAGGATTGTAAAGAATCCGGATGCATTGTAGAGTAAATTATTAAAATGGCTTTATTTCTGTCGAAAAGATTTTTGGCATGCTGATAAAGGAACTAAGCCTTCATGGAGATGTCAAAGTTTACTTTTAGGAAGGAAGGCCATAGCGGATTCAGTGAGATGGTTAATGTCAACATCAGAATAGATAAATGACTAAAGAGATGATTAATTGGAGGGTCAACAAATAGAAATGATCCACAACAAGTTTCTGAGTTGATGAATTTTGAAGTAGAACAATGGAATGAACCACTGTTGAATAACCTCTTTTATGAATAGACCACTAAGGAGATCCTTGCAATCCCAATCAATCGTCAAATTACAAAGGATGAACTGATATGGATAGGAACAAAGGATGGGTCTTTTATAGTCAAAAATGGCTATAACATGTTAAGAGACAGAGCGACGACCAACATTGCAATGGAACATCCCTCTTCTTCTTACAAAAACCGCGAGAACTATGGAATGCTCTATGAAAGATGTGGACCAGCCCTAAAGTGAAAATTTTTATCTGGAATGTTTGTCAAAACGCCATCCCATCTAAGGAGAACCTATGGAAAAGAAAGATTTTACATGATTTGGTATGTGACTTTGCTGAGATAAGATGAAAACAGCCAAACATATTCATCTTCTCTGTCCCTAGACCGCACGGGCATGGAGTCACTCGGAAACCAACTTACAAATAAATGCACAGGAGGTTACACGAATTGATGAGTGGTTGGTGCAATTTATAAGGAAAAACATGAACCTCCCGTCCTTGGAAACAATCGCGAACATCCTATGCACGCAACAACTACATCTTTCGAGGTACTAAACCAGATGCTTGCAAAGTGGTAGATCTTGCCCGATTTTAGCAAGATAGCTATAAAAAAAAATGGGGCTTTATGCATTTTCAATCGGGAAAGGAAGAGGATGTTGAGACATCTCCAACCTGGATAGCTTTGGCAGTAGGATCCTTGAAGCTCAATGTCGATGGGTCGATCTGCGAGGGGTCGACGGAAGGAGCTGTCGCCTGCATCATCCGGGACTCCTCCGGCAGCCTTGTGGATGGCTTCACCAAACTAGTTCGAGCGGCATCGGTCTTTCAGCTAGAAACCCTAGTAGTGCTCGGAGCTTTGAAGTACATAAAAGAGAAGCAGCTGGGTGTGTCTTCGGTGGAATCTAACAACAGAAGTCTTGTGAAGTCCCTCAAGTACACGGACAAGTTCAACTAGGAAGCATGTGCAACTTGGACGGAATGCAAGCATCTCCTTTAGCAATTGCCACTAGTGGGCCTAATCTCTTGTCCACGATCTGCCAACACAGTGGTAGATTGGGCCGCGCGACAACAAAGGAAAAAAACACTTCCTCCTAACTAGCTGGCTTCTCCACCTCCTGGCCTTTGGGCCTTATTATGTACCGATGCCCCATATGTGGGTTTTGCTTCTTTAGGTATAATATAAATAATACACCTCATTTCGACCAAAAAAAAAAAAAAATATCATGGAAAATATAGATCTAATTTTTTTTATATAATCTAGATTGTGGAAAATGGAAAGACGAGTTTGATTTAAGGAACACTCTACCATTGAGTTTCAATTTAAAAGGTCAGATGTTCATGACTAGTCTAAATCTTGATCATCACAAATTACGATTTCATTCATTGATAGTTTTGTATGGTTATAATATATTTAAATGGACCACATGGTTTTTTTTTTTTTTTTTTTTTTTTACATTTTAAGATAAAATTTGAAATTGAAATGGCCAATGGATTTACTCAATTACACTTACTGGCAATTAGATCATATACACGTAAGGGATCGAGCAAAACTGTTCTTACGTTTGGCCCCCTAGCCTCTTGAATTTGGGCTAATTTTTCAATTCATGATATCGTGTTCAATCTATGCTAAACCCGTTTATATGAATGTTAATTCAATGAAAAAAATTCCAATTTTACCAATTAAATCTTAAAACTGTGCATAGAATTTTAATATAGTCATTCGGGTTAATTTTCATCAGAAATAGCTGATATGACGGTATGTCATCCTCGGTTGTCTTACATGGCACATCATCATTTTAGCGGTTTGCAGTGAAAATTGACTGAAATGATTATATAAAATTTCATATTAAAATTTAAGACTAAATTGGTAAAATTATAAAATTTATGATTGACTTGACATTCACAGAATAGGTTTAGAATGGATGGAGTAATTTTCACTTTCAATCCAAATGGCAAAGTTCAATGTTCCCATTTGATGTGATTCTAACATTGTTCTTTTAACGGCCAGATTCGGTATTTTACAATAGATAAAGAGTCACTTCATAGCAAAGAGAGTGAAAGCAAATTTGATTCGATTGGTTAAGAAACAAATAGAATCCATTTCGATTTCATGATCCAATTAACTGGTTTGATTTGGTTTAAATAAATTAAACTATACTCATCACCTATGCGATTTGTGTATTTCTCTTATAGTCGGGGGATATTGGTCAGTGCTCAAAGAGCACCAAAAACTTCATTTTCAAAAAAAAAAAATCATTAATGACTTCATCATTGCGATTATGATCTCTGCTTTCGAAGAGACCATCACATGTATGGATGTAGCCCCCTTCTGCAAAACTGTATGGAACATGCGCAGCCCCATATTACATGTGAAGAGAAGGGAGTGGTATTTATTATTTAAGACTCCATCTTTCGTAACGCGAGTCATTAATACATATCGGAGAATGTTCTTGGTCTACAAGTCTACAAATCCATGCATTGGTATTAGATTTCTTCATATAATCGAAAAACATGGTAATCATAAAGGGGCAACCGTGGCGAATAATTGTCCAAAAAATCATAAACTTATCATACGATAATTAATTCAATAATAAACTTTTAGTTTGACCAATTGATTTCTAAACTTTTTAACAATTTGTTAATACAATCCTTCAAAATTCACTATCATGGACATCGATCCTCTTACATAGTATAGCCAACGTTGATATGAATAATTTTAACAATTTTTTAAAAAAATAAATTTTCCTTCTTTTTTTTTTATTTCTTTTTTTATTATCTTTTTCCATTGTCCACGGCCTCAACAATGGCCAGGAGAGGTCGTGAGCGATAGGTGAGGTCTGCAATGCCCTCACCAGCAACTAGTCAAGAAGTTGCAAGCCCTTGCTATGTCAGTAAGAGTGTTGTGGCCCTCGCCTAGGCCCTCATTGACCATCGCGAGGGCGCCATGGCCCTTGCCATTTCACCCAAATCTAACGAGGGTTGCAATGCGCTTGTCAAATCTAGGCCAAACAAGGGCACCATGGCCCTTCTGCAAATCTAGGCAAGGTTGCAATGCCCTTGCCTGAGGCCAAGGAGGTCCGCCGACCATCATCGAGGCCATGGACCAATAGAGGGAAATCAAAAGGAAAAAAAAAAAAAAAAAGAGGAGAGGGAGGGAAAGAGGAAAAAAAAATTGAAAATTTGTCTATTTTGGGTATTTCCCACCATCAGTAGCTAGAATGACTGCATTAACAGATCATCAAAAAGATTTCGGATGAAATTAGCCAAATTGAAAAGTTTAAAATTGAATTAACTGTCATACAACAAATTCAGGAGTCTTTGGATAATTTTCCCAACCTATGGTGCCCAAGGAATCATGTTGCAGATGAAAGTAGGCCGTTGTAAATTAGTGCATTTAGTTGTAATTCAATATAAAGTATCATAAATAACTATGCTATAATAAAAATTTTGGATTTTGAGATTCTATGTTTGTTTATGGAATAAGTACACCAGAAATCTTAAAACTTGTCACGAAATGCATTTGATTCCTAAAACTTGCAAAAAGTGCATTCAAGTCCTAAAACTTGTCAAAATGTTTCAAACGAGTCCTAAAATTGACACTGTCTAATTTCTTAACGGAAAAGCTAATGTGGCTCCCGCGTGGCTTTTTTTAATTGTTTCTCTCTCCTCCGTTGTGAATAGTTTTAAAAAAAATGCCACGCATTCAAAACGACGTCATGTTCTCCTTTCTGTTTCACCATCATGTTACCTCTCCCTCCGTCTGTACGTCTTCTTCACCGTTGTGTTCCCTCTCCCCCCTCCATCTCTACGTTTGCTTTCGCTATTCCGAGTGAACCCTAAGCCCCAAATCGAATTCGTTTGAACCTAAGCCCCCAATCGAATTCGTCTGAACTGCAATTCTCTTGTTGGGTCCTCATCGACCTCGAGTTCGACGCTCGTCGTGAATTCGTGTTCTTTCCTTTGATGATTGTGAGTTCGTGCAAAAACCTCTCTTGTGGGAGTCTCGACATCTCAATAGCGAAGCGATTGGCGTCGGGATGACGATAGGGTCAGCGACGGCGATGGCGACTCCTCCTCATGCAGCTATCGCTCTCTGCATTATAGGATTTTGGGTATCTCATGGTAATACTACGATTTCTTTTGTTTTGCAAAGGTGCTTTAATCTCTGCATTATGCCAAATGACGTCAGTTGGCATCCTATTTTCTTCATTATTTGGAGTTCAGAGAGCTCGAGTTTGACACACATCGACTTTATGTTATCTTCTTTGACGATTGTGAGTTCGTGCAAAGACGTGTCTTGCGGGCATCTCGGCGTCTCAGTGGCGAAGCGAGCGGCATCAGGGACGGTGATGGCAACTCCTCACGCAGGTATCGCTCTCTACATTACAACATTTGGGTATGTCATGATAATATTACGATTTTTGTTTTTGCTTTGCAAAGGCCTTTTACTCTCTGCATTATGGTTGTTTTGCATTTTCCAATTGTTGCAATAAATTAGAACATTGCTGCAAATTAGAACATCGCCTACCGAAAGGCGATAATAGGTCCCTCACTCTTACTATTGATCATGCAGTTGCATTGTTGTTGTAAAGCACATTATGCTAATTTGTTGTTTCTGTATTAATTGTTAGTCTTTTTATAAAAATATCTTCAATTTAGAACTTGAACATTGCTTCAATAATTTGATGATTGAAAGTGCTCTGCTCTTTGTTTCTATTCCCTTGTAGGTCCAATGGCCAAGAACAAAGTTTATGTCACTGTTCGCTATGGAGGTAAATTTAAAGTCGGCCCACTGTTGGATTACATAGGTGGAAGAGCTGATGTTGCTGAAACAAATTTAAGTAAGAGTTCACTGTCTAGTATAATTGAAGCTATTGAGGCTTTGGGTGTGTGTAAAATAGAGAAACTATTCTATAAAGTTCTTGGAAGTACAACTCTTGTAGACGGAATAACTCGAGGTATTTATGGGATAACTCTAAAGTGATAGATCTATTTTATCATCATTTGTGCTCTGAAAATATTAAGCTATATGTTGAGCATGTTGATGAAAAAAAGAAAGGAGCTGAGATGGGGGGTGTTGAGATGGAAACTGGAGGTATGTCTAATGTGATTGGGAATATTGATGATGACGATGCCAATAGGGATCTAGATGATGAAGAGGATGATGATGCACATAATTTGGTGTGTGTGGAACAGTTGAGTGACAATGATGATTTTGAACTAGTTGATGCAAGGAAAAAAATTAAAGGAATTTTTAGCAAGACATAGGCTCAAAATTGGCGATTATAGTGAGGCAATTGGTACTTCCCAATCACCGATTGTGGATGAGGCTCAAACGTTAGATGATTCTGGGTACGAAATAGAGTATGCTGATTCATATGAGGAAGACAGTCTTCAATCAATTTTAAATGATGAGAGTGACGAAGAGGTTGATGTTATTTCAAGGAGGAGAAGTAGGTTCTCATCATATGATCAAAGTGGTACAAATCTAGTATTATTGTTGGCATGACATTTGAGGATGCAACTGAGTTCAAAAATGCAATTTTGAAGTATTATGTGGCTGAGTAAAGAGCAATCAAATACACTAAGAACACAAAAAGCTTTGTAAGAGCCAGGTGTGCCCAGGAAAATTGTAATTGGATAATCTATGGTGCTATTGATAGCAAAACTAGGTCATTTCATTTGAGAAAGTATATAAATCAACATATATGCAGCATTACTTTCGAGAATAAGAGAGTGTCTAGTAATTATTTAGCTAAGCACTTCATGATTCTCATTTTTGCAATGCCTAAAATCAAAGCACCGGAGTTAAAGAAATTAGTCAGAGAACAATTTGGAGTAAATTTCACTTTCAGTTAGTATAGGAGAACAAAGTTGAAAGTATTGAATGAACTACAAGGCAATTACAAGAAGGAATATGCACAAGTGTACGACTACTTGGGAGAGCTTTACACTGTAAGCCATTCAAGCAATTTTAAATTGAAAGTTGAAAGGCCATTGCCAAATTCTCTACCATTATTTGATAGGGTTTACATTTGTTTTGATGCTTGCAAGAAATGTTTTTTGGCTAGATGTAGGAAGATCATTGGATTAGATGGATGATTTTTGAAAGGTTTGATCAAGGGCGAGTTGTTATGTGCCGTAGGAAGGGATGGCAACAATCAAATGTATCCAGTGGCATGGGCAGTGGTAAGAATCGAGAATAAGGACACATGGACTTGGTTTATTGAATTGTTGTAGTTAGACCTCGATATGTGTAATGGTGATGGATGGACTTTGATAAGTGACCAACAAAAGGTATGCTTTTCTTTCTGTTTTCATTTGTAAATCGATTGTTACATTACAATGCTTTTCTTTCTATTTTCATATATATTTTCTTTTTTTGGGTAATTGTTAGGGTCTCGTCCAATCTGTAACTGGACTTTTGCCAAATGCAGAGCATAGGAAGTGTGCGAGGCACATATATTCCAACTGGGGTAAAAAATACAAAGAAAAACAGTTGATGAGACAATTTTGAAGATGTGTCAAAAGTAATAATATGTCAAATTTCGAGGTGCATAGACAGAGGTTGAAGGAAATGACTTAGGAAGGTCATGATGATTTATTCCGTATTGAGCCAAAACATTGGTGCAAAGCTTCTTTGACACCAACATTAAATGTGATGTCATTGATAATAATCTCAGTGAAGCTTTTAATGGCAGGTGTGTGGAAGCTAGGTGCAAGGCCATTGTGAGTATACTGGAGGATATTAGAATCATAGTTAATAATAGAATACATACTCAAAGGGATGGATGTGCTAGGTGGACTAGAAATTATGGTCCAAAGATTATGCATAAGTTACATGAGAATACAACTACTAGTAAGTATTACCATTTGATATGGAATGGAGACGAAGGATATGAGATTACGGAAGGTGGTGACAAATATGTTGTTGATTTGAATTTAAAAACTTGTTCTTGTAGAGCTTGAGAACTTAGTGGAATTCCATGTTACCATGCCATTTGTGCAATACACCATAAGAAAAATGACCCAACTGACTATCTAGCTGAGTGCTTTAACAAGGCAAAGTATCTAAGTGCTTATCAATTCATGATGCCTACAGTGAGAGGATAGAAATTTTGGATTAAAACCAATAAATAAGCTCCTCAACCCCCATCAATGAAGAACATGCCTGGTAGGCTAAAAAGGAGTAGAAGAAAGTAACCGATTGAGTTTGTAAGAGGTGATAAAATGACTAAAGAGAGTAAGCAAATGACTTGTTCTGCTTGCAATGTGGTTGGACATAACTGCAAAGGATGTCCTTTAAAAAGGTATTTCCTCAACTAATTGATCATCTTAATGCTGAGCATGTCACTTTAACATGTTGTTAATCAATGCTTAATATGTGCTTCTTAGGCCAATACTCGAGCCAATGTATGTACATCCAATGCTCGTGCCAGTGCAAGTACAGCTGAAGCTCATGCTCAATCTCAAGCTAATTCCACTAGACCAAGGCTCGGAAAAAGACAAGTTGTCATCTAACCATTATTGTAAATTTTATATGTCAAGATTCCAATTTAGTACTTATGAATATATATTCAGGCTAAAACTGAAGCAATGATACGCATAACTAGAGGAGGATTCGAAAGCCATGCCAATACTTCTACAAATGCCAATTCAATAAAAGACAATAGTGGGCATGTTAATGCTTCTGCTAAGGCTAGTGCAGATGTAAGAGGGTGTAGTGCTCGTGCAAATGTAAGAGAATGTAGTGCCACTGCTTCTGCTCAGGCTAGTGCTAATGTTAGAGGATGTATTGGTGGGGCCAATGCTTTTGGTGAAGTTCGTTCTGATCAAGGGGAAGACATTTATTGTGCACCGGCCAATATAATGGCTAAGCATAGACCTGAAAAAATTCCGGTGAGTAAATACCTCAATCCCCAAGTATACATGTTTTGTGACTACATTCTCATGTTGAATGAATTTTTTATTATTATTTTAGATTAAAAGACCTGTCATTGAAAATGACATGATATAAAGAGAATCACAAGCCAAGAGGATGAAAATGGTAAGGTAGGGTGTTGACACAAATCCTATGACGAACCTTCATATTCTTAAGGTGAATAATATTTTTAAAATTTTCTAATAGCAATTGCTTATCTCCTTAAGCTAAAAACATGCTCATTCTTATGTAGCATAATACAACTGGTGCAAGAATCTTTAACCTACTGGACAAAGGGGTAGTTTCAAGAGCTACGTCAATAGTAAATGTGCATTCTCAAGTCAGTGCACAACCTCAGTTATATCATGTATCAGTAACTCCTCGAAAACAAATTGCGGTGACGCCGAAGCCACCCTTACAACCCAAGGCAGTTCCCAACCTTAGTCATCTCATGCAACATTAGCTCCTCCAAAGCACGTTGCAATGAAGCCAAAGGCACTATCGCAACCTGAGACTAGTTCCCAAGCTCGTCATCTCAAGTTACAAGAGCTCAGAAGCATCTTGGTTTAAAGTGAAAGGCACCATCACAACCCAAGGCAAGTTCCCAACCTCAATCATCCCGTGCAACATTAGCTCCTCGAAAGCATGTTGCGATGAAGCCAAAGCCACTATTGCAACCTGAGGCCAATTCCCAGGCTCAATCATCTCAAGCTACAATAGCTCAGAAGCATCTTGGTTGAAAGCGAAAGGCACCATCACAACGCCAGGCAACTCCTCGAAGAGACATTGCGGTGAAGCTGAAGCCATTATTGCAAGCTCAGTCATCCCAAGCTTAGTCATCTTAAGCTACAACAACTCCTCTAAATCCTATCACTACGAGACCATATATAAGGAAAAGCACCAGAATTATGAATCAAGTGAAGGCTGGACCTATTGGACCACCGGAGACCATCATATTGGATTGATATGTTTGCTGAAATTGGTGTTATTAGGTGAATTTATGTCAATCATCAGCTAGTTTTCTGTATGAGACATGTAGCGTTTGTGCGTAGAACCTTTTGTGCAATGAAAGTGCAGGCATTTTGTTAAACAAAACCTTTTATGCACTGAAAATGTAAGCATGTTGCTTTGTCAATAAATCGTGTTTCAACGAGTTATGTGGAATGCTTGGTTTTGGTTTGGATAATGCACGAAAGTGGTTGCTCTTCAAGATTGTTAATAGGTGATTACTGAAATTGTCCATGAAGAATTTTCATTCTTCTAATACTTTTGTCATCTTCTTTCCCATTTATTGTTAATAGGATTGTTAATATGTTCCAAATTTATTATGGTGGCAATAGCTCATATAGTGCTATTGACAAGCACACAAATCAAGTAATATTTTTCAATGCGAAAGTAATTTCTCACATGGCAAGCAACCGGTCTTGCAAACTACAAACTCACATAAGATTTTATTCCCATCTCAATTATCCACAACTAGTGTTCAAACTTACAAACTTAGAAATAAGGTACTATGGAAGACAAATTCCCACCAACTTTCACATTATATATAACCAATATAGCAATATAACACATGCATACAATGAATGCCGATTGATATAGCATCTTTCCTTTCTTTACTCGTGCGAGCTCCTCCTTTAAACGTCTATTTTTTGCCTTTTGAGTCTTCATTTTAGCTAGCAATGAGCTCACATCAACTTTGTCACGCCTCGATTGGCTTGATTCACACAATGTTTGATTTCTTTCAAGTAGATCAACTATCATGTCCCTCACATGATCTGGTATCTTTGGATCAACCCACATGAAGAAATTGCAACAACTTGGACTATTAAACTTAGCACATCCATGGAACTTTCTTCCTGTGTTTTTCCTTGTCTTTGCCATAAGAATTGGCGATTGAAGACCACAATAACATGTAGGCTCCGAGTTGACCTCATTAGGAGTTACGCCACTTGATTCGGATGTTGGTACCCTCATTCTTCTGGGCTTCGTATTATAGAAACCTAATAGAAGTAACTTCTGCATAATGCAATGTGTTTACTTGAGAGATTTAGGAGATGTTTTCAATCTCCAAAAACCATCTCTCTTTTCATATGCAATGGATGAATAAACAACCATAACTTACTAATATTGGAGAATGGAAAACAACAAAATGCTATAATGTAGAGAGCGATACCTACGTGAGGAGTCGCCATCGCCATCGCTGACCCTGTTGTCGTCCCCGACGCCAATCGCTTCACTGCTTAGATGTCGAGACTCCCGCAAAAGAGGTCTTCGCACGAACTCGCAATCGTAAAAGGAAAGAACATGAACTCATGACGAGTTGGGGCTTAGGGTTCGGACGAATTCGATTTGGGGCTTAGGGTTCGTTCAAAATAGTGAAAGCAGACATAGAGACGGAGGGGGGAGAGGGAACACGATGGTGAAGAAGATGTATAGATGGAGGGGGAGGTAACACAATGGTGAAAAAGAAAGGAAAACACAACGTCGTTTTGAATGCGTGGCATTTTTTTTAAACTATTTGCAACGGAGGAGAGAGAAACAATTAAAAAAAGCCACGCGGGAGCCACGTCAGCCTTTTTCGTTAAGAAATTAGACGGTGTCAATTTTAGAACTCATTTGAAACATTTTGGCAAGTTTTAGAACTTAAATGTACTTTTTGCAAGTTTTAGGACTCAAATGTATTTTTGTGACAAGTTTTAGGACTTCTGGTACACTTATCCATTTGTTTTTAAATAAGATGGAAATGCTTACAATAACATCATTGTAAGACTCTAACATTCGCAATTTATGATCCTTTATATTGGATTACAATTGGTAACACATCTAACAATTGTTCAAAAAGTCAACTGATTGACAAACGATTGAGTAAACTTTAATATATTGGTGCAAAGTGTGTTTCCCTTCTCAAGACCTTTTCATCGACAGCCACATATACCCTTAAGTACGATCATCAATCTTTTTATCCCCAAGCTAGGTGGCCTGACTCTAGCATGGTGGGGAAGCTTGAGACTCCTTTGATTTTGAGCGTAAACCTTGAAATTAGTAATCGGAAGTCTTCTAATGCATCAAAAATCAAGTGAATCGGATAGCAGATGAAGAAGAAATCATTTATCAAAGTTGTGTCAAACTTCCGTAAGACATGATTCAACTCTTAAGTGCACCTTGCCATCCTAAGTAAACTTAATATTGTTAAGTGAAATTGCAAAATCACAAACTCAGAGATTTCAAATCATACAAAACTTGGGATTATGAATCAAGTTTCATTTTAGTGACTTATCGTTTTCAGAAACTATTATTCACCATAATTAGGGCTTTAAAGAGTTTCATTCGATTTTGAATCCTCTAAGTACTGTTTTGCTCGACCCAAAAAAAAAAAAAAAAAAGAGAGTAGAGTTTTGGGTAATGAACAAGACCTTTCTTTTGAATATCGAAAGGCTTGACCGGTATTACTCCCTTGTCCGACTTCTTTTCCTCCATATTTTTGTTGCATTGGCATGTTTGCAATATGTAATTTCGGGATATTCAATCGAAACCGGGATATCGCAAACTTCGTGATACTGCAAATAGCGCCCGACCTATCCTAAATGGTCAAACTTTTGACTGTGGATTCGAGTGGTAATATGAGTATCAAAAACTCGATTTTATTTTTTTATGTTTAAAATGTGTTTTGAGCATTGCATCTTGCCGATTAACCTTTGGTCAACTCTCGATGAACTCTTGATCAAACTTAATGGTTTTCTTAGAATAGAGGGGAAAAGTTACGTGTTAATAGCATAGGAGAAGGGCTCATAGTTTTTTGCTTATAAATATTTTCTTGAAGAGTTTAGTCTCATTTGCAGGGTGAGTGTGTCTAATATGCCTCAAAAATTTCGAGAGACGCAAAAGAGTATCAACGGCCATCATCCAAGAAAGTTGTGAGATTAAGGTTCTGTTCGTTTCGTGGATAATGTGGTATTTCTAAAAAATATTTTTCAGCAAAATGTAATTATTCAGTGTTTAGATGAAACCTGAAAATAAAGTGGAAAATATTTTTCATTGTTCAGTAAGGAAAATCTTTTCCTCAGTATACTCTTTTTCATTTATTTTATTTTTTAAAACGGATTTTTCATATTTTTTAAAAATTGATTTTTAATTGATTTTTTTTTTTTAAATTTTTAAATCTATTATTAATTTTTTTCTTTGTTTTCCATGTCATTCTTTCTTGGCTAGTCGCCAGCCACGGCAATGGCCTGCGACCAACCACCAGTGAGCCACAAACTGAAAATGTTTTCTTTTATTTTTCACAAAACTAACTTTGGGGAAAATGCTTTGAAAAGTGGAAAATGTTTTCCTTTTTTTTTTTGAAAAGTGGAAAACATTTTCTTTACTTGATTTCTCTTATCTCACACATCTACAAATCATCACTTCTTCCTCCCCTTTCTTCTTCTTCTTTTCTATTTTTATTCGAATTATTTTTAATTTTCTTTTTCTTTTTTAATTAGAATTATTTTTAATTTCCTTTTTCTTTTATATTTCTTTTCTTTTTTTCTTCTTATTTTTATTTTCACTATCATGGTTTTCTTCATCCGTGGCTCGTTGGTGGCTGGTCGTGGGCCATTGCCATGGCCGACAACCAGCCAAGTAAGAAGGAGATGGAAAACAAAGAAAAATAAAAGAAAAATAAAAAATAAAAAAATTAATAATAGATTTAAAAATTAAAAATAATTAAAAATCAATTTTTAAAATATATGAAAAATCCAATTTAAAAAAATAAATGAAAAAGAGTATATGGAGGAAAATATTTTTCTTACCAAACAACAAAAAATATTTTCCACTTCATTTTTCAAATTTCATCAAAACACTAAAAAATAATCATATTTTCTTGGAAAATGACTTCCTGAAAAATATTTTCCGTAAAACACCACATTTTTCGCGAAATGAACAGAGCCTAATTTAGAAGACTTTTTTCCTTTCATGGAAAACATTTTCCCCAATAAATTCATTTTATGTTAAACGAACGTTGGAAAAACCAGAAAACGTATTCCCAAAAATTATTTTTCACAAAACGAATGAAGCCTAAATAAATTCATTTTTTTATGATTTATGATTGATTCTTGAAGGTTTAAAAACATTATAGGGTTAGGTAACACTTATGAGTAGGTTTGATTGAGTGATTCTAATCTCATTTTTGTCGATTATAGTAGACCCATCTTGTCGATTAATGTTTTAACATAAACCTAGTGCTCTTCCTTAAAATAAACATGACAACTTTCAAATATATAAGTTAAACAACTCTGCAATTTTTATGGTTTTTTTGATAAATGTACTACATTCCACTTTTCGATGTTTGCTCAAATCATAGTGCTTGCAAACATTTAGTTTCTTAACACATCAGATAACATATTTTCCCTTAGAACCTTTCAACTACTCTCACCAATGTGCTCCAAATGGATATGTTCAAATTTCGAATAGATGCATTTGACATGTGACATCCCAGATTTTCAATCTTGTTTTCTACTGAATTAATCGGGCATTTCATTGACGCGCCTATAGGCCTATTCTCATAGCTGATCACTCTTGAGATAATTAGACCATTTGGGGAAGCTATTAGGGAAATTTAATGCGATTGACTTGAGAATTCGACCATAAATCGACTTCTCAACCGTGCTTGTCTTTAGAGGCCATTACAGCACAGTTAAAAATCGACTTGAGATCAGAGATAGGTTTGTCCGACTGAGATGTGTGGCCGATCGTTGGTGACTCCACTAAATTGGAAAATTCTCATTGATTAACACTAATTTGATTTTTTTTGTCGTTTTGGTACCTTGTGTCTGTATTTGAATCGTTGAGATTTTCACGACAACCGAGAGTCGCCATTGTATCGAGTGGGTTCATTGTGGCTCGAAGAAAATCGACCACGGGTCATTTGCACTAAAAATTCTCAAAAACTATCCGGTGACCTAAGTTACGCTAAAAAATGCGCCAAATGGAAATTAACCGCCAATTCAAGTCCGATTTCAAAAATTGAAGATTCTGTCGTGTCACAATAAATTCTAGGAACGTCGACTCAGTCTCAGAAGATTTTTCTGACAATCGAGACTTTTTGGGAAAAAGTCGTCGTAGGATTGTTTTTGTTCAAAAAAGATGATTTTGGATTGCAAAATGGGAATGTAAGATGGATGTGTGAGTGTGGAAAATTATCAATTTGATAATTAAAGTATCAATTGAGTATCAATTGATCATATGAGGACCGAGTTTGATTAATTCAAGAGGGAAATTGAATCCAAATTGTGCCATTACCTTGCAATTTCGTAACACCCTCAACCCACCACTTTTGGACCATTTAAAAATGATTCTAGAAGAGTATAAGGCTGGAAATTTGCTAGTGGATGGCAGCCACATGAGGGGATAAGAACAAATGAGATATTTGTGTGGAAGAATTGGACCAAGTGGCCCCTCCATCTCCCTTCTCTCTTATCCTCTCCAGCTACCGTCCAAGACCTTCTTTCCATCCTTCCTTTGTGTGACAACCTCGGTCTTCCGCTTCACTTTCATTTTCATTTTTCAGCTTCTTCATTTCGGTCTCCTCCTCTGCAACGGCATCCCCCATTGAAAACGCCTGCCCATCCACCGAATTCCCCTCATCCTCGCCACTTGTCCATCAACCAGCATCTATTGGTCAACCTTTAAGCCCACGAAGCCCATTGGTTGACCGTTTGTAGCCCACGCCCACGCGTCCACTTCTTTTCCTTCGACTGCTAGCGAAGTCGAAGCCACCGATTCTTCTTGCTATTGATCCCTCTTCATGCCGTGACGCCGCGTTGCCAACTCCAGGTTGCGTGGCCATCTCCAGTACCTTCATCACCTCACATGCCAACAGCAGTCCACGATTTCAACCATCCACGAAGCAACTTCTTCAACGCTGCTACTCGAAGACTCCACCTGCCGCGTCTCCTCTCTGCCAGCTCGAAGACCTCAGCACATGCCAACTGCTTCTCCAGTAATCGTTCAGCTTTAGCGGCCGGCCCAGCGTTTGGCCCATCTCCAGCAACTTCGGCCTTCTCTAGCAAATTATCGACCCAGTGGAGTTCGGCCCAGCAATTTCTTTTGTTGCGCAGCCCAGCAAACAGCCTAGTTTAGCGGCCCAACCTTCAGCTGCAAGCCTAGTCGTGAAGCCCAAGAGCGAGCCCAATTCAACAAGCCCAAGGCTAAGAGCGAGCCCAATTCAGCAAGCCCAAGGCCAAGAGCGAGCCCAGTCCAACACAAAAACAAATCTCAGATTGGGCTGAGATTTGTTGGGCCAAGTTTAGGGCTCGGTCCAAGCCCATTGGTGTCATCGCGAGCCCAAAATTCAGCCACCGTCGTGTCGCCGTCGCGGTGTCCCGGTCTTTGCTTTGCTCAAGTTAGTTTTTTGCTCACTAATCCTTGCTTAGTTTGCTAATGATGCTTAAGCGTTGATTAGGGTTAATTAAGCATGATTAGGTGGTTAGATTAGTTTAGAGTAATTTAATTAGTGACTTAATGATGCATGTTAGGCATTTGGTTCATGTAGTTACCAAGTAGAGACATACTTCTATTTATTGAATGGATCTCGGGATTTTTCCCGATCCAATTTGGCTTCCAATTAGGCATTACAGACCTAAATTGGATTTTTAGTATTTATTTATTAATTTTCGAAATTATTTATTTATTTATTTATTTTCCAGAAATTAGGCGGGGATAGCCAACGACTAGAATTTTATATTGATTGTCGAGGAGCAGTACGTTTTTTATTTTATTTGAGCCTTGGTTTGTACCAAATTGATTTAATTGTAGATTTTTAGGATATGTTCCTAATTGAATTGATTTGGAGTATTTGATTGAGGAACAACTGGGTATCAGTTGTTAGTACAAAAAATAGATTGGTGAACCACGAGGAATAGTGGAATTTGTGGAATTGGAATAATGGTGGGATATATATCACCTTAGTGAATATGGCGTATTAGAGAAGGCACGTGGGTTCAATGAGTTGATTTATCACCTGGGAAAATGCACGTGGGCTCGATGATTAAGTATGGCATCTCAAAAGGGCACGTTGGCTCAGTGATTTGATGCATCACTTGGAGAATGCACTTAGGCTCGCCGACTAGATATTCCATCATGGAATGAGGAATATATAGTATTGATTAAAATGACCGGGGAATGGTCCGAATGACATGTAATTGACTAGGTCGATTGATTGGGATATCGATCTATAACTGCTTGGGTGCCTATTGAACTGTGCTAATATGCAGGTGGAATCTGAGGCCAAGGTAAGTCCTTTGACTCGTGTGTGCATAGACAGCCCGGATAGTGTATTGATTTACTAATCGAGTCTTAGGGGATAGAACTCGCTGAGACATAGTCCCATTGATTATTGAATAACCATTTCAGGCCCCTAGATGGTAGCACCTCTTCCTCCTCATCCTCCTATGCATTTCGGTGTACTCGTGGAAGTCATAGAGATAGAAACACATTTCCCGATTCATCCTCACCCTGAAGGACTAGAGTACATACTAGTCCAGTCAACCGTTTGGGTTGATGTTGGCAATGATGCCCTGAGGCCCCACAAGTACCGGTCATGGTATCATGAGCACTATAACGAGCGCAGGGAGGGTCCCATGCCTGAAGAAGAAGTGTCTATGTTCGTCCTAGAGGAAGCATTGAGGTAGGGTACAACTGATCATAAGGATGGGTTGGTAGTAGATGCAAAAAACCCTAAGCTCGAGACTGATGATGACTCCCCCCAACCATCAATAGCAGACTCCAACTAGAGTATGCTAGAAGAAGTGGAGATAGTTGAGCAAGAGGAGGGATAGGAGGAGAATCAGGAGTGGGAATGGCCAGAGATGGGAGCGCCTGAAGAAGAAGAGCTCAAAGCAGAGGATTACATGTTGGATGCCCCTAAGGAGGAGCCAAAAGCTGGAAGAGAATGAGTTTGATTCTAAAGAATCAGAGGAGGATCAAGATGATGATCCTGAGTGCAACCCAGATGAGGACTAAGATCCTATCCTCTTGTGAACTCTATTTATAGGTGGTTGAGTGTGAATCTAGACATTTGTTAATAGTATTGTAAAATAATATGGGTTGTGCTATGTATAAAAGTAAGGTTGTGAATTTCATTATAAAAAATATGGCCATGCTTTTTATTCCATTATTTTATTGTTTGGGGATTTATAATTGCTTCCGCATGTGAATATGAAATTGAAATGGTTGACGATACGTCTTGGGATATCGCATTTAAAATCGACCAAGGTAAGGGATGTGCGTGTGCCCGAGGATCGGGAAGTGACATGACGTCTTCGCAACAAATTGCATATAAATCTATTGGTATTTAGGTTATATTTTAATAATTTATTTCTTGCTCAAATTATTTTGTTTGTTCACGATTCCGCTTTGTCATGATAACATACATTTTATGCTTTTCAAAAATCACATATTCACACATAAATAGAGTAAGGATAGTATATTTTTTTTATTTTTGTGAAAATAAAATTGTACTTATTACTCAAAAGGATACATAAGAAGTACATGGAAGCAAATCAAAATAGAACGAAAATACTAAAAAACAAAGCTAATCTATAAAACAATGAGAATCAACGGAGCACCAGCAAAGTTAAACACATCCATTTCACAAAAATGGATTTATCAAGCAAAATAATTGGCAACCGATCATTAGATTTATTGTCTTGGTCAATAATGAGCACATGTTGAAAATTCTTTCTTCAATAATTATGACATTATTAGTTGGCAGTGCGCACCTAAGTTTGCTTCATCTATACCATCACCATATGGAGACAACCAAAATGGGTTGAATAAACATAGATCTGACATGTGAAAGAGCAAATTTTCATCATTCAAAGAGATGCCAAAACTTATGCAATAATCATTAAAGCTAGAAGTAGAAAACTTGTACATTAAGAGCAATGGGGTATATCCCCAAAAACTTGTATATCCCCAAAAACATATTTATTGAATTCCCAAATCTAAATCGAGGAAAGATAACACCCAAATCTAGGAAGAATTTAAACTCCCAAACTGAAAACTATACTCAAAGAAAGAACTCCCAAGTCTATATCGGGAGTGAAGAAAAAGCAAGAAAAGAACAATAAAATGCAAACAAAATCAATCAAAGAAGGAGCAAAAGGTGAAACTAGCTCAATCTCTCTCTCTCTCTCTCTCTCTCTCTCTCTCTCTCTCATGACTGAAGGTTAAAGAAGACGATGAAGAGAAAAGAGAAAGAGGGAGAGAAAAAAGACTTTTTGGATCCCAAGATCATGGAGTTAGTTATTCATCAAATTACTATCTTCATAATAAGGAAAATGTATTGTTCATAGATATCCACATGATAATTTTGGGAAAATCTTTCTTCCTTTTTCAAAACTAAAATTGCCTTGCGCTGTGAGAAATCAAATGACTAATGAATGTAGAACTTGACCAAGTAAAGGTCGGGATGTCGACAGGTATCATGCTAAACAAAACTCATGGCAACTATATCCCTAGATCTATGACTCTAGGTGTTTTACCCAGCACCATTTTGACCAAAACTTTCGTGCAACACTTATTTCAGTATCAAAATTTTTCAAATGACCATTTAAATGTCATATCAACGAAAAATTGATTGCTTAAGTGTCAATTTGGGTGATTCATCCTATGCAGTTTTTTCAATTAAATTCTGATTTTGACATGGCTTTTTGAAAAGATATTCAAGTCCAATGTGGATAGTTTTCTGTTGACGTGGCAGAAAAGGGGCAAAACAACATCGTTTGGCCCTTTAGTTTCCCCAAGTGACTTGAAAATGAACCCTCATCCTTGTTTCTTCTCTTGAAAGCTTGATCAGAAAGAAAAAGATTGAGGAACCATGGCTCAACCACTGGAGAAGAAGAGAGAGAAATGGAGAATCAAATTGCTGGCTTTAAGGTATGAAGACTGCTAATCAGCTCTTCAATTTACCTTCTCTTCTCTTTTCATCTTCAACTTCTTCATCTATGTCTTCATCTTTATCCGAAGAAATTCAGTCGCAACAATCCATTCGTTCAAATTACTATGTTGCTTCCCCTCCTTCTTAGCTCTTGTTCGTCCGGTTAACTGGTACAAACTTAATTTGGCTTTATTCATCCAGCTCTTACTCTCCATTGCCAATTTCAGCACCAAATTTTGCCCCAATGTCGCCATTGAAGAACACAACATAATTAGAGTTTGAAGAAGAAAAAAATTACCCCCGATTCGTAGACTTGGGGCAAATAACACTTATAGACGAAGTCATTTAGGGCAATTCATCCTAACTCCCTTTGTTGGCGAGCCACGTTGATTGGAAAAACATTAAACTATTGTCATGTCAAATTTTCCAACAATCCAAATTAGCAATCAAAAACTAAGAACCAGTTATAATAGAGTAGATTACAGGTTCCATATTTGGAACCTACCCGCCCTAGAACTGGTCACTCTTTACACAAACGTGCTCAAGGAAGAGATTAATAGAGAACGACAGGTAAGGCAGAAGCTCAAGCGAGTCCTTTGTGTGAAGCAGCAAAGGCTCTGAGATTGCGTGAGGGCAAGAAAGCGAGCAGAGAGAGAGTCACTGAGCTTGCATCTCTTCAACCTCTATTTTGCTAAACTGAGCTTAATGAGAATGAAATAACTTGCTCGTAGCATCTAATTTGATAACCAACTTACATTTTTAACAGTCAAAGCTCTGCTATTAACAAACTCCTCATGGAACTCTTTGCCACTCCCGAATGCCTCCTTCAGTTTCAGGAATCCTCCCATGCTACAAGATCAGTCTAGCGGAAACATTGCCTCGTGGAATCCCCAGCTGGTAGCCGCTCCTCCCCAACCACTGAGGGTGGATATGCGACCAGAGCCGTCATTGGAGTCAAGCTGCATCATCATCGGAGTGGCCATGTTCACGAACAAGCCGCTCCTGTCACTCAGAGCCAGATCGGCCTTTGCAGCGGCGAAGTTCGAGAGGTCAAGGAGATGCTCCAGGAATTCATCGTTGGGAGATTCATTTGGATTGTTCACCATAAGCAAGTGAGAAGAGCGTCTATGTGAAATCACATAGAGATAGAGAGAGGGTTTGTGGAGGATTTTGGGATAAATGGTTTAAGTAGGTTGGAAATGGGTTCAAAACATAACTATTTAAATTGATCTTTTTTGGGCTTTTCAATTAGGGTTAATACCCTGAAAAACCCAAAACTAGTATACATGTGATAAATTTATTCCAAACTAATTTTTTTATCACCAAAAACTTAAAACTAGTATACATTTGACAAAATTACCCCAAACTAGTATCATTGTGACATATTTACCCTTTTGTTAGTTTCCGTTAAATTTTATTATCAAATTATAATAACACATGACAGTTGACTGATATACCAATTTGGAATATTATTCTCTGTTTCTTACAATTACACAATTTTTGTGATTTTTCGTGGTATTAATCTAATTTAATGGAAGGTATATTTGTTACAAATATACCAGTTTGGGGTTTTTGGTGGTCAAATAAATAAGTTTGGAGTAATTTTATCATAACATCAGCTTAAAGTTTTTTATGATCAGTTGGGATAAATTTATTATGGGTGTACCAGTTTGGGGTTTTTCAGGGTATTAACCCTTTCAATTATAAATCATTATGATTCGGCCCGTTAAATTTGAGGTGGCTCATATATAACCTATTTCAACAAATTTGAGTTAATAAATGGGTTAGAAACCCATTTTGACAGGTCTACATCAACCCAAAGTGATTATTGAAAACTCTAGGATCGCAATAATTTAGGTGTCATATAACAATGAAAATGAACTAATTCGTAATAGCGTACCAGATGAGGCCACCCTTAGAAGCAAATCTAATTGAGAGATGTGACTCAATTACTATCATGTGTTTTTTTTATCTTCTTTTGATAACTCACAATCATGAGTTTAGAGACCCAAGTACTTGGAGGTCCACATTATTAATATTTTTTACGGCACTTTTCGTCAACGGATTGGGTTCTCTAAACCGGCATGTCATGCGATGATAATCCAATTCATGAATTTTCCGTAATCCACTAAATAATATCTCCTCCTTATATGGTTTGCCACTTAAAATCATGTAGGAATATATTACGCCACCTAACATAAATAATAGTTTTGCTCTCCCTAGAGTCAATCTCAAATTTCATGCCCCTTGCATACGTTCGCTAACTTGTGGCCCGCCTTCGACTAAAACGACAGCTCACCTGCCTAAATACGTCTAAACTAAGGAGACAAGCCAATGTCTGTGACGAGTCTGGTGGCGTATTATAAATTCATGATCTAATTTTCTGATATTTTTGTTTGGCATTTCATGGTTATGTGATGCTCGAGTAAATTTTACCCTGGATTGAATTCTCATTCTTCTGGTCCAGTTAAAGCATTAAAGCTTTTTAAATTGAAAAATTTCAATAGTCATCCACATAAGTATTGGACGTTTTAGCCAACATTAGCCGAAATGACTAAATTGAAAAATCATTGAAAAATTTAAGGCTAAATTGACTAAATCAAAAAGTTTATAACTAAATTAACCACCATACAATAGAGTTATGAATTTGTGAACACGTATCCTAATGCTCAAGTCAATTTTACACTAGATTAAATATCCATTCTTCTGATCCAATTAAAGCATTAAGTATTTTGGCTAGGAAAATTGTTAAAAAAATCTTAAACCCGTCGCACTTTTTGTCCATTTAATTATAAACATTTTAATTGTGCCAATTGAACCCTAAATTTTTTCACTTTTTGCTAATTGAGTTCATCTGACAAACTTTGGCATGAAATCACTAATGTTGACATTGACCATCCTACATGAAAATTCCAATGCTGATGTAGAGAATTTTTAATTATATATTAATATTTCTTCATTTCTTCATTTTTTTTCTTTTTTTTTTTTTTTCTTTTATTTCTTTTACCATTCCCTTCTTCCCCTAGCCAATCATCAAGCCTCGGCGATGGTCGACAACCAATGCTAGAGACCAGGGTGGGTGAGGTCAACCTCATAGGCCTCGAGCGATCCTTGCCCTCGCCAAATCAATGAGGTCAACCTTGCCAAATAATAGCAAGGTTGAGCCTCACTAAGGGTGAGTGAGTCCTGCTTGCTCTTAAGGTAGGAAAAGTTAAAAAAAAAAAAGTCATAAATCTATTGTAATTATACCAATTTAGTTTTAAACTTCTCAATCAAACTAATAGCTCTAAACCTTTTTGCATTAATACCAATTTAGTCCACTCAGTCAATTTTAGTCATAAATTGCTAACATAAACTCCGGTGGTCTGACATGGCACGGCCGACATTGACCTAGAAATTTTATTTATAATTTTTAATAATATTTTATTTTTTCTCTTTTCTTTTTTCTTTTTCTTCACCCTTTGGTTGGTGAGGTTTCCGGTCAACCATTGTTGGCCATAGGCTGGTCTAGGCGAGGGCCTTTGCACCCTAGCCAACCACGAGCGAGGGTGTTAGGCCACTGCCCAAACCCTCACTTGTTGGCCAATGAGGACTATGGCACCCTTGTCTAGATGAGGCAAGGGTGTCGCGGCCCTCACCAACCATGAGCGAGGGCCTCTGCACCCTTGTCAGCCATAGGTGAGGGAATGAAGGCCCTTGCCCACCACAAGTAAGGGATTCTATGCCCTTGCTAGCCAACAGGTGAGGGTTTCGACCCTTGTCTATGGCCAGCAACCTTGTTGGCCAATAGTGTAAAGAAAAAAAAAATGAAAGAAAAGAAAAGAGAAAACATAATAATAATTTTTTAAAGAATATTTAAAATTTATAAAATCCGTCCACGTCAACGCTAGTTATGTCAAATAACTTAAATTGACTGGATGGACTGAATTGATACAAATACGAAAAGATTTATGACTGAATTTGTCAAAGTGAAAAATTTAGAATTGAATTGGTACCGATGTAATAGGTTTAAGATTTTTTAGGTACTTTTCCCCGTTAAAGGCCTAAGGGGTGAGCTTCGCCAAAAATTGGCAAGGTTGACCTCGCCCACCCTCGCCTCTAACTAGTCGCGAAGGCTTAACAACTAGCTAGAGGAAGAAGGGAGGGGAAAAAAAGAAAGAAAATAAAAAAAGAAGAAAAAGAAAATAAAAAATTTAGAAAAATATTTAAATATTATTAAAAATTATCCATGTTAGTATAGGTTGCACCATGTAAGATAGCCAATAACCATGTCAATGATTTCTAGTTAAAATTAGCCAAATAGATTCAAATAGCAAAAAATGAAAATGTTTATGATTCAATTGCATAATTCAAAATTTGGGACTAAATTAGCAAAAGCATATTAGATTTAAAATTTTTCAGACAATATTTCCCATTTTGGCCAAGCCTAATTGTCAAATTATTGTAATTTGCTCCTGACTTGACATGATTAGTGAAATTTCTCAAGAGATCATGAGAGAGTTATTTACAACAATAAAAAGTCGTGATAGGAATTCAACTCATCTTAACATAATTTGGACAACAAATCTATGATTATGTAGGGTTTCTCTAATGTTTTTTTTTTTTTTGGTCAGAAATGTAGGTATTTCATTACTTAAAGGTAGCATTACATGGGAATCGCACATTACATCTAGAAGCTATAGCTTCTGCAACTACCAAACTTTGCAACATAAAGGGAGGAAATATGTTCCAGTTTTGGGCCAAATCAGTTCTTCCATGGGCCTTGGCAGCCCAATCCGCAACCACATTTGCCTCTCTTATGCAGTGCTGTAGATGCAAATTAGGGCATAGAGAAAGTAAGCAGTCGATCTCCGCGAAAAGGACACGATCTTCCCACGGCGACGTTTGTTTCTCTTGAATGATGTTGATCAAGACCAAGCAGTCGCTCTCCATGATGATATTCTCCATGTTGATGCCCTGTTGCAGCAGACGTTTAAGAGCCAGGGCAAGTGCCTGAACCTCTGCCTAAAATGCTGAAGCTGCTGTGATTTCTTGCGTATAAACATCGGTAAGAATCCCTTGGTGATTTTTGCTTATACAGGCCATAGTGCCATGATAACTACCTGGAAAGTGAGATGCATCTATGTTGCATTTGAGGAATCCACGTTGCGGAGGTGTCCAGACGGGTGGTGATGGGCGATCAGAAGAGTCCCCTGTTCTGGAGTGGCCGGTTCACTGGTCGTGTTGGGAGGAAAGGCTCTGGACTTGTGTTTGTGCGAGAGCATCAATGATAGCGCACTCTAGATCTGGACAAATTTGGCAGAAGATATAATTGTTACGAGAGCACCAAATCTTCCACAGAACATGGGCGATCATCTGCAGTCCAGGTACGACTTTCGGCTCTATTGCTCTTGCTGTGATCCACGCATCTAGGCGATTAATAGTTAGAGGAGATATTGTGATGTTGAGCTGCGAGTGATTCCAAATCCTGGTTGTCCATGAACAAAAGAAAAATAAGTGCTCAACCGTTTCTGGAGAGTTTTGTTTGCAAATTTCACAGATCGGATCAAGGGTGATATGCCGAGAAAAAAGTTGAGCTTTGGTAGGAAGAGCGTTTTGACATGCTGCCCAGAGGAATTGATGGATCTTCAGTGCTATGTTAAGTGTCCATATTTTACGCCAAAGTATGGTGGGTGGTTGATATGATGTTGATGCTTGGTGGCCTCTCTGCTTTGCTTTGCTGCTGGCTAGAGTCTGATAATTGCTTTTAATTGTGTAATTTCCATCCTTAGTGGCTGTCCATACCAATTGATCAGTGGCATGTAATGGTCTGATTGGGATTTTAAGAATTTCAGTCATAATGCTACTGTCAAATAATTCTGATATAAGGGGAACATTCCAGGTATGGTGAACAGGGTCAATAAGACTTCCCACCATCTCTAGTTCCTCTCGTCTAGCTGGGCCGCCAATGGTGCCAATTGGCAACCAGCGATGATTGCGAATGTTGATATTTCTCCCATCCCCCACCGACCATCTTACCTTAGGTAAGATGGCATCTCTGCCACAAAGGAGACTCCGCCAGCCCCAAGAGGGCCTCATGCCATGCTTAGCAAACAAAAATTCTTTAGTTTGGAAATAAAGGCCCTTGAACAGCCGACACCATAACAAGTTAGGTTTTTGAAGTAGGCGCCAAGCCTGCTTACCAAGTAGAGCCTCATTGAAAGCTATCAAATCACGAAACCCTAACCCACCATTCATCTTGCTGGTTTTTAGTAATTCCCAGTTCTGCCAATGAACACCAGCCTTTCTTTTATCATTCCTCCACCAAAAATTGGAGATTTTCTATTCAATTCTGCAACATATGGATAGAGGAATTTTGAATATTGACATAGCGTATTGCGGAATAGCTTTTATAACCGACTTGAGTAGGATTTCCTTACCCCCCTTCGACAATAAAAGCTCTTTCCACCCCTCAAGTTTTGCAGTTACCTTTCCTAATATCCAACTAAATATGTCTTGTTTAGTTCTTCCCCAATCAAAAGGCATACCTAAGTATTTTCCATATTTCTGCAATACTGGTGTCGCAACCTAAATTTCGGGTGAATCACCTAAAATTTGGCTAATGGATTATTAAGCCTAGACTTAATTCGAGCTCTCCCAAGCCCATACCAATTTGCAACTTAAGTTCAAGTTCTTAACATGCAATTGATTTTTTAACCAGGAGTCGCCACTAATCTATTTTTTGGTGGGTCGATTAGAAACCCAAGTAAAGTAACGGGAGTTTTACTTTACTCCTATGAACCAGAGACTATGGGTACGGGGACTTGGTTACACTAGATTTCTCTAATGCCCTTTTGGTACCATTCTTTCATTTTGAAAAATGTTTGGCAGGCAACTTAAATTGATTTTAAATTTATTTCCCTAACATGTGTGATGATCATGCGGGTGCGCAATCCACCAATTTAACACCTAGATAAACAATAAATAAATTGCAAAAACTTACCTCAAAGTAACGAAAACATCTGCAATGTTAAGTTAAAAACCGCATCAACAACCCTAGATATGATTTCTAATTACTACGCAATTTCTTTTTTGTTTTCACTTAATTAATGAAAATCATGCAATATCCAATGTAATATTAACTAAATGACCTAATTCTAATGACATGCAATTTCTAATTAAACAGGCCTAGCAAAAATAGTAAATGACATGCATCCTAGTGAATCTAGCCCTAATGACGTGCATATGACATTTTTTTCTTTTTCCTAAAAGAATGCATTTTATCATAAATAATAAAACTAATTTAACCTATGACATTTTTCTTGTATTTTTCAGGTGAAGTGTGAAAATTACCTAATTAGATTAAGATCCTATTTAATTTATATTAAGAATTAGGTTGAGCCAAATCCTAATTTAAACTAAAACATTATTTTAACCTAAATAATCCTAAAATGCAATATATCTAAAAAATACCTAAACTTATAACAAATTAAGAAAAAATATTATCTAGAATTAAACTAAGTGCAATTTAGTCATAATATGCAATGACATGCAAAATATGCTTTAACACTACATGGCATGTATATAGTGATTTTTTGTTTTTGTTTAATTTCGAAATTAATAATTGCCAAATAATTAAACATGCAATCCAAATTAAAAATCTAGCAACCTAAATTGATTGATTTGATTTTTTTTTTTTTGATTTTAAAATTCGAAATAAGATTCCTATTCTAAATATGTAAACCCTAAAACATGCAATATTATAACCTAAACACATTTCAAGATAAACAAAGCGATCATGACAAGCTAAACCAAGGATATCACACATCATTCAGATTAAGGGATAATATTTTGCTGATAAAATCGATAAATTGATCTTAAGCCTTAAAGATCAAAATATAATTTTTTTTCCTGCTTAATTAATTATTTCATCTAAGGCCTTATAGATTAAATAAAAAATCTTGGCGCGGTTGCGAATCAAGTGATATGTTGGAATTTCCAATCATATACTAAAGACTAATTATACTAAAAAAACAAGATAAAGTAAAATAAAATAAATAAAATAAACTAAAGAAAACTACCTAATGTGCTTTCTTTTTTCTTTTTTTCTTTTTTCAAAAATTAGGCTTGGCAACCGTGGGGTGGCGCTAGGACGGAGGACTCAGCAGCAGGTGCGGCGGCGTCGGGCTCATGGGTTGTGGCGGCAATGGTGAACAGTGAGAGCTCGGTTGCTGCGGAATAGTAGTGGAGCGGAGTAGGCCTTGGGCTTCGAGGTGCGGCGTCGGGTGCGGCGTATGGTGAGCGGAGATGGGCGACGAAGGCATCGGGTGCTTGGCTGAGGCGAGCGGTGCGGTGGCGCGGCAAGGTCAGGAGCGCGAGCCGGAGGTCGGGCATCGGGCCGGGTAGGAGCGGGTCTCGATGGCCGGCGCGGGTTCTCGGGCTGCTGCAACGTCGCGAGGTCGTTGGGTGGTGTGCGCGAGTTGCTGCGGGTCGCAGGTTGCTGCGCGGTGAGGCTTGCGGGTGCTAGTGCGCGGAGGCGCGGCGATGACTGGCTGAATCGCGAACCGGCGGGTTAAAGGCGAAGCGGAGGGACCTGCTGCAGGCGTCGGTGGCGGTGCGGAGGCGCAGCGAAGCTCGGAGATCGACGGGCGGTGTCACGGGCGGAGCAGGGGTGTTGCAGTGGCGCGGCGTCGGCGAGGGTGGAAGCGCGGTCGTCGGGGCGCCTGGCGTTCGGTGCTGCTGGTGCGGAGCGACGAGGAGTGGCGAATGGAGTGGCTGTGCTGCTGCGCGTTAGGGGCTAATCCAGCGAGGCGACGGTGGCGGAGGTGCGGTGGTGCTCGGAGGGAGCGGCAAGACCGGTGGTGCAGCGTGGTGGAGGCGAGCGGACTAGCGAGGTGGCGGTGATGGAGGCGCAGCGGAGGCTGACGGTGCAGCTCGGAGACCAGCGGTGCAAGGGCTGGTCATGCGGAGAAGATGAGCAATGGTGTTTCTTTTACTTTACTTTTTTTTTTTTTTTTGGTTTTTTCTCTCACTCCTTCACGTCTCTCTCACGTCGCCTCTCCCCCTTTTTTCTGTACCTTCTGCTATCCCTTCCTCAATCAAAAAGACACTGCCCTCTTGACTTTTTTTTTTAAAAAAATTCTGCTCTTCTATTTTCAACTCCGCCGAAGGAAACCGCTCACTTTTTCTAACGAATTTTTTTTTGCACAAATTTTCTCTCCTAAATTTTTTGCTCTCAATTTTCGAAAAATCTCCCCCTCTACACTGTGCAGGTCAGCTCCTTTTTACAGTGGTTCCGATCAGCCGCTTTCTATGGAAAATTTTAAACTTCCATCTTCTATTGTATTAAATTATGGATGCAAATCGGAGCATAATTTCGCAATCAGCTCGATTTTTCTCCAATTTATTCCATTTTGTGAAAATTCTTGCCCCTTATTCACTTGATTTTTAAATTGCTTCTACATTTAACAAAATCTGAATATCCATAAGAATTCCAATTTTCCATGCATAATCAATCAAATTAGTCCCCCATTTTTTGTATTTTTTCCTTTTATTTGTTCTAATGCAATTTTTATTTTCCTTATTTTCCTAGATTTGCTAAAAATAGGTGTCAACAACTAGCACCCTGAATTCTGCCACTAGATTGTGCTGAAGACTGAAGGGACAGAATTTGGGAAAGAACATTCCGACTTATTCCTATTAATGACTTGGCCAGTTGCTAGACAATACTGATTCAATAGGTTAGCCAGATTCTGACATTCCGTAAGTGTACCTTTGAGGAAAAACATTGAATCATCAGCAAAGAAAATGTGGGAAAGTGTAGGACAAAACCTGTTTAGTTGAATACCACGGAGCTGGCCCATGCTGATGGCTTGATGAATAAGGGTGGATAGTAGATTTTCCACTAGAATGAATATGTAAGGTGATAGCGGGTCCCCCTGATGTAACCCTCTTGAGGATCGAAAGTATGTCAGTTGTTCCCCATTAAAACGCACACTTAAGGATGTAGTAGTAATACATTGCATCACCAGTCTAACTCATGAGGGATGAAAACCCAAAGTAAGGAGATAATCCAATAAGAAATCCCATTCAACTTTTTCATAGGCCTTCTGCATATCCATCTTGAGCATTGCATTAAAGGTACGCTTCCTTTTCCTTGTCTTGAAGTGATGAATAACCTCCTGGACAATTAACACATTATCCTGAATTTGACGCCCAATCACGAAGGTAGCTTGTTCTACTGATATGAGTTCCCCCAGCCAAGGTTTCAGAGGATTCGCCAATACCTTAGAGATAATCTTATAAGCAAAATTGTAGAGGCTAATCGGTCTAAACTGATCTAGACTTTCAGGGTGGTCGATCTTAGGAATTAGTACAAGTATTGTTTTATTAAGCTCGGCAGGCATAACCCCTGAAGTAAAGAACTCTTGAACTAACCTAAAGATGTCTTGTTGAATTATATCCCAATATGTTTGATAAAAAAGTCTGTTCAGACCATCAGGACTTTGAGCCTTCGTCGCACCCAACTGAAACGTTGCTATTCTGACTTCATCAATTGTGACCACATCAGTTAACTGTGCATTCATCTCTTCAGTCACTAGGGGTTGGCATTGAGCAAGTATCGGTCCATATTCACGGGAACTCGCAGAAGTGTATAATTGGCAGAAAAAATCAAACGTCATCTCCTTTAGAATCGGTATTTCTTTAACCCAGTTGAGGCTTTCATCCCTTAACATGCCAATTCTATTACACTGCCTCCGTTGTACCGTAGTTGCGTGAAAAAACTTGCTATTTTTATCACCCCACTGTAGCCAGTTAACTCGGGAGCGCATAGCCCAAAATTGTTCTTCCTGTTGCCAAAGATTTCTGATTTTCCCACGGAGATAGGCAGCTTCTTCGGTGTCAGTATTGGAGCTGTAAGGCCTATTAACCAATGATTGGAGCTGCTGTTGTAGTGCATGCACCATCAACTGAACATTGTCAAACTTGAATCTACTCCATTTTTGCAGCTGATAAGAGACAATTCTGAGTTTTCATAGGAAATTGGTATTGCGCACCTGGGCTGAATTCCATGTATTAGCAATGACCTCGCTACACTCCGAGTCTTGGTTCCAATAAGCCTCAAAAACAAAATTACATTGGCCCCTCGAATATGATGGTGATGTCGATATGATAAGGGGGTTATGATCAGAACCCAGGGCAGGCAACGCGAGGACTTGGGCTTTAGGGTATAGGATACACCACTCCGGTGTGCACAACACTCGATCCAACCTTTCTTGAATCTGATCTGGACCATCCTATTATTTGACCACGTAAACTTGCATCCCTTACTTTCAACCTCCATAAAGGCACAGTCATTGATGACATCTTGAAAGGATTGAATTCTATACCTATCCGAGGATCGCCCGCCTACTTTCTCCCAAGCATATAGGATTTCATTGAAGTCTCCAGCACATATCCAAGGGAGAGTGTTGAGTGTGTTGATCGAGCGAAGTCGATCCCATAGCAGTTGTTGACGTTGGTAGGAGGATGGGGCATGGAGACAGGTGAAACACATTAGCTTATCTTCCACTATATCCCGACAAATAATATCAAAAAAGTTCGCCGAAGAGCTGTGTATGTCTACTGACACAGTGTCATTCCAAAAAACTGACAGACCTCCTGCCAAGCCCTGAGGATTACTAACAAAAGAGTTACTGAAATGTAAGAGTCTTTGCAAACACTGAAGAACTATCTTAGGGTTCTTAGTCTCCATTAGGAACAAAAATCTTCGACCGTCAAGGCCTTTAATGCTTGAACTGTCAGGGGATTGCCCAAACCCTGACAGTTCCAGCAAACCAGCTTCATTTGTAAGGCGGTGGCTGTTTGGGGCCAGCCACCAAAGCCCACTGATGCTCTTGAGAGGCGTCAACTACAGGTGTTTCCATTAATTGAGTATCATCAAAGTTATCAAGTAGGACATTTTTCATTTCATATGGGGCATATCTTTTATGTTTCTTCGCTGGTGCCACCCTAGGACTAATTCGAGTAGCTTGCATTTTTTTCAATTGAGGGATATCCATGAGATTGCTGATCTAACCTTTATGTTTTTCTTGTGCAGGGATTAGAGCCGTGGTAATGGTGTGGCCTTTCTTTTGAAATGGTTGCTGTGGTGGCTGTTGTGTCATGCTTGAGAATGGATGAGGCTACACAGATGGGGCCATGGTAACTGCAATTCCAGTTGATGTAGTGGGCAAGAAAGGAGCAGCCGGCAATAGAGCTGGAGGTGTCTCAGGTATAGTCTCCTCATTCTGTTCCTGATTGATGGGGGGGGTTGTAGAATGCATCCCAATAAGGGCTAGATTGGCGAACTTCCGCTCTAACCAAGGACCAAAAGCCATCTTCTCTTTCCCATCCAATTTGGCTTCATCAAAAGGATACTCTTCACAATATGTAGCGTAATGGCCAATTTTGCCACATGAGTAGCAATAGTGAGACAACCGTTCATACCTAAAATCTAGCCACAACATCCTCCCTTCAATCCTCACTAGTTTGCCGGTTTTTAAAGGTTCATTCAACTGGATCTCCACTTTAACCCGCCCTGCCCTTAAGGCCGAGCCTTCTTTAAAA
The DNA here is from genome assembly GCA_017140615.1 of Eucalyptus cladocalyx. Classification (NCBI taxonomy): domain Eukaryota; kingdom Viridiplantae; phylum Streptophyta; class Magnoliopsida; order Myrtales; family Myrtaceae; genus Eucalyptus; species Eucalyptus cladocalyx. The sequence continues at coordinate 22,321,666 of CM029521.1, read as the reverse complement.
TCCACTCGTACCTCTAAGACCTTGCCAATCTAATTAACTGCCTTCCGTAGCATCATTTCCGTAGTCCATTCCAAGGGCAGACCAATGACTTGTACTCAAAATGCGCAGCAGGTAAAGTCATAACAGAGTAACAGCGTGTGAGGGATCCAAGGCTTGAACCAAACTAAGTTACTAGAAAAGAGCCACGGACCACCGTCCAAGACTCGTTGTTTCTCACTTTCTGATCGAAATTTGGCCAAATATAAGCCTCCTTCACGTTGAGCAAAATCTACATTGTCTATCCTCCATACACGTTTTAAAGTACTTTGTAAGGCCTGGAAATTAACAGAGGTTTGAGTGAGAACTTTGCCAACTAAAGTTAGTATACATTCTGCCAAAATTGCTGGTGTTGGTTCCTCCTCCCATACTTCTATTTCATGTGCAGAGCATAAACGGCCTAGTCGTTGACACAAAGCAGCCAAGTGCACAGATTCTTCCTGATTTTCCGAAGCCGTAAACCATAGATGATGGAGGGCAGAGCTTATTCTAGAGATCTGTTTCTATGCCAGAAGCGAAAGAAAACGCCATATCGTCGGACCAAGTGCAACGAGCAAATTATAAACAGAGAGAAACCCAGCAGGAAGGATGGATGAAATAGACCTCATTCAATGCATGCAGCCAATTCTTGATGATACGGGGGACGCCTAGCCGCGGCCATAGAAGAAAAGAGGTGATGTCGAGCTTCAATCGGCGATGGCGGTGATAGCAGTGACGAGCATCAGGGAATTCCTCCGCAGAGAGAAGGGATAGGCATGGAAAGCGCTGAAGACAGGGTTCGGGTTGGGTTATAGTGCAAGGTAGAGTAGCAGTGAAATTAGAGAAAGCGCTGCATTTAGGGCAAATTAGGGCAATGAAAACTGGTTCTGGACGGTAGTAGCGTGTTTGACACAAACAAACGGCAATACCCAAATTCAGACTCTGCATGTCGAGAGAAAAAGCTCTTCATGTCGAGAGAGATTGATGACCGTGGTTTCTCTAATGTTTGCCAATGAAGAAAGCATGTAATAATTGAATTAAAAAAAAAAGTTTCGCATGATTATCTGCATCATTCTATTAGACTTATCGGCATTGTGTGCATATGCCAAGATTGATTGAACTAGACCTTCAATTTAGGATGACACAAGATAAGCCACAGTTATGAACGGAGCAGCACTTTATCGCCCTATTCCAATGTGAACTATCAACTATTTAAGCGTAGGTATCTTTATTGGGATGCCATCTACAATACATACATATGCACACGTGCACATATATGAGGTACAGATCGAGCACGTGTTGAATGTGCGAATGTTATTCGATTGAAATAGTTTATGCAAAATGGCGCGAGAATTGGCGACAAAGCAAATCTAAATATTAATGGCGCAATTCATAAACTAGTTGATTTATTTATGATTACTTTCGATGATGATTGCTCATCACGGACCGAATGTGCATGGCAAAAAAAAAAAATCCTGAAGTTACATTATCATCAGGAGGGAAAAAATCGATGGATCAAACTTGGTCTACGCTGAAGTGGTGGTTATTTCAGAATGACCAAATTTGCTCCAGATATGATGGAGGAGGAGAGAACCTAGATGATGAGCTCAAGCCATCCAAGCGGAGATGAACAGCTTGTGAAGTCTCACTACTGCGGTAATTGGGCGGCGGGTGACGGCCAAATGCCACCTCCGCTGCTTCCCTCAGCGGCAACATATGACATGCACGATAGCGGCACGAGACATAGCCCCCGGCTTTTAAGATCTCGGGTCGTCTGTTCGTCATCTTCATCTTCTATTGGACCCTGAAATTTTTGGTATGTGACTACCATTAATGAAGTGTTTCGTGTGAAATGGTTCAATTCACTGGCTAAATAGGCTACTAAAGTTCATTAGAACAAAACCTAGCTAGAGAAAGCTTCAATTAATATAGCCAATCAATCAAGTTCCTAACAAGGTGATAAAAGATCTACAAATGGAAGTGATTCAATGAATATAGCCAATTGATCAAGTTCCTAACAAGGTGATGAAAGATCTACAAATGGAATTGATTTATTATATCTTACCCGTTGCCTCGATCGGTTGGCCTCCTTGCGGGAAGCCTTCATGTATGGCACGCTTAATGTCTGACAGAAACAAATTGTCGGGTTAGTGCCTAATTAAGAAAATCATTTCATAGAGAATATTCTTTGGACAGTCTAGCCTGTAAATTTGCAATTTATGTAATCAAGTCATTTCCATACTGACGCCATCAAATCATTGGCATGACATTATTCTAGTCATAAAATTTGTACACATCATGCTGATCTGGCTTCACATCAAGAAAAGAACCAAAAATACAAAATACAAATGGTCGAATAGATCACGATCCTTTTTTGGAGGTGAGCTGAAGTAGATGACAAACCGAAGAGATCTTAATTGGAACAGATGGTCGGAATCATGTAAATAGATTAAGGAATTATCTAAATCATCTCTCTCTATGTGGGCTCTCTGTCTACACATCCCTCGCCCATGCAAACCCATCCACCGCCACCAAGATGGCACACGGTTGAAACGGAGGTTGCAATGACAAGGGCCGACGTGGTGGAGAGAGTCAAGAAATCACAATTAGACCCACCAAACATGTGGATCGGATCAAGTCAAAAATAGTCTGATCCAAATTAACCAATTTTTTTTGCAATATAAATTTAGTAACTCATATCTCCCCCAATGCATAATCCATATTATTAAAACACTCATATTTAATCCAATACATGAAAACCAATATCCAAATTCAAGTGAGAGTGTTGAGTGAATAAGCGTGAGATCAAGTGAGGGTGAGAAACGGTAAAAAGAGAATCACAAAGGCGGATTGGGTCTAAGTAAATTGTAAACCCATCTAACACTCATATTTTTTTATTTTATCATTGTAAACTCATTTATGACTCATTTACTAAATATAAGTAGTTCATAAAACGATTCAAGTTAAAAAATAGATTTATAACTCATTTTGACAAGTCTAGTTGCAATGAACTCATCGGCCTTTTTCCCACCCTCTTGCTTATAGAAAATTATAAGTACTCAATGCTTAAATATGTGAATGATTCTTCTATATATTTAAACAAATATATACATCATAGGTGACCTTACATAAAAATATGTGCCTGGATTAGATGAACGATACATATTCAATTCCCCACGCCATCAAATGATTCCATGTATAAACCACCAATCTAGACTTTGGCCTACTTGAGATTGGTTCTCTGGTCATTCTAGAAAAGTGAAATATTGGAATACCCATGTGATGTCCTGTCAATTTGTGAATGGACTTTATAGACTAGTCTAGTTTCTCTATCAACAATATTTGTTGAGAGAGAGAGAGAGAGAGAGAGAGAGAGAGTTGTTGTAAACATGACATCACTTTATAAATTAACATCTTAGACCATCCTATCTAATCCACCCACATTATTTATTGAGAGAGAGAGAGAGAGAGAGAGAGAGCTTGTCTCCATGGACTCTGATTCCGATGAATGGAGTTAAGAAATAAATAAGACAGACAAGGTGTGCAGAGGAAAGAGAATGGGGAAGCAAGTACCTGGACCTGGTTTTGGAGGAATTTGATGTATCCAATAGCCTCCATCAGTACGGATGCTGTGTCTGTCTGAAATATTCTCCATCCCCCCGCCAACATGCACAGAAAACGCACGCCGTTTCACGCTAAACTCAAACAGAAAAATAGAGCTAGTATCTTGCCCTACAAACATGCTCTTTCCTTTTCTTGTGCTGTGCCTTTTTTCCCCCTGAATTGCAGATTTTGGGGTCTGAATGCCCATATGGGAAATGACAACGCTCGGAAGCTGGAACTCGGCACATTTCATTTGAACCTCAAGAATTACTTATCAGCTTTGTGTATTTGGCTAGCTCAGTATTTATTCATTTCTTCTTTTTGCAGCACTTTGCTGTGCAATTCCAAGTTGGCTATAATAACCCGAATAAAAATTTCATTCTTCTAGAGAATATCGGTTTATGTAACCAACATTTCCCTTTCTTTTCAAAAGAACTTTTTTTATATCGAATGCAGTTGAATAAGAGATGGCTTCGGTGCAACCCAGAAAACATATGACACTAGATTAACTTTTGATTCACACAACCCCTCCCATTTGTTGCCACTATAATGGAGAACATTACCATCTGTTGCTTCACCATCAGGCACCACAATGCATAAAGACGACTAGCAAGGACCAGCGACCCCTTGCCAGCCAAATTCTTCTGAGTATCTGTGGGTTATGTATGATACAAAACACTTACACACACATATGCTTCTTGAGTATATGCGTGTGTGAAGTTTCAGGCAAAATTTGCATTCAGAGTTCTCTAGGTCTACTGCAATGATCTAAATACAAGCAGAAACATTCGACACTAACCTTGCCAAAGGGGGCTACTAACTGTTGTAGAGCTGCTATCCTGTCCCCTAGTTTCTCTTTCCTAACCTGGTCCACATTGTTGCCGCACAAAATAGTGTAAGCATTCTGGAAATGAAAATGGACAAACCTCATTGAGAAAATCTACCATCATTAATTTGGAAACCTTAAAAGGTGCAGAAGCAGCTCTTGTCGACTGATCTACTCTTGTTTTCTTGGGAGCAACCTGATGATGGGGGCCACTAGTCTTGTTAGGCTCCAGAGAACTGCCGGGTCTCTTTGCCTCTGTTGTCTTTGCAGTGAAAACCGGAGGTGTCTTCATTTAAAAGAATTGCAAGGGGTCAAAAAGATGTTCGAATTCGTAACTGGAAGTGAAAAATCTACACAGGGAAACGGCATAGTAGTTCTGACCCAAACAGACAAAAAAAGAAAAAATGACTGTCCAATAGCATACATTACCAAAGTGAAATTTTCTATTTTCTTCCACTGAAACCAGTAGGACTAACTTACTAGTCCCGTCATAATCTGTGCTTGCTTTCTACAAAAGGCTTTCCCCAACTGCGATAAGGTGAATAATGATTCCTAGAATCAAGTCTCTTCAGCTTTCGTTCTCATGAATAGTTATGGATGTTTACATGGATAATCCATGCATGCACAGCGATATAGAAGTGCGTATTTAGTTATGTAACATACACAATTATTCTAGTTAAGTAAAAAGTCGCTATTTACTTTTGGTTCGGGAAAGTCCTTTTAGCTGACTTTCTTTTCAATAAATAAAGTTAGCATGAGAGGATGATAGAGGTGTAAGCGAGCTCCGTCGCTGACAATCATTCTTTGTAATCGTTTAGTTTATTCAGAAGGTGAGGTTGGCAAGTCAATAAATTGTCAACAAGTTGTCCGTAATCGAATGGGTACTTTTGTCCATATTCTTAGTTTGTTGAAGTTTCGTAAAGGAGATGCAATTTTGCAGTAAAAATGCCTTAGCATCCATTTGACCTAACCAAGTGGAGAATTGCTTTAAATGGACAATCAATTCCATGGGGAAAGCATGTTATTTTGCTAGAAATAGTGGAAGTGTGAAATGCATATCCTTAATTTGCATTTACAGCCTAGTAAGAAAGGACCACACTTAAGCTTTTTAAAGTAAATGTGGTCAGCTAGACGATTTTTTGATGGTCTTCAATCTAACTTATTATTTGCAATAACTTAAAAAGAAACTCATGGGACAGACAAGATGTTAATAAATACTAACATATCCAATTTGAAAAAACCATTAAGAAAGTTGAATAATGCTAGATAATGAGATAAAACAGAAAGGAAAATTCATAAGCTTATTCATTTTCACATGGCAGAAAACACGACAAGTGAGAAATCATACTAACTTACTCGATCATGATGTTGCGCTGATTGCCGCATTCGCTGAAGGCCAAAAGCAAGGCTTTCTCTATTCATTCCAAGATTAGTCCCTTGCGTTGTATTTGCAATACCGCCACTAAATCTTCCATTCAGGGGATCAAATGCTGGAGAATTTATGTCCAAGGAGCTTGACATCGAACCCCGTGATTGACTAAAATTCGAAACATCAATGCTTGGATGAATCTGGCTGAAAATCCCTGGTCGAACATATTGTTGAGCGCTTGGATAGAAGAAATCTCGGCCGGGCGAGTGTGCATTAAGGTTAATTTGGCAAGTGGAGGTCAAAGTCTTGAGCATGAGCTTCTGGCTGAGTTCGCTCAGGTCATCCCTCACCTCATCAGTGTTCTTCACGTGACTTGTGCTGTGATATAGATGCAAATCTTCAATGCCAGATTGAGTACTGTTGAGCAGGTCAGTAAATCTTAAAGAGTCCGAGAGCTCTTCCTTGACACCATATGCGAGGTCTACGTTATTGCCGAATGGTTCAACTGATGAGTTGTTTCTTGTCAAGTGAGATCCAATGTCGATTTGGACCGAGGAATTTTGGAGAAGAGGGTTGAGAATACCATGTTTCGGAGTTGGATCAGCTCCAGAGTTGGCTACTATAATATTGGAGTTCAAGTAGTTTCCAGTAGCATTCCTGCGCATATAAGCATCCCGAAACAAAGTACATTAAGCGCTAAATAATGATTAACACTAGTTAGCATGCCAAGAAATTCACAATTATTTTATCTAAGATTGTATTGTTATGCCAAGGAAAGTGAAAATGGAACAGCAATGAAGCAAGTGTTACTGCTTGTTTTGGAGTAGAAGTGTCATAATGCCAAAGAAATAGTAGTAAAGTTCATTTCTTTTCACCGAGAATCACTAGCTAACCAAGGAAGTAGGAACCCCACTATCAAAAACTTCCCCAATAAAATCTCGATTGGTACATCAAATAAAGGGGGGAAAAAGAGAAGAGGAAGACATTCCAAGAAGATTAAGCTGTACCAACTTCATGATGGCACATATGTCATTAAGCAAAAGTTGTTTGTGTCTGTGTCTGTGTCTGCGTGTGTTTGTGTGTGTGAGAGAGAGAGACAGAGAGAGAGACAGAGACAGAGGTTGTGTACTTACAAGAAGCTGGTGTTGGGTGTCCAAGAATGGGAGTTATCAACTGATCCATAGCAAGAGGGGCTGTCTAAAGAAGAAGAAGAAGACGACCCAGCATGGTGATCTTGGAATTGATCATATTGTTGACGGAGATTTGCAGATTCCATGGATTTCAAGAATGACTTTTTTCTTAAATAAGTTCTTGAGAATCCCAAGGATGAGTAATTAATACACTTACAAGTATCTCAGATGTAAGAGGAATCTCTTGCTGATCAACACAGTCTCTCAGGTGACACCCCCACATAAACTTGATGCTTGTCCTCCTCTCTCTCTCTCTCTCTCTCTCTCTCTCTCCACTTTACTCTTTCAGAGAGATTTCATGTAAAGTATGAAACTTGAAAAGAAAGGAACAGAGAAAGTGTAGATGTAGTCCATCTACAACTTTAATTATAGGGCTTTTTTTTTTTTTCAGGAAGACTTTTTATCTGTTTCTCGGCATGAGCTTGATAAGCCTCTCTCTCTCCTCTCTCTCTCTCTCTCTCTCTCTCTCTCTCAAACACAGCTTTGGTTTCTGGCACACTGCAATTACAGGGAGATGATTATGCTGGACTAATGCCATGATTAAGATCCATGCCTTCAATCCCAAGGCTTTCCACCCAGTCTGCGAATGGAAATGATGGCATCCACTCCCACTCTCTCTCTCTCTCTCTCTCTCTCTCTCTCTCTCTTCTCCCCACATGTCGATGAAAACCCTTTATATAATTACCTTATTCTCTCTCCTCTCTCTTTCTCTTTCAGTGTATAAAGGGTGGTGGTCGGTACAATCCCCTTCTCCATACTTATCATGATATATTAGAATGCAATCACAACTCGTTCTCGGCAAGAGCGCATCGAACTTGATCAAAATACAATCCCAAGACTTCGCCCTAAATAGGCTAGTTACATGGACCTTACAGGACAAGAAGCAATGATATGATCGATGTGATTCATGTCTATAGAAAAAGAAGTTTTTAAGTTTGCAGACTCAATTATATACTCTCAAGCTGAATCTCAAATTATGCCTAACAACACATGAATTACTATAGTGTAGAAAAAACCTTAATTAAAACATGACAACCTCGAATTTCTGTAGCCATGAAACCATCGTGAAGGAAAAGAACCGTGTCAAATGCCCAGAAACTGACAATTGTGCTTTTTTTATGAGCAAGTAAATTTGATTAATTTATAAAGTTAATAACAGGCCTCATATAATCAGATGTTTAGTCCATAAAATGACTTGTGCATGCTTTATTAATGCGACCAGAGTTCATAACAAGCATTTATTCTGGGTCACAAGATGCCAAACGTATCCATAGTTTCTTCTAAGGATTTCTCATTTGCCCATCTTTTTAAATGGAGCCATAGTTAATTAGTAATTTGCATTACAACCATTTATTGTCTTGGTAGAAGACCAATTCTATTTTATCTGACGCAACTATAGTTATCTTTAAGAAACGGGCTTTACGAAGATATATTGTAAGTTTAATTAGTAGAAGCAGGTTAACTAATTAAACCTGTTCGATTTGAACTGACAGGAAAAAAAAAACATTTGATATTGTAAGCATAAGAATTCTGAAAGCTCCCGACCAAATATTATCGCAAAGACATGTAACTTGATTATATGCATCACCAGATGTATGCCAAGATTACATCTAAACCTGATTCCTTTTGTTCTTAATTTGTAGTTGTCTCATTAATATTTTGGGTGATGACGTTGCTTTTCTGTTGTTTATCTGATTAGGAAACTATTTTCACTGAATACATTCTAAATATTGGTGTTATTTGCTTATGAATTGATATTGAGTCTGCTTGTAGCCAAGAATTGGCGTCTCCTTCCCCTTTCCTCTCTCTATCTTCATTTTTTTTTCCTGATTTCCTCCTTTACTTGCGATATGTTTTCCCTCTCCTTTCGACGATACTTAACCTATTTTTGCTACGCAATAGCGTCCTACATCATTAGGATAGTAGGTTAATCCCATCTAGGACTTTTCTTTCGCACAAAATTTGCGTACACGGTCTCCTCTTTGTTTTATCTTGTCTCACGGACCCATTTTCACGAAAACTTGAAACGAAGACTGAAATTGATTTTGGTGGAAAACCTGGATCTGGTGCTAAAAAGGAAACAGTTGAAGTGGAATTAGGAATTCAATTCAAATTGACTGAAGGGGTCAAACAGTCAATATTTTTGTGATTCACGCGTGCACCTACGTATATATTCATCAATTTACAATTGATAAAAGTCAAGCAAAAATTGTTTGTTTTATAGATATATCTCTGTTAAGTTATTTAAATATCAAATAACGTATTCATCTAATACTTCTTTTAATATAATTGATAGTAGTTCTATAAAATTTCACAATCTCTTGATAATATTCTTCATCACCTTGCTACTTCTCATTCTTTTGACCCAATGCTTCCATCGAATGCGAAGGTATCAAAGGCCCGTCTCATTGATTTAGATCATCTTGTTCAACAACTGTCTTTCTTATCACTAATTGGGGGAATCACAGTGTAGGAATCATCATTGCTTGCGGCCTTCTGGAGCCATTTGAAGAACAAATATGGCAAACACACTCATGAAGAAAAAAATTGAATACTAAATTTCCCATTCGAACTCCATTAGGGCATGGACAAAATGCTGGTAGGGACGCTAATTAGGAGCCCTCTTCATCCCAAACTATGTTGAAGCTTTTAAGGTTATTTTCAGCACTTCATTTTCCTATTTCAAGCATGCTTCTCTAAAGCAAATCCTTAGACAACTCTATTTCAGTCCAACTCTTAGTTTTTGGATTCTCTTTGCATTGTATAATCTGTGTTTCTTCCGTCCAGCATACTGTGTATATGTCTAGGGTTTGGTGTTTAAAAATAAGCACGCTCTGCTCCTCCTTTTGTCAGGCAACACAACAAAGCTTAAGCAATATAGTGAGGCTTCTCCTTGTCACTGCAATTTATACTGAGAAATGCTTAATCCACATCCGATGGCGAAGAAGACAGAGCCTCATCCTTCACATACTCTTTTGAGATTCTTATCTTGAACACACTTACCACCATCCTTCGCATGATTCATGTGTTATGAACTTCGTAGTATTCTATCATTCTGACTGTAAAGCCATAGGTCCGTCAATGGCTAGATTCGCACAGCAAGATGCTTTTCTTCTCCCGCTTTTCTGTGGTCGCTTTTAGTTCATGTGCTCAGTACGCTCGTGTGGAACAAAAAATAACGATAGTAATTTAAAGCTCCTTTAACCCTTTAACCCTTTTTTCCTTTGACTACATTTTCAAACGACCCATTATGGTGATGCTTCAGAGCTCCGTGAGGGGACATTTTCGTGTCATTTCTCTGTCACAGTCTATAGCGGCACGAGTAAAGGTTCTTTACCATAAAAATGAAAACCACACAAAGAAACCTGGTGGCCCATGTAGTATCTTGCAGAGTTCCATGAATCAATCAAGTCCATAATTTTTTTGCATGTTGCTTGATCTCGAATAATCTGCACACAGTTAACGGGATTTGAACAGTCGATCTCCAGGAACTAAATTGAAATTTCTGGCATGCGCCTACCAAGTGCGTCGACTCTAGAGGTTCTCTCTCTCTTTTTACATACATGCATGCATAACATGTGTAAGATGCTAATAAACAGTGAGCTTACGAAAGACGCCAGTAACCTCTTGAATAAGTGAAGAAGCAAGCCAAAAATTCAAGCTGAGTGGCGAAAAGAGAGATTATTGTTTTGTGCGCGCCAAGTCGAACCTGTGTCGTTCTCTTAATCTACACACGTGAGCACGTCCCATACTCGCGCATTTTCGTGATTACATTTGACAATTCTCCTTCGCATTTCAAGCCGTCGTACGTCTTTCTCAGTCAAGACGTGAGTTTAAAGCATGACAGCCGGGTATTCTTCTTGAAGCATCTTTGGAGATTATAAAACTTAGCAGGATTGCAACTTCTGGCAGAAATGTCTGATGGAATGAATAATAATGAAAATTTGGGGAGGCCCCCACCAAAGTTTCAGGTCAGAGGAAAAGATGATGGGGGAGTGTGAGCGTCAGAGTATGGGCATAGCTTCACTTTGCTTTTAGCACTTTCTCCTTTTACCCTAACATCATCCCCACCATTCTCTATTACTTTATTCATTTCGATTGCTGTTCTGTCTTTTTTTTCTTTTTTTTTCCCCCTTTTCTTTTTCATTTGCCTTTCTCCAATCTTTTTCAATGCCTTTCTTTAATTTATATCCCATTCTTTTTCAGGTCTCCCCATATTATCTAGTCTCACTACCTTCCAAGATTCATGTCACGAAAGCTGGTCCTGCATCATGTTCTGCAATTCTTGCATATGCTAAAGTTAAACGCGTAATCCCTTAGTCTCACGAATCTTCCTTGGAGACCCGCTTCTACTAAATACAGATTCGTCAACTGCCCCTCTAGTACTGGGATTTTTACTGGAATTTTGCAAGAAGATTTATAATGAACTTTTTTAATTCCTCAAAAATGAATGCAGTTGCCAAAATAATTATAAAAAAAAATTGCATATGTTTGGAGTGCTTAATTTTGCTATTGTAATCATTTCTTTTTTGTGGAGAAAATTACATTTTTTGCCCGTATAGTGTAGGGGAATTTCACTTTTGGTCCTGTCAACAATTTAGGTCATTCCATCACATTTCCATTCAAAATATGTCGAAAGCACTAGCAACTAAAACACAATGCCTACATGCACGAGTCTCTAAAGCATGCTACACTTTTTATCCTTATACTTTTTGAAGTGTTTTAGACCTTGTGCTTTGTTTTTGCAACAATACTAGTCCACATATCATTCATTAATGAGATTTTAAGTATGATTTTTAACATTTTCATTCTAAATAAGACTAAAATGACGTTGGCAATTATTTTTACTTGACATGTACATAGGTTTTAATAGTAAATCTCGACATTTTTATAAGTAAATTAGTGAAGAAACTCTTTTAAAAGCCATTTAATATTCAAGTGAAAGAAGAATTCCAATAAACTGTCTAAAATACTTTGCCTATTAGACAGTGAGTTCAAGTTCTGATTAGAATATATAAATTTATTTACTTTTTTGTAAACGTAGTCCTATATACAGCTATATGGATCTGACCTGAAATGAGGATACTATTGTTGAGGGTATTACTCTTGATAGAATTGTCAATCAGATTGGACACACTTTAATATGTAAGAACTACCTGTCTTGATTTGACATTTTTATGAGATTTTGGTTCGAAATATGATGGAAGTAGTGAAAAGTAATACGGGAATCGGCCATGTTTATAACAAAAAGTACGAGGACTAAAATTGGTCGTTCCAAATAGTACGGAGACCAAAATTATGATTTGCATGAAAAGCCTGTACATGTAGGTGCCATGTGTTAATAGCAGGTATTAACTCAACAATTTCCGATGAATTGTGAACGTTTTGATAGAACAACAGGATTTTTAGAAGTACACTTTCCCCGTTTTTAAAACTCCATTGGTGCATCATATAGAAAGTTTTTATTGTTGGTTTGGAAAATTAGTGTCTTCTATATGACTTGTGTATTAAACTTTAGCTTAAGTTGATTTTTAGCATTAGAGATTTGGTTTCTAGTTAATATTTAACACCTGAATAATGTACAATATGCACGTATTAACAGCTAATCTGTTCGAAATCAAATTTATAAAAAGGTAATTAGTAATGCAAATGTTCATTTTGTAATTTTCTATGAAATAAAACTACATTTGGTTTGAGGAGAAGTCAATAAGTACTTTTTGACAAATGAAAATTCACCCTAAATACACCTTTATGTATTCATATCAAAGCACCCAAGTTGCTCTTTCTTTCTTTCCCCCTAGTCACTAGGAAGTTTAGGTTGACGATGCATCATTAATTGTATATTAGATATATTCCGACGTTGCTTAGTTACGTGGTTGATTTAATGTGCCTTATGCAAATATTTAATCTTCCTTCACCTAGCACCAGTTAAGGATTCAAATCCTAGGACTCATCATCAAAAAACTCGCTCCCAGTGGATTCGCAGCTTGCTCATTTAATATAGGAGCATTGCCATTTTCATAATATAGAGTCAGCCATGTGCACATAATAAACTGGCTTAAACGAGGGGACGTGTTAAATATAATCTTACATTACAAGGTTTTAATGTTTCTTTTATTAATGCAGTCTCTCTCCGCTTAACAATAATAATAAGTTAATAGAACTAATAAGCGTGTACAGCCTTTGGCCCACAACTGGAATGTCTTCCTTCCCTATTTTTTGATGGATTTACTGTATGCTGATGCCCTTGTGACTGGCTGTAAAACTTCGTTTATTTGAATATATCGTTTCTTTACAGACCAAAAAAAAAACCTCCATTTTTTTCACAAAATGACTCGGAGATCTCTCGTATTTTCGTGAAAATGTTGCGACGCTCCCTCTGTAGTTAACCATGTCAGTAGACACATATAAGTGGATTAGCAATAATGCTGTCAAGGTAGGTTTGATGAGTTTTAATAAATTACAAATATTTTAAGCTAAGCTTTCACAGCTGTACTATTTTTCGTATTTTAGATACTTCCTGACGAGGATGTCATTACAGTTTATGAATAAATAAATAAAATTAAGGAGGGTATCTTTTTAGAGTAATTTATGATAATACAGAGCGTGTCCAATGAATTGTATCGAACTTTCCTTTTCAATATATAACTAATAAATTACATTTGAGTTTGGTAGAGAGTAACACGAAAGATCGTCCCTCGTTTTATTTAAACGACAAATTGCAAGAATAAAGTGATAGCCACCTAATCCTGTGGACACGAGTGGTGTCTGATGAGACCAATGTATCACATACAAATTATGTAGGAGGGCTAATAGCTTCAACCTACAAATTTCTAGCCTGTCTCATTCAGGAAAAACTAGCATAGAATAAGTAACCTCTTTGTTTGTATTGGATGACGAGCACAAAAAAGTTTCTTATGTATCGAAGAAGTAAGCTGTCAATTTTTAATATAGTGATATTTGATCTACGTTTTTTTTTTTTTTTTTTTTTTTTTTTTGGTAAAAATTTGATCTACGTTTTTTTGTCTAGGTCAATCATCTATATTTGAAATTTTCATTGTGTTGGTTCACATCAATAATTTCTAAGTATAAATACCGTACCAAACCAGACAAATTACAATTAAAAAAATTTAGATAATCATATGTTTTGTTGTGCTTCATTAAATGCAATTCCTGTTGTCTATCAAATCACCAAAAAGTAAAGTTAGTCGACATTGTTTAGCTTCTCAAAAGATGACATTTTCTCCTTGATTGTCACATGTCAGTACAAATAAGTAGTCAAAGAGATTTGATGTAAAAAGTAAATCCATTCAGACAGAAAATTAGTGAAATGAGAGACATAGCTTTGTTGACTTGAAAAGGGTTTATGCCTTTGGTGTCAAAGCATCTCAGAAAAGAATTAACTAGATGCAAATGTTTACAAAAATAGATATCGACTATAAAAAGAAAAAAAAAACACTTATGCATATAAATCATGATGAATAAAAAATTGAAAAGGAATAAAGAACATGTAGTAGAGACAAAACCCAAAAGGGAGCGAGGACAGTAGACCACATCATCGCTAGTGAGGACTAGCCACCATTAGTGCTTCTCCTTCTTGAATTGGTTTAAATGAGTCTAAATCTCTCCTATAAACTAGAATTTCTAACCAAAAGCAAATTGGCCCATCATTGATAACTTTAGGGTCCCATCACATCATTAAGTCGAAACTTTCGTTTTCTTTAAAGCCCTGGCTTTCAGCTAGCTGAGTCTTAGATAGAGTCAAGTAGCCAACTCCATAGGAGACCCATTTTCTTTTTATAATTCAATAGCTTTTGGGTATTGGGGATTAAGTAATTGGAATTTTTGTAGTTTGAGTAAGTACATAAGGTACTTTTATTATTAAATACTTATTTTTCCCTGCAAGTAGCTAGATTAGAGTAATTCAGAAGGTTCTTGACTCTCATTGCCATTTGCTGCACATGATTTGGCCAAAGAAAAGTTACTGCTCATATTATTGTTCCTCCTTTCCTTTTCTTTTATCGAGTTTACCCTTCAAAACAATTGCATTGAAACTGTACTTCAATGATGGGGCTTAAGGTAGGCCTCTAGAACAGCTCTTAACATAATTGCTCCCGGTGATGCAATTGCTTTATATAAGGAAAATTGTTCAATTAGTCATAAATTTATTATACGAATACTAATTAAGTTACAAACTTTTTAATTTAGTCTTAAACCTTGATTCTAATTACTTTCCAATTAATTTTTTAGAATTCACTAATGTGGCGGTATGTCACATAAGATGGCCAACAATGTCTAGACCACCACGCTAATGATTTTCAACGAAAATTAACCGAAATAATTACATTAGAATTTTGTGCAAATGTTAAATTGAAAGTATTAAGATTAAATTGACATCTTTACAATAAGTTTTGGGTTAACTGGGTAATTGTGCCCGCTTTATAAAGGTCCTTCTTTTACCATCTTTGAATCCATCTTTGCACATCCATTCAAAGATTCCAAAGAACACTGAAACGTTCAAAATTGACTAAGAAGAAAGGAGTGTTGTTGGGTTCCTTTGTCTCTTGGATGTCTTTGCCTTGTCAATGCTTTCCCTCGTGAATGTGTATCCTCTCTGAAATCCGAGACATGGCAAAACAATCCCAAAAAGACGACTTAAAGTACCACCCCACTTGTAATTTTTTGGTTCAGAAAAAGACAAGGCATCCAACCAAAGATGATATGCTTTCTTCAAAAGCTCAAGGCAGTCAAATCCAACATTGAGGACCATGCTAGTCTTTGTCTCTTCATCAATCACACTGATATTACGAGGGAAAAAGTGTTAGAGTCCTAAACATATTACATTTGTACCAATTTAATAATCAACATTTTCATCGATGACAATTTAATCATAAACCTTATTACTTGATGTCAATTTAGTCCTAAACATTTTTATTTTATGCCAACTCAATCCTAAACATTTTTATTTAATGCAAATTCAATCTTTTTAGTTAATTTTGATTGGATATTATTAACAAGGTAGATGCTGGACCGACCTATATAAACATCATCGGCTCGTCGACATTGATGTGGATAACTTTTATAATTTTTTTATTAAATTTTTTTTATTCTTTCTTTCCCTTTCTCCTTTCTTCTTTCTTCTTTCTTTTTGGCATTGAGCATCGGCCACAGGTGATTGTCGACCACCAGACATGGCAAGGTGAGCTAGCCCCACCTGGTTAGGCCTTGCCGGTAGCGAGCAACGACGACCTCGCCCGAGCAAGGCTAGCTCGCCCTCCCATGTTTGGTGGTTAGTCATCACCTGTGGCCAGCCATCACTTGTGGTCAATGCCTGGCGCTAGAAAAGAAAGAAGAAAGGAAAAAGGGAAAGAAAGAAAAAAAAGGATAAAAAATAATTAAAAAATATTAAAAAATTTAAAAAATTATCTACATCAATGCCGGTGGTGCCGCGTTAACCGATTGATGTCCATGTTAGCAATATCAACCTAAAAGACTGAATTGGCACAAAATAAAGAAATTTAGAATTAAGTTAACACTATTAAAAGGTTCAAGACTAAATTGGTATCAATGTAATGGGTTTAGGACTTTTCTGACATTTTTCCTCATATTTCAATATTTCAAAGTTTTCATAGAGATTTTTGTCTTCAAAGCCTAAGTTTATATGTAAGTCCTTTTGATAAGTTTAGATTTAAGTCCTTTTGATGACTCTACTAATCTTAACATTTTCGAAAATAAAAGTAATATGCTTTTTCCTTTTAATATTTGGAGATTCCCCTTCGATGAAACGATGAAATTTAGTTTGGTTTTGATACAATATCAATGAGTTTGATTCTAGACGGTTGACATCTAAAAGCCAGCACAACCTAGAATTTCATCTCATATTCTAATATGATTAAGAGAAAATATCGAAAATGTTCTTGAGTTTTCACCTCATGATAAAAATGAGACCTCAAAATTGCAAGTTATATATATCTCACTCCAATCTAATTATCTGCCTATTTACAAGTTTTCTATATCGGGAATTACTCCACATATTGCTTGACGTAAAACAGACAGTAGATTTGTTCGTGGTATCTAATAAGTTTTTCTGACCACCTTCACTTTCCAAAAATACCCTCACCCCTCTTCCACACAAGCCCACTCCGACACCCTCGTCTCTTTCTGTCTCCGCTTCTCCATCGGTGAAGGAGACACGGCCATGGGTTCGCATCGAAGAGTGAGCAAGAATATGAGAACTCTGCGTTGTTTGGGCTTTAAACAAGAAAACAAGCGAGTGAAGGAGATTCGACATGAGGTCATGTGCCACGCGCCATGGCCGCTGGAGGTTGCAGCTCGGGCGCGGCATGGTAGGAGCTTCGACCTCCAGCCGCTATGGCCACGCCAAATCTTAGCTCAAGATGAGGGGGAGAGGTCAACGGCATTAGCAAAGAGGGGAGTCGACGAAGGCCGCAGTAGGGTGGGAGGTTGACCGCGACTCGGATATTAGGGTGTAGTGAAGGGAGATGGGGGCTTGCGGGAGACCGTTCTCAAAGTCCTTAGGGCCTACTAAGGTACTTGAGCCAAAGTTAAAGGTGGTTGATAATACAAAATCAAGGGCTTTTGGCGCAAAGTTGAGCTTTACCTTTGCAATGGTTCAAAGCTTAAAGCATCTAAGAATCAATTTGACTTTCAACTTTCGGAAAATGCTACTTTTAAGGGTCTAAAGAAAATTTTCTTTCAATCGCCATCACTAATATTTTAGTATTCACGTTTTACCCTGTTGTGAATACAATCAATTGCTGGGCATTTGCAAAGGATATCAAGGGATGAGGGTATTGCCTCATCTAGGGTCGTATGAAACCGGCATTGCCTTGCGCCGGGGTCGCATGACATCTGTGGCCTGTTGCCTAGGGTCGGGGAGGCCCAAGGGTCGCGCAACTAAGGCCGAGCGGCATCAAGTAGTCAAGGGTTGCCAAGAATCGCGCAATAGGAGGGTCAAGGGGCGGGGACCGCAGACCATGGGAGGGGAGGTCGAGATGGTAGGGTTCATGGAGAACTCAAAGTCGGAGGCATCTCAAAGCAGCGAAGTCAGAGGATGAGCAAATCCGCCGGCTTCGGATCGGTTGACATCGGCGAAAGGGAGGTTGCAAAAGGAGATAACATCCTTGGAGTTTATTGACTGGTATTGGTTGGGAGCAAAAGGGATATCACCAAGACAAAATCTATTACCAAACACTGTATGCATCCTGTGAAAGCCCATAGAATCAAAATCCTTTGTCTAGATGCGAAGAAATTTTCTCAAAACGCTCTCAAACGCTCCCTTTGAGGGCTTTCGAATTTATAAAAGGGCAGTTTGGTCTTTTTAGATGAGGGACTTTATCTAGAAGTAGTAGCAAAGAGGAAGCCGATGAAAAATCGAGGCAAGCTTTTAGTATTTTCTCATTAACTGATATATAACTCTAGCCTAGTTACTCTTTGTTCCTTTTTAGCTTTTGTTGGCGTTACCGACACCATGCCAAAATGTAAGCAGCTAAGGTGGACAAGGTTTAGTTTGATTCTTTCAAACTGTACATAGTAAATCAAACAGGAAAAAGAAGAAAAGAAGAAAGCATGGTTAATAACTTTACGCAAGACGTGTGGATCATTCAACAAGATCGCATCGCCTGCTTACACTTGAAGATCACTTATCACTTATTTTGCTTTCCTTGTTTCTCTGTCGGTTGCTTGACGAGAGCACTAGTGCATGTAATGAGAAACACATTCTTATCTGTTTGCTGCAACTATAAGGATGTGGCCTGTCCGAGCCGGTAATGGGCAGCCCAATCCAACTTCCAAGCCCAACACATCATGCCACGTATCATTAGATCACTACCCACAATCGTTTGAGCGAAGGCTGATTAAGCCCACCTTGAAACTAGGAACCGGCCCATTAGGTCCCGGACCCACCCAAAAAATGGATCGACCAATTCACTCCGATTTTCGAATGGATCCAAGATTTGGCCATATCTATATTTTTCTTTTTCCTGGTTTCCTGCAAAACTGCAAGTGTTGTTGCGTAGTTTAAACTACTACACAAGTGATGTTACTAGAACAAGCTCGTGATAAGCTAAAAATGATAATCATCTCCATACACGAAGCTATGATGACCATTGAGAACCAAATTCAAGAAGCATCGAGCATGAGGGAGGCATGAGCACTGCATGACTGAGACTAAGAGAAGTGAGAGTGAGAGGCCTAAGTGATGAGTATGTGTGACTGAGTCTAAGTGAGAAAAAAATGAGAATTAGGATTTTGAAAATTTAAAAATAATAAGAATAAAAAAAATCTGGTTGAGTTCTTCGACTCATTTGCCCCCCACTTTGAGGAGTCAACCTATACCATAAAAATTAATTATTACTAAAAAGTACCCTCAAATTATATTATCTCCATACCTGATCACGTCAGACAAGAGAATATCTCAGAGTATATAATTATATTACTTCTTTTATTTAATGTTCGCTATCGATCAAACTTTGATCAAAACATTAGAAAATATTATTTAAAGAAATGGTGAGGTCAGCACTGCCGCCGCTACCAACCGCCGACCAATTAGCAGCGCCGCGTGTGTTAGGGTGCTGATTCGACGAAGGCCCATGCACGGAAGCGCGGGCCTGGGCCGTTCAACATCCCGGTCATGTGCTGAGCCGCACGTGCCCGGCACCTGAGCGGACCCAACCTGCGTGGCCCTGCTGCGCACGATCGCGAGGCAACATATCGAGATCCCCTATACTATGCAAGCGTGCATCATTTCCCTTTCGTTTTCTCAAATAACCGAGGGAATCCTGGTGGGCGAGGAGAATTGGAGGAGTGCTAGGGACGCCGAGTGACGAGATAGGCTCTAAATCACCTTTTTATTTATTAATCCTCTAGAACTAAATACTTATAAAGTAGAACAATTTTACACTGAATAAAGAAGTCAACTAAATTTGAAAAGTGAAAATTGAAAAAATTGAGTAACTCAACTTTTTAGTAAAAAAGCCATCAAAAATCCTAAATTAGGTCAACTATGACACATTTATCTCAAATTATTTTTTTATGACATAAAAACTCCAAATTTGTATTCATGTGACACATTTACCTAAAATTCAAACTATTTTCATAACATAAAAAACCCAAACTTGTAGTCATGTGATATATTTATCCTTATTCAAAATAGCCAGAAAGATTTGAAAAATTTCATACTTAACCAAATGCCCAAGCTCTTACAAATCACAATAAGTATGACGTCAATTTTGGATTTGTCATGAGGTTCACATGAAGCTTCAAACATTGGTGGCAATCGGTTATAGAATAAGATCTTAGAAGATTTCGGCCAAGCTATTATTCTTATCTACCATTTTTTTTCATTGACAAACCTGCTAACCTCCATGAGCTCAAAAGATGATAGTTTTTTTTTGTAAAAAAAAATGTTGCTCTCTCTAAAAAAAGGCATTTGGATAAGCATTATCGAAAAATGCTCAAATTCTTCTATGGCCTTGGAGCTAATACAAGCCTGAAATAGGTTTTTCTAGCCTTTATTCCTAAAGAACTATATCGACAAGTTAGGAGATCCTTTCTCAACAAGCAAAGGAGAATTGTGGATATTTCCTTAGGAGAAATACAGCAAGAGATCCATTTATACCATGATAATTTATGTCTAAGGTGCCAGATGATGAAAACTTATTTCACGGACAATCAAGAACTTGATGGAGCTTGTTCGTATCAGAGTTTGAAGATTAAGTGTTCTAAAAAAATTTGTAATGGCTCTTGCAAAAAATCTTCCAAAAAGAAAAAATATTTCAAAAGGTATTGGGTGAGAAAACCCAAGCATGGATCTAAGTATTTTCGGAGAAAGAAAAAATGACAATTTCTGCGAAGAATGAAAGATTGTTCAAACCGCAATAAATCAACTCAATACTTCATCTGCAACAAAAATTGTCATTTTGCCAAAAATTACCAAAATTGTTGATGTATAAAGAGATCTTAAGAGATATGATGAAACCACTAAGAAAATATTTTCAAATTTCTAGAAAAGGCTTCATGCCCTAGATCTAGACAACATTTGAGATATTATCATCTCAAAAGCCCAAAGGTGAAAACAGAGAAGCTCAAGAGGCAAATCAAACTTCTTGAAGAAGGAAAAATCAAACCATTTGATTAGTTCCTGACCATGCCATGAACTGAGTATCCTATTCCACCACCATAGAGCACTTCAATCTTTGCCGCTCTTGTAGAAACCTCTACCATATGAAATAGAACTGATATTGTAGAAATGCGAACTGTCTTAGAGAAATGGACAAACTAAGGAAAGAAAATGGGAAAGAAAAGATTCCCAAAGAATCTTCGACTTCTAAGGAGAAGTCAGACCAAATGATGTTATCCAACTCATTGGAATCATTCCTGAGAGATTTGGGCAATTAGGAAGAAAAACAGCCTGATTCTACTATTTTGAAAGATCAGATTCAGACTTCGCCAAAACATATTCTTCCGATTACTTCAAATTCTAAACCAGACTCGGTATCTCTTTCATCTCCCTCCTCTTTTTGATCCTCGTTATCGAATTCTTTCCTATTGTACCAACCACTTTTTCAATATTCATGGCTGATATCCCAAATAAGGAGATGGATTCAACTTCTTCTGAGTTAGAGGTTATCCAACTAAATAATCCATCCCAAAATCTAATTTCTTTTTCAAAATACTTTTTTTACCGTTGACGATATTCCTTATTCTAAATGGCCATAAAGATTTGAATAATTTCATACTTGGCTAAACGCTGAAACTCTCACAAATTATGATAAATTTGATGTCATTTTTGGATTTGTCACGAGGTTCACAAGAAGCCTCAAACATTGGTGGAAATCAGTTACTGGACAAGATCAAGTACAATTTCTGCTCTCAGTAGATTTTGGCTAAGCTATTGCTCTCATCTACCAATTTTTCATTGGCAAACCTGCTGATATTCATGAACTCAAGAGAAGAGGTTGAGGCTTGTATGTCGCGGTTCCCATTCCTTCTGATGCATTGGTGAGGGTGCCATTGTGCCGCACAAAAGTCCATGATTTCCGGAAAAATACTATTTACTTTAACCTATATCTATGCAAGACATTTATCTCAAAATTTAGGGTAAACGTATCATATGAGTACGAGTTTAGATTTTTTTGTCATAAAAAAATAATATGAGATAAATGTGTCATAGTAGGCATAAATGTGTCATACAAATATAGTTTTGGAGTTTTTTGTGGTGTAAGAAAAAAAAATTGGACTAAACATATCAGTGAGTATAGTTTAGAGTTTTCTTTTAAGATTTTTTCCCTTCATAATATGTTCTACCTTTTGAATGCGCTTTTGAATATATCTTTCATTATTCAACAAAGCCACGTAATCTGTAACAATTCAAATAATTCAAGTTATAAATCCATTTTTTTAGATTAAAATATTCAAAAAGCGTAAATTAGGATAAAGTTCTTGAGCTTTATTTTATTATGCCACCGCATTTGTCTTTTATTATGACAACTCCCCGCAAACTTAAGTTTTAAATTAAAATAAAAAATAAAAAGCCAGAGGGAGAATTTCTGAAGTTTTGACTAATTTCATCGATACAATGAAATACAGAGTTTCATCGAAATAGTTTAATAACTAAGTTTTGAATAATTATGGGAACTTCTAATTTATTCGTCTTAGTTTAGCTATTAGTATACGAAGGGGAGCGGCTAGCATGACAATAGATTAAGTGATGACAATATCACGGTGAAATGTCAACCACAAAATCATAGGAGGGCCCCATTGTGATTTCTATATTTTCTTTTCTATCTTTGTAATTTGCGGCTGAGGTTTGATCGTCCATTTTCTAATCAAGCGGCACGGTTATCCAAGCATTTCCCTATACAAAAATGAAAAAGACATTTTTGTCTTCTTTGTATTTCCTTTGAGACAATTTTCACATGGGCTACGAGGCCTTGCTCTTTTATTGTCTGGTGATCCATACATAGCCTTGGCATGTGCATATGTGCTTTCTAATTTTCGTAATTTTGATTTATATTCTTAGTTTTTGCGCAGCTGTTCAACATAACTCTGTTGATTTGACTCTCTTATTTCGATACTATGCACTCCATTTACAGGGTGTAATTTTCGATAAGTGGTATTTAATGTTTGAAGTCTACTATATTTTATCAATGAAAACTCTATAAGAAAAATGATAGTTGAAAAAACGATTGAAGCATGTTCATGATCTAATAAAATAAAAAGGGCTAATACCATGGAAAAGTTTAAACTAATATATTTATGATAAACTTATCACAAATTAATTTGCTAATACACCTATGATAAATTTATCTTCAATTAATTTCCATTAAATTTTACCATCAAATTATTAAATTTGATGACATTGATTATTAATAGGTGTATCAATTTGGGGTTTTTACACTTTACTTGTCAAATGTGTACTAGTTTGTAATTTTTCATGATTTCATTTATATTTAATGAAGACTAATGGAATGTAAATTTGTTACAAATGTATTTGTTTGTGGTTTTTGATAGTGAAAAGATTAGTTTGGAATATATATGTCACATAAGCATCAATTTGGGATTTCTGATTATCAAAATATTAATTTAGGGTATCACATGGATTATTTGAAATTATTTGTGATATTAATTCAATAAAAAAATCAAAGGGGACTCGAGCCTGATGCTCTGCAAGATTCCTTTGCTGCTGCGAAGAGCCAAAGAGCAGGCACAGCCCCACGTCCCGCGTACGGGTACATTTATGTGAGGTCGAAGAGACATAGATACATGCACTAGCGATTGACTTATAAATTGCTCATAGTGATGATTAAATTAGTTTAATGTCGTTGTTGCTCACCAGCTGGACTTGGATTCTTGCGGAAATTTCGTCTCCACCTCACATGGCCAATCACCTCTCCTTGCCAAACAAGAACCGTCTTCATTTTCTTCCGTGGAGATTCCGATGCGCCCTTTTCTTTATTTCCCTTTCCTTGCACTTTCCTCCGCTTTATCGCCCGCTCGTTTCTCTATAAGATCACCCTTCGTTTCCGTCTTCAATTCCTTCCTTTCTCCTCCTTCTTGAGCCCCTCTTAGATCTACCTCTTTCTCTGCCTCTCCGTCTCTCGCTACGGTTTTGTCCTGAGGTTCTGCTGGTTTGACCTCGATAGAGTCCCTTGCTCTGCTTTCCTCCGTTTCTCTGGGCAGCACAATGTCTTGTGTGGTTCTTCGTCTGAGCTAAGTTTAGCTTCTTTGCAGCTGAAACTTTGGTCTTTCGGGATCTTTACACAAAACCCATTTGTCCGATCGCTTGCAAACCTTTGCTATTCGCGAAAAAGATCTGGTCTTTGTTCAGATCCGTGGCTGTTTTTCGATTCCCTGTTGGAGAAATCTGTCTCTACTTCCGTTCAGGTTTGATGCATATTTTGTGTACTTGATGTTTTTCATTCATGTCTCCGGTTCTCAGTGAAATCCTCCTTTCCGGGTTGATGATCGGTTCTTCAATCAGACGCAGGACCCACTTAGTTCAATCTTTCTCTGTTCGATTCCTCTACTGGTTCTACGTTTTCTCATAAATAGGTCTCCCCTTCATTTCTAGTCTATATTACACAACTAATATCGATATCGATATATATACATAAACCCAAGAAATTATTATCATCTGGGTCCTGCGTCTCGCAATATCTAAGTCAAAACCCGAAAGAACAAAAAAAGAAAAGAAAAGGATTTGATCCCTGTTCTGTTGTCGTAATATTTTCCTAAATCTGCTCGTTCGAAACGAGATTACTTAATGGCTTCGTCGAGCGGGAATTCCTCGAGCACCGCCCGGCTTCAGAACTCCGGGTCCGAGGGCGAGCCGCAGCAGCTCCGGGTGGACCAGAGGAAGAGGAAGAGGATGGAGTCGAACCGCGAGTCGGCGAGGCGGTCGAGGATGCGGAAGCAGAAGCACCTGGACGACCTCACATCCCAGGTGACTCGGCTGGCGAAGGAGAACAACCAGATCCTGACGGGAATCACCGCCGCCGCACAGCACCTGACCAACGTCGAGTCGGAGAACTCCATCCTGAGGGCTCAGGTGACGGAGCTGAGCCACAGGCTCGACTCGCTCAACGAGATCCTGAACTCCATCTATCAATCCAGTGGGACCGCCGACGCCGACCAAGGCCTTGATCTGTGTTCGCCCTACGACGGCTTCTTCACGAGTCCGGTGAATTTGGGCTGCGCGAGCCACCAGATCATGGCAGCTTCCGACGTGTTCGAGTGCCGATGATGGGCTGGACTATCCGGGGGCGGTGGTTGATGACTTTCTTGAAGCTGGTCACGAACGGGTGGCCAAGGGGGAAGACTAGATTAGGGTACTTTCCGGTTATTTTTGTTAAATAATAGGGTTGATTAGGTAAAATGGCCTAGGTGGGTTTCTTAAATTAAATGTGACTGTTTGGTAGATGTCAATGTCAATGTTGTCTAGGCAATTGCTGGGGGCTGTCGATCTTTCTTGGTGTTTCGTGGGTTTGTATCCTGTGAAAGGGTCGATTGGCGTAGGGACATGGCATGGAGGCTTCGGGAGTGTTCGAGGTCAATTTGGTCATATAATATGTACTGTGTACTTTTGTTATATTAATGTCGATGTCGTGGCCCGACTTTTGGTTGGTAGTTCGGAAAGAGAGGGCGCTTGAAATGCGTGCAGAAGCCGCCCACTTGGGACTAATTTAATGGCCAAATCGATTCGCATTATCATCATCATCAGATATGCTATATAATAGTCCAATGCAAGTTGCGTGATTGGAAAATGTTTAATGTCCTGATGAAGATTCCTCATTTTAGCTGGGTGTAATGCCGCTGGAGGCTAGACTAACGCTATAGCTCTTCCATGACAACGGAGGAAATGAGATACTTTTAGGTTTCTTGGTCAGTATGATTGAACCGTTCAACGTTTATTCTCACATTCCTGATGCCCAAAAGATTGTAAATCATAGAAACAGAGAAAAAAAGAATCACGGATAAATAAATTATGTGCTTAGCAAAGGTCTAAAGACAAGCAAAATTCATCCTAAGCTTCCGTTGGGCACCCCTAGTATCTTAGGACTTCGATCACTCTTATCCTCAATTCTAAATAAACACGCAATTAATTTGAGTGATTATGTGATCATTGGATTAACTTGCTTGGAAGATAATGTCCCTTTTGATTTGTCCCAAATCAAGCTTCACGATTTTCCTTTTTGGACATACATATATACACTTTTTTAAAAGGCCACCCATCTTAATAATACTCTCCGATACTAAACTTGCATCTTGTGAGTTAAATCCCAAGAATGCTCTTCCCCTTTTTATTATGCAATTCGATACATAAGCATACTAGAAGCTGCTATTGTCCGAGATCTCTTGTCCTGGCAATTACTCCTTGCTCTCGTCAAATTGGGTTGTTATCCGTTCACTTTCTCCATCGATGTTCTATGTGAATAGCATGATTATTGCATAAATCACACAACATATGAATTGAGAATCAACTGTATTTAATTGAGCAATCAAATTATATGTATATGCTGCATGATAGACATTAATTCTACATTTGACAAAACTAGTCTTTTTTCTAGGTTTCTTTCTATTTATTTTGATATTGAGAATGTTTTACTCATCAAAGCTAGTCTTGTTAGACCCATATTGCAACTCGAATTCGACGGTCAGGGTATCGCCAGTCAAACTTCGGTTAAATCTTTCAATACCCAAAAGCAATGTCCTCTAGCCCGAAATCGTACCTAGAGGTTTCGAATTCAAACAAAACTTCCCAGAACTCTTAAGTTATGGTAAATGATTTATTTATTTTTTTAATAAATGATAAGTCACGGAAAGGATGTCTGATTCTTGAATTCCTTGTAGATTTCGACACGAGTGGAAATATGAGTTCCGTGATTTCACAATTTCATCTAGTAATATTTCACTCATCAGCCAACTTTATAAGCATTCAGAAAGCGCAAAAATCATAGAATCAGACGTCGAACGGACGGAATACAGACCTTGATAGAGCTCTCGACTGGAGGTGCATGCGTCCCTTCCTAAGGTGGCCATATAAATACCCCTCCCTATCTTTAGCTCTTGAAATTCTCTCAACTTGGGTTCAATCATCACATCTTTCTTAATTTCACGCGTTTTTCTGACTGTAGGTATCGAGATATTCGCACTTTCGAGGTAAGTTCGGACTCCCTTACTCTCAAGTTCATATAGAAATGCATATTAGGATGCCATATTATCTAATACAATCGCAGAATTTTAGAACATATCATTATGCCAACCATTGGTCGAGAAACGCATGTTCTTATGCCATTGTTATCCAAGATAAGAAATTAAAGGCTCTAATCTTTAGGCCACCTGTTTGGATAGTCAACAAGCGCATGTTATTAGGCCGTTATAATGTCAGAATAAGATATCAAGCTATATGATATGTAATTGTGCTATTGATATAACGCTGGGAATTATACATGTTAGTAGGCCGTCATAATAAGTGTTTAGATCTAAAATTAGATCGTTATGATGCTAGCTGTGATGGAAGTATGACAGAAAGCATGGCGATGTTGTTGCTTATATAAGGTGGTGGATGTATTGAAGTGTTGCATTAGAGCGCTCGTCATCCATGAGCTAATCCACAGGTCACATAACAAAGGGATTGGTTCGAGAATAGGATAGACTATGGCAATTTGGTTAGAAGTCAAAAGTCAACAGCCATCACGATTTGAGCCCATGTGGTAAGGTCCCGTGCATGCATTGTTATGATTCGAAAAATGATTTTGAAATCAAATAATGATTTGTCTTGACCTGACTAGAAGGAAAGAGTGTGTTCATGAACCTCACATTGTGCCCAATTTGAAGAGTTGAGTTACTCAATTGAGCACAACTAAAGTAGTTACTTGATTGAAGCATCTATAAGAATTCAAGTATTTGTGGTGTCATTATCTTTAAATATATATATATATATATATATATATATATATATTTAGTATGACTACAATTTTATTTATGAATAGTAATCACATACTGATTTGAGGAAGCTCGCTTCCTCCTACTATGGTTAAAGAAAATATAGCCTTTTACTTTTTGTTTCACATACGAATGAAAATTCTCAAAATATTCAGATACCGATTTGTTAAATCACTTCTAACTTTTTCATAATTTTATACTTGATTTTTTTTTTTTTGAAGAAAAATGTAATAGGAGTGATAAGTAGTGTTTCTAGCTTTCAAAAGGGCTTTAACGCCTTTCTTTTGTCAAGACAAGCCTGTTTGATAATTGCATTAAGTGTTGAAAATTAAAACCATCGGCACTAAATAGAATTGAACTCATTCGGTGATGCTATCTGGTTTTGACTTAAAAAATTAGATTAAGTCACAAATTCACTTGATAAGTCAAGTAAAGAAAGGGTGATTCACAAGTTGGCCCCCCCGAAAAAAAGGAAGGCTCTCTCAACTCACTTAGTAGAAATATATCTTTTGAAAAATAGAATATTGTCCATTATGTATATGAAACATACCAACATTATCTAATTAAATGTTAAACTGACAATATTTTTTCTTGCATCTCAAGTAAATTTGCTATTGAATAAGTTCGTTTGTTTCACTATTGTACTAAAAGTCCCCTCAATGGAAAGGGAGATATAATGGTGTAGACTCGATTGGTAGTTAATTTGATGTTTAGTAGATTTAGGCACCTCCGTTCATTTAATGGAAAATAACTTTGAGGAAAACATTTTTCATGAAAGGAAAAAAGTCTTTTAAATTAAGGGAAATGTTTTCCACTTTCGCTCACTTGATTTCTCTTATTTTACACCATTACAAGCTTTCACTTCCTTCTCCTCCTTCTTCATCTTCTTCTTTTTCTTCTTCTTCTTTTAAATTATTATTTGTTTATTTATTTAAATTCGAATTATTTTTCTTTTCTTTGTTTCCCTACTTCTTCTTTATTGGCCGGCCACGGCAATGGCCGGCAATTGGCGACAGGCAAGCCTCAAGCTTGCTTGTGAGCTCAGGCTTGCCGCTTGCTAGATCGATGAGTGTAAGCATCGAGCTCGAGGCTCGAGACCACACGAGGTTATAGCTCGTTGATCTAGTGAGGCTTGAGGTTGGCGAGCTCGAGGCTCGCTTGATTAGCAAGCACGAGCCTTGCTACAAGCTCGAGCTCACCAAGCTTGCACTTGCCAATCTGGCGAGTTTGAGCTCGTTGGTGAGCATAATCGGCGAGCGGTGAGCCTAAGCTGGCCAGTGGGTGAGCACTTGTGGCCGGTTGTCGGCCATTGTTGTGCCCGGCGACCAAGCAAGAAGAAGAGGAAAATAAAGAAAAGAAAAAGTAATTTAATAATCAATTTGAAAAAAGTAAAAATAATTAAAAATCTATTAAAAATATTGAAAAATCATTTTTAAAAATAAAATAAATGAAAAAGAGTATATGGTGGAAAAATATTTTTCTTACTGAACTACGGAAAATATTTTCTATTTTCCACTTCATTTTCAGGTTTTGCCCGAATACTAGAAAATAATTACATTTTCTTGAAAAATGACTTTTTTTTGGAAAATATTTTCCAAAAACGTCATATTTTCCGCGAAACGAACGGACCCTTAGTCGGAATTTTTTTTTTCCTTTCTTACCTTTTAAATCTAATGGATCATCATGTAATTTGAATTTTATTTAAGCCTAGCACTTGAAAATTGTTGGAATTTACAAATATTGACACGTCCAATGTTGTGACTGTTGTTGTTCTCATGACTCATCCATCCATCCATCCATCCGTTGCTCACTGATGTAATCAACACTGGTGTATTATTATTTTTTTTTTTGTAGGACTGAGATTTCTGAACTGATATTGACTTTTATTCAAGTTATTCTCATACGGTAAGTATACGAGAAGCCTATAACTTATGATCAATATATTATCGAGTCTTAAAATTTTTGAATAGTGTAATCGAACTCTAAAAATTGTCTAATTGTGTAACCAATGACTACTGATAGCTTTATTTAATATGAGTAACAAAAAAATGCAAATGAGAAAATTTTCAAGGACCAATGGCGTTCATGAGGCACCTTAAAAGGCCAAAATTTTTATAAAAATAAAGGAAAAAGCCAAAAAATCCTAAACTTTACAAAATATGACAAATTTATTATGTACCTTTTTTTATGGCACAAAAAACTCCAAACTTTGCCAATTGTGATAAATTTACTCCAATTCTCTAGTTGAAAGGCATTTTCGTCTTTTTTTTTTTTTTAAATTTTTTTTAAAAATTTTTCTTTCATTTTTCTATTTTCGTCTTTTTTTATTTTTATTTTATTTTTTCTTCTTTTCTCTTCCCTCTGCCAAGCTAGACTTAGGTGAGGGCCCCTTGCCTGCCTTGGGCAAGGGTTGCCCTCGTCAAATCTAGCAAGGGCTATCCTTGCCCAACCTAGGGGAGGGTTGCCCTTACCTAAGTCCAGCTTCCCTTCGCCATGGCCCATGGAGGGAAGGGAGGAGGAGAAAAAAGAAAAAGAAAAGCAAAAGAATTTTTTTTTAAAAGTAAAAGATGAAAATGCCCTATAATGTAAGGTAAATGTATTATGCGAGTATAAGTTTGGAATTTTTTGTGTTGCCAAAAAAGGTTAAGGTAAATGTATTACCATTGGCAAAGTTTTGGGGTTTTTTGTGTTACAAAAAAAAAAAAAAAAGTTTAGGGTAAATTTATCACATTTGGTCAAGTTTAGGGTTTTTAGTTGCATTTTACCTAAAAAATTTAAAAAAAAAAAATGTTAGAGAATAATAGAAGTAAATCACACTTAGGGATCTTCACCAATAAGGGCTATCAACCCTCACTCGACCTTAGTTGAGGGCCAGCTAACCACCCCTATGAAAACAATCCCCCTTGCATGATCTCTCTCTAATCTCTAGCTTCTTTTGTTAATACTGTTGACACCTATTTTTAAACAAAAAAAATAAATAAGAAACAACAAAACAACAAAAGAAAGAAAGAAAGAAAGAAGATAAAAGAGAACTCGAGGGGGGCCGGGTTGGGCCAAATCCGGCCTTAGCCTAACTTGCCTCTCCCTTTATTCTCTCACGCACGCACGGCCCGGCTTAGCTTCCCTCTCCCTTTAGCCCGGTCCACGCCCCTGACTTCATCCTCCTCCAACCATTAAGAGCCCAAAAACCTGCGGAAAAGAAGGAACGGGGAGAAAGGACAATAGAGCAAGGGTAGAAGATAGGAGCAGAAAGGAGAGAGCAGGCCAGAGGATAGGGGCAAAGTAGGAGAAGCAAGGAACCGTAGAGAGAGAATGGGGAAGAACAAAAGGGCAAAGGGGGACAGAAGTGGGGGGAGAGTGGCAGTCGGAAGGATCACGGGGTGAACCGCCTCTTCTGCTTCCGCATTCGGTCTCGCTGGAAAAAGTCAGCGTGCCGTCAAAGTTGGGCGACCACGCGTCGAGCTCGAGCCTCGGTGCGTCAAAACTGCCTCGTTCCTTGGCGTGTAGAGTGAGAAGGAGAGGAAGTGGAGGAGCTTGCTCGCATGAGAAAGGAAGGAGGAGCCAACGTTCATCGGAGGCCAGTCCGTCGATCACCGTCCCCCCATAGCACCACACTTGAACCAGGTAGGTGTCCCCTCGTCCGTACGTGAATCATGCGAACTTCGGCTCCGTTGGCCCGTTAAGGTTGTTGTACACTCTAGTGTGCTTGCCATGTATGCTAGTATGCCTGTTGACAGTCTCGGTTTGAGTTTGAGCTGCAGATGAGTCGGAGGTTGCCTGTTTCTTTAGTGCACACATCATGTTTGATAAAATGCCTAAATGAGAGTCTGAACTGAGTTTTTGCGAGATTTGTTTCTGTTGTTGCGAAAAGGCGAGCGATCGAACAATAATATAGACATACGAAGAAAATATATCGGACATAGATTTACGTGGTTCAGTCATAAAGACCTACATTCACGAGGAGAGAAGTAGCAAATTTTACTATAGATCAAGCGATACAAGGAGATTATATACTTAAGTCACTCAAACACTCTCTCGATGTTTCCCAAGCCCCAATTATACAAAATAACGCATGTAGTG
The DNA here is from genome assembly GCA_017140615.1 of Eucalyptus cladocalyx. NCBI lineage: Eukaryota > Viridiplantae > Streptophyta > Magnoliopsida > Myrtales > Myrtaceae > Eucalyptus > Eucalyptus cladocalyx. The sequence continues at coordinate 22,289,616 of CM029521.1, read as the reverse complement.
TTTAGCTTCGAAATTCTTTAAGAAATAATCTCTCAATCTCATGAAGAAATTATAAGCAAATCTTACCATAATATTTAATTGGCTTGAACATTGAATCTTCTTGGATGTAATTCATGGACAAGAAAGACAAAGAAAAATCCCTCCCAAGCACTCGACGACTAAATGGCGCTTCAAGAACAATTTTTCATGATCAATGGCGGAACACCAAGCACTCACTAGCGCTTCAAGACAATTTGTGATCCACCTCTACTACCCATGGCCACAAGTCTATATATAAGTAAAACCCTTATTCTTTTGCCAACTTCTCATAGGATTTTGTTTCCTATCCAAAACATAACTTTGTATATATTAAATAAAATCCAAGTCCTAGTCAAAGTTGGACTTTCCTATTTTAGTGGCCAGACTCTCCAATGCAAATTCAAATTTGGGGAAGTTGATCTTTGGATTTTCTTTTCTTGATTTTGAATGTCTGCAACATATCAAATTTGGAATATTTGTAATTTTGCATTGGGCTCAACTCGAGACATATTTTAACAATCTCCACCTTGGCTCGACGTTTGAGCCAAGTTGCAATCCTTTGCAAAAATTCAAATTCTACCACTACTCTTCCATAGCCCATGATGGGCTCAATCGCCACATATATTATTCAAGTCCAAGCATCGCTTGAACTTCACCATAACCAAGAACTTCATCAGAATACCAACTCTACATGCACCTTTAATTGCTCCGCAAGAATTTTCCGACACAACCTCCTTAACCGCAGATAAAGCAAAACCATTATTGCATCCATATTTATCAGAAGATCGAATACATACATTGTTAATATCAACAGTTACAGCAACCGTTGGCTCTATAAGCTCCACCTCGCTACAAGCATCATCTATGTCGATTATTTTGCTAGTACTTGTACTCGCTACCTTAAGAGTTTCTAGTCGCAACTCCACCTCAAGCTGAACACCGTCCAGATCCGTATTAACATTGCCACAAACACTCCTAGCTAGAAGTACCGGAGACTCATCAAATGTAACTTCTTTGCTGTTAACAGGTAAATTTATATCTGGGCACCACAACCAATCGCCCCGCTCACCTTGTGCATAGCCATGGAATATGCACATTGCCCTCCAATCGAGCTTACCATCACTTGCTTAAAAATAATACAGGCAACCAAACATTCTAATAATGGAATAACTAGTAACGTTACTTGACCACACTTCTTTAGGAGTCCACCATTCAATAGGAGTTGATGGGGATCTATTCACCAGGCAGCTTACCATACTAAGTACATCAGCTAGGATTCTCCTAGCAATACCGGCACTAGAGATAATTTTTCGGGCCGTCTCTAGTAATATTTTGCTTATCAATTCTGTAAATTGTTGTGATTTACTGACACTAGTGCGGTGTTTCACTATGCCCTTTTTTTATGCAGAATTTATTTGCCAGCTCCGAGCAGAGCTCCACGCTATTGTCAGTCCACACATGCTTAATCAACTTACCAGTCTCCGTCTCGATTAAAGCTCTCAACCACGTGATCCTGACACCATCATTAAACTTGTGCATTGGCGCAAATACCCAGGTCTTCCTTGAGCAATCAAAAGACTCTCGAATAGATGCATTCGATGTCTACGTAGCGAAATTTGTGTATCTCACCTTGAAGTTTATACAGGCCTCCATGCTTGATTCCTTTCATTATCACCAAGGCACCTTGAACAATCTTCAGAACTCCACCTTCTGAAGAATACCTGCAACTAGCTAAATCTAGGGCACCTAAGGAAATTAAGTTATTTTTCAATTCTGGAACATGTCTTATTCCAATCAATGTCCTCACAATGCCATCATGCATTCTGATTTTAACATCACCAACACCCACAACATCGCACTCAGCATTGTTCCCTAATTGGACTTTACCACTACCCATGCACTGATAAGTGATAAACCAGTTTCTATTTAGTGTGACATGAAAAGAACAAGCAGAATCCATAATCCATCCATCAAAAGATGAATAATCAGTGATAGACAAAGACATAATCAGTACTATTTGCTACAACTGCAACATTATCTACAAAATCAACTATAATTTCCTTACCTTTCTCATTCTTCAGCTTAAGGCAATTCCTTCTAAGATGCCCCATCTTGCCACAGTTCCAACAGACAACATCGGCAATCCTAAATTGACTACATTTGTTCATATTAGTATTACTATTATCTACATGTATTCTAAATCTTCCTCTATTTTCACCTACTAAAGCAGCAGATACAGGTTTGCCAGATTCTCTTCAACAGATGTCCTCGCTTAGAATCAAATCTCGAACCCCATCAAACGTCAAACTTGTTGACTTAGAGGAATTACTAACAACAGTAACAATAGTATTTCAACTATCAGGCAGTGATGATAATAGAATCAAAGCACGTACCTCATCTTCAAAGTCAATCTCAACTGAACTCAATTGACTAACTATCACATTGAATTCATTGATATGATCGGTAATTGACGCACCTTCGCTCATCTTCAAATTAAACAAACATCACATCAAATAGACCTTGTTGATCGTAGAGGACTTCTCGTACATATTCGACAGGGCTTGCATCAAATCAGCAATGGTCTTCTCCTTCGAGATGTTAAACGCAACATTACAAGCCAACGTTAGCCGAATAACACCCATAGCTTGTCTATCCAGCAAATCCCAATTAGCTTGCTTCATCGTCTCTGGTTTCTCCCCAGATAAAGGCAAGTGTAGTTTTATTTGGTAAAGATAATCTTCAATCTGCATCTTCCATAAACTAAAATCCTTCCCATCAAATCTGTCGATTCTCACTTTTACTTCTTCTGTCACCATCGATTTGTTTCAACTTAGCTAAGCCTGGCTCTGATACCACTTGTTGCGAAAATGCGAGCGATCGAACAATAATATAGATAGAAGAATAAAATATATTGGACACAGGATTTACGTGGTTCGGTCATAAAGACCTACATCCATAGGGAGAGTAGCAGCAAATTTCACTATAGATCAAGCGACACAAGGAGATTATACACTCAAGTCACTCAAACATTTTATCGGTATTTCCCAAACCCCAATTACACCCAATAACGCACATAGTGTTTAGCCTAGAAATTCTTCAAGAAATAATCTCTCAATCTCACGAAGAAATTACACACAAATCTTACCACAAGATTTAATTGGCTTGAACACTAAATCTTCTTGGATGTAATTCATGGACAAAAACAACAAAGAAAAATCCCTCCCAAGCACTCAACGACTAGATGGTGCTTCAAGAACAATTCTTCATGATTAACAGCGAAACACCAAGCATTCATGTAGCGCTTCAACGCTTCAAGACAATTTGTGATCCACCTCTACCACCCATGGCCACAAGTCTATATATAAGAAAAACCCTTATTCTTTTGCCAACTTCTCATAGGATTTTGTTTCCTATCAAAAACATATCTTTGTATATTTTAAACAAAATCCAAGTCCTAGTGAAAGTTGGATTTGCCTATTTTAGCGGCCAGACTCTCCAATGTAGATTCAAATTTGGGGAAGTTGATCTTCGGATTTTCTTTGCTCGATTTCGAATGTCCGCAACATATCCAATTTGGAATATTTGTAATTTTGCATTGGGCTCAAACTCGAGACATATTTTAACATATGTGATACCATCTTTATATGAGCTTGATTCCTCTTTGTTGTGTCTTTTTGTCCGTTCCGATGCTAATGCTCGAATCATTAGATATTTTTTTCGTCTTACAATATTTTAGAGCGTGAAAGTTCTTCACCAGAGCTAGTTCGGCGTCGATGACAACCTCTGGCTGGCGGTAGCATAGAGCGGGTTGGAATAGCTGACCATTGAGTGATAATCAATGAAAACCGGATTTCGGTTGAGGGTTGCATTTATCCATGGGGCGTTCAGCTTGTTGCAGACGTGGGAGGACTTCGGAGAGGAAGAAGGAGAGAGGAAGGAGATGAAGAGGAAGAGGACAAAACAGAAAAAGACAAAAAAAATAATAAAAGGAAAGAGAGAAAAAGAGAAAAAGCCAAAAAATAGAGAAATAGAAAGTAACGTGGGCTTCGGGCTTTTTAGTTGTGGGTTGGTCGTCCGTAAGAAAAGAAGGGTTTTGGGCTGGTTTGTTGTGGGCTAGCTTAATTTTAGAGTTTGGGCCAAAAATTAATAGCAAGAGAAAGTGCTCTTTGGGTGGTTTATTTAATTCCGAGTGGGCTTTTAGGGTTAATATTTTTCATCCAATCGATCCGATAGGGTTCGGGTCGGTTTACTTGGGTCAGGTCTCTTGACCCGGTTAGATTTCTTACATGTTAATATTAAGAAATATTAATGATATGCGTAAAAATTCTTAAAAAAATTAAAATTCCTAGAAAAGCTTTAAAAAATAGGTCTTGGATAATCTTTTCTTAAAAGGTGGGAGCCTTTTGATTTGAGATTGTGCTCAAAATTTAATAAGCCCTTAGGGCTTCACCTTAAGATTTCAATTGTTCTTAAAGACGAATACCCTTGATTATGCAATTTTGGTATATTGAATTTGGCTTCCCTTTAGTCTAGTTAGGATTAGCATTTATCTTTTCTTTGATATTAAATTTTTGCTCTTTCATGCAATTTATTTAATTGCTTTTCCTTAATTGCTAATTATTATTTTAATGATTATGCACATGTATGATTATTTCACATGTTAGTGGATAGGTATAAAATCAATCTAGATTGCCCGACAAAAATATATTTTTATAAAATGAACAAGATTATGTACCTAAATGGCACTAATTGGTTAATTAATGTAATCAAATCCCGACCCTAGATTCTCTAGATGTGTAGGAAGTGAGGTACACTCACATGCCTCCTTTGGTTTTTAGCCGACTCTAATAGGTTAATGGTGACTTTTTTTTGTGAATTTTTTTAAGAATACCCCAATGTCGCGTGAGATATGGGCTTGGGAGAGCCCATGCCTAATCTCCGTCCTTTAGGAAATACCCGTAAACCTATTCTCTTCCCCGAGGGGTAGGTCACGACAAATACCATAAAAGATCACAGAGTATGTCCTCTGTGACAATGACACTCAAACTTTTGTTGTGTCGAAAAAATACTAGATTACGCCCATTGTGATATTGATACCCTAAACATTTTTTTTTTCACCAAGATTGTATCAACATGACAATTTTCATTTGTTACTTTAATAAAATTTTGGGGACACTAAAAAAAAGTTAAGTTTGGATTCGATGTCATTGTAAGTAAAATTTTCATAGTATCATATGGTATTTTTATCACAATGGTGCAAGGTTTGAAGGTTTCAGTGATACAAAAAGAAGAAGAAGAAGAAGAAGAAGAAGAAGAAGAAGAAGAAGAAGAAGAAGAAGAAGAAGAAGAAGAAGAAGAAGAAAGTTTGGAGTACTAATCAAATAGTTTAGGGTTTTTGGTGGTATTTTAATGTGGAAGCATCGGGCTCTATCTATCAACTTGCAAACTCAACTTAGACCTCGTCAATTATCCACTCAATCCTTACTTTTGAAAGCAAAAGGCTTTCAGCTACTCTTTGACTTGATAGGTTCAAGTCAAAGATGTTAATTATGCAAGAAAGTTATCAATTCAATGAACAAGTAGTCAATTTCATGGTTATCGATTGACTGATGAGATATCGATATACAAGTTTATTGTTGACTTCTAGACTAATAATTGACTACCTAGGGTGAGTTTGGTAACATTTCTATTTTGGGAAATAATTTCTTTTTAGAAAGTCTTTTTTTATTTCTATTTTCTGGAATAATTTCTAGTAAAATAAGTGCTAGGTAACTATATAAAATTTCTATTCTTGGAATAGAAAAAGAATAGGATTGCGTTTGGTGCAATCTACAAAATTTTTTATGACGTAGTATTTCTTTTAATTTTTAGTAATTTTTTAAGAATTGTTTTTCTTTTTTCTTTTCTTCGTTGTCCATCGGGGCGGCGGGTGGTAGTGGTGGCCAAGGGGCAACAATTGCGAGGGGGCAATGAGCGGCAAGGAAGAAGAAAATGAAAAAAAAAAAAAAAGGAAAAAATGATTTATTTGTAGAAATTGTTCTCGGAAACAAGAAACTATTTTTTTATTATATTTTTTTGTTTTTTTTTCAAATCTATTCTCCAACCACTTTTTTTATTATGAGAAATAGAAAAATTAATTATCATTACCAAATGGATTTATATTCTTTTTCTATTCTGGGGAGCAAATGAGAAGAAAAACAAAGAAATAGAAGTGTTAACAAACAAGCCCCTAGCTACCAAAGGCTATTCTCATTGATTTCCTTCGCTATTTTTTCAACTTCCAAGGTGTTCATTCGGCTTCCAAGATTTGTGCATGGAATTAGAAGAGTTTTATCAAAGTTTCAATGCATCTAATATTAATCACATGCATTTAGGTCTCTCAATTCACAAATTTTCATTAGTCTTTATTGTGGTGCTGCTTTTAAAAGTCATAATTAGATGAATTCCCCAAAGACTTTGTTCAGTTTTCATGAATTCAAAAAGTCTTTTCTTGTTTTTAGACATCTCTACAAATTGAGGTGCGATCTCATTGTAAAAGATGAAGACTTGAATATGAAGAATATATGAGATTTTCTTTGGTGTGAGTAGGGGTGAGCGCGGTTCCTGATTCTAAAGGACCGGTTCTGGTTCTTGGTTCCGGTTTCGGTTCCTATAAGAATTGGAACCGGCACTGGGAACCGGAACCAAAACCGGTCTGGTTAGGGCTAAAAAAAAGCCCCAAACCAGAAGTTGTCTTTCACATTTCACTCTCTCTTCGCCCGTTCTCCGCGCTTGATGCCACTTCTTGCTGACCTCTGCTCGAGGCCACCTCTGCTTGCCCTTGACACCATCGCCGCTGACCTCTAGCTCGCCGCTTGCCCTTGATGTCACCACCGCTCACCCTCGACGCCACCGCTAATCTCTGCTTGGTGAGCCACCGCTTCCTCTGTAGAGAGAGAGAGAGAGCGTTGTTATAGGTGCTTGGCTCTTCCTTCGAGAAGAAGGTGAAGAAGAAGAAGGTGCGTGCGGCCGTGTCCGTGTCCATGTCCATCGCTCTTAGGATTTCATGGTTTCCCAACGTTCTCTTTTCCCCCCATCCCATTTCGCATTTCTATTTTGCTGAGATCCATGCGTTTCCATGTCTCTTTGTGCAGGTTCTGCTGGAGCTCGAGACCGGTACAAGTTCATCCCCGTTCTCTCTGGCTTTCTCCTTGTACTGTCGCTCGTGTCCTTGTCTCCTTTGGGATCTTCTTTTTGGTTGGCCATGTTATTTTTTTCTTTGACTTGCTCGTCTTGTGCCGTCGTGGCCGGAGTATACCGTGTAGTTTCCATGGTGGATATATGCATACTTTGGGCTTCTTCCTGGCACCCTCCTTTTAGAGACATGGTTTAAAGTGCAGTTTCATGTTAATCTTATGTAACTTTAGCTTGCAGAGTATGCAGCACTTGGTTCTAATCCTTTGAGGTTAGATAAGCAGCACTTGATGGATTTCTTGAAAGGTAGTTCTTGCATTCACCATCAAAAATACACTGAAAGTTTTCATGGTATATATGGTACAATTGCATCTTCATTGAAGTGATGCTGCATCCCGAATAGGAAGATGCTTGGGGATTTGGTGGTTTTACTGGAGCAGCAGTTATAGCTTTTGACTTATGGTTTTAAGTTTGATTTTTTTTTTTTTAAATGTAGTGCTTGAAAGTTGTTTACATTTGAAGAGACAGATATTTCAAAAACAAAAGCTAGAGGTTGAAGTTCACGAGCAAAATTCCCCTTGCTGCGAAAAAAAAAAAGAATCTTAGTGTTTGGAATGAATGAAGTGCTTTATTATTTATTTATCTTTTTGGCAGAGAGTTATGTGCTTGTTTCTGCTAAATGGATGACGGAAAGGTGTGCCGTATGTATATGGGTTGAAGATTGGGACTATAAAAAAATGATAATCTGCAATAGGTCTTACATCTTTTCAGATGGCATTTGTCCACTTGTTTTTTGGTATTTGAATCAAAGGTCACCAGATAGTTGGTCTTCTACTGTAAATGAACTGGATTCACTCGTGATTGTAGGTGTCAGATAGCTGTGCATCAAGAATGTTATGGGGTAAACAACGTCCAAGACTTCACTTAATGGGTTTGCAGGGCATGTGAAATGCCTGATGTGAGGAGGCAGTGTTGTCTTTGTCCGGTAGAAGGTTAGATTCAATGTCTTAATCTCCTATTGTCCTCATATGTTGTTTCTTATACTTCTAAATTATTTGACGTTCATGGTGACAATATTAGATATATTGTGTTTGATTTTTTAGAAACATTACTATTGGGTTTTTGAGGAAGCCGTATCATATGAAATTCATTATCACAGTTGTCTGACTTTGGCTCTAAATCTATGTCTTGGTGTTGTGTGAGTTAGTATTTTCTTGCTTGAAATTATTTTGACTAGCTTAAATGTTGGTCTCTAGGGGGTGCTTTGAAGCCAACGGATATCGAGCGCTCTGGGTTTGTCACATATGCGTGGTTTCACCCTGAAGTTGGTTTTCTGAATCATGAGAATGGAACCGGCCACTGGAATGCTTAGAATTCCTCCAACTTCTTTTTTGAAGGTAATCCATACTTATTTAGATTTATAGTTTTGAAGATTGTTGTTTCTTTGATGTGGTGGATTGTACTTATTGTGGGAATGATAAAAGCGTTTAGCAATAAAGGAGAACTTGATTTCATAATAGCTTTATAGCAGCTTCCTGTTTAGTTGAGTATTTGAGTTTCATGTGTTGATTTCATAATAGCTTTATAGCAACTTCTTTTTTGAAGGTAATCCATACTTATTCTCAAATGCTTTTCTTTGCTTGTGGTGCAGAGTTGTGTAATATGTAAGCATACTTATGGTTCCTGCACTCAATGCAGCAAATGTCCTACTTATTTTCACGTTATGTGTGCTGCAAGAGCAGGACACAGCATGTAAGTAAGTCCTTATATAGATATTTATTATTTTCATGACTTTTATCAGAACTAACATCGGTAGAATTTCTTGACATGGCGTGCTCTATTACACAAGTAGAGTATTGCCCATCATGTTTGTGCTCTTCTAAAGCAAAATGTGTGCAAGATCTCCATCACTATTTCACATTTTAATTGATCCATGTACTCGTTGCTTGCTGAGGACACATAGTGCCTGTGGGTTTAGGAAGTGTGTTTCTTCATGATTTTCCCTCCCAAAGCTTTGTCTCTTTGGCTCATCAGGTTCATTGATTATCATTGAAATCATGATCTGCATTTTCTGTCGGTTTGTCTTCTAAACATGATAAGACATTGTCTAGCTCTTCAAGATCAATGAAGAACTTGTAATCGATGCCACAAATAAAGGGAATATAGATCGGCTAATTAATCATTCGGTAAGTTCCAATAGAAGCATTTTTTTTTAACTAAAAAGGAAAAAAAAAAAGAAAAAAAAGAACATGTTGGAATCTAGAACCAACCTCGGAACATGTGACAAAGTAGGTTCCGAGTTCCAAAAAATAAAAAACCTGTACCCGAGGGTAGGTTCCAAGTTCCAAGCGGAACTTGTAAGGAACCTGGAACCACTCACCCCTATATAGAACCCAATTCATGCTCACGGTCCAGGTCCACAAGAGTCCATAGCAGCCCATGTTAGGACCGGACCCTGGGGCCAACCTGAGTCCCTATTATCGAATTATCAATTAAAAATAATAATAAATATACTTTTTAAAAAATAAATATTTAAAAATTAAAAAATTCTTTTTTTTTTTTTTTCTAAAAGTCATGAAAAAGCTTAAAAATTAGTCTTTGAGTAGTTTTGTGCAAAGATCCTCGACATGTTAAAATTGAATAAGCTCTTAGGGTTTTACCATTAGATCATTGTTTGCTCATTTTTATTTCAATTACCAATTGATTTCATACTTTTAATATATTAATTGTAGTTTCCCTTAAGCCTAGTTAGGAGTTGCAGTTTTCTTGTTTCTTAGCATTAAATTCTCGATTTTCTTTGCAATATATTTAATGCTTCATTGGTTACTAATCGTTATTTGAATGATTTTGCACCTGCATGATCGCTTCACATGTTAGTGGATAGGTTTAAAATTAATCTAGATAGCCTAACAAACATCTTTTCAAAATGAATAAGATTAGGAATAGAAAATGCACTAGTTGATTAATTAGTGTAATTAAGTCCCGATCTTAGGTTCTTTTGCATAAGAAGTGCAGTACGCTCCCATACTTGGTTTCTAGTTGATCTCAATAAGTTAGTGGTGACTTCTCATTAAGAAAATTCTTATAGCATCAATTTGAATACCCAACGTCGTGTGGGATATGAGCTTGGGAAAGCCCGCGACTAAAACTAAGGCGGTAAGCTTGTCTTTTAGGCAATACTTTTGAACATTCTTTTCTTCGTATTGAGGGATAGGTCGCGACACTAAAGGAATTATGTAAATCTTAACATAAAATTAAATTATTGGATAAATCACTTGGGTGTAATTGTAACAAATAAAATAAACTCACGTGAAGAACGCTCGTGGAAATTACCCTCCCCTTCAATGCACCAAGACAATTTGAGGGTTTCCTAGAGTTCCTTTTGTAATTAAATGAGGGTTCATGTTGCCAAAATTCTCAAATCAGTATATTCATGCCACATTTATTCCAAATTAATCTTTGTAACACAAAAACTCCCGAATTGTTTTTTTTTTGGTTAGATCCTGAATTGGTTCACCTGTGCCATATTTATCATAAACTGGTGGACTCAAGTTAAATTTATTCAAAATTAATTTTTATGTCACAAAAAATCTTAAAGTAGTATATTTGTGCCACATTTCTTTCAAATTGAAATACATGTGCCACATTTACCCTTAAAAAATGCATGATGATATAAGTATATCAATTTAGGATAAATGAAGTACATGGATACTAGTTTGGAGAATATATATGGCACAGGTATATCAATTTGAGAGTTTTTGTGATTGTGTTACAGATGTATCGATTCAAGATTTTTGATGGCATTAGGTTATTGGACAAATCCACGTGTTGCAAATTTCCTGGTGAGTTAAAAGGATTATTGTCTTCCCTTCTGTCCCATATAATGAATTACCATCGTTGCATTCTACGCCCTTTCTTCAGCTAACTGAAGAAAAAAGAATATTTGAAGTGCCAAAACTTGATAAAGGGGACATTTAAGTGCTAAAATGATGAAAGGTATGCTTAAGTATTACTTTTTCTGAAAAATGAGACATTTGAGTGTCAAGTCTGGCGAAATCCGCTAGAAATCCTATGTAGCAATTTTTTTATATTTATTAATATTGCTCACCAATGTAGCTTGCTAGAAGTTGACTCAGCAAAAAAAAGGCCAAAACAATGCCGTTTTGTCTCAGATTTCAATTTTAATATGAAAATTAATTAAATTAAATTTAAAATCAAATTATTAAGAAGAAGAAGAAGAAGAAGAAGAAGAAGAAGATTAGAAAAGGTGAGGGATTACAAAAGGTGAGGGCTCGGCCTCGTTGTCGCGAGGGCTGGCGACCTTTGCCTGATTTGGGGAGGGTCGTAACCCTCGCATCAGATTTGGGTGAGGGCTCGCAAGCCCTCATCGCTAGTCAGCCAAGGTGGCTGGTCCTTGGCCAAGGCTCAACGACCCTGACTAACCCTCCTCCCACCATTGTTGGCCCTTACTGGCGACGGAGAGGAAGGCTGAGCCCTTGCCTTTTGCAATCTTCATATTCTTCTTCTTCTTTTTTTTTTTTTTTTAAATATACAAATATTTATATTAATTATCTAACCATGTAGGTAAAATGATGTCATTTTGCACTTGCTTCGTTGGAAAAATGCCACATATGCAATTTGTATGGATTTTCTCATGGTTGAAACTTAACGGATCTATTCTACTCTAATTTTGGCATTTCAATGTCACTTTCTTAACTTTTGACATTTAAATGTTCTATTGTATTAAGTTTTGGCATGTCAGGATCTAGGTACCGTTGAACGAAGCTATGTCTCTTTTAATCAAGACCATCATGGTCTCTTCTTGTTTTCTGACATGGGTCTAGGTACCGTTGAACGAAGCTATGTCTCTTTTAATCAAGACCATCATGGTCTCTCCTTGTTTTCTATCCACAGTCGAGTCGCCCATGATGGAGTGGTGTCATCGCGTCATGGCGATTGATAGGCCATCATTGCATTCCAGCTCACCAATACTGAAAAATGGTCGAGCGTCCATTATTCTCGGATCGAGTTTCGTCCGACGGTCTCAAATTCGAAACGTATGGACAATTTTCTTACACGACACTCATCACGAATAGAAATAACAGGGGGAAGAAGATGCTTTAATAAATTAAGTATGGCCTTCTCTGTTCCTTGGATGCTGTCGCCTATAAATACCCATCCATAAGGTTTGGACACTCCCAGAAAAGCCTCTACTCTCCCTCCAGTGTTCTTCAGCTACCTAGATCTAGAAAGTAGCAAAATGGAAATGTCTCTTCAGATTTCAAGAGTCCCATCTTCTTCTCCTGCTGAAAAAACAAGCCTGGTCCCTGAAGGCAGATCAGCAATTTTTCATCAAACCATATGGGCGGATTACTTTCTCAAATATGCTTCCGACTCCAACTTGACGGTAGCATTTAAGTTAATCCTTTTCTTAAATTACTTTTGGAAAAAATTTCAGCTGTTATGTCTTCTAAAAACCGAGAGCATAAAGAATAATCTTGGATTGTTGATGATCATTCTGCAGCATTTAATCAGAAAAAGAAGTTCTAATTTATTGGAAACCCCATGCAAGGGTTGGTCCTTGCATGATTCAAAATTTCTGTGCAAACCTTTGGGATGCACATATGACTGGACAAATGTAGAAAGAACTTTAATTTTAATAAAATTGGTCTTAACAGTATAATCTTTAGGTAATTTCGATTCAGATTTATTGTGATCAATTGGATCATAGGCAACCTAATATGTTTCTTGCATGCTTACTCAATTTACGTCAATTACCTCTACTTTTTTCTTTTTTTGGTTGAACTTTCAATTTTGTATTAATTGTAGGGTTCTGATGGCGTAGTAGAGGAACATATTGAGAGATTGAAAGGAGAAGTGAGGACGATGTTGACGGGTGCTATGGATAAGCCATCGCAAAAGTTGAATTTGATTGATGAGATCCAACGCTTGGGATTAGCCTACCATTTTGAACATGAGATAGATGAGCAGCTAGAACAAATCCATAGAAGCTATTTCGAATTTCACTATGGCGATAATGATGACAACCTTCACACTGTTGCTGTTCTCTTTCGATTATTATGACAACAAGGTTACAATGTTTCATGTGGTATGTAATGTTTCAATTTCATTGATTAGTGAGTTAGTGAAATTATATTGCAGATACTAGCTTGATAATCCATTTGATTGATTAGAGGGAACGTATAATATCATTGGTATGTTTAGTTTACTTTGATGTTGATTTGTTGATTTGTTAACCTGTTTCTATATTTAATTCTCATAGTTTGTGTTCTTCAAATTTTCTCGTTTTAAAAGGTGAGTAGTCATCTCTTCCAATTCCTTTGTTTAGTATGTCATTTTTCCATTGTTTCCAATTGATCTAGATATTGAACATGGTGCTTTTCACAGCATCTGATGATAGCATCTTCTCCCATATTCCATTTGGCCATACAGAAATCTTTAATAGGTTCAAGGACAGTGAAGGAAATTTCAACAAATCGAGCATCGCTGACGTGCAGGGAATGCTAAGTCTATTTGAAGCTTGCCATCTAAGTTATCACGGCGATGATATTTTGAATGATGCACTTGCTTTTACTATATCTCACCTTGAATCAATTGAGAAAAAGAAAGTAAGCCCTAATCTCATAAAACAAGTGAGTCACGCCTTGCATCAGCCAATCCAAAAGGGTTTGCCAAGGCTAGAGGCAAGGCATTACATTCAATTCTACCAAGAAGAGCCTTTGCATAATGAAGTCCTGCTCTCTTTGGCTAAGCTCGATTTCAATTCATTGCAAGAGCAACACCAGAAAGAACTCGGCAACCTTACCAGGTGAACTTCATGATAGTGTGTCTAGAGTAGCTAGATATTCTAAAAACACCAAATTGTCATAGACTGATTAGTGTAATTGCAATCTATTTTAAACTAAAAATCATTTGCACATGTCAAGGAGTGTTATCTCTTTGGATCATTGGTCCAAAGTACTTTCTATAATTCCATCATTGATGTGTTTGCCTTAAACGAGATTTGATGGTAAACTGTAGGTGGTGGAAGGATATAGATATAGAGAAGGAGTTTCCATTTGCTAGAGATAGGCTTGGGGAGCTGTATGTCTGGATGTTAGGAATTTATTTCGAGCCGGAGTATGAGATTGCTAGAGGAATAGTAACCAAAATGATGGTCATCCTTTCCATTCTCGACGACATCTATGATGTCTATGGCACATTGGAAGAACTAGAACTCTTCACAGAAGCAATTGAAAGGTACAATTGGCACTTGGCGCTTTTCTCAATTTATAGATTCTAAATTTACTTATTTTAATTTGACCAATTGTTGATTAGGATCAAGTTTAGTATTTTCTAAATTTGAACTCAGGTGGGATGTTGATGCCAAAGAAGGATTGCCAAAGTGCATGCAAGTGTTTTACAAGACACTTCTTGATTTTTATGATGAAATTAGCAATGAATTGGCTAGGAAAGGAAGATCATACCGCCTCTTCTATGCAAAAGAAGTGGTAAGTCATTTGACGTTACATCAATCAAATGCGATTTTTACTTTATCCACTTGAAACAAAATACTAAGCTTTTGGATAAGGATGAAAGACTGTCATATATCTATGTCCATCAAATACATTAAAACTCGAATATTGATGTAGCTTTTACGTTTGATGATGAATTCTCAGATGAAAATTAAAGTGAGAGCATACTTGGCGGAAGCCAAATGGTTCCACCATAGTCACGTACCGACGATGGAGGAGTACATGCCTATTGCATTAATAAGCATTGGTAGTCAATTGACATTTGTGACAGCGTTTTTGGGAATGGGAGATATTGTAACGAAAGATGCTTTTGATTGGTTATTGTCTAGCGACCCCAGGATAGTCAAGGCTTCACAAGTAATCGGTCGGCTTATGAATGACATTGCTGGACACAAGGTATACAAAAGCTATACCAGTGAACAACATCATTTTATCTAAAAAAATTTCATAGGTTTTATCAATAGGAGAAAAAATAATTTGAATGATATAATAGTTTGAGCAAGAGAGAGGTCATGTGGCATCTTCAGTGGAGTGTTTT
Organism: Eucalyptus cladocalyx; assembly: GCA_017140615.1. Lineage (NCBI taxonomy): Eukaryota > Viridiplantae > Streptophyta > Magnoliopsida > Myrtales > Myrtaceae > Eucalyptus > Eucalyptus cladocalyx. The sequence continues at coordinate 22,274,352 of CM029521.1, read as the reverse complement.
ATGAAACAATACAGTGTTACGGAGGAAGAGGCAAAGAAGGAACTCTGTAAACAAGTGGCCAATGCGTGGAAGGACATTAACGAAGAGTTGCGCCGTCCGATTGCCGTTCCCATGGTACTCCTCATGCGAATTATCAATCTTGCACGAGCCACGCATGCGGTATATGAAGATGAAACAGATCACTACGTCAATGCTGGGACCAATTTCAAAGAGTTTGTGACTCTTCTGCTCGTCAATCCATGCCAATGTGATGGGTCGGAAGAACAAGGTTAATTACCAAGCTGTCATCGATCGCGTCAGACATTTCCGAACGATTTGAATTGTGTGTTAACTCTTGATCAATGCTCTTTTCTGGCCTGAGAACCGCCGCGCCGTGCCCGCATCCCCTTCCTTTTTTTTTTTTTTTATTCTTCCCTAGTGGGTTTCGAATAAAAGAAAACTAGAGGAGTCTGTGAAAAATGTGATGCTGGAATATTTGAATGTTTTACAATATGAGTGGTTCATTTTCTCGATCAATATCAAAGATATTTTATTCGACATATGCTTATGACGGTCTCAGTACACTGTGCCCAGCATAAATGACAATATCTAATGCATGTTCTCATTATTCTGATTGGCACAACAAAAAATTGGGTTAATTCTAATTTGTCTGCCCTTTGTAATTTCATGGTTGTCTCAGTCAACCTTCTGTAATTCCTTTTGTCTTAGTCAACATCTTATACTTTAGTTCAGTATATTCCTATTTGGATGTCCAAGCCAAAATTCCATCTCCCATTTCCGATTGTACCAAATTCGGCACATGTAACATCACATGCTCACTTTCCGTAGATTAGTAAGCGCAAAATAATCAGTTCCATTTATAAGGCATTAACTAAGACCAAAAAAATTTCACAAGAAGGCTCTTCCTATCGCCAAAGAAATGTCTTCAAGAGTAAAACTTCAATCCGAGAAATTTAGGTCAATCTGATCGTATGTTTGGTTTTCTTCTGGTTCATTTTCATTTTCCGGATAGCAAGAGCCAAAAAAAGTTGACTGAATGTGACTAAACAAAGCTCACTTGTGATTTAATCTGAAAGCAATCGACATTCACTTTTTTCTTTTAATTTGTTAGATAGGTAGGCATCTGTGCTTGACTAGCTCAAGGACCACGGTGGAAAACGTTGGCACTATCACTTGTATTATCATTGTCACATGTTCGAGTACATGAATTATATAACTCTCATCATTGAGTTCTAGTTGAGAGCAAAGGCCTAAATTATGTACTTCTATCATTCAACATGGCAAGGGTAGTTATTGGTCATGCGGTGTCTTGCTGTATTTTTGTGATATAAAGGATGTGTTGGAAGATGAACATATGGTAGATGCTGTTGGAGAAAACTCCTTTGATATTTTGAAGCTGACAAAACTTATCTACGTTATGTTATGAATATTTCTAAACTTCTATGTCAAAGTCTGAAGACTGTCAGGCTTTTGTGTCAAAGTCTGCCCACTCTGACAAATTCCAGACTGAACGCTAGTGAAGGATGAAAACTTATCCAGATAAGGGATTATCTATCTTTCTTCAAGGGTTTGGTTTGTAGAGGTTATATATGGCCTTATGGATGGAAATCACACTTACAAGATTGATTGTCTTTATTAAAATTAATTTAGAGACATCAAATCTTTTTGGAAGGCAAGTAGATTTGGAAAAAATCTACTTATGGAAACCAAGATCCTGATTGTATGGACGAATAGGATTGATGGGCTTTCATCACAATCTTCAAACGGCTCTAGATCTCCTTGATTGATTCTGTCCAATGGGTTGATTGGAAGAATTCATTTGGAAAGTGCCAACGGTCGAGAAGGCATGAAGGAGTATTTAAGGAGGACTCTAATTGTTCGATAAAGTGCGTGAAAGAGAAATTCCAAAGTCTAAAGCTTCCCAGTTTCTTGTTATTCCATATATTGTGCTCTAAATTGTACTAAAAAAGAGAGAGACTTTTTGTGTGACTTCGTGAGAGAGCAATAGAGACTCTTCACTATGAAGTCGAGATCGCAAGATTATAAATTCTCTTTTTATTCATAGTGGAAACCAGCCAGAAGGCTGTTAGTGTGAAAGAGTGGACGTAGGCTTAATCTAAGCCGAACCACTATAAATTATGTGTTCATATTATCTTCCCCAAACTTCTTTATTTTGTTTGTAGTTCTATTTAATTGTTAAAGTTTGAACTCGTTCAAAGTCTGTTGTTCTTCAGACTTAGTTTCAAAAGTAAAATATTTTTACTGTTTTTTGTGAAAAATTGTCTTTACACCCATTCACCCCCTTTAAGTATTCATACTAGCACTTACAATTGGTATCGGAGCCTGTGTGCTTAATTTTTGAAGTGTTTTACTTCTAAGCTAAAGATAATCTATGGCTAGTATTTTGGCTCCAAGTTTGGTTGAAAGTTAGAGCAACATCAAACCCCCTTACTTCGATGGAAAGGAGTACAATGTATGGAAGAACAAGATGAAGGCATTTCTCAGATCTAGAGATTCTCTGGAGTGGGATGTTGTAGAAAAAAATGGATTAACCTTAAAGCAACATCAGCTTCAGATCGAGGAAAAGAAGTTATTGATGCTGACGAAGCAACATGAGCTAAATTTACCAAGAGACAAGCTCTTGATGCGAAAGCAATCTACTCTTTATATTGTGTCTTATCTCCTACTGAGTATAATTAAATTTCTTCTTGTGAAACATCAAAAGAAATTTGGGACAAATTACATGTTACCTACGAAGGGATCGATCGTGTGAAGGAAACTAAAATAAACATTATGCTCGGATAATATGAAGCCTTCATAATGAAGCCTAGCGAATCTATTATTGATATGTTTAGTCGTCTTATAGAGATTGTGAATGGTCTGGCTTATCAAGGTCAACCAATCTCAAGACCAACGAAAGTCAACAAGCTGTTGCGTGGACTTTCAAAAACTGGAATAATGTAAAGACTTCAATTATAGAAAAACAAAGGATCATGCCTCTATCAGTTGATGAACTGATAGGCACACTTCAGTCATATAAAGTGGAACAAATAAATGATGAAGAAGATCCTAAAGGTAAGAAGTCAATTGTTTTAAAGTCTCACATTGATTCTGATGATACAGATTCAGACGATGATATAGACGATGGGGAGCTAGCTCTAATGATTAAGAGATTCAGAAAGCTGAATAGAAAGGGAAGAAGATTCAACTGGAAGAAGCAGAGCACACAAAATTTCTAGAAGAGACTAATTGAGAACAATGAAACCAGCAAAGATGTGATATGCTTCGAATGCAAGAAAAAGGGGCATTTCAAACTAACTGTCCTTTGTTGAAGAAGAAGAAATAAAAAACTGAGAAGTACAAAAAGGCACTCAAAGCTTAAACTTGGAGTGACACCGAGTGTGAGGAAAGTGAAGAAGAATATGCCAACATATGTTTGATGGCTCATTTTGACTCAGACTCAAATTCAGAAACAGACTCTGATTCAAACTCTGACAAAGAAATTGAGGTAAGTGATTTAAAAATTCATGTCAAAGTCTCTAAATACATAAATGAATTTTCTCTCAGTCTCAAATCCTCTCATAAAGGATTTCTGAACTAAAAAGGGAGAATTCTAAGCTTAGGCAACAGGAAGTTTATTGGAAAGAAAAATTTGAAAGTTTGAAAACAAGTTTTGATAATTTGAAAGAAAATTCTTGTTCTTTTTCAAAGAAAAATACTTTTTTGAAAAGTGATATTTCAAATATAACAAAAAGATTTTCAAAAGGATCCAAGAAACTGGAGAAAATTCTTTCAACTCAAATACCCTACTTTAATAAATCTAGTTTGGGTATGACTTCAGAAACTATTCCATTAATTGATTTTCCTAAAGTAAAATAGAGAACTAAACAAAGACCTACAAGGGTATTTTACAAAAATAACTTTCAAAAAGTTTTTGTAAAACCTGTTAGCCAAAGTGCACTCAGATTGTAGGATCTAGAACTGTGAAGATTGGAAGCCTAACTATTAATAATGTTTCCTTAGTGGAAGGTTTGAACTATAATTTACTAAGCATAAGTTAGTACTGTGATACTGGTTTTAGAATAAACTTCCAAGAAGGCATTTGTTCTCAGTGCCTTATTTCTATTCAATATGAAGCAAGTCTCTGGTATCGGAAGCTTGGTCATGTTAACATGAAGTAGATTGCCAAGATTTCTGTTAAGAAGCTTGTTCGAGGACTTCCTAATCTGGCTTACCAGAAGAATGAGTTGTGTACTCCTTGTGTTTTGGGAAAACAAGTTAGAAGCTTTTTCAAACCTGTGAATCAAGTCTCTACCAATCGAGCTCTTTAGCTTCTTCATATGGACTTTTTGGTCTAACCAAAACTCAAAGTATTGGTGGAAAGATCGTTACCAAAAAAAAAAAAAAAAAGTATTGGTGGAAAGATATATTGTTTAGTAATCGTTGATGATTATTTTTGCTTCACTTGGGTTTACTTTCTGGCAAGTAAGTCTGAAGCCTTCTCTTATTTCTCGAAGTTTGCCAAGAAAGTTCAGAATGAAAAGGATTAAGCTATTTCAAGCATACGAACTGACTATTAAGATGAGTTTGAAAATCAGGACTTTGCAAAATTCTATGATGAATATGGTTTTCAACATGTTTTCTCTTCTTCGTACACTCCAGAACAAAATGGGGTTATGGAATGGAAAAACAGATCCTTATAGGAGATGGCCAGAACTATTTTAATAGAGAGCAAAATATCCTCTCGATTTTGGACAAAAGTAGTTTCTACTGCTTGCTATATTATCAATAGAATATTCTTGAGGCCCATTTGTGGTATCCCAAAATTCAGAACCAAGCCATAAGGTGTGTTAAAGTCTTTAATTAGGTAATAAAATTTCCTATGGCTTATGCTCTAGCCATTAGTCTTTTAATTAGGTGATTTGTGCATATGAGTGTGGAAATTTAAATTTGATAGATTAAAATTTATAAATTGGCCATGTACTTTATAAATTAAATTTCAATAAGCAAGATGCCCCAAGACTTTGGCCAAGATGAAAATTGAAATTTAAAAATATTTATAGAAGGAATTAAAAAAAAAAAAAAGAAGAAGGAAAAAGGGGGTCAAAAATTCGATTGGGCCTTAAGCCCAAGAGTGGAACTTTAATGGGCCAAGTTGGCCGGCCCATTGAAGCCCACAAGTGGGCTGTCGACCAGCCCAAGAGGAGGCCCAAGAAGTGGCCGGATGGCCCAAGCCCAAGAAGCCCAAACCCAATTCAAAATTCAATATGACAAGTGGCAAAAGGGAAGGCCATGCATTGGCCATGGTTAAGGCAAAGCAATCATTACTAATCATGAGAGTTTAGGGGTATAAGAAGGGAAGAGAGAGAAGGGTGGCCGGCCATTTGCTCGCCCAAAGAGAGAGTGAGAGAGAGAGAGAGTTGTACGAGAGAGAGAGAGATCGTGCGAGAGGGGAGAGCAGCCGAGAGAGAGAGGAAGGAGGGAGTCGCCGTCGCTTGCCGTCCGTCCGCCTTGATCGCCGCCGTGTGTTGTCGACCGTCCATTCTAGAGGCAAGTGAGAGTCCTCTAGCTTCTCTTGCATGCTTGTATGTTGTTTGCATGTTGAACTTTTGGTCGTTAGATGGGAAAAACCAAAGCATGGATGAGTTGTGTGTGAGTGGTGTGACTGTTCTTGCTCGGATCGTGTGAGTCAGTAACTTGTTTGAGCTTGCATGTGTGTTTGGAGTCCTATTTTGGCTTCGATGTCCATGAAAGTTGTAGCTAACATCTTGTACTACAACATACTAAAATTTCGTGGAAAATGATGGAGATTTGAGGGGTTAAAGTCTCATCTTACGGAGACCCCAGATCTGGAAAGTTTTTACTGACTTCTTGCTGGATTCATGGTTGCATGTTGGTTTTTTTTGAGAATCTCACTTCAATTTCTTCATGAAAGTTGTAGGGAACATCTTAAACTACAACATACTCGAATTTGAAGTGAAATGAACATGTATAACCTAGTAAATCGGCCAGATCTTGAAGACGATGATTCTGGTGATGTATTCCGAGACACCCGAGACTTCAAGGACCTAAATGGTGACCATATTCTGGTTATTTGACCTAGATCTCTTCATGAAACTTGTAAAGGATACCTTGATGCATAACATATCTAAATTTCAGAGAAAACGAAAGAAAATAGGTAAGTTAAAACTTCATATTTCGGAGATGGAGGCACTGGACAATGCGGTAATGGGTCCAGAAGCTTCGTGAGGTTGAATGAAATAATATATAAAGAATCTGGCTTGGAGTTCTTCATAGAAGTTTTACAAAAATGTCTTGGATACAATCCATTAAAATTTCATAATTTTTGGAGGCCATATGGATATTTTAATTGAATTTATTCGAAAACCGTGCATTCTGGTTTCATCCGAAAATTATATGATGTTTTGTGAAAATTGGGAAATTGTGTGAAATGCTATTTGGCCATGTATTTTGTATAAAATTATCATCCTATTGGCTTGTTTAATATTTGCTGTAATTTTTATAATTTCAGGAATTTTTGATATTAAATTTAATATTTATGGAAATGGCAAAAGTTGGAATTTAAATAAATAAATAAATAAATAAATAAATAAATAAAATAGATTATTTTATTGGCCATAAATTCCATTAAATTTATAATTTTATCTTGTTGCATGAATGATAAAGTCTTGGTATATGTTTGACATTGAATCGAGGTGCATGTGTTATAAAGTCTTGGTATGTGTATGGCATTGAATCGAAATGCATGTATGAATTCAATGATGAGTATGATCTTGATTTGTCATCACATCACATGCCATGATAAATTGAATCATAATGATGTGAATTGAGATAAATGAGGAAGCCGTCGGGGGTGAGCCGACATGCCCCAGGAGTGTCGAGATGCCTGGCTAGAAGGGTACGGCCGGTTGCCCGGTGGTCATGAATGGCCGAATACCGGAGGGTCCTCGGGAGACCGAGTGGTATTGAGATGCCCGGAGAGTGGGGGAGCCAGAAGCTCGGCATGGTAATTATGCCAAGGGATACCTCGCGATGTCGGATTGGGTGCGAGATGCTTGGCCTGAAGGGTGCGGCCGGTTGCCCGGTGGCTTTAAATGGCTGGATACTTAAGGGTCCTTGTGATGCCAGTTGGGGTACAAGATGCCCGGAGAGTGGGGGAGCCGGATGATCTGTAATTGTATCTTGGATACATGTGGGACGCAAACATTGGTCCTGAGAATGAGAAATGTGGCGGTCCAAGATGAAATTGGAACAAAATCATGCATAGTGATATATGTGTGACATGATGCATGATGATATATGCATGATATATGCATGACAATATATGCATGGTAATGATGATGATATGCATGATGATATGCATGATGATGTCATGAGGATGATGACATGTATGATATGATGATGCATGATAGTATACGCATGGCTTTAAGGTAAGTAACTCCTAAAATGCATGTATGATTTGTATGATGCATTGAGTTGTTATTAGATTCCTTATCTGCTGAGTGGTTGTATTCACCCCTTTTGGGGATCAATATTTCAGATTAGCAGTATGCCGCTTCCTGCCGTCGCGCGGGGTGCATTTTACGGGTTACTGTCCGACGTCGAGGTAGAGTGTGAGGAGTTCAGTTGTCCTTCTGTGCCTGGACTCACCTACATACGTGTGCGTTGTTTTGTCTCGTACGACATAGGCTTGGCTGGGGGCCCGATTGTTCAGGAGTTTGTCTTTGTCCACGTTCGCCGTGATGGGGTGATGAGAGGGATGCTGCCACCGCCGCCATCTGACGCACCGGACTGGGTGTGAGACTTGTGCGTGACGAGTATGGGCTGTGTTTTTTTGGGAGTTAGTTAGCCGACACTTATGATGGGAGTTGAGCTCATGTGATGTAGAGGGTCGAGGATCTTTTTGAGGTTTTAGGCTGGACATGGCAGAGTCCTAGCTTTTCCTTGTTATGTATTGACTCGAAAAGAAGTCCCATCCTGAAAGAATATATAAATAAAGTGTCGTTGCTTGTTTATAAAATCCTGGTGATTAGTGGTGTGTATTGGTATCATGGTTGGTACAGGGAGAGATGGTGACATTTCATTTTGCTTCCGCTAGTGAGTTGCGCTAGGACCGCTTTAAAAAAAAAAATGCCTGTGATTAACGACGCTTTCTCTAAGTGTAAGGCATGAAAGGGTAATAAGATGTAACATTGGTGCTTGTGGCAACCGCCGAAGGGTTCGGGGTGCTACACCATTATAGAGAAAACTCCTTATGATGTGTATAAATGAAAGAAGCCTATTGTTTCTTACTTTCATGTCTTTGGGTGTAAATGTTTTATTCTGAAGAATGCGAATGATCGAACTGGAAAGTTTGAGGAGAAATCAGATGAAGGAGTCTTTAACAAGAAGACTCAATCCGTGGAAGAATCTATAAACATCAAGTTTCAGGATAATGTGGAGAATCTACTAGACCAGACTCAACTTGAAGAGTCTGAACCCGTTCTAAAGTTTACAAAGTCTACTTCCCTTGAAGAGGTTCAGACTTCTGGAGAACAGCAACAAGTAGAACAAGAAGATTTAAACGAAGCAGAGGATCAATAGACTCTCAAATCTTATAGCAACTGGAGCAAAAGTCAAGTCATCCCAAATAACTCATCATTGGCAACATTGATGAAGGAGTTCGCATCGGATCTAAAGGAAGAGAAGAGTCCAGTGCTCTAGCACTTGTTTCTAAAATAGAACCAAAAGGTGTAGACGAAGCCTTGTTTGATGAAAACTAGATAGAAGTTATGCATAAAGAACTAGACAATTCAACATCAGCGATGTATGGGAGCTAATTCCAAAACCCAAAGGCAAATATATTATTGGAACGAAATGGGTTTTCAGGAATAAGATGAATGATAATGGAAAAGTGGTCAAAAACAAAGCAAGACTCATGGCAAAATGATATACACAGGAAAATGGAGAAGTACACTATCAGTGCCATAAGTTATGTACGGCGCTCACTTTGGTGTCAAAAGTTTCCGTCGAATCACTTAAGTGCCAAATCAGAGAAAAAACGATCACTTTGGTGCCACCGGCGAGAGATTCCGGCCAAAATGATTACATGAATTTTATATTTAAAAAAAAACATCGACAATTCTTAAAATTGTCCACGGTAGATGGCATAAAACGATGCCATTTTCCTTTCTTCGTAAGAAACGATGTGGTTTTACCGTTCCACGTGGATCACTTACAAAACGACCGTCGTTTTGTAAAATAGAGGAGTGGATTCACTACGGCCAAAAAGGGTCTTCGTATACGATTCTCACTTGACACCGTCGGTCGTAGCTCGCTCACCCACCGTTGTTCGCTTGCTCTCCATCGCATGGCCGCCACTATAGTTGTACCGTCATTCACATTCGTTTGCTAGTAGCGTCCCTAACTCTCGCTCACTTAGGTTAGTGAAAAATTTAAAGTTTCGATAGGCAAGTTAGGGCACGGAGGGCAAATTGAGGGCTCGGCTCAAGGGGAAAGTGGTGGGGGAAAGTGATGGGGACCGAATAGAAAAATAGGGCACGGAGGGGAAAATAGGGCTCGACTCGGAGGGAAACAATGGTGGGACCTTAATTTGTTTAATTAATTAGACTGCTTCTGTGGAGAACCGAATGTGATAGAATTGAAAAATTGGTGGTGAGGATCTCACTTTGTTTTTTCAATTCGATTTCTTTTGTTTTTGTGAAGGCATCGAATTGGGGAGATTGGTCGCATTTGTTTCTTGACAACAAAATGACAAGTACCTGCATGTGAAATTGCTGATTCTGTCATGTGGTCCCAAAAAGTAATGACCTTTTTTTTTTTTTTCATTAGGTGCAGGATCGACATGGATGCAAATCAGGTAGGCGTCATTGTTTGTTATGGTGAAGAGTTTGTTATTAGAACCGAGGATTGGGAATATACTGGTGGAAATGAAGGTACTATCTATGTCAATGTTTGGAAGCCATCATATATTGATTTTCTGAGGGATTTTGTGTATTTTTTATGATGTAAAGCGCAAAAACTACATTACTATGTTTTTGGGAATGAATTGAAGGATGGCTTGAAATTTTTTAATGACGATAATGGTATTAAAGATATTATTTACTATTATCTTCACGGCGAAGAAATTAGGGTATATGTTGAGTATTATAGTGATGGTGAGGATGAGGATGATGATGGAGATGAGCAAACCACCACTGAAAGAGGAGAGGTGAGGGATCCTATTCAAGCGTGTAATTAGGTCGGAGATGAGTTTATGTTAGATGAAGGGCAAAATGAGAGGGAGAGAAGTCATATTGATAGAGATGAACAAACGGGAAGATGTCATGAAATCTCGGGTGAAGATTTGGGTGAAGATGTGGACAATGATGACTTCATTGGATTAGAATGGAAATTGCTATATCCAGTGAATCGAAAGATGAATAACTGGCTTCTGGTTCCTCAAAAATTTAATGAAGATTTGGGTGAAGATTTGGCTTCTGGCTTCTGGCTTCACATGTGAAGATTTGGGTGAAGATGTTGACAATAATCAAATGCTTTCATTAGCTTGGACGGTGGTGAAGATAGAGAACAAGGATATTTGGTTCTGGTTCCTAAAAAATTTAATGACTGACCTTGAGATAACCGATGGGGGAGGATGGGCATTCATGAGCGATCAATAGAAGGTAATTTTATTGTCAATTAATTCACGCCCTTTTAATATTAATTACTTGCATATTTTTCTTGACTTGTATTTATTGGTTTGAATTTTTGTAGGGACTTATTCTTGCATTAGCTGAGTTGATGCTGAGCACAGAATGTGCGCGAGGCACATATATGCAAACTGGTCAAGGAACTTCAAATGAGATAAGTTGCAGAAAACAATTATGGCAGATAATAAAGAGTACCAACATGGCTGATTTTAGATTAGCCAAATAAGGATTGTTGCAGTTGACAAATGAAGATTTTGATGCACTATTCCAGACATAAGCTAAGCACTAGTGTCGGGCCTTCTTTAACAAGGAGTTCAAATGCGATATCATTGATAACAACCTCAGTGAAGCTTTCAATGGCAAAATTTTAGAGGCCATGTGCAAACCAATCATCAGCATGCTTGATGATATTCGAGTTATGGTTATGACTAGACTGCATAGGCAAAGAGATAAGGCTATGAAATGGACTAGAGACTGTGACCTTAGGATTGTGAAGAGATTGGATGCAAACATTGCTGTTAGTAGGTTCTGCCATTCAATTTGGAATGAAGATAATGGATATGAGATTATTCAAAATCAGGATAAGTATGTTGTCAACTTATATAGAAGAAAGTGTTCATGCCGAACCTGGCAACTAAGTGGAATTCCCTGTGCCCATGCCATTTGTGCTATTAAGATGAAGCAAGAAAACCCAGATAATTACCTAGATAATCGTACAAAAAAAAGCTCATACCTTGCTTCAAACCAATTCATGATACAACCTATTAGAAACAACAAATTTTGGGAGCCAACAAATCATGAAAGCCCTCTACCTTTGCCATTGAAGAAGCAAATAGGAAGGCCAAAGAAGAGACAAATAATGTAGCAAGAAGAGGCATCAAGTTAGAAGATGAGTAGGACTGGGGCAAAGATAAAATGCTCCTATTACCACAAGGAATGTCACAATAAGAAATGTTGAGGGCTGAAAAAGCAGAATCAGCAGCAAGCTGATTTAGTGCCGGAGACAAGACCTACTGAAAAGCTTCTTATTAGGCCTATTGAAGGGATGACAGAAGGCCCTGCTATAATGCTTACTGAAGGGCAAATAGAAAGCCCTGATGTAAGGTAAGTATCTTCTTTGCCTGAATAACTTTTCAGTTCATATTCCATAGAGTTTGATGGTTGATTAGGTATACTGTCTTCTCTTGTGCTTTTCCTCTGTCATGCACTTATACTTTGAGAAGTTTTCTCCATTTGTTTCCCACCATGATAATGAGTAGATGTCTAATTATTCAAATCATTGTAATTGGTCATAATCCTGATACAATACATTGTGGTAAGGCCTACTAAAGAGCCAAAAACAGGCCCTGTTGTAGGCTCAAGTGCAGGAACAGGGACTAAAACAGGCATAACAACAACAACAACAACAACAATTGAGTCCATTGTTGAGCAAACGAGAAAAAAAATATCATGTAAGTTGTAAATCGCTGTGTTTGTCTCTTATGGGCTAAAATTTAAATTTGTTATGTGTTTCTCAAGTGAGAAGACAGGCAACTGCATAAGATGCAGAGGTTGCTACCCTAGTAGCTACTGAAAATGATGTACCACAACGAACAAGATAGGCTCTTGGAAAAAGATTAAGGTAATATGGTTATGGGATTTATACAAATGAACGTATTGGAATGACTATTTTGAATGTAAGATTTGTAGGCCTCATGCATTTAATTTGTTATACTTCAATTCATTTGGTTGACAATATCGCTATGTTTGTGTAACCTGGGAGAACTTTGGAGGTATTTCTCTCTCAAGGTGGGCCAACTCAATAATTAAGGGCGCAGCCAAAGAAGAGTGCTCCAAAGAAGAAGACAGCAGGTATAGCTGCAAAACAACCATCCAAAAAGAACCTAACACCAGTTCCATCTCAACCAATGATTGGGAGCAATAGTGATGATATGGACCAGCACATGACACATGCTAGAACAAAAATAGCTGCCATCAAGAACAAGAAAAATGAGGTGACATAAAACCCAATTAAAGAACCTGCACATCCAGTTTGAAAGAATGGTCGGATTATGAATCAATTCAAAGCTCCAAGACGAAATGGAATATTGACTTATGAGAGGGTGCTGGACATAGTCTCTTTTTATGTGGTACTGGACATGGTTTCTCTTTTATGTTTTCTTTTTTTAAGAGGTGCTGGATATTATATCATTGATGGTAGGTGCTGCCTGCATATTGCCATTGTTTTTTTTAAGAAATTGCTGAACCTTTAGTGATTGGGGAGTGTAGTTAGACACGTTTTTCTTTTATTTTGTAAACAATTAATCAATGTCAATGACAATAACTATTTTTGTTATTTTCTCTTGGCTTGGTTTTGGCTAGTAATGTTAGCAAGATAGTTATCAGTTATGCTGTATATTTTCTTGCTGTTGGTGCAATGTTCTTACGAGGTTGATATTATTTTTAGATTTAGATGTGTGCATATAGTGTTGTTGGTTGAAGTTGTAGATGCTATTTGTAGGGTTTTGGTTGTATGTGCTAGTGTAAGAAGATGCACCAGCAACCCAACTGGTGTAAAAACAAGATGGAAGATGCACCATGACTAGTGCAAGTTTGAAACTTGGCACTCAAGCAATCACTATTTACAACTTGTGCAACAGAAGTGATCACTTTTATAAAAACTTGGCACTCAAGTGATCACTATTACAACTTTTGGCACTGAAAGGGCCAATCGTGAATTTGCTACCATCTCTTAATTTCGCCATGATTTGCAGTTGCAGCAAACTGGCAAACTAGCAAACTATTACAACGATAAAAATGCAACAACCATTCTATTTGAAGCAAAAACTAACCAAATCAAACATTGACAATATACAATTAAACAATAAAGCTTTTAAGTGCTCAGAACTAATGCATTCCAACTCCAACCTTCCATTTCTCCATGGTTTGCAGTTGCAACAAACCAACAAACAATTACCAAATAAAAAATGTAGAAAGCAAACCAATATATCTGAAGTAAAAACTAACAAAAACAAATATTGATAATACATAACTAAACAATAAAACTTTTAAGTGCTCACAACTAATGCATTCCAACTTCAATCTTTCATTTCTACCATAGATTACAACAAAACCTTCTACTTTATGCAAAAATTTTAAGAAACAAAAAACACATTTTACTTATAAATAATTCAATACAAGTGCATATTCAATGTCTTTGACTATTGTAGATATACAAACTTCTTCTCATTACTCACTTCACATTCGAATAAACTACCTAAGAGAATAAGAATACAATCAATGCTAGATAAAAGTTTCTTTCAATTTTCAGCCTTGAAACCTCCCTCTTCAAATGGTCGACTAGATATGTTAAACCATTCATTTGAGCTTGCATTGAGTCAACATCATCTAACTCGTCCATTAACGTAGGTGGAGGTCGATTTCGTTCTTCAAGTAACTCTAGGATCACCTTTGTCGCTCGATCGGAGAATTTTCTATTAACCCATTTGAAATATTTGCACTTCGTGCCTTCTTTATATCTGCCACACCCATGGAATCTTCTCCCGGGATTCAACTGAGTCCAAGATTTTCTTCTCAGACTCAGTAACCCACAATAACAATAACACTCACCATCTAATTCATTTTTTTATAGGAATGTGAGCCGTTACTAAAGCTCCTGCCTTCCATTTACAAGAGCGAGCTAATAACTTTAGGAGAAAATTGAAGTATGAACTCAAATTGGTTGAATTGGGGATTTAGGGTTTTCAATTTCTGATTTTGCTCGAATTTGGGGATTTAGGGTTTCTTTCATTGGGGAAAAGATGCTAAACATCGTCGTTTTGTTGTTTGCATGTTGATTGTACTCTCCGGCGATCCACGTCGGCTTCAGATATTAATAAAAAAACTGCCACGTCGGATTTCCAACCAACCAAATCAGCTTTGGCACTAAAATGAATGTTTTTAAAAAAATTTGGCACTTAAGTGATCTGATGGAAACTTTAGCACCAAAGTGAGCGCCGTACACAACTTATGGCATTAATAGTGTACTTCACCCAATAGGAATAAGAGATAGACTATGACAAGACCTATGCACCGTAGCGAGATTAGAAGCAATTAGATTATTTCATGCTTTTGCCTATTATAAAAATTTCAGGTTATTTTAAATGGATGTCAAAAGTGCATTCTTGAATGTGTTATACAAGAAGAAGTCTATGTGGAACAACTACCAAGATTTAAAGATCCAGGAAAGCCAGACTTAGTCTAACATAATGAAAAAGGCCTTGCATGGACTGAAGCAAGCACCTCGAGCCTGGTATGGAAGGTTGAGTAAGTTTCTAACTCAGAATGGTTTTGAAAAAGGAAAGGTTGATATACATTTTTTATAAAGAAAGAAGGAAAATATTTTCTATTGATACAAATTTATGTAGATGATATTATCTTTAGTTCTCCTAATGAAAGTCTTTGCAAGAAATTTTCAACATCTATGCAGGATAAATTCGAGATGAGCATGATGGGTGAGTTAACTTTCTTTTTGGGATTGCAAATTAGACAATCAAAGAAAGGTATATTCATTCACCAAGAAAATATACCAAAGATCTCATCAAGAAATTTGGGTTAGAGAATTGCAAAAAAATAGTGACACCAATGTCAAGTTCTTCGAAACTGGACAAAGATGAAGAAGGGAAGAAAGTAGATCAGAAGCTATACAGAAGCATAATCGGTTCACTTCTCTACCTTACTACTTCTAGACTTGATATTTTATTTAGTGTTTGCATATGTGCTAGATTTCAATATGTTCCTAGAGAATCTCATCTAACTAATGTAAAACGTATTATTAAATATGTTGCAACTTGTCCAAAGTGAGAGTGCTAGTATGAACACCTAGAGGGGGGTGAATAGGTGTATAAAATAAGCCTTGGCAAATATATGCAGAATAAAATAAACTTCGAGTAAAATAAAGGAGTTAAGGAAGAGAATAAGAACATAAAATTTATAGTGGTTCGGCTTAATCCAAGCCTACGTCCACTCTCCCACGCTAACAACCTTCTTGGCTGGATTCCACTATGCAATCAACAAGAGATTACAACTTTGAGTGCAAACACTTAGTAGATCACATTATCTCACTAAGTCACTCTTTTGGTATTTCTCTCACGATCACAAACGTTTAAGCTCTCCAAAGACAAGTGTATAAATAAAGATCGCTTGGACTTTGGAATTATAAATTCTACGCTCTATCTCTTACTTGCTCATCGGTCCATGATCTCCTTAAATACTCCTCCACTTCCAAACTACCCGTTGGACAGTATCTCGGAAAATTGTCTTCCAATATACCTATTGGACAGCTCTATATCTAGAAGATTTGGTAGCTGTTGAGTGACAAAGGTAGAATCTCAAATTGATTCCGATCGCCCATACAAACGGAATCTTGGTTTTCATAAGTAAAGCTTCTTTGTATAGAAAGTTCTTGTCTTCAAGATCCAATCGTCAATCAATTAGATTGAGTCAATCAAATCAATCTTGATGTGGAATCTAAACCAGATCACTAGCCGTTATATGATTGGGGCTTGAGTTACATTTCATCGAATCTGGATGTAAAGTCTGAGAGCAATAGACTTTACAATTTGAGTCTGAGTGCAATAGACTTTACAATCTGAGTCTGAACATATTCTGCTTCAGCATAGAGTTTGTCTTCTGATTTAGCTTCAGCATAGAGTCTGTCTTCTGGTTCTTCCAAGAATAGACTTTGATAATATCTTTTACACATTCTATCATCTGCATAGTCTATTACTCAACCATCAAACATATTAGTAGCCTTTGATTTATTTTGTCATTTTTAAAACATCATAAGGGATTTCCCTAACACAAAGTTGGGTCTATGGTATCCAAAAGAATGAGACTTTACTCTTCTTAAATATTTGGATGTTGATTTAGTAGGTTGTAAAGTGGATAGAAAAAACACATCCATAACCCGTTAATTGCTGGGAAATATGTTGGTATCTTAGCTCTCAAGGAAGCAAAATGTTGTAGCATTATCAACAACAAAAGCATAGTATATTGCTCTTGGGAGTTATTACTCTCAAATCTTATGAATAAGACAACAACTAAGAGACTTTAGGATTGAAGAATCACGCATCGAGATTAGATATGACAACACCAGTGCTATTAATCTCACCAAGAACCCAATTATTCATTTAAGGGCGAAGCATATAGAAATTCGACATCATTTCATAAGAGATCATATCCAAAATGGAGAGATTATGATTCAATCCATTGATACGAAGAATTAGCTAGCAAGCATCTTTATAAAGACTTTGGAGAAAAAATTATTTGAGTCTATTCGCCACAAGCTGAATATTATTTCTCTTATGGAGTAAAGTTTGAAGCTGGTCAGACTCAAAATTTAAAGAAGCTACTTCAGTAAGAGAATATCTTGAATCCAAGTATTTTAATTTTAATAGGTAATTTCCGAACAGGTACATTCTTATTTGAATCGTTGCTTGCCTATTTTATTTTTAGAAGTTATCTGTTTTGAATTTTTGAATTTTTTGGCAATTTTTATTTTCAGTTATTCCGAAAAGGCATTTTCTTTTGTGTTGCTTCAACATCCTGTTTTTACGGCTTTTTATCTCCCAAAGCCTCTCAAAACACTAATCGTTATTCTCTTCTCCCTCGTCTTTTACTCTCAAGTTTGTTCTGCAAGTTTTCATCTTTTTCACTCAAACTTGTCTGTGAAATTCTCCAAGCCTGCAAACATGTCTTACCAAAGGAAATCGTCTTGGATTGCGAGCAAGGGGCCTCGGAATGTGCTAGAAGGGTAGACACATTTCAATCTCACTGAGGAAGATTCTCTATGCAACTCTCCACAACAATCTTCGCAGAACTCGCCAAAGAACTTTACACAGAATCCTCTGCGCCAACCATTGGAAAAGGAACTCGAGGAAGACGCAGAACCTCTCAGAACCTCAAGACCCCGGGTTCTTTATAAGTATTACACTTATTTGAAGTAGGGTGGTACTCCTATGACTTTTATCACCGACTTTCTAAGAAAGGGCATAGAAATGAGACCGAGTTCTTAAGAAGGATGGAATAGTTAGGTATAACGCCGAAATGGTCGATAGACGAAGCCTTTCTTTAGTTTCCTTCAGACCCTAGGTTAAATTCTGATAATCCAGGAAACAAGGTTGATGATGAGCAGTCTTATTCAAATTTCAAACCCAGAATGGGTGTTGTTTCAGATGTTCCTGCTGAGAGAATGAGGTTGTTTCGTTCTAAGTAGCACAAAAGGGTTTACTCCCAAATGCTTAAGAGAGGGGTGATGAACCATCGAAATGTTGATTTTAACTTCTTAGACTCGATCAAGGTTAACTTGCAGGAAAAGTTAGCCTTCCTTCAACTGGAGAATTTCTATTTTGAGACAGCTATAGCATATCCAGAGTTGACTGCTTTTTTCTACTCGAACCTATCTTTTCTTAACCAAAATCGAATCCAATTTACTGTGAGTAATAAAGACTATGTGGTGGATGTTGACACATTGGTAGGCATTATTGGGTGGAAATGAGTGTTTTTCAACCAATAAGTGTCTTAGTTGGTCACGCAATGAGATTTCTTGTCAATGACAGATTAGTAGAAGGAGGCATCGCATATTCTAGACTGCCAGCCTCAAATGTTTTGTTGCACAAAATTGTCATTAACTGCATCAGAACAAAGGCTACATCAAAAATAGATGTCTCCAGATTCGAAGCAAGACTCATGTTTGCTATTTGCAATGGGAAGATATTTTCACTACCTCATACTATCCTGATGCACATGTACAGGACAGTCATGAAGGACATAGGACAATTGCCTTATTCTGTGCTAGTTACAAAGTTGTTTGGACATTTTCAGATCGAGTTTCCCACCTCACTTTGCTCTCGAACTGTTGCTCCTATGGTAATAGGACTAAAGATGATTTCGAAGATGAGGTTGAAGGATCTAAACAAGGCTATTGAGTGCTTGAAGAAGGAGGCCTCTAGCAAAACCAAGGAAGATTCTACTGGAAGAAAGAGGAAAGGAAAGGAAAGGAAGTTGTGAAAGAACCTGTGAAGAAGAGAAGATCACTCATCTTGCAGGACGAAGAAGATGAAGATGATCTTACAATTTTTGCCATTGCCTTAAAGAATCTTCAAGGTTTTGTTGGTTTTGAGCAACCAAAGGAAAAGGAAAGAGGAAACAGAGAAGAAACATAGCAAGAAGAAGAAGAAGGAACGGAGAAGGAAGAAGTGGAAAGAGAAGAAGGATAAAGGACTAGAGAAGAAGAAGAAGAAGAAGGTCATTATGGAAATAAGGGTAAGGATAACCCTTATGTAGAAACAGTTGCAATCACATTGTTTGAAGATTCATAAGCAACTAGGAGTGGACCAGTAAGAGTACGAATAGAAAAAAGAACATCACTCTTGTTTTGAAAACGAGAAGACACAAGAAGAAGGAATCCCTTCTCCACTTGTAGGCATAGAAATAGGGGGAGTTGTTGAGAAAACATGGACTTCTTCTCCTCATTTTGCGAGTGATGGCATAAGTCGATCTCCTGCAGATCCAGAAGATGTTTATGCTTCTCAATTTCCTAAAGCTAACATTGAAGAATCTACTCTGAGTCATGGGGCTAGACAAGTTGATGTTCCCTTGTCTCTGAACTCTCCACGAATTCAATTTGCTGAAGCTAGTGTGCAGACTGAACCAAATGCTGACGATCCAAGGATGATGGAACTCCTTTTGGAAGTTAAAGCTCAACAATAAGCCATGGAGATTGAGATTCATAAACTTCATACTGCGTTGAGATCCTCTTATGATTTTCACACCGGAAATGTACAGTCTCTAGACACTTAGATACAGACTTTGAATCAACAAGTCTCTCAGACTGTGGCTAATAATGATTAGAATATTCAAATTCTCAAGGCTATTTAGACTCAAGTCGAGAATGTTCATCGCCAGTGCCATGAGGTTGAGGAGGCAGTGCAGTCCATGGTGGATTTCCAACTAGTTTGAGTTCTTCAACAACCTTGATTCCATTTATCCATTTTCTCTTTTGACTTTCTCTACTTTTTGCTGTTGACAAAAAAGGGGGAGAATTTGCAGATTTGAACTTTTGAACTTAACTTTTTGCAGATTTGATTTGAGTGTGTTTGATGTTTTGAACACTTATACTCTACAGTAATCCTTGTGGTAGTGATGTTTATGGATGTGGATGTTTAAATCTTGATGTGTGTCTAATTTTTTTTTCAAGATTAACATGTTTTCTGTGGTTGCGGAATCAATGCTATCCAAATCCTTAACTACTTGTTTTTATAAGATATCATGTACTGCTAAGAGTTGTTTTGTAGGTTATAAATCTTTAAATATGTAGGAAAGTTTTGTCACAAAAAAAAATGGAGAGATTGTTGGAGAAAACTCCTTTGATGTTTTAAAGCTGACAAAACTTATCTACATTATGTTATGAAGATTTCCAGACTTCTATATTAAAGTCTGAAGACTGCCGGACTTTTGTGTCAAAGTCTGCCCACTCTAACAAATTCCAGACTGAACGCAAATGAATGATGAAAACTTATCCAGATAAGGGGTTATCTATCTTTCTTCAAGGGTTCGGTTCATAGAGGTTATATATGGCATTCTAGATGAAAACCACACCTATGAGCTTGATTATTTTTATTAAAATCAATTTAGATATATCAAATCTTTTTGGAAGGCAAGTAAATTTGGAAAGAATCTACTTATGGAAACCAAGATCCTGATTGTATGGGCGAACATGATTGACGGGCTTTCATCACAATTTTCAAACGACTCAAGATCTCATTGATTGATTCTGTCTAACGGGTTCATTGGAAGAATTCATTTGGAAAGTGCCAACCGTCGAGAAGGCATGAATGAGTATTTAAGGAAGACTATCTAGTTATTCGATAGAGTGCGTGAATGAGAAATTCCAAAGTCTAAAGCTTCCCAGTTTCTTGTTATTCCATATATTGTGCTCTAAATTGTACTAAAAAAGAGAGACTTTTAGTGTGACTTCGTGAGAGAGCAGTAGAGACTCTTCACTGTGAAGTCAAGATCGTAAGATTGTAAATTCTCTTTTGATTCATAGTGGAAATCAACCAAAAGACCGTCAGCGTGGGAGAGTGGACGTAGGCTTGATCTAAGCCGAACCACTATAAATTCCATGTTCATATTCTCTTCCCTGAACTTCTTTATTTTGTTCATAATTTTATTTAACTGCTAAAGTCTGAACTTGCTCAAAGTTTGTTGTTCCTCAGACTCAATTTCAAAAGTAAAATATTTTAACCGTTCTTTGTGAAAAATTGTCTTGACACCTATTTACCCCATTCTAGGTGTTCATACTAGCACTTACAGATGCAACAAAGATTATGGCAAAGCTCGCTTCTCATGAATATAGACGTGTGGTGCATTGACCCAAGGTCATGGTCAAGGTTATCGAGTGACTCGAAGATTGCTTTGCCAACAACCTAGTGGCTGGTAGTTTCTATGCTAGGTAGGTGTCTTGTATTAGTTCAAGGACCATTTGACAGAAGTTTATGCCAATAAAACTCGATTGATGTTACAAGATTGTTAAGTTCGTAGGTGTTAGAGAAAACTCCTTAACTATTTTAAAGCTGACAAAACCTTTCCAAAAGTCTAGTTTGAAGACTTGTAGACTCAAGTGTTTTAGTTTGAAAAACTCCAGACTCTATCGTCAAAATCTGAAGATCGCTAAACTTTAATCTCAAAGTTTGACCTCACTGATACTTTCCAGACTGACGAGTGAAGATTTATCCAAATGCGAGTTTATTTTCAAGGATTCAGTTCATTTGATTTGTTGAAGATCTTACGGCTGGATATAGCACCTTATGATCAACTATTATTATTGGAATCGATTTGAATGATCAAATCTTTTGAAAGACGAAGTACACTCGGAAGGTTCCACTTATGGAAACCAAAATCTTGATTGTATGGGCGAGCGTGATTGATGGGCTATTATCACATTTCTTAAACAATTCAAGATCTCCTTGATTGATTCTGTCCAATGGGTAGATTGGAAGAACTCCATTAGAAAGTGCCAACGGTTGTAGAGGCATGGAGGAGTATATAAAGAAGACTCTCAAGTTGTTCAAGTGTGCGCATGAAAAAAAAAATTTCAAAGTTTGAAGCTTCCAGTTCTTTGCTATTCCAATAGTCGAGCTTAACACTTGTGAGACTTTGGTAGAGTGTAGTAGAGGTTCTACACTGTGCAGTCAAGGATGTGAGACTATAAAATCTCGTTTGTTTCATAGTGAAATCTAGCTAGTGGGTTGTCAGTGCGGGAGAGTAGAAGTAGGCTTGATTTAAGCCGAACCACTATAAACCTTGTGTTTCTATTTCTTTCCCTGAACTCCTTACTTTAATTTGTAGCTTTATATATCTACTTATAGCTGATTACATCTTCAGTCTATCATCTTCTAAAGGCGATTTACTTTCATTAAATCTTGCAAAAATTTCTTTTAACACCTATTCACCCCCTCTAGGTGCTCTTACTAGCCCTTTCAATTAGTATCAGAGCTTGTGTGCTCATTTTATTGAAGTGTTTTTACTTCTGAGTTAAAGATCTATGGCTAGTATTTTGGCTCCAGGTTTGGTTGAAAGCCAAAACAACACCAACCTCCTTACTTTGATGGAAATGAATACAATGAGTGGAAAAATAAGATGAAGGCATTCCCGAGATCAAAAGATCCCCTGGAATGGGATGTAGTAGAAAAATGGATCATTCCTAAAGCTACATCAATCTCAGAAAGAGAAAAAGAAGTTATAGACGCTGACGAAATGGTACAAGAAGAAATAACCAAGAGACAAGCTCTTGATGCTAAAGTCATTTACTCTTTATATTGTGCTTTATCTCCTACTGAGTATAACAGAACTTCATCCTGTGAAACAACTAAAGAAGTCTGGGATAGGTTGCACGTTACCTATGAAAGAACCGATGAAGTTAAAGAAACAAAAATCAATATTCTACTCGGACAGTATAAAGCATTCAAGATGAAACTAGGAGAATCTATCACTGACATATTTAGTCATTTTATAGAGATTGTAAATGGTCTAGCATATCAAGGACAGCCAATCTCAGGGCTAATGAAGGTTAATAAATTATTACGTGGACTCTCCAAAGACTGGAATCACATGAAGACTTCAATAAGAGAAACCCAGAGGATCATGCCACTTTCTGTAAACGAACTAGTTAGCACACTTCAATCATATGAAGTGGAGCAAATCAATGAGGAAGAAGATCCTAAAGGTAAGAAGTCAATTGCTTTAAAATCTAACGATGATTCTGATACAGATTCAGAAGATGAGATTGACAATGAAGAACTAGCACTTATGATAAGGAAATTCATAAAGTTAAATAGAAAGGGAAGAAGATTTAACTGGAAGAAGCAAGCGACTCAAAAGTTTTAGAACAAATCAACTGATGATGATGAAGTCAACAAAGATGTGATATGTTTTGAACGCAAGAAAAAGGGGAACATCAGGCCTAATTGTCACCTGTTCAATAAAAAGAAGGGAAGAACAGAGAAATATAGAAAGGCTCTCAAAGCAGAGACATTGAGCAATACTGAATGCGAAGAAAGTGATGAAGAATTTGCCAATATATGTCTAATGGTAATTTCATAATCAGATTCAGACTCAGACTCAAATAATGAAATCAAGGTTAGTAATATAAAAATTCCTGCTAAAGTCTTGAAGTACATAAATGAACTTTGTCTCAATCTCAAAATCTCTCTTAAAAGGATTTCGAAATTTGAAGAGGAGAATTCTACACTTAAGCAAATATGAAACTTATTTGAAAGAAAAATTTGAAAATCTAGACACAAGTTTTGATAATTTGAAAGAAAATGCAAATTCTCTTTCGAAGGAAAATACCTTTTTGAAATAGAACATTTCAAATATTACAAAAATGTTTTCAATAGGATCTAAGAAGTTGGAAAAGATGCTTTCAATGCAAAGACCTTATTTCAATAAATCTGGTTTAGGTATGACACTAGAAACTATTTCTTTAATTGATTTTTCAAAAGTAAAGGATGAAAGTGCTAGTATAAACACCTAGATGGGGTGAATAGGTATAAAAACAGATTCTGCAAAATGCAGTGAAAACTTTTATTTTTAACCTAAATCTGAATAACAATAGACTTTTGAAATTGAGTCTGAATAGTAGCAGACTTTGAGCGAGATCAAACTTTAGCAATTAAATAGAACTACGAACAAAATAAAGGAGTTTAGGGAAAAGAATAAGAACACAAGGTTTATAGTGGTTCGGCTTAATCCAAGCCTACATCCACTCTCCCACGCTAATAGCTTTATTGGCTAGATTCCACTATATAATCAACAAGAGATTACAACTTTGAGTGCAAACACTTAGTAGTAAATCACACTATCTCACTAAGTCACTCTTTTTGTATTTCTTTCACGATCATAAACGTTTAAGCTCAACAAAAACAAGTGTATGAACAAAGATCGCTCAGACTTTAGAATTATAAATTCTACGCTCCGTCTCTTACTTGCTCATCGGTCCTTCATCTCCTTAAATACTCCTCTACTTCCAAACTAGCTGTTAGACAATATCTTGAGGATCATCTTCCAATCTACCCATTGGACAGATCTGTATCTAGAAGATTTGGTAACCGTTGAGTGACAAAAGTAAAATCCCAAATTGATTTTGATCACCCATACAAATAGAATCTTGGTTTTCATAAGTAGAGCTTCTCCGTATATAAAGTTTTTATCTTAAAGATCTAATTGTCAATCAATTAGATTGAGTCAATCAAATCAATCTTGATGTAGAATCCAAACCAGATCACTAGCCGTTATATGATTGGGGCTTGTTTTACGTTCTATCAAATCTGGATGTAAAATTTGAATGCAATAGACTTTATAATCTAGGTTTGAACATATTCTGCTTCTGAACAAATTTAGCTTTAAGGTATGAACATCGTCTGAATAAGTTTAGTTTCAGCATAGAGTCTGTCTTCTGGTTCTTCATTCACATTCAGTCTGGAATTTGTCAAAGTGAGCAGACTTCTGATGTAAAATAAACTTTGACATTAAAGTCTGGCAATCTTCAGACTTCAACGCAGAAGTCTGAAAATCTTTAAAATATACTTTGGACATGTGTTACGTTCAATCTTCTAGCCGTCTTCAAACTTTGACAATATCCTTCACAAGTTCTATCATCTACATGGTCTATTACTTAACCATTAAATATGTTAGTAGCCTTTGATTTATTTTGTCATATTCAAAACATCATAAGGGATTTCCCTAACAAAGGAAAGAATCAAACAAAGACTTACAAAAACATTTTACAGAAATTATTTTCAAAGAGTTTTTGTAAAACCTATTGGCCGAAGTGTTCTCAAATGTTCAAAGTGTAATAACTCAGAACATTTCTAGAAAGAATGTCCTAAGGTGAGACCTATTAAGAAGGTTTGGGCAGAGACTGTATTTAAAACTAACTCTCCTAGACCCAAGAAAATCTAGGTACCAAAGAAAGCTTGAGTTATTTTTATAATTGCAAGTCACTATTAAGAAAAAGATCAAGTGGTATTTGGATAGTGGTTGTTCGAGACACATGACAGGAGATTCAAGTTGTTTTATAAAGCTTGTGTAATTAAATGGTGGAAACAGCAAAGGAAGAATTGTTGGATGTGGAACTGTGAAAATTGGAAGTCTCACAATCAACAATGTTTCCTTGGTGGAATGATTGAATTACAATCTACTCAGTATTAGTCAACTGTGTGACACTGGATTCAAAATCAATTTCCAAGAGGGAATTTGTTCGGGAACTAATAAAGATTTTTCTCAATCTTTCACTAGACAAAGACATGCGAATATTATCTTTTGGATATAAAACCAGAAAGCTCTCAGTGTCTAATATCCATTCAAGATGAAGCAAACATTTGATATCGAAAGCTTGGCCATGTTAATATGAAGTAGATTGCCAAGATCTCCTCTAAGAAACTTGTTCGAGAATTTCCAAGTCTGACTTATCAAAAGTCTGATCTATGTACACCATGTGTTTTGGGAAAACATGTTAGAAGTTCTTTTAAACCTACAAATCAAGTTTCTACTAATCGAGTTTTGCAGCTTTTGCATATGGATCTCTTTGAACCAACCAAAACTCAAAGTATTGATGGAAAGAGATACTGCCTAGTAATCGTGGATGATTACTCTCATTTTACTTGGGTTTACTTTCTGGCAAGTAAGTTTGAAACCTTTTCTCCATATTCAAAGTTTGCCAAGAAAGTTCATAATGAAAAATGATATGTTATTTCAAGCATATGAACATACTATGGAGGTGAGTTTGAAAATCAAGACTTTGCCAAATTCTGTAATGAATCTGATTTCCAGCATGTTTTCTCTTCTCCATATACTCCAGAATAGAATGGGGTTGTGAAAAGAAAAAATATATCTTCGCAGGAGATGGCAAGAACCCTTTTAATTGAAAGTAATATTTATTCTCGATTTTGGGCTGAAGCAGTTTCTACAGATTACTATATTATTAACAGAGTATTTTTAAGGCATATTTTAGAAAAAAAAAAAACTTCTTATGGAGTTTCTAAAAGAAGAAAGCTAAATATTTCTTATTTTCATGTGTTTGGTTGTAAATGTTTTGTTTTGAAAAATGTAAATGATTGAACTAATAAGTTTAAGAAAAATTAGACAAATGAATTTTCCTTGATTACTCAACTTCAAGCAAAGCCTACAGAATATTCAACAAGAAGACTCAATCTGTGGAAAAATCAATGAACGTCAAATTGCATGACTCTATGCAGAATCAATTTGAATCGAGTCAACCTGAAGAATCTTAACCCACTCCAGACCTTACAAAGTCTACTTCCCCTGAAGTGGTTCAAACTTCTAAAGATCAACAACGAACAGAAATTGAAGACTCAGCTGAAGTAGAAGATCAGCAAACTATTAGACCAACCAGTAACTGGAAATATAAGTCTAGTCATCCCAAGGAACTTATCATTGGTAACATTAAGAAGGAATTCGCACTAAATCCAAAAGGCGAGAAGAGTCTAGCACACTAACACTTATTTCTCGAGATAGAACCCAAAAGTATAGAAGAAGCCTTAGCTGACGAAAATTGGATTGGAGCTATGCAAGAAGAGCTCAAACGGTTCAGCATCAACGATGTTTAGGAGCTAATTCCTAAACCAAAAAGTAAATTTATTATTGGAACTAAATGGGTTTTCAAGAAAAAAAATGGACGAGAAAGGAAAAGTTATCAGAAACAAAGCAAGACTCGTGGCCAAAGGATATACGCAAGAGGAAAGGATAGACTATGATGAGACCTATGCACCAATGGTAAGGTTAGAAGCAATTAGATTATTACTTGTTTTTGCTTGTTATAAAATTTTTAGGTTATTCCAAATGGACGTCAAAAGTGCATTCCTCAATAGATTTATCCAAGAAAAAGTGTATGTAGAACAACCACCTGGATTTGAAGATAGACTTATTCTTGATTGAAAAATGCCCTATATGGATTAAAGCAAGCACCTCGAGTCTGGTATGACAGGTTAAGTAAATTTCTAATTCAAAATGATTTTGTTAAAGGAAAGGTGGATACTACTTTGTTCATTAAAAGAGAAGGTAAATATTTTTTACCCGTTCAAATCTATGTTGATGATATTGTCTTTGGTTCACCTAATGAAAATCTAGCAAGAAGTTTTCTAAATCTATGCCGAATGAATTTGAGATGAGCATGAAGGGTGAATTAACTTTCTTTCTCGGATTACAAGTCAAACAATTGAATAAAGAAATTTTCATTCACCAAGAAAAATATACAAAAGATCTCATCAAGAAGTTCGGATTGGAGAATTGCAAAAAGACTGATATACCAATGTCAAGCTCTTCGAAGCTAGATAAAGATGAAGGAGGAAAGAAAGTTGATCAGAAGCTCTACAGGAGTATTATTGGTTTGCTTCTTTATCTTACTGCTTCTAGACTTGACATTTTGTTTAGTGTTTGCATTTGTGCTAGATTCCAATCAGATCCCAAAGAATCTCATCTAAGTACTGCAAAACGCATCATCAAATACATTATAACCACTTCGAAGGTAGGTCTGTGGTATCCCAAAGAATGAGACTTCACTCTCTTTGGATATTCAGACACAAATTTAGCAGGTTGTAGAGTCGATAGAAAGAGTACTTCTGGTACTTGTCAACTACTGAGTAACAAGCTGGTGTCTTGGTTTTCAAGGAAGCAGAGTACTATAACTTTTTCAACAGCAGAAGCAGAGTATGTAGCTCTTGGAAGCTATTGTTCTCAAATCTTATGGATAAAACAACAGTTAAAAGACTTTGAAATCGAAGACTCATGCACCGAGATCAAATGCGACAATACTAGTGCCATCAATCTTACAAAAAATTCAATTCTTCATTCAAAAGCAAAGCACATAGAAATTCGACATCATTTCATTAGAGATCATGTTAATAATGGAGAAGTTATGATATAGTTCATTGACTCGAAGAATCGGTTGGCAGACATATTTACAAAGTCACTAGAGAAAAGTATATTTTAGTCTCTTCGTACCAGATTGAACATCATATCTTTTATCAATTAAAGTCTAAAGATGATCAGACTCTGAACAACCAAAAATTGCGATTGTAAGTTAATTTTGTATTAGTAATTTAATTTTTGGATGAAAA
Source organism: Eucalyptus cladocalyx (assembly GCA_017140615.1). Taxonomy (NCBI): domain Eukaryota; kingdom Viridiplantae; phylum Streptophyta; class Magnoliopsida; order Myrtales; family Myrtaceae; genus Eucalyptus; species Eucalyptus cladocalyx. The sequence continues at coordinate 22,245,959 of CM029521.1, read as the reverse complement.
TTTGAAAATGTACATTCACTTTTGAATCGTTGCTTACTTATTTTATTTTTTGCAATTATCTTTTTAGTTTTGAATTTATGACAGTTTTTCATTTTCAAAATGGTAGTTATTCATTTTCAAAAATGCAGTTTTTATTTTTTCCTTTGTGACGATCCATGTACCCCGGTTCATTTGCTTTATATACTGTCGATTTTCTTCTTCGTTTTCACTCACAAACCCTAAAATACAAAACTCCACTTTCTCACACTTTCTCTCTAGTTTAATCCGAAAAGATTTCATCTTTTTTCGTGATTGAGTTCGAGGAATCTCCCAAAAAAAGTGACAATGTCTTCTCAAAGAAAGTCTTCTAGAATCGCAAGTAGGGGACCACAGCGTATGCGTGAGGGTCCTATGCACTTTGATTTGACCGAGGAAGAAGACTCTCCATAATAGCAATAGCAAAGTCAACAACAACATTCTCATCTGCATCATTCTTCTCAACCTAGGACTCAAGTTCCTCCACAGCAACAAGCAGAAGAAGAAATCATCGAAAATGTTGAACCTGTAAGGACTCTTAAGCCCGAATTTCTCTTCAAACTTTACTCTACATTAAAGGAGGGTGGTACTGCAATGACTTTTAATGATGAGTTTTTGAGTGAGAAAGGGTATAGAATATTAAAACTCATTTTTTGAGGACAATGGAAAGTATGGGTATTGCGCCTGTTGGTACAGTAGTAAGGGCTTTTGCAAATTTTCCAAGTGATCCACGATTTGGATCCTTTAATCAGCTTGAAGAGAAAAATGACGATGAAAGGATGTTCACAAATTTTTAGCCTAGGATGGGCATCGCTACAAATATTTGTGGTGAAAGAACAGACCTTTTTCGTTCTAAGGACCATAAGAGAACTTATTCTAGATCGCTGAAGCAAGGGGTGATGAATCCTAGAAGTGTGGACTTTGATTTTTCTTGACTTATTGAAAGTAAAACTGAGGGAGAAGTTTGCACTCCTTCAACTGGAATGTTTTTGTTATGAGACAACTGTTGATCACCTAGAACTCACGGCTTACTTCTACTCAAATCTATCATTTTTAGATGTGAATAGATTCTCTTTTATTGTTAGGGACAAAGAATTTGTAGTAGATGTGGACACTCTGGCTGATGTGATTGGGGTGAAAAGAGGAAGTTTCCAACCAATCAATGTGTTTGTTGGTCACGCTACTTTGGAGCTTGTTCAGGATAGGATTGTTGAAGGTGGGATTTCTTACTCTAGGATGACTACTTCTAATATTTTGCTTCATAAGATTGTGATTAACTATCTCAAACCGAAACCCACTTCAAAAACTGATGTCTCTCATTCTGAAGCAAAGCTGATGTATGCCATCAACATTGGCTACAAGTTCTCTCTGCCTCATACTATTTTGATGCACGTGTATAGGACAGTGGTGAAGAACAAGGGGCAACTCCCTTATTATGCTTTTGTTACTAGATTATTCAGACACTTCAACATTCAACCTCCTAACATTCTGTGTGTACGAACCATTGCTCCAATGGTAATTGGATTGAAATGGTATCTAAGATGTGTCTGAAAGAGCTTAACAAGGTTTTGGAGAGCATTCAAGTGAAGTCCCTTGTTAAGGCAAGACAAGACTCTGCAATAGGAAAAAGAAAAGGCAAAGAGCCCATGAGCGCACCAATTAAGAAGATGAGAGCACTCATCTTGCAAGACTAAGAAGATGAGGATGACATCACTCTCTCTGCTTTTGCCTTAAAGAATTTAAAAAGTTTTGTTAGCTTCACGAGCTAGAGGGCACAGAGAACAGAGAAAGAGAAGAGATAGAGAATAGAGTTGAAGAAGAAGAAGAAGCGATGAGAACAGAGGAAGAGGAAGGAAGAATAGAAGAAGAAGAGACAGGAAGAGAACAAGAAGAAGAAGAGGGTCAAAATGATTCTCTTGGAGGAGAAGAAGGAGAACAACATCACCTTAGTATTGAAGAAGAGCGAGAACAAGAAGAAGAATATTTTTCTCCACCCGAAGGCACAGAAATAGGGGGAGCTGCTAACAAAAGAGGTACTTTTTCATTTGCTTTTACTAGTGATGATGTTAGTTGTTCTCTTGCCAATCCAGAGGATGTGTATGCCTCTCAATTTCCTGAAGCTGACAATGAGGCATCATCTCCAAGTCTAGATGTTCCAGATGAGGTTCCATCATCAGTTAACACTCCTCAGACTACACGTGTTGAAGCTAATACTCAAACCAATAATATAGCAAACTTTAAGAGACTGCTCGAGCTTATTGTGGAGATCAAAGCTCAGCTTTATGGATTGGAGTGTGAATTTCAGAACATGCAGTCAGCATATCAAGCCACTTCAGTCTCTCTGCACAATCAGGTACAAGCCCTTAAGTTTCAAGTTCAAGCTACTGCAAAGGGTGAGGCTATTGAGCAATCGAAGAAGGATTTGAAGAAGTTGGAGGAGACTGTCAAGTCTATGGGGGTTCCAGATTGTTCGCATCCCCAAAAAGCCATGATTTTTACCAAACTTTTTTTTTTTTTTTATATAGTTTTTCTCCACTCTTTATTGTTGACAAAAAGGGGGAGAGAGTTTGTGCATATTTAATTTGAATTATCTTTTACTTGGTTTTGGTTTGATTTTGATGACTTTTTCACTTGATACTTTGACTTTTGACTGTTATTTGGGTTTGAATCTTTTTTATGCTTGCAGCAACTAAGCGTGTGATTTAGATTATGGATGGATAGTTATTTATTTTGCAGGATTAACATGTTTTCTGTGGTTGCAGAATTGATACTATCCAGGCCCTAATGATTTATCTTTATAAGACATCATGTTTTGCTTAAGTGTTGTTTTGCAGGACAAAATTTTTAAATCTGCAAAAAAGTTTTGTCACCATAAAAAGTGGGGAGATTGTTAGAGAAAACTCTTTAACTGTTTTGAAGCTGACAAAACCTTTCCAAAAGTCTAATATAAAGACTTGCAAACTCAAATGTTTTAGTCTAAAGAACTCTAGACTCTACCATCAAAGTCTGAAGATTGCTAGACTTTAATCTCAAAGTATGACCTCACTGACAGTTTCCAGACCGACGAGTGAAGACTTATCTAGATGCGAGTTTATTTTCAAGGATTTGGTTTGTATGGTTTGTAAAAGATCTTACGGCTAGATATAGCACCTTATGATCAATTATTCTAATTGGAATCAATTCGAATGACCAAATCTTTTGAAAGGCAAAGTATACTTGGAAGGTTCTACTTATGGAAACCAAGATCTTGATTGTATAAGCGAGCGGGATTGATGGGCTATCATTACATTTTGTAAACAATTCGAGATCTCTTTGATTGATTCTGTCCACCATGTAGATTGAAAGAACTCCTTTGGAAAGTGCCAACGGTTGTAGAGACATGAATGAGTATATAAGGAAGACTCTCAAGGTGATCGAGTGTGCGCGTGAAAAAAAAAAATTCAAAGTCTGAAGTTTCCAATTCTTTGCTATTTCAATAGTTGAGCTTAACTTGTACTCAAAAGAGAGAGCAAACACTTGTGAGACTTTGGTAGAGTGTAGTAAAGGTTCTACATTGTGAAGTCAAAAACGTGAGACTATAAAATCTCTTTTATTTCATAGTGAAATCCAACTAGTGGGCTGTCGGTGTAGGAGAGTGGACGTAGGCTTGATCTAAGCCGAACCACTATAAACCTTGTGTTTTTATTCTCTTTCCCTGAACTCCTTACTTTAATTTGTAGCTTTATATATCTACTTATAGCTTATTACATCTTCAGTCTATCTTCTTCTAAAGGCAATTTACTTTCATTAAGTCTTGCAAAAATTTCTTTTAACACCTATTCACCCCCCTAAGTGTTTTTACTAGCCCTTTCAGTAGGGAACTCATCGATTGATGGTCTATGAAGAAGATGTTCTTGATATCGCATAAGAAAAAACTCTGTGTTTCAAAACGTGAAGTTTGAACCAAAAAAGCAAAAAACAAAAAGGCATGCGGACTCGGAGGCAAAGGGTTTCGTCTAAAAAACTTGGTGTTATGGAACCAAAGTCTACGAAAGAACTCCAAAGGCAGATAGATTGTCGATGAAGGGAAGGACATTAACGAAGTTTTTCTTCGTCCAACGACTCTATTTTAAGTCCACAATCCACATCAACTTCGGCTGGATGCACGGTCCGATATCGTCAATTGTCGAAGACACCTCTCCGCAAACTGTCAAGTTTCAAGACGTCGACCCTAGCTTTGCATATCGAATTCCTTTACCATCCCTCTCTTGCGCTCTCCGGCGTCTGCTCTTTGAGGGGGGAAAAACACATTCTATTGCATGATAGCAGTCACGAGAATCTTAGGAAATGGCAACACCAATTGCAAATCCAACGAACGCTCACGACTATCATTCGTCAATTATTTCCATCAATTGTTTCTATTCCATTTTGAGAGGGATACGTGCAGCAATAAAGCTATAATTTCCTTGTAGAAACCGGGCACGTCTCAAGTTGAAAAGGGAAAAAAAAAATATCGTTTCGGTCGTTGCATTTCATAAGAGAATGGGAAACTAATTGGGGACGAAACGTCGGGGGAACAATTCTTTAAATGAATATATCATATTGGTTAGTAGGTAATTTATGGGAATGGATGATAGATAATTATATTATAAATATTTTTCCCTTTTTGTTGAATTAGAAAGATGTCTTATCTACAAAATCAAATAGTAAAACTACTTATGCAATTCTTTCTTTAATAATGGATTCTTTTCTAGAATATCTTATAGGAGCCAATAGATGTAGACTTCTAATGGATACTTCATAGGGGTGCGCAAAGGAATCAAGAACCACCCAGACCAACCGGAACCGAACCGGACCGCCCAAGAATCAATGGTTCCTAAGGGAACCGATCCGGTTATTGGAACTGGTGAGTACTAATCCGGTTCCCAATTTCAGGTGTAAAATCGCTCACTCGGACCGAACCGATTATATATATATACATATTTAATTTTTAACATAAAAAATGAAAAATCTAAATTCCTAGGCTACTTATTAGTTTTTATGTTAGACAACTGTCTACTTATTGTCCACTTATAGCAAGTTTGGTGAGTGTGGTCTCTTGCTTACACACTTCCTAACATACTAATATTACTAGTTCATTGGCTCTAACTAAGAGAGACTTTAATGAGGTGATTTCATTGTGTAATTTTTTGTTGCATAAAGGCGTGAAGCTTAGGGGGATCGGTTCTATGGATCCACTAGGGAATCGGACCAGACTAATGATCTAGTTCTCGGGTGGATTCATGGAATCAATAGGTGGTTTCCGATTCTCATTTTCCGTAACCTGTCCTTAGTGGGTGGTTCTCGGATCTATGGTGGGAACCATCCACCTACACAATGCTCATCCATAATACTTTACATTACCAAAATTGCATCTATTAGTAATTACAATATTTCCAATAGTAAGAAAGATATGCTATTTATCAAGTTGGAAACAAAAGTAATTAGAAATATGAAGCCATTGATTTAATGTAACAACCTTCTTTAGGCAAAGTATTACACTTTGATTAGAAATATGAAGCCTTTAATTTAAAATAACAACCTTCTCTAGGCAAAGCATGACACATGATAAGATGAAGTCTTATTGGGTGTAATGGGACATTTATATTGTGAAACCGATCAAACGGATGACGAATAGAAGTCAATTTTGTTGTTAGCTTGACAAAAAAAGTAATAAATTGAAGAGAGAAGGTTATTCCGGTTAATTGATTGAAAAAAATGAGCATCTTAGTCAAAATGGGGTGCAAATATTAAATTAATGGCCTCATGTTTCATATCAAAGGTGTAATACGAGCCATTGTTGTATCGGATATGCAATCCATCCATGCCATCGAAGGTTAAATTCTTATTCACAATTACGTTAGGCACCAAAAACAGAGCAGAGCCTCATCTTCCAAAATGAATATTGTGGAAGCAAATCGCAAACATGACAGTCCGCACCATACTCAGGTTAAATTCTTAAAGAGAGCTGCCCCTATTTCCATGGCCGCTTTTATGAGCTATTTTAACTTATTCTGTACCACGCCTTTATGACATGGTCCATCAATCAGACCTCAAAATTAAATAATGTTACCCAGATTCACTCTATCGTAACTATAAGAAGCAGTTGAATAAAATGCACGGAATGAGGAGATAAATTGGATATTGAATTTAGGTGGTCTGTTCGATGTGATTTACGACCATGAGAAAAGCAACACATAATTTCATTATTGATGAAGCAATATAACAAATATTACAACCATATTCGAGTAACTCACGCGCTATCGCATGATTGGAATCGTGAGACTCTTAGGGTGCATTAGGACTAATGGTTTTTGGTCTTGTCCGATTCCGAGGTGGAACCTAGATTTTAGGACCAGGAACTGGACTGATTGACTGGTCCGGTGGAATCGGGCAAAAATAAATTGAAAAATATTACTACTTCTTATTTCTTTGGACTAACCCTCAACAATTGATTAAGTGCTCTGCTCCATCTCGGAAACATCGTGAGTTGCCTAACAAAATAAACTGAATGTTGAGCGAATTACAACATACATAGACGCAACAAAAAAGCTTATAAGTCAAACCCGATCTAAATTAAAACGAAAGATGCAATTTTTTTTAAATCCTAATAAATTAAAAGCAAAAGGAAAAAGGCGAATGGGCTCCATATCTAGACAGTCGTCATCGGTCGATCTGACCAAAATGCAAGACATTCCTCCATATGAGATAATGATTGGACCGAATTCTAAATATAAAGCTGAGAAAAACAGCTTTGCTCCTTTGTTCACTTCACTGAACTTAGAATTCGGTCCAATCATTACCTCATATGGAGGAATGTCTTGCATTTTGGTCAGATCAATTGGTCAGGCCGGGTCAGGTCGGGTCGGATCAGTTCGGTTCCCACCTTGGAATCGGGAGTCGGACCAACTAATCACTAGTTCCAAGAATGGGAACCAGGAATCGGACTCTCCTCTCTGAGAACCATCTAGAACCGGCTAGTCCGGTTCAGTCTGGATAGTTCCTGGTTCAGGGGGTTTCCATTGCACACCTCTAGGGTGCATATGATAATCATTCTATTTTTGACAAGATCTTTTTTTTTTTAATTTTCGGGAGCAGGTTTGGAACAACAATCCATTTAGTAATACAATTACATTTTTCTATTTCTTAAATAAATTGTAATTTTTAAAATAAGTTTGGAATATAAATGAGAAGTAAATTTTTTGTACCTTTCTATTTCTGTAACAAAATAAAAAAAAAAACTTTTTCATTGCTCACTCTCGCTACTAGCTGGCTGCCCGCCTGGAATAAAGAAATTTTGTGTCATTATATAAAAAAAATTATGTGTCATTATTAAATGTGCATTTTTGCTCAGAAACCCGTCCAAGAAATATATTATTTCTAGCTAGAAATTGTGTCCAGAAATAGAATAGTTATCATTTGTGCTCTTAGGAAATAGCAACACCAATTTCAAATCCAACGAACTCACGAATATCATCCTTGAAAAGCAGCACTTTAGCAAGAAAATCTGATCTCGCACCAATTTTTTCACGAGACAAGCAGACCCTAACTATCATTTCCATCAATTGTTTCTATTCCATTTTGAGGGGGATATGTGCAGCAATAGAGTTATAATTTCCTCGTAGAAACGGGGCACATGTCAAGTTGAAAAGGAAAAGAAAAAGATCGTTTCAGTTGTTGCATTTCATAAGAGAATGGGAAACTAATTGGGGAGAATACGTCGGGGGAACAATTCTTTAAGTAAATATATCGTTTTGATTAGTAGGTAATTTTATGGGAATGGATGATAGATAATTCTATTACATAATATGTTCTCTTTTTGTTGAATTAGAAAGATGTCTAATCTACAAAATTGACCGAAACACAATGTCGTCTTGTTCGTACCATGCAGGAACATTGGGTAAGAAATTGATTGATTAGCTCCCAGATAGTGATTAAACACTAATAAAGGGAAAGGATAGTCCTCTAGAAATAAAGATGTTTTTTATAGCCGTAAAAGCATTTTCTATTGCAATCTTAAATAAAAAGCTAACGTAGCGACGAAACCGAAAAAAAAAAATTAAGGAAATTTAACTCATACACGAAATGTAGTACATAAACAAACACCGATGGCGATAGTGCAAACAAAATCAAAGTTGCAAATTTTTGTTGTGTGGAAGGGCTGTTGGATCCACATGCATTTGAGTTGACTGTGTCAATGTTTTAGATGGTAGATGTTGGTATAAAATGATGTGTATGATATATTTATGATTTCATGTGCAAAGAAAATTAAATATCAAGCATCCATATAATAATTTGATTTACAAATTTTCAACTTTTTCATAGTATAAAAAAGAAACTCACTAATCTCAAACGGAAAAAACAATTCGAATTACAATGCAATGTAGGGATCATAACGGATATAAATTGGGTAACAGTTATAGAGATGGCATGACACAAGAATGCTATTCAAGATGGCAAATATTGGAGTACTGATGTCACACTGGACAAAGTTTGGGCTTTGGTGGAATTATTCAGTTATGTTTGCTGGCTTTCTCCACGCAAGCCACTACATTAGATTTTTAATGGTCATATGGTGTTTTTGTCACATTAATATAAGTTTGTAGTTATTCGTGACTAGGGGTGAGCGCGGTTCCTGATTCTAAAGGGATCGGTTCTGGTTCCCGGTTCCCCTTTTCTGGGAACCGGAATTGGAACCGAAACTGGTCCAGTTAGGGCTCAAAAAAAGCCTCAAACCAGAAATTGTCTTTCACATTTCACTCTCTCTTTGCCCATTCTTCGCACTCGACACCATTGCCGATCGCCCTCTACACCACCGCTCGCTGACCTCTGCTCGAGGCCACCTCCGCTCGCCCTCGCCACCACCGCTGACCTCTGCTCGGCGAGCCACCACTTCCTCTAGAGAGAGAGAGAGAGAGAGAGAGAGAGAGAGAGAGAGAGAGAGAGAGTGGTTACAGGTGCTTGGCTCTTCCTTCAAGAAGAAGGCAAAGCAGAAGAAGGTGCGTGCGGTTGTGTCTGTTTCCGTCGCTCTTAGGATTTTGTGGTTTCCCAACGCTCTCTATTTTCCCCCCATCCCATTTCGCGTTTCTGTTTTTACTGAGATTCGTGCATTTCGTGTCTCTCTATGTAGGTCCCGCTGGACCTCGAGACTGTTACAAGTTCGCCCCTATTCTCTCTGGCTTTCTCCTCGTACCGTCGCTCGTGTCCTTGTCTCCTTTGTGATCTTCTTTTTGGCTGGCCATGTTTTTTTTTCCTTTGACTCGCTCGTCTTGTGCCGTCGCGGCCGGAGTATATCGTGTAGTTTCGGTGGCGGATATATGCATACTTTGGGCTTCTTCTTGGCACCCTCCTTTTAGAGATATGGTTTAAGTGCAGTTTCGTGCTAATCTTATGTAACTTCAGCTTGCAGAGTATGCCGCACTTGGTTCTGATCCTTTGAAGTTAGATAAGCAGCAGTTGATGGATTTCTTGAAAGGTAGTTCTTGCATTCACCATCAAAATATACACTGAAAGTTTTCATGGTATATATGGTACAATTGCATCTTCATTGAAGTGATGCTGCATCCCGAACAGGAAGATGCTTGGGGATTTTGTGGTTTTACTGGAGCAGTTGTAGCTTTTGACTTATGGTTTTAAGTTTGATATATATATATATTATTTTAAATGTGGTGCTTGAAAGTTGTTTACATTCGAAGAGATAGATATTTCGAAAACAAAAGCTAGAGGCTGAAGTTTGCGAGAAAAATTCCCCCTGCTGCGAAAAAAAATAATCTTATTATTTGGAATGAATGAAGTGCTTTATTATTTATTTATCTTTTTGGCAGAGAGTTATATGCTTGTTTCTGCTAAATGGATGACGGAAAGGTGTGCCGTATGTAGATAGGTTGAAGATTGGGACTATAATAAAATGATAATCTGCAACAGGTCTTACATCTTTTCAGATAGCATTTATCCACTTGTTTTTTGGTATTTGAATCAAAGGTCACCAGATAGTTGGTCTTCTTCTGTGAATGAACTGGATTCACTCTTGATTGCAGGTGTCAGATAGCTATGCATCAAGAATGTTATGGGGTAAACAATGTCCAAGACTTCACTTCATGGGTTTGCAAGGCATGTGAAACGCCTGATGTGAGGAGGCAGTGCTGTCTTTGTCCCGTAGAAGGTTAGATTCAATGTCTTAATCTCCTATTGTCCTCATATATGTTGTTTCTTATACTTTTAAATTATTTGACGTTCATGGTGACAATATTAGATATATTGCTTTTGATTTTTTAGAAATATTACTATTGGGTTTTTGAGGAAGCCATATCATATGAAATTCATTATCACAGTTGTCTAACTTTTGCTCTAAATCTATGTCTTGGTGTTGTGTGAGTTAGTATTTTCTTACTTGAAATTATTCTAACTGGCTTAAATGCTAGTCTCTAGGGGGTGCTTTGAAGCCAACGGATATCGAGCCACTCTGGGTTCATGTCACATGCACGTGGTTTCGCCTGAAGTTGGTTTTTTGAATCATGAGAAAATGGAACCGACCACTGGAATACTTAGAATTCCTCCAACTTCTTTTTTGAAGGTAATCCATACTTATTTAGATTTACGATTTTGAAGATTGTTGTTTCTTTGATGTGGTGGATTGTACTTATTGTGGGAATGATAAAAGCGTTTAGCAATAGAGGAGAACATGATTTCATAATAGCTTTATAGCAGCTTACTGTTCAGTTGAGTATTTGAGTTTCATGTGTTGATTTTGTTTGTTGTCTAGTGCTTAGTTTATTTGCCATTAACTTCTAGATGCTTAGTGCTTATTCTCAAATGCTTTTCTTTGCTTGTGGTGCAGAGTTGTGTAATATGTAAGCAAACTCATGATTCATGCACTCAATGCAGCAAATGTCCTACTTATTTTCACGTTATGTGTGCTACAAGAGCAGGACATAGCATGGAAGTAAGTCCTTATATATATTTATTTATTATTTTCATGACTTCTATTAGAACTAACATCGGTAGAATTTCTTGACATGGTGTGCTCTGTTACACAAGTAGAGTATTGCCCATCATGTTTGTGCTCTTCTAAAGCAAAATGTGTCCAAGATCTCCATCACTATTTTCACATTTTAATTGATCCATGTACTCGTCGCTTGCTGAGGACGCATAGTGCCTGTGGGTTTAGGAAGTGTGTTTCTTCATGATTTTCCCTCCCAAAGCTTTGTCTCTTTGGCTCATCGGGTTCATTGATTAGCATTGAAATCATGATATGCATTTTCTGTCAGTTTGTCTTCTAAACATGATAAGACATTGTGCAGCTCTTTAAGATAAGTGAAGAACTTGTAATCGATGCCACAAATAAAGGGAATATAGCTCAACTAATTAATCATTTGGTAAGTTCCAATAAAAGCATTTTTTTTAACTAAAAAAAAAAAAAAAAAAAAAAAAGAACCTGTTGGAACTTGGAACCGACCCTGGAACTTGTGACAGGATAGGTTCAAAGTTCTTGGTTCTAACGGGTAGGTTCCAAAAAATGAGGAACCTGTACCTGAGGGTAAGTTCTAGGTTCCAAGCGGAACTTGTAAGGAATCAAGAACCGCTCACCCCTAGGTGTGAGCAATTATCTATCCCTGGACGCTTTACCTTTGGATGTGGATTATTCCTTAGTGGTGAGCGAAGAAGCTATGATGGAAATTTCTCTAGGTCATAATGGTGAACTTCTCCCATCCTAGTTTCTTTATCTTTGGAAAATGGATTACTCTTTGTGGTGAGCCAAGAAACCCTTTATTCCCGGCCGGTGGTTCGTCCTTTAAGCATTGGTGATGAGCTTGTTTTATCTCGAAATCCTTTATCATTGGCAGGTGGTTAGTCTTTTAAGCCTTGGTAATAAATTTTGTCAATTCCGTTCTTGATCTTTGTTTGATGGTGCATCTTTTAGGCCTTAGTGGTGATCTTAATCTATCCCGTAGTTGAATTTATCCATCAACATCCATTCCATGCACTCTTATCTATCTTTGATTCCTTCAACATCACTCAAAAAATCACTCGTCCACTCCCACAACCACATCATATTTTCCCTATAAGAAGTTATTGTGTGCTGGCCTTTATTCTCACAAGGTGCACATTTTTAGTGCCAAATGTCCTAAAAAAATATAAAAAATAGCCACGTTGAAGTTTTCTGTCAATCAAAGTTTAGCAAGTGTGGTTGCATCTACTTAAAGTCCTAATGATGCCATACTTGTTCCACGCCTTGAAGAAATTATCAAATATGGGAGAAAAGGGGTCATGCTGTGACGAGAGTCATGGCTACCAGAGTTGCATGTGCTCTATGTAGTGGCAGTAGCAAAATAGGAGCTCCCATGCTTAATTCCACAACAATCCCTAACTTTGGATCCGGTTCTAGTTTTTTTCTTAAATGTTTTTGATGCAGCCTACATTGAAGACCCACTCTCTCGACCAAGAAGATTGGCCCACATTCAAGCTCGGAGAAACCGAGAAGCCGTATCGATATCTAGAGTCCATCCCGGAAGTTTGAAAGACACCTTGGAGCCATGAAGACGCTTTTACTAGTTTCTAGTTTCTATGCTATTTACTATTTTCCTAGTTTCAATGCTCTGTTTTTATTTCTTTGACGATATAAGCCATCCAATTTATGGTAGAAGATGAACAACTTTTGATGAATGAAAACTTTGCTTTGAAGCAAGTATCGTGAACCTGGTAGAGTTCATACCCTTGAAAACCTAGAAGAGTTTTCACTCTATCCTTGAAGAGTCGGAGCTTTCAAAATCAGCATCCTTGAAGAGTTATAGTCATCGATCTAGAAGAATCGGTGCCCCCTCAACTTCCTTGGAGGCCTAGAAGAGCAACCAACGAAGTTTCTATATTTTCCTATTTTGTTTGTTATTTCCAACCCAAATTCAACCATCCTACAGTGCTTATTTTAGAAAACCCAAAATAGAGAAATTGTAGATCCAGAAGTCTTTGTTCATTTGGTTTTAGAATCAGGTCAATTCAATCTGTATCGATAAAGATATGACTGTTCTCCTGAGCTTGCACAGTGCTGAAATTTCCGTTCATCCTAATTCCTGTGTGCAAATCACTCTCCCAATCCTCTCCCGATCCTACTTTTTGAGAAAGCCTAACCTGGGCTTGCATCATTTGGTATCAGAGATTTGGAGAATAGGACAATGCCTCCAAGACAAGCTAGACGTCGTGGTGGCAGAACCATTCCCCTCAATGAATTGCACACACTCGCTGAGAATATGGAACAACAAATTGACAAATTAACGCAAGAAGTTCAGCGTTTGAGGGCTGAAGCAAATAATTATCCACCCATTCCAAGACTGAAGATTCCCATGGCGACTCTTCCTCTTTGGAGAGTGTTCAATTTATTCACGGTCAGAGGCATGTTCAACATCATTTACAACATATTCGTGAGCCATATTGGGAAAAGGAAGTCAAGAAAGATGTTCCAAAATTTACAGGTACTAAGTCTCCTAATGAAATTGTTGATTGGCTAACACTTGTGAATGAGGTGTTTGAACATCGAAATGTTCCGGACAATCATCAAGTTGGGATCATTGCTATGCAATTCTGAGGCAATGCGATTGCTTGGTGGAGACGAGAAAAACAAACTCACCAAGCCGAGACCGCCCGAAACCGAACTGGAATTGCCCTGAACCGGACCAGAACCACCCGGAACCAGTGGTTCTTGAGGCAACCGATCTGGTTCCCGGTTCCATGGGCGGATCCGCCCACCCAAACCAGACCAATTATATTATAATATGTGGCACCCCCGAATGGCCCCCGATCCGTTAGGGTAGCCACAGTCCACTTGTCTTTCTCTTGACCTGATAATATATTACTCCGATACCAAAGAGTTATAATAAGTCTATAAGTTCTGGGGGTTTATATCTTTTAGATTGGTTCCTGCGCAGTTTACATAGCAAAAGCACATCCATCAACTATTCCCTGTTCTGAATTATAAAGCAATGCACACCAACTAAAACTTTTATAAGTTAAAACCGAACACTTTTATTTACATAACTTGATGGACATCTTTAGTCGGTACATCAAAATGCCAAGGTTTTCTATACTCGGCTATACTTCAAAAGATGACCGACATCTTTTGCAACGGTCGTATACTTAAAGGCCATCGATCAATGTCGGCGTCCAAAAGTTCCTTCATTTGCTGTCCTCCTCCTCGCGGTCATATCCAACCACTCGGTCCATCTGCTGGTGGCAGTGGCAGTAGAGGTATCTTGTCTAGTTTGAAATGTTAGTCCCCAAAAGGAGTGAGTACAACCACTCTGCTATAAAAGATCCACTAAACTATATCGTGCGTAACCATCACAATGTAATTTCATGCAAGATAGACAAAACATGTATAATCAAAGGAAATGAGTGATGTGCATCCTTTTCATAAAACCTCTCAATGCAATGACAAGTGCAATTTCAAAACTAAGATACACCATTTCAGTCACACGGGTCCTAATTATAGAACCAAATTGTTATGACACGTCTCATTCCATGCCACATAATTCAATCTTATAACCAAACCACACACACACTTAGTAGAGCCATCAATTTTAATATTCAAAAGGTTTCACCCCCAAAGGACCAGTGTTTGCGTCCTTCTGGGCATTCGCACCCAATCCTGGCGTCACGAAGTCCTCCGGCATTACGCCACTAAGCCACCGGGCATCCAAAGCATGTTACATCACACCTCCAGGCATCTTGCACCCCACCTGGCATCACGAGGAATTGACGGGGCGCACCATGAAATGGTTACCCCTGCCTTCCGGAATTACGTACCGACATACCATCGGGCCTCCCCTGGAATTACGTACCGATATACCACCGGTATCCCAACACTCCCGGGGAAACCTCCGAGGCTCACCATGAAAATGGTTACCCCAACCCTCTGAAATTACATACCAACACACCACCGGGCACCCCCCGGAATTACGTACCGATATACCACTGGGCATCCCGACTCCCAGGGCATCGTTGACCCGAGGGTCCAACAGTAGTAGTATCATCTCATATTATTTCAATAAAAACACTTTCAATGCAATGACATCAAATGTTTTATGAATCTTTATCAAAATTTCGGTACTAAATGACTTATCGAATGCCAAACCATCTTGCTACATGATAACTAAGATGCATTCTGTTTCGGAAGTATACTCAAGTAAATTGAAAACAAGAACCACCAAAATTTTAATGACAATAACGTAAAGCCTCTTAACCTCTTTGACTAAAATACAAACTTAATAATGTACGTACAAATGCATGTCACGCTTTTGCAAAAAAAAGATACTGCTCAAACCAATTCCCAAAAATTCTATAAGAATTTTACTACACACTCAGAATTTTCTTCTGGTTTAACCCGCGAACAGCAAACAACACACACCGAAATTGATTTTGTATTCATTATACTAATACAGAAAACCTAGCGTGAATACATGTTACAATCTAGACAATTCCACATAACTCTCCTGAAGAAATAAAAGCTAAATTCACGTTAAAACTTCTAAAAACAAGCATCGTAGCTACTGACTACGTACGAATTACTCTGGACAGCATAGATTCAAGAAAATATCATACCTATACCTTGTCTAATTTACTTCTAGAGTTCATAATATCTATTTTTATGATTCTAGATCAGAAGACCCTAAAAGAACACATAGAAATGCCAAAGTATCCTCTCGGTTTCTTAGTTCCAAATTCACTTTCATCACCAACAATTCAGTATTCAACCTTCATCCTGACATTTCTCAAATCTATTTGCACTACTTCAGACAATAACAACTTTGCATTACATAGGTTAGTAGACTTTTACTTGCCTCAAGTCCTAAGCGTCATTTTTCTAACGAAAACCCTCGTCTATGCAAGATCCTCTCTACCTCCATGGTAGCGCCTTCCCTTTTTACAAACCCTAAGCCCCATATGTTCTTCCATAACCCTTTTCCCTTTCCCTTATGATTTCATCATAGAATCCTAAAATCGAAAATCCAAAAAAGAAGTGTTCCATTCGAAGTAGCATGGCTGAATTTTCGAATCGCCTGCTTGTATAATCGAACAGTAACCCCCTCGGCGACCTCAAGACTCCATCGGCTATGACGATCTTGCAAATGAAGTCTTGTACAGGTGGAGTGTCAATGCTCTCCTCCTCAATGTTACTTTGGGTTTTTGGATCTTAGCTGATTTGAGTGGGATTTAAGCCGTCTCTGATTGTCTTCCTTTGGGTCTTTGGATACCGGTTGATGCGGAATGAGATGTTGATGTATGGATATGGAAATAGTTTGTGCTGTGCATTTCTTAGTGTTGGTCGATTGGCAGTAATACACTGGTTTCTCTAGAAAGAGGCAACATTCTTCTTAGTTTCTCAATGATATCAACCAGAGCAGGAGAACTTTCCGTAGAAATTCCTTCCAGCCTCCCTGTGCTTATTATTGTCCCTTCTTGGCATAACCTACAAATGTAGTTAGATCTAAAGTCAGTGTAATTGGAAAGCAATGAAGAAAATGAGATGCGAGTGGCAGCCTTATGCAAAAGTATTGGGCACCTTTGGTCTAAGGAGGATGTTGTTGAAGTTTCTGCTGAAATAACCCCACAGAAAAGGGAGGAATGTAAAAGTACCCTCTTTGGTAAACTTTACTCTAAACCCAATGTGAATTATCCAGCCTTTATATCTACAATGAAGAAAGCATGGAAAACTGAAGCTATTACCTGCTCTCAAAAAGAACTAGGCCAATTTACCTTCATTTTTCAATCGGAGGAGGATAAAGAGAGAGTTATGAAGACATCACCTTGGTCTTACTCTAGTAACTTGCTGGTCCTAGAGCAGTGTGAGCCTAAAATCCCCGAGCATTGCTATGATTTTACTAAAGCAGCCTTCTAGGTACGTATTGGAGGCATTCCCCCTAGCTGGAGAATAGACAAAGTGTTTACTGATCTGGGAAGAAGGCTTGGCAAAGTCATGGAAGTTCAACTCGATTCAACAGGCAGTGCTCAGCAAAAAGAAGGAAGAGTGAGAATAGAAATTGACCTGACCATTCCTCTAAAGTCGGGGGCCATCCTAGATATTGGTAACAAATGGCTTTGGGTGGAATTTAAATACGAGCGTCTCCCACATTATTGCTACTCTTGCGGAAGAATAGGTCACTATACCACCGAATGTGCTGAAATTCCCTATGCGCAATCATCCTAGGCAATCAACAAAATAAGGCCATATGGACCCTGGCTGAAGGCAGAGGCAAGTGACCATAGCCCTTACTGGGAAGCATTTTATGGTAAATGAAGAAGAGCTTTTAGTGGAAGAGACTGTACCTATTTCATCCACCCAAACCAGTGGGATGGATATCATAGCTCGAGAGGCAGCACCTAACATGCAAATCGCAACCTGCAGCAAAAAGAGATTAGAAAGCTTTCAAGAACAGGAGGCAACTAAAGAAAATGCAGTAATTGCTAAAGAAAACAGAGACTCTGGCAAAAAGGTATTATACCTTGAACCTCATAAACAAGTTTTATCAAAAGTCGGGAAATGTAGTAAGAAGAATATGAAGGTACAGAAGGCAAAAAAACAGAAGTGTGTACCAGAGATATCTCCTCCCCTCATAGATGACACGGACCTTCTGGAGACCCCTGTGAAGTTGATCAAAGATGGACATGAGTGGGCTTTGGTGGCTAGCCCTAATAAGCCACCAATGACGCCATGAAAATCGTCAGTTGGAATTGTCAGGGGCTGGGCAATCCTCTAACAATCTAGGAACTAAGAGCTTTAATTGCTCACGAAATGCTTAGCTTACTCTTTCTTATGGAGACAAAAAATAAAGCATCAATGGTGGAAAATGTTTGCAAAAAATTACAATTTCAGAATCTTTTTTTAGTTAATCCAACAGGTATAGCGGGGGGTTTAGCTATTATGTGGTAAGATGAAGTAACTTTGAAGGTGAAAGCAAGTTCAAAGCAGTTCATAGATGTGGAATGCACTGATCTAGAAAGCAGACAAGCTACGCAGATTACCTTTGTCCATGCCTCTACCAATTTTGGAGAGCGTCTGACTTTATGGCAAATACTGGGGACTCTTAAACCTCATAATTCTATCCCATGGATTTGTATGGGAGATTTCAACGAGATATTGTATGTGTGGGAGAAAGTGGGGAAAAAGACGCTGATAACAATAGAATTGTAGCATTCAGAGACATGCTTAATGAACTCTCGCTAATGAATGTTGATAGTCATGGATGTGCATACACATGGGCCAACAATAGGGAAGGGGAGGATCTTGTCAAAAAATGACTTGATCGAGTGCTATGTACTTTGGAATGGAGGGTTACCTTTCATAAAGCTGAAGTCCAAGCTCTTCCAACTATTGGTTCAGACCACAGCCCTCTGGTCCTTCGGTTATACCCTGGAACAAAGACAAGAAAAAGACAAATTAAATTGAAAGTTTTATGGATAGAACATGCTGAGTATCATGAAGTTATCCAACAAATATGGTCTGCAAAATCCCTCCATCTATCCTCTTTCTCAGAGAAATTACAGGAGACATCACAAGTGTTGGCCAAGTGGAGCAAAGAAAAGTTTGCTAATGCAACTTTGCAGATAAAAGAGCTTAATAAGGCCTTAACAGAAATCACCAAATCAATCAGCTCAGCATACAAGCAAGAAGCAAATACATAATATCATCAACCAGATAGAGATATTGAGAAAATAGGAAGAACGATTCTAGGGTATGAGATCACGTATCAAGTGGCTGCAATGGGGTGACAAAAATGCCAGATTCTTTCATGCAACAACTGTACAAATGAGGCAGAAAAATCATATTACCATGATGCAATTAGAAGATAACAACTGGTGTTGAGATCCCGTAATGCTTCGAAACCATATACAATCTTTTTATAAGAATTTATATAAGACAAAGGGTCCAAGACACTATCAACCTGTCTTAAACCAATGTCCTTCACCTATAACAGAGAATATCAATGAAGAACTGGTGGTTGTACCTTTGATGGAGGAAATTCATGCAGCTGTTTTTTAATTGGGAGCACTAAAAGCTCCTAGCCCTGATGGCTTCAATGGAACATTTTATCAACACTCATGGGAAACTCTAAAAACTTACTTGTCGCAGTTAGTACAGAACTTCTTTCAAAAGGACATTCTTGATCCCCTCCTTAATCAAACACACATTTCCTTGATCCCTAAAGTCAAAAACCCTAAGAACATTAGCCAATACATACCCATTAGTCTATGCAATTTCAGTTACAAAGTTATATCAAAAATCCTAGCAAACAGATTAAAGAAGTGGCTGCCACTTATTATTGAACCAGAGTAGAGTGCCTTTGTTCAGGGTAGGCAAATTCAAGACAACATTTTCATAGTGCAAGAAGTCTTGCACCAGCTGCGCATTACAAGAAAGACAAAACATCAGGCCATATTAAAGCTCGACATGCATTGAATGGGATTTTGTACGGGATTGTATGTTGCATATGGGATTTTGTGCTAAGTGGGTGTCACTAATTATGCAGTGTATATTCACAGTTTCTTTTAGTGTGAAGATTAATGGTGAACCTACCTCATTCTTCTATCCTTCGCGAGGTCTTAGACAAGGTGATCCTCTCTCGTCTTATTTATTCATCCTAATTTCTAATGTCTTAACTTGGCTAATGAAAAAAGCAATAGAAGATGGCAACATCAAAGGCATACAGATTAACAGGTTCTGTCCTAAGCTATCACACCTTCTTTTTGCTGATGATGTTATATTCTTTATGGATGGAACTATCATGGAATGTCAGAATTTAGCACTTATACTTAAACAATATTGATATGCCTCGGGACAAGCAATTAATTTAAACAAATCAGGAGTTTACTTTAGCACAAACTGCCTCAACTATTGAAAAGAAACATGGCCACAGAGCTAAGAGTCCTTGTTTTTGAGAAAACTGGAAAATATTTGGGCATCCCCACGGAATGGGGTCAATCCAAGAAAGAACTGTTTGCATGGATATTAGCCAGGGTAAACACAAAGTTAGAAGGCTAGAAGAAAAGCTACTTACCAAGGCAGGAAATGAGGTTTTGATAATAAAAAAAAAAAATAAAAAGTGTAGTGCAATCCATACCTACTTATGCAATGTTCATCTTCAAGCTACCAGTGTCTATCTGCAGATCCATAGAAAAACGAATTGCATCATTTTGGTGGCAGAAAGGTGATGCTAAGCGAGGGATGCATTGGAAAAATTGGGAAGTATTGAAAACCCGAAAGAATGAAGGTGGGCTAGGTTTTAAAGATTTGATTACCTTTAATCGTGCCATGCTTGGCAAACAAATCTGGAGATTAGCTAATTCTCCTTCGGCCCTTTGGAGTCGAGTGCTGAAAGGGGTCTATTTCCCAACTTGTGATATCTGGACAGCTTGTAAGGGCCAACGGCCATCATGGGGCTGGCAAAATTTATTGCTTGGCAGAGACACAATCACAGACAATATCAAATGGTCAATAGGGGATGGCAAATCTATTCATATTCGGGAAGACAAATGGCTAATATGGGGGGTAATTGGTGGACAAGCAAACCAAACAGAGCCTATCATGGTGTATGAACTGATCAATACATAAGCTAGAGAGTGAAAACAACAGACAATCCAATAGATGTACAATGAAAACATTGCTAACGAAATATTAACAATCCCATTGAGTCAGCAACCAAAGTCGGATACTTTAGTATGGACAGGCAACAGTATAGGGCAATACTCTGTCAAAAGTGGCTATAACAGAGCATTTTCAACAACACACGGTAAAGACCAAAATCGGCCATCCTGCTCATTCCAACCACCACATACCTTATGGACTCAGATTTGGAGCCTCGCCGCGCCACCAAAAATCAAAACTTTTCTCTGGAGCCTCTATCAAAACGCCCTTCCCACGCAAGAAAACCTATACAAAAGGAAAATAACTCAAGATCCATTATGTCTGTTCTGTCATTCCAGTATAGAAACTACAGGACACCTTTTTTTTCTTGTGCAAATGGACAAGAAAAATCTAGGAAGACCCGAGGTTCAAAGGGATCATACCCACAAGCCATATTAAGAGAACCGACCAATGGATTATGGAAGCTTTCGGAAGAGACAAGATCTTACCCGCAAGAGAGTTCACCGGCCTAGTTCTTTGGAACATCTGGAAGGTGTGGAATAGCTGGATTTTTCAAGCAAAACAACCCACACCAGCAGATCTACTGGTTTCAACACAAGAATAGCAAATCTACTTCAGTCAAGGGCAGCCAAACCAGAAATCACACCAACCAAACAGAAGCAAACCTAATAGATGGACACCTACGGAAAGGCAGGATCTGAAGCTGAATGTCGACGCGTCTTGGATTCCAGGCGAGTTCCTCTGCTCTGTTGCTGGACTTGTACGCGATTTGTCTGGGAGAGTTGTCAAAGGCTTCGCCTCCACATCTAGTGTTTCCTCATCGCACGAAGCGGAAGCCGAGGCGATTTTACATGGGCTCTTTTATATCCAAGAGCTTCAGTCGCGGTACATGCGGGACTTCCGAAGTTAAACTGTTCAATGGGTGTGTGAGAGTGACTGTTCACTTGTGGTCGAATCAGTAATGGGTCGGGCCAAGCCTCCGTGGAATTTACATGAAATTGTGCAGTGACGTAGAAGCAAGCTAGCCCAATGCAACAAATTTAAGGTAATTCATTGTCCGCAAGAAGCAAATACAGCAGCAGATTGGATAGCACGGACTCATCGAGCACACAAGCTCCCTCTAAATTGGTGGAATACCCCCCTTTACCTCTATGGAATATTTTATGTTCGGAGTGTTATCCGTCTATATCTTGTAAGACTATCTTTAATCGATAATAGAACGCACTATCCCTTTTGACCCCCAAAAAAAAAAAAAAAGTCCTAAGCGTCGACGGCAAGTAAAAACAGGAAGCTCGAGTCACGGACACGGCTCAGCGATGGCGAACACGAGCGGTGTCGACGGCAGCAGCGCACTCGCACGGCAAAGGGCGGTCTCTTTTCCCTCTTCCTTCGCTGCCCTCTCTCACGAATCACTCACTCGATCTCTCTCTCTCACTCGCCGTTGCTCACTCTCTCTCTAATTGCTCGAACACACGAGCACTTTGCCCACCCTAAATGTTAATTAAGTTAATTGAGTTAATTGTTTGCATGCAGGTTGTTCGGTGGCTGCACACGCAAGGGGCAGCTGTTGAAGACGTGGCCATCCCCAAGAAGCTTCGACGGCCACTTCACCCTCTGCATGCCGTGACGTGTCCTTTGGTGGGAGCCTCTCGGTAAACTATTTTCAATTGTTGACCGGTGGACTCAACTCCTCACTCGACGGGCACAATGTGCTGCATGGGCGTGGGCTGTGGGCTCTTCATTTCAACGTGATTATGGGCTGTAGACGTGGGCCATATACGTGGGCTTCATGGGGTCAAAGGATTTGCATGGTTGACTTCTTCATGCAAGTGGTGCGGTCAGCAAAGGAGAACGGCGTGGACGTGGGCTTTAAGAAGTCAAGTTCTTCAAGTCTTCATAAAGGAAAATAGAGAGACACGGCTGTATGGCCGTTGCATGCTACGGGTCTTCAGCTCGATCAATTGGCGAGGCCGCTCGAGGTTAATATCGGACGTGTGCATGGCCATGCATGGGAATTTCTCTCCAAAAGTTGATGTTTCGGAACGACAAGTGGTGATGAAACGATAGCCTAATGTTATACCGAAAATAACGATGACGAAATAGTGTCCATAAATGGTGCCAATGACGCAATCTGTCGATACTCCCGTCGACCTGTGACGAGCCATTACTTA
This sequence comes from Eucalyptus cladocalyx, assembly GCA_017140615.1. Lineage (NCBI taxonomy): Eukaryota > Viridiplantae > Streptophyta > Magnoliopsida > Myrtales > Myrtaceae > Eucalyptus > Eucalyptus cladocalyx. The sequence continues at coordinate 22,223,123 of CM029521.1, read as the reverse complement.
TTCGAGATCTAATGAAAACCTGGATGCCACATAATAATATATTAATTTTTAATATTAAAATAAATTCCTAAATTACTAATTAGCAAACCTAAATTTTAGTGCTCTATCTCCTCTCATGGTTTTCATGTTTTCATAAGAATTTAGTATAGTGTGTAAGTTTCTTTTCAGCAACTCAACAAATGGTCCATTCAAATGATACTTTCAGGACTCACATAGGACCATTGTGTTCAAGAAAATGTGAAGTTCGGTGGAATTGTTTTCACAAAAAGAATTCAGTAAAGCAAATGTTATAAGAGATTGAGCATTGTTATGGGATAAAGGAAAAGACGATCTACATATGACAATTGTCTAGAACCTTGAACTTAAAGAATATTGTAGATTTCAATTGAAATGATTCAAAAACAGGAAAAAAAAAAAAAACCTATTTCTCTTCTTTGGTAGTGCTTTCCAATAAAATAAAGAAAAATGGTCCCTTAATTAAGCCGGTTCGATTTAAAGAAAAATATTACTCGATATGAAAAGTACTCATTGCAGGATTTAGAAAACGATATTATTATTGATGAGACCGGTTCCATGGATCCACCCGGAAACCGGACCCGACTGACGGTCCGGTTCTTGGGTGGATCCATGCAACTAATGGGTGGTTCCCGGTTCCAAATTTTTTTAACCGAACTTTAGCGAGCGGTTCCCAGTTTTAGGCTGGGAACCGCCCACCCGGACCATGCACACCCCTAATAAAGCTAGGTTGATTGTTGATGCGCCGTTACAATTCATCATGTTATTGTTCATCATTGGCAACCTCACTTGTAATGCCTCAGATTTGGTCTCACTTTGCCCATGACAACCACCCAGCCAACTCCGGTGCCAAGTTGCCCTTGCCTCCATACTCCTCTCTTTCCTACGACTAGACCCTCATGGCTGACAATGATAGTGAACAACCGTCCACCATCATTGTTTGTCTTACCATCCCTTAATCTTTCTATATAATAGGTGAGCTCAGTGGTGTCGGTGTCGATCTTGACGCTCATGATGGAGCTTCGCCTTGTGCCCCAACTTCACAACATCAAGCTTCACCCTTAGGGACTAGCCTTAAGCCTCCAAATGTAGATTTGGAGTCTTTGCCCTGACTTCATGGCTGTCAAGCCTCAAGCCTCTAGATCCAAATCTAGAGTATTATGAGAGTGCTAGTACAAGCACCTAGAGGGGGGTGAATAGGTATGAAAATAAATTTTACAAAATATAGTGTAAAACTTTACTTTTAACCTCAGTCTGGTTGATAATAGACTTTGCAAAGGAAACCAGACTTTAACAATTAAATAGAGTTACGAACAAAATAAAAGAGTTCAGGGAAGAGAATAAGAACACAAGGTTTATAGTGGTTCGGTTTAATCCAAGTCTACATCCACTCTCCCGCACTGACAGCCCACCGGTTGGATTTCACTAAGAATCAAAAGAGTCGTTATAGTATCACGTCCTTGATTCCACAATGTAGAGACTCTCTACTACACTTCCACAAGGCCTCACAAATATCTAAACTCTCTTTTGAGTACAAGTTTACACTCAATAATTGAATCAGCAAAGAACAAGGAGCTTCAAACTTTGAAATTTATGTATTGCGCACACACTCGAATAACTAGAGCATCTTCCTTATATAATCCTCCATGCCTTTATAACCGTTGGCACCTTCCAAAAAAATTCTTCCGATCTATCCATTGGACAAAATCAATTAAGGAGATCTCGAGTTACTTAAGGAATGTGATGATAGCCCACCAATCATGCTCGCCCATACAATCAGGATCTAGGTTTCCATAAGTAGAACCTTCCAAGTATACTTCACCATTCAACGGATCCAAATTACTTGTATTGACTTCAAAACGAATAATAGATCTTGAGATGCTATCTCCAGCCGTGAGAACTTCTTTAACCGCTCGAATCAAAACCTTAAAGAAATACTTGATTTTGGATAAGTCTTCTTCGTCGATCTAGAAACTGTCAATGAGGGCAGACTTTAAATCTTGAGTCCGGCGGTCTTCAAACTTTGACGAGAGAGTCTACCAGTCTTTAAACTAGACTGATGAAAATGTTTTGTCAGCTTCAAAACAAGTAAGGAAGTCTTCTTCCACAATCTCCCCCTTTTTTATGGTGACAAAACTTTCCTGCAGATTTGGATACTTTTAACTTGCAAGACAATACTCAAGCAAACAAGGATATCTCATAAAAGATAAATGAGTTAGGATAAAGATAGTATCGAATCTGCATCCACAAGAAATGAGTTAGTCCTGTAAAAACAACTATCTTTGCCAACAATGCTTAAGATACTGCAAGCATTTAAACGATCAAAACACAATCTCAAAACACAATCCAAATCAGTCACAACCAGACAAAAGCCAAATCTAAAATTCAAATCAAATCTGCACCAACTTCTCCTCCTTTTTGTCAGCATTAAAAAGGTATAGATGAAAAAAAAATTGGATAAAATTAAAATTTGTTTTGGAATGTGAACAATCTGGAAATCTCCCATCGACTTGACAGTCTCCTCCAACTTTCTCAGATTCTCCTTCAGTTGCGCTACTTCCTCACCCTTGACAATTGCTTGAACTTGAAGATTAAGAACTTGAACTTGATTATGCAATGAAACTGAAGAGGCTTGATTAGCATTTTGCATATTCTGAAATTCACATCCCAAAGAATAAATTTGACATCTCATCTCCATAAGAACATCAAGCACCCTTCTAAGGTCTCCTGAGTTGTTAGTTTGAGTGCTTGCTTCAGCATGATCGGTTTGTGGAATATTGGCAAATGATGGCATTTCAGCATGAGCACCAAGACTTGGAGATGAAACCTCATTAGCTTCTTCAGGAAATTGAGAGGCATATACATATTATGGATCAGCAGGAGAACGACTGACATTGTCACTAGTAAAAGCAAGTGAAGGAGTACCTCTTTTATTAGCAGCTCCCCATATTTTAGTGCCTTCAGGTGGAGAGAAGTACTCTTCATGCTCTGTCTCTTCTTCAATGACACGATGACCTTGTTCTCTGCTTTGCTCTTGAATGAAGAATTGGATTCTTGATGAGATTAATCACGCTAGTGTTGTCACATTTGATCTCAGTGCATTAGTCTTCGATTCCAAAGTCTCTTAGTTGTTATTTTATCCATAAGATTTGAGAACAACAACTTCAAAGAGCCACATACTCTGCTTCTGCTATCGAGAGAGCTATAGTACTTTGCTTCCTTGAAAATCAAGATATTGTCCTGTTACCAAGCAATTGACAAGTGGCCGAGATGCTCTTTCTATCAACTCTGCATCCTGCTAGATCTGCGTTTGAGTATCCAAGAAGAGCAAAGTCTCCATCTTTAGGATACCATAGACCTAACTTAGAGGTTGTTGCAACGTATTTGATGATGCGTTTCGCAGCACTTAGATGAGATTCTTTGGGATCTGATTGAAATTTGGCACAAATACAAACACTAAACAAAATGTTAGGTCTAAAGGCAGTAAGATAAAGAAGTGAACCAATAATACTTATGTACAACTTTTGGTCAACTTTCTTTCCTCCTTCATCTTTGTCCAACATTGAAGAACTTGACATTGGTATATCAATCTTTTTGCAGTTCTCCAAACCGAATTTTTTAACAAGTTGTTTAGCATATTTTTCTTGGTGAATGAAAATTTCGTCCTTCAATTGTTTCACTTGTAGTCCGAGAAAGAAGAATAGTTCACCCATCATGCTCATCTCGAATTCATCATGCATAGACTTAGAGAATTTATTGCATAGATTTTCGTTAGGTGATCCAAAAATAATATCATCAACATATATTTGAACAAGTAAAAAGTGTTTACTCTCTTTTAATAAACAGAGTAGTGTCCACTTTACTTTTAACAAAGCCATTTGGATTAAAAACTTACTTAACCTGTCATACCAAGCTCGAGGTGCTTGCTTTAAACCATATAGCGCATTTTTCAATCTGAATACAGAATCTGGTTTCCTCGAGTCTTCAAAACTAGGAGGTTTTCCACATAAACTTCCTCTTGGATAAATCTATTCAGGAATGCACTCTTGACGTCCATTTGGAATAACCTGAAATTCTTATAAAAAGCAAAAGCAAGTAATAATCTAATTGCTTCTAACATTGCTATTGGTGCATAAGTTTCATCATAGTCTATCCCTTCTTCTTGCGTATATCCATTGGCCACGAGTCTTGCTTTGTTCTTTATAACTTTTCCTTTTTCGTCCATCTTGTTCCTGAAAACCCATTTAGTTTCAATAACAGATTTACCTTTTGGTTTAGGAGTTAATTTCTAGACATCGTTAATACTGAACTGCCTGAGTTCTTCTTGCATAGCTTCAATCCAGCTTTCATCAATTAAAGTTTTTACTATGCTTTTGGGTTCTATTTCAGAAATAAGAGCCACAACGCTAGACTCTCCACGCCTTTTGGATCTTGTACAAATCCCTTCATCAATGTCACCAATAATAAGTTCTTTGGGATGACTGGACTTGTGCTTCCGATTCTTTGGTTGGTTTTGATCGCTAATCTTTTTCTTCATTTGATTCTTTAACGTTCATTCGTTGTTGACCTTCTGAAGTCTGAGCTGCTTCTTGGGAATTTGACTTTGTAGAGTCTGGAACAAGTTCAGGTTCTTCAGGTTGAGTCTGGATCGATTGATTTTGTATAAGGTCTTGAAATTTGACATTCATCGATTTTTCCACATATTGAGTCTTCTTGTTGTATACTCTGTAAGCTTTGCTAGTGGTTGAATATCCAAGGAAGATTCATTCGTTTGATTTTTCGTCAAACTTACCAATTCGATCATTTGCATTTTTCAATATAAAACATTTGCAACCAAATACATGAAAATAGGAAACAATTGACTTATTTGCTTTGAACAACTCATGGGGAGTTTTCTCTAGAATTGGCCTTAAGAAAACTTTGTTAATGATATAACATGCTGTGGAAACTGTTTCAGCCCAAAAACGAGAAGAAATGTTGCTTTCAATTAAAATTATTCTAGCCATTTCTTGCAACGATCTATTATTCCTCTCCACAACTCCATTATGTTCGGGAGTGTATGGAGAGGAGAACATATGCTGAAAACCATATTCATCATAGAATTTAGCAAAATCTTGATTTTCAAACTCACATCCACGGTCTGTTTGTATGCTTGAAACCCTTTCTTATTCTATACTTTCTAAGCAAACTTTAAAAAATAAGAGAAGGTTTCAGACTTACTTGCCAGAAAGTATACCCAAGTAAATCATGAATAATCATCCACTATTATTAGGCAATATCTCTTTCCACCAATGCTTTGAGTTCTAGTTGATCCAAAGAGATCCATATGCAGGAGCTGCAGGACACGATTAATGGAAACTTGATTTATTGGTTTGAAAAAACTTATAACATGTTTTCCCAGCACACATGATGTGCATAATTCAGATTTTTGGTATGTCAAGTTGAGTAGTCCACGAACAAGTTTCTTTGAAGAGATCTTGGTAATTTGCTTCATGTTAATATGGCCAAGTTTTTTATGCCAGATATTAGCTTCATCTTGAATTGAAATTAAACATTGAGATTTTTCCGGTTTGATGTCCAAAAGATAGATGTTCCTATGTCTTCGCCCTGTGAAAGTTTGAGAGAAGTCTTTACTGGTTCCTGAACATATTCCTTCTCGAAAATTGATTTTAAAACCTTTGTCGCATAGTTGACTAATACTCAGCAAGTTGTAATTGAGTCCTTCTACTAAGGAGACGTTGTTGATTGTGAGACTTCTAATTTTTATTATTCCACATCCAACAATTTTTCCTTTACTATTTCCACCAAAAGAAACTTTTCCACCATTAACTTGCATAAACTTTATGAAACAACTTGACTCTACTGTCATATGTCTTGAGCATCCACTATCCAAGTACCATTTGATCTTTTTCTTGATAGCGACATGCATTTAAAAAAGAAACTCAAGCTTTCTTTGGTACCCACATTTTCTTGGGTCCAATGGAGTTAGTGCAATATATGGTCTTTGCCCAATCCTTCTTAATAGGTTTCCAAACCATAGGACATTCTTTCTCAAAGTGTTCTGAGCTGTTGCACTTAGAATATTTAAGAGCACTACGGCCAATAGGTTTTACAAAGATTTTTTGAAAATGATTTCTATAAAAGTCTTTTGTAAGTCTCTGTTTGATTCTTTCATTTACTTTTGGAAAATCAAATTAGAAGAATGGTTTCAGAAGTCATTCACAAGCCTGATTTGTTAAAGTAAGGTTTTTGTGCTAAAAGAATCTTTTCTAATTTCTCATATCCTGTAGAAAACCTTTTTGAAATACTTAAAATATCATTTTTCAAAAGTGTATTTTCTTTTGAAAGAGAGTATGCATTTTCTTTCAAAGTAATAAAACTTTTATCTAAATTTTCGAACTTTTCTTTCCAAACAATCTCTTGTTGCTTCAGTGTAGATTTTCCCCTTTTTAACTCGGAAATCCTCTTGAGAGAGGTTTTGAGACTAAGACATAGTTCATTAATATATTTCAAGACTTTAGTAGGAATTTTTAAATTACTTACCTTGATTTCACTGTCTGAGTCTGAGTCTGATTTTGATTTTGCCATTAAACAAATATTAGCATAATCATCATCTCTTCGCATTCGGTATCACTCCAAGTTTCTGCTTTGAGTGCCTTTCTGTATTTCTCAGATTTTCCTTTCTTTTTCTACAGCAAGGGTCAGTTGGGTCTTATGTGCCCATTTTACTTGCATTCAAAACAAATCATATATTTATTGGATTTATCATCCTCAACTGATTTATTTTGAAACTTTTAAGAGCTTTGTTTCTTCCAATTGAATCTTCTTCCATTTTTGTTCAATTTTTTGAACCTTCTTATCATGAGAGCAAGCTCTTCATTGTCCATATCGTCTTCAAAATTTGTAACATCAAGGTCATTAGATTTTAAAGCAATAGGCTTTTTACCTTTGGAATCCTCTTTTTGATTAATTTGCTCCACTTCATAAGACTGAAGAGTGCCAACCAATTCGTCAACGAAGAGTGGCATGACTCTTTGTGTCTTCCTTATTGAGGTCTTTACATGATTCCAATATTTGGAAAGTCCACGCAACAGTTTGTTAACCTTCATGGGTCCTAAGATTGGTTGACCTTGATACTCAAGACCATTCATGATTTTTGTAAAACGACTAAACATGGCAGTGATAGATTCTCCCGGCTTCATCTTGAAGGCTTCATATTGACCGAGCAGAATATTGATCCTAGTTTCTTTCACTAGATCAGATCCTTCACAGGTAATGTGCAGCCTATCCCAAACTTCTTTAGCTGTTTCACAAGAAGATATTATGTTATATTCAGTAGGAGATAATGCACAATATAAGGAGTAAATTGCATTTGCATTAAGAACTTGTCTCTTGGTTATTTCTTCTTGAGTCATCTCGCTAGCCTCTGCAACTTCTTTTCCCCTTTCTGAGACTGTTGTAGCTTTAGGTTTGATTCATTTGTCTACCACATCTCATTCCAAATGATCTTTTGATCTTAGGAATGCTTTCATCTTGTTTTTCCATATATTGTATTCCTTTCCATCAAAATAAGGCGGTCTGGTGTTGCTTTGCCCTTCAACCAAACCTAGAGCTAACATACTAGCCATGAATCTTTAACTCTGAAATAAAAACACTTCAATTTAAATGAGTACACAGGCTCCGATACCAATTGAGAGTACTAGTACGAGCACCTAAAGAGGGTGAATAGGTGCGAAAACAAATTTTGCAAAATATAGTGTAAAAATTTACTTTTAACCTCAGTTTGGTTGACAATAGACTTTGTAGGGGAAATCAAACTTTAACAATTAAATAGTGTTACGAACAAAATAAAAGAGTTCAGGAAAAAGAATAAGAACATAAGATTTATAGTGGTTCGGCTTAATCCAAGTCTACAACCACTCTCCCGTACTGATAGCCCATCGGCTAGATTTCACTAAGAATCAAAAGAGTCGTTATAGTATCATGTCCTTGATTCCACAGTGTAGAGACTCTGCTACACTTCCACAAGGCCTCACAAATATCTAAACTCTCTTTTGAGTACAAGTTTACGCTCAACAATTGAATCAACAAAGAACAAGGAGTTTCAGACTTTGGAATTTATCTATCGCACACACACTTGAATAACTAGAGCGTCTTCCTTATATACTCCTCCATGCATTCATAACCGTTGGCACCTTCTGAAAGAGTTCTTCCAATTTACCCGTTGGACAGAATCAATTAGGGAGATCTTGAGTTACTTAAGGAATGTGATGATAGCCCACCAATCCTACTCGCCCATACAATCAAGATCTAGGTTTTCATAAGTAGAACCTTCCAAGTATACTTCACCATTTAACGGATCCAAATTACTCATTTTGATTTCAAAACGAATAATAGATCTTGAGATGCTATCTCCAGCTGTGAGAACTTCTTTAGCCACTCGAATCAAAAGCTTAAAGAAATACTTGATTCTGGATAAGTCTTCTTCGTCGGTCTAGAAACTGTCAATAAGGGTAGACTTTAAATTTTGAGTCTAGCGGTCTTCAAACTTTGACGAGAGAGTCTACCAGTCTTCAGACTAGACTGATGGAAACGTTTTGTCAGCTTCAAAACAAATATGGAAGTTTTCTCCAACATATTAGTGTCAGACTTCACAGTTGTCAAGCCTTGAAGTGGGTGCAATGTCAACCTCTATCATAGACGTTGGGGTTATCATAAGTTCCTCCATCGAGGAATCAAGCTTACAAGGATGACGACTATGCATGAGCTCTCCCATCACTATGAGCTATGTTGCATACGACAGGGGTAATGAAGAAAGATGAAGACGACGACAACTAGTGGCACGGTTCAAAATGGGGTGATGGTGTGCCATTGAATGGAGGTGGAGGATGGTGGCAAAAATGTCTACATCTGTAGTTGGGGGGCTAGAGAGAGAGAGAGAGAGACTAAGTGTTGATCGTGTGTGGTGCAGCTCATATATAAAACGGTCATGTTTGGGAATGTAACTTGTGATTGTGAATAATATTTTAAGTTAAATCCATATTTGTTCGCCCGGGAAGGGTTTCCCCAACAAATATCTTTTACCAAAGGTGCAAAGTTTTGGCTTTATTGCTTGAGCTGGGATCTATGTTGTTTTGAAAAAAAAAAAAAAAACGATTGATTCTACACTAAAGTCAACGAAAGTAAAAGATAAAAATAGGAGAGGATGTAAAAATGAGAAAAAAGTAAAGTGCGATAAAGAGTAACAAATGATGATTGTTGATTGATTGTTGATTTTTGGCAAAAAAAAAAAGTCCCTTACACCTATGCCTCTTCAGCTATTTATAGAAAACTTCTAAAAATAAACACTTTCTAATGGTTACTATTTCAATTTCAAACTATTCAGGAAGTTTCAACACTGCGGTGGTAACTAGGGGTGAGCGTGGTTTCCGGATAGAACCGAGAACCGGAGAACCGAACCGGATCCTGTTCCCGATTCCCTTTTTTTGGGAACCGGAACCGGTTAGGGCTAAAAAAAGCCCCAAATAGAAAACTCCCAAATCAGTTCACTTCACATTCACTCACAGTTTTCTCTTCTCCCGTTCTCTACCACTCGACGCCACCGCCGCTCCCCTCGACGCCACTGCCGACCTCCGCTCGCCCTCGACGCCACCGCCGCTCACCCTTGACCCCACCGCTACCTTCGCCATCAACGGCACCAACCTCTTCGAGAAGCTCGGCCTCCCCACCTTCGTCAATCTCTCCACCAATTTCTACACCAGGTCGCTTCTCTACATATGTCAAGGGAAAAATTTCATTTCTTTTTTATCTAGTCATGGAGAACGCATGTTTCTATGATTTTCCATTTGTTGAGGTGAGGACACCTGGAGTGCCATAACTTGGCATGCGGGACACTTAAGTGCCATAACTTTAAAATGGTACACTTAAGTGTCATCATCGGAGTAAAATGGGACACTTAAGTGCCACTCCGGCGAAAATCCAGCCAAATGGCTGATGTGGCAATTTTCCGGCGAGTTTAGTCCAAAACAGCGTCGTTTTGCACGCTGACGTGGCGGAGAAAACGCAAAAACGACGCCGTTTCGTGTCTACGTGTAAATAATAATATAAAAATTAATTAAATTATAAAGTATTCAAAAAATTAAAAAAAAATTAAAAAAATTAAGAAAAATTTAAAAATTAAGAAAAATTTAAAAGTTTTCAAAAATTAAGAAAATAAAAAAGGGGGGGGCCCTCAGCCGCCGGGCGAGGGCTCGCCCTCCCCCTTTTTTAATTTTTAAATTTTCTTATTTTTTAAATTTTTAAATTTTTTTATTTTTTAAAATTTTCTTAAAAAATTTTTAAAATTTTCTTTTTAAAATTTTTAAAACTTTTTTTTTTTTAAACTTTCTTTTTTTTTTAAAATTTTTTTAATTTTTATGCTGATTTGGAGCTCCGGCGAGCCACGTAGGCAAAAAATAATAATAAAATATTACCACGTAGGATTTCCGGCAAGGGTCGCCGGATGTGGCACTTAAGTGTCCCACTTGAAAAAAAAATGGCACTTAAGTGTACCGTTTTGAAGTTATGGCACTTAAGTGTCCCGGCGTGCCAAGTTATGGCACTTGTGCTGGACTTCTGCCCCCATTTGTTAGATCGCGCTTTTATGTTGGTGCTGCTTAATGGGGTTCGTGGGTGTTGCTCTGATGATGGCGGATGATAGGTCTGAAGCTCCTCGCGATGTCTTTTCGGAAGGTGGAGTTTGGACATGTTCTTTTTAGTTGTATCTTGACGAACTGCCGCTTTTTATAGGTCAATTGAGATTGTTGAAAACAAAAATGATGACAAGATCCTAGATTTTGCTAATTGAGAATGTTATTGACTAGTTTGGAAGAGTGAGATGTTTGTGTTGGTGAGGCAATTTAAGATGCGCTTCGAACCATCGGGTTCATTAATTTCTTTGTGCTTTCATTAGATATGGCCTTGCTCGATTTTTCAGAGTTAGGATGTGGGTTTGTTTGAGTCATGATTAGGAGGGCCTTAAAGGAAAATATTATCTTGTGAGTTGTAATATAGAAACTTGTTGATCTAATGTCTATTGCTATGTGGACTAGGGTGTTCCACGATGAAGAAGAATGGTTTCGGTCAATCTTCGCAAATTCAAAGAAGGAAGAAGCAATTCAAAACCAATATGAATTCTTTGTTATTGATGAGCCGCCGTGGCCTTCTGACAAGACTAGAGATTGACAACCTTTTAGATCTTCCATTTGTCATGTTTTTTCATTACCTTTAAATCTTGACAAGAACCTTCTATCACATATTACTCAGCAATGTTTGCAAAGTCTGTTTCGATCATCTGATGTGGTTTTTGGAGGTATCGAAGAGAGGATGCATCTTGTTTGGGACACAATGGTGGTAAGTAGCTACTGCTACTTGCATTTATCTACTCAATCCCAAACCCTTCCAACCCAAATACTGTTCATTAATGTTGGTAGGAATCTAGACAAATTTCTGTCTCTGATTATGTCCAGATAACGAGCACCAAGTGGTATGTTTTTGTCATGCTTATTTTTATGATGAATGAGTTCTCACACATATTGATGGCTCCCAGAGATAAAATATGTTCTTTGAACATGATCAATGCTAGGATCTTCAACATTTACCCGAGAAAGGGAGCGATTCTTGTGGGGTCCGATGCTGATATAATCATTTTCAACCCGAATTTGAGTTTTGAGATCAATGCCAGGAGCCACCACTCTAAGATCAAATACAAATATCTATGAGGGAATGAGAGGGAAAGTAAGTTTTATTTCTTCTAGAATCTCTCTCCATTCACTACTAACACATTCCATTTCTTTCTGTCCATATCCTGAAACTGTTTTTCCTCCTTCTACATTCTTAGATATTGTAACCATTACAAGCTTCAGTGCAACAAAATTGTGTTTTCCTTTTCCTGGAAAGGTCGAAGTGACAATTGCTGCCTTTTTCTACCCTTGTTTTTTCTTCCTATAACTGTTGTTTCATCTAAGAGATAGATCTTCTCCTTACAATCTGTGAAGAATAAAGCTATATTTATGAAAATTCAGTTTGCTGATGGAGCAGCATTAGTCAAAGGGACAGAAATGTGCTTTTTTTATGCATATGCTCCCAATGAACTATTTTTGGCAATTTATGGACATAAAAGCTTTGATTTGTCTCTTTCCTTCTTCATTATAGTTAAAATTTGAAAATGAAAAAAAAAAAAAAAAAAAAAAAAAAAAAAAAAAAACCTGTTCGAACTTGGAACCGACCCTGAAACCTGTGACAGGATAGGTTCTAGGTTCCAGACGAAACCGAACCAAAACCGGGAACCGCTCACTCCTAGTGGTAACTGTACTATCTCATCCACATTATCTGCAATATTGAATTCTCAGGACTACTCCCACATTCTCTTTTCTTTCCCGAGTGATATATGACATCGCGTTCTTCAGCATCTCCTTGAATTGGCTGTCTTCTAGCCTGGCCCATTTTCCACAAATTGGGCCTAACCAATCTTACTTCTTTTCGATGCCCATTGCTCTACTTCTTTTTGAAGTCCATTGAGCCAATTTTGGTGCCAACAAATGCCCCCTTAAAAAAATTAAAGGATATTTTAATTCTTTTAACTCAAATGAATGATTGTACCCATCAACCTCAAGGTTTCCACAAACATCGTTTCAGGTTCTACTTCTCTATTTTTAATCCAATATCTCTTAGGGTTCCGAATCCCAATTTGTCTTGAATTCCTCATAACGTCTTCTTTCTTTATAAGTGCACGGCTCTGACCTTTTGTTCTCATCCTTTTCAACGCAATTGAACGCTTGCTTCCAAGATTCGATTTTTGTTCTTCTTCTTTATCTCTTTCAACGTCTCTTTTCTCTTTGACCCATATGAGGCCCCCTCGACTTCATGCTGCGCTGGCCCTTTGACTGATCCAAACAACCTGCCTGGGACCGGAACTCCTGCAACTTCTTTTTCTCAGACCTTGGGGTTTGTTGTGGTATGACTGGAATCTCTCTCTCCACAAACCACTGTTCTTTTGGATGGTCGTGCGAGACTTTTGTGTCCATGTGTGGACAGTTCGCTGAGTGGGCAACGGTGGAAACTCATCTTCATACTTGAAGCTAGATCCCCATTCAGAAGATATCACCTCGAATTCCTCATTTGAGGGGTTAGGCATTTTCGTATATCGAACGTAATAATCAAACTTGCCACTAGGCCATCTTAGAGTCCTTACCCTAGGGTTCCCTTCCTCGTACAGGCGTTTGAGTGAAATCTTGTTTTCCCTCTTCTTCTTGGGGACTTTAAGTCTTTTAGGAGTCTGAGCCTAGAAGCAATTGTAAAACTAATTTTAAATAAAACCTGATGATCCCGATCTATCATTCTCAAACAAATACGTGCATAATTCAGGATCGATTTGCCGAAACGTAAAAGTCGACATACCTTCAGCTATGGATGAAAATTTGCAAAATCGGAAAACCTTAAAATCGGATTCCCGAAGCACGATCGATATACTAATATGGAAACACTAGATCCGTAAGTCCTATTTCACTAGCCAATACCCCTCAAATGTGATGATGTGTTTTTCTATAGTGATAAGATTTAAAGTAGACAACCTGACGTCTTATTCCATTTCTTACATTACCGACATCTTCCATTAAGACTGTTATGGTAACATATTAACAAGCAAATATCACGTAATAAACACGGATAATAAATTAGGTAATAAATCGAAATTAATTGGGAAATACAAAATTGAGATCACATTTAAAATAATAAAATATATTATAACAGCTATCTTTATTAAAATATTTTTCTTCGGTTCTCAATGGTTGCACGATGTCTATCCAGTTGTGGGGTATACAAAGGACGGCTATGAATGGATTTGTTGCTTTGGGGCCCCTCTTTTGAATCGACGGTCGTAGTCTACCCCTTTGCATCTTGCCTGGTTCTCTCCGACTTGTGCCGATATCTTGGCATTAGAGGGTAATTGTTCCCATTAGAGAAATATCAGTGAATAACTTTCCTTCGGCACCATTGGCAAAGGATTGTTTGGTGATGCTCCCCTCGCAAAGTAGCATACACCATCCCAGCCATTTGCGGGAAAGGATTTGTGTCAATTTCCATCTTCTTCTCCCTTTCCTCTGCAAACTTAATTTTGCCCTGATGTATTGCTCCTTGTACTGCTCTTCTAAAGACATTACAATAGTTGGTACTATGGCTTCAAGAGTGCCGCCACTTGCAATACCTTCTATTGGCTAATTCCTCCTTGCTAGGTATGGTCCGACCCTCTGTCAATCTTATTACTCCGTTGCATGCTAAAAGATCAAAGATCTCATCTAATTTGGTCACATCAAATGGAGCATCTCTATGTATCCTTGGCCCTTACCATCACTGAGTCTTTCACTCTAGCAAGCCTTAGGGCTTGACAAACATATGGCTTGTCGAGACTCATATTTGCTACTACGATTTTGGTGGCCTCCTCTTGATCATTTTCTTCTCCTGAATCCTCTTTGGGACCATAGATCACTATATTTTGCTTATAATCTTTGTATGGCTTCCTATCCTTTCTTTCCAAAGGTTCTCGTATTGAGTGGCTGTGGTGGTTAATGAGAATAAATCGGAAATCTTTTGCCTAGCGAGCCGCTCTTTCAAATTAAAGTTTAGGCCATTTTTGGCCATTTATGTGGCTTCTCTTTCTGGAAGGGAAAACAAACATCAATTCCTCATTTTATTTTATTTTTTAAATCAAGTGATGTACTGGTCTACCTTCTCGTTACCATATTTCACGGTTGCCAAATCTGACAACATCACTTCTGGAACAGGACAGTAGAAAGTGAGTATGCAACTTATTTGCCATCTTGTCCCAATTTTGGATTGAGTTAGTAGGAAGGCCAGAGTACAAGTAAATGCCATCGTAGACAATGACGGAAAATAATTGTAACTTTATCCTCCCATCATTGTTGAGATCCTCGCATTGCTTTGTAAATTTGCCTTTTATGCTCCATAGTTGATTGATCATCTTCGCTTGTGAAGACAGTAAATTCAGGAATTTCATAACCCATGAGATAAGGGATATTATCTATCCAATCTAGGCATGGTTTGCGGTAAATGAGCCTCAGTGCCCCTGCATGATCAAGCAAATAGCCTGTTCGATCATTCAGTGATCTTTTATATGATCCAGCACCTTATTTCCCTGATTAAACTGCGCCCTGGGTGGTGAAGGAAGGCCGAGCACTAACATCTCTAGTCCCTCCTTGTGGCTGATAAAACTGTTATCCTAGGATTGGTACAGGGATTAATCCAATATTCATTAGGCCCGCGGGCAGTAATGCATTTTTACCCCCTAGCTAATTAATCTCTAGTAGTAGTTGTTGCAAGGCGCCTATCTACACTTCATTCCCCGGGTTCGGGTATCATTGATTACTCTCCCTCGATTTGTCCTATTGGAAGTTTCTGGTATTGTTCCGGGTGGAATTATTGCCTCAATCAGGCCAAACCGGTTCCCCTGACTCAAGACCCTTAGTCCTCTGGAGAATCCTAACCAGCGACATGAAATTCGAGTTGCCTATGATAGCAGGTTGGGCTGGAACTTATATGGGCGGTGGCACGGCACTAGTTTGACCCTCGTAGACCGCGTTCGCTTGATTTGACGATCCCATCCTCGAAGTCAATTTAGTGACTAGATTGGTAAATAGAGGAATCAAAACACCATACATATGATTAGCCATATGATTGGTTATATCATTTTGCTATTCTTTGAACATCCTTCTCATTGTGATCATTATCGTTGAATTTGGGGCCAACTCCCTCTTTGATCCTTGGACAATTCTTGAGGAACATCTGCAAAATTACTGCCTATGTTGACATCATCAACTAGGTTTGCATTCTAGTTGGAATTCTCAAAACAGACAGTTCTCTAGGTGCGTTTGGGAGTAGCTTTGCCAAGCCACTTTGGGCATCCAAAACCCTTTGGGCTAAAAAAAATGGTGTTTGGGAACTTCTTTTGTAAATATACTCGGGGAAAAGTGAGCCTTTGGAAGGCTAAAAGCCTAAAGCTGTCATGGGGCTGCCTTGGGCATTCGACCTTCTCAGAATGTTGAGGGGAGAATAAGAAAAAAAAATTCTTCCACAAATATCCTCACTAACATTTCATTTTTCCAGTTTTGTCCTCGTGACTATTCACCTTCTTCTTTGTTAAGGTTGGCCAACGAAGTTGTGCGGAGCTGCGAAGGGCTAGCGATGAGCTGAACAAAGGTCAGCATGAGGCTGGTGTGGTCGTGGCAACCGTCAGCAACTAGTCACGTGACCTCGGCGACCACCCACGAGTCGTGTCGTTGCGACCTTGCTGCTAACCAGATTTGAGTAGCCGGAGGTCTGGCATGCAACCTTTGGCAACCACCTAGATCTAAGTCGTAGCAAGGTCACGCGACCATTGCGACCCCCGACGACGCTGTGACCCCTAGCGACCCAGATCTAGGCCATGCGACCTTCGGCGACCCAAATTTGGGTCACAGCAAGGCCACACAACCTAGATCTGGGTTGTAGTGAGGTTGCGCAACCTCCGGTGACCTAGATCTGGGTCGCCTGTAGCCCGGCAAAGGTGAAGAATCGAGACTTGGAGAGGTTGAGGGAGCGGAGGACATTCTCGTGGGCAATGATGGCAATGATGACAATGATGAGAGAGGCATCAATGATGCGGAGGTAGAGGGAGAGGTCGAGGGTGGTGGCGTTGGGATAGTGGGCGAGGACGATGGGGAGGTGCTTGGCATGGAGGAGGCCAAGGGACTTGCGATGGTGGGTCAACGGCCTGGAAGGAACAGGAGCAAGGGAGAAGGACTTGTGGTCGCCGGTGGCTACCTACTATTTGACGGTCAACTATTTTTTTTTATTACAAAAATTATTTGTAAATGTAAATTTTTCCAAACACTATTTTCACTAAAATGGGCTTTTACATTACAATTTATCAAACGCAATTTGCATTCTAAAAAACTTATTTAACTTAAAGTCCTTTGCATTTTTTTAAAAACTTTCCTAAAAATCCAACCAAACGCATCCTCTCTCCCACACACTATAAGGATAAATTATCCTCACCGACAGAAAGGCGACTCTCCCAGTTCCTTGTTTTTGTCGAACGGAACACAACTGTCCTACCAGGTGTGCCAAAAAGATATTCACTGGGGAAGGGTTCCCTCAAGAAATATCTTTTATCAAAATGGCAAAGTTTCGGCTTTATTGTTTGAATTGGGTTTTGTGTCGTTCCGGAAAGAAAGCAACTAATTCTACACTAATGGCAATTGAAGTAAAAGAAAAATAGGAGAGAACATAAAAATGGGCTAAAAGTAAAGTGCAAGTACCGAATGATGATTGTTGATTGACTGTTGATTTTTTTTTTTTTTTTTTGGTCTAAAAAGAGGAACTTTCATTCAAGTAATAGAACCATTACAACTTGCAACTTTAGCGTCGGAAACAAGAAGATCTAATAAACAGGTAGGGGGCACTTCGGCCCAATTAGCAACTAGGGTTCTATTGTTGTGGGCCTTTGCGGCCCGATCGGCCACAAAGTTTGCTTGGCGATGGCAATGCCGCACTCGAAAGGCTGGAGAATCGACTCAAGAGAAGAGCGGCTTCAAGCAAACAATGATCGTATCTCCCATGGCGTCAATCGATTGTCGTTCACGGCATTAACCAAGAAGCAACAAGCGTCGAGATTCAACCACAATCGTATCCTTCGTTCTTCGTTGTTGGATCAAGTACTGTAGAGTAAGCAAGAAAGCATAAGTTTCGGCCTGCAAAGGTGAAGATGCAGCAAAATCGCGGTAAATCCTTCTATCAACTTTCCAATGTGATCTCGGCATAGACATGCCATTGAGCCTCGGCCACTTTAAAGCTTGAAAGCCCCATCAATATTACACTTCAGGACACCAGGATCGGGAGGTCGCCAGACTTGGGAAGGTAGGGTTGATGGCAGTCCAGTTTGCAGATCGTCGATGGCCACGGAAAACAAAAGTGTTTCGCGCCTTCCAAATCTGCCAGAGGATCTCAGCGATTATTTCGAACTCAAGTAAGCTATGTTTCTGGTTAGCTCTATCTGCTAGCCATTGTTCTATGCGAGGGACAGCATGAGGAGTTAGTTGAATACCAATTGTGGGATGAGACCAAATCGTAGTTGTCCACGAGCAAAACAGGAATAGGTGTTCAAGGGATTCCAGACAATTATTGTTGCATATATTGCATACCATATCTGTGTTGATGTGACAGTGAACGAGATTGGTCTTTGTCGCTAAAGCATTATGGCTTAGGGACCAAAGAAATGTCCGAATTTTTGGTGTTAGTTGTAGTCACCAAATGCTTTTCCATAGTTGCGTAGGTACTTGATAAGATGACGATGGCAGATCTGTATGATTGGAGTCCGCTTTCTTTAGTGCCTGATAGCCGCTATGCACCGTGTATTGGCCATTGATAGTGTCTGTCCATATTTGCTTGTCCTCTATATGATTGGGTCTAACCGAATACGGTAATTTCTTTGATGGTGTGAGTATCGTAGTCTTTGTTGTAATAGATCAGCATTCCGGGTTTGTTGTTCCGGCTCCAGTAAGTCAGCTACTAGATAAGGTTCCGTCAGATGGGCAGGACCACCTAAGATTCCTTTAGGAAGCCATCTATCTTCACGTATCTTGATTTTTCTCCCATTTCCGACAGACCATTGGAGTTTAGCTAAAATGGAGTCTCTTCCCAATAGTATGCTCTACCAACCCCAAGAAGGACGCGCCCCTTTCTCCGCATATCTGAACTCTCGTTGATAAAAGTAAAGACCTTTTAGTAATTTGCTACATAGTGATGATGGGTTCTGTATCAAGCGCCAGGCCTGTTTACCGAGCATTGCCTTATTGAAAGCAAGAATATCTCTAAAACCCAAACCACCCTCATTCTTACATCTCGTTAGAACATCCCATTGTGTCCAATGAATACCATATCTACTGATGTCATTCTGCCACCAAAAGCGAGCAATCTTCTTCTCAATGGCTTTGTAAATCGAAACTGGTAATTTAAAAATGGACATGACATATTGTGGTATCGCATGTACAACAGCTTTAATGAGAACCTCTTTTCCACCCCTCGAGAGAAATTTTGCTTTCCACCCTTCTAGTTTAGCAATCACTCTCGCCATAATCTAGGCAAACATGTCTCGTCTTGATCTACCCCAATCAAAAGGAATCCCTAGGTATTTACCTGTTTTTTGTAACACTGGGACCCCAAATTCAGCGGCCAAGTTAACCCTTAAACTATAAGGACAATCCTTACCAAAGAAAATGCCTGATTTGTTCCTATTTATCAGCTGCCCAGTAGCCAAACAGTATTGATTTAGAATATTTGCTAGGTTATGACATTCCTGGACTGTAGCATTCATGAAAAATATGGCATCATCAGCAAAAAATAAATGGGAAAGAGTTGGGCACCTCTTGTTGAGCTATAGTCTTTGTAGATGTCCTATATGAAGTGCGTCATGGATAAGGACAGATAAAACATTTTCTACCAAAATGAACAAATAAGGTGAGAGTGGGTCTCCCTATCTAAGTCCCCGAGAAGGATGGAAATACTCAAGTTGTTCCCCATTAAAAGTGATACTAAAAGACACTGTTGTAACACACTGCATTATCCAGTGAACCCAGGTGACATGGAAACCCAATCTGATCAAATAGTCCTCAAGAAAGTCCCATTCCACCCTGTCATATGCCTTTTGCATGTCCACTTTTAAAACTGCTTGAAAATTTCGTTTGCGTTTCCTAATCATCAGCTAATGAAGCACATCTTGGACAACAATAATGTTATCCTGGATTTGCCGGCCACTCACAAAAGTAGATTGCTCAGCAAATATTAGATCGGGTAAAAAAGGCTTAAGATGATTAGCTAACACTTTTGAGATGATTTTATAGATGTAGTTGCAAAGACTTATTGGTCGGTATTGGTATTGGTCTAGACTCTCCGGTTGGGCCACTTTTGGAATCAGAGTAATACTAGTTTTGTTCAGAGAAGCAGATAGATTACCAGTTGCAAAGAACTCTTGAACAGCCGTAAAAATGTCTTCATGTAAAAGATTCCAATGCTTCTGATAAAATGGACTATTCAAACCATCAGGTCCTGGTGCTTTAGTAGCCCCCATTTGGAATGTGGCGTGCCGTACCTCATCTTGAGTAAGCTGGGCCGTTAAGATATTGTTCATTTCCAGCGTAACAGTAGGTGTACATTTTGCAAGAATAGGACCATAATTCCGAGGGCCATATGATGTGTATAGTGCTGAGAAGAAATTCCTCGTCATGATTTTTAAACTATCCTCTTCCCGAATCCAAGTGAGATTAGCATCTTTCAACATTCGTATCCGATTCTGAATTCGCCGTTGTAATGTTGTCGCATGGAAGAATTTGGTATTCTTATCTCCCCATGTAAGCCAGTTAAGCCTAGATCGCATAGCCCAATGTTGTTCCTCCTGCTACCATAGTTTGTGAATGTTCATCTTCAATTGAATAATTTGCTGCTCATCGCTGTAGTTGTTGGAAGAATTAATAAGTGTTTGAAGTTGTTGCTGCAGGTGTGATATTTGATTAGGTGCCTTTGAGAACTTAGATTGACTCCACTTGGTAAGTGCTTGAGCGACTTGCTATAGTCTTCGTGGTAGGGTAGATGTACTAGCACGTTGGGAATTCCAAGATCTTTCAACCACCTCGCTACAGTCCTTTTCCTTCAACCAGTAAGCTTCAAAGATAAATCTTTTGTGTTGTCGCCTTGATCGGGCCTGTGTAGTCAATAAAAGAGGGCTATGATCAGAGCCCACTGGTGGAAGTGCATAGACCTCAGCCTCGGGGTAATTTAGACGCCACTCCATAGTACACAAAACTCGATCCAACCGTTCTTTAACTAGGTCTTCACCAAGACGATTATTCATCCAGGTGTAGGAACATCCCCATCGCCCATATCCATTAAGTAACAGTCCTGTAAGACTTCTCTGAAGGAATACATCCGATACGGCTCAACCAGTCGTCGGCCCACTTTTTCCCAAGGAAACAGAACTTCATTAAAGTCACCCGCACATACCCAGGGTATAACATTTGAGGCAGCAATTAGATGAAGCTCTGTCCATAGATGTCGGCGTAGCTGATAGGTTGCTGGAGCGTGGACACAAGTTAGACGCATAGAAGTCCCCACTCGAACCTCTGTACAGATTGTATCAAAAAAATGCTGAGTAGCTCTCTCTATATGGATAATAATATCGTCATTCCAAAGCATAGCTAGTCCACTAGCCAGTCCAACAGGATCATAGACATGGTAATTACTAAATTTCAAAAGCCTTTTCAACATTTGACTGTTGATTGATTGTTGATTATTGGCAAAAAGGTTCCTTACACTTGTGCCTCTTTGGCTATTTATATACAATTTCTACAAATAACCACTTTTTAGCGATTATTATATCAATTTCAAACCACTCTAGAAGTTTCGACATTGCTGTGGTAATCGTGCTGTTTTATCTACGTTATCTTCGATATTGAATTCCTGGGACTGCTCCCACGTTCTCTTTTCCTTCCCAAGCGGTTTATGACATCTCGTTCTTCAGCATCCCCCTTAACCGGTTGTCTTCTTTTCGATGCCTATCGCTCTACTTCTTTTTTAAGCCCATTAAGCCAATTTTAGCGCCAACAGTATTAGTTTACCGAGGTGTTTTTTTACGAGGGACCTTTTTGGGACTTAAGTAATAATTTGTGGTTTTTTCTTCTTCTTTTTTTACGAAAGAGAGTTCAAAATAGAATTGAAATTGGATCTAAACTCAAGGGCTTTTTTAGGGAATTGGGCCGAGCCCTCATTCACCGTGGAGGGAGACAATCAAAGATAGGGACGAATGGTGTGTTTGGTTTAGCATTCCTAATGAGTTTTCGGCCTCCAAAGCCCTTTGAGAAAATGCTTGATTTTTTTATAATCATTTTGAAGTAACTTTCGGGTAAAAAATTTATTGAGAAAGCTAAAAGTCAATGCTAGTATAAACTAACTTTGAGCTTTCAGCCAAATGCTAAAACTCATTTTTTTCTTCCAAAACTACCTTCACCCATTCTTCAAATTTCCAACTTTGCCCTTGTTATTTTTTTAAATACTAAAAAAATCAAATATATATATACATTTTTAAAAAAGAGACCAACCCTTCACCGATTTGGTAAAGGGCTACGCCCAATCGCTAGTGGCCATTTGTTGTTAGGTGACCTCCAACGAGGGTCACACAACATCAAGTGGCCCAACTAACTGCAACCCAAGCAACAATCACTTGGGTCGTGCGATCCTTGCTAAGGGTTGCCCAAGGTTGGCCGACCTCTAGCGAGGGTCACATGACCCTAGCGAGGGCCTTTAGAGGTCGGCCAACCTTGGGCAACCTCGATTAACGGCGGCTGGTACCAGATCTGGTTCTCTAGTAGCCATAGCTCTTCACTAGTTTTTTTAAAATTATATATATATATATTAAGCATTTATATTTATTTAATTTTTTAGCATTATTATCAAAATTTATATTTAAAAAGTTGCATAAATTATTTTTTCAATTTTAAATAAATATAATTTTTTTGGTCAAATTAAACAAATAGAAATTAAAAAACTAATATTACTTACCTAAAAAATTTTCAAATGTGTTTTCTATCAAATGACATTTATTTTAAAGTTTCTTTTCAAAGTATATTTTATTAAGCGACTTTTGTATTTACTCAAAGTCTTTAAAGTTAAAATGTTTTGTATTTTTATGGATTTTCAAAATATTAAATCAAAATGCATCCAAAGGAAGATGAGGAAGAAAGGAGGAGAGGGAACCAATAGAACAAGAAAAAGAAGGAAGAAAGAGAAGGACGGAAATTCAAAAGGATGATTTCTAAAATCGAGATCCCAATCCGAGAGCGATTGCCCCAGTCGACACTCTCGAATGGATCCCATCACGAAATTACTCCTCAGACAGCACGACAAGCGTCGGCAGAAGAGTGCGCGTGGGCCGTCGGATCATCGCTCCCAGGTCAGCGGTCAACCTCGTCGTCCTCCGCCGAGGGTGTACGACTTCGCGTGGGGCTCTGCTTCTTTGACGCGGACGACCCGAGCCAGCGAACTGGGCCAAGGCGTGGCCCATCCGTCGGCGCCACTTTTCTGCAGTGGCGGAAAGTCAGGACAGGAGTGAGTGAGCGAGTGCCACAATTCCCCATACACTTTCTCTCCTTTTTTAATTATCAAAACACTTTTAAGGAAAAGAATGACTTCCTTGCTAAGATTTGAGTGCATTGTCAACCTGAAATAATGAATAATTCTTTTAACCTCGCAACACATGTACTATTCATAGTCTTCACAAAATACATGATATTACATTATTCACTCGTCGATTTAGTTCACATGAAACCAGCGGTACTTTCGGAGTAATGAAAAGTGTGGGGCATCATAATATTTTCACCCTCTACAATATTGCATGTTATGTGTTTGTGAAAGGACAAACATGTCCTTCTAAAAGGATACTATCCAATAAAAGTTTAAATTATAAAAACGAAAAGGGGTTACTAATCATATTCCTTGGACATGTTTTCAGCCGGTTGCCATCTACTTTCGTGAAAATGAAGAATCAAAATATCCCAGTACATATTCTCGAACCGAGAAAATGACTAGGAGAAGGAATTTAAGAAAAAGAAAAAAGCTCCTAAAAATAAAACAAAAAGAAGAAGGAGGAGAAGAAAAAAGGAAGGCGAAAACCAGCACTTTTTCAGCTTTTTCTTCTTCTCCCGTACCCCCCGGTCCCTAACGCCGTTATAACGGCCCCGCTCCCTTCTCCGCCGCGAATGCGACACCCGCCCCACTCGCCAGTCACGCCGTTATAAGCGAAGCGCTCTCTCTCCCCCTCTCTCTCTCTCTCTCTCTCTCTCTCTCCTTCCTCTGTGCTCTCCCTCTCTTCCGTTGCAGAAACTGGAGCTGCTCTATCTCTCTGTGAAGAAGCCCTAGGAAATGGTTCGTGTTCACTTTTTTATTCTTCTCCTGTTTCCATTTTCACGAAAGTTTCGTGCTCTTCATTGAAGGACCCTGCACGAACCTTTTCAGATTCTGAGAATCTGGCGCTATCTCTCTTTTCTGTTTTTTTTAGGCATGGTTTTCGTAGCTGTTGCATCGTGCTTTGATTCCGACATGCGATTGTGCTGTGTTGATGTTGATGTCGCTTTTTTTTGGGGGGGGGGGTGGCGCGTGGGGGTGATTCGATTTCGTCTCCTCCGCGCATTTTGGTGTCGGTTCGAGCGCGCTTTGTTAGGGGATTTCAATCTTTTTGGCTCTCTGTTGAGATTTAATTCTTCATGTCTTGATGGAAGATGGGTCGGTGTAACTCTGTAATTTGTGTTGGTCGTGTTTCGTGGACGGTGTTGCTATATTAGGCGCCGCAGTGACCTATATCTTCCGTAGTCGATGCTCGAGCGAGCTGCTGAGCCGCTGGATTTTGTCGAGCTAATTCGAAGAAGAGAGGGACAGAATTTATGCTTTGGATCAGTGTTTCTTCTTTATCTGTTTGTTTTCTGTTGATTATTGATGTTTTGTCGAGTCCCTTTTCTATTTTAGGATTATGATGTGCGATTTTGGAATCCCATCGTTAAGATTTTGCAAAGCTTAGCGGGTTTTGTTGGAAGTAAGTGAATGGCGTCTCCCGTTCTAAAACTTTTGCAAGTAATAAAGAGTGCATTTGTTTGTGCTTTTGGTTGGATGTTATGGGGTCGTTCAGCTGGTCTCTGAACATGACCCATTTCTTTCATCTTTTGTAGTGAATAAGGCAGAATGTTCTTTCTTTGGGGTCTCTGAACATGACCCATTTCTGTTTTTCATCTGTTGTAGTGAGAAGGGGAAATGTTCTTTCTTTGGAAGAACTTGCTTTGCCAAAGAAGCTTGGAGCACTAGCCTGCTAGGCATCCTCCCTTTCATGCATTTATATCCATGATTATCGTGTTACTGAAAACAAGCTTGGAGCATTTATTTCTCTTTCGTTTTTAACAGTTTGGATTTTCTTGTTTATTAGTCATGATTTTGTCTTGCTCAATAGATTCATTTGAATCTTTATTGTCTAGTACTCTTTCCATACACTCTAACTTGAGACTTTATTCAAAGAATAGTTTTAATTGCATGGTATCTATTTTGTTGCATAAGTCTTATAATTGCTTCCATTTTATGCAGGATGAAATTGCATGAAAACTGTGAGCAGAATTACATTGTTTTGAGGTACTTTTCCTTGGTCTTTTGGATGGTATCTTTAAAGGATAGTTGAATAATCTTTATGCTCATCTTAGATTTGGATGACATCATTGTTTAACAGTGCTAGATTGCTTCTAGACTTGATGCACAACAAGTAGAGAATGATGGTCAGACAAAATAGTTGCATGTGAAAGAATCATGGGATCAGCTTGCTGCGTTGCTTCCAGAGATCGTACTGTTCCCTGCCGAACAGCCAATGAGACTTTGCACAGGAATATCATATATTCTCCGTCATGGAGCTTCCGTTGGGAAAATAGAAGACGTGTGGCTGGTGAAATTGACAATCCACCATATGAGTTAAATCATGGAAATAGTGACTGTGCTCCCACTGAGATTAAGGAACCAATCAGTTCAAGACAAGGCCACATATCAGATGGAAGAAGTCCGTCGGGAATTATCGGAGCTTCCATCTCTCAACAGTCCCCAGCTCATGATGTAATAGGAGCTGATTCAGCAGCATCATTATCTGGTAAGTATGACATTCTGTTAATTGTGTCATCTTTGGAGGAATGTTTTAAGGAGCGATACTTAACAAGGTCTTAGGGTCCATTTGGGAAATGTCAAAGTCTCTAGTTCCCCTGAAGAAGTTGTTATACAGGAAAGCTAAAATCTTAGAAGCTGGGAAGGCTTGGGCTAATGGTCACATGATTAATCTACATGACAATGTTGCCTAGCTATTAGTCTTTGTTCAATTAATGCCTTCTAAATGATATTAGTCCAACAAAAAAAGCCCATATAATAGCTTAAGAGATTTTTTGTACTCAAGCCATTGGTGTAGTGTGTATCTTCTTGGTTGTTCCAAAATGTCTCTACTCTTGTCCTAAAAGTGTTTATTTGAAGTTCTTCCATTTGATGATAGTCCTGATTGCACTCGTTTGGTGGAATATCATGAACACATGTTCCCGATTATTGCAGAGAGCTAGTACAGCCACTGAAACATGTTAGGTGGCAAGTTTTTCCTGGTTGTATGTGCCGTTACAAACTAATAACTAAACATGTTGATCTACCATTGTGTTAATAGGTTATAGTTATTTGGAACTCCTCAGAATGAGATGAATGGGAGCCTTGTTAGTCACTGTCATTTTTTGCCTCGACAAGCTTGTTTTTTGCTCCAAACGTCCTTCTCTTTGGACTTGTAGTGCTAAATCTGATGATCTTCTTGTTCAATGTAGATATATCCCAGGCGAACAATGATTCTGCAGAGGTTAGTTTGAATTGATTGAGGCTGATTCTCTGGGAAGAGTTTAGGGTGATGTTCTCATTAAAATTGTTAATTTTTCAGCTGAAGAATGCAGCAGAATCCCCTGAATCAGTCGCTCCCAAGATCTCATTTTCTACAACCATACCTTCATCCTTTTCAATGCCAATAGCAGATCCATTGTCTTCCCATACTCCTGCTGTTCCTCCAAATTCTACCCCCTCAAGACGGGCCCAATGTTCAGCAGGACACCAGTTGTTGAGACAAATTTCTGATAGTCGGATTTTGGGAATGAAATCACCATGTAGGAACTCGATATCCGAAGGAAGACCATCATTCGTCCTGTCCCCTTGTAGCAATGAGTTCACTACAGGATCCCAAAGTGGCTTTTCTGATGGTTGGTCTATGCGCACATTTTCTGAGCTTGTGGCCTCTTCCCAGAAAGAGAGGTGGTCTTTTGACAGTGAGCAGTTCAGCTCTGGTTGTGGCAAGATCAGTGGATGTAGCAGCAGGTTCTCATCTTCACCGTCCATTGATTTGCAAACATGTGGCGCGTGTACTAAGCTCGTGACAGAGAGATCATCATTTAGAATTACCAGTAATGAGGTTGCAGTGGTTGCAGTATTGGTCTGTGGGCATGTTTACCATGCGGAGTGCCTAGATATCATGACTCAAGAGACAGACCGTTATGACCCAAACTGCCCAATTTGTACAATGGGAGAGAAGCAAGTATTGAAGATGTCCAAGAAAGCTGAGTTAAAGTCGAGGAGCTATAAGATATTCAAGAAACGGGTTGGGGATGGTGACTTGAAGATCTTTGATAAAGGGAAAGCGATGGCACAAGAAAGAAAAATTCCCAGGTTAGAAATGAGTTCCAGTTCAGGGAGCTCTTTTGCAAAGCCCTTCTTAAGAAGGCACTTCTCTTTAGGATCCAAGTGGGGCAGGTCCTTATCAGAGAATGATTCTGCCAGGAAGAAGGGCTTTTGGTCGAGATATCGCAAAGATTGAACAGTACTAAGAGGTTAGTAGTTGAAGCACGGTGCAAGACTTCAGCTCTACAGATATTCTTCCTTTGGTTTTATCGAGCTTTTTCAGGTCAAGTCTTATTATGCATATATAATTGTGGACTCACTTAATATGTCTCCGTGCAGTCAATATCTTTGAGGCGGTATGCTGGGAGCGATTGCTTGGTTGGGCTTTGAGCACTCATGGAGTCTGATATATGGAGCTAAGGAACAGCATTTTAAATGCCGGTACCATCAACGCCATTAATATCGGGAGTGGAACATGGGATGTGATGGTGTGGTTACGGCAGTACAGGCTCCTGTTTTGCCCATTCTTATGCCAAATTTCCATTGAGGTCAGTTTCACCGTAGGCAGCATGGGGCTTGATTTTATATGCCCGCTAATGGAGAGGATTACCTCATTAGGTTACTGATTGTATAATGTGAATCCCACTCTGGATTCAGGAGCAATGCGAATCACCTTAGTTTATCTAATGACATCATGGGCTGCTTATGTATTGATCAGGCGGCTGTTATGACATGCTATTTGATGGCTATATATTTAAAATACTGCTGTACTTTGTAACTCAATTACAGATCCACTTAGGCTATGTTTGATCGTCAGGATAAAATTCATGATAAGATAAAATTTATCCTAGGTGCCTACTTAAGACATGATACAATCGAATATAAATGGGATATAGGATAAATGTAGATAAAATTTCTAATATCCATAATATGAAAGTTTTTTTCTGAAATAAAGAACTTCTTAAATTTGTAATATGAATAATATTTGAATTCTAATATAAGAAATTTCAAATAACAAAAAATATATTTTAAATTTAATCTTATTTTTATTTATATATTCAAATTTAATTCTATCTTATAATATTAAATTTAATATATAAATATTTTTATATTTATTATGTATTTTAGGTATTTTAGTATTTTAGGTATATTAGTACAGTTTTCTATTAATAAAATTTTATTGGAGAATAATGGAAGGGGAAGAAAGAAATAAAAAATTAATAAAAAAGAGATGAAAATAAAAATAAAAATAAAGTTGAACTAGAGATTTTACTATATCCGTCTATAAAATTTATAATTAATCTATATTGATGTGTCGTTTTAACTAAATAATATATATGATATGATGTAAATATATCAAATTTTATTAGTGCAGTCACCAAACAGTGGATAAGTGCAAATAGTGGATAAGATATTGTAAAATCTTCTGAATTTTATATTTTATCCTATTAAATCGTATTCTGGTTAGAAATCTAAATGACCAAATGTAACCTTAAGATATATCAATGGCATTCACTTGATAAAAGGGTTAATTGCTTGAATTTGTCTTCATTAGTCATTTGCATATGAGGCTACTACGATTGGAAAACTGACTAATATAAGAAGTCAAAGGCAGAAGTCATGGGAATTGATCGGTTATGACAATCTTATGCTTTGAGAAAACATATTGGTGGCTGCAATCATCCTAGTCGACCAGGTTGAGTACAAAAACAGGACTCATCCATTTTACATTCATATTTCGAGAAAGTACAAATCCTGAAAGAATAAACCAGAGTCCGCCATCTTCAACCACTACAAGTTAACAGGTCTAGTCTGCGGTTGTCTTTCTGTGGTTAAAGTGCAGCAAAAGGTTTCGCCTGCAGTTTTGGAACCGTGGCAAAAGCCACCACGTTGCGGCTTTCTGAGCCGCAAGTATACTTCTGTTTGGCTGAACTGCAAAAGAAAGTTCACGGAAAAAAAATGCAGAATCCAGTTCGACGACTGTTCAATGCAACAGATCGAATATGAATAAGTAAAGGAAACTGTCTGAGAAAATAGTCTAAGAAACATGCTCATATAGAAGCTATTCTAAGTTACTGGTAACCAAGTTAGCTTCAAATATCATCTTGTTCAAACTCAGACTTCTGACTTTCGTCTTCCTCCATGGGTTGAAGCACGAGTGGCTTGTCAATCAGCATTTCCATCAGCATAATCTTGAACCCAATTGAAATTGGTGTCGACTGAATCAAGGAATTCATTCCGCATCATTGTGCTGCTATCTTTAGCGAAGGGATCATCGCCTATATAAGAAGGTATTTAGCAAAGTCTTGACAGCAACCCACCGATATTTGTCCCGCTTATCTTGCACACAATACAATCTGTTGAACCTGAGAGACCTACACACATGGATCACCACTCGAGTTCCTACCGTAGTACGTGAGATCACCCATAACTGGGTGTTGGTCCCTTGCACTTGCGTAGCATTAAATCTTTGACTTGATGGTAAGTCCGCTATTTTAGTCAGTCTATTCTTCTCGTGATCTCATGATTGAAATTGGATGCGATTTCCGACATAGCCCTTGAATCTTCTCCCCCACAGTATTGGGGAAAAAAATTCTAAACTTATTACACTCATGGCAATTCAATCATAAACATTTAATTTAATCAATTTTTTTTTTATGCCCAGGATCCACCGAGCCTGCCGGGCTTAATTTTATCAATTTTAATCCTAAATCATTTGATAATTTGCCAATATAGTCCATTTAACCAATTTTGACAAGAAATTGATAACATGGTTGCTAGACATTTTACTTGGCATGGGAGGCACTAACATAAACAATTTTTATTTTTAATTATTTTTGAATTTTTCATTAATTTTTTATTCTCTTTTTTATTTTCTTTCTTTTCTTCTTTTATATTGTTAAGGGCTAGTAAGGGGCTGCCGCCTAAGGACCCCTGCTAACCACTTGGTAAGGGTTGTGACCTTTGCTAGCAACTAGTGAGAACTCACGTCCATCGCTCAAATTGATGCAAGTGCTCATGGCCTTCACTTGGTGGCTGGTGAGGCTCACAGGTCCTCAGCCAATGGCCCCTATTGCCCTTAACAATAAAAAAAAATGAAAAGAAAAAATTCAAAAATTTTCCATGGTTGTATTTGACATATCACGCAGGACACCCAGTGTCCACGTCATTAAATTATTGTTAAAATTAGTCAGATAGATTACATTAACAAATTGTCAAAAGATTTAGGATTAAATTGATCAAATTAAAATAATTAGAACTAAATTGACATAAACGTACTAGGTTTAGGGTTTTCTTTTGTAATTATCCTAGGATCTGGTCCTCGATGTAGCCATCCGATTTCATCATTTTATGCTTTCATTGCCCTCCAAAGAAGCAACCTACATATAAAGATATGTCGAAAGACTAAAGTATCTCCACATGCTCAATTTCGTCGAGAAACAAAAGCAGAAAAAGATAACACTTGCACGAGATTTACATCGAGTTTGGAACCTTCAAATCACCAATTTGTCCAACTCTTTTCTACATAGCCTATGATGGCGATTTTTTCTCTTGATCTCAAATTCAAATGCTGTGGCTGACTGGGCCACTAAGGCCCAGCTTTTCAATTTTTCAGCTCAGAATTGGAACATATATCCGCCTTACCTGTTGCTAGACCTTGTATATACCGACGCTCTAGCGTCCGGTTGTTAGCTTCCCAAGTTTTAGTGAAAGTTCTAATTTCATCCCAAAAAAAAAACTCGCTGTGCATGGTTAAAGACAAGCGTCAATAAACAGATAAGAACATTGAAATACCTTTTTCAATATTCTTATCAAGATTTCTATCAGATTGACCACTCCCTCTTGAATCAGGTTTATTGAAGTATCTCGAACAAAATGGTGCACTTTCTTCTGCAAGATATCCTTCTGCAATGGAACCATCGGGATGTCATCTATTTCAAGCATATGATTTCGATATAGAGAGGTACCGATGGACACACGATATAGTTAATGTTTAGTGTATCAACATTGAAATATATCACCTTTCAAATGGATACATCCATCGACATTGCACATGTCCAGCAACTTTTGCCGCTGCTGCTAAATTAATAACTAAATGAACCATAATGGTAAACAAAACCTGCTAGAAATATTGTTTTCATATTGCATATTGTTGAATTATCCTGATTTTTAGGATCTGATTATTAGGAATATTCAATCCTGATTTTTTGGGTTCTAGTTATTAGGAAATAGCTGTAAATAATTAGTTAGGAAATGATTTATTAGTATCCCTTGATTTGTGGGATTATAGCTATATTTTACAGATCTGTTTTTTCCTAGTTAGTACTTGTAGAAGTCCTATAAATAGCTTTGTAATCCTGGTACAAAATTATGGAGAATTATCACAATTCTTTTCTCTAAATTCTTCATGGTATCAGAGCATTAGGCTTATTTTTCTGGGATAATGTTGCAGTGCATCCTTCATTGATGCAATAATCTTCCAATCACAGCCTTCATTGCTGGATTTGTCTTTATTCTTAACAATCGATCGCTACTGTCATTGTTGTGATCCTCTTTAGCTATATTTTTCCCTCTTTACTTCTAAACTTGTCCCAATTTTTTCTTTTACCCTAAAACCTCATTCACTTGCAGCAGCCTTTTATCGCTTCTGTTTTCTTTTGCTCTTCCTTTCCAAGTACTTTCTTTGTGCCTAGAATTATCCATGTCTGAGAGAAAATTGATTGGAGATACTTCGGGTCAAAATGAGGAGGCCAACACCAACCATATGACCGGAGATCTACAAAATGTGAGAGCAACTTATAGGCTGAATGAAAAGAATTATCTCAAATGGTCACAATTCATCAAGACCTATTTGAAGGGTAAAGGAAGACTCAGCCATCTTCTCGGAACAGTCCAACACCGGAAGATCCCACGTTCAACGCATGGGATGAGGCGATTCAATGATCATGTCATGGCTTTGGGATTCAATGGATCCGGCCATAAGTGATACATGTATGTTTCTCAAAACTGCAAAGGAGATTTGGGATTCTATTCGCAGGACTTATTCGAAGGCTCGAGATGCAGCACAAGTATATGAAATCAAGGTAAAGACAAGTGCAACAAAACAAGGGAGCAAAACGGTGACGGAATATGCCAATTCCCTTCAAAATCTATGGCAAGAACTCGATCATTATCGAGTATTTGAGATGAAGTGTGCGAGATGATGCCGCAACTCTAAAAACCTTCATTGAAAAGGATCGAGTATATGATTTCTTGGCGGGTCTTAATTCTGAATTTGACCAAGTCGAATTCAAATACTTGGAAAAGAAGAAATCCCTTCTTTGGAAGAGACAATCTCTCTAATCCGAGCGGAAGAAAGTCGAAGGGAATAATGCTAGAGCCTCAAGTTGTGGAAGGCTCAAAAGATTAGTAACTCGCAATGCATCAACACAAGAAAGAGGAAAGGTGGATGCTTCGAGGTCTACATGGAGGGATAATCGAGACGGTTTGTGGTGTACCCTCGTAAGAAGCCAAGGCATACAAAGGAACGTTGCTGGAAATTGAATGGCAAACCAGCAACCTCAAGCCGAGAGTGGGGAAACAAAGGAGGGCAGCCAAGGCCTCGGCTCATCTAATTGAACAGACCAACCAGCAAATCGGTCACGGTGAAGGACGGGTGAAAGAATCCTTCAGAAGTGAGGAAATAGAAAGAATTAAAGGGCTTTTAGGGTCTCTTGATAAACCCTCGGTGCATGTTCCTTAGCACTCTCAGGTAAGTCTCCATTCTCTTTTAGTTTAAATGCCTCAGAAAAACTTTCAAGTGAAGTTTGGATAATAGACTCAGGTGCCACTGATCACATGACTCACACTTCTCATTTTTTTAGTACCTACACCCCTTGTCCAAGCAATAGAAAAATAGGGGTGGCAGATGGCTCTTTGGCCACTTTGTTGCAGGAGTTGGTGATATCTATGTTACGCCTGTTCTCACTCTAAAAGATGTCCTCCATGTGCCAAAATTATCAGCCAACCTAGTCTCCATACAAAGGCTCACCAATGACCTCAAATGTTATGCAATTTTTTACCCTACCTCTTGTGTTTTTCAGAACGGGATTCGGAGAGGAAGATTGGACTTGCTAAGGAAAAGAATGGGTTGTACTATCTTGAGACGCCGAGGATTTCAAAAGAGTCATGAACAATTCACCCTTGTCATTTCTTAGTGCTTCAAATAAGGATGTCATTTGGCTTTACCATTTTCGTTTTGGTCATCCATCTTTTCGTGTCTTAAATATCATGTTTCCTTCTTTGTTTAAAGGATTAGATATGAGTCAATTCCAATGTGATACTTGTGAATTTGCTAAGCACACCCGTGTATCTTTTCCTATAAACAACAAAAGAAGTTCTCATCCTTTCGATTTGATTCACAGTGACATTTGGGGACCTTCCACAATTCCAAATATCTCAGGGGCTCGGTGGTTTGTTTCTCTAATCGATGATTGCACTAGGGTCACATGGATATTCTTACTCAAACACAAATCGATGTAAGTAGTATTGTTCCTAATTTTAATTCTATGGTTCAAAATCAGTTTGGAGTTAAAATTAAGAACTTTAGATCAGATAATGCTAGAGACTACTTTAATCGAGATCTTGTCAACTTATTTCCAAAAGGAAGGGATAATCCATGAGTCATCTTGTGTAAACACACCACGGCAAAATGAGGTGGCTGAAAGGAAAAATGGTCATTTGCTCAACACTATTCGAGCATTGTTGTTTCATGGAAATGTTCCTAAGTCTTATTGGGGGGAAGCCGTCCTTACATCTACATACATGCTTAATAGATTGCCATCAAGAGTATTAGATTTCAAAACTCCTATGGCAGTTCTTTCTAGCTTTTATCCACATTTCAGGACAACAAATAATCTCATACCTAGAGTCTTCGATTGCACCTCTTTTGTACATGTTCATAATCAGCAAAGGGGAAAACTAGATCCTAGAGCAATCAAGTGTGTCTTTCTTGGTTACTCCGCTACACAAAAGGGGTATAAATGTTATCATCCTCCTTCTCGAAAAACCTATATTTCAGTTGATGTTACATTTGTAGAAAACAAACCTTACTTTCCACAATCTTATCTTCAGGGGGAGAAGTCATTAGCTGAAGATAAAGACTTTGAGGTCCTTAATCTTGATTTACCTCCTAATAATCTTCCAATCCGAGCTCCCACTTCTGATCAACCAATCCCTGATCAATCAACTCTTGACCAATCAGCCTCCAACTCTAATCAACGGGCTCCTCATGAATCAGTTTTTGATGAATCGGTTCGTGCTACTTCAATCCCAGACTCACTCTCTACAATTGAGCCTATTTCGGAACAAGAGTCCACTCCCATATCTCCCCATATTTATCACTCTATGAGATTTCCTTAGGTATACTCAAGAAAGATAGTTGTTCCAGACCAAACACAACTTCAAAATTCCCATCCGAGTTTTGCAAATGAATTTTCGGTAAGTTCTGACTCTCATTTGCATAAATAGTCAGTTGATATGCTAGAAAATGACTCGCATCTTCCCATTGCTGTTCGAAAAGGTACTAGAGAATGCACAAAGCGACCCTTATATCCACTATCTCACTATGTGTCACTTGACCGCCTATCACCATCTCATAAAAATTTCATTGTGAGTCTAAACACCTTTTCTATTCCAAATACTTTATCTCGAGGCATTGTCTAAAGAAGAATGGAGAAATGCAATGAGAGAAGAAATGGATGCACTAGAAAAAAACCAGACTTGGGAGATTGTCGAAAAACCTAAAGGAAAGAATCTTGTGGGCTGCAAATGGGTTTTTACCTTGAAATACAAAGCTGATGGTTCTCTTGAGAGATATAAAGCACGATTGGTGGCAAAGGGTTATACTCAGACTTATGGAGTAGATTATCGGGAGACATTCGCTCCGGTGGCAAAGATGAACACGTGAGAATTCTACTCTCTTTGGCAGCTCATTTTAATTGGCAACTTCAGCAAGTATGATGTGAAGAATGCATTCTTACATGGAGACCTAGAAGAAGAGATCTACATGAGTATTCCACGGGATTTGAAGGAGAAAAAACAACAAACAAAGCATGTAGATTACGGAAAGCACTATATGGGCTCAAGCAATCACCTAGAGCCTGGTTTGGGAGATTTTCCAGAGTTATGAAAGCTTCGGGCTACAAACAAAGCCAAGGTGATCATACCCTCTTCATTAAGCATTCGGCAAGAGGGAGAGTAACAGCACTTTTAGTGTATGTCGATGATATTATTGTCACGGGTGACGATGATGAGGAGAAACAGCAGCTAAAGCAGTGTTTGATTAAAGAGTTTGAAATAAAAGAGCTAGGAAGACTCAAATACTTTCGGGCATTGAAGTTTCTTACTCTAGACAGGGAATTTTTGTCTCACAGGCGAAGTATGTGACTGATCTCTTGAAGGAAACTGGAAAACTTGGTTGTAAACCAGTAGCCACACCTATTGAGCCTAATAAAAGGCTTGGAGATGCAAAGGAAGAACCTGCTGTAGATCGAGAAATGTATCAAAGATTGGTTGGGAAACTTATCTATTTGGCTCATACTAGACCTGATATTGCCTATTCAGTAAGTGTGATTAGTCAATTTATGCATGATCCAAGAGAATCACACTTACAAGCCGTCAATCGAGTGCTACATTATTTAAAAGGAAGTCCTGGAAAAGGAGTCATATTCAGAAGAAATCAAAAACTGATGCTGCAAGCTTATACTGATGCTGACTATGCAGGATCCATGGTGGATAGAAGGTCAACATCTGGTTATTGTACATTTCTTGGTGGAAATTTAGTGACTTGGCGGAGTAAAAAACAGAATGTAGTTGCAAGATCAAGTGCTGAATCAGAATTTCGAGCAATGGCCCAAGGAATATGTGAGCTATTATGGCTTAAAATCATTCTAGAAGACTTGAAAATCAAGTGGGAGGGTCCTATGAAGCTGTATTGTGACAATAAGTCAGCAATTAATATTGCTCATAATCCTGTACAGCATGATAGGACGAAGCATATTGAAATTGACAGGCATTTCATTAAAGAAAAAATTGAAGAGGGGTTGATCTGCATGTCCTATATACCTTCCGGAGATCAACTAGCTGATGTGTTAACCAAAGGACTTAATGGTGGGATCTTTCATGAAATAATCTTCAAGCTGGGAATGGAAGACATCTATTCCTCAGCTTGAGGGGGAGTGTTGAATTATCCTGATTATTAGGAATATTCAATCCTGATTTTTTGGGTTCTAGTTATTAGGAAATAGCTGTAAATAATTAGTTAGGAAATGATTTATTAGTATCCCTTGATTTGTGGGATTATAGCTATATTTTACAGATCTGTTTTTTCCTAGTTAGTACTTGTAGAAGTCCTATAAATAGCTTTGTAATCCTGGTACAAAATTATGGAGAATTATCACAATTCTTTTCTCTAAATTCTTCACATATGATTACCACAATTTGAGACTCCAGCTTCTCTTACTCACCGACATCAAGAACATTTGAACATGGTGCTTTATAAAATCTGCAAAATACAATATGAAACAATTCTCACTTCTTTAGTGTTAACACCCTCCCCATAAATGGCAAATCAGGACTCTTTTTTTGGTTGCTATTTGATGCATAACCATCTGGATCTTTACTTGCTTCAGCACTTCCTGAAAGAGTTTCCTCTTTTGGCTGTAAAGAGTAGCAACCACGTGGCATATACACCATGTTTGTACCCCGTTACCATGGATGAAGCGTTTCCTCTGAAGATTGAGCTACCTCAGTCAACTGTGCAAGATGGCAGCAGGGTGACGATATGTCTCACTTTGTGGAAAAAAATCCCCAATGCTTGGTGGCCAATCTTGCAGTGCCGCTCCACATTCATAAAGATCCGCATAGGGAGATCTATGGAATGACAACAAGAACATCAAGCTGTTGAGGTTGTCAAATGCCTGTAAACTTTGTGACAGTTTCAGCTAGCTGATTACCTCTAATCCACATCAATCTGCTCAATAATGCTGCGCAGCCCCGATTTATAACTTGGATGAAGCAGCTTAATTCCTAGCTCCTGCTTTAAACGAGTGTTCAGAACACGCTTCTCGTCCCTTCTGCCCACTCTCTGTACAGTCAACTCTGTTCGATCAGGATACTTGTCCTCTTGAAAACAGCCAGCAAACTTTGTCTTCACCAAGTCCTCTGCATACTTGAATACTTCTTCCCTGGGTGCTGGATCATCATCGACAACATTGTATATTTTGCTGGATGGTACAGAGGAGTGCATTCATTAGCAATTACATACATTTTCCAGTATCATAAGTAATGAAAAGGGGAACGAAATCAGGGATCCAGCGTGGCTACGCTTGTTCCATGTGTTTTCAACTGACTGTCGTATATTCTATTGTCATAATAAAGTTGCTCCCATTATGTGTCATCTAGCGAAGTTTATTAGCCAGGATATGATTTGGAGGGATCTGAGAGATAGAAGATGAAAGAGACAAGGATTGGGACTATGATTGGTGAATTGTTGCTTTGACAGCAATAACTTTTGATCCAGAGAATTGACGAGGCACGTAATGCCAATCCTGGAAACTTGTTCATTAAGAGTACCACGCTATGGCCATACAACCCGTTTAGGTTGTTCTCGGCTCAACGAATCTACGGTTTTTATGTACTTTAGGGCCATTTCTGTGCTAGGCCCATTTTCCATTACTTGTGGGTCCATATGTTATGTCATTCTTATTTTCTTTTTAATTCCGATTAGTCTTACTTTCTGAATTTATTAGGGTTTTGCCAGGGTTTGAATGGTTCTTAATGCTTGAATGGACCGTTGCCTTTTCTCAGAATAAAGTAGTAGTAAAAGTTCTATCAGTTGTGTTTCAAGTCTGTTTTGCCATTCTGTCTGCACACAAGAATTATTTATGATTTTCCATTTCCACCGTGTCTAATTATTGCCCTCAATGCCACCTCCCCCACCATCTCCCCCCCCCCCCAAAAAAAAAAAAAAAAAAAAAAAGAAGCACCCTAAGAAGGAAAGCCACGGGACAATGGAATATCTTAATTTTTCCAAGTTTATGGACTTAAGATAATGCATGACGACAATAATATGTTAAAAAAATACCTTGAAAACGGCACATAAATACCAGCTCTGAGTGCTTGACAAATGTCATCAACGTGAACTCTCGATGTGTATTGCCTTGATAATCTCATCTTCTTACTGTCCGACAGAGGGTTTCTGCTAATTATTGTATCAAGGGCACTGCAATGACGAATTTAAGAAAATCAGATTAAGTGAAAGAAGCAATGAGTTTAGTAGCAAGCAACAGTCACCAAGCAAAAGTTCAACTAAATCATCATCCATCGCCAAGCACGTTTGCAAAAAGGAGGTAAAGTGAACTACAAAATGAAACACGATTTAGCACATCTCAAATCTTGACATCCACTGATTTCTAGAGCATGGAAAATTGACACCGATAAAGTTTAGAGTAGCTCTGTTGTCTAATAACTAAAAAAAGCCATGTTACATCATGCCAAAAATATCCACAACCTTCTTCCAGGGCCATATATGCCTCCAAGTCGGAGTACCAAGGAAGAAATTCCAAGATTGTGGCCCATATCTAGCCATCCCTTTTCAGCATGTAACCTCATTCTACCCAACTCCGTTGAAGGATTCGCTGGATAACTGCCGCAAGATATCATTAGTCTTTGGCAATTAAGTAAATTCATCTTACAAGAATCCAAAGGTGGTCATTGAATACTCACTCCTCATCCACCCACGCACCACCACAATCTCCATACACACCTATTAATCAGAAAGAAATTTACACAACCAAATGACATCAAAAGCATGACTAGACAGAGAATTGTACCAAGAAAAAAGGTCCTGGGTTGAAGTAAAGACACATTAGTCTATATGCAAGAGTTTAATCTTTCCAGATATATCAGTGTAACATCATTCTACTTTTAAAAAACAGGACAGATCATTCCAAAGTCCAATGTAAGATGTTAATGCAGGCTAAATTCTGGAACTAGCATTTGGATTTGCCTTAGATGCTTAAACATAGTAGACTACTAAATGCCTCGAGCCTAACCGAGGTCATAAGTCAAGCTAACAAGGGCACCAGATGCATGATCCCCAATTGTAGGGACTATGGAGAGTACTATTCATGCTGATCATTTTACTCGAACTCTAGAGCAACAACAGCAGTAAATAAACATGTCAAGGAAAATTAAGCTATAATTGAGTTCATTAAGCGACACTGATTCATCTTCTTTATAACTTCCATTGTCACTCTGCTCTCTCCATCACTTCAAATGGACCTCCAGCTAAATTTTGTAAGTTTTGCAACCTATTATCAGTGCTACAGCCATGTAAGCATTAGAATCAAGTTGATGAATCCATGTTTCTTGGATATTAGCATTAAATTGCAACCAACAAGTTTTCTAGAAGGCCCAACCAATCAACAATTATTTTCATTTTCCTCAGTCTTTTCCCTCTATATGTATTTGCGAATAGGTGAGTGGTGGAGAAAATGCGCACTCGATTCAAATACACCAGTTAGATGATGCAGGGGGTATAGTCATGCGAGATCATTGAGCAATCCAGAAGAATGCCAGTTCAAGAACATTGCACCGTGGCAGCAGCATGTGGTCTGCATCTTTGTAATGATGTCCTCTTAATATTCTAAGCAACACCCATTCCAACATGTACATGTTATGCAGAGGATCCGCACATCAAAATAATTACATAAAGAGGAAATAATAGTGCGTATATCCAAATGCTAAAATGATTCGCTTGATAATGATGTACAACTTAGCACTGTTCCAATTCCAAATGTAATGTAGACGTACTAGTAGATGACAAATAACACAGCCATTGCAGATTTCCGTCTCTCAGCACATGCTCAAGAAATTCTCGGTGTTGTAGCATCTACAAAATAAACAAGCAGCCAAAGCAACCCAATTAGCTGACATTGGGATTCATTCATTCATTCACATTCCGGAAGGAAACTAACACGCAACCAGGAGAATGCCTGACGTACTGGGTCGCCAATGCCCCGCACCGGGGGTATAGAAACAAGAAGGTGAGTATAATCTTTCAAAATGTCCAGAGTACTCAACCTGAAAAAGCAACATCAAGACGCAATTGACTTCAAATTTGACTCACGACTTCGAAGAAAACATCTTAGGCAACCCAATGAAAAGGCTATAGCATATCAATGACCCGACTCACTCACGCTGCCATAAACAGCTTTGACTTCGAAGATTGAGGATAC
Organism: Eucalyptus cladocalyx; assembly: GCA_017140615.1. NCBI lineage: Eukaryota > Viridiplantae > Streptophyta > Magnoliopsida > Myrtales > Myrtaceae > Eucalyptus > Eucalyptus cladocalyx. Next base: position 22,182,534 of record CM029521.1, on the reverse strand, counting down.
AGCAAGGAACGGACACTTACTCTGGTTCACTCGCGTCCAGAACGCGCGCATCCAGACCCTCCTCTTCAAGCTGCCGCTTCTTCTCCAGGCTCCTGCAAGTCCCCGAGACAGCCCTGGCCCACAATTCACCGAACAGATTATACGCATCCTGTGAAGCTAACCGAGCTTAAAGCTTACTCATGAACTCCACTCGACCCTCGAACAGATCACGGAAGGAGAGCGTACCATCCCTGGCCCTTCATGTGCAGCGCGAAGGACCGGCCGACGTAGCCGACGCCGAGGATGAAGAGCCGGCGAGAGAGCTCCCGATCAACCCCGGCTTGAGATCGAGGAGGAAGAGGCAGCGGACGCCGATTGGGCCCCGCAGCCATTGACGTCGCTCGGTTGGGATCGAACCGAATCGGAGCGACATTTTCCGGCGAGTTGCAGTGCGTGAAAGGGAGGAGTGAGAGTCGGAGTGACATTTTAAAAATCCCTTTTCATGGGTTCTCGAGGAAATTGAATTTCGCCGTCTTGTAATGTAAACATCATCATTTTATAGGGGAAAACAGGACATTCTAGTGTTAATGGCAATTGACGCTCGGTATCCATACTCGATTAATCAACCACTAGAATATTAGATCAAATCACAATAATAGAAGGCCACGTGTTCTAACACCATTTCGACTTAATATCAGAAGGATTTTTTTTTTTTCAGCAAAATTAAAATTAGAACAATGAACGTAGAGTAAACTTATTTAGGAGAATTACAATTCGAGCAAAATCTGCATCTAGAGCACGTAGTCGGTCATCAAATATGTAGACATTTGAGTAGTAGATGGCCCACGCCATAGAAACTCGCTGCGTTTGTCCACCAATTACATTCAACCTTTTCACCTATCTCAGTTAGATCACCACCCTGGTAATTTTTTTTGGTCTGAAATACGACTATTTCATTAAGTATGTAAATAAGATAGGCCTAGTAAATGGGCATCATTACATAATAAGTCTACTAAAGTTTGGGGAGGGGATGAGACCCAATTCCAAGGTAAGTGATTTTTTTTGTGGGTTTTAGCAACCCAATATGCAACCATGTTGGTCTCTCTATAGCAATGGACTATATGAAAATTTGTGAAGGCACGTAACTTTTCCTTGCATTTGCTGATAATATGTTGAATTTCCCAACTGAACTAGTCTGATCTGATCTGATCTGTTCATGGCTTGGACAAGTTGTGAACCGTCTAACTCAAAGACAAGAGCTTTGTGTCTTTTAGGGTAGAAAAAGTCAATGGCTTCCCATAAAGCTAGGGTTTCAGCCATAAGTGGAGAGGAAGCTCTGATCTCTTTAGCGACTCCTTCCACCACCTTGGTAATTTATTCATGGCAGAATGCTGAAGATTTTGGCAAAGAACATTGAACAGCATGGAATTGCTAGCAAGTCCACAAGAACTACATTAAAGATACAATTATCAGAACTAAACTTATAGGTAGTAAGTCAAGGTCATGCTGCAACGCAGTCACATCCATTGCCTTCAAGAGTTCATTTATTTACATGTCATCACATACTTGCAAGAGTTCATTTATTTACATGCTCAATATAATGATTTCAAGGAATGAAAGCTTACAAGGTTTAGTTGGGTGTGAATAATCTAAGAGGTCCCAATTGATATTATTAGAGTAATTAAATAATAAACCATACCTTAATCTAATAGCTTAAGTTTTTATAACAGTTAGTAGTAATCTCATTGAAATCTCACATTGTATTAAAGTGGGAGGTTTTAAGTTCAATTTTTTCCATGCCTCTATTTGCCTCCACAATTATATATTTGCATACCTACGCTTTAGGCTAAGGCCAAATTTTAGCATATGCGTGAAAAGGAGTAATTAAATATTAAACCATGCATTCATTTAATAACTTAAGCTTTTAGAATAGTTGATAGTCGCCTCACCAAAATTTCACAGATATTAATATTAGAGTGCAAATAAGCACACTCGAGTAACAAAAGCAAAAAGAAAATTCATGAGAATGAATTAGGAAAGTTTTTGTACTCACAGTTGCATTGAAAATCCATGAAACCTAAGTAGCATTAGCAACAATTCCTCTAATAACTACATTTGCATCTCCAATTGCAGGAAGCTCCCCAAGCATTGCTGATATTAGTGATGTCTTTCCTTCTCCACCACTGCCAACACTCGCAATGAAATTGCCTACTGGAACATCCAAGTTTATATCCGACAGTATGGGCTCTTTGTCTTTACAAGGTCAAGCACTTCAGAGGTGTATATAAGCAATTGCAAAGAAATAGACAATTGCATTTACAAGAGTATTTTGCCTTTTTCCATTAGACAAAGGCTACGGAGTACATGGTAAGGGAAGTTGCCACTTGCTATAGATTGCCTCTGGCTATAAAAACATCCTGACGTACATATTGACAAGCAGATGGTAGTCTCTTGCTTATTTAAGGAGCATGATACGAATGCTTATGAGGGAGCATGTAAAAGAATATCCATAAAATGAAAGAGTTTACAATTGTAAATAGTTATGCAACTCATAATTAAGACAGATCTCAGCTCTTTTTCATTAAATCTTCTCCTCTTCTATAATCATTTCTTTCAATTTATCTATACGTTTGCTCTATCCAGCACACAGCTAATCAATATGGAGTAAAAAATGCATATCCAAGGCTCAGAGCACAGAGTGCTTTGCTCAATAGTACCCTAACATTTGCACGCGCACAGTTCTGTCATCTGCAAAGACAAGTTGTTATAAAAGCGATGGTTGTACTCATATGCATGCATACACAGGAACTTCAAGTTAAAAACGAGAACTTGGCATCACAGGAAAAGTTTCCATTCTTGATGGTTATCGCTGGTAGTCTGGAATCAAGAGGTGGGCAAGGCAAAAGAATTCTTTCTTCAGCTAATACAAGCTCCTTCAGTCGCTTCAAGGATACATATGCATTTACAGTCTGCTCGTGTAAAACATCATTAGAAGCTAGAAAAAATTATGGAAACACTAAGAGAGGGTTAATCATGACAATACCAGGGACAACAATTTCTCCTATTAGAAATATTATTAGAGATACTATTATTAGATATTAGGGATATTATTTGGTGTTTCATTTTCTTTAAGATAGTTAATTTCCTTTCTTATGCATGTTGTTTGGGTATAGATACCCCGCAAAAGACTAAATTCACCTTATTTAGGATAAATGTGGTGCAGGAGTGAAACTCAGACAACAAGAAAAGGATAAATTGGGCTCGTGTCGAACTCCAATTTCGCAAACGAAGATTCTAATAAACACCAATATACTTCGCAAATCCATGCATCGACACGAAGCTAAGCTACTCATCCTATTTCCAATTTCTGCACGTTGAAGCTCACTTCTCAACATAGAGGAAGATCCGGGATCCATGGACAACATCTCGAGGACTGCCCGGTCGTGAGCCACCACGGGCCTGTACTTCCTTCGGCTCTGCTGGGGGAATATAAGCCCGAACTAATTCACACACACGGCAAAATACGTCTTCACATTGCTTCTCCCAATCATTTTAGAAAATACATGAACAGGATAACACAGTGACAAAAGGAAATCAAAATTTCTCTTGTATAATTTTGTAGTTATATTCGCGTGAAAAAATCGGCCAAGGTTGTTGGATATATGCCCTAAAGCTATTATGTAATAGTTACATGTTAAAGATTTCAGTTGTACTATTATTATTATTTAATTAATGGCAATAAGGTATTCATTCATTTGTCCAATTATTTTATATTTATGAATGATTTCATAAGATCAATTGCAATTAAACCTATTCTTGAGACGTCAAGAATATATGTGACGGGTTCATAGTTAGGCTGAATCTTTAAACCATTTATGGTTAATGGATTGTGTTCTTAACTTCACCATTAAGTATTGGATACTTAAGGGAATGATGAGTCACATGTCATTGGATATTATGATGCTAAGTTAGAACACAGGTGTTTGTATTAGACAAGTTCACTAAACGTGACGCATATGGAATGATTAGTGACATGGAAGCTTTTAGCATGGTCAATGTCTAATTGTTCATGCTTTGGGCTCATGTAAATAATCCTTAGACCTGAGGCACAATGTTAACTTGTTTGTCGAACAACTATGGTTCATAGGTACACATAACGCCATGTCATTGATCCGTCTTTATGCCTAATGGTGATAGTTTGTTCATATATGAAGTTGCAGGCGTGCACAATATGGAATATATCTCCTTGTTACATGCAAGGTATAATAATGATGTCCTATGCTATCTAATTATGACACTACATTGAAATCCTCAGTCAGGGTTGGAATCGAGAATAAATTATTTATGTCTCAAATAAAATGCATGTCAATTAGATTTGTACATATCGAATTTGTGACTTGATAAATATTCCATGGTCTTTATTTGATCGGGACATAGTAAGACAGAGGCATTGAATTAAACTATAGTCAAAACTGACAGGTTCATTACATTCTTAAAGCATTCACATTATCTGGGTAGCTATGACATATTGCTAGATGTCAATCATAGCTTGTAGGACCCAAAAATTAATCGAGACAATTAATTTTTTTTGGAGTACTAATATGTTAGTACAAGTCTTACTACCAGCTTAGTGATGAACTTAGGATGTCACACACCATAAACAATTGGGATAACGTGAAACAAGAGAGAAATGTTGTTGCAAATGTGTTTGCAATTACTACAATTGAATTGAGTCGATTTGAAATTAAATTAAATGAGATTTAATTTAATTTTTATTATAGTCACAAGCCTACTTGTATATGATGTATGTGCATACCCAAAGTGGATATATGTTAATGTACCCTAATTGCACATACAAAGATTATGTTCCTTTTATTTTTGTTTTAAGAATTGATTAATTAATTATTTAATTAAGGGATAAATGCACCAGAAGTCTTAAAACTTGTCACGAAAGTGCAATTGAGTCCTAAAACTTGAAAAAAAAATGCAATTGAGTCCTAAAACTTGTTAGAAAAGTGCAATTAAGTCTCTCCGTTAGTTCTGTCCAATTACACAAACGGAAAAAGCTAAGCTGGCTTATTTTAACAATTTTTCTCTCTTAAGGTAAATAACTTAAAGCCCAAATTCCACGTGCGCAAAACGAGAGCGTTTTGGACATTTACTAATCATCATCATTCTTCTCTTGCACGAAGCCCTCATTCTCTCTTCGTCCTCTCCCCTCTTTGTTTTCCCAAATCCAAGTTCTGAGCCCTAAGTCCCAAGTGAGTTCGTGCGAGCCCCAGATCGAAGCTACGAGTTACCTTCTTTGTCGATCGTGAGTTCATACAAGCCCTAAATCAATGGTCTGAGATATCTTCATCATCGATCACCGGTCCTTGCGAGTCGTCCCTCCTCGTGGTGTCGCGATGGCAAATCGAAGGCTCGCATCAAACCTCTTCTTGTTGCGTGTGAGTCATCCTGCGGAAGCGAGTCTGTGCAAATCGTGAGTCATGCAAACCCTAAATTGTCATTTCGTTGTGTGGTGGTGCCAAATCGAAGGTCCGCGTTCAACCTCATGCATCCATGCCATTTTCCAGAATGACTCTACGCTATTCCCACTTACATGCATCCACTGAACAAACATAAGCCCATTAATATTGTGCTCGAGTTTCTCCTTCTGTTGTTGATCGAGTTTACATATAATTTTTCTATGACTGGCTTTATTCATGAAAGAAATTCCGTCATAAAGCCAAGTTTCACTTGTAAAAGGCCCTAAAAATGTTTCGAGTAGAGTCAACTAGAGAAAGAAAAATGGGAGAGTTAGAGCTTGAGCATGACGATGTGTAGACGAGGAGAGATGGAGAAAGCAACATGATTAGAGCAAGTTGTATTGCTAGAGCAAATTTGTGTGAGTTGTTCATTCTCATTTTGTGGTGTCAAGTCCCTTTTGGTTGTTGCTTTTCTATTTTTCGGAAATTGCAGGTAAGGAAATTGGCAAACATCTTTGTCGAACATTGGCTTCATAGAGGATTGAAATCGACCAGTCACCGAATACTTCGAGATGGCATTGGTTGTGTGAAAGAATCAACATTCTTGTAAGAATCTATCGTGGATATATAATTCGACATTGTTGCTAGATGGAAATGCAACTTTTTCCATGTAGTGTTTTGTAAAGTGGCAAATCAACGGCTGACTCTCTCCTTTGCATAGGTATCACACTTAGCCCTTTTAATCAAAATCAATTGGTACTGCTTTCTTAAGAATAGAAATAATTATGGTCACCATAATGAATTCATTGCAAAGCCAATTTCAAAAGTAAAGTACTATTTATTTTTATCCCTTGAAGGTTCGATGGCCAACAATAAAGCCCCATTCTTTTGTTTTCTTTGGAGGTAAATTTCAAGTAGGACCACCATTGGAATACATAGGAGGAAAGGTCAATGTTGTCGAAATTGACTTAAGTGATGGTTCATTGTCTAATTTAACTAGAGTTATTGAGGTTTGGGTGGGTGCAAAATAGAGAAACTCTATTACAGAGTTCCTAGAAGTAGTATTGTTGAAAATTGTCTTAAATATTTATGGGATGATTATGCTGTGATAGATCTCTTCTATCATCATCTACATTCTGAAATTATTGAATCATATGTGGAGTATGTTGATGATAAAGAGACAACTGCTGAGATAGAAAATGAAGGTCTGTATGATGTGGATGTGGAAAGAGTTCATAAGGTGACTAGTAAAGTGTTCGAAAATGTGATTGGTAATCCTAATGATGACATGAATTGGGTTGAAGTTGGTAATGGGGAACTAGATGATAATGAGAATGCTGGTAATGTCTTCGAAAATGTGAGTGGGAATGCTAATGATGGCAAGAATCAGGTTGAGGTTGCTAATCAAGATCAAGATGAGGATGATGATGATACATTTAATTTGGTGGATACAGAACACTCAAGTGATGATGATTATCTTGAACTGATTGAAGCAAGGACAAAGTTAAAGGAATATTAAACTGTACATAAGCTCATGACCGGGGTTAACATTGAACCAGTTGGTACTTCCCAATCAAATGTTAACTTACCAATAGTAACTTGTCCTCAGTCTGTGGATGAATCTGGGTATGAAACAGAATACTATAATTCAGATGATGAAGAAAGTTTTCATTTGAGTTCCAATGATGAGGGTGAAGAGGAGGAAGATGTTGTTCTTTCAAGGAAGGGAAGTAGGTTCCCATCATATATTCGAAATGATACTAATCTAGTATTCGTTGTTGGCATGACATTCGAGGATTCAATTGAGTTCAAAGATGCAATTTTGAGATATTCAGTGGCTGAGCAAATGGCAATTAAGTACACAAAGAATACTAGCAGATTTGTGAGAGCGAGGTGTGTGCAAACCAATTGTAAGTGGATGATTTATGGCGCTCTTGATAACTACACCGGATCATTTCATTTGAAAAAAATATGTGGATGAGCATATATTATCACTTTTGAGAACAAGAGAGTATCTAGTGCTTACTTAGCCAAACATTTCATGACTCTAATTTCTGCAATGCCTAAAATTAAGGCACCGGAATTGAAGAAACTAGTTAGGGAACAACTAGGGGTGAATGTTACTGTGAGTCAATGTAGGAGAACAAAACTAAAAGTGTTGAAGGCATTGGAAGGCAATTATAGTAAGGAGTATGCACAAATGTGGGACTACTTGATGGAGCTTTACACTGCAAGCCCCACAAGCATTTTTAAATTGAAAGTTGAAAGGCCATTACCAGATTCCCTTCCATTATTTGATAGGGTTTATATTTGCTTCGACTCTTGCAAGAAAGGGTTTCTGACAGGATGTAGAAAGGTCATTGGACTAGATGGATGTTTCTTGAGAAGCTTAATCAAGGGTGAGTTGTTGTGTGCTATAGGGAGGGATGCTAATAACCAAATGTATCCAGTGGCATGGGCAGTGATAAGAATTGAGAATAAGGACACATGGACATGGTTTATCGACTTGTTGAGGTCAAAGCTCAATATGGATAATGGTAGTGGTTGGGCTTTAATAAGTGACCAACAAAAGGTATGTAATACTTTGTTGTCACTCATCTTGAAATTGTTTGTGACACTTTACATAATGTTTATTAGTTTTAATATTTTTTTTCTATTTTATGTATTAGTCAGGGTCTAATCCCTTTGGTTGCTGAACTTTTACCAAGGGCAGAACACAGGATGTGTGCAAGGCATATATATTCCAATTGGGGTAAAAAAATATAAAGGAAAACAATTGATGAAACAGTTTTGGAAATGTGCCAAGAGTACTAATATGGCAGATTTTAAGGTCCATAGACAGAGATTGAAGGAAATGACTCCACAAGGTCATGATGATCTATTCCAAACTGATCCGAAACACTGGTGCAAAGCCTTCTTTGACACCAACATAAAATGTGATGCCATTGATAATAATCTTTGTGAAGCTTTCGATGGTAGATATGTTGAAGCTAGGTGCAAAGCCATTGTGAGTATATTGGAAGATATTAGAATCATGATCATGAATAGAATGCACAGTCAGAGAGATGCATGTGCTAGGTGGAAAATAAATTATGGTCCAAGAATTATGCATAAGTTACATCAGCATACAACTGCTAGTAGGTATTGCCATTTGATATGGAATGGAGAACAAGGATATGAGATTATGGAAGGCGGTGACAAATATGTGGTTGACTTAAATTTGAAGACTTGTTCTTGCAGAAGTTGGGATGTAAGTGGAATTCCATGTTGTCATGCAATATGTGCAATACATCATAAGCAAAATGATCCAGGTAACTACCTAGCTGAGTGCTTCAGCAAGGATAAATACCTTAGTACTTATCAATTCATGATGCCTACTGTGAGGGGACAAAAGTTTTGGAAAAAAACCAACAAAGATGCTCTTCAACCCCCACCGGTCAAGAAGATGCTTGGAAGGCCAAAAAGGAGCGGAAAAAAGCAACCAATTGAGCTTGTAAAAGGTGAAAGAATGACTAAAGAAGGTAGACAAATGACTTGTTCTACTTGCAATATCATTGGACATAATAGCAAGGGATGTCCATTGAAAAAGGTATATCTTCATGTCGATACTAAGTTTATTATCTTAATATGCCGTCAATTAATACTTGTCATATGCTTCTTAGGCTAATGCTCAAGTCAATGTATGTACATCAAGTGCCGATGTCAATGCACCCAAATCTGCGAATAAAAGAGAACAAGTAAGTAATTCTAATCTTGATATGCAATATATGAATACGTCAATGGTACATTTAATGATAATTACCATAAAATTAGGCCAAAGCTAAAGCGACGCCAAGTACAAGTGAAGGAGGATCTAAAGGTTGAGATATTACTTTTGTGGAGGCAAGTGCAGAATGTGGTGGGCAAGCCAATGCTTCAACTAAGGCTTGTTGTGGGGCCACTGCTTTTGCTGAAGTCACTATTGATCAAAGACAAGGAATTTATTCTACTCAAGCAAGTGTAATAGCACATGATGGACCACAAAAAATTCCAGTGAGTAATACCTCAATCCCCATGTATTTATGTGTTGTCATTTATTCTCATGTCAAATGTTTTTTTCCAGTTTAAGAGACCTGCAACTAAAAAGGAAAAGATGCAAGGGCAATCACAACCAAAGAAGAAGAAAATGGTAGGATTTGGTTGTTACACAAACCCTAGGACAAACCTTCAAATTCTCAATGTGAGTAATGTTTTAACATTTTATAATGATAAGTCACTGTCTCATTGAGCTAAAATATGTCCATTATAATGCAGCCCGGTACTCCTGGTGCAAGATTATTGAGCCTACCAAACAAAGGAGTAATTACAAGAGCCTTCAATACAAAGGCACCATCACAATCCCAAGTCAATGCACAACCTCAATTTTTAACAAATTTTCCTCAAGAGCATGTTTGAAGGCGTCATCAAATCTCAAGCGCCAATCATTAACATATCTCAAGCCACATTCCAAGCCACTTCCCAACCTCAATCATTAACATATTTTCCTCGGGAGCATGTTGCTACAAAGGCGAAGGCGCCATCACAGTCTCAAGCCACTTCCCAACCTCAATCATTAACAAATTTTCCTCGAAAGCATGTTGCTACAAAGGCGAAGGTGCCATCACAACCTCAATCATTAAGAAATTCTTCTCAAAAACATGTTGCTACAAAGGCAAAGGCGCCATCACAGCCTCAAGCTAGTTCCAAGCCTCAGTCATTAACAACTTTTCCTCATAAAAGTGTTGCTACAAAGGCAAAGGCACCATATACAAGGAAAAGCTCTAGACTTTTGAATCAAGTGAAGGCCAAACCTGTAGGACCATCAGAGTTCATAAACTTGGATTAATATATTTTCTGCATTTTTTTGTTGAGCAAGCTTGTTTTTGGTAAATTTTTGTTTCTATAGATTCCCCATTTATGATGATGTAAATATGGGATTTGGTGTCCCCCCGTAAGATGATGGAGGAATGATCATTTTGATATCTAAGCAATTAGTTTAGTTGCTTCATTGTAATGCCTCAATCCCCATGCATTTTAGTGGCTTTTAAGTCACGATACACTTAATACTTACTGGCTGTATTTGTTGGCTAAGTGATGCACCACATATTAATCACTAATATAAATATTATGCTAAATATTGATTACTTACGTATCTTTAAGTTATTATGTATTTAATGTGCTCATTTAAATGGGTTAGTTTCAAACCTTAAGCTTTATACAAAAACAATTGATATATAAACTTGTAAAATAAGTTCTTTTACATAAAAACATATATGCAAATCTCAATGGATTCTTTACAAAGTTGTGCAGAATGAGTTCTTCCAAACATGAAGCAACTTAATGGGAACATGATAGGGAGCACCATAAATCTAAATAGCACACATTCATCTCATTAATCCAAAACTAGACTTACAAACTTAGAAACAGGGTTCTATGGAAGACTAAGAAACTTCCCACCAAGTCTCATGTTACACATAACGAACACAAAGATACAACACATGCACAAAACAAATGCCATTTGATATAGCATCTTTTCTTTCTTCACTTGTGTGAGTTCCTCCTTTAAACATCTATTCTTCACCTTTTGAGTCTTAATTTCAGCTAACAATGAGCTCACTTCCACCTCATCACGCCTCGATTGACTTGATTCACATAATGCTTGATTCCTTTCGAGGAGGTCGACTATCATGTCCCTTACTTGATCTGGTATCTTCGGATCAACCCACATGAAGAAATTGCAGCAACTTGGACTATCGAACTTAGCACATCCACGGAACCTTCTTCCTGCATTTTTCCTTGTCTTTGCTATGAGAATTGATGATTTTAGACCACAATAGCAGGTTAGCTCCGACTCAACCTCCTTAGAATTTACCCCACTTGATTCAGATGTTGTCAGCCTCCATCTTCTAGTCGCCATTCTTTGATTTAGCAATTGAAGATTCTGACAAACTTAGCACCATAAATTAGAAGAATAGACCTAAGTTGACTGATTGAATAGTACCATAGAAAACAAATCTTGTGGAACAATAGAGACCTTGACTCATGCCTCGGCAATCTTTTCATTTGTGTATGCAACAAAGGGATTGCCCAAATTGGAGAAAGCAAATCAAGATTCTAAGAATATTAAAGACTATACTCGTACGGTTGGAACAAAATCTTCAGATTAATATCAAGTAAAGAATACTTCAATTCCCAACATAATGGTCAATTAAATAATAAATTATATATAAAGGTAACCAACATTTCCTACCAATCCAGGCCTTTTACACCATAACATTGTTCTCTGGCTGTGTGCATTCTGTTAAATAAATGCAGAGAAAGTGTCCAAATAGATTCTAAGTAGCTATCTCTTTTTGGCACCAATCTTTTGGTTTCAGATCGTGGACAACCCTAAAAAAAATGCTATATTGAAAAATTTGCATTTCCATCCGGTAACATTGTCGAATTATATATCCATAATAGATTCTTACAAGAATGCTGGTTCTTTCACACAACCATTGCCATCTTGAAGTATTCGGTGACTAGTTGATTTCAATCCTCTATGAAGCCAATGTTCGATAAAGATATTCACCAATTTCCTTACTTGCAATTTTTGAAAAACAGAGAAGCAGCAATGAGAAGGGATTTGACACCACAAAATGAGAATGAACAACTTGCACGGATTCGCTCTAGCGATATGACTTGCTCTGGTCACGTTGCTCTCTCCATCTCTCCTCGTCTACACATTGTCATGCTCAAGCTCTAACTCTCCCACTTTTCTTTCTCTAGTCAACTCTACTCGAAACTTTTTCAGGGCCTTTTACAAGTGAAACTTGGCTATATGACGCAATTTCTTTGGTGAATAAAGGCAGTCATAGAAAAAAAAAATATGCAAACTTAATCAACAACAGAAGGAGAAACTTGAGGACAATATTAATGGGCTTATGTTTGTTCAGTGGATGCATGTAAGTGGGAATAGCGTAGTCATTCTGGAAAATGACATGGATGCATGAGATTGAACATGGACCTTCGATTTGGCACCACAAAATGAGAATGAACAACTCGCACAAATTCGCTCTAGCAATACGACTTGCTCTAATCATGCTGCTCTCTCCATCTCTCCTCGTCTACACATCGTCATGCTCAAGCTCTAACTCTCCATTTTTCTTTCTCTAGTCAACTCTACTCGAAACACTTTTAGGGCCTTTTACAAGTGAAACTTGGCTTTATGACAGAATTTCTTTCATGAATAAAGCCAGTCATAGAAAAATTCTATGTAAACTAGATCAACAACAGAAGGAGAAACTCGAGCACAATATTAATGGGCTTATGTTTGTTCAGTGGATGCATGTAAGTGGGAATAGCGTAGAGTCATTCTGGAAAATGGCATGGATGCATGAGATTGAACACGGACCTTCGATTTGGCACCACCACACAACGAAATGACAATTTAGGGTTTGCATGACTCACGATTTGCACGGACTCGCTTCCGCAGGATGACTCGCACGCAACAAGAAGAGGTTTGATGCGAGTCTTCGATTTGCCATCACGACACCACGAGGAGGGACGACTCGCAAGGACCGGTGATCGATGATGAAGATATCTCAGACCATTGATTTAGGGCTTGTATGAACTCGCGATCGACAAAGAAGGTAATCCGTAGCTTCGATATGGGGCTTGCACGAACTCGCTTGGGACTTAGGGCTCATAACTTGGATTTGGGAAAACAAAGAGGGGAGAAGACGAAGAGAGAATGAGGGCTTCGTGCAAAAGAAGTTGATGATGATTAGTAAATGTCCAAAATGCTCTTATTTTGTGTACGTGGAATTTGGGCTTTAAGTTATTTACCCGAAGAGAGAAAATTTGTTAAAATAAGCCAACTCAACTTTTTCCGTTTGTATAATTGGACGGAACTAACGGAGAGACTTAATTGCACTTTTTAAATAAATTTTAGGACTCAATTACATTTTTTTTGCAAATTTTAGGACTTCTAGTGCATTTATCTCTTTAATTAATTAAATTATGCACACGGTCAGCAATTGTTGCTGACCGTGTGCAACGCACATCATGTGCATTTCTTTTAATTATAAATAAATAAATAAAGGGGACTCCATGCACTAACCAATGGTCAGCAATTGCTGACCAACCACTCCTGCATGATGATTGTGCATGAGCGGTTTGCTTATGCACGATCGTGCATGAAGCAATGCACGACCGTGCATGAGCAAATGATCAACAACGGTAGTTGATTTAAGTATTTTTTTTATTCAAAATGTTGTATTTGAGGACAAAAAAGAACGGTTGCTGAATATAGAGAAACGTGTGTGTTCTTATGTTTTTCGAGACACGAGAAAGAAGAGGGATTCTCTCTCGTTCGGGCCGTGACTAAAAACATCAAGGATATGGCGGATTGCCTCCACGAGATTGTTAGCACGATGATAGTGGTGATTATCCAAAAGTTCTATCTTCCATTCGACGTCCGTTGTTGGTATGTCTGAACTAAAGGTCCGATGTTTGTGGGAATGAACTGAAGAACATCCGAACCAATTCGTTTAGCGCTTCAAGATGTAATTCGTTTGACTCCCTTTTTATATTCAATTTTTTATTTATTAAAACCCACAAACAACGCTTTCGGAGAATCATGTATATAAAAATATCATCTTTGTTTCCGCTGTATTTTTTTAATTTTATCTATACATGATTCATGTAACCCCAACAAAGGTCATTGGCACATAAAACATTCAAAACAGGACAGGAAATCTACCATTCGAATTGATCAATTCATGAAACACGAGCAAGAGAACGAAATTGAGTTGGAGTTAGTTCTTTCTAAAGAGAGAAATAAACACCACCTGGATGCCACGAGGAATTAGCAAACGAAACGATTTTAATCACAGGTCGAATTCCTCAACTACTTTAGCTGAGAACGGGGGCAAACACTCCATGTTCGATGTGCGATGGCATGACTGGAGTTTGTGCTAACGAAAGCAAGCGCTGGTAATACAAATGCGCTGCCAATTGAAACAAATATCAAAACCCGAGAAAGAGAGAACTTAGCTCTTAATATTCTGAAGGTATTGGGATGACCAACTAGACTCCTCTTGTCAAGGATTTGCTTCATGATTGTTCTATTACCAAAAAGAATAAGGTTAAAATAAAACTTACCCACTTTAGGGGCCCAAAATCCTGAGTAACAGAGAGCGTGAGGTCCTGATACGAAACTGGATTCAAGTAGCTCTTGATTACATTAGTTTGAGAGAATTTACTCGTTGCCATAACCTCATGCCATAAAAAAACCTAAACTCAAAAGCAGAACAGGATTACACAAAGAAGCATACGTAAGTACCAAAACCTAACAGGCAGTCAAACAAATGTTGCTGTATGTACCGCATGCAATTAAGATTTGGTACTTGCTCAAACCATGATTAAAAGAGATAGTTAAAAAACGATCTGTTGCTGTATGTAATTCACACAGGATAAGGATATTCTAGGCGTGAACTATTGTGTCATGAGCCAAAACAGAGACAGCAACTAACCTACTGGCCGAGATTCATGACTACATAAGTATCACTTGATAGCATATCTATGATGGTTAAATTAGTACCCTTTATTATTTTCACCTTCAACAAACCAATAAGGAGCTACAATGTATTCCGACACACTTATTAGCACTCCATATTCCATTAAGATAGATCTCAAACATGAAACCTGACTGTAGAATACCCATCGGCGAGCAGCTGCACTGTTAAGGGCCTTGCTCCTCATCGTTGAGGTCGTAGGTTCAAACCTCCGCATTACTAATGCGTCTTAAGTGGGGAATCATGGTGGTAGGGTCCTATGCTAGCCTCCCTCCAGGTATAGTTGGTGGTCTCCGTTGAGCCGGTTGGGCCGGCGGCGGCCGTGAGCACCCATAAAGTGTGCCAGGTCGGATCTTGGATATCAAAAAAAAAGAAAAAAAAAACTCGATTGTAGAATTGATCACATCAACCGGATAGAATGACACCAAAAGGGAGAGTAGAATTTAAAATCTCGGTCAATGGTATGATACCATCTTATACGATTTTCCCCAAGAGCTTAATCAATCAGATTAACACAATGGATTAACTATATAAGATGTTAAAACACATAAAACTGGTTATGTACCATTAAAGAGCACATATTTGAGTTCCAAACTTCATTGCACTCCATAACATTTTAAACATATGAAAACTCCAATATTTGCCAACCTGCGGATCTAGAGTCAAAAGTTTTCTTAACGATCCTAAGACAATATGTCGTGGCACATACCATATTCCATGTATTGAAAGTTTCTAGCATGTGATGTGATGGGGGTAATAATCTCCTATAAAAAATCATATAAGTACCATAACTTTTGTACAGCGCTCATTTGAGCGTCACAATTTTTTTCGCTTAAATTAAATATCATATTAAAATAAAATCGATCATCTTAGTGTTATTTTTGAAAAATTATCCTACGTGGATTTTTTTATTATTAATTTCCCATCCAAAGTGGGATTTTTCAATTTTTTTTGAATTTTCAATTTTTTTGTTTTTCTTTTCCTTCTTTTTTTTAAGGGCCAGTAGGGGTAACTGGCAACCCCTCGCCGACCTTTAAAAAGAGGGGGTGGAAGGGGTCACTAGTTAGAAAAATAATTGGAAATTTTGATTTTTTTTACTTTTTTTATTTTTGAGTTTTTTTTTCTTTTCCTTCTTTTTAGGCCAGCAAGGGTCAACAGTGGCCCCTCGCCAGCCCTTAAAAAGAGCAAAAAAAAAGGGAAAATAAAATAAAAGAGAAATTCAAAAAAACAAATAAAAAATAAAAAATTTATTAAAATAATTTAAAAATTTATTCACGTTAAGCGCAGACGAAATCAGATAGCACGATCAGTATGCACATATGATTTTCCGGCGTAGCAAATCATCAATGGCATTCAAGTAATTGATTTTTCAAATTTATAATAATTAAATGAGCAAAAAAAAATTATGACCCTTAAATGAGCGTTATATAAAAGTTACAGCTTTTGTACTGTAATCCGTCTTTTTCTTTTGTGAGGGAACAACCAACAGCAAGGCAACCGTACTTGTTCATTGCTAAAAACTTAATGAATAAGATCACGAAATATCATAAGAAAAGAAGCCAGACACCCACCCAGAAAAAAAAAAAAAAAAAAAAAAAAAAAAAAAAAAAAAACAGGAAAACCCACAAAACACGTCTCATGTCACCTCCAAATTATTTTATTGAGTTGTCTAACACTAAAGGAAACCAAAAATACTAAACTTGCACTCAACCCGCCATGTTTCCCCATTCTTGTAAAACTCTGAATTAGCTCATTGAATTCTGACGGTGAAAGTGAGAGTCACTATCTAACAAACACCGCCTACAGAAGCAGGTTCGAGATCAATACGCTTGTCCATATTTATATTTATGAACAACTCACACGAACGCGCGTCTTGATCTCAAGCTCGCTTCTCTAAAAGAGATTTTGCACCGTCTGTATGAAAGTTTTGCCCTTCTTGTCTTGTTTTTGGTCTTCATAATAAAGAATATTAATTTCGCTCGATCAGGCGAAATTCTTTGTCTTGACTCGGATCTAGTGGATCGAATGATTCGACCATCACATGAGTCCCATTCAATCGATCTGTAAAACTGGGTCCACACAAGAATTATTCCTTAACAAGATCCTCGATGCTGTAATATCAATTTTAGGCAATTCTCTCTAGATACAAGTTTGTGGTGTTGTACAGGAAGCGATGACCCGTTGTGCAATGAATTATACAGGTGCGAAGTTAGCCGTTTGGTGTTTGGCCAATCGCATTGAAGAGAAGCCAACCTACCTCACCTATCAAAATTATTTAGTCCTGGACAGTTGAACAATGCAATTTCACTTTGCTGATATCTCCAACTTGTTCTGAGGGAGTTCTGAGAAACCAAACATCTTCTTGTTCTTCCTCGCCATTCTCTCTCCCTCGTTCTCTCTCCATCATTGCAGGGTGAGAAAGAAAAGTTCACTCCTTTCCCATCAAAACCATTTATCTCCTTGCTGAAATTCCCACCATCTTCTTCTGACACTTCTTCAAATTTTGACCGAAAGAAGAAGAGAGAGGAGGCCAGAAAAGATAAACAAGAACAAATGGAAGAGCAGGTTGTGAATTTGATTGTAGGTGGAGTCGTTTCGTGGACGATGGCGTTTCTCATGTTGAGGAAGAGCTTCCCGAAACGCTCGTTCGAGTTCTGCAACCGGACGGTGTCGACCCTTCACGCGACTCTGGCTGTAATTTTGGCATCTCTCTCGGTCCAAGACTGGATGTCCCCCATCTCTCCTTTGGCCTCCAAACCGTCTCCCCGCCAGGTACACAGTCGCTGGCTCCTTTTTCAGTGAATCACTTAGTTCTTGGTATTCTTGAAAGTGCCATTAGCCCGGGAGCTGTGTTGACGGAAGGCTTGGTTAGTGGTTACACTATACGAAAAGGTCCAGAACTAGATTCGCACCAATTGAAAGAGGTTGAAGACTTGATTACGTTATGTACATTTTGATGTGCTTTTCTATGAATTGGTTGTTTGTGAAGTTGCTGAATTGCCTTAGCGTTATAAGTTCTGCAATGCTGGGTTTATTTTATTTTTTATTTTTTTAAATGTCTGCGGAACAGGCGCAAGCATTGGCCGTGACTCTATCGTATCTGATCTACGACTTGGGGTGTGGCATGTTCGACGACAAGAGAGTGAATGTTGACAATGTGATTCACCATTTGGTCAGTATTACCGGAATCAGTGCAGGCCTGGTTTATCAGAAGGTACTAATCTTTGAATTTTTGAAAAATATTTTTGTTAACATGATCGCTTGTATCCCTTGAAATAATTAGTTATTAATTTTTTTTTCATCATCAATAATTATTTATATCTAAACATTATTGTGGATAGTAAAAATAGTTCCATTCATTCATTTTTATAGACGACGCAAGCAAGTCATTTTTAGAAAGATATTTTCTAAATCATTCATTTTTCGTGATACAAGCACACCCTTAATTTTGTTTACAATTCCGTTCCTGTAGAGGAGTTTCTTGTTGTGCAAATTACGAGGGTGACGATCAGGGGCATCTGTTTGATTCATGGGAAAGTAGGAAAGAAATCAACACCGGAAGTATCTTTCTTGTCGTGGTTGTTCTGTTTGGCCTGAAGTCGCCCCAAATTAATATGAGTTAGGAACCGGAAGAAAAAAGTTTTTCAATGATCTGGACAAATCCTTCTCAAAATGATCCTAGATGAATGCAGGGGATTTCTTAATTGAAGTAACAAGGACAAAGTACGTTTACTATATACCGTAACAATACCGGAAATCAGGGACAATGACTGTATTGGTCAAGAATCATTCGAAAACTGCAATCTTTCATTTGGATATACTTCAGGAAGAACAGATTTATCCCATTTACTCACCATCATAGGCCATGATGTATTCTTGCTGGAGCTTACTTGGTACTATGCCCTTGAGAACAAAAATCTGTCCGCTGCTATTGCTTGATAACAGGGACATTAACTTTCAATCTAGATTACACAAACATGCTTTCTTTGTTAAATTGCTACCTTAGTGCTAATATGCATGTATGTCATTCTTGTGCTATGATATGCCAGTGTGGATCAGAGCTGGTAGCTGCCCTGTGGATAACAGAGCTGTCCAGTCCATTTCTCCACATGAGAGAGCTTCTAAAGGAGCTTGGTTATAGGGACACCGACCTCAATTTGGCGGCCGATGTAAGTCTTTTTCATTGTCTGAATCACAACGACAAGCTGTTTCGCATTGCAATAGAAGCAAAAATTTACAGGCTTGGCTTGAAATTGAGAAACTGATGAAGATGATTATTTGTGCCTCATGGACAAACAGATTGCCTTTGCGGTCATTTTCTCGATAGCAAGGATGGTGGGCGGGCCTTACGTCACCTTCAAGACCGTATCTGCCGACAACCCTTTCATAATCAAGGTGATTGCCAAAATTAAGATGTCCACAATTATGGTCGAACTGGCACCCAACACACTTCTCTTGTTATGTTCATGGGTTCATCTGGTCTTGGGCTTATATGTTAAGCATTTCGAGGTTTTGTGTGTATGGCTTCTCAGGCTATGTCACTGGGGTTGCAGTTGGTCAGTGCTTTCTGGTTTTACAAAATTGCCAGAATGGTGAAGTACAAGCTCACGAAGAGAACCGCTTCTAAAAAGACTGCTTGAATCCTGTATGGTGCAAGGACAAACTGCAACGTGAGAGGTAGGATAGTGTAAAAAATTTTAAAGGACCAAAAGTTCGTGGATTCTTTAATGAATTGAAGGGTGGTCAAAAAAATTTCTGGCACATGTATAATCAAATGGACTAGGACAAGTCTTTGGCGGTTAGATTGGATAAACTGTGTCTGTTGGTGGATGAACTGAATTCCTTCATTGTCTTCAATGCCTGAATTTTACATTAAAGAGGATCCACATGCATTTTCACTTTTATAAAAAAATCTCATGACGGTAGAAATGTTGATATCTGCATTACTCAAGCTTTTTATTCATAAAGCTGGCATTAGTAGTACCACATCCACAATTTAGGCTCAACTTTTCTAGAAAACATAAATCACCATCCCAAGCAGAATCCCCCACATTAGATAAACTGAACTTTCTATTTGACTAATTAACATGGTGACAATTCTTTCTCACTTCGCCATTAAACCCAATGAGAGGACTGATGTTACCCATCTTGATCATGGACCTGGCAAACTGCTGGAAGAAGAGGCTCTCGTCTTCTGCATAGGCTTTGACCAGATTCATAGTCTTCCCCACTTTTCCGGTTAAGAGCACTTCATCCGAAGTGAGAAGGCCTTTGCTCCATAATATAAGCTCGAAGTAGGAGTTGTCAAACTTGACCGGGGAAGCAATGTCCAGGGGAGAGATATTGTTGTCACCACCCGACTGAGGGCAAACTGTTTTCAGATCCTGGTAGTAGGTCCTCTCAAGAGTCGCATCGGGTTGGTTGTTCCCATTCTGGTTGTACAGCCTCTGCTTGAAGCTTGTACACCTCGCCACCCCAATCGTGTGCCCTCCTGCAGATACCGACGATAAAATTCACAATATGTTACACCAACAGAATCTTATTATGAAAAGGAAAGAAATTGGTAACAGAAATCAGTTTTCATGTTTTTGCCTTGCTATAATCAACATTAATTTAGAAAATTGGTGACAGAGAGAGCCCACCTAATGATTTTTCAGTGCTGAATAATAGGTGGTACCTGAGAGAGCGACGAGATCGGCTTCATTTAGGCCTTGGCGCTGGAAGAGTGTGATGAGATTTTGGATTGTGGAGTTTGGAGGGGGGATATTGTTATTAGAGCCCGTAAGACTTGCTGTTCTAGAGTCCCCCCTTCCAAGAGGAAGCTCCCAATCTGGTCCACCGCTCTGTTAAATCTCAACCGAAAAAAAAAGAAAAAATGAAGCTAAATTGTTAGTCAATCTAAGGAAGTAAAACTACAGAAGAAATGTCACTTTCTGATGGTCTTGGCGGTCTTACATGTTCGAATATGGACACCTTTGGTAAGTCTAAACCGGGGATTTTAAGTGGAAGTGACTCACGGTTTTGATCTTGACATTTAAGCATTCAACAAGAGTGAGGAATACAAAAGGAGTATCTAACGTACCAGAACGGTAGATCCACGAGCTGCAAGGGCGACAATATCTGCACAAGACACGACACCAGGGCACACTTCTTCCAACTTGGCCTTGATTTCATCTATCACTTCAAACCCCCTGAGGGAGTTCGCATTAGGCAGCGACCTCTTCTCGCTGGCTATGGTCGCACTATCGTCCAGCAGAACTGATGCATCACATCCCTACAACAAATAGCTTGTCAAGCAACGGCTACTCCTACATTGCAGGCACTAAGCAGCTCTAATGGATCCAACCCGACATTTCTTTAGGTAACGTAGGCATATGCTTTAGTCTCTCTGACTTGCATTGGAAGAGGGAAAACACCCTACTACTGTTAGTTTTCTTATGGGTTAAGAAAGCTCTTGTCATTTTGCATAAATCCCCTTTGATATCTTTCTTGCCGTTGTAAATATATTTTTCGCGAGTTCTGAAGCAATCATAAAACCGGTTGCCAAAAATGTGAAAATCAAACCTGCACAAAGCAGTCGTGGAAATGAAGCCGGAGCAAGGAAGCCGCCATCCTCGGTTCCCTTTCGATGGCTTGCTCCAGCACCGAAACAACAATTTCATTCACTTGAGGGCACGAGTAAAGGTAGTATTCGGGAAACAGGCCATGACCCCCGCCACTTCCGCTGGAGCCCCCACCCCAACCAAAGCCAAGGCCCGGGTGAGCTGTGGAAGGTGTGGACAACAGGAAAGCCGAGGCCACAAGAGCAAAGACTACTTTGGAGAGAGCCACCATGATTATGAATGAAAGCAAGGAGCCTGAAGGTGTGGTCGGATAAGAGGGTGTCCTGTAGGATGATCTTACTTATAGGGAGGGAAGTGAAGCTCATCACAATCAACCACTCTTGGTACCAAATCCTCTCACAGTTTCCTAATGTGGATTGCAATGACCATGTCAACTAGTTGTCTTTCTCCCACTATGGCATATACTCGGAGAGAGATGAGGCTAGAGAGGCCGTGTTTCTGGTATTACCTGCTCCAAAGATCACCTCCATGTGGCTCCCCTTTCTAATTGCCATTTCTCCGTTTCTTTTTTCTTTTGCTTTTTCGCTCTTACATCATGTTTGGTACGCACGAATCAGCCACTCCACCTTAATTCTTAATCCAGCGCTTGGTACGAGGCGCTAATTGAACCGGAATGAAAGTCTAGCCAATGTCGAGAATGTGCTGAGTAGACTCTGTTCTACATGTGGCCTTGCTTTTGTTGTTTCACATGTTAGGCTTTTCTCGTTTCTTTAGGATCGAGCTTTCCTCAGATGAGCATTGAAGAACTGGGCTAGATCAATCCGATCTAAGAAAATTATTTTGTTGTTCACAAAATCAAATCCCTCCCTTGAAAAAGAATGCACTTTTCATAACGAAATCAAATCCATTCCATCCGATGTCTTTCCATCACCATTCGATTCCTTTGCATCAAACGTCATGTACACGTACAATTTACCGACTTCAATTAGCATATATCTAGTTCTCCATTGACTTTGCAGTCAGTGCAACAAACAAATGCGGGTTATTTTCTCTTGCATTGTCAATCAAAGTTTCCTCAAGAAAAAGTTAATGTAGCAACAGATGGAATTTCGATTGATATGACGGAAGAAGAAGAATACAAAATAGACGCACAAAAAAACAATTGAAAACATTTACATCAGGTCAACTGTATATAAAGTCCAACGGGGTACTCCTACTTTTATCTACCACCTAATACTGCACAACATTCTCTAGAAGAAAAATGGTCTCTCTCTCTCTCTCTCTCTCTCATGATGCATTTCATCAGCAGAGAGAGTGCAGGCAGAGGGAAAAGGAATGGGAGATTTACGATGTACTAGGGGTGAGGCTAGGATATGTGTAGATGCCTCATCGGTGTGAGCATCCTCGCAAAGCGCAGCGGAACGTGTGCCTTCACCAATGTTCCATTCTCCATATATTCCTGTATTTTTAAGGCAAGGAAGGAGCATGATGAATAAACAACAAAACCTAAGGAGACCCTGACAAGATGATTAGGTAACAAACTAGAAGAAGTCGAAGCGGGCAACACTCACGGTCTTCTCCACCATTCCTACTTGATGGATGGTGCTGAGGAGTTCGCCTTTGTTAAATGGGACCAAGGCTTCCACCCAAACCATTGAATCCTGAGAAAATGGAGTGAAGGAAAGAAATACTTCTTTATTTATCATGAATGCATACAACAGTCGAATAATTAAATCACAGATAAAGGTTTTGACCCGAGACCTTCACTTTGTCCTGAACTGCATCACAGAATTCTTCTAGGCCCTCGCCAGTCAACGCGGATATGCAGACAACATCTTCCCTCCTCTCCACTTCAAGCTTGATCTTTTGAGGATCTTTAGCTTTATCAACCTGTAATAAATGATATGAGGCTAAGGTTTTCATGAGTGATTCACAACTGATTATGTCTTGCCACGTAGAATTCAATTTAATCGGGTAGGTAATGCTCAACATAGTATATCAGATTCTTTCTGTGACTGATGAACCAAACAGCATGCAGATGGAGTCCATTCACATGTTTTTCTTCCTCTCTCTTGAGACCCATTTTGTATCATCTACTCTTTGGTCACGTAATGTGTTCATCAGAAATTTAACGTTGTGTCAGTCTCCTAATTAGCAAGATATTGTACGTACCTTGTTCCAGACCATCAACTTTGGAATAGAAGACACGTCCAATTCTGATAAAACATTGTCCACAGCTTCTATCTGTTGCTCAGCTAGAGGATGGCTGAGTACAAGACCAAATGCAAGTAAATGAAGTTGGCTACCAGATAGCAATTATCTTTAAGAGTTTGCCAAGTATACCTGATGTCCACTACATGCACCAAAAGCGAGGATTCAGATATCTCCTCTAGTGTTGCTCTGAAAGCAGCAACCTGTAAATGTAGTCAAGCTGTAGATAAATTGCAATTCATCACCTAAAACAATAGTGAAGACCCAGACAAGCATCTTCATTATGATCACGCCATAAATAAGCAAAAGGTAGGTTCTTATGATGAAAAATTTCACTAAGTTATGAAAATGGACAATAAACCATCTCACCAGCATAGTAGGCAATTTTTGGATGAAACCAACAGTATCTGTCAGTAGAAACTCCTTCCCGTTTTTTATCTGGATGGTACACATGAAGCCAAATTGTTAATATACTGTCAATGTGATTGTCAGACAATTGATTTAAAATTGCACAAAACTCATCCGGAGATAAATATTTTACACCCTGATAACAAATGGCTTTCCTCTAAAACTGACCTGGACCCTTCTAGTTGTTGGATCTAGGGTTGCAAACAAGCGATCTTCAGCAAGGACATTAGCCCCCGTCAACCTATTCAGCAATGTACTCTTTCCAGCATTTGTGTACCCAACCTAAAATGTTTCCGATTGTATTCATGCATAACACTCATGAAGGGAACATATGTCTGTATATACTATATATGAAATCAACTTACAAGTGACACTACAGGCACAGGAACAGAAGTTCGCCGATTACGGTACTGCTTCCTATGTTTTCTAACAGAGTCCAGCTCTTTCTTGAGGACACCAATCTATCCACCAGAAGGATTTATGACTTTCAGCATATCCATTACGAAATTGAATTCGGATGCTTTTGATGATGGCTCAATATAGCCAAAACATAGTCTTTATAAATTGTCCAATGAGCTACTTACTTGAGTCCGCAATATACGCTTATCCACTTCAATCTGTTTCTCTCCCATACCCTTCACTTGGCCACCAGCTTGACGCTCAAGGTGGGTCCACATTCTCGTCAACCGTGGTAATTGGTACTCCATTAGTGCCAATGCAACCTGAGAACAATTAATGAGTTGCAGTGCACAGTTATGAGCATCCTGTCATATGAGATGAAGATGCTCTTTAAGCTTCAGAAGACTAGGGAGACAGGAAATCACGTACATGGCAAGATCCCAATTATAGTGAAAAATTTTCAATTAAGACAACTATAGTAGAAATGACCAACCAGAAGCACTAACAGAAAGACACTGCAAACTGCTATATAGTGACTGAAAAAGGGAAATTGCCTGCAAGGCTGCTTCATGTGTTGCTGCCCGCTGGTTAAATATATCAAGGATAAGAGCAGTGCGGTCACAAACTCTAACATCTCCACCAAAAGCCTTCTCCAGATTGCGCAATTGCCTGAGTGTTTTCCAACTTAATTGTCAGTAGCATTGATAAGACAAAGGCCATGGAGATAGAACAAGTAATGGTTTGCTTCAGTTCCAGCTGCTAGTGAATGACTTCAGTTCACAGTGAAAAAGATAGAACTTGCATAATGTGACATGCAATAATCATAAGACAAGAAGAGCATGCTATCAACACGCTCTTTGAGCATTTAGTCTGAATCAGAGTGTTGAAATCTGCTAAAATAATTCACGTGCAATTTAAAGAACAGGCTCATGCTGAATCCATTAAAACACTCACGTACAAGAATCTTGTACGACAATTTTGGAAGTTCAATGACATAAAGATGCTCAGAAGTCTAATATAATATGCCAGAAAATAGTTGAAACTCCTTGTCCTATTTAGGTAATTGAGATCCAGGAAGTGGCACTAGCACCAGGAACTTAGTAAGGGATAGCATTTTTTAACAGTTGCATTGCAGAAATGGGTCAAAATGACTCTAATCGCCCAGAAAGGGTAGCAAGAAAACTGAGAACATGTTTTGCAAATTCTTAAAATGTTAAAAGGACCAATGTAAAGAAGCAATGCTGGCATTATTTTCCATAGTTTTTTTTATAGCATAGTGGCAATTGCATATGCAACTTGAAGAAGAAGCAAAGGTTGAGCCATCGTTTCTTTTGTCTTAGACCGGTATGAATGGAAGTTAATCGACAATGGGTTGAACCTTACCCTGGCGAAAGCTCATCATCAAATATCACAGTCTCCACATCCAGCGCATGAATTGCACTTTTGATTTCTGAAACCTTCCCCGATCCAATATATGTCCTCGGGTTCGGAGATGATAGTCTGCATACACATTACCAGCAATAAAAACTCACCTAAATCAGATTGCTGAAGGATAATAACAGGTAGAAGTATGGCCTGGAGAGAACTAATATGCAAGAAACATACTTGATAAGTTTGAGAAAGGGACAAGATGAAGCTTAGCACAGTCTGTATAACCATGTACTTGTGATTCAAGAATGCTTTTTTTATTTTTTAAAATTTTAAAGTTTTGGATTGCCCATATTACAGGATGACACCAGAAAGTGGAGAGACTAAGAGATGAATCATCCAATTGCCATTTGAGATATATATACTTGGAAGTCAATAGTGGGATATCCTAGAGTAAGGCCTAATTCATGGAAGGCTAACCACTGAACAGGATGGTTATCCAGATCCTTTAATAATGAGATAAAGAAGTAGTTCATGACAGATTATATTCAGTGGAAGCTCATCTATAGAAAACCGACAGCCAAGAAAATTACATAAGGAAAAAAAAAAGCTAAAAGCATTCATATACTCACTTCTGATATGTAGAACCTACAACCATGAGTCCTGCAGTGTCAGCTAGCTGAGCTAGTTCCTTAAGTGATTCATCTATTCCAAAAGACTCCTCCCTATCACCTTTACGTTCAACACCCACGAGGTATGCCTTCTCTTCAAAGACCTAAGCCAAATACACTGAATCAAATTAACTTCAAACACAAACGCTTAAAGAAGAAGCACAAGAGAGATGATTCAGACTGGTCACAACAGCTAAAAATCAAAACCCACTGGTGGACAACCTGGATGCACTCATCTCCACCAAATTAGAGAGAGAGAGAGAGAGAGAGAGATTTGCACAAGCCCCCTTGAACCCCAAGCTTCAGCTTCTGTAATAATCTGCTCTTTAGTGCTGTCATTCCCTAAATTACTAAGCAACCGGAACCTGGCATTCTGGTGCTACATTCACATTAACCTCCAATTTTGCGATCACAAAAGTTATTATATCAAAATTTGTCCTTAAACAATGAACTCTACGAAATCTGACATCATAATTCCACTGCATTCACCTTAACCTCCTAGTATGCAACCACAAAAATTATCATATTGAAGTTAGTCTTTTAACAATAAACTCTACGAAACCAAACCTGACATCATAATTCCACTGCATTTGGCTGATAGACATATGGAGTCACCATTCATCCTCAAACAATTCAAACTCATAACAAGAGCTGTTATACAGCTTAACCATGAACAAATCCACGCTAGGATGTTTATAAGAAGCATGCTAACCATTGCAACTCATAGCGGGCGCACTTGTAAAGCAGCAGATCTGGCTAAGCATCTTTTAGCGCATTACTGCTTTCCTCATATTATCGATTTCTTAACACGGCCCCAATGCCCCAATGTGTTATCAAAAGAAATGGGAGTAAATCCAGGACAGAAGTTCACACCAAAATATTGTTTTAGGGGGCCCCGGTTTAGTACATCATCAGAAAGTAAATATATTGCTCGATCCTTATAATTCACTCCCTGGTCACCTTACGCAAATGGACACCTCTTATTGTTCATTTTCACCACTGCACAACAATTTGTATTCCAGTAATATCGAAAAGTGGAAAAGCTTACAACTAAAAACCCCACAGGCAATAAAAATTCATTCCCTTCTTCATAGACAGCACGACTCAGGTCTGTATTGACTGTTCCACTCGTGACCTTAGCTCTTTCGACCCTTCTTAAGCAACCGGAATGAAGCGCAAACGACCCAATTCCCAACAAAATGGAATATAAATTAAAAACAAAAGAACAGAGAAAAGCGTACCTCTCTTCCATTCCGCACTTGGAACCTATTATCCAAGCTGTCACCGTCCTCTCTCTTCTTCTTCACTCTGGTCGACGAAGTTGTCCCATCCTTGCTGTTATCTCCCAATTGGGTCTCCGCAACTCCACTGAGGGACCCGCCCACCTCGTCGTTCACTTCTTGGGTTTCGATGGCTGGGGCTTCTACTTCTACGGCTGTGTTGTCGGGGGATACAACGCCGAGCCCATGTCGGACAGCTTTGGCCAATCTTAAAGGATCGAAAGGTCGTATCTTGAGAGATAACAAGATGGGTCGATTACCATTACTGGTGGGATTCAAGCTCCACGGGCCGTGAACCAATGGAGACGGTCTGCTGGTGAGAGACGAGCATGATGCCATCATGAGAATTTCTGCTTGTATCGTCTATCCAAAAACAGAAGAGAAGGAAACAAATTCTTGCTTCGGTCACCGGGTGTCCTCCTGCTTTGTTTTCTTTTTCTTCTTCTCTTTATTTCTTTCTGCCTTTTGGTTTGTGGTGTGGTCGAATGATCGAAATTGGTCTGAAATTTAATTAAGTGGGCTGATAATGAATGATATTGGGCGTTTCCAAGAAATGGATAATTCTCACAACAGTTCGCGCTTCCGACAGCCCCTCCATTTTAGAAGTGAGCAAGTAGACCGGAGCGACAAATGAAACAGACTGCAAAGAGAATAAAACGGGGACATGACCTAAGTACTATGAAATTACGGAAAATTTTAAATAAAGACACGAAATGTTCTCATTTTTTCAAATAATGGTTCACAGTAAATTTTGTTTCAAAAAAAGATATGAAATAATCAAATCATTTCAAATAAAGACTTAGAAATAGCCAAATCATCTCTCAAATAAGAGTCTTTAGCATGCCAGCGACTATTTTGGCCATCTAAAAAAAAGGGCATTTTGGTCAAAATATTGTGACTATTTATTTTAAATTTTTTTTTTTTCCTTTTTTTTTCCTCTTCCCTCCCCCAACCATCGCCATTGATGGCCAGCGGAGGTCACTTGCCTCACTAGCGTCTGGGCAGCTTATGTCGATGAGGGCAACCCTTGCCCTTGCCTAAGCTAGCAAGGCCATGAGAGGTAAGGGCTACCCTCATCTGAGTCCGACAACCTCCGCTATGGTTACTAGAGGAAAGGGTGGAAAGAAAATAAATAATTAATTAATTAATTAAGTTAAAAGATGAAAATGCTCTTTGATCTGAGAGAGGTTCTTTTTTAAAGCAATATGATCTTTTTAAGCATTTGTTTGAAATAAGCTCCACTTCATGCCTTTATTTGAGACAATTTGATTGCTTCAAACTCTTATTTGAAATAAGCGTCTACTTCAAACTCTTATTTGAGAAAATAATGGTACTTCAGGTCTTTATTTGCATTTTTTTTCCATTAAATTATCACAAGGAACACAAAATAGGAAAAAGGCACAAAAAACTTCAAATTATGTTCACAATAACACATTTATTGTTAACCTTTTTTAAGGCATAAAAAAGCCAAAATTACGCCTATTGTGATACATTAATCCTAAATTTACTTTTGACATACAAAACTTCAAATATGTACTTATATGACACATTAATGTTCTGATAAATAATTTTTCGCCAAAATAACGTCGTTTTTATCTCACTTTAGCTACTTTGGGGTGACATGTCAACACCGTTTGCTTTTTGGCATCCATGTAGGTAGATTTTTAAAAGTTCTCATTGACGGAATTTTAATGAAGAGTAAATGTGTCACATAAGTATAAAATTAGGATTTTTGTGTTATAGAAGAAAGTTTAAAAAATTAATTTATTACAATGGGGATGACTTATGATTTTTGGTGGCTTTTACCTTAAGAAATATTAAGATTAAAATTGAAACTAGTACGCACCGATAATTCAAAAATTTGAAGCTCAAGCTGGTAAAACATTATTTAGACTAAATCCACAAATTTTAAATGAAACACTTATGCATGGTGAGTCTACGAGAAGTTATGCAATGCCTCCAATTAGACAGATACTTTCATACAGCGCTCACCTGAGTGAGTGCCAAAAAATCCTCATATATTGTCAACTCCAATATGAATTCTTATAATTGAGAATGCATCTCCTATTATTGACGAACTAAGACATGGGAACTTGGAAAAATACTCAAAGGAACATTTGGAAAAATACTCAAAGGAACTTACTCAAACTTGGAGCCCTACTCAAATTAGGAAACCTATTCAAATTTGAAAACCAACCCAAATTGGAAAATTTCTTAAAGTAGAAGTATATTCAGATTAAGAAGCCTATTTTAAGTTGGGAAATCTACACAAATTAAGAAAATTATCCAACCTTAAGCCAGCCTGAATATGCATTTATTCTTCAACTTTAAGAAACTCCATCTTAGATGCATTCTTCTTGTTGGACCCAATGGATCATTTTATGATTGAAATCTCCATTTTGAGTGATAAATGAATGATGTATGGTAGATGAAGAATAGATTATGATTACCACTAAGGTCTAAAGGACGCATCACCAGCCAAGGATAAAGATCAGATTGATGAAGTTCACCACCAAGATTTAAACGGCTAGCCCTCGTTAAGGATAAAGGATTTCAAAATAGGAGAAGCTCACTATCAAAGCCTAAACGAAATCACTACTCAAGGGTAAAGGGTTTCTTGGTTCACCTCCAACAAATAATCCACTTTCTAGGGATAATGAATCAAGATAGATAGTTGCTCACATAGAAGAAAAATTTATATATTCTCAATATTCAAGTTTTGTCTTACTTTCAAGAACTCTTCTCTATTTATAGAAGAACGATGTCATAGAAACTACCCAAACATTATAGACATGGAAACTACCCAAATATTAAAGACATAGGAACTAGAAAACTCCTTAAACATTTGGGAACTAGAAAATGCTTTTAAGACACATAGGAACTTTAACTTTAACTCTTGAAACTTACAACACACTTAAAACTCTTAAAATACATTTGGCCAAATGCAAAGTAATTAAATTTAAACTCTAAATTTGTTCACCAGCTTGGCCAGTCTAATAAACATCTCGGAAAATCAACCAACAATGATGCAAATTGATCAAAATAGTCTCTAGTTGCTGGATAGTGGATTAGTAGCTTTGGCATCAATAACAAATTTGTAAATCAATAACTAGTAGCCAATAGACAATTGAACCATCAAATCAACAACTTTATCGTAGAATCGACATCTTCAACTTGAACCCATCAAGTCGAAGTGTAGCTGAAATCGTCTTTGCTTATAGGAATAATGATCAATCAACGAGTTCAAAATTGAGCTTGAGAATTGATTGGTAGAGCTCAATGCTCCGCATCAATTTATATGCGCAAATATCAAATGGACTTGGTTGATAGATGAGGTTTGAGTTAGGCTTGTGAGTTATATTTATTTAATGGAAATTTGATGCCCTGCATTCGACACTATAAGTTGTATTCATTCTTATTTCCGGTCTCTTATTAAAAGGAACCGTTGGACAAGTATGAACTACAAGTGGGTAAAACTATACTTTTCAGGTTGGGGTGCAATTGAGTTGAGCCAGGTCGAGTTGAACCATATAAAAAGATATGGGCATATATAACAACAAAAATAGTACCCACTTAATACATATATCGCCAAAAAAAAATATATATATCGTCTAAGTATATGTCATACCACATCCTATCTAGGATGCAAGGCTCATAATCATAGGGATAATTTGTTCTACGATGG
This sequence comes from Eucalyptus cladocalyx, assembly GCA_017140615.1. Taxonomy (NCBI): domain Eukaryota; kingdom Viridiplantae; phylum Streptophyta; class Magnoliopsida; order Myrtales; family Myrtaceae; genus Eucalyptus; species Eucalyptus cladocalyx. The sequence goes on along the minus strand of CM029521.1, from coordinate 22,150,927 downwards.
GTCAATTCTCATCATGGAATCAGGAATTGACCTTGTCCACCTTGGAACAGGATCATACTAGCTAGTTCCGAGCCGAATCTCTATTGGCTTTATTTTTTTATGGTCTTGTTATAAATACTTTGTTTTTACTTTTTGGGATAATGACACAAATGGTCCATAAATTTTAGCTTAGTATATAATATGGTCTATAAATTTTTAATTTGTTCAATGGGGTCCCTAAACTTTATCTTAATGTATAATGATGTCCATAAACTTTTGGTACATGTTCAATTTAGTCATTGAACTATATGGAAATATCTAATGTTGTCCTTCTATTAGTTCAAATTTAGGGACAACATTGAATATTTTTTTCATATTGTTTAAGGACTATATTGAATATGTACAAAAAGTTCAACGATCATATTAAATAAATGAAAAGTTCAAGTACTACATTATATATTGGACTAAAGTTTAGGAATCTCTTTAATAGGTTTATTGGAAGTCTAAAAGGATAGTGGAATTGTCTCACCCTACAGACCATAATCATTTTTTTTTTTTTTTGAAGAATTTTACCATTCCCTAAATATGACTCACTAAATTTTTATTGGTGATACCAATGACCAAAAGGAATTGAAACAACGGCAATTCTTTAATTGGAAACGGGTTAAAGTTGATGGATCATTTGTATCATTTTTCTTTAATTTATTTTATGGTTTCTGCTATAAAAAATAAATATTTATATATACTTTGAGTCAATTATGTCCGTTCAAAGCCCTAATTCAGTTCAACAACAGGCCGCACCAGTTCAATATTACTTTACATGGACTCAAACATATTTGTATTAGTCTAGACTCAAATTAATATCGACAAAACGAGGGAGAATTACCAAAAAAATCTTAAACCTATTGTAATTGTGCCAATTCAATTATAAACTTTTTTTGGCCAATTTAGTTATAAACATTTTATAATTATTAACCACCCACCTGAGTGGCGTTGTTGGCTTTGGGCTCTCTCCCCTCACGAAGGAGAGGGGTTCGAATCCCAGTGCGTTGTAGGGTGACTTAGGGCGCGCATGGTAAAATTTCGAAACGAGAAATTGATTTACGTAAATCAATTTCTCAATTTCTAGGACAAGTTTCGAAAGAAAGTTAAACCCGTTTGATAACAACTCAAAATTTCTATTTCGAAAAGTAAATCCGTTTGATAACGAAAAAAATTTCTATTTCTAGGAATAGAAATTGATTAGATAACAACATAGAAAATTCTCAAATATAAAATAATAGCCGAAATAATACTAAAATAATATAGAAAATCCTCAAATACAAAAAATAATCGAAATAATACTAATACATTAGAAAAGTTGAAAATACAATTTCATGGAATTTATATTACATGTGCTTACGTTTCTATTACGTAATATTTTCTTTCGAAAAATAAACAACGTGGCAAAAAAAAATTGAAATTCAATTGTAGTGAATATGTCGTTGTGTTTTTGCCGAAATTGATTTCACATTAATCAAATAAGTCTAACGATAGCCATGATTATAATAGTCTAATCTCCTAAAAAAATCCTAACTTCAAGTCTAATTCCAATTTCTTTCCAAATTTTGTTAAAAATATCCTCACCGTGTTCAAAAATCGTCACCAATTTTTTTCAAAATTATCAACACTAGGATTATTTAAAAATTTATTATCAAAATCTATATTTTCATCAACACTCTTACAAGAACAACATATTTCTTATTAGATCTCTTTTCCTTATAAAAGAAAAATCGAATGAAACCTAATGATTTGACCCATTTTTACCGCCTTAATATGAAGTTTATGATTAAAAAAATAGTTAGCCAAATAGAGTCGTTGGCTGGCATACACGGAAGAGTAGGTGAAGAAAGACTCATTAGATATGAATATGACCAATTCACTATTACCATGCATAAAATCTCTTACGTGCAACAAATGAAGCCTTATTCATTCAATTCTCACCATCTAGCCCAATGGTTAAGATTTTCAATCAATATTGATTAGAATGATTATATTAAAAAATCATTAAAATATTTTGGACTAAATTAACTATTTCTATTTCTATTTCAATATTATTGATCTAAAATATTTTGGACTAAATTGAAAAGTTGAGAAAAAAATTTCTATTTCTATTTCTATTTTAAAGCGAGAAGCTAAAAATTTCAGCTTCGATTTCTTCGATTTCTCTATTTCGGAATAGAAATCTGTTTTAAAATAGAGAAATCAAATCGTTACCAAACGGATTTTGCTCCAAACCACGTTTCTAAAGAAACGAAGAAATTGAGAAACAGAAATTTTATCATGCGCGCCCTTAATCGTTGGCGTGAGTGTGGTGGCCAGCTTGGTCAGCCCAGGTTCTTCTCGCCATTATCGGCTTTCGGGGTTTCTTGGGTCATAAAAAAAAAAATTTATAATTATTCTTACAAAAAAAAAACATTTTATAATTGTGTCAATTCAATCCATCCGACCAAAATTGGCCAGCCAGCACTGATGTGGACACCGACCGTCTGGCAAATGCTAATGTGGCATTTTTATTTTTATTTTCGAAATTTTTAATTTTTTTTGAATTTTTTTATTCTTTTTTATATGATTTTCTTAATTTCTTTTATTCTTTCCCCTTTGTCTTCTTCCTTATTTTGTCTTTTTCCCCTGCACCTTCTTCTTCAACCTTGCGCCTTCTTCCCTGAATCTCTCTAATCCTTGTGCAACTTAACCGAACCAGAACTATTGGCGACGAATCAACCTCTATATGCGTCGTATTCAGCATACACATCGCTGCCGAACCAACACCAACCGGCGGTCACCTGTTCCAACCGACGGTCATCAACTCCGAACGCTCACTCTGGCGATCGCAACAATCAACGGAAAATCTCCACACGAGATTAATTTCTTCCATGCTTGGCTTTCTAGCAAGCATATAATCACCAGTGAACTACAAATCACAGAGACGAACTGACTAGGGTGGCTTTGAACCACATGGCACGCTGGCGAGGGGAAGATTTCCGGCGGAGAGGAGGATTTATGGCCGAGGACTGAACCTGAGAGAACGTTATATGTGGCGGCCGCACTGAGAGTGGTGAGAGATGGGAAGAAGGATGGAGATGGTCGAGGTGGCTTGATCGAGTCTGTTTGAGGAGGAGCGGTGCTCTCAGCTCTCTTTCTTTCCTTTCGCCTCTCCCCTTCTCCCTCTAAAATCTCTCTTCCTCAAAGCGTTCCTCTCTCTCCCTCTTGTGATATGGTTTCAGCCAAGAAAGAAAGGATGCCCCACCTGTCTCTGTGTGAAGAGAGCTTCCAAAGAACCCCAGAACGTTTTGATCCAGCCTTTTGCGATTCCCCAAAAAACCAGTGAGCCCCTTTTGCTTTCCTTCAGTGAGTGCTCCCTGTATTTCCTTCAAGCTTTCCCCCTTCTGTGAAAGTTCCAGGCGGTGCAAGCAAGAAGAATGTTCTACTCTCACCAGCTTCTCACCCACAAAGGTCTCCTCGGCCAGATATCTTCATCCTCTCGTTTGTCTCCGGTTTCTCTCAGCAAATAACCTCTCTCTCTCTCTCCAATGGCCGGCCAGGGGAAGGAGAAGATGGAAAAAAAAATATATATAAAATATATATATTTATATAAATATTTCAAAAATTCAAAAAAATATTTCAAAATTCGAAAAAAAATATTTTAAAAATATTTTAAAAATGCCACGTCAGCATTTGCTGTACGGCCGACGTCCATGTCAGTGCCGGCCGGCCAATTTTGGCTGGATTGACTGAATTGGAACAATTGTAAAAGGTTTAGGATTAAATTAACAAAAAAAAAAGTTTAAAACTGAATTGACACAATTTCAATAAGTTATGGCTTTTTTAGTAATTCTCCCACAAAACGATTCATTCATCATTTTTGAAGGCCAATAGATAAAACTTACTCTTTCACCATCCACTTATACGGGCGACTGAACTGGCTTGAAGAGCAAGGCCCTTTTCGTCGGACAATGAACAGTCCCTAAAAGCCGGTCATATATAAACAAAATAAAAAGCAAGGCTTAATTCAAGATTCAGTTTTCCTATTAGAATTCTTATAAATGCACATCTTCTAAGCCAAAATTGAACAATTTCATTTCAAATGGCCCCGCACAAATGAACAAAAATGCTAAACTTACGAATTGGTTACTGCTTTAGATAGACCTATACCAATTTTTTTTTTTTGTTGGCCTTTATAAGAATGATAAAAGTAATTTAGTTACTAAGATAGATATGCTCAGATTACTTGCAAACCATTCATTGATTAATTGCCCCCGGAGAAAAAGAACTAGATCCGTCCCTGCTTACATACGGGTGATATTAGATGATGAATGATAAACCAATCAAGAATCTAAGATGGAGGAAATTTCCTCCGATGTTAATTGGAAAAAAACATGGCCCTTTAGCTTATAAGCTCTCACACAGAATTACGCCAGAGATGGCAATATGGAGACTATCCGTTTACACGATACAAGAACAACAAGAAATAAGAAATAAGGAAAAAGCACGACTGCAATGCATTTTAATACACTTTACTCATGTGTTGACATAAATTAATATGTTTTCATTGGTCACCAATTTTTCGACTTTTAGAACGAAAGTTATAATATGTTAATCTAAAATAAAGTGACATGAATTACAAAAGTCACTACGATATGCTAGCATTAATCACCAGTCCAAAACTAGACACATTTGTTTGACCCAAAAAAAAAAAAAAAAAAAAAAACAGACAGACATATTTGGCCTTACATCTTCAAGAGAGACAGTATGAGACAATACAAACTCAATTAATAAAATTGAAAACACCCAGGAGAATTTCATACGATCACTGGAAATTTGCATACGGCAAATGATCAGTGGCATCCTCCATGGAGTGGTCAAAATGCAGACGGGAACAGTTCGATAGAAACATCGCTACTGTATTGCCACATACCTCTATCTAAAGTCGAGAATCACAATATTGGTTGCCTGCTTCAGATTCCATATCTGGTTCCCCTGGTTATCATCAAATTAGGCCATTGAAGGACAATCTAAATTCAGAAAATCAATTCATTAGAGCACGGCTATGTTTTCACCATCGCGCATTCCACGAAGACCAAATTAATCTTTTGCCTTTTCGCAGACAACGGAGTATTATTTACTTGGGCCTTCAAAAGTACGATCAACTCACCATCTCGGCAAACCAGAAATAAGAAACATCTTTTCTCTTGACCCGCGTCCATCTCGATCTCTTTCTAGTGCCCGATGATTCATTTAACTTTCCTGCTACTTCATCAAAAAGGTTGAGATTTTTACTGTTATCTCAACATCTGCATCTTCATGCATGTATCACGGTTTTGAGGTTTTCAAAGCTCGATGTACCAAGAAATGATCCAAGGGAACGGGATAAGCGGTGAATTAATAAAGGCTTAAGGTTTTCTTGAAAATTTATATTTGTAATCAAGATATTTCTTGTATTTAATGGGTAAACGGTAGTTTTGTATTTAATTGGAAGATGGTAGTTAAGGCAATAGTTATTGGAAGACCTCTTGTATAAATAGGGGTACTCTTCTCCTCATTTGTATTACCCAACATTTATATATATATTCTCTCTCCAAGAGTTTCTCTCTTGACGATTAGATTGAGTTAGTGATGGAACGATTGGTCTTTGAGAAAAAGGCTTAACTTAGGCGATTCAGTGAATCAAAGGAAGGTTAAGTTGACGCACGATCTCGATCTTTTTATGTGTAGGCCCGTGACACATGATTACACCACCCAACAGGAAAAGTGAAGAAAAGCAAAGACGATCCAGCGACTCTCTCTCCATGCCCACGAGTCAGAAGGAGACGCTCTTGAAACTGGGCTTTTGCAAAGTGAGCCCACTACCTTTTTGCCTGTTACACTGAATTCTTCAGGAATGCAGACGACAGCACAATTTAGCCTCAAATAATGTAGGGATAATTGCTGGCAACTAAAGAAGAAGAAATTTGATGCCCTGATGGTCAGGGAAATCAAGAGGGAACATCATTCCAAACAAAAACAAGTTCAGAATTTCTAAGACTCTTAACCACAAAGACTGAATCAAGCACCAGACCAGATTAAATAGTCTCCATGGAACCAAAGTTGCCAACTTGGGTCAGCAGGAACCGGATGTCAATGTGCACAACAAAAAAAGAGTCCCCTTAATTCTCATGCTGATGTGCTTTTCACAAGTCAAATAATAAGTTCTATCAGAAAACTCAGAAACACTTGCAGTCTTTGGGTATTGTCTTGCTTCCAGTTTTTGTCTACAATTTCGACACATAAGTTAGGACAACCCACAAAGCCGCATCATTTCTTTGTTTTGGGCAAAGATCCAAAAGATTTCCCATATGAGAACAAGTTACTAAAGTAAGCAAAACTCGGTACCCTAATATCTTTTCTCTTTTACTTCAAGCATTAGCTTTATGCTCTGCATTTTTCACACATAAGGCCACAATATTTTGCGTCGCTTTTTTTCCACAACAATCCAAAAGATTCCCCACTAGTTAAATATTTGTTGACGCTGATAAACTAACTTGCTTCGAGTAAGTTGAGGCCTTTTTCATATTCATCAGATATTTAGAAAATCCCTTCAAGCTGGTGAAATAATTAGAGGGATATGGGAAGAAAAAATCAATAAACGCAAGGACGAACAGACCAGGGAGTCCATTGAACAGGGCAGAAGCCGCGTGCTTGGGCCGTGTCTTGAACCCGAGACATGTTACTCTCTTTCCAGGTGATCTGCAAGAAATTTCTTCAAGACTTCCCCCGCTCCAAGGGAGTCCCTTTTGCCTCTTGATTTGAGAAACCGTACCAGCAGAACCGAGCAAGCACGCTTTGCTTTGTCTCCATTTCATGCTGCTGTATTTTTCTAAGCCGGACGTTGCTTTCACGACGTACTACACATGCAGGCTTCATTAAACGTGATTCGGGGGGAAAAATTGTCTAGATCCGAGTCGATGGATAAAATTTAATATATAAATTTTTATCCGTTATTTAATAACTGCAATTGACGTTGATTTAAACTTAATCATATAATACTTGTTTGTGTTAAAACAAATATTATATAGTACTTAGTTGATATTATTATTGAAATAATAATCATAGAATAATTTGAGCATTGATTAATATAATTTGTAATTAAGATGATCATTCTATTGTGAATATTATAGCTAACATAAGCAAATAACTTTATGCTGATTATTATATATGAATGATGTTAAATGTATTAAGTAAATATGTAATACCAAGATAACATAATTATTGCTACATTTCAACAGTTTTCTTATTATTTAGCATTTCATTTATTAATCATATAATATGTGATTATGTCAGGAGGATTGTTATTAGTCTTATTTTGATATAAACAATGTAGGGATAAGGACACTGTAAATGCAATAATTTTCGTATGAAGATCATTTGAGAGTTGAAACTCTTTTCCCCCTAATTTGAACGTCATATTGGTGTACAATCGTCTACTCGAGTGTCTATTCTGGCAATTTGTCCTATGTGGCATTTTAACTTAAATTTTTACTTCGACGTGGCTTTTTTAAAAGGAAATTGAAGTCCGATGCCGAAATTCTTTGTCAAACATAGTAAAATTTAAATTAAAAAAAAAAAAAAACATATCACGGTTCTCCCTTTCTTCTCTGTAAATGCTTCCTATTTAAAACTTGTAGCCTCCATAGAAATGCAAGAATGTATCGTTGATTAACTCTCTGGTGGGGAGGAAGAAGAGGAGTGGGGTTCTTAATTTGGAGATGTTCTTGCTTCGCTCTCCTTGTCGCTCTTGATCTTGATCTGGGTCTTTCTCTAACCTCATTCTCGCTTTCTCCTTTGTGATCAGCGCCTCTAGAGAGGGAGCTTTCGCAGCAGCTTTCGGATTGGGACAGACTGATGGCTTCACCGAGAACGAGTGAGCGTGCGAGCTTCAAAGGAGACATTTTGGCTTGTGCTCGTTAAACTGGAAACCGAGGCTACCTCTGTGTCTCCGTTTGTGAGGTCCGTTCTTAGGAAGACTGTCTTTTGACCTTGGACTTTCCTTTCACTTGGACAAAGGAAATGAATGATTTGGGGCCAAAGAATTTTCACCGTCCAATCTGCTTTCTTTTCCAAATTTGATAAGGCGATTTGCCTCGATTTGAAGAATAGGGTTAGGGTTCTTCACGAAGAAAATTTAATTTTGCTCCAATTTGTTTAACTTAGATTAGGGTTATTCAATTAGATCTCTAAACAACATCGTTTGCTTCTCACTTGCTGACTTCATTTTTCCAGTGAGCTACATTGGATTTTATATAATTAATTTAATTCACACTGGATTTTTCAGTGAGACAAATCACTAATGACACTCAAATGAAAGATTTATAATAAATGTGACACTCAAGTAAGTGAAAACAAATTTAATCCTCCAATGACTGTCATACGAAAGTGGGATAAGTACACTATATATGCCATAAGTTGTGTATGGCACTCACTTTGGTGCCAAAAGTTTCTGTCAGATCACTTAAGTGCCAAAAAGTTTGAAAAACGCTCATTTTGGTGCCAACTCCGATCCAGTTGGCCAGAAATCTAACATGGCACTTTTTTATTAATTTTTGAAGCTGATGTGGCTCGTCGAATAGTACAATTAGCATCCTAACACCAAAATGACGCAGTTTGGTGTTTCCCCCAATTCAAAACCTTAACACCAAAACGACACCATTCGCCATCCTTGATGGCCCCCACGCTCAGCGGCCGTGGCTTCGACCCCGACCCCGACGATGGCCACTCGGTGGCTGCAGCTCTGATCCTGACCCCAACCTCGACCCCAACAGCGACGATGGCCACTTGGCGGCCGTAGCTCTGACCCTGACCCCGATGATGGCCACTCGGCGGCCGTGGCTCCGACCCCGACCCCGACCCCGACCCTAACTTTGACCCCAACGATGGCCACTTAGCGGTCGTGGCTCCAACCCCGACCTCGACCCCAACCTCGACGACGGCCACTCGGCAACCAAGTCGAAGGCCGTGATCTAACCGGTGCTCAGGGAGGCCGTCGACAAGTGCGCCGCCATTGATGTCTCCCTCTCCATCTCCGATCTCCTCAATGAGTGTTTGGCCTGCGTCTTCCAGTACCTAGGCTCCGGCGACCGAGGCCGGTACTCCCTCGTGTGCCATCGAGGGCGTCCGAATAGCACCGAGCAATGGTGGCTAAGCGAGCGACGATGGAGGCCGAGTGAAGAAACCCTAATTTCAATCCCCAAATTATAAAAAATGAAACATCCGCAAATGAGTTAAACGACGTTATTTTTGTGAGGCCATCCATGTAGGATGGCAAAACGACGTTGTTTTCTTAAGGAAGACTGAAAATGACGTCGTTTAAGGCCTTGTTGATTTTTTTAAAAAAAGCCACATAATCATTTTGGTCAGAATCTTTCGTCGGTGGCACCAAAGTAATCGTTTTTCATCCAATTTGGCACTTAAGTGATCCGATGGAAACTTTTGGCACCAAAATAAACGCCGTACACAATTTATGACACGATATTGTACTTCTTCCTACAAAAATTATAATAATTATAATATTATTATTCTAATAATTTAAGTAAATCTTGTTATATGCTATAAATGTATAATTATCTAACATTAGTAAATTGATTGGGAAAAATGAGTTGGAAATACTTTGCGAAAAGCCATTATCGTTGGGTTGTAATAGCTATTGTACGAGATAACGTAATAACTATTACAGGTTATGTTGTGATGAGTACTACGCTGTAATAGCTACTACTGCAAGTAAACAGAGTAATAGAAAGTCATTCTACAGTGAACGTGTAGCATAATAGCAATTATTACAACCAAAAATGTGCTATTGTGCATTTTCAAGGCCATTTTTCCTTAAAATTGCACCGCGTAATTTCATCGTCTTACTATTTTTGAAAATCATATGGATAGTTCTTGTCCAAATTTCATTGGCCGCACTTAGCAAGCACAAAAGCAATTGCTCATATTATGGAGCGATATTCTTATACAGATGCTCTTGTCGGTTTCAGAATTTTTGTTCATGATTGTCCATCGATATGAAATGGAATCGTAACAATTTATAATATTCAAGCATTTTGTTTAACCAAAAGTAAGACAAAAAAAGACTTGGAAAATCATCATGGACGGGACACTATTTTGTTGCAAATACTAAGAGAAAGAACGGCCAAATCCCAAAAGAAATAAATGAATTTAGATTTGCAAGATAAAAATATAATATCTTTTCAAATGATCCAACCATTCACACTAACTTTTCTCAAAGGAAAAAGATATCCACCGTTAGATTTTCCATTCATGAAAGTTGATAAATTCTCTTCACATTATTGATTTGGACAATGATTTTCGGTTTGGAGCAGAAAGAACTCGCTTCAAGAACCCATCCCTTTCAATCCGGGGTTCTCACATTCTCTCTTTTCTCATTGTAACAGATGAGTGATTGATGCAGAAGACTCAAGAACAGCATCGTTTCCAGACGAAAGAAATGTTGTTTCGCCTTTTTTACACACGCCAGCAGACATATTGGTACCTATATCAACGTTAAAAACCACATCAGCCTGTATGAACAAATACTGACCGATAGCCACTCATGTCTCCCAAAAAAAAAAACTGTATATTTTGTTCTGCGAGCATAACAAGGTGAATCAACTACTATTAACGAATTGATTTTTCAATTCTATCAAACGAGCATGACTCCAGGGTAGTTGACATGATTGATGTAGTTGCATCTTTTCCTTCGTAGAATTGTGGTAAAAAAGGTTGTCTGTCGTCATTTGGGCACCAGCACCAACAAGGTGAATCATCTCGTCAAAAGCAAGCCATCCGTATGGAGATTAGCTTTTGCAAAAAGTGTTAGTTTCTTGATATAATTATGTCACGCCAGAACGAGAAAATTTGCATTAGAGAAATAAATATTAAATATTGTTACCAGAAACATGGTTCATGGCACTAGCCATTAGACTTCTGTCAATAACTCTAAAAACTTACAGCCTGCTTCAGATTTGAATCTGACACTCGTGAGTATCATCGAGCTAAGGCATTGAAGGACAATGGAAAAAAGTAAAAAGTTCAGTTCAGGAGAGCACAGCTATTGTTTACAGCAGCCCCCTAAGCATAGACCGGACTATCCTTTCGTCTTTCACAAGATAAACATAGGATAATTTAATATCCGGAGCCTTCCAAAACGCTATCTTTCAAGATAGGGTAATCTAGAGGAGAGACTTCTCTCATCATCAGCATCAACTGATCTCATGGGCACAGCCAACCATCTCTTTCTAGAGCTCGACGATTCATTTTACTTTCCTGCCTTGTTCATTAAAAGATTTGTGATTTTCAGTGTACTCTCAACATCTGCATACTCATGCATGATTACAGCACCCAACTAGAAGAAAGGGCCAAAAGAAAGGCAAAGATACTCTAATGTGACAACATGCTCACAGGTCACAAGATGACAATCTTTAAACTGGGAGTGTGCAAAGTGAGCCCATTTTTCAGCCCTGTATCCCTAAGTACTTCCCTCTCTTTTCACAGATCACAGCAATGCAGATGACAGAGCAATTTAACCTCTCTCTCTCTCTCTCTCTCTCTCTCTGTGTACTGGGGTAAGTTTTTTGAGATTGGAAAGTACTTTTTGAGTCTCCCAAAGATATGCAATAGCAGGCAAACTAAAGCTGAAGAAATTTGATGCCTTTAATGGTCAGGGACAATTGAGGGGACCATTTTTTTCCCTTGGCCTTCGTCCCTGTCATTTTTATTTTCCTGCAGCGATAGAGCCAATCAGGTTGGCCTCTTTCTTAGCACCTGCACAAGTCTATGTCTTTAGGTTTTATAGCATCCTGACGCTTGGTTTTTCACGTTTTGAGAGAGGAAAAGAATCAATGCTGCTTTTCCTTCTCTTTGAATTATTAATGTTCTGAGGCATGTCTTGCGCCAATAAGATCATGCTCTCATATTGAATTCCCAGTCCTGCATAATATCTTTCATTTTCAACCTCTTATGGCCTGCACTTAATGAGGGATCTTGAGGTCTTAGTAGTTCTTCAAACTCTCTTATCATATATATATATATATATATAAACTCACTCATTTTGGCGGAGTTTAGGTTGTTTGTCGAGTATATTAGTATTGTTTTACTTTTGTTCTGTACTTTGCTTCTTGTATGCTTCCCTTCCCTATTGCCATAATAATCATCATAGTAGGCTTGCGTCGGGGCTTCATTTTGAATAACAATTTGCCCTAGCGGTACTACCTACATTATCTTCCACGCTCATAATTTTGTTTTGACTCTCCTTCTTCATCTATATTTTTTTGTTAGTCTTTTGATAGGTTCTCCACTTCATACAGTAGAACCGATCGCATTCAAGAAAATGGTCTGTCCATGATACATTTTCTTGAAATCAGAATCTTGTCGAGCGAACAAGTTCCATAAAGATCGTCCAAAGTAATACCAACGAAGTTCTGGGGGAAATTATGGTTACGCATGAATCACCGCCAGATCCGATGCCAACCGCTTGGCACCGATTCATTCCATGTGAGAGCCAATTTGAAGGACCAGATTTGAGTTCTTATGGCTCTGCTTTAAGAAACAACACCGCATTCTTTGAGCCCATTGGCGCAGTCCCAAGCATCCAGTATCATCGGGAAAGTATGCTCAGATCAATAAACCTTGTTCACAGTCCTGTAACAGTAGCTGAATCACATATCACCCACACCAGGCATTTGATGGATCTTCTTGAAGTGGCCAACGTGCCTAACCAAGCCCACAGCCTCACGCTCTCTCTCAATTCTCCGTTGCCTGAACCTAATACCGTCCAATTTGGGCACAGGCCCTTGAGTGGTACAGATTTCAACAGTCCAAGCTACGTTGTCCCAGGGGAATCAAGAGAAGCCTGCGATGCCAGTAATGACTCTGAATTTGCTTCGTCCTCAGCTCCTCGGAACAGGCAGTGCTTCACTTCTTACCGGCCTGATCTGGTTCCTTCCATCATTGGGAATTCAGCATACTTGAAGCCAGCTCAGTCCCTTTTGGAAGAAATTGTTAGTATCTGCGGGAATGGTGCTGAGATTGCCAATGAGAAGTACTTGAGGAAGCTATATGGAGGAGCAGAAAGAAAAGCAACTCTAGAGCTGGTTTCTGAATTGAAGGAAGAATTTGGCAATATTGGTCTCCCTGCAGAGAAACATGAAATTCAAGCTAAACTTGCTAAGCTTGTTTCTTTACTGGAAGAGGTGGGCCTCCTACACAAACTACAAACAACAAAGTAGCCTCTCAATTTACTTCATATCCAAATTTATTGCCATAAAGTAATGTCGTTGTTTCACTAATATGCTATGGCTGCATTGGCTGGAGCGAATTTACAGGTCGAAGCAAGATTCATGAAATACTACTTCCACATGGAGGAGGTGGTATTGTCGTTCGAATCGGTGGCAGGGCTGGGAGCGGCAAAATCCTACACTGCGCTGGCCCTCCAAGCGATGACTAGGCATTTCTGCAATTTGAGGGATGCAATAGTATCTCAGATTAAGATTACAAGGAGAAAACTATTTGATGATTCTTCGAGAATTAGCTGTGGCCTGTCGCGGCTGAGCCTGTTCAATCGAGAATTTAGGCAAAAGCAGAGGATTTCTCTCCAACAGCTCGGATTGATGCATGGTCAGAGGCAAGCTTGGAGGCCCATCAGAGGGCTGCCGGAGACTTCTCTGGCGATCCTTCGCTCATGGCTCTTTGAACACTTCCTCCATCCGTAAGCACCCAATCCCAAAGTGCTTGAAGTAGCTATTTTTTTCACCGTTATTGGAAAATCTATTGGTGATAAATGGTCCTTCTTGCGGTCCTCTGACAGTTATCCAAATGACTCCGAAAAGCTTATGTTGGCATCACAAACAGGCCTCACCAAGAATCAGGTGATTTCTCTAGAACTGATTTCTTTTGGCGCTACTTGCTTTTCTCCCCGCCGAGCGTGGCCATATAACATTTTTTATGCGCGGGTTTCTCCTTCCTGTTTGTGCAGATTTCGAACTGGTTCATTAATGCTCGAGTTCGGTTGTGGAAGCCTATGATCGAGGAGATGTACAAGGAGGAATTTGCAGATTCATCGGAGGACTCAAATCCTTTGATCAAAGGTTCCATAACCGATGAGGATTCGACCAACCTCGAGGATGAATGAATTGGTCATGGTAATAGTAAACCGAATTTCACGGAATGAGTTGACAAGATCTGCTAGTCTGTCAGCTAAGAATGGTCAGGGAATGCCTTTAGGATCTAAATCATGTACGCCCTTACTATTAAGCACCAGCCGTTTTATCGGCATTCTGGTCTTACTTTGGCAGGACGCCTACTTCATTCAGCAAGGAAGTAGACCTAACTAACGACCTTTCCTATTCGAATAGTAGTCCATGTGATCACGGCAGAAACTCGACCGTCCTTTACTCTTTGGTTTTTTTTATTTTTTATCTGGTCCTATTAAATATCAATTTTACAAGTCACTATGTGTACCATCCACAAGTCATGAAACCTTGCTCCCTCACTCACGCAATCCCATCCTAGCCTCCCGAGAAGGTTGGGAATCAAACTTTCCACCTCCCCATTCTCAAGTGGAAAGGGTGGCCACTGTACAGTGGTTAACTTGATTATCTTTTGAAATGCCAATTCATGGTTATTTCAAGTTAAATGTTAATTAAAAATACAAGAAACTTAGAGGCTTGAACTAATAGCCCAATCACAGTAATAAAATAAGATATGATATAATAACCATTATGTTGTTTGGTTAAGTGATGAAATGTGCATCTATTAAAGGTCTAAGTAAAAAACCTCTCATTAGAGGATATTATTTTTATAATATTGTCAAAAGGCATATGAAAATTGATTACTGCGATTTTTTTATAGTTCATTTTAAAATTTCTGCCTTCTTAAACCATGGGAGAAGAATCAATTCTCTCTAATAAATTTGATTAAATTGTCTAATAAGAGTACAATATTGGTCAATTAATATTTTCATCAATATACACTTATGCATAATATCTAATTAACTCTATACCGCAACACATCACATATAAGAAGTACTGACTAAAATGACAAGATGGTAGTGTTAAGTTTATAGTATAGTCATTATTGTAAATTAATAGCACGCAAGTCCCTGAACTGTTCCAAATTCTTCAGCAATGTTCCTGAGCTGTTTTTAATGCAATCGGGTCATTAGAGTATATTCTTTATTCGAGTTGGTTATTCCGTTACAATATAAACGGAAAATGCCCACGTCAACAAATACATGAGTTCCACATCCGCACTGACCAAACAGATTAATGTTTACGTGTAATTTTCTTGTGTTGGTTAGATAAAATACTGGAATTTTTTTTTGAAAAAAAAAAAAAATCAAGCCCCAAGAGAGATCAAGAGAGGGGGGATAGGGGGGCTAGGTTATAGAGGAAGTCAGCAAGGGCTGCCGAGCCCTTGCCAACCGTTCGGTATCAAACGACCCTTGAACAGGGCCTCATTTGGTCTGGTTTGAGTGACTTTGGCAGTGCAACGCTTGGGGTAGCATGACCCCAGTCGTTGTTGTGACCCTCCTCTCCTAACAGTTCTGGTTCGTCAAGGGAGAGGATTTAGGGGTATTGGCCAAATAGGTGGGCCGGACGGCCCAACAACTTAGGCGAGAGTTCTCCTAAACTTATATCTCGTGAGATTTTAGATTTCGTTTTAAGTTCACTTATCCTTAAAAGATTTCTAGGAGTCACGTTTGGCTATTTTGGGGTTGGCTAAAAACCAAACGAGGTGCTAGGGTTCGCCTTGTTTCCTATGCAATTGGAGATTTCAGCTGAGGGATTTGATTACGGTAATGTTTTCATCAGCGTCTTTTTAGTAACACTAACTTGGGATTTTGTCATCTAGATGGTCATTCATTCTTAGTTACCAATTATGATCCTAAAAGTATCAAAGCCATTATGTGATTATGCAAATGTTTTTGGGGGTTATTATGGTCATAAACTATCCTAACTGCTCTAGGAAAAAAATTAACAAACAATTTTTTGAAGTGTGAAGTGACAGATAAACAGCCAAGTATTGAGAGTGTCCAAGTCAATGCTGAAAAGAAAACCTGATACAAGTCGGATAAAGAATAGACAATGCCTTGTTAGGGACATAAAACCCCGTAAACTTAAGATAAAGTGAAGCTAAACTAAGCTTATTCTAACAATTAATGGGATGAGATTCAAAGTCTATTTTTGTTTTTATGGAATAAAGTCTAGGCTAACTTGCTTATTAAAACCTAAATTCATTAACTAAACTAGCCTAGTTAACGGTAGACTAGGCTAATTGAATCTAAAACTAATCACAAGGACTACCACCTTCATGGACCACGGTGAGGACTCTCCACATCATATGTTCAAGCTCTCAACTGTGAGGGCTAGTGCAAACACTTAAAGGGGGTGAATAGGTGTAAATAAAAATTTTCGTAAGACTTAGAAGAAGTAAGTTGCTTTTAGAATATCACTATGAATATATTTTGCTTTAAGCAAATAAATAAAGCTACGAATAAAAGTAAAGAATTAAGAAGTTCAGGGAAAGAGAATTTGAACACGATGTTTATAGTTATTTAGTTTAAATCAAGCCTACGTCCACTCTCCTGCACTGACAGCCCATTGGCTAGATTCCACTAAGTATCAAAAGAGATTTTACAACATGTGATCTTTGACATTTTTAGTTAAGAGTCTCCACTGATCTCTCACAAAGTCTTACTAAGGGCCCGTTTGGTTCGGCTTTTGGGGAATGCATTTGTAAAAATGCAAATATCTTTGGATGAATGGGGTTTTCCGAAATGCAAATATTGTATGGTAAAATTTTCATTGAGAAACTACTTTGGCCAAAATACCGTTTGGTAAAATTTGCATTTGTAATTAAATTTTATTAAATTAAAAAAGCAAAAATATGTTTATATTTTTTTTTTTAAGTCCGACCACCGGATGCCAAATCCGGTGGCCGAACCGCCTGAATAAAAAATAGATATGTTTTATAAATAAATAAATATATATATATATATATATAAACAATCGGAGAAAAAAATAGATATGTTTATATTTTTATATAAAAATATAAACATATTTATTTTTATTCAAGCGGCCGATAGGCTTCTCCACCGGAGAGATGAATATTATCGGAAGTTGCATTCCGAAGATGCAACTTTCCAAAGGACCTCAAGAGCCTGCATTGGGCAAAAGACCATTAGAGCCACTTGGAGATGCAATTGTATCTCGCCAAAGTCACGCAAAAAAAGAACCAAACACCTTTGCATTTAGTCAAAGGACTTTAGAGCCCGAATGAGCATTCCAAATGCTAAACCAAACATGGCCTAAGAATTTCTCTCTCTTTTGTATACAACTTTGAGCTCGATGAGTGAAAGAGTAAAGAATTGGAAAGCTTCAGACTTTAAAATTTTTTTCTCATGCACTGCTTCAAACAACTAGAGTGCCCGCCTTAAATACTCCTTCATGCCTTCACAACCATTGGCACTTTTCAAATGAATTCTTCCAATCTACCCGTTGGACAGAATCAATTAATGTAATCTCGAGTTGTTAGATGATTTGTGATGAAAGTCCGTCAATCATGTTCGTTCATACAATCAAGATCTTGGTTTCCATAAGTAGAACCTTCCAAGTATATTTTGTCTTTCAAAAGATCTTCATATCAGAGTTGATTCTAATAAGAATAATAAATCAAGTAGGTGCTATATCCAGCCATAAAGTTATCCAAAAACCATACGAATCAAATCCTTGAAGATAATCATGCATATGGATAAATCTTCATTCTTCAATCTGGAAATTGTCAGTGAGGGCAAACTTTAAGATTAAAGTCTGGTGGTCTTCAAACTTTGAGGGTAGAATTTGGAGTTCTTCAGACTATAATACTTGAGTTTGCAAGTCTTAAGATTAGACTATTGGAAATGTTTTATCAGCTTCAAAATAATAAATGAGTTTTCTCCAACAATCTCCATATTTTTGATTGTGACAAAACTTTCCTGTAGATTTGAATAATTTTGATATGCAAAACAACACTTAAGCAATACATGATATCTTATAAAAATAAGTTGATTAGGACCTGGATAGCATCAATTCTGCAACCATAGAAACAAGTTAATCCTGCAAGATAAATAACTATCCAACCATAATCAGTATTACAAACTTAGTTACTGCAAGCATAAAAAAGATTCAAAGTCAATAGCAGCCAAAAGTCCAAAGTATACCAATTCAAAGTCAGTTCAAAAACCAAACCAAAGTCAGGTCAAATCAAAACTACACAAATTCTCCCCCCCTTTTTGTCAATAGCAAAAATTGGAGAATGACTATAAAAGTATTTGGGTAAAAATCATGGCTGTTTAGGGATGCGAACGATCTAGAAATCCCCCATAGACTTGACTGTCTCATTAAGCTCCTTCAGAGTCTCCTTCAGCTGTTGAGCGTCCTCACCCTTTGCATTAGCTTGAACTTGAAGCTTCATGGCTTGTATCTAATCGTGTAGAGAGACTGAAAAGGCTTGATGTGCAGATTTAAGGTTCTGAATCTCGCACTCCATCCCATATTGCTGAGCCTTAATCTCCACAAGAAGCTCGAGCAATCTTTTAAAGTTTGCTTTAGGTTCTATTTGAGTGCTAACTTCAACACGATCAGTTTGAGGAGTGTTAATCGATGAAGGAGCCTCAGCTAGAACATCCAGACTTGGAGATGATGCCTCAACATCAGCTTCAGGGAATTGAGAGGCATATACATCTTCTGGATTAGTTGGAGATCTACTAACATCACTAGAGAAAATAGGTGGAGAAGTACATCTTTTGTCAGTAGCTCCCTCTGTTTCAGTGCCTTCAGGTGGAGAAAATAATTCATATTTTTGTTCTTGCTCTTCTTTAGCACCCAAATGATGTTTTTCTCTTTCGTCTTTGGCAGTCCCACCCTTTGTCTCTTCCGAGTCATCTGGTAAGGATACAACAAATGTGGGCTCATGAGAATCATCTTGACTCTCCTTTTCTTCCTCTTCTCTTCCTTTTTCTTCTTCCTCTGTTCTCTTTTCTTCTCTCTCTTCAGCTCTCTTCTCTGTCTCTTCTCTTTCTCTGTTCTCTCTATCCTCTGTCTCCTCAAAACTAACAAAGCTTTTCAAATTTCTTAAGGCAAAAGCGGAGAGAGTGATGTCGTCCTCATCTTCTTCATCCTACAAGATGAGTACTCTCCTCTTCTTGATTGGTGCGCTCATGCGCTCTTTGACTTTCCTCTTCTTTGCTGCAGAGTCTTGCTTAATTTTGGTAGGAAATTTCTCCTTAAGGCTCTCCAATGCCTTATTCAGTTTCTTCAATCGCATTTTTGAAACCATTTTTAGTCCAACCACCATTGAAGCAATGGTTTGAACACACAGAGAAGCAGGAAACTGAATGTTGAAACGTCTGAATAATTGAGTGACAAGTGTAGTAAGGTAGTTGCCTTTAGAAATCGAACTCAAATAATTACTTAAAAATCTCACCATATTTATTTCTTCCGCTTCAACTTGCAAACTAAGAACTCTATTTACCGATAAGCTCCAAATGAACATTGTTCATTGTTTGTAAAATTCTAAACACAAGTGAACGTGTCGATCAAGTAATATAATGATAAGAAAGAGTATCGTCCCATGGAGATTGATGATTAATAAACTAATTAAATACCAAAATAGATTAATTCTAAAATTTATCTAACAGATCAAAATATAATTGAAAATAAATTAAAAACAAAATTTGGAGACTAAATGCGTAGGTCAATCAGATAAATATGTTTGAGCATCTGATTTCACCTAACCACTAGATATGAATTTTAGATTGTTGTGGGTATAAGAACAATATCAAACATGTAAATGCGGAATTTTTCCTAATCTATTTACTATCCTATCTCTAGGTATAACAAACCTACTCAATTTATTAATCCATTATATCTTTATGTGAATTAAAATAAATATAAGTGCATTAATAACTATGGATATTCCTAGCTTGCAATGAGTCTTTTGGATTACCTTATCACCGAAAGCTACACAAATAACGCGGTATATCTCTATCCACATTTAATTCATGGTTATATATTATAATGAACAATAGCATATTATCACTTCTCAGTCTCAAACATGTACATCAAATCATTCAAGTAATGGCTAATCACTCAAAAGTATTATGCATAATAATATATAACTCACATGAATGAAATCAATTGCAAAACATAAAAATCATGAAATTCACATCATCATGGTTAAGCTACATCGTAACCCTAACAAAAGAAAATTAGAACATAGTAGAAGAAAAAATATAAATATAAATCAAACTTAGCATCTTAAATCAATGAACAAGAATTTTATCACCACTTTTGTCTTCTCTTCAAAATACTTGAAAAACTCTTAGAATAATGAAAACGATATAACAAAAACCTAGCTGCTCTCTCTAGCTCTCAATGTTCTCCTATTCATAGGATATATCCAAGATCCTTATCTCCAAGCAATTGCACACAAAATTAGGGAGTAAATCAAAGGATTTTTTATTTGATATCTATCTCTCAATGCTTGCAAATAACATGAGAGAACAAAATCAAAGATTCCCTGGTTTGATATCCATCTTTCATTGTTTTTATTTATTTGAATTCCTGATTTTTACCATTATTTTCATTATCTTCTCCATATCTCATTATTCTACATAAACGAGGAAAATTCAAATAATCATAAGGAAATCCAAATATTTTCTCATAGATATTGCATTATTTGTTGCCTAAAATAGGTAAAATAACTCTATTTTGATAGAGTTATCAAACCCCCAAACTTAACATTTTGCTAGTCCTCGAGCAAAATCAAGACATAACACATACTCAAGCTAACAACCTCCTCCATCACATCTTTCCATAATTGCTCAAATTCTCAATTCAAAGAAAAACACAAATTTCATCTAAACATTGAAATTGATTTATAAGTGTGTGTGTGTGAATTATATGCAATCTACATAAATTCACATTGATATGCAACCTCTAAAAAATTCTCAATAATTATGACCAAATCTCATAAGTTTGCTTTTCATTCCTCTCTCCACTAATGTAAACTAATTATTCAACCAAAAATCAATAGAACTTTTCTCGGTTTGTAATGTAAGGCTGGGCTAAAGGTGAGATAACGGTAATCTTAAGCTCAAATCACCCATCAACATGTTGATTTCTAGGATCTAATTAGAGTCAATGTCACTGTCCAATTTCACTCATTCAAAATGATTTTTTTACCACCATATATCATCATTTCTTCTTTTTTTTCTTTTTTTCTTTTTTTTCTTTTTTGTGAATTATTTTATGGTGGAGTTTCTCCCAAAGTCCCTCCTAATATAACATGAAAATTTCCAACCCATTGAGTATCCAAAATGCTCACTCAATTAAAAATTGGATAGGGAACCATAAAAGCAATTTTTTTTTAGATAATACACCCCAAACAACCGTAGCAATCACTTTTTTTTTTTTTTATACTCCATCATTCCTCCTAAATTTCTATTAAGCTCATATATTTTTTTATCCCAAAAAAAAAAATCAATGTGTTCATAGGGCATGGAACAATGATATAATTTGACAACGGTTAGGCTAAAAATATACGGGTGCCAATGAAAAGTTGGGTAATAATTAAGGCTCAACAAGGTGACTAAAGATAAATAAACAGGGTTAGCTTGAAAGGCTCTATCGATCCAAAAATTGCGTAAATCAATTTCTCAATTAAATTTAGCTTAGGATTTCGCCTTAAGAGAAAATCAAACAAATTCTAAAATTTAACTGAAATTTAAGAAAATCACATACTTCACATGAATATTCTCTAGATTTACACACAAGTCAAAAATTAAGGACTTTTGGTGCTCAGTAAGTGGATCAATATAATTAGAATTAAAATTAACTCACACATCAATTGCAAGTTTAAATAAATTTTAAATTTTCCTAAGAATCGCAAAAATTCACAACAAAGAATGCAATCATGATAAAAAAAAAAAATAGATTTAACCAAAAATTTTGTCCCTCCCCCCCCCCCCAAAAAAAACTTGAATGAAGCAAAGTATCCTCAATGCGAATAATGAAATAGGAAGAAAAAAATTCCCCTAGTTGTAGAATAAATTCATAGATGACATTGATGATTAAACTCTTGAAAAAGTGGTCCCTAAAAAAAATTAACCTGGATAAAACAAAGATAAGTTAATCTTTTTTTTTTGTAAAACATAAACTTAACAATAAATAATAATAAAAATAACTAAAATATTTAGGCTACATCCCAAGAAGTGCTTGCTTTATAGTTTTCAACCAAACTATCTCAGATGTCATTATTCTGGAAGATGAAGTTCAATGGTGGTTTTCTACTTGTTGTAACCACCTTCAAAGTAGGGCTTCAAACATTGACCGTTCACTTTGAATATGCCCTCAGTGTTATGCGCAACTTCAACTGTTCCGTATGGAAATACTTGTGTAACTGTAAAAGGACCAAACCATCGAGACTGCTTGTTACGCCTCGAACCTCGAGCGCATGCTCATCCCTTAGTGGTCAATAAAATTTGTGACGTCCCAAAACACATTGCCAACCCATTCTTTTTAATGCACATGCAAAAGTGAAACAATGCCCCTGACAACAACCAACACGAAATAGAAAAGTAGGAAATAAATTCACAACCAAAACACTTATATAAACACCCCAGTTTATATATAGCACTAGTCTATAAACAAAAGTCTACTCAAACAAAAAAACCTACAAGTCCTCTAAGCACTCAAATCCCCAACTGAAAACTCTGAGGCCTCCTGGGGATTTGGGTTCACTACAGCACCCTCAGGATGAGCAACGTCTATCCACGAAAATGGGACCTCAAAATCCTGTAGGGGACCAACTCTGTATACATTGAGCTCGCGGAAATACCACATCTTAAATCAATGGGGTACCCTTCGAGGTAGGCCTACATCGACTTAGACAGTGGTCACCACGCATTCATAGACCCAAACTCCGTGACCCCCGGGAATAGGGATATCGGTAACCTGACTATTCTAGGCTGACCAAAACATTCTGGAGGAACCGCTATCTAAGGACCTGAAAAGATTGAGCCCACGACGAGGTGAGACAATGTCTCAGCAAGTTCACCCTTTAAACTCCAACTATGAAGGAAATACGTCTAGCGGCAGTCTATGCACACAAGACAGAGTACTTACCTTGCCTCAGTTCTCTCTTGCACGTTAGTACTATTGGAGAAAACTTCATTATCTGTTTTGAAGTTGACAAAAAATTTCCATCAGTCTAATATGAAGACTTGGAGACTCTATTGTCAAAGTCTAAAAACCTCCAGACTCAAAATTCAAAGTCTACTCTCACTGATAGTTTCCAGACCGTCGAAGAAAAGATTTATCCGATCAAGAAGATTTATCCAAATACAAGTATATCTTTAAGGATTTGGTTCGTAAGATTGAAGGAGATGTCACAACTGGAGATAGCATATCGTGATCAATTATTCTTATTGAAATCAACTTGAATAATTAGATCTGTTGAATGGCGAAGTATACTTAGAAGGTTTTACTTATGGAAACCTAGATCCTAATTGTATAGGTGAGTAGGATTGGTGAGCTATCATCACATTCCTTAAATAACTCGAGATCTTTCTAATTGATTGTCCAACAGGTAGATTAGAAGAACTCCTTTGGAAGGTGCCAACCGTTATGATGGCATGGAGGAGTATATAAGGAGGACGCTTAAGTTATTCGAGTGTGTGCATGAAAGAAAAATTCCAAAGTCTGAAACTCTTAGTCATTTGCTGTTACAATTTGTCGAGCTTAAATTGTACTCAAAAGAGACATCAAATTCTTGTGAGACCTTGAGGAAGTGTAGCTAAGTCTCTACACTATGGAATCAAGGACATGATATTGTAAAATCTCTTTTGATTCTTAGTGGAATCCAACCGGTAGGCTGTCGGTGCGGGAGAGTGGACGTAGGTTTGGTCTAAGCCGAACCACTATAAACCTTGTGTCTCAATTCTCTTTCCCTAATCTCTTTACTTATTTTGCAGTCTTATACATCAGTTTATAATCTTTTATCTAATGTTTTATTATAAGTCAAGTTAAGTTGTTAAGTCTTGCAAAAACTTCTTTAAACACCTATTCACCCTTCCTCTAGGTATTTATACTAGCATTATCAATTGGTATCAGAGCATGTGTACTCAATTAATTGAAGTATTTTTTACTTATAAGTTAAAAATCCATAGCTAGTATGTTGGTTCCAGGTTTGGTTGAAGGCCAAAGCAACATCGGACCGCTCTACTTCGATGGAAATGAATACAACATAAGGAAAAACAAGATTAAGGCATTCTTAAGATCGAAAAATCCTCTAGAATGGGATGTGGTAGAAAAAGGAATTATTCCTAAAGTTACATCAGTTTCAAAAGGGGAAAAAAAGATGCAGACGCTAGCGAGATGACTCAAGAAGAAATAACTAAGAGACAAGCCATTGATGCTAAAGCAATTTAATCCTTATTTTGTGCATTATCTCCTACTGAGTATAATAGAATATCTTCTTGTGAAATAGCCAGAGAAGTCTATGATAGGTTACACATTACCTATGAAGGAACTAATCGAGTAAAAGAGACACGGATCAATATTCTACTCAGACAATATGAAACCAGGAAAATCTATTACTAACATGTTTAGTCGTTTTATAGAAATTGTAAATGGTCTAGGGTATCAGGGACAACCAATCTCAGGACCCAAGAAGGTTAACAAGTTGTTACATGGACTCTCCAAAGACTGGAATTACGTAAAGACTTCGATAAGGGAAACACAAAGGATTATGCCACTTTTTGTAGACGAATTGGTTGGCATACTTCAGTCCTATGAAGTGGAGCAAATCAATGAAGAAGAAGATCTCAAAGGTAAGAAATCAATTGCTTTGAGATCTAACGATGATTATGACGTTACAGACTTTGAAGATGACATGGATGATGAAGAGCTAGCCCTTATGATAAAAGGTTCAGGAAACTGAACAAAAAGGGAAGAAGATTCAATTGGAAGAAACAAAGCACTCAAAAGTCTCAAAATAAATCAACTAAGGATGATGAATCCAATAAAGATGTGATATGTTTTGAATGCAAGAAAAATAAACACATCAGACCCAACTGTCCCATGTTAAAGAAAAAGAAAGGAAAAGTTGAGAAATGCAGGATGGCTCTCAAGGCAGAAACATAGAGTGATACTAAATGTGAATAAAGTGACGAAAATTATGCCAATATTTGTCTAATGGCAAAATGAGAATTAGACTCAGACTCCGAAATAGATACAAACTCAGACTCAAATAGTGAAATCGAGGTAAGTAATTTAAAAATCCCTATTAAAGTCTCAAAATACATCAATGAACTGTGTCTTGGTCTCAAAACCTCTCTCAAGAGGATTTCAGAGCTAAAAAGGGAGAATTCTATACTAAAGCAATAAGAAATTTTATGGAAATAAAAGTTTGAAAATTTAGATAAAATTTTTGTTACATTAAAAGAAAATGCAGACTCTTGTTCAAAAGAAAATACGGTTTTGAAAAATCACATTTCAAATATTTCAAAGAGGTTTTCTATAGGATCTAAGAAATTGGAAAAGATTCTTTCAGTACAAAGACCCTACTTTAACAAATCAGGCTTGGGAATGACTTTTGAAACTATGCCTCTAATTGATTTTCCAAAAGTGAAAGAAAGAATCAAACAAAGGCTTATAAAAGCTTTTTACATAAATCATTTTCATAAAGTCTTTGTAAAACCTGTTGGGCGAAGTGTTCTCAAATGTTCTAAGTGCAATAGCTCAGAACACTTTGAGAAAGAATGTCTTATGGCTTGGAGACCTGTTAAGAAGGAATGCTTATTGCACTAACTCGTCTAGACCCAAGAAAATGTGGGTACCAAAGAAAGCTTGAGCTTCTTTTTTAATTGCAGGTCACTATCAAGAAAATGGTTAAATGGTATTTGGATAGTGGCTGTTCAAGGTATATGACTAGAGATTCAAACTGTTTTATAAAACTTATGCAAGTTAATGGTGGAAAAGTCTCTTTTGGTGGAAACAGTAAAGGAAAAATTGTTGAATGTGGAACAGTAAAAATTAGAAGTCTCACAATCAACAACGTTTCCTTAGTGGGAATGATTCAATTACAATTTGTTTAGTATCAGCCAATTGTGCAACACTGGATTCAAGATCAATTTTCAAAAAAGAATATGTTCAGGAACTAGCAAAGATCTTTCACAATCTTTTACTGGACGAAGACATGAGAACATCTATCTTTTGGATATAAAACCAGAGAAGTTTCAATGTCTAATTTCAATTCAAGATTAAGCAAATCTTTGGCATGGAAAGCTTGGCTATGTCAATATGAAGCAGATTGCCAAAATCTCTTCTAAGAATCTCGTTTGAGGATTGCCCAACCTGAAGTTTCAAAAATCCGACTTATGCACATCATGTATATTGGGAAAACAGGTTAAAAGTTCTTTTAAATAACAGGTTAAAAGTTCTTTTAAATCATTGAATCAGGTTTCTACTAATCGTGTTTTACAACTTTTGCATATGAATCTCTTTGGGCCAACCAAAACTAGAAACATAGGCGGAAAAAGATACTGTCTAGTAATCGTTGATGACTATTCATATTTCACTTGGGTTTACTTTCTAGCAAGTAAGTCTGAAGCATTTTATTTTTCTTTTTTTTTTTTGGTAAAGAATCTGAAGCATTTTCTTACTTTTCAAAGTTTGCTAAAAAAGTTCAGAACAAGAAATGATATGATATTTCAAGCATACGGACAAACCATGGAGGTGAGTTTGAAAATCAAGATTTTGCAAAATTTTATGATGAATCAAATTTTCAGCATGTTTTTTCTTCTCCATACACTCTAGAACAAAATGGAGTTGTGGAAAGAAAGAATAAATCTTTGCAGGAGATGGCAAGAACTCTTTTAATAGAAGTAGTATTTCCTCTCATTTTTAGGCTGAAGCAGTTTTTACAGCATGCTATATTATTAACATAGTCTTTTTAAGGCCTATTCTAGAGAAAACTTTTTATGAGTTATTCAAAGGAAAGAAACCAATTGTTTCATACTTTCATGTATTTGGTTGCAAATGTTTTGTTTTGAAAAATACAAATGATTGAATTGGTAAATTTAAAGAGAAATCAGACGAAGGAATCTTCCTTGGATATTCAACCACCAGCAAAGCCTATAGAGTATTTAACAAAAAGACTCAATCTGTGGAAGAATCTACGAATGTCAAATTCCAAGACTCGTTGTAGAATCAATTTATTCAGACTCATCATGAATAATCCGAACTTGTTCCAAACTCTACAAAGTCTACCTCCCCTAAAGCATCTCAAACCTTTGAAAATTAGCAAAAGGAAGTACGAATCTAGTCATCCCAAAGAACTCATCATTAGTGATATTGATGAAGGGATTCGCACCAGATCCAAAAGGCAAAAAGAGTCTAGCGACGTGGCACTTATTTCTAAAATAGACCATCAAGCAACTAGAAGCACGAATCTAGTCATCCCAAAGAACTCATCATTAGTGATATTGATGAAGGGATTCGCACCAGATCCAAAAGGCAAAAAGAGTCTAGCGACGTGGCACTTATTTCTAAAATAGAACCCAAAAGCATTGAAGAAGCTTTAGCTGACGAAAGCTGGATTGAAGCAATGCAAGAAAAACTTAGACGGTTTAGCATTAACGATGTATGGGAGTTAACTCCTAAACCAAAAGGTATATCCATTATTGGAGCTAAATGGGTTTTCAAGAACAAGTTGACGAAAAATGAAAAGTGATCAGGAACAAAGCAAGACTCGTGGCCAAAGGATATATGCAAGAAGAAGGGATAGATTATGATGAAACTCACGCTCCAGTAGACAGGTTAGAAGCAATTAGATTATTACTTACTTTTACTTATTACAAAAATTTCAGGTTATTCCAAAAGGACGTCAATAGTGCATTCCTAAATGGATTTATTTAAGAAGAAGTCTATGTGGAACAACCTCCTGAATTTGAAGATCCAAAGAGACCAAATTCAGTATTCATATTGAAAAAGGCTCTCTATGGTTTAAAACAAGCACCCCGAGCTTGGTACGACAAGTGAAGTAAGTTTTTAATGTAAAATAGTTTTGTCAAAGAAAAAGTGGATGCTATCTTATTTATTAAAAGGGAAGGTAAAAACTTTCTGCTTGTTCAAATTTATATTGATGATATTATATTTGGGTTGTCTAATGAAAACCTATACAATAAGTTTTCTAAGTCTATACAGGATAAATTTGAGATGAGCATGATAAGTGAATTATCCTTCTTTCTCGGATTACAAGTAAAACAACTGAAGGAATGAATATTTATTCACCAAGAAAAATATGCAAAAAAACTTATTAAAAAGTTCGGATTGGAGAATTGCAAAAAAACTGAGATACCAATGTCTAGTTCTTCGAAGCTGGATTAAGATGAAGGAGGAAAGAAAGTTAACCAAAAACTTTACAGGAGTATTATTGGTTTACTTATTTATCTTACTACTTCTAGACCTAACATTTTGTTTAGTGTTTGCATTTGTGCTAGATTTCAATCTAATCCAAAAGAGTCTCATCTAAGCACCGCAAAATACATCATCAAATACATTGCAACTACCTCAAATTTAGGTATGTGGTATCCTAAAGAATAAGATTTTACCCTCCTTGGATATTCAGACTCAAATTTAACAAGTTGCAGAGTTAATAGAAAGAGTACATCCGGTACATGCCAAGTACTAGGAAATAGGTTAGTATCTTGGTTCTCAAGAAAGCAAAGTACCATAGCTCTTTCAACAACAGAAGTAGAGTATGTGACTTTTGGAAGTTGCTGTTCTCAAATATTATGGATAAAACAACAACTAAGAGACTTTGGAATCAAAGACTCTTGCACCGAGATCAAATGTGACAACACTAGCGCAATTAACCTCACAAAAAATCCAATTCTTCATTCAAGAGCAAAGCATATAGAGATTTGACATCACTTTATTAGAGATCATGTTCAAAATGGGAAAGTCATGATTCAATTCATTGACTTGAAGAATCAACTAGCGGACATATTTACAAAGCCCCTGGAGAAAAGCCTATTTGAGTTTATTCGTACCAGACTGAACATCACATCTCTTATCCAATAAAGTCTGGACATGCTCAAGACTCAAAGGTAAAGTCTGAAGGTATTCAGACTCAGAAGACCAAGAGTTACAACTGTAAGTTGTATCTATTTCAATATTTTAAACTTGAAAAAGTACGGTTACTTATTAATTGCTAATTTATTGAAATTATATTTCCAAGTTTTTATTTTTCAGAAAGGCAGTTATCAATTTTGAAAAGACAGTTATTTTCAAAAAAAAAAAGGGGGAAGTTATTCATTTTGAAAATGTATTTTTATTTTTCCTTTTATGACGTTCCGTTTATCTCGGTTCACTTGCTTTATATATTGCCAAGACTTGTCTTCTTCGCTTTTACACTGAAACCCTAGAGTACAAAATTCCTATTTGCTTTCACTTTCACTCTCAATCTGTCCAAAAATTTTCACCTTTTTCGAGCAAGTTGGTGAATTCCTCCCTTGAAGTGACAATGTCTTTAAGAAAGTCTTCAAGGATTGCAAGCAGGGGACCACGACATATGCCTAAGGGTCCTACGCATTTTGACTTAACCGAGGAAGAAGATTCTTCTCCTCCACTACGTCCAAGTCAGCAACAACCTTCTTAGCAACAGTAATCTTCTCTACCGACTCAACCAGATGATGAAGTTATAGAGGAGGCTAAACCTGTAAGAACGCTAACTCCAAAGGTTGCTTTTAAACTTTACTCTAATATGAATAATGGAGGAACACCGATGTCTTTAATCGATGAATTCTCAAAAGATAGAGAATACAAGAATGAAACCATGTTCTTGCGGGAGTTGGAAAGGTTAGGAGTTGTAGAAAAAGGAACGGCTAAAAGGACTTTTGCAAATTTCCCGAGTGACCCATTCTATGGCACTACAAATCAACCGCAAGTTTTGGACGACAATGAACGGATGTTTACTCATTTTCAGCCTAGAACGGGAGTGGCTGCAAATATTGCTGATGGTTCCAATCTGTTAGATCAAAGAATCACAAGAGGGTTTTTTCGGATCTTATGAAGAGAGGGGTTATGAACCCTAGGACTGTTGACTTTGATTTCCTTGATTCGATAAAGGTCAATCTATGAGAAAAGTTTGCTCTACTGCAATTGGAACGGTTTTGTTATGAATCCACTACTGCTCATCCAAAACTCACCGCGTATTTTTACTCGAACTTATCTTTCTTGAATGCAAATAGTTTTATCTTCACTGTGAAGGACAAGGAATTTTTGGTGAATACAGACACGTTGGCTGACATAATTGGAGTGGAAAGAATGAGTTTCCAACCAATTAGCATGTCTGTTGCTCATGCTACTCTATCGCTGGTGAGAGATAGGGATGTTGAAGGCAAGATTTTCTACACAATGATGAGTGTTTCTAACATCCTACTGCACAAGATTGTGATCAACTGCATTCGTCCCAAGTCAACATCCAAGACAAATGTCTCTCAATCTGAAGCGAAATTGATGTGTGCCATTAATATTGGATCTAAACTCTCTTTGCATCACACCATTTTGTTCCATATGTATCGATCTGTTGTGAAAGCTAAGGGACAACTTCCTTATTCTGCTCTCATCACGCGTCTTTTCAAACACTTTAAAATTCACATCTCTGCACCATTATGTTTGACAACCATTTCTCCAATGGTGATTGGTTTCAAAATGGTCACAAAGATGCGCTTAAAAGAGTTGAACAAGGTGTTGGAGCGTATGAAGGAAAAGTCTCCCGTCAAAGCAAAACAAGACTCTACTGTAGCGAAGAGGGAAGGCAAGTAGTCCATGGTTGCTCCAGCAAAGAAGAAAAAAACTCTCATCTTGCAAGATGAAGAAGATGAGGATGAATTGACTCGTTCAGCCTTAAGAAGCTTAAAGAGTTTTGTCAACTTTCATGAGACAAGAGAAGAGCCAGAAGAAGGAGGAAAAGAGAGAGAAGAGACAGAGAAGGAATAGAGGAAGAAAGAAGAGAAGAGGAAGAAGAAGAGAGAGAATGAGAACAAGATCAGGGTAAAGAAGACTCTTTCGAGCCAACTTTGGCTATCTCGCTATCTAGTGATTCTGAGATGGTAGAAATTGGAACTACTGACGCTCATCACTCTAAAGCTAAAGTTGAACAAAAAGAAACCTTACCTACTCCACCTGAAGGCAACAAAACAGGGGGAGCTTTGGACCAAAAGGTATTTGTTCACCTTTATTTGTTAGTGATGTAAGTCGTTCTGCAACAGACCCAGAGGATGTGTATGCCTCACATTACCCAGAAGATAGTCATGGTGGTCAATCTGCTGAAGTTCCATCCATTCTCAAAATCCCTGGAATTGACTCAGCTGGTCCTAGTTCTACGACAGCTCAAACAGCAGAATTTTCGAGACTGCTGGAAATTCTATTGGACGTCAGAAAACAGCAATATGCTATGGGGTATGAGATGCATGATCTCAAGAATGCTTTTAAGGCCATTTTAGTGTCTTTGCATGACTAGTTGAATGCCCTAAAAATTCAAGTTCAGTCTATTGTGCAGGGTGAAGACTTTCAGTCACTGAAGCAAACTTTTGAAAGGCTTGAGAAGACAGTGCATTCTATGGGAGAATTCGAGCTTGTTTGCCTTCCCAAACACACATTATTTTGACTCCATTTTCAACCAACTCTTTTTCATTTGTTCTCCACTTTTTGCTGTTGACAAAAAGGGAGAGAAGTTTTATGCAAATTTAATGACTTTTTGTTTTGGACTATTTTGGATTGACTGTTTTGGACTTTATCTTCTATTTTGTGTGGTTATGACTTGGACTGGTTTTGACTGATGATGCTTGCAAGTAACTTAAGTTATATTATTGATTATGATAAAGATAGTTGCTTTTATAGGACTAATACGTTTTTTGTGGTTGCAGAATCGCTACTATCATTATCATAATCTCTAATTATCTTTTATAAGAAATCTTGGTTTGCTTAAGTGTTGTTTTGCAGGGCAAAGTGTCCAAATTTGCGGGAAAGTTTTGTCACCATCAAAAAGGGAGAGATTGTTGGAGAAAACTTCCTTATCTGTTTTGAAATTGACAAAACGTTTCCATCAATTTAGTCTAAAGACCTCAAGACTCAAGTTTCAAAGTCTACTCTCACTGATAGTTTCTAGACTGTCAAAGAAAAGATTTATCCAATGAAAAAGACTTATCCAGATACAAGTATATCTTTAAGGATTTGGTTTATACGGTTGAAGGAGATCTCACGGCTGAAGATAGCATCTCGTGATCAATTATTCTTATTGAAATCAACTTGAATAATTAGATCCATTGAATGGCAAAGTATACTTGGAAGGTTCTACTTATGGAAACCTAGATCCTAATTGTATAGGCGAGCAGGATTGGTGAGCTATCATCACATTCCTTAAATAACTCGAGATCTTTCTAATTGATTCTGTCCAACGGGTAGATTAGAAGAACTCCTTTGGAAGGTGCCAACGGTTATGATGGCATGGAGGAGTATATAAGGAAGACGCTCAAGTTATTCGAGTGTGTGCATGAAAGAAAAATTTCAAAGTCTGAAACTCTTAGTCCTTTGTTGTTACAATTTGTCGAGCTTAAATTGTACTCAAAAGAGAGATCAAATTCTTGTGAGACCTTGAGGAAGTGTAACTGAGTCTCTACACTATGAAATCAATGATGTGATATTGTAAAATCTCTTTTGATTCTTAGTGGAATCCAGCCGGTGGGCTATCAGTGCGGGAGAGTAGACGTAGGTTTGGTCTAAGCCAAACCACTATAAACCTTGTGTCTCAATTCTCTTTCCCTAATCTCTTTACTTATTTTGCAGTCTTATACATCAGTTTATAATCTTTTATTTACTGTTTTATTATAAGTCGAGTTAAGTTGTTAAGTCTTGCAAAAATTTCTTTAAACACCTATTCACCCCCACTTTAGGTGTTTATACTAGCATTATCAAGTACAATTCATATACTCAATCAATTCAATTTGATCCATTCAATCAATTCAATTATTGCTCGCACAAGCATGAACTACTGACACACATCGGTCCTTTGGCATAGCCAGGGATTACTGCTCACACAAGCTGACAAATCATTACTCTCACAAGCTAACAATCATTACTTTCACAAGTTGACAAATCATTACTCACATAAGCTAACAGATCATTGCTCACACAAGTTGACTGATCATCTCACATCGGGGATGGGTTCACTTAACCCCAATTTGAATCAGAAAAATTGATATTTACACTTTTAAAATCTCACGATTCGATCTAGTCCTTAAAACCATTTCCGGTGTCAAAACTCGACACCTGGAATTTTTCTAATTAAATATCAAAGTTTGACAATTTTGGAATAAATATCCAAAATCACAATTTTCACTCAATTTGTACATTTAGCATTCAATTGCATAAACTAAGTACATCATTGCAATCAGCATGAAATTCCGATCATCGGCTATCCTAGTATAATTTTTGGAAAATAATAAATAATTAAATTAAATAATTAAATAAGTGCAATTAAATACCAAACATATCAACTTAGGCCGGAAATGCTAAATTAACCACCTAAACAGGCCTAGAAAATTTCCGAACCTATCTAGATAAATAGCACAACTTATCTAGTCCCTAATTAGGCCATTCTAACCAGCTAACATGCACAATTGAATAATTAAATCACTAATCCATGCTAACTAACCACCTAAACCGTAATTAGCCTGGAATGTTGATTAATGGTGGTGATTAAATTTGGGTTTACTGGCTTAGCTTAGTACTAATTAGTTTAGTTTAATTAATAGACATAGAAATTAATAACCAAAATAGCTTAAAACTTAGTTAAAAGAGCATAGGTAGAAAATAAAAAACAATCTATACTTGGAATCACTTTCTTAATGAAAATGTAGGTTAGTCTAGCTTAAGATTTTCACCTAATAAAATGAGTAGAAGCTACCCCCCCCCCTTAATCCAACTTAGATTTAGGAAATAGGCTTAGTCTGTAATGTCAAGCTCATGGGAATCATGTGTTAAGGCCTAGAAACAAAGCATTGTTCTCTACCCGACTTGCTATCAACTCAAGCTCTTGAGGGATCATGTCCCTTGGGCTTTGAACAAAGCCATGTATATTCCTTATCTGACAAGTATCGATTTTTGTCCGTACTTTAATTTAAGCCTTTCGATACTTTGATGTTTAATTCCTGCATTTTCTATACATTGGTTGTTCTTTTCCTTTTTAGAATTATTAGAAGTCAGCTTTAGGATCATAATAAATTATTAAAGAACATTAGATGAATACTTAGTGACATTGATTGAACTTTAGTACTCATAATTAATAACACAAACCATTCGATCACTTAGATGAGCAAACCGATCAAGTTAAAAATACTGAATAGGCACTAATAGAAATAATTAGTTTAATCAAGTTCCTAATCCCGAACAATTTCTAGTTGCATGGAAAGTAAGGCATTGGTTTCTAGCCGACCTCAATAGGCTAGTGATTACTCTCCTTTCACATAGAATGTTATAGGGTAAATCAAACTTAAAATGAATCCAATGTCGCATAAGATAAGGTCTTGGAGAGTTGACATCTAATTGAGGGCCGTTGGCCTACCTTTGGTTATCACTTCTAAGCCCATCCTTTTCCCATAACTGATATCACAAAAAGAGAGTCGTGACTAGATGATATATCATATCTAGTAAGGTTATTGGGACAAGGGGCAAAACAATGCCACGTGGCACATGGCAAGCACAAAGTTGAAGAGAAGTTCCGCTTGGCGAATACATAAGTGAATATTCTCTCAACTCCAACTTTAATTATATATAATAAATATTCATGTCATCTAACATTTGAAGATGTTTGAACCCTCACTTTATTTATGGGATAATTACAGATTCATTACCAAAATTTATTGTGTGGATGCAAATTTGGTCATATATATTTTTTTCAATTTTGTCAATATAATCCTAGACCTTGACGCAAAATTTCAATGTAATTATTCCAGCCAATTGCAGCCAGATATCACTAACTCAAATAGGTTACTAACTTGAATTTCAAATGTTAAAGATAACTAAGTTCATACACTATTACCATTCAAATGTTAGCACCACCGGTCTGGTCCACGTTGGAGCCGGTGTCAGAGGTTCCCTGCAGATAATTTGAATATGTTTGCTAATTTGAGTTTCACATGAAAGTGGTGACTTAGTTGATCAATTATTACCCTTTGAAGGTTACCACCTCTAGTGTCTTTCCCATTTGGACCTATGTTAGAGCTACCCCCGACACTTGTTTACTTGCCTTTGCTTTCCTTGCAAATAACTTGAACATGTTATTAATTTGAAAGTGACATCCCTCCCTATCGTCTCATCATCTTTTGGTTTCGTTCATTATAACGCAACCACAGCATCCGCCATTTCCATACTTCTACAATCGTTTGCACCAAAGCCTCAACTTCTCGCATCTCCCTCTGTGTTACTATGCCATGTTCACCCTTTAGTTCGCTTGAGCCCTCAATTCTCCACTAGAAGCAGAGCAAATGAAGTTCTACGCCTTCAAACACTCAAAACTTCTTGGGTGATCTATGTGGCTTAGCAAGTTAATCTTTGAGGCTCTCGATCCAGCTCAGTTCCACCAAAGCTCAAGTCTCGTTTGGTAAGTGAAACTCTAAGATTCCAAATAAGGTTGATCTATTTAATATTCAGTGGCTCGCGACCAGTGTGGTAATGATTAGATCTTATTACAAGCTCATAAATTTGTCTGGAAATCGATTTATCAGATTACAAAGAAACGTATTTAAGCCTTACATAATCACTTTAAACACTTGTTGCATGGATCATTTTGGGCGGTTAATAATAATAGCATGGACACACAGAAGAGATCGGTGAGATTTTGTCGATACCATTTGATTTATGCCCGAATCGAAGATCTTTTACGTTAATGAAGTTGCGATGGAAGGTATAATGAAACCGATATGGTGTCGTGGTGAAGAATGATGATGCTATAAATTTATGAAAGGACCGTATTTTGTAAAAAAAAAAATCATGTTTAAAGATGGAAAATTTATTAAGTTCATCTTACCAAAAAAAAAATTATTAAGTTCACATGAAACTCGGAACACCCGAATAAATAATCCAGCAATTATTCAAAATGGTCGTGCACCATTAGAATAGAATCAGGAATATGCATTGTTTATTTTTTTTTGGGTGATATCACGTCGAGCCCATTACAATATAATCTTAGATCATACATACGCCTTCTCCTCCTCATCTTCTCCTTTTTAATCATCGTCAAGACATGATAATTGAGGAGATGAACACTAACAAAGGCTAATAATTGGAGGAAATAAAATATACCTAATTTGTACAAGAATCTTCCTAAATTCAATACGCCCTATGTGCAGCAAGCGGAAAGTCGTCAAGTCACGATGACACGGCGTCGTTTGGATAAAAACCGAAGTCGGGTTTAAAAATGCGTTGACCCGTGGACATTATCTGCTTCGGGTCGAACTCCATCTTGTTCTGGTAGAACCGGGCCCACTTGTCATCCCCGAAGTGGCCCGCCCACTCCTCCCGCGTGGAGTAGTGGGGCAGGTACTGCTTCACTTCGATCCCCTCGTCGCCGCAGAACTTCAGGATCCGGCGGTTTTGATCGGCCAGATGCTCCAACCTCCGGCTCGCGTCGCCGCTGCTGTCGACGGTCGCTGACCGGAGCAGGGCCACTAGGTAGAACACATCCTCTTCTGGCGTCACCACCGAGCTCCTCTGGTCCCACCTACACATCAACGTAGACGATTAGTTGCCAAACATAAATAAACTATCACATTACAGGTTTGCTAACATTGCTGAAATCAAAAGTACTAAGTAGGTAGATATTCATGAGAAGCGGCGAGGGTAGGTGAGATTTGATGGTTGTGATGGAATCAAGGAGGGGTCCGATGCATGGTGATGGGGTCATCGGCTGTTGGTGTACTGACGGATGAATTCCTGGAACTTGTCATGGTAAAATACCATGGTAATGTGCACCGGAAAGACGAAGACGACAGGGTTTTTTTTACCAATATGCCCATCCCTGTCAGGGGGGTCCCTGACGGAAGATCTCCTGACACAGGAATCTTCCCCCTCAACCCCACCAGTACCGTCTGATCTCTTGTCTTTCTCGGTGATTTTAACTTGTGGCTGGATCGACACAAACCGGCTCTTCGATCAATATCATTGACTCGACTTAGACCCATTGGAGTGTCGTCTACCTTTGGGGGTTGAAAATAATAGTTTGTCATGGCATGACTTAAAAATATTTCCTTAGTAAATTTGTCAAAAAGCATAGAAAACCAAAGAATGAAGATCTAATTCGGCTCTCGATTAGCCCTAATTTACCCTAGAAACAAGGAAGAAAATTTTGATTTTTGAACTCAAACCAAGAAGCTCGCCGAGTAAAGTGTCATCTATTTAGGTAGGTATCAATCCACTGGACATAATAAAAGCGATTTACGAAATAAATATATCAATTGTTGCAAACAACCTCTAAAATAAAGCCAGCCATGTTTAACATTTAATAAGTGTCCGTTGCATTATTAGAGTATCAATTGTTTGGTCTTAGTATGCGTAAGATTATTTTTCAACCAAACAACTGTCAAGGGTACTCATACATATTAAATAGCTGCATCCGAATTTTTTGGACCATATCCTTAGTTTAAGAAACAACATATAGTATACCGTATGCATGAATAGACTCTGAGGTGTGACCACAAGCATTAAAAACGCATGCTGGGGGTGGATAATGCCGTAAGGCCGCATAAAATACGAACTTTGCATGTTGCATGCATGCAAATAGCTACACCATGACACGACAAGATAGGGATTTAATGATGCTTCATTTGCAGCCTAGAACAACTTACTTGTTCTTATTCATGGGGTAGATGAGGATGGGCCCACTCGCCTTGTCCCCCAAGATGCCCTTGAACACGCCTCGATCGAAGTCGGCAATCCTCGATCTGGGGACGAATAGGTTGAGCCACGGGTGAGGAACGTCCCACAAGTTCTTGGCCCGAAGCTTCGACTCGGCCTTGTGAACCCGGTCCAAGAAATCCACATAGGGT
Organism: Eucalyptus cladocalyx; assembly: GCA_017140615.1. Lineage (NCBI taxonomy): Eukaryota > Viridiplantae > Streptophyta > Magnoliopsida > Myrtales > Myrtaceae > Eucalyptus > Eucalyptus cladocalyx. The sequence continues at coordinate 22,112,727 of CM029521.1, read as the reverse complement.
ATATCAGTGGTGAACACCGATGACGGTATAAAGTCGAGATCTTTCAACAGATATTCCACTTCCTGCAAACCACAAGGACACCGATTTGATTAGGTTATAATACAGACATCGTTATTGCTAATGAATGATTAAAGAATGATCAAAGTGCAATCAAAGGGAGGAAAGGCTGCCACCAAACTGTTGCTTTCTTTTCAGGGTTGAGCTCTTATTCCGACCCGACTTTTTCTTTTTTCGATAATATTTGCAAATGGGTTTTGATTAGGGAGGAATATTTAGGGTTCGCTAGGGACGGCTTGTATAGAAAGGTGGTGTTACATTCAAGAGTAAAATAATAGAAAGGTTGTGTTCAAATCTTGGAATCAGGTCTGAGATGGTAGATCGCACAAGATCTTGCATGTTTTCTTGTGCCCGTTTGGTTCTACTTTATAGAAGCTAATGCGGATTTAGATCAATTCACCTAGAGAGCAATCGCAATCATACGTTCTTGATTAGTGGGCCAAGCGAGAGAAGGACAATAACATTACAAGGAAAGACCATAAGCTAAGATTGGTGAAAAGGGAAAGGTTCAACTAAAATAATTAATGGGTAATTAATTATTAAAACTGCAGAATTCATGGAAAATTGTTGACTGGCGTTTGATTGAGGAAGTCACTTCCAGGAAGCAACAGTTTCCACTTTCAACAGCTCCTAAAGTAATTTTTAACTAGGGTTCAAGACGCGTAGTCCAGCAAAGTCGGCGGTGGGCTCTTGATTTTTAATTAAACTCCATGAATCGACACTTTGTCACGACATAAAGAGCAGCGCCTAATGATGTTTTCATCCAACACAACAAAGACAGCGACAGACTAAAGCGTCGTTTAACGGACAATCCATCGAACTAATTTGCTTATATGATATGACCTATGACTCGATGTGTAGTTGATAGCAAATGAACATGAGACCACACCACCCTCGGCTTTAGCACACAGGTTTTCAACCTTTTCTATCTTCTTTTCCCTTACCGACAACAATTAGTGGGGAAAAGGATTTTGGTTTGCATGTGACAGTGAATCTTAACGTGCAGTTTTGCTCCTAAACTGCGCCTTTCCATTGCCTAAAATAAAATATGAAGGTGGTCCATCGGTCGTTAGGCATTAACATTATTTCTTTTTACATGATGACGTTTTCCTAATCTCCAAACCAAATTTGCAAAGTCCTACGTGTGAGCGCAATGCTTAACAGCCGCCTAAATGGAATCGTTTATCCAAGCGGCGCGATTCCTGAATTGTGCAAGAGCTAGTCACCCTATCTTATAATATCTACAGTCGTGCACGATGAGGCATCTACCAAGATTTGTTGATGAATATTTGAATTTCCTTAGATTCTTTGAGAAATTTAGCAAATGGGTTTTATTGACATATAGATATGATAAGAACATGACGTGTTTTAGAGCTTTTTATAAGAATTCCTATTATTGCCGCCCATTTACTAGGCATCAACACATGTCACCATGCATGCAATAGTCCATGAAACTATTGGATGCATCATAATTGGCACTTGACGCTTTCGGATCGACGGTGAAAGAATGAATAACGTGACGCTAATAAAACCATTATATACCTGATCCACTGTGTCGGCTTTAGATTCGTCATAGTTCTTGGTGACTTCCACACAATACAAAACGCCTCCATCAGTGCCAAGAGAGGAGATCTTGACGGGATTGCGAGGGGAAAAGAAAGAAGACCTCCAATTGTTGATGAGGCCTTCGTCCACAATGACAAAGCCCTCCACATAGTCGAATTTCTTGCTAGCTGGCTCTCCATGCAATGATGTGAGATATTCTTGGTCCCTAGTAAAGGACGAAAAATTCGAGTACAGTACACGAATCCACCTCACCTGCACACATACAAGAAATAATTTATCGAATAAGTATGAAACGTCTCTCTCAAATACTGAAAATATATTATTTTCCTGACTCACTTTGCTGCTGTCGTTATAGATTAAGTCGAACATGATGCGAAGGAGTTATTAATGTTTCTTTTTCCCCCTTGGGATTTCTTGTTTGACGATCAAGATCTTACGCGATTCCCAAGGTGCCATGCCAGTATTGAGAGCTTATAAGATTAAGCCTGGACATATATTTTCCCAAGAAAGAGGAGAGATAAGAAGGCAAAACGACATGTCGCTGGCATTGCCAGCTTCAGCACAGCCGTTTGAATGTGTACAGAAAGTTCGTATGGACCCAGCCTCACCTTTTGTTGCCTAACTCATGTCGCTTTTTAGGTTTTTGTCATTAACCCAAGTACTAGGAAAATTTGCTCATATATCTGCCCCACAGCATAATCCAAAGGAAATCTCTTTCCACCCATATAATATATATACACACACACTATTATTTTGGGAAGGTCATTATTTGCTTGTAGAGTAATATTATCAGGATCGTGGAATATAATTTTTTATAAAATTTATATAGATGAGACTAACTTTTTTTTTTTTTTTTTGAGCAAGAGACTAACTAATTAAATAAGCGGCTTATGTTCAGCGGTCATTATAAATTTTTCGGGTCTCTTGATAAGTCAATCATATAGTTTTATCATCGTAAAGTAATAGCCAACTAACTCTCTCTCGGAATTCCATAATAGTTCCACACGTAATATATAGTGATTTTCTAGCTCTCTTTTCTACTTTTTAGCCACAAAAAAAACACACAATTTTGTCAGTCTAAGCATGTGCGCTTTCTCTACACAGAAACAAATGACAAATGATAGATACCCTTTGAGGAGCTGGCTCAAGAGCGATTCTGGCCCTTGTGATGATTCCGAACTGGCCTAGGCCGCCGAGAACGGCATGGAACAGTTGCGAGTTCTTTTCCTCCGAGCAGGTCACGATATCACCTTTGCCTGAGAAATTTTGGCGACACCAGGAAAGCTCCCCAGATTAGATAAATAAAAATAATGAAAAGCGCACTAGACATGATGGAATTTGGAACATGATAACGTCGTTGGCGACAACAAAAGAAACGCGAAATCACTGTTCAAAGTATTCCCCGTAGCTGACTAAACCCATGTGGAATTATGCCCTAGAGGAGATTTTGTCACCCAAGGAAAAGCACATCTTTTGTCCCATAGCACATCCGACGACGATTAAACTAAGGAAAGCATGTTACGTCGACCCATGTTAGGAAATTCTTTGCAATATCTCCTCCCACGACGAATCCCAACAAAAGTAATCCCCGCATAATTGAGAATTCGCTGCTGCTCGATGGGTTTTTAAACCCGCCATGTGAATAGATCCCTCCTCCAATCATCTAGAGAACCGGAGAATATGGAGGCCTATAGGCTAAAAACCCTAAAAGACTTCCCAGGAAAGAACCCCATGAATTGTCAAAAGAAAGAATTTATATTGCGATGTTAGTGGAAAGTAATTTTGCTTCGCATACGATGAAAGCGAAGTTCGAGGCCCGAGAGAGAGAGAGAGAGAAAGAGCAAAGAGACGAGGCTGAGAGAAAATGTGAGGGCACCGATGTAAACAAGAGGGGAGCAAGAAAAGACCATGCAGAAGAGAAGGGCGATGTAACCTGTGACGACGTCTAGCTCATACACATTGCTGATCTGAGGTCCATGATTGAAGGCTTGTCCGCTGATTCCACCGTTGGACAGCGTCCCACCCACGGACAGATATAAGTAGTCGGTCCACGACTTCGGCGCCAGCCCGCGCTCCAACGTGCTCCTCAGCACATCTATCCACAGCTCCCCACCCCACACGTCAACATACCTCTCCTCCGCCGCCACGCGCGGGGCGGGCCGGCTCTGGGCCGCCGGCCCCGCGCCGCTCATCTTTATGACCACGCCTCCGGCGGCCTGGGCCTGCCCGTTGATCGAGTGCCCATGGCCCCTCGCCGAGACGGCAAACCCGCGGCTCGACTCGTACGCCGCCCTGACGAGACGGGCCACGTCGTCCGCGGAGCTCGGGTGATACACCGCCAGCGGCTCGGCCCGGCTCATCATGCCAAAGTCGAGGGAGGCGGACTCCACGTCGACCCGCTCCATGCTGAGCCGTCCGCCGCCGACGCGGAGCTGGAGGAGCTCCGTCGGCTCGACGTTCAATCCCACAGTAATGATCAGCTTGCATATCGCCAAGGCCAAGAGGAACCTGGGCGCCATTTTTTTCGGGATTTTCTCTCCAAGCAAAAAAGCAGGACTAGGATATCACCCGAAATCACGAAAGGTATTCGAGACGAGGAGAACGATAACAATGGCGGTGGTGGCGACGGGGACGATGGCAATCAGAGACAAATCTCGCGGCAAGACGAATAGCCGTTTGAAGAGATCTGCTATGCAACATGCACTGATTCTCTCTCTACCCAGCAAAGGAAACCAAATGATTCCCTCTTACTTGCCACCACCCTTTGCTTTTCTTTCGACAATCAGAAACCGAGAAAAGGAAGAAGATCGAAGATTAGAGAGGGAAGGAAGGAGGGAGGGAGGGAGCCCTTGTCTCCCGCTCTAATTATTTTCCTTGTCGAGGATATCAGATACAGGCGACCGGAATTTATAGGAGGACTAAGGATCTCGAGGGGGGAGGGTTGAAATCGTGGGGTCGCGGACGGACACGTGGGCTTCACGTGCCATGGATGAGGGGACACGTGTGGAGGGGTAGGGCGGCGGGGCCCACCGTCCTCCGGTGTGGGACCCACGGCTGGATACGGAGGATCTGCCGTGGGGACCCGAGGGAGGGGAGCGTTCACGTGGGTGCGCAAACTGGGAGGGTGAAGAGAGGGAGGGGACGACGTTGTGTACATATGCAATCTCCGAAAAAGATTCTCTATCTCTATCCCTCTCACCCCACGGCGATTTCCTACCTCGAGACCTAAAATCAATAGCCAAACAATTAACAACTTATAATTAGTAACAAATCCGACTTGTTAGAACGGCTGGGATTTTTGGGTCTCCATAAAAGAGTTTTAATTTTCCTTTACAACTTTTCATAGAATTTCAACAGACCATCGAATTGAAACATGTCCGAGTTTCAAAAATAGTGTGTCAACAATATAAAAATGGTGTGTACTTTATTTATAATGATTTGATCATCACAAATGAATTATATATGAACCCTTCGATATTAAAATCCCTTGAAGGATCCAGCCCTAGATTGCAATTCCATTTAGTTATGTATGTCGCATAATATATTGCATTCTTATAATTAAAATCCCTAGAAGGATCCAGCCTCAAATTGCAGTTCTATTTGGTTATGCATGTGATATAGTATATTGCATTCTTATAATTATAGGAAATTACGATGTAGGGACCATAAGATGGAGGCAGCATAGGTGGTGAAATAGCAAGTTGGTATGTAGCAATATGAATAGTTCTGTTGCCACATTGGGTGGCCAATTGCCAAGGTGGGGGGGGGGGGGGGGGGGGGGGGGGGGCTTTCGCTGATATTAGTAATATATAGAGAGAGGGGGATTATTTTTCTTTTCTTTTTCCAAAGAAAAATGAGATTATAAATAAGAATATATTGGGAGGGAAGTACATGGTACAGTCTGGAGAGAGCAGACACATAATCCTCAGTACACACCAACGGCCAAATTCTTGCATTGGCATTATCGTCAGGGGGAATTGGTTTATTCGCGAATATCTATCTATATATATATAGTTTCCTTCGAGACTAATCCTCCTAGATTACATGGAAGGTCAGCCAAATTAGATATAGTATTGCGGCTCCGTGGGGAGCTAATTTGTCATCGAAGGATATTTTGTATAGGTTACATGTAATGAGATATGGTCTGAATTAAACAAACTCTCTCAAAAAAGTACTTTGAGTAACAACACAAAATGATGACTACTTTGAAATAAATGTTTATTGACAAACCACTTAATAGGAGTTGTCCCAATCAACATGAGACTCGGAATGTTATGAACTCACCACATTCAAAGAATCAACATAGTCATTGGCCCGCATTGCCTAGTGATACTTCCATTATTTGATATTTAGCCAAATCCATTATTGTCATCTCTACCATCTTATAAGCATGTTAGGAGCCACACCTTATCCAAGCATTCTCAAACTGCACAACCCCACCCTCGTCAAATTGGGTATGGTAGTTATCCATCCAGTGCTTTGATGCCATTTATAATGGCCCAAGCCACTTCACATGGCTAAGCACATAGAAGGATTATTCTCAATAAGCACACAAAGTGATGCCCAATTGGAAGTGAGTGTCGACTTATGAATTACTTAATTGAGCCCCCGACTAATGTGAGACTTGAGATGTCAAATTATAGTTCTTACTTATTTATAGAAAGTTTAGAATTTCATTATAATATTTAGAAGAAATTAAATGAAAGGAGAAATTATTAAATTAGTTTTAAACTTATTGTACAAGTAATCAATTCAATTATAATTTTTTTAATTTTATCAATATAGTAAACTTTTGCACGAAATTCCACTATAGTCTTTTAGGTGAATTTTCGTCGAATATCACTGACGTGGTAGTGTGCCGGTTAAGACAACCGGCAGCAAAAGTTGATTGATAAAACTATATTAGAATTTCATGTAATTGTTTAGAATTAAATTGACAAAATTAAAAAATTTATAACTAACTTTCATATAATAATTTTAGAACTGATTAGACAATTTCTCCTTAAATGGAACAAAAAGGGACGATGACGACTTACAATTAGTCCAGATTTTAGTTATTTCAAAATAATCAGAGTGTCCCTACTCTTGGAGCAATTTATCACCAAAAAAAAGAAAAAAAAAACAAAAACCGAAACAAACCTATCTCCTTTTTCTCTTTTGGCCCCTCCCCTTAGCCTCTGCTGCCACCGTACCAGCCTCGCCCCTACCTTCCACTGCCATTTGCTTCCCGCCGTTGTGACCTCTCTCCCCTCCCTCTCTGTATGTAGAAGGAGACAACTCGACTGGTGGCCAGTGGCCACCACTCATTCAAGGGATGTGATCGAGGAGAAGCGGGGGGGGAGGATTGTAGTGGATTGCGTCGCTTTGTTGGAGGTTGGTGGTGGCGACGAGGGAGGAAAGGTGCAATGGAGCTGGGGGAGGAGGCCCGGGGACCAGGATAAAGAAAATGAAAGGAGAAAGAGAGGTTAAAACGAATAGAGGAAAATAAAAGGTGGACTGCCTGTAGATGAATCAATTTCTAGGTCATGGAGTTGTGGAGTCTGGCATAAATGTAATTTTCATGTGAAAGTAGAGAACAGAAATTTTTTATTACTCCTAATGGTATACATGTAATTTACATAATAACTATGTATGTCATAAATTCTCGATATATAATTGGGCAATATCTTTTTTAATTATAACCCTAAAACTTGTAATATTGATACTGATGGTGAAGAGATTGCAGTACAATGATTTTTTTCATTTTTAATTTTTTTTTCACATAAAAAAAATTCATGTTTTTCTCTTTATTTTTTTCTCATCAACGGTTCGCACTCCTAATAGTATGGTGTAATGTAAAAGAGAAGACTTTTAAAGAGGTGAATTTGCAATACAAATTATTCTCTAAATTTCGAATAGGCCAATACAAAAAAGTATTTTTATCTAGTGATTAAGAATTGTCACCAAAAAAGAGGTCTTGATAAGTTTTGTAATTTACTATTTTGGTTGTCGACGGAGGGAGGGATGGAAACGTGAGAGAGAAAAAATGCAGGAAGATTATCATTCGGTTGACATTGACCAAAGGGAAGACACTGACGTGAAGGCACCGTGCTTCACAAGACAGCTAAGCTCTCCTTTTCTTTCTACATTTGCATATAACTATTGTACTTTTTTTATTAATATAAGCGAGAAGGACGATAAGCATCATGACCCTTCAACATTATTATAAGAATTCTGAGTTTCTCACCGTGATTGCAATGTTCGATTTGAATTATAATAATTATTCATTTTGAATGAATCAGTCATGGTTGTAACACTTAATGCAAATTGAGAAAAAAACCATAATCATCCTATGTTGTGCATAGGTCAAACCTACGTCATCGATGAATCACAATTTCCTAAAGTCCAAAAGCATTCAAAGGATTCAAACTTGCGACCCAGAGGGATTCTAAATAAGAGAGTGAATTTGAACTTGCGACCTAATGCACTATTGTTTAGGTTTGGTGTGAACAGACAATTGTATTCTCTGGAAACGTGAAGGTAATTAATTGCAAGGAAAATGCGAAGTCTCCACTTTCTAATTGAGTTCACATTATAATAGTACATGGGACTGTTGGGCAGTTAGCATTATTGGGTGCTGGTCTTCTTACCTAATAAATTGTCGTTTGCTTTGGTGTGAACAGACAACTAAATTCTATGCAGGGAAGATGAGAAGTCTCCTCAGTTGTTTCATGGTAGATTCCGGGTAAATTAACTCCATTTATTTAAAGAAAAACTGGATTTGAATTTTTTTTTTCATTTTTGCGTTGTTTAGATCACAGAAAACAAATTGATATAATTTTTTTATGGATCGAAAACAACAAGTTTTGATTGGAAAAAATAATTTCCCTTTTTATCAGGAAGTAAATCACTTTCCTTGAACCAACAAATAAAAGAAAACTAGCTTTCTTCCTTGAAAATGGTTCTCATGAAAAATATTTTCTTTTATCATGAAATTTTCAATAAAACAAATGCGCCTTAAAGAAACCACTGCTTCAGTCTCAAAACCCATGATAGCATTTGCTAATTCAATTTCAAGATAGTCATGTGTCTTGTCCCAAGCAAGTAGCCTCGTTGGTTTTTCCTCCGCATGTGTTACACGCATCATCTTGATTTCAATTACTGAATTAAGTGCTCTCTTAGTCTTCTGATACACGAAATTCAATCCCCAAACTTCTTTTTTTCATTCGAAATGGAATCTTGCCTACCTAATTTTTGTCCTTGGTTCCTTCCATCGTCGTAAGTCTTTGCTTACGCAACAAGTGGGTGTGCCTTGAAATTACTACGTGGATAAGAAAGATACCTATTGATACATCATCTGCAAAAGGTAGCGTAAAGCTGGAATATTGCTACATTTGCATTAACTTTCATTACACACGAAGAAACCCAACTCATTAATAAAACAGATGAAGAATCCAATTGATGATTTCCCAAGATTTCATGGGGGAGAATACAAACCACAAATTTGACACGTCATCATATGCTTCAGTTACAATCCGGAAGATGAGAATATGACATAAATTTCCATCTTAATAATGGAGACGATCTTTCATTTTTGTTCTTTCATATCTTAATAAAATACTGACCCTGACATCGACGGACTTGCAAATCCATATTTTTTAATTATAATATTCGACGTTCGAATCCATGCAACTCTGCTTTTTAAGTGCCAAACATAGACATGAGTTGTTGCTAGTAAAAGGACAAAATAGATTATTCAAATTGGTGACCAAATAATTGGATCCAACCAAATTGCAAGTAAAATAATCAGAAAGAGAAATATTCCGCAGCAATCATAGAATGTTTCTTTAGCTCAGACGATAAATGGTTTAAAATATACCCACTAGACAGAATGTTACGAAACGTTAATGTTATCGATAACGGGCCGAAAAAGCTTTAGGAGGATCTCTTCCTTCTTCACAGGACCGGGGGCGAAGCTACTAATTCTATTGAGTTTGGAATTAATTAAGTACACCAGCCGTATGATCTTCTCTCACACATTTCTCATCTATCACGATCGATTCAGATAGTCGGTCCATATTCCGAACTATAACTACCCAAATGGACGGTGATGAAGGCGAGCTGGTGAATTCGTGCGCGTATATTTTCTTTAAGGAGTTTACTAAAGTCTATCTTGCCTACTGTTAGTTTGTGATTTCTCTTGTCTCCGGTTAGCTTGTGACTTCTTCTTTTGTTTTTACCACTTATGTACTTATTTGACTCCGAATACAATCTATTTACTTTCATGAGCCTTATCAAGTAATGGGGTGAGCCCCTTTCGTGTACAAGGTGGTGCTATCGTAACCAACACCATACAGGGAGAGGTTTGACCGCGGCCAAACAACGTTGGCTGCTGGAACACGCGTTACATGTTCGTAGAAGCATTAGTCACCCAAAATGTGCACTTTACACTAAAGGTATTATCTTACAAGAAAGGCCCTTTTCTAATTCAAAACTGGCACCTTTCTCTCTTTGCACAATCTCTTCAGCAATGTCAGCAACTGGTGGGCGATGTAGCACCGTAAGAACAATTGCAGCCCACACGTTATTATTAATCAATTGTTTAATAATTATTTAAATGCTAAAAACCGATTGACTTTGAGAAGATGCTACTCTTATTTTTTTTATAAAAAAAAAATGCTTTGATGGAACACACCTATTGATACCCTATATAAAGAGTATGGTCCTCTCTCTACCACAAATAACAAAGTTGTATTCTATCCACCATCAGATAAAATACATTAAGACTAAAGTACGTTAATGGGGAGAAATTAGATTTCTCCATTTCTTCTATGTATACAACAATCAATTTCTCAAAGTTATTGTTATTGATAAATATATGTCTTCATCCCTCTTATTATAAAAAAATCATGAAGATCTAAGATTCTTTAATTTAGAATTTCCACAGAAAGAATTATATTATTGCTCACAATTGATATCAAAGTAAGGCTTAGAAAATAGGAGTGAGCATGGTTCCTACGTAGAACTCGGAACCTGAAAAGCGGATCAATGAGAACTTGTAGGTTCCAGAATAAATAAAAAATAAGAAACTTATTTCAACAGGTTGGTTCCAAGTTCTTAATTGGAGGAACCTAGAACTTGTAACCTATAACCTAGAGCTTGGAACAAGTTTTTAATTTTTCTTAGTTCATGTCTTTATGTGATCTTGTGATATTTCATATCGTTCAATTATAAGTGTATAATCTGGAAGTACTAACCTAAGCTTCCATTTTACGATTGAGACTTTTACTTTTTAATATTCACATTTTTTGTGTGTCCAAATATAAGTTATGGTCAATGAAATGTAGCAATAAGTGGTAGTCATTCAAAATTTTAATTCACTAAAATCGTTCAATCAATAATATAAGTAGAACTTGGGTAAACCCTGAAACCGACCATAGAACCTATGATAGGGTAAGTTCTAGGTTCTAAGGTATGTATGGTAGGATCCAAGTTCCAAAAAATGATGAACTTGTTCCAATTAGTAGATTTCATATTCCAAGTTCAACCTGTACGAAATCAAGAACCGCTCACCGTAGTTTAGGATCTCATGATTTTCCAAAAATTAAAATATATATTATTTTGTTAATAATCTCCCATCAATGCTTGTTGAATACATACATATATAATATACATCGAATTGATTAAATCAAGTACTCGCTTAATAAAATCACACATAAATTACCGTTTGGATTCAGTGCTCTTGATGTATATATTATCATGTTTTCTATCAGGTTAATTGTTTTGCTATATGTATTCATATATTTATATATGAACTAATATATACACACACACTCTTAAGGCATCATAATGTATAAGTTGATTCTCATACCTTCATGATGATTTTATCATGAAAGTGATTAAATCTTAACATTTAGAGTTCATCAAATTATGAAATAATTATTGTGTTTACAATTTAACATTCAATTAAGAATGGTTTGTTAGTCATCAAAAGTGGCTGAACCTAGAGGTCTCTTGAATTTTTAAAATTATATCATATTTAATTTAATTACCCGTAATTAATTGATCTTATGGCTGAAATTAATATATTACATCTCCTTATAGGTGAGGTTATAAGAATTTAGGGATTCGCCCAAAGGTTAATCAATTTCTTATAATTTATGAACGTAATAGTTGGTCATTACTATGTCTTGTTAGATTTGTTTGTATATCCAAATATAGCAAGTAACTTCTAATGAGGTCTATTTATAATTAACAAATAAAAGTTATTAGCATCATTATGATTTAATGTACATTTGTAATTCATAGTATCTCCCAAAGGAGAACTATGATGTATAAGTATTTTTAATTTGAATCTAATTATGACTATTTTCGAAGCATTAATGTATGAGTGTTATCTTACATATTTGCAGTACTTGTCCATATTTTTCTTCATTCGCATGCTTTGTAATTTCCTTTTTATAATGGACTAATTTTTTTTATCCGTGCAAGTAAGTCCAATTTCACTTAGGTTTCTTAGATCTTGATTTAGCACTTCAAGTTGAAGAATCGACCACTATTATTGATGAGAGTATCAATAATGAAAAGTCTTCCATCAAACTTGGGAAAGATTGAACATATTAAGTTTGATGTTCATGTGAATGATAGTTGCAAACAATTTAAAGAATATTCTTCCCAAAAATAACAATATTAAGGAATTAATGAAATTTGTGGAAGAGCGTTTTTGAACTGTTGATAAGTCACTTGTTGGTGTATTAATGAGTACTTTAACCACCAAAAATATGATGGTTCACTTATCATGCATGACATTTACTTGAGATGATGAACTTAGCAGTAAAATTAGAGACTTTGGGAATAAACGTGGATGAGTACTTTTTAATTATAATTCATATTTAATTACTTACTTCATGAATAACATGGGGCATTTCAAATGAATTAAACACTATAAAGGATAAGTGGAATGTATGAATTGGCCAGTGTGATTGTTCAAGAGGAAACAAAGATAAAGAATCAAAATACTCGTTTTGTTCATTTCAAGTCATCAAGAAGTTGAAAAAAAAAATCTAAAAGAAAAAGTGGAAAGAACAAGAAAATAGGATTATACAATCTAAATGACTCTTCTAAGGCTTCTCAAGTCCACAAGAATGAACATAATCATATTAAGTGTCACTTTTATAATAAAATTGGCTACTTGAAGAAAAATTGCCTAAAATCTAGAGCTTGATTTGAAAAGAAATGTCAATTATGTGCTTTAGTATGTTTTGAACCAAACTTTACTAGAGTTCCTCATAATACTTGATGGATTGATTATGGTACTACCACTCGTGTTTCAAATACAATGCAATGATTTCTTATGATCCAAACCATAAAGCCAAATGAGAACTATATGTTCATAAGGAAAAGAAACAAAGCTTCTGTTGAAGGCATTGACAATTAATGTTTAATCTTAGATACTATGTATTATTTGGATTTACTTCGAGCCCTTTAAGTACTTACATTTTCCCACAATTTAGTTTTTTTTTTTTTTGGCTAAAACTTGATGTAATGAGATTTTCTTAAGTTTGATCTCGGATTCAATTGATTTAAGAATAAAAAAATTATTGGAACTGAAATTTTATGTAATGGACTGTACAAGTTTAAAATTGATAATGCTTTTGTTGAGACTTTAATTGTCTTGTATCATAATTTTGGCACTAAACTTCTTACTTATGATATAAACAATTTGGGTCACACATTCAAATAAAGAATACAAAGATTAGTGAAGAATAAAATTCTTTCAAATTCGGATTTTACTAATCTTGGAGTATGTATAGATTGCATTGAAAATAAACAAACTACGCAATAATTAAGGTGCCACAAGAAGCATAGTGCTTCTTGAAATTATTCACATTGATGTTATGGTCATTTTGATGTTCAATCTTTCGGTGGATAAAGTTATTATATCTCATGTATTGATGATTTTTCACATTATGGTTATATTTATCTATTGTGTAATAAATCTTAATCTATGAATGCACTTGAGGTGTATATTAAAGAAGTTGAGAGGCAATTTGATAAAATGATGAAAATAATAAGATCAGATAGAGGTATGAATATTATGGAAAGTGTAATGAATCAAGACAATGTCCAAGTCCATTTACTAAATTCCTTTAAAGACATCATATTTTTGCTCAATACATGATGTTGGGTACACTATAACAAAATGGTGTAGCAGAAATATGTAATCATACTTTAATGGACATGGTTAAAAATATGATGGTTATTTATTATTACCCTTATCCTTGTGGATGTACGCATAAAAAAATTATACGGGTCCCTAGTAAAGCAGTTTCAAATACTCATTTTGAATCTTAGACAGAAAGGAAATTTAGTTTATGACACCTGTATATTTGGGGTTATTCAATAGAAGTAAGAATTTACAATCCACATGAAAAAAAAAAAAAAAAGGATTTTAGAACGATTATTGATTACTTTATTGGTTATGCAAAAAAATCCAAAATGTATAGATTTTACTGTTACAAGCATAGTACAAGAATTGTTGAATCTAAAAATGCTAAGTTAATTGAAAATAATGACATCAGTAGAAGTATAAGAATGCATGAATTTTGTAATTTAGAACTTAGGGTGGAAGTTCCTCTAACCAAAACTTCTAAAGTTGTTGATCTTGATATTATAATTCAACTAAACAATAATCAAGAATGACAAATAAATTATCAAACATTCTTTAATGAAAATGTCAATAATGAACCGATGAGCTGCAAGAAATAGTATTAAGATCTCAAAGAGAAAGAAGATCAATTATTTCTAATGACTATGTGGTTTATCCACACAAGGTAGAAATTGACATGGGAATTAGTAATTATTCAGGTTTATTTTAACAGGCCATGGAATATGATGATTCTACAAAATTGTTTAATGGTGTGGAAGAAAAGTTAAAATTTACGAATTCAAGACCTTGTTGCATTGCTTAAAGGATGTAAAAAAGTTGGATGTAAATGGGTCTTTATAACTAAGTGTGACTCAAAGTGTCATGTCTTATAGTATAAAGCCAAACTTGTTGCTATAGATTTTACTTAGAAAGAATGCATTAATCATAAGGAGATATTTTCATCACTCTCTAAGAAAAGGTCATTTAGAATCATTATGACTTTGGCAGCTCATTATGATGTAAAGTTACACCAAATAGATATCAAAATTGACTTTTTAAAAGGGAATATAGAGGAAGAGGTTTATATGGATTAACCTGAGGGTTTTTCATTTAAAAGAAAGGAACACTCGGTGTGTAAGTTCAAATAGTTAATATATAAACTTAAACAAGATTGTTGTCAATGGTATCTTAAGTTTAATGATACCATAATTTCTTCAGATTTAAAGAAAACATTGTGGATCGATGTATATATAAAGATTAGTGGGAACAAGTTTATTTTTCTAGTTCGTATATTGATGACATTTTACTTCCTACTAATCATCTTGGTTTATTACATGAAATCAAGAAATTTCTCACTAAGAATTTTGAAATGAAAGATGTGGGATAGGCAACGTATGTGATGGAAAAAGAAAATATTCTATAATAGATGCATGAAATGCTAAAGTTGTCCCAGAAGCCTACATTAATAAAATTCTATGAATGCTTATGCATTTGTTGTTATGAGCTTAATGTATGCTCAAATTTGTATTAAATCATATAATAGTTTTTCTATCGGAATATTGGGCAAGTATCAAAGTAAGCAAGATTGGATCATGTGAAAGCTGCAAAGAAAGTTTTCAAATACTTATAACGAACCAAAACTTATATGCTCACTCATAAAAGATCTTATCATCTTGAGATGATTGGATATTCAGATTTAGACTTAGCCAAATTTGTCAATACAAAAAAAAAAAAAAAAAAAAAATTAACGTTTGGCTACTTGTTCCTTTTACTAAAAAAAAGTAGTTCTATGGAAAAGCGCGAAGCAATTAGTCATTGTTGCATCCACTATGAAGGTTGGATTTTTGACATGCTTTAAGGCTACTATTCATGGATTATGACTGCAAAACTTTATTTTAGGGCCTGTGATTGTCGATAGTATTGCCAAGCTACGAAAAAATTATTTTGATAACTTTATGAAACTTTTTTCTCTAAGAATGGCAAGCATTCTAAGGGGGTTCAATATATGGAAATTAAATACTTGGTTGTTAAAAAAGAAATTTAAAAACAAAGAATGTCAATTGAACACATCAACACCAACATTATAACTACAGATCCTTTAACACATTATCGTCCAAAATATTAAATGAACGTTTTGAAAGAATGTGTATTATTGGACATCATTAATGATATTGTATTATGATTCCATTTAAAATATTTATTTGACTTTTCAAGCTCATTCATGTGTTTATGGTATTTCATGTTTTCTATTTAATATACATGATGGAAATAGATGAATGTTCAACGGGATAGTTTCTAAGAAAGACAATATGGTTGGACCCTTGCTATAATTCTCATTTATGGATCATGTTAAGTGGAGAGTTATAGTTGTAATATATGGAAAGAGCTGTTTCTTTACTTAATTATAATTATTATGTGACAGCTACTTTAAGAAAGGTTTTAGCATATTATGGTTTTTATTAAGTCATGAAAAAAGGTCATACACACCAAATGAGAGAATGTAAGAATATTTATAGCCGACACGATATTATCAATTAATCAATAATTATTTATTGAATGCACCTATTAATAGCCATATGAGAGTCCGGTCAATTCTCCACCATAAATAATAAAATTGTCTTCAATCCTATATTAGATAAAATATATTAGGACTAAAGTGGGTAGACAAAGGATAAAAATATGAGAGTAAAGTTGAGAGTTAGAGTTGAATAAACCAAAAAAAAAAAAGGGTTAAGGGGCATAAATCAAAGTTCTTCATTTTTCTTATTTCTGCAACATTTATTTTCTAAAAGTTATTGCTATGTATAAATGTATGCCTTCATCTCTCTTGTTGTGAAAAAAAAATTAAGATTTAAAATTCTTTAATTTAGAATTTTCACATAGAGAGTTATATTATTGCTCACAAGCACTACAACCAACACGATCAGGTTCTTGACCCTTTCCTCCTCTAATCTCTCTGTCTCTCGCTCGAAGTCGACTCAAATCTAGTGGAATTGAGGTTCATCTACCTCAGATTGAGTTGATCTGAGGTTGACTTGAGGCTGACCACCATCGTCAACCTCGAATTGGTCGGCGATGGTGGTGGTCCGCATCCAATCTGTCCGCGTATGTAAGAGAGTGAGATTTAAAGTGGTAGAGACGATGATGTCGTGGTGTCGAGCAACGCAGCATGGTGCGACGGCAGGTGCTGACGCGGCTGTGAGAAGACAAAATGGGAGAGACAAGAGATAGAGAAATGTTGGGGGGAGTATCCCTCTTGCGTAGTTAGTTTTGACCTTTTCTTTCCCTGAAGGGGCGAGGGTGATGGGGAAGTGCTTTCTGATATTAACTTTACACATTAGTAATCAGAGCTCCAATATGTGATTAACAATGCTGTCTCCCAGCGATAGCTAAACCTTGCCCTAATTGACAGATATATCATGATTTTCACTTACTTTAACATTGAATGCGAAGGGCCGTAGCCAAAACACCACTAATATTATCGGTCCTAGATCCATTTTATGAGCTCAAACCACTAGAACTTCATCAGAATAATGGACTCCATCCTAAAGACGCCGACTTTGATGCCAAAGAGCTGTAATTTATAAATAATCGATGCTATATGGCTTCAAATACGATATTGACTCAGGCCTATGTTGGCAAAAGTGCTACGACCATTGACACAAAATAATATATCTTGACTTGTGCAGTAGTGATAAGGAAGCAAAGTCATCGACTAAAAGAACTCGCCCTGGATGAACAATAGATCATTTGGCCAGTCAATAAGTAATGAATAAATGCCCCGCTGACCAGCACATGTGATCAGCTAGCGATTGTGGATACAGGCGATGATCAAACATCAGTTGAGAAACCAACAGAATTAAGTCGACCAGATAGGATTTATTTTTTTTATTTTCTGTGGAGTCAATCATGGTCAAGTTGATTTTAGTCGAGTGGAGAAGCATCAAAATCGAAGTTCATTATAAAGCTAAATAGATGGGATGGATAAATGAACGGGCATAATTATTGCAATCAAACTCTTAGGGAGGAGCTTTATCAAAGATCCCGATCGACGATTGCAATAGTTATTTTAAAGAAGCAGCTATTGCGGCTAAACCCCTCAGGTGGGAAACATTTATCGACGTCAAATATGGGGCCAAAATATGATCATAATGAGGCGGAATGTACCAAAACACGGGATTTACCTCCCTTAATTTCAGCCAGTTTACTTTCCTACAAACCTATTTTACATGCTTTTCTTGCACGTCTGCTCTTGCTCTTGTAGTTTGAGATTCGGTGCCATCGATCGATTGCAGTATGGCTTAGTAACAACCCATGGGCCGAGTTCTTGTTCCATTCTTGGCAGTAATGGTGTGTCAATCAAATGGTGATGTCGATCAATTGTGGTACGGCTTGCTAACGAGCCACCGGCCAAGTTCTTGTTCCGTTCCTGGTTGTAATGGTCGGTCAATCAAACACAATCGCTGCAGCCGCGTCACTTCAAAAATCGCCAAATCTGATTGTCTAGTCAATGCCATCCAGCCAACGGGTCTCCGCTCGCGGTTCTTGCCGGAACAGAAGTCCACGTAAAAAAAACGTTTTTGCTCCACCAAGCCACAAAAGCGAATCCAAACGAGGGGGTGCCAGGTTGCGCCCTAAGATTGGCGAGATCCAGCTCTCCTTTCTCGTTGTCTGATGCTACTTTTCTCCCGAACCAAAAGACACGGAAGCCTGCGTCCCCGGCGGGTCTCTTTTCCTTTCCCCAACCCTTCAAAGGAATCAATTCTCTCCTGTCTTGGTTTCTTTTGCTTTCTCTCACTCTCTCTCTCTCTCTCTCTTCCCACGTTTCAACTTCTCTTTCTTTTATACCATGAAAAGAGAGAAAAAGAGGGGCTCCGCGTCTCTCCTTTTGAGTCCATTTGCGTCGTCATTCTTTCGCCATTCACCTTAAAAGCCGAAACGAATCGCCCGGAAAGGGAAACCACAATCTCAGTGTATCTCGCGACCTTACCATGGTGCAGGTGGGATTAAACTATTTCGTGTTTTTGACCTTACCGAATAAAATTTTCAATGAGACACAACATCTCAAACTTCTGTGAGGCAACAGGCAGACAGCGTAGGGGCCTACAAAGCTGCTGTTTCATGGACAAAAAAGTTGATCCGGGAACGAATGCCAACAAAGTTTTGTGTTAGCGTAATAAAGAGAATCTGCCTCTTTTTTTCCAAACCTGACATCAGTTATATTCCTTGGGATATTGGGGTCTCTTTCCGTCGATTTGATGCGGTATCGTTCAATGGATAATTAAACAAATGCAGTAAGAATAAATAATGAGGAAAGCAGCTATCAACTTTCAGTTTAAGATGGGTTGAGGAAATTAGCGCATGGAACGCGAGAACTCAAGGGAAGTTCTGTCTTCTTTCTTTTCCCTTCCCCCCCAGTCTGGTTCTTTATCATTTTACATCTCTTTCATATCAATGACATGGTATAAGATGCCTCCTTTTTTACCTTAAAATTTTCGGAAAAATCTGACCAACCTTGACCCGAAATAAATTCGTTAATAGATTGATCGACGTGTGTAATTAAGCTAACTTGTCAAATGCTTTATAACGATACTCAATTTGCCCTAATCAGATGACCCAATCTCAAATTCTGCAACTTTTATTTATTATCATCTAATCTTCAGGCATTGGGAAATTTATTACTTGATCTAATCAAAATCAATCATATTATTCAATTTTAAAGATGAATTTTCACCACCATGTTCTCTTCAATCTAATCCCCCAAAATCCGCAATCTTCAATCTTTTTCGAAATTTGGGACCTATTTTCAGAAAGTTCGACTGACCAAGTTTCCATAGATGTGAAAATCGACCAATTTGATGCCGGACAAAGAAATTATGCGCTGTCAAAATTTAGTCAAATTACATGTAATCATAACAAGAAAAACAACTTTTCTAAGATGTATCATATTTATAGACCACTGTCGATGGAGCTGTAACGTCCCTAATAGGGGCGCTCCGACATCGAATCCAACTTCCGATCAATGGTGCTCCTTCACGATTCATGAAGACCACATGGTAGAAAACCCAACATGGCTCCATTTTTAGTAGCCGATGATGTTCATCATGTCCTAACCCTATTACTTGCGATATGTCCATTTCCACACAAATAGTACATTTATTTTAGCATTTTGAAAGTTCATTGAAGAAGTACAGAAGCATTTTAGCCTGATGGGGTTTGGGGAAATGTAAATTGTTCTTGGTAAAAAGTCATTTGTAAAGCAACTTTGGGTGTAGTTTTTAGTAAAAAAAAAAAAATTGCAAAGGGTTTTGCTATAATGTTATTTATTTTTATGTTAAATAGGCAGCGACTAGGGTCACACAACCTCGAGTGACCTTAGGTAGCTTTCACCAAGGTTGCATGACCCAGAGCAACAAGGCCTAGGATGGTACAACCCAAGTGATTGTTGCCTAGGCTGTTGCAAGCTCAAGTGGCCATCGTGTGGGTCACGTGACCTTGCCAGCCCTTCATTGACCCAGGTGGCCCTTGTTGGGGTCATGCGACCCACGTGACTATTGTCTGGGCAATTATGCAATCTCAAGTGGCCACCATGTGGTCATACAACCTCACCAACCTTTTGCCAATAAAATTTGACCTCTTCGGCTCTCACCCGCCTTCACAAAGAAGATAAATAGTAGCAACAATGGACAAAATTGAAAAATTGAAGAATTGATGAAGGTAGTTTTGAAAGAAAAAAATTATTTAATCATTATTTTAGTATTCCAAAAATACTAAAAACTCAAAGTGGATCCCCACTTGCTTTAAGCTTTTCCAATACTATCCTTCACTTGAGAGCCTCTTAGGGATGATCGTCAAAAACCCGAAATTTTCTTCCATGGGGTTTTCAAAATGCCTAAACCAAACGCATCTGAAGTATAAATCTATAACAAATAACCATGGGGACTTAAGAGTTAGAGACCGCCTAGACATCCAGTAGATGTCCAGTAAGCGCTTTTTAATGCCAATCATTTCTTAATGGTAACTTTCCAAACCTTTGCATATTGAGACAATCGTTCAAGTCACGATAACAAATTCATCATCACAACATTTCCCCACGAAAGACCATAACAGACCCTCTTTTTCTAATTTATTATTCACATTTACATGAAAATAAAATTCGTGAATTTATTACTCGATCACCTGCAAAATTTTCATTGCTAAACATACACCACGAGTGCCATCAAAGTCATAATATTAAAGTGAGCGACGTACAAAAGTTAGTATACTTATCTATTTGTTTTCCTATAATATTCTGTAGATCTCAAAAAACTATGTCGAAAATATTTTGTGATGCCTTTTATTGTGGCATGCTTTCATCGGACAAGAGCATTTGTCCATGAAGATATTTGTCTCGAAAGTTTCGGCTTATTCGGCTCCAAGGTACGGCCAAATCGACTGAAAAATTTTCACAATCATTCAAGGTCACATAAACGACAAAGTACAAAAAATTGTACAAATTCCAAATCATTTTCGGAACATATGCAATTTCATATTTTTGAAAGTATTAATCATCGAGTGCACACAAAAAACACCTTAACACGGCATTTAGTCGATACAAACAAAGCATGGGAATGTTGAATATCGCATGATCTCACCTCAAGTCTCAAGAATCGAGATTGCCCCCCACATATTGTTCTTTTCGTGTTCTCCGCTCCGGTTTATGTTATTCATGAACTCGGACAAACACGTGTTATCACAAACCAATATACCCCTTGATCTCACAACTTTTACTTTTGTCACTCGCAACTTACTGCAGATTTATCTTCTCCCTCTTCTCTCGGTCTCACCATGCACACACGCAAACGAGCAATTTTGAAGTTCTCATTTACGTGCACAAGGTGCATGATTGGGAAAATTGTTCAAAAGTACTAAACCTACTACATTTTTTTTTAATTTAATCCTAAATATTATAATATTATTAATTGAATCTTAAACATTTTCACAATTTGCCAAGTGATTCTATCTAGCTAATTTTAACCGAAAATCACTTACGTGGATGTTAGCTGCCTTATATAGTATAATTGGCACTGATGAGGACAATTTCTAATAATATTTGAATATTTTTTTAATTCATTAATTTTTCTTTTCTTCTCTTTTCCTTTCATTTCTTTTTTTTTTTCCCTTTTCTCCTCTTCTTTTAATTTTTTTCTCTTATTCCTTTTTCCCTCTAGATGCCATCGTTGGGCCTCATCAATAACCAATGAAGGTTGTCGATCTCAAGTGGGAGCCACAATTGTCAGCCTCGGGCAAGGGATGCCTAGAATTGGGCTAGCGTGACCCTTGCCTAAGGCTAGCAAGCTACATTGGGCATTAATAGTGGCCGGTGGAGGTAAAAAGGGAAAAAGAAAACAAAAAAACAAAGAAGAAGAAAGATTAGAAAAGGCAAGAAAAGAGAGGGAGATAATAGTAAAATAATAATAAAATTTAAAATATTAAAATATTTGTAAAAATTGACCACATTAACACCGATCGTCCAACCGACAACCAATTGTGCCACATTAGATAGTTGACGTCCGAATCAAAGATTTCCACTCATAATTGGTTAGATTGACTCAATTAGCAAAATGTGAAAATACTTAGAACTTAATTGGTAAAATTAAAGGTTTAGAATTGAATTGATAAATACGTAATTAGTCTATGATTTTTTGGACAATTTCCATCTATAAGTACAAAAGAGCAGTTCTTCTCTTTAAACTGTTCCCTCTCCTGGGAACACATGAATGTACATGGGCTGGGCTGGGTCAGCCCATGATGAGCGTATATATCCTATATTCTTTTCCTTTGGAATATACGTATATATATTCTTGGGCACTATCCTATATTCTTATGCTTTTTAGGAAATGAACTCCAAACTAGTAGGGGAAGACAAAAATGCACTTATCAGAAATAAAGGAAATAAATAAATATGAATTAGCCGAAGTGAGAGTACTCTTGCGCGCGCTTGCGTGTGCGTAGCAGCATATTCGAATCTACTAATTTCGTATAGTCTCCAAGTCATTTCATATCATGTTAGGAATAGAGAACCTTTACTTAGGAGTCTAGATGTCACCTTGAGATTTTAAAAAATCAGTCCCTGTTCATATGTAAGAAGACATACAAGAGAAATAAATGATTATGCTTTACTCAACCAACGTAAAACCAGACAACCAACGACCACTCAAGCTCATGAAACTCCCAATCTCATTGGATGATCATCTAATATTCCACTTTGCCGTTGGGAATTATATCCAAATTCAATCTCAGACGTGGAGTTATAATCCATCGCCCAATTCCATCAAAAGAACAAGCTATGCTTCTGTAGGGATATAAACAGTTACTGATTTGCCAAAACTTTCTATATACATTTTCTGAAAGGATCAAGAACGTTTGTGAATACATGATTAAGAAGATGGAGTCAAGTACATCATCATATGTAAGTACTCGGTCAAGATCTGTCTTGAATAGTTTCTAACTCTCTGTCAAAACTGATGTTAGATCAATCCCGAAAACACAAATTTCAGGTCGTGCCATTAGATTCACCAATAATCGCCACAAGAGCAAACACCATCTTTGAAATGGTGGAGGCACTTTGAGTCGCTCAAATATATCTCACAGCCATAGGAGAGAGTCAGATATTTAGCTGTCTTGTGACAATCCACGCACATTCTAGAGTTTTTCATGATCCTTATGGTTTGAGGTGCACGGTATTTGCCAGCAAGAGCAAAAGCTATGGCCAATTTCTCGTTGTGGATTCGACCAGTTTCTTCTTTCTCCTCTTCCTCAATGCATAGCCTGTCGTAAGATTCAAATCCCCTTACTTTTTCCTCAATTTCCCGTAGCCATGAATGCAGATGCTCAAAATATGGTGTGGAGCAGTCGGCAATAAATCTATAGACTTTATTTCCCCTGATGATCCAACTCTCTCCTGGCGATTTTCTTGCAAAAGCATCCTTTTCAAGCCTTTTCAGTTTTAGAGCATGCTCAGATTTTCCATATAAACCAAATGTTTGCGATAACAACTGGTAAATTGAATGATTCCCCACTTCAAATTCAAGCAACCTCTCTGCTGCCAGGACTGCCAGGGCAATATTCTTATGGATTCTACAGGCAGATAACAGAGCAAGCCAGATGGAAAAGTCAGGTTCTAGTGGCATATTCTCAATAAATTCTACTGCTTCCCCAAGCCTTCCAGCACGACCATACAACTCCACCATTGCTATATAATGTTCTAATGCAGGCACAATCAGATGCTCTTCAGTAATTGTAGAAAATACCCGTTTTCCCTCTTCCACCAACCCAGCCAGACTATATGCATTTAAGATACTAAGAAAAGTACCTCTATTAGGTTTCAATCCAAACTGCCTCATTAGATCATACAGATCAAGAGCAGATCTATGACAGCCATGCCATATGTAACCACCAATCATTGAGTTCCAGGTGATGATGTCTTTCAATGTAACCCTATCAAATAATCTTCTTGAATATTCAATCTTCCCTGACTTGGCATAAGTATCTATGAGCGAATTTGAAACAGAGAGAACAGATTCTAAATCCCTCCGCACCAAACAACCATGAATTTCTTTTACCTTGTTTACGGCTATCAAGTTTGCACAGGAAGGCAAGACACTCAAAACCGTAACAGAATTTAATGAAACATGGAGAGATTGCATTTCTCGGAAAATTCCCAAAGCCTTGTCCATTTGCCCATTTTGAGTGTAACCAGAAATGAGCGAATTCCAGGATGCTGTATTGCGCTTTACCTTACCATCTTTTTCCATCCTCTGGAAGAGATTTATTGCTTGATCGTCATCTCCATTTTGCATATACCCCGATATCATTACATTCCATGTAATAACATTAGGTCGTACATCCGATTCCTGCATTGTGAGGAAAAGTTCATGGGCTTTACCACAGTAACCAGCATTGAAGTATCCTTTAATCATCGAGTTCCAACTGTAAACATCTTTGTCCTTGATCACATCAAAAACCCATCGAGCAGCTTCCAATTCCTCGCGCTTGGAATACATGTCTATGAGTGAGTTCCCAACCAACACATTATCCCCCAGACCCATCTTAACAGCAACAGAATGAACTTCTTTCCCCCTGTTCAATGCTTGTAATGATGTACAAGCTGAAATGGCACTCGTGATAGTGACACCATTTGGTTTGATGCCCACCATCAGCATCTCTCTAAACAGATCTAGTGCTTGACTCTGCCTATTATTCTGACCGAATCCCGATATTAGAGAAGTCCAAGTGAACACATCAGGAACCAAGCCCTGACTCTCCATCTTGCTCATAAGTTCCAAGGCAACGTCATATTTCCCCATCTGACTGTAGCCAGCAATCAAGACATTCCAAGTCACCAAACCGGGTTTAGTTCCCTCTTTTTGCATTGCATCAAACAGTCTATAAGCTTCGTCCATCTCACCCTTCTGGGAATACCCAGATATCAAAGAATTCCAAGTCACTGTATCCTTGTGTTCCATGCTGTCAAAAAGCCTCCTGGCCGAGTTCAATTCTCCACACTTTGCATAGACAGCTAAAACTGTATTAGTGACACGCTCATGGCTGCACATTCCACTTTTAATCACTATAGAATGGATGAGCATCCCGGTCCTAATGTCACCAGCATTCCCACAAGCCTGCAAAATCTTAGGGAACAAAAAACCATCTGGCATAACACCCTCCTCCACCATCAAGTAGAACATGTCAACTGCTTCTCGCCACCTCTTCTCTCTCGAGTAAGCCCCGATCATCGCGGACCACGTGTACAAGTTTCTCTCAAGCATCCCATCGAACACCTTTCGCGCATCGTCCAAGCTCCCGCATTTTGCATACATACCCACCAACTTAGTCTCCACAAACAGGGGCAAAGCCTCGACCAAGTCAACCATGGCGTGCACCTTCCGACCCAACTGGATAGAATTCTCGGCGATGCAAGACTCGACCAATTTAGCGTACGTATTAGGCCTTACCTTGAGTGCGTTCTGGCCGACGTAATCAAGAACGGCGATGGCCTCGCGGAGACGACCCTTGCTGCAGAGGTAGTTCAAGTGGGCATCGGCCATTCTAGGGTGGGTCTTTCCAGAGAGAGAAATGAAGGGCCGAGTGGTGAATTCGAATGGGGTGTCTTGTTTAGGCTGTGGTGTTGGTGGTGGTGGCGGTGGTACCACCACAGGGAGCCTTGATTTGCATGGGATTATCAAGTTTTCCATCGCTCGTCAGTGGTTTCTTGTTCGAGTGTTGCAATCCCGCTGATCACGGAGTGGCAGATTGATGATGAACTGCAGAGCAGTGGAAGGTGGAGAAATCCAGCGAGGAGGCTCCTCCCTGCATTTTGGAGTTCCTTCCACACTATCTTATCTGGTCAGTATCCTGAGGCGAAAAATTGTGGACTATTGCCAGCAGTTTTTTGGGACTGAGCACGAAAGGAAAATATTTTCAGGAGTTTGTAGACATACATTTCACGAAAAATAAATTAATTGGAAAAAATATTTTTTTATATAAAAAAAAGTCTTTTAAAATGAGGAAAAATATTTTTCACTTTTCAAACAAGGAAAAATTGATTAAAAAAATAAAAATATTTTCCTAACTCCTTCTTTGTTATCTCACACCCTTACTAACCCTTACTTCTTTATTTTTTTTATTTTAATAAATAATTCTTTTTTTCTTTCTTTTTGTTTTTCTTACATGCAAGCGTCGAGTTTGAGGCTCACCCAATCGGCAAGCGTGAGCCTCCGGCTCACCAATCTATTGAGGCCCAAGGTGGGTGAGCCTCGAGCTCAAGGCTCGACTATAGCCGATCGTCGGCTGTCACGGTGGCCACCAACCAACTAAAGAAGAAGGAAGGCAAAAAATAAAAAATAAAAATAAAAAAGTAGAAAGAAGATAAAAAATAAAAAATCAATTTTTTTCAGAAAAAATAAAATAACAAAAATTTATTAAAATGAGTGCATAGAGGAAAATGGAATTGAATTTTCTATACCAAACGGTGGAAATCTTTTTCTAGTTCATTTTCAAGTTTCAGCCGAATACTGAAAAAATTATTATTTTCTCGGAACATAGTTTTCTGGAAAACATTTTTCAAAAACGCCACATCTTTCACAAAACAAAGGGAGCCTAAAAATTACGTTTTGTTCCTATCACTACCATAGTAATTGACTTAGCGATGAAGGGTCAATCGTATTGTGAGGAATGTCTAATTCATGTTGCGGCATATTTCGATAGAGACGCTTTTGGCTTCTATTTTGGAGGCCACAATGACATTTGTGCCATTTAGAGCAACAAAATCCTAAGAGTTACTCAGAAGACTGATATGAGAGAAGCATATGTGTTATTTTGTACCAATTCATGTTGCAGTTATTAGAAGTAACAAATTTTGGGACCCAACAAATCATGAAGCCCCTTCACCCTTTGTCACTAAAGAAGCAAGTAGAGAGGCCAAAAAGGAAAGAAAGAATGCTTGAGTTTGAGATGACAAGTAAGAGGATGAGTAGATTTGGTGAAAAATTAAGTGCTCATATTACCATAAGGCAAGTTGTGAATTGAGGAAGTAACAACAACAAACTGGCAATGATACAAGGCCAACCGCAAGACCATCCCCTAGACTAGCTAAAGGTGCAACTCCAAGGCCAGTTGTAGGGCCTAATGCAAGTCCTGCTAAAGGGCCAACTACAAGGCTTGATGTAGGGCTAGATGCAAGGCCAATCAATGAGTCAATTGTTGCACAAACAAAGAGAAAATGTAAAGTAAGTTGCATCACTCATGTTATGTTGTTGTATGTCCATATGTTGGCAAAATATAAGTTTCTTATGCCTTTCTCAATTTAGAAGAAGACCACTTGATCAGGTTTTTGAAAGTTCAGCACCACAACAAATAAGAGGGCTATTAGCAAAAGGATAAGATAATATGGTTATGAGTATGAGTTATTTACAAACTTTAATATTGGCACAACCATTTTGAATATTTTTTTTTAGGTCTTATGCAATTAATTTTGTATTTAATTTTGCTAACAACATGGGTATGTTATTGTTGTAGCCTGAGAGAAGTTTAGAGGTGCCGATCTCTCAAGATGGGCCAAATCATGAATCCAGGGTTGTACCCTAAAAAAGAAAACAAGGCAATAACTAGCTTTCATCACCCCAATACAATTACACATTCCACTAATGTTCAACCATGGTAGATTAAGAAGCTTCTTCTCATTACTTAGTATACATTTGAAAATAAAATATGCCAAACAAAACAACAAGACAATTACACTTGATAGGACTTTCTTTCACTTTTCATTCTTGAACTTACTTCTTTGAATGATTGGTCAAATATGCTAAAGGCATCATTTCTACTTGCATTGATTTGACATCATGCAACTCATTTGTTAATGTGGGTAGAGATTGATTTCTTCAAGTAGCTCCAAGATCACCTCTTTTGTTCGACCTGAAAATGTGTTGACATACTTGAAATATTTGCACTTTGACCTTTTTCAATAACTTGAGCATCCATGAAATTTTCTTATGAGATTCAACTTAGTTCAATATGTTCTTCTTGGATTTCTAAGTCCACAACAACAATAATATTCACCTTCATCTTTGCTTCATTTAACTGAATTTGAGCCACTTGTCCTACTTCTACTCTCTATTGTAAGATGTAGCACTTAATTCTGGGGTTGTGAATTAGGGTTTGAAATATTTGGGAAATGGTTTGATTTGTTCAAATTAAGGTTTATATTTGGGATGAAACATATACATGATGTCATTTAGGGCCGTTAATGTTTTGGGCATGCTGGTAGACCACATTTGTTAGGAAAATTGATAAAATTTTGCCATGACGGATTTGTGACATCCCAAATCGAAATCGACACTTAATGATTATTTTATTTAAAAAATGGCACTTAAGTGATCCAACAACAAATTTTATTATCAAAATAAGCATTGTATGAAAGTTATGACACTTTAAATGTCTTTTTCCCAAGTTAAGCTTAAATAGTGAATTATGTGAACCTCAAGGGCTCTGTTTGCATCCTTGGTCAATTGTTGAGAATACTTGTACCATGTTAAATATCAACTCAATAATTGAAAATTTGTCTGTTATGCTTGACTATACTTCACCGACTAAGCTATCTAATGCTGAAAGGCATGTTTTACTGGGAGAATACTAAACACCCTTTTGTCCGAACTCAGAAGTACATTCAATGCCAGGTCAATGCAGTTGAGCAAGTAAAACAAAGTCAATCCTAACCTGTCAGAATTGGCATCACCATGAGCTGCTTTCTCCTCTGTTCACGTTCATCAGAAGGTGCTGCCTTACATTTTTCCATCATATACCTAACTCGCGTTTCTGGCATTGACGGTATAGTGTGTGCTTTGAAGTGAATTTGATTCAGTTTACAATAGACTCAAGAAGGAAATCCTAGGACATCTAAAGCGCATGGAGAGGCTTGGTTTTGCATAAAGACAGAGTCAGATGTCCATTGATGTGATTCAACCGCCCGAGAAAACACGAGAAAATTTGATGCAGCTACTATGGATCTGAAATTGGAGTCCCGACATCTGAAGTCCGTCCAGCCATGAGGTTCAGACATCTGGTCACACCTAGCTAGGCGTCCAACTTGGATGCCAGCAAGTTGTGACGTCCGACCAAGCCCGTCTCAAGTCATTGCCCCTTTGACCTTGCTGTTGACCGTACAGGATATATGAACCGTTAAAAAGGTTTTGACATTGTCGAAAGACATGAATAGAGAGAAGGTCAGAACGATTATTGGGTATCATCTGCTTTACATATAATATTAGCATTTGAATATCGAAAATGTGTTTGTTGGATTGGTCCGGAAGGAAAAAAGCAAGTCCTTTGCAAAGTAAGAATATTGGTTATCGAATAAGAGAGTTGGAAAAAGTGATTAAGTGGGGCTGATCTGAATGCGAGCGTCTCTGCATGTGTTAACGGAGAAAACTAAAATTGAGCCAAAAAAAAAAAAAAAGGGAGAAAACTAAAGGGTCAGCAAAAAGAGGAAAAAGGGCTCTCGGCACTGGCCCAGAAAATAAGGGACTCTTGCCACATCTAGCTCATACTCAGTGTCAGTTAGGAGTACTGAGGCCCATTATGAAGGTATGCAGTATGATAGTGAGCTCATTTAAACCTTTGTCACTTTCTCATCTTCACTTTAAGTAGCAAACAAATAAAATTAAAATGCGATATCAGTGTTTTCATCTCAAATGTTACCTTCCATTTTGGGGATAATTATCCAAAAAGTCCTATACCTTTGTATAACAATATATTCAATCATAAACTTTTCAATTTAACCATTGTAATTCTAAAGTTTTTGACATTTTCCAATATAATCCACCGAGTCAATTTAAATCAGAAACGTTGACATGGCGGTTCAGTCAGCGTCAACCATCTTCTGTTAGTCATCATATATAGCATAGCCGATGTAAATGATTTTTACAACTATTTAAAATAATCTGATTTTTTTTCCTTTTCTTTCCTTTCTTTTTCTTTTTTTTTTTCTGAATAAGATATTGCTTTCAAAGTCTATTTATTGAGTATATTTTGGGTGGAGGCGGCCGATTGACAAAAGATTATAAGGCTCATGCATAATATCTTTTCAGAAGCAATAAATGAAGAAAGAAATCTGAGAAAGCTATATATGTGGTGATAGTGTCACTTTTGATTTCAATACATACATATTCAAAATTTGATCGACACATTCATTTAGTGTAAAAATCTGAAAATCTCCAAAATCGTATATAAGTGTTAGTTGAATTCAACCGAGCTCAGCATCCCCCCACCAAAAAAAAAAAAAATTTGTTTAATTTTGTTGAGAAAATTACAAGAAAATTTTTCGGGGGCTTAGGGCCAAAACAATGAACACATCGGCCACGATGCTTTTGCAACTCGGCTGCGGGGAAACAATTTAAGTTTGTCGTTTCTCATTGGCCACGCCCATGAGATTGGTTTCATTTGGAAATTGCGAAACCGAAATCGAATTCACTGAAATGATTTGGCCAACTAGAGAGTTGTTTCATTGCGAGAAAATGTTTTCCCTTAGAATCGTAGAACCGCTGTGGCTCTAATTTTCTTCTTTCATCTTCTTTCTCTTCACCTGGAAAACTAGATGGGCTTTTGAGGATGGGCCTTCCCGGTTCAAGTAACATGATCCAACGTTTTATAATCATACTGAGGATCAAGCTGAATTGTTGGGTTGAAAATTTGACAAGGTGAACTCTATATTATCGCGAGCCAGATTAACAAGTCAATGTTGTTTTTTTCAGTATGTAACGTCTAGTGGAGATTATACACCATCCATGCTACGGTTTAGGATGCGATTCAGGAGGAGTTGGAAGGGGCCAACGGGGAGGACCGGAGGGTCAAGGAGAGAGAGAGAGAAAGGAGAGGGCTTTCGAGGGAATCGAACGTATGGAGGATTACGGTGGCGGGATTGGCGGTAGACTTCGCGCGATTGGGACATGAAGCAGAGGAGGAAGTTGTCGGGGTCGATGGTGTGGAGGTCGCAGAGGTGGAGATTGGTGGTTAGTCCCCATAATCAACCGGCAGCTTGGTCCAAGTAGCCATCATAGAAATAGCTTTGATTTGTGTCATATAGAGTTTCGTATGACTTCAATTGACGACGAGCAATTATCCAGTGAACTTAATATATATATTTGAGCTAAATGGGAACAATCAACCTCATAGGCTGTACACAAAATTTTGGACAAGACGGGGAGCCATGCACTCACTTATTAGGGTTTTGTCTCGCATTGTCGCTCAAGAAAATCAAAGAAATATGTTAGATCTAAATCTGTGCGTGACCACTGATTAACTATGCATGGCTTCCTTGTTGAAATTAGGTTTCTCATATTGATATGATTGGATCTAACCTTTAAAAATGTCAAGGGACACATCCGACCATTCAAGGAATCATGACTGCAATTTCAAATTAAAGTCTTGTCATCAAGTGTGAACAGAAACTTTTTCAACGACAAGGGCGGTACAGCAATGCATCCATCAACGAATAAATAGCCGCACCATAATAATAGAAATTCCACAAACAACTTTAGTCACCACTCGAAGAGAAATCATATGTATATAACTTTTTGTTGAAGTTGCATATTTAATCAAGGTGTCGTATATTTTTAAATAGATGAAAATCCTTTAAATGTTAAGGTGTAAATTTACATCTGAGTGGTTGCCATATTGGCAACAAATTCGAGGGCTCAAATTCATCTACATAACTCATTTAACTTAATTTTGTTAAAAACGCCATATTTTTAGGGGGGAAAAATAACATATCAGATCATCATATCTTAATCGCTCAAAGTCTCTCTCCCTCTCTCTCCTTAGCAACCCCTCCCAAACGAGATTGTCGTGCACCCAGCTGCCTTAGCTCGAACTCCCCCATCTATGGTGCACGCAGAGAGGAGCGTGGAGGCACGCAAAGGCTGAGAGGCACGTTAAGCGCGACGGGACCAGGCGATGGCCCTTGTGACGCGGCTGATGTTGACAGGAGACTTTGGCTAACGACAGCAATGGCGGGGCACGTAAAGAAGGAGCTGCTACGTTAGGTAAGCAGAAAAAAGGAAAAGATACGGATAAAGAAGAGAGAACGCGTATAAATCCAAATCTTGAAGTCTTTTAAATCCTGCTTTAAACACCCAGTCATCACCTAAAAACTCGAAAGAAGAATGACGCGACAACAGCCTTGCATATAAAACGCCATCCCACATGCAAAACGAAAGGATCAATCGAGACATGAAGTAGGTGAAATCACGCCCCGAATCCACACTTCTTGCGTACAGCACAAGCAGGGGAGGGACACTACGTAGGGGACAAACATTGCTCTACCCAAAAGTCACATTCGCATGTGCGAGGTAATCAGTCATCCTTATCAATTATCAAGAGAAACCCAGTTCATAAAAAAGGAGGAAGACATCGAGTGATGATACTCTTACGTGATCCAATGCACCCTTTTTTTAATCACCGTGAGATCCCAAAGCTCTTCACGGCACTCGTCGAAGTGCTCCTTGGCGCCCACCACGAGACAATGACACCCATCAACGCGCACATCATCTGGTCTCAAGCCCCTAGAACAGCTTGCACCGACGTAAACGGAACGGAGATCTAGCTCTGGTTTCTCGAGGATAGAAAAACGAGTTGAGAAACCCAAAAGCAGATCGATCGGGAGACGGCGAAATGAACGGTGCCCCGATGCTTCCTCGCTTCCCGTTTGACCACTGCGCACTTGTTTGTCTCTCTCTTTCGCGTTTTCCACGTTAATTCTATCGTGGAGTGACGAGTTCGCAACTTCCTTGATGCATTTGATTGACGATTGTCGTGATCCACGAGACATGAGTCTACGTCAAGGTACAGCTACTTTCTATCGGATGAGTTAATTATGAGAGACCCCTTTTCTTTTTCCTCGGTCAGCCTGGATGAAGATGTGACTTTACCACTTTAGATAATTGGCTGAAAATCCCCTCAATTTTTGATACCTTTGGTCCCAAAAAAATGTGATTCTTAAATAAGGATAGCATATTCTAAGATGTTAATTTTTATAATCGACTTTAATCCTTTTTCATATATAAAAGAATATATTTCCCATTGGCTCGTCAAGTAGACCGTGCAGAAGAACAAAGTAGGAATATGGGTATTTTGCAAACAATTGGAATAGGTGTTATTGATTTGCACATGTTAATTACTTAAAAAAAAAAAAAAAAACTATAGAATGAGCCTGGTTTAATCTGGAAAAATAATTTTTTGGTCCAATGATAATTTGATTTTTCAGCAAATTAGAAAAATTCACCAGGTTACTCATACATAATGTATCTTATCATCCAGTTTTACGATGTGAGGAAGTTTTATTGAGATTATACTTAACGGGATGAGATATCAGAAATACTAAGAATCTTTAGTAAAACTCATTTACTAAAGGATTTGAAAGAATAGTTAGTAGGGTTTTTAAACAAGTGAGACCCATGTTTAAAAAGTTGGATTGTAGTACAATCTTACAAATTACTTACTAAACAAAATTTTGTAAATGTGATGTTATACTTAACAGGCGAAATATTAGAAATACTATGAATCTTTAGTAAAACTTGTTTACTAAAGAATTTGAAATAATATTTTCAAAAAAAAAAAAATAACAAGTGAAACCCATGTCTAAAAAGTTGGTTCCTAGTGTTTCTAGAATTTCTCATACAACTACCAGTCTACCACTGCGATTAAATTAATTTTCTAACATCTAAACGTATACACCTTGTGCTAATGACAAAGCCATATGGTTTCTTGGCCTCTCCACAGGAAAAGAAAAATCATGAATAGTGTTAACATATTAAATTGGAGGGAGTCCACATATATAATAAGATCCATTAAATGCAGTGTTGACCCTAGATTAAATTTCTCAAATTGAATACTTATAAAATCGTGGAGTTTTTTTTTTCCGGTAATTGCAGAGTTTTTTTTTTTTTTTTTTTTTTTGGTTGAAGTAATTGCGGCGTTCACTATATTGATTTTATACATGATCATAAGTGTCGGAACCTGCAGAAAATTCCAATAAATAACATTAACATACTAATCTTGACCCAAAAAAAAAAAACATTAACATACTAAATGAAGAGGGTCCACATATATAACAAGATCCATTAAATGCGGTGTTGACCTACATTAAATATTAGGATTACAAAACCTTCTCAAATTGAATATTTAACTTATCTAATTATTTGTGGAGTTCGCTAATATTGATTTTAGACATCATCAAAAGTGTCAGAAACTGCAGCAGTTGGGGACAAGAGTTCAAGCAGAATTGAACGTTCGACCATGTATGGTATGGGCGTCCAACCTTGAAGTCTTTGTGTTTGAGTGTCCGACCAAATTCGATGTCGGTCCATATTAGTATCAGACATCCGCTTGCAAAAGTTTCAGTATTGGATATTTTCTAACACTTCAGATACATATTAGCGAGAGCATTTTTTATGCCCTTTTGGACGTCCAACCACTTGTGTCTAGACGTCTAATTTTGTGGACGGTCAAAAAATTAGCCGTTTTAATTGTGATTAACAGCCTGTTAACCTTGTTTCTCTATAAATAAGACTCCTTAGAGTCTTAGGGATGCAAGATCAAACTCTAATTGGTCACTCAAATTTAAGCTCTCTTGTACACTTATTTTGCTCTAAAAATTTAAAAGAATACTTACTGTATTGAAAAAATATTTGTAATTTTTTAAAAAGATATATTGGATGTGATACAATTAACGTTCACATCAGTGATTTTCAACTAAAATTAGATGGAACAACTATATTTGGCAAATCTTGAAAATGTTTATGATTATATTGACAAATCTTCAAATGATTTATGACTAAATTTACATAATTAAAAAGTTTATAACTGAATTAGCCGCTTCAAAATATGTTTAAATTTTTTTAAATAATTTCTCATTTGATTGAAAAAACCTTAATAAAACTTACAAGTTTATATGACAAGGTTTGAAAAAAGTGGGATCTAAGCATTGAAATGATTAGCTTGTTTTTATAATATTGCAACATCACTTGATAAAAATAATTTAGAAAGATCTTTCATACATGTAGTCTCCATTTTTTTCATAAAAAATGAATAATTTAGGTAACATTTTCCTAAAAATAATCGCTTGAAATAATTGATCAACGAAAAAATTCATTAGAGATAACAATTTATGTCTAAATATTCTCATAAAGGATAAAAGTATTTTTTTTTCAATTTCAGTAAACATTATATGTGATCATTCAAAAAAAATAATTTACAAATCCTTTATTTTTCTTAAAATGAAGGCAACCGTAATATCTCTGTATTTTCCTTAAGGAGGACTCCAAATTCGTATGCTAATCTAAAGCACTAACATTTCATGACAAAACAACAAAGTTGATAAAAAAAAGCATAGTCTTCCACAAGAGATTAGTTTATCCTCAGTTTGGGTGGCGCGGTTAAGAATGGTTTGTGCCGACATCACAGAACCGTTCCATCAAACCTGATGCGACCTTAATCAAATCATTAGGTGACTGAACCAGCAGTGCAAAAGCTGGTGTCGGTGGTGAATATCAGAAAAACCTAAAAAGCAAGAGATGACAAAATGTAGCTGTCGCAACAGAAACCTCAAACTAAGTCACCATCGTCTGAATTGCCAAGGATTCGAGGCCATTTCGACACCATTAAAAAGAAAAACCTTAAAAACCCTTCGTGGGTCCTTCGAATCGCGGGAGTTGAATATGTCACGAGCGGCTTTAAATGCTTGAAGCCTTTGTTAGGTATATCTGCATGAGATGGACTACGAGATTAGAGCAAAGCGTGTGAGAAAAAGATTAGGTAAAGGCTGTGACCATTGGTATGGAAGAAAATGACGGCCCGGTTTCTTTATATCGACGGGGTTGTTCTCGCTCGCCTCCTTTAAATCGATTGATTTTAAGGCGCTACCTTCCCCTTCTGCATTTTAGTTGAATGTAATTAATTCGGTTGTGAATGTAATTAATTCAGATCAATTATCATTGAAGTTGAACTCAAATTGAATATTCAAGGTTCATACTATTGCATTGAACTGGATGTCTTAAGCTCTGAGTTCATAGCATATGGTATCATGAAGCTCGTGTTGACAGATTCAAAAGAAAAAATTTAGTTTAAGTTCAAATTCTAGCTTAGTCGGCTTTGAGAATTATTCTTCACATTATTATATAAAAGATTCAATTACTTCATTAGGTTCACGACCCGCCCAAGTCAAGAATTTCAACTTTTAACTCAATTCAATATTCCAGCAATTTGTCTTCTTTTTTTTTCTCAAAAGAATCAAATAAACCCAAGTAACCAACAGTTGAGCTTATAGTTACATATGTAAGACTAAGCAAGGATGGTATGATGTGTAGTTTACCTCTACTCTATGTTATAATAAACATTTTACGCCTATGCTATAAAAAAGTAGATTATTGTAATTGCAAGAATATTAAATTTAAAAACCGACTTAGGGTTCATGAGCTAGGTGGGCTTCTTCGCCCTCACAGCCGCCATTGTAGGCATTTCTAGTTATGCCATCGCATTACGCAATTAAGCTTTAGCGACAAACCCAAGCTGACATTAAATGGACGAACCATAACCACTTTATACGGGACAATAAAAAAAAAAGTGTCGATCGATGTAGAAATGTCACATGGCTACACCGGCAATACTATAATGCAAAGGGATACAATTTTGTCATTATCATGAATGCATGGCCTAGTGCTACTATATGTGGGAAAATATTGAAGACTGTTCCTCTTTTACACTTTCCTTTTTCTTTTCGGTCTTTAAATCTCAAAATTTCTTGCCAATGAGCAAAAAGCCACAAAAAAATCCTAAACTATATCCATTATGACACATTTATTTTAAACATTTCTCTATGACACCAAAAATTTCAAATTTGTACATGTGTGAGACATTCTACATCAAGATTTCGTCATATGAAATTCACATGACTTAGATGAGATAATAATGACATTGTTTGATTAAAAATTATCTAACGGAACTTTGATGGGGGTAAATGTGTTATATAGGTACAAGTTTTGGGTTTTTTATATCACAAGAAAAAGTTTAGAGTAAAAATGTGTCGTGATGGGTATAATTTTGGATTTTTAATGTCACAAAAAAAAAAATTAAAGGCAAATGTGTCATGGTGAGTATAATATTTTCCCTTTACTTAATTCAAGTGACAAATTTATAATCTAAACCAAGAATACGTCGTTAGCATTATATCTTTTGTATAATCAATTCAAATCTATAGAATTGCACTAGCCTATCAAGTAATTAATTAGCAAAACAAGAAAGGAAAAGCATTCGGAAAAATAGGTCAACCACAAACGGTGGGATTCGGCGTACGAATGTTTCTCGAGAACCCTAAGAGAACTCCAAATGTGAAATCTCAAATATCTGAATGAATCTTATTCTTATTATCAAAAGATCAACTGCATAATTCACATTAAGCAAAAAAAAAAAAAAAAAAAATGAGGTCCCGCTAACAAGTACCATGGATACTAATTAAGACTATTAAGAATAGTAAAATTGAACGTCAAGAAAATCACATACATTATATTTGTATTTTATAACACGATTAGTAATGCATATCGAGTGTCTTAAGGGCATCTTTTAAAATATTGACCAAAATTTTTTATAAAAGAAATTTATGTGTAAAGGCAAAATCAAGCCAAACAAGTTCGAATGGAACCAAAACTCGTGCGATTGCAAAAGGCGGGTAAATCCGCCCTCCCAAAAAACAAAAAGGCAGCTTCCGGCCTTCCACAATAGCTGTACGGAAAGCATTTTCAGGGGAAAAAACAAGAAGAGAAAGAAAAGGCAAGCAAACACAAACAAAAAGTTAATTTTTTTTAACCTTTTATCCGGAGTCACTCGATAAAAGACCATGTCCCACAATAAATTATGCTTTTCTTGAAAGAAAAAGTCTGGAAATAAGAATTAATAAAATATTCTGACTATTCAAAAAATTTAAGCTGCGCTGGATCTCATTGTCTCCCCCCATGGCCGTATATACTCTGCTGAGGGGCGAGCTCAGGTCCTGTAGGCCAGGGAGCAAGCCGTGTGCTCACACCATCAAGGTTTAACCGACAAAACCCAAATGGCTTTTCTTTCTTCACAGCTCCTCTAGAACACAGGAGCTCGAGAAACCACTCTTACCCACTTCATTTCCACCTCCATTTTTGAGGGAGAGAGTGAGAAAGTGTCTGAAGCCAAAGAACAAAAATGGGAATTTGCTCAGTTCCCATGTTGCAAACTTCGTTGCTCTTGCTCTGCTTGTTCCTGGGTTTTGAGTTGACCCGGTGCAGTGTGAGCTACGATAGGAAGTCACTGAACATCAATGGCCAGAGGAGGATCCTCATCTCTGGCTCCATTCACTACCCCAGAAGCACTCCAGACGTACAAGCTCTTCTCACCTCTCACTCTTTAGCTTCACTTCCGTTTTCCATTTCTTTCTTTGGTTCTGTTCTATTCTTTTCCTTTTTAGCAATGTGGATTGTTCTCTTTCTGTTGAGAATGTGGCTCATGGCTCTTCTCTCCAATGGGTGTGGGTGTAGATGTGGGAAGACCTCATACAAAAGGCTAAAGATGGAGGTTTGGATGTCATTGAGACCTACGTCTTTTGGAATGGTCATGAACCTTCTCCTGGCAAAGTACTCCTCCAAATCCCCCTCTTTACTTAGTGTCTCGTTAATTATGGCCATTTTCTCAAAATTTGATTTTCTTTCTGACCTGCATTTTGGTTCTTTTGCTTCTGACGGGTGTGTTTCAGTATAATTTTGATGAGAGATACGACCTTGTGAGGTTCATAAAGACGGTCCAAAAAGTAGGACTCTACGCTCATCTCCGCATTGGACCTTACGTTTGTGCAGAGTGGAATTTCGGGTATCTGCTTTTATGTTCTTTTCCTCTCTTTAATGTTGTTTTGTTTCCTTCTAACAGTTTATTATATTGCTCTTTTCTCTTGGTGAACCCTGAATATTCCTGACTGATGGGCTTGCATATTTACACTGGGGCTTAACCATTAATTGGATTTGTGGCTTGTTTGACGGTGCGTTGAATGCTTTCTTTGTGCAGGGGATTTCCTGTTTGGCTGAATTATGTACCTGGGATCAGCTTCAGAACTGATAATGAGCCTTTCAAGGTTTCAGCATCCCTTCGACTCACCTGATATCTTTGAACAAAAGTTTTTAGAATTAAATCTTGACACTAATCCCTTGAGAGATTAACTTCCAGAATTACTTATTTGGGAATGGATTCTTCTGACTTTTCATTGTCAAAATTTTGAAGGCTGCAATGCAAGGATTCACCCAGAAAATTGTACAGATGATGAAAGATGAGCAACTTTTTGCATCGCAAGGTGGTCCTATTATACTCTCTCAGGTAATTTTGTTCGTCGTAGTTTTACTTGTTTGCGAGGTTAATTTTACTATACTGAGACATTGAGCTACTTTATCTGAAGCTAAGTTTTCCAGGAAGAGGAATCCCAAGTTTATTGTCACTTAGAACTGCCGCTTCAGTATGAACCATTGATCTTCCAAATTCTCTCTGCAGATTGAAAATGAATATGGTCCCGAAAGCAAAGCACTTGGAGCTACTGGTCATGCATACATAAATTGGGCTGCAAAAATGGCTGTTGGATTGGATACAGGGGTCCCGTGGGTGATGTGCAAGGAAGATGATGCCCCAGATCCTGTGGTGAGGAAATTTATCTCTTCATGTCATTTTAAATGTCTCATTATCAACTGAAAGTGTAACCATAGCAATTGGTTTGTCTCTGATGCCAAAAGATGTTCCAAATTTTTGCTTGTCAAATTCTCTATTGTCGGAGCTTCCTATGTAGATTGACTTTCCATCACTGGCCGCAGATAAATACATGTAATGGGTTTTACTGTGATGCTTTCTCACCCAACAAACCTTACAAGCCAACAATGTGGACTGAAGCCTGGAGTGGCTGGTAAAGCATCTCTTTGTGCCTATGAAGTTAATGCTGTGAATAACACTCCTTTCTTAACTTTGATTTCTGAACCATCCACGGTTTATTCCCAATGAGAAGGTTTACGGAATTTGGCGGAACAATTCCTGAGCGGCCAGTTGAAGATTTGGCTTTTGCGGTAGCCCGCTTCATTCAAAAGGGTGGCTCCTTCCTTAATTACTATATGGTTAGTTAACTGCTAACTTCATGATTGTGTTAGCAAATAAGGTTTTTGCACTAAACTGATCTATAGCTATGATATGATATGGCAGTATCATGGTGGAACCAACTTTGGACGTACTGCTGGGGGTCCTTTTATCACAACTAGCTATGACTATGATGCTCCGATAGATGAATATGGTGACCATCCAGGCTTATTATAAAGAAACATATTTTCATTTATCATGTTCCTGGGATTTTTTGTTCAGGACCTTCAAAACATTACCTTCTCATCATCTGCAGTGACATACATTTAGCAACTTGTTGCTCTGCTGATAATGTTGATTAACTTTAAAGGCATGATAATATTCTTAAACACCTGCTACACATATTCATTGTCCAAAATATTCCCAAATCATTTTCATTCACCCTGAGAGCTGTATTTCTAACCACCTGTTAATGGAATACAATGGTGTGATCTATGACTAAAGATTAAGTCCACTCAGGTTTGATCCGGCAACCCAAATATGGTCATCTCAAGGAGCTTCATCAAGCCATTAAGCAATGTGAACCTGCTTTACTATCTTCCGATCCTACCGTTACATCATTGGGAACTTATCAGGAGGTCATCTTTCAAAGACACCACTGTCTTCGCTCTAAGGATTTCATTCTGCTGACACAATTATTCTTGTGTCTTTCAGGCTCATGTGTTCTCTTCAGGGCCTGTTTGTGCAGCTTTTCTGTCAAACTCCAACTCAAAATCAGCTGCTAGTGTGACTTTCAGGAGTAGGCACTACAATTTGCCTCCTTGGTCCATTAGCATCCTTCCTGATTGCAAGAACGAAGTATTCAATACAGCCAAGGTGCACAAAGTTCTCAAATATTCTGATCCATTGTCCTACAGTTACAGATTAAATCTGAACATACTGAGCATATTTACTGCATCTCTTTTTGATGGAAATTTTTGATGGGACTTTCTTTTCAGTATACTTTATCCATGATTTTATTTTGTATGGCGGGTATCTAAGGGGCTTCTCATGTCAGTAGCAATGCCCTGATTAGTCCACAAACACCAATCCACCAAATACTTCTCTGTTTCAACTAACATTATTGTATTTTCTTTGTTTAGGTGAAAGTTCCTACCTCGCAGGCCCAAATGTTATCAAGTAATTCTTTGTTTCTTTCGTGGGAGACCTATGATGAGGATATTTCTTCACTTGAAGAGGCCTCAAGAATTACAACCGTTGGACTCTTTGAACAAATAAACGTCACTCGAGATAGCAGTGACTACCTGTGGTACATGACTAGGTGAGTCTGGTGTCACATGATGCTTTTCTTGTGTTATGTAAAAATACAGTTTCTGGAGTCGTACCTTTATACCTAGTAATGAATGTCTTGTCCTAATGCAACTGTCTAGGCTGAATTTTTCCAAGATTGTGTAATTGTGTCTGAAGATGGGATGTCCCTTTTAACATCCTTGGTATGCAAAGGCCAAAAAAATATTGATGTCTATAAGTGGGAGGGAATAGGAAACTGACGGATGGTGCTAAAGCTGGGCACGTGGAAATCTCATTAATTTTTAACGCTCATAACATAGATTGTCGAAACTGTTAACATGAATTAATTTAGCAAGTATCTCAGAAGAGGCCACACTATTTGGTGGAAAACTTCTAAGTTCATGTGGTGCATTTTATTGAACTCCGTTTTTCTTTACTTTCAGTGTGGACATTAGTTCATCAGAATCATTTTTACGGGGAGGACAGAAGCCCATGCTCAGTGTACAGTCATCCGGGCATGCTCTTCATGTCTTCATCAATGGGCAACTTTCTGGTCAGTTATTGAGCTATATCCACCTTGCATGAGTCAAGTTGCATCTTCATAATCGTTTGTGAACATGATTTAAGTCACTGAAGCTGTGTCGTATAACTACAGGATCTGCCTTTGGGACCAGGGTGAACAGGGGTTTCACATTCAATGGACCTGTCAACCTCCGTGCTGGAACAAATAGAATCGCATTACTCAGCATAGCAGTGGGACTACCGGTGTGTTTACTTAACATGCCCAACATAGTTGCAATATTATATGCCTATATCTATGAATGAAATCTACTGAAGTTGGATACTAAACTGAGATCCCTTTGTCTTTCAACTTGTATGAAACTTGAAGAATGTCGGGCTGCACTTTGAAACTTGGAAAACTGGAATCCTAGGTCCAGTTTTACTAGACGGTCTTGGCCAGGGAAAGAAGGATTTGACATGGCAGAAATGGTCCTACCAGGTCAGGCAATGTCATTTTTCATCCATCTATCCGCTGAATTTGTTATACATCATAATATTGAGAATTGCCAGTCTCACGCATACCTCAAATAGGTTGGCCTAAAAGGAGAAACGATGAACTTGAATTCACCAAATGGTGCCTCAGCTGTTGATTGGATCCATGAGTCACTGGCTACCCAAACCCAGCAACCATTGACATGGCATAAGGTCAGTTAAAGAATAGTTAGGGTGAACCAAAGGTCATGTCTGGTATAAGTGAAGCTAAACGTGGACTGAAACTCGCAGGCTCACTTTGATGCACCTGAAGGTGATGAACCCTTGGCTTTGGATTTGCAAAGTATGGGAAAGGGGCAGGTATGGGTCAATGGACAGAGTATCGGGCGATATTGGATGACTTTTGCAAAAGGAAACTGCAATTCGTGCAATTATTCTGGGACTTATCGGCCTCCAAAGTGCCAGTCTGGCTGTGGCCAACCAACACAAAGATGGTACTTGATGTGTGATGACTCGAATTCCATCACCATACTGGAATTTATGCATCTTATTTATACCTGCAATATTTGCTGGCTGATAAAATAATGAAGTGGGATTTCTAAACTCTTACCTGATTCATTTGAAATTTTGTGTTTTAGGTATCATGTTCCGAGATCATGGTTAAAGCCAAAGGGGAACCTTTTGGTGATTTTTGAGGAACTTGGTGGGGATGTATCAAAAATCTCTCTTGTGAAGAGACTGGCGTCGGCGTAAATTGAAGCTACTCGTTCCACAGCTGGTGCATTGGGCCATATTCAAGAAACTGAGGACCACTATATTGAATAAAAAAAGAAAAGAGAACAGACTTTCTTTTCTCTACATGATTTCAAGGTAGGCATGGATAGAAGAGATGGGAGTTCACAGATGAAGGCGCCTTGGGTTTCGCTGGGTGCATGCTGGATTGTCCTTCCTTTCAGGGAGATAAATGTAGAGATAAGACTCATACAGGCTTGTCTATTTTAACTTCTTGTATGGTAGTATATGGAGAATAGCGGAATGAAATTAGCAGGGCTAGTTTTTTGCTTCAACTTGTTCATAATCCATATCATTGTACCGAACGTGTCATCTCTTCTTTGTGAAATTTTGAAGGCGCGAAACGCCAAATCAGCATCTACAATTTAATGAAGATGGTTTGGTCGAGCACAGTGGAGTTGTTCTCGAGCAGTTGCTGCTTTCTGTATGTCTTTTGATCAATATGACTTAAAAAAGGCTAAAAATCGGGTACTATACTGATATGCTTCTTCATGACCATATCTACTATGCTTCTACTGATCATTCATGCCGCATTACATTTTGAATCTCGATGATTTTGCTTGTGATTTTGTGCGGCAGTATTCTATATGTTTTTACCATCCATCGGGCAAATATTCAGGCTCTTGGTGAAGGGTTTAACTAGATATTACTGTATGATCAATGATCATATTTATCTGAAAATCTAT
Source organism: Eucalyptus cladocalyx (assembly GCA_017140615.1). NCBI lineage: Eukaryota > Viridiplantae > Streptophyta > Magnoliopsida > Myrtales > Myrtaceae > Eucalyptus > Eucalyptus cladocalyx. Next base: position 22,068,558 of record CM029521.1, on the reverse strand, counting down.
GTCACTCCAAGGGAGACAGAACCGCAAAATTATGCCTTTATTACTCAAACGATAAGTTCACACAGCTCTTACAAGCCTTTATACATCGTACACCATATAATACAAAGACTGAAAAGTGGAGTCGTCTGGACTATGGAGTAGGGAGAAAGCAAGAGCTACATGCACGCTGATGGTACTTCAGAGAAATGACGAAGATATGCCATGGTCAAATCCAACGGCAAGCCATGTGTCCAATAGATATAGGGTATCAAGCAGTCACAGTAGCGGTTGCGTGTTTCGCGATCTTCATCTGCAAATCATCCTTATTTGCACCAACAACCTTTTCCACTACTGCGCCTTCTTTTATAAAGATAAAAGTGGGCATCGCCTCCACAGCCCAATCCTCAGCAACAGACTGCGTTCATCACATATACGATAATCCCCAGTTAGAAGTTGTATTACCAGTGTAGTATCCATCATAACAAAGCAGAAAGACTCGTTATAACAGGAAAATGAGGTGGAGTAATCCACAAAGTATGCATTATCGTAAGCAAAGAGGAAGTTCCAGATGGTTTATACCCTTAATTCATCGACATCGACCTTCAGGAAAATGACATCAGTCAGCTTTCTCGCAAGGTTGTCCAGAACTGGGGAAATGAGACGACACGGACCGCACCATGTAGCACTAAAATCCACCACCACCTATCAAACGGACCAAATCATTTACATCAATACTCAAAAGTACATACACAATTTGTGGCACAAGCGTTAACCAAAATGCGGTTTATATCTACCCATGTTTCTGACAATATAGTGGCACAAATGCAGACATTATAGATGAAAACAACAACGGGATGATTTTGGTTTGAGCTTCTGCAAGCTTCTACAATTGTTTGTGACATATATATCTAGTTTTAGAGATAACTTCACTTATGAAGCTTCGAAACATCATCTCGAGAGAGCAGTTCTCATTCCGATGTTTAAGCCCATTCCTCAGCATAGAGAACCGAGACACGGAAGCTTCTTTCCATGCAAAATGCAATTGCTCTCTTTGAAGAATGCAAACTCGATGGGCACAGAAACTCCCGCACCCAAGGTCTGAAGAAGAGATTAAGAACCCGGAATTGGATATCGGGCAGTCAAGAAAAGTACTAGGAAACACGAACCATGTGGCAAATTGTACAGATCAGTGTACGAAGATATCTGGCAAAACAAGAAATCGATGAAGCGCACACTTAATTTGGCCTTTCGGTTCATCCGCTTCGCCATAAAGAATCGCAAGAATGCGAGTCTCCCCAACACTTGATTCATTCAAACACCATTCCATTTCCATTGCCCCCGCCCTTCACAATCTCTCATAGCAACTACCGAAAACCAACTCCGTGCTAAACCCATCGCAGGAAAATCGAGCGCGAAGGAGAAGCGGCAAGAAAAACAAAGAAGCATAGCACCGGAACTTAAAACAGAACGAGCTCACATCGGAATCCTATCAAACCCACATACTACAAAATCAATCAGAAGACAGAGCAAGCGAAATTACGTACCAGCTTCTTGCTTTCGGCTCCTTTCTGGAGCTGCTGGTTCCAAGAATCGACGGTGTGGCAGCTAATCACTTGCCCTTCACCTGCCATCTTTGCTTCTCTTCTCTCCTCTTGTATCTCCAGATAAACCGTGAAGGAAATTCAAAAACTTTCTTGGGTATCTTAGCAAATTCCGGGGTTCTCGCTGCTTGCTGTATGAACCGAATGAGACCCGGAGGGCCCGTATTTATACCCGGAAGAGCCCGCATACGATTCTCTATAATCTTGGAAAGAAATCGGAAGAGATGGACAATTTGTCGAGGTATACGCGCTTCTCTGCTTCAGGGGAGGACCAAATGACGCGGGCACGTACGTCATTTCCTTGGACAGGGGGGCATCATCGGCTGAGGCGGGAAAAGGATAAGAACGATGAACGTGCGAAATCTGTCGTGACCAGAACAAGCGGCGACCGTTATCAACATCGACGGAAATTAAATTAAAGAGAGTCGGCAATTGAAGTGGCCAATGAGAGGGGGTGAACTGTGTTATCCTTGATGACATCTGTCGCGTCACCTGCTACTAAGCTTTTCAACGCGTGAGAAAGCTCATCTGACGCGTGTCATGGATTTTCCTAGATAAACGACTAATAAGTAATTTCTTCGATTCATTATTAAGCGCCTGTAATTGTATATTTATTTCTTACATTTTTTTTTGGTCGAAATCATTTCTTACACTGATTGATACCTTATTAAAATTATACCGTCCAAAGATTGATTATTAGGCAGCTTCACGCTCACCGTACAGGCGTAATAATGTTGTATTTGCTATTTATATATGTTTGTGTATTTTACGTGGAAGAAATCAAAGATAAGAGAATAAAAAATACCCTTCTGGAATTGAATGAGAAAATTATCCAAAAAGTTCTAAATTTATTGTATGATGGCCAATTCGGTCCAAAATATTTTTGCTAATTTAATCTTAAAAATTTCAATGCGTTGCCTTTAAGTGTTAAACTTTTCAATGATTTGTCAATATAGTCATTATGTCCAATTATCTAATAATCGGTTAATGATTAGATTGACAAATTTTCAAAGATTCAGTATTAAATCGGCACAATTGAAATGTTTATAATTAACTTAACAATTTATCAAAAGGTTTAGGATTAAATTGACAAAATTAAAATTTTAAGACTGATTGGGTAAATCATCAAAAGATTTGCAACTAAATTGATAAGATCGAAATGTTTATAACCGAATTAGTCAACATATAATAGATTTAAGATTTTTTAGACAATTATCATGGAATGGAGCAAAGCATTTATGAAATATCTGCTCTCTGGGTGGCGTTTACTTTGTTGAGGATATAAGTATTATAAGGTTTATATTGTGATCCCAGCCCATCAATTTTGCAAATGTAGGTGATTCGAGATTGTGGAGTTTGATGTATCAAAGTGCGCGACGGGAAGGCAGATTCTTTCATAAATTTTCGATGGTCAATTTTGATAACTTGTTATTACTAATTATAGCTTATTTATATGAAATAATATTGAGAGATTATTGGATTTCAACATGATGAGAAAATGGTATAGTATGACAATAATCACTTGTAACATAACATGACATATTCGAATTCAAAAGTAAAGAGAAACTAATTGGATAAGACAATAGTTGCCGTGCCCCTCTTGAAGTGGTTTAGGCAAGGACAAGACGGTCCTCGATCGTCACAAGCTCTCTTAAATCTTTACCTCTCGCAACGTATATTCGTTTTAGGGTAAAAGTTACCAAAAATCCTAAATTATGTCCACATTGACACATTTACTCTAATTTTTTTTCATGACATAAAAAATCCAAAACCTATACCTGTGTGACGTATTTACCCTTCGTTAAAGTTTTGTCAATGAGAATTGTTGAAAATCTACTCACATGGATGCTATAAAGAAAACAATGTTGACACGATACCTTTGTGGATGACGTAGTTTTGATTGAAAAATGATCTAATGGAACATTGACAAAAATAAATGTGTTATATAATTTAAGGGTAATGTGTCACAATATGAGTAATTTGAGATTTTTCATGTCATCAAAAAAGTTCAAGTGGGTATAGTTTGGGGATTTTTGTATCCTTTTCTCTCCATTTAATTCGATTTAACCAACGAGGACTTTATGTGAAGAAGATTCGCCACTAGCCTATTAGAATTGATAAAAAAAAAAAAAAAATCAAGTGAGACATGGAAGGATACCACTTCCTATGTAACTAGAGATTTGTGGTCAAGGACTTGATAACATTAGTTGTCTAAATAGTGCCACTATTTGATTACTTGTCAATTAAAGTATTATTGATACCTAAATTTTGACCATTTTATTAAGGATTTTATTACGTAGAAAATTATAGATTAATTTTTAACCCCTAAATAAAAATTAATTTTCATTAAATTGCATCACATAAAGATATTGGGAGCATTAGCATCACTAGTATTAATTAAAAAAGAAAATATGAGATTTTTAAACAAATTAAAAATTAGTTAATTAAAAGAAAAATAAATAAATATTTTTCATTGCGTATGTCTTCATTAAAATGCATTGCACGTAGACATTAGGTGCATTTACATAAATATCACTAATTATTAAAATTAAAAAAAAGCAATAAAAAATGGAAAGTGTTAAAAAATAAAAATAAAAAATAAAAGAAAGCGAGAATAGGCCGAGGGTAGGCCAGCCTGGCCTTCTTTCTTTTCCCTTCTTCCTCTTTCCCGTTTGGGTCCAATCCATTTTCCCCTTTATCCATGGCCTAGCCCACGCACTGCGAAAAGGGAGAGAGGAGGTACAAAGGGGTGTAAAAGGAGAGAGGAGGACTCAGTTCGCTGGGGGGGGGGGGGGTGCGCGCTTCTTCTTCGGTTTAAGCAAAAGTCCAAAGGAGAGAGAGACCTCGTTTTGTCCAAGTTACATCTGTTTTAGTCCAAGCTTTTTTTTTTTTTTTTTTTTTTTTTGTCTAACTCTTTTTTTTTTTTTTTAAATTTTGTGAGTTTCGAGAATACCCCATTCATAAATCCGAGACCCACATCTATAAATTGAAAGGTCAGAATGATCAATTCTACAATCAGAATAAGTTTTCAAATCGTTCATTTGAAAAAAAATGAAAATCATTATTATTAGATGATCATAATAATTTCCAAAAATCAAAATTATTAATTGATGGAGGAACAATATCACTCTTTTTGTTCAATAAGATATCATTGACTTATTGCATATTAGAAAGAATTGTAGGAAATCTTTTGACAACACAAATTTCTATTTCCCTAGAGTGAAGCGACCAGAAGTCATCTCCGAAATCTTTCACTAAGCAAGCGCGTTTGGTAACATTTACGTTTAAAAATTATTAGGAGAACAAAAATAGAAAAAAAATGTTTTTGTTCCAGGCAACAATTTTTGAATAAAAAAAAACGCGTTTGGTAAACTTGTTAAGGGAATAAAAAATGAAAGAAACACGCTTGGTAAATTTGTGTTCTTTTTTTGTTTCTTTTAATTTTTTAATATTTTTTATTTTATTCTTTCTTTTTTCTTTTTGGCAATCGGTCGACGAGGGCGGCGGCCTCGCCAGGGGGCGGCGACGCTCCAGTGAGGTCGCCGGCCAAAGAAAAAGGAAAAAGAAAAGAAGAAAAAAAAAGAGAAGAAAAAGAGAGAAGATATAAAATTTATTCTTAAAAATTGTTCTAAAAATAAGAAATACATTTTTCTTGTTTCTTGTTTTTTTTTCCAGGATGTGTTCTTGGGAACAAAAAAAATAGATTTGGAACAAAAACACAAACAAACACATTTTTATTATTTTTTTTGTTTCCTGAAACAAAAAAAAGAAATTTTGTTCATAAACAGAAAAAAGAACGTTAACAAACAGGCCCTAGATCGTCCAAGATGTCTTCACCATCTCCATCCATCTTCCCATCGCTCGCCATTCTCAGTTCGGACGCCACGAAGAACAATTTCTCGTGTCCAGTCCTCGACCTTGAAGGCTCCAAACGAATTTCCTTTCGAAGCCCGCATTCGTCCTCAAGAGCGACGTGTCCCAGTCTCTCCTCGCACCAGCTGGCCTCGTGATTTAAGCTAAGAACCGCTTCAAGGTTAACACTGCTGAATCTGCTATACCCTACTCTAGTCTAGGAGGAATCCATTTTTTAGCTTTTGTCTTTGAAGCAGTCGGGCTGGGACTGAGATGAGATTGGCTTTTCGTCAGTTTTGTCAGATCGACGTTGGTCACGAGTTCATCGACGTGTCTTTTATCTTTTGATCGGACGCCCACTGCATGTATGACCAAATGTTAACACTAAAACCGCACGAACTTGTCTCCGATTAGTAGCTATTCGGAACACGAACCATTATCCTTTTAATGTCATGGTGTTTGTTTTGATGTTACCGAGCTCTATTACTGATGCATTGGAACATTTGTCAAACGTCACTCCTTCCGTCTTTTCCTTACTTTGTGCCCGTATGTTCTGGTGGTCACCGATGGCATTTGTGGGCGAGTGGACGACGCTGTGCCCATGACCGGAGCATTGACTATTGCGGTCATTTACTCCGGTTTGCTTATGACATCCCTGTTTTTTTACTTGCTTGTTCTAACAATGCTATGTATGCTCTGATGTTACAACGTTAGGAGTAAATCTTGATGGATGATGGTCTGAGCGGAGTAGATAGGTGCAGGGAGCCTAAATCATTTTGATTAAGCTTAGATTCTTTTAACGGTTTGAGTCATAAAATGTTTTTAGAAGCAAGGCTGGCATATTCTGTAGACTTTCGGTGAGTTGCAGTAGTAGTGAGGTTGAAGATGACGAGAATAAGACAAAAAGGAAAAGGACAAAAAAAAGAGAAAAGAATTAAAAGAAACTAAAAAGGGAGAGGAAAAAAAATGAAAAGTGCGCTAGGGGGGGCTCTGTCGTTGGCCGGGCTCATTTCAAATGTGGACCGAAAAAAGAGTTCAAAAAATAAAAAATAGTTCATGAGCTTTTATAATTAATTCCGAGCGGCCTTTTGGGGTTAATATTTTTAGTCCAACCCGATCCAATAGGGTTCGGATCGGTTTAGTTGGGTCCTGTCTCTTGACCCAGTCCGAATCCCTTTTTTATTAACAATAAATAAATAAATAAATATAAAAAAGAACAAAAAAATCAATTCTAAATTAAAAAAATAAATAAAATTTAGTTAATTTAAATTTTTTAAAAATTCGAAAATATATTTAAAAAAAGATTATCAAGAAGTTCCAAAAAATCCCCCAAAAAAATTCTTTGAAAAAAATTAAATTAAAATTCCTTGAAAATGTTAAAATTAATTGTTTGGGTTATCTTCTCCTAAAAAGTAGAGGTCTTTCAATTTAGAATTATGCTCAAGATTGACCAAGCCCTTGGGGCTCTGCCTTAGGGTTTCAATTGTCCTTAAAGACAAATGCCATTGATTACACAATCTTGATATGATGATTTTGGTTTCCCTTTAATCTAGTTAGGATTATCATTTTTTTTCTTAGTGTTAAGTCTTTGTTATCCCATAAAATGTATTTAATACTTTCCTTGGTTACTGATTGTTACGATAATGGCACCCACGTGATCATTTCACCTGTTAGTGAATAGGTATAAAATCAATCTAGACTGTCTGATAAAAATCTTTTTAAAAAATGAACAAGATTAGGTACCGAAAGAGCTTAGAGCACTAATTGGTTAATTAGCATAATCAAGCCTTCGACCCTAGATTCTTTGGTTGTGTAGAAAATTAGGTATATTCTCATACCTCACTTAGTTTTTAACCGACCTCAATAGACTAGTAGTGACTCATTCTTTAGAAAATTTTCATACTGACAATTTGAACACCCGACGTCGCATGAGATTATGTGTTCGAGAGAACCTGCGTCTAAATCATGGGTTGTAGGCCCATCCTTAAGACACTACGCCTAAACCTATTTCCTCCCCCGAGGGGTAGGTCGTGACAAGTGTCATGCAACCCTTTTACCAAATTTTTATTCCTAAGGTTTTATCCGTGAAGTGTCTATGCAATTTTTTTTGAGTTGATTATGGTCCTAATGTTCTAGCCTAACCATTCAACTAAACTAAAATCACACAATTAAAGAAATGGCATGATGTAAATACATAGAAAAAAATAGTAAAAGTAGAATACACAAAGTAAATCGATATGTTATCGGGTAAAGAATATTACAATGCTTTATTGTAGGCCCCAAAATAAATCCCATGTGAGTTTTTTCATTGATTTTGAATTCTAATCCTATATTCTAGTTCTAATTAGTAATTCTAAATTTAAAAGAGATTTCTGAGGCAAGTCCTAACTTGAACTAAGCTAGTTACTACCAAATTTTATTTATTTTTTCTTTAAAGGTGATGTCTAAGCTGCACTATTGAACCAATGTCTAAGTGATACCAATCTAATCATATCCCAGAATTATTCAAATAAGACGCTACATCTATGATCTAGTCTAAATCCTAGAGCTAACTCTAATCTTAAAGGAAACCAATGAAGATCCTCAACGTTCTTCAATCCACCTCCAAGGCATTCGCTCACGCACCACAATGAATAAAAGCATTAAAATGCTCGAAAGAATATAACCACCAAAAAGTTAGGACAAATCAATGAATCCTCACTCAACAAATCTCATGCATCTAGCATATCAAGCAAGGCAATGCGTGACTCACTTGATCAACATAAGGTGTTGATTTTTTCTATTTCCCTATGACTGACCATTCAAATCTTAGGCTGCGTTTGGTTGTTCGGATTTTTAAACAAGATAGGACTAGATAGGATAGAATAAGAAATCCATGGATTTCTTCATATCTCATCAATTGTTTGGTGAACTACGAATTTAAAGTCGGATATCTTCATATCCCATCCAATCTACTATTTGGTGAACTACGGATTTAAATTCAGATATTTTAAAAACAATAACATTAGGCAAGTACAAATTTGTAGGTTTAATATTCACAAAATCATCCAAAACAATATATCTTTTTCAAATTAACATATTCTCATTGAATTTCATGATTACGCATCGTAATAATCTTTTCCATTCCTTTGAAATAATCTTTTGGTTACCCCCTTCAACATCAAACGTTTTTAGAATAATCTCATTTTCAATATATTCACTTTGAAACATGAATTCTTTTTCTCTCTTACAAGTTTTTCATTTGTTTCCATTTTGTTACAGGTCCAATACCAAATCAAACAAATGCCCAATTAGAACAAAGCATAAAGTCCAAAGTTCATTCGTTTTTTTTTTCAACTGTCACAAGGATGCAATGACAATTAATCACGTTAATGAACGATCTCTAAACAATTCGCATTTATAAAGTACATTACATTTGTTGAGTATCGGCCAGCTGCATTTTGACCAAAGTAAACTCATGTTCACGTCCATATAAAGCAGTAGATGCGAACTATCTTGACTTAAGGCTTCTTTTAAGTTCATGGCTAGGTTTTTTGCCAAAGAGATAGAGAAACTATTTAAGAAAATAAAAGACAGAGGCAAAGAATATTATAGATAATGGTTTTCTTGGCAATCAATATAGAGATAAAGTTTCAAGCCATAACCACCTCTTTTCAAGTCATGGCTACAACCAAAAAGTCCAAAAAGATAACATTAAAGCTTATAGCTAGCCCCAAAAACCCTTTAAAAAAAATAAAGAAGAAAAAAAGAAAAAGTATGGAGAGAAAACATATCTCCTACAAACTCAGAAACAACTCAATATAACTAAAATAATAAACACCAAATATAAGACTCTAAGACAGATGTCCAATTTGGAACAAAGCTTAAAGTGCTAATTCGATACGACTTCATTCACTGCAATCCATCACTCTCAATCATCACTCACTCTCTTCTCTCATCTCTTGGAGAAGTAATTTCACAAATGCTTTCTTGTCGTCTCCTTGAAATCCCAAAAATAGATGAATATTCTTAGGATTCTTCACAATTTTTCTACATAATTTTATTCTATCCATAGTACCTACAGACATTTGAAGAAGCTCCTCATTGATTTTTCGTTTGTCATTATCCAAATCCTTAGCATGTCCGATACGGCTAGTGATCATCTCCATTCTCTTGTTAGCTTTTTCCAAAAATGAGCCAAAAGTTCCTACTATCTCAACTAAGCCAGTAGCCCATTTATCACTTGCTTTAGCCCTTTTTCTTCTTGAAGAATCAGAAACATTTTGTGTTTGAGAAGATGATATTAGTAGTAAGTTTTGACTTGCACCGTTGGTTGCCACATTATCATGATTTTCACCTTCCTCATGATCTACAGCCGCATGAGCTTCTAAAGGATCTTCACCAAGATTTCCCTTGGCACGGTCTTTTCCAAATACAGCTGCTAGTTGATCATATTGAGGGAAGGACTTCCCTTTGATAAGTCCACAAAGAAAATATATTATTTTGTTAAAAATGAAACAATTAATAAAGAAGAAAAATGAGAAGAAGTGACACAAACCTTGCAATATTTTTGCCAACTATCCTTAGAATGAATATCAACACAATGTTTTTCATGGTCCCACCCAAAGCCACTTTGATTCCTCAAGTCATATATATGATTATACAACTTTTTCAACTTTTTCATTTTTGACTCTATGTGAGGATTACCGTTGATACTAGAATAAGGGAACTTTTCTTCAAACCACTTCTCTAACATAATCATGTAACCACTCTTGAAGCCGTTATCGGCTTTCATTCCTCGCGTAACTAATTGTTCAAGACCATATAGAAGTGTATTTTCTTCATCTATTGTCCATATACGTCGGTCTCTCTTTGTTCCCCTTCCTTGAGTTTGACTGAAATCGCTACCTTCCATTCCTAAACATCTCATTGCAATTTCAGAAAATTTAATAATGGAAGATAATGTGGTAGAGAAAATTTAATGATAGAGACAGCATGGTACTTCAAATTTAAAATGATAAAGTCATAATTCAAACATTATATAGGAAATATATGTCTCAATAATGACAAACCAGCACCATATTACACATGTCTAATAGAAATGAAAAAAAAAAGAACATCTTATAACACAAGTCTTGCAACAATGGAAAACAAATGGTTTTTTTTTTAAAATAATATAAAATCATACAACTCCTCCATGTTCTCGACTTGCATTCCACTCATAAAACATTTGTATTGCCAAATTTTGCCTCCACGTTGCCCAATGATCCAACGGCTCGACAACATCAATTGTTTTCACATCTTCAATAGTGGTAGCAACTTTATCTAACTGTGCCTTGATTGGATCAATAGTCATTTCTCTTCTTATCAAGTTGTGCAGAAGGCAACAAGCTATGATTATTTGACCTTGCGTTCTAATTGGATAAAAAGATGGACTCTTAAGAATAGCCCACCGTAACTTAAGTAGACCGAAGTATCTTTCTATGACATTTCTAGCTTGAGAATGCTTCATGTTGAAGTACTCCTTGAGTGAATTTGGTGTACGACCTTATGTCCACTCAGATAGATGGTATCGAGTACCTCTATAAGGAGCAAGAAAGCCCTCCCCATTTGTGTATCTAGCATCTACAAGATAATAATTACCTAATAACAAATGATGATATTATTAATTGTCTTAGGACCTTTAAAACTTACAATACATAGAATGCAATATATTGATAAAGGCTTATCTTACCAACGAGATCTTTAAACCATTGGGTTTAACTAAAGCATCTCGAAGCACTCTAGAATCCGCTGTTGAGCCTTCCCATCTAGTTAAAACATAAATGAATCTCATGTCATGTGAGCAAACTCCTAATACATTGGACGCAACCTCACCCTTTCTATTTTGGTACCTCGGTTTATCAACCTTTGGAACACGTACCCTTATTTATGTGCCATCTAATGCTCCTAAGTAACCCTAGAAACATAAAATTAATAAAATAACATTCTCTTTAAAGTATTAAATTAGTCCATGAAATAGCATAACAAACATACCTTAAACCCCTTCTATCTCTTGTTGGCACATTCCTCTAGAAATAGGGATGTGCAACCGGACCGGGTAAACCCAGTTCCCGGATCGGTCCACTCGGAAAATAGGGTCGAGAACCGGTTTCGGTTGAAATCGGTCCGGGAATCGGTTCTCAAATTCCAGAATCGGTTTGAAATGGTCCGGGAACTAGTTCCGAGGGATTACCCGCTCGGGAATCGGATCGACCGGATCGGTTTGGAAACCCGTTTGAGAACCGGTTTGTAAGCCAACCAAAAATTCAAAACCATAATTCGTTTCTATCTTTATCTCTCACCTGTAGACTTGTTTTTCCTTCGTCGCGCCATCACCAGATCTGTCAGTGGGAGAATGCCACTGCCGGAGCTGTTGCCGGGTTTGCCACCATTGTCGCCACGCACCCCCTCGACATCGTCCGCACCCGGTTCCAAGGTCTCTCTCTCTCTCTCTCTCTCTCTCTCGGGTGCTTCCGGCTTGTGTCGAGTTTTTGGAGTTTGCTTTGGGCTGATACAGATGATCTATCAGTGACTCAGTGGGAGAATGCCACCGCCGGAGCCGTCGCCGAGTTCGCCACCGCCGCCGCCGCACACCCCCTCGATGTCGTCCGCACCCGGTTCCAAGGTCTCTCTCTCTCTCTCGGGTGCTTCCGACTTGTGTCGAGTTTTTGGAGTTTGCTTTGGGCTAATACGGATACGTTCATGCGCTCGCACATCGAACGACGGTAGAGTCGTGTGCCTCTCGGCGTCCAGGAACACTACCCAGGGGCTCTTCACCATTGCTCGCTCTGAGGTTCTCTCTCTCTCTCTCTCTCTCTCTCTCTCTCTCTCTCTATGAGCTGAAAGTGCTTGCGTTGAAATGGTGGGTCGAATTCGGTAGTGTATGTTTCGGCTCCTAGGTTGGTGAGCTGCATCCCAATTGCCCCATGTTGACGTGCCCCCTCGATCATGGCTCGCTCATCGCGTCCTATGATACCCTAGAGTTTTTAAAAATTGTTGGTTACCTTCCTCTCTTTTGGATTTTGAACTTCTGGGTGTTTCTTGAACTCGAACCAGGTTTGGATTTTGAGTTCTGAGTTTTTCTTGAACTTGACCCAAGTTTGGATCTTGAGTTATGGGTTTTCCTTGGAATTCTAAGAAGCAACCGCCAGCGAGACATTGGGGGTGAGCTAGTTGTTGTCCAGAGCTTGGCAAAGGAAAGGGAAAAAAAAAAGTAAGAACGGAGGTGACTAGTTATATTGAGTTTCTTTCTATCCTGTGAAGCTAGATGGGTTTTTCTTGAACTTGATTATTGCTATAGTGCTTTTTATCTATTGCATATTGTCTCTAGAATTTTCTGTATCCATGCACTTTAGCTCGTTATTGAGTGCTGAACTAGAGATAGCTTCCGTCGACTGGCATACTTACAATGTTTTGCGCTATTTTTATGTTAATGTCGGTTATTGGTTTATGAATTTTCTGCATGTATCTCTTCAATACTTTACAATAATTGCTGGTTTTTTTTCTCATGGACATTGGTTTTTCCCTAGTATGGTTTTATTGCTTGGCTCCTCAGTACTTGCGTTGGGTTGCTGCTTTCATTTATGAGGTATGCGCCTGGTACTACAACGGTCATCTTCGTGTTTGACTTCTACACACTGTCAATATTTGCAAGCTAGAAATGATAGTTCACCTCTCTTTCATGGAAATGAATGTATAGTTGAAGGTATTACATATAACAAGAAACTTTCATCCTGGAAGAAGTGATGCATTGGTCTCTGTTGTTTGCCATGTATGTATCGTGGTTATGGACAGGGTACTGTTATTTTTAATTTGTAATTCTACAACAGTTATCTGATGCAGGGCTGTTTTGTTCAACAAGAAATAAACGACATTTTAACTGCCACATGTTTAAGGCCTGATCAAGCTTGATGTTTTTAAAGTGCCAAGTTGCTCTTGGATTTGTAATATTGGTCTAGAATGGTCCTCTACGTGCCCAAAAAATTTTCATGTTGAAAGATGAACTCTCTTCTGTTTTCCCTTGAGAATGCTTATAAGTGACCTTTGGTTCTTATCATCATCATCATCACTACCAACCTTTATCTTAAATATGAGTGTTGTACAATAATTTTTATGTAAAACAAGTTCCAATATAAACAGGGTTAACCCTGTTCCCGAACCGGAAAAACGAGGTGGGTCAGGAACATGGTCCAATGTAAAAAGGGTAATGTACATGGTCCAAAAAAAGAGAACCGGTTATAACAGGATCGGGTATAGGGTCCAGATCTAGACCCTACCCACCCTAGACCCGATCACCCCTATCTGGAAATGGTCAGATGAGACAAGAAGCACACTATGCATTCTTATCACCGCATTTAAAACTAAGTTAAAATACCTACTTATTGTCTCCCTGTTGACACCTAAATTACACTTAAATTAGTTAGTTAAAAATAGTATTAGAGGTTAAAAAAAAAAATGAAAACGAAAAAAATCGGGTTGGGCTGGACTTGGCTTTGGCCCGGCCCGCGCCCCTTTTCTTTTCTCTTCCCCCCTCCCGCACTAGGCCTGGCCCAGCCCGTTTTCCCTTTCAATCCAGCCTGTGAACGAAGGTCTTCTTCCATTCGGTTGGTCTTTGCTGCAGCACCTGCACAAGCAGAAGACAGAGAACAGAGCGAGCAGCGAAAGCGGGAGCAATAGAGGATCGGGTGGCAGACGGCTAGTGTGATCCACGGGTCGAGAGCAGCTCGGTCGGCAGCTGGCATGGCTGGTCTTCGCATGATAACCTGCAAAAGAAAAGGGGGAGAGGGGAACCGAGAAAGGGAGAGGGAGAAAAACGGAGTTCAAAGGAGAGAGAGCGAACTAGAACGAGGAGGAGAGCTCGAGGGAACGGCTAGCTGTTGCCGGAGGCCCGTCCGCCCGCTGTTGTTCACCACAACTCTTCCCCAAACAAGCTTAGCAGAAGAACTCCACAAAGGACAGCACACCACACACCAGAGCACAGGGAGAGAGTGAGCGAGAGAGAGCGAGCTCGAGATAGTGGTTGGTCGTCGCCGGAGGTCCGTTCTTCAGCCGCCGTCCGTTGCAACCTTCCCCTCGAACTAGGTAGGCTTTTTCCGACCGTGCGTCCCTTGTTTCTGGAAGATGACGGGCCGAAGCTTGCGTCGACTAGTTCGTGCAAGTTTCGGTCCAAGCCGGTCCTCCCTGAAAGCTGATACTTGTTCTAGATGCGTCGTTAGGGGTTTAGATTTGTGCTCTCGTCCGTATCAAGTCGAAAATCCCTCGCGTCAATAGCGTACACCAAGTGCTTGTGAAAATGTCCTGCAAAGGACCGGAAGCCGATTCACGTTTTAAATGGGGATCGATCCGTGTTTGCGTTCATGGCCGTTGAATCATGTTTTCTCTTTGTATGCTCATTGCGTTTTGGAGTGGCTTTTGCGAAATAATTGCGTATTATTGAGAGAGCGAGAGTTTTCATCGTTTCGATGTTTGGATTAATGGTCGCCGGAGTAGGCGGCCGGCGGTGGTTGACGCCAGTACAACTGGCGGATGGTGTCGGTGACGACGTTTTTGGGAGATGGTGTGTCGGGTCTTGCTGCTTCGGTGAAGATTTGGTTGCTGGCGAAGAAGGGGTTCGGGTGGTGGCGTTGGGGAAGAAGAAGATGCACGAAGAAGAAAGCACGCGGAGGAGAAGACCAAAAGAAAAAAAAAAAAAAACAAAAGAAAAAACAAAAGAAAAGGCAAGAGAAGTAAAAGTGCAGCAAAAAGAAAACAAAAAAGAAAAAAGGAAAGCAAATGTTGGCTTGTGCAGAGGAGTCGTCGAAAGGGGAAGTGCAGTAGAAAAGACAAAACAGGGAAAGGACAAAAAAAATTAGAAAAATTTAAAAAAAATCAAAAAATCAAAAAATCGAAATATAATAAAAATTCAGAAAACTTCTGAAAATTCAAACAACTTTAAGAGAACATTAAAAAAAATTAAAAATTCAGAAAATATTAAAAATTCGACTTTAAAAAAATTAAATTTAAAATTTTTTTAAAAAAATCAAAAAATTTCGAAAATCCAAAAATGATAGGGTTTGGTTAAGAATTGCTATGTATTGCCGCTTTAGTGTAATTAAGCCTTTATTTTCTTGTATGTTGTTTTTATTGTATGTTTAATTTGTGTGTTTTGTGTTTAATTTGCACGTGTTTAATTTTAGAGCAAATAGGATCTTGATAGGTATAATTATTACTTTATTGATTGCGCACCTACATGCTCACCTCCTATGTTAGTGGATAGGTATGAAATCAATCTAAACTGCTTAATGAAAATCATTTTGTTAAAATGAACAAGATTAGGTACCGAAAGGGCACTAATTAGTCAATTAGTGTAATTAAGTCCCCGACCCTAGATTCTCCGGTTGCGTAGGAAGTGAGGTACACTCCCATGCCTCACTTGGTTTCTAGCTGACCCCAATAAGCTAGTGGAGACTCCATTTGTGCAAAATTCTAAAAAAAACATCCCAATGTCACGCGGGGTATGGGCTTGGGAGAACCCGCGCCTAATCATGGGCCTTAGGCCTGTCTTTTAGGCAATACCCCTAAACCTGTTCCCTCCCCCCGAGAGTAGGTCGCGACACTCCCTAGACCTCATAAATCTGAACTTGATGACTCGATTTTTCACATGATGGGCAAGTATATGTAGAAACATGGACATTTGTTTTTCTATAGTTACAAGTCCATCTTCTTTTAACCCACCAATTGTACGTGCAATTGTTTGCAGTATATCCTGGTGAAAAGATCAATAAGTGTTCCTTTGTGGTCGGTCTTTCAAAGAAAATGGAGGAGAGACATCACACCAAGTGGCTTGTGAAGAAGAAGAAGATTTTGCTGAAGAACCTGCCACACTTAAATCTAAGGGGAGTTATGGGACCTGTTTTACCTAAGAGAAAGGCCATGAAGGCGACAACAACGGGGCTTATCAATAGAATATGGGGTGAGTACTACTCCAACTACTCACCAGAGGAAATAAAAGAGGGAACAGGCACAGATGCAAAAGAGGAGGATGACATTGAGGAGCAAGAGGAGAATGAAGAGGATGAGAATGAAAGCATATTAGTAAATCTAGAGGAAAGTCCGAAAACTAGTTCAGCACCTAGGCGAAGTAAGCCTTCCTCTACACATAAAGAAGTTAGATGGCATGGGGAGTGCATGGGTTAGACATCTTCAGGTGAAGGTCTGTATAGACAAGCTGTTGTCCATGGTGAAACAATCACTGTAGGAGATGCAGTAGCCTTGGAAATCTGGGTATCGAAGAACCGAACCAAGAACGAACAATTTGCATTGAAGATATCAAATATTTTGCACAAAAACAGAAATGCCTTTATAAATCTATAGATTCAAAACTACCAAGAAGACGATCTCCAATCAACCAGCAAAAAAATCAATAGAACTACAATTTTGACCTATGTATGTTGAAACATAGATGAACAGGAAAACAATCCACAACCAACCTTATGGCTACTTTAGAGGTCAACGTTAGAGAGAGAGAGAGAGAGAGAGAGAGAGAGAGAGAGAGAGAGAGAGAGAGAGAGAGAGATTATTTACCTTCTTTACATTCTTCGCAAAATTTTGATGTGAATCGGAGAGCTATTGAGGAGAAGGCTTCAACGTTGATACTTTGGAAACAGAGGAGTTGGAGTCATCCATGGGTGAATGACGGAGAAAGAAAAAAAGCATAGGTTTTATGTTTCGGATAAAAGAAATCTTATCCAACCTTCCCACCTCCCTCGAATTTTTTTATCCGGTTTATATCCTTTCTATATCCGACCTTATTCTATCCTAAACAGCTACCAAACACGGGATAAGATAAAACATATCATATCCTAGTTTTTATCCGGTCGATCAAATGTAGCCTTAGTGCCTTAGGTGCATTAAATGATGTCCAATTATGAAAAAACACAGAATGAGATCATACAATCGAAAGACAAGAATCCAAAGCTACTTTCCCAGCAGAAAATTTTAACTGAGGATGACATTTTAATCCGGCATCTGATGGACCAGATTTTAATGGCATTGGAATGCCCGCAATTTCTAGTTTCATAATGCGTGATTGATATTGGGAAATCGCAAACTTCCGAATCGTTCGCAAAGGGATAAAATTGAGTGGCAAACTGAGAATTAAAAGACCGGTTGATGTCAAATTTGTGTTTTGTGTCTTGTATCGCATTGGTCGAATCTTGGTCAACTTTTGGTAACCTTATGTCGGTTGAGTATAAAATTTTTCGAAAGAGGGTGGAAAATTCGAGTTGTTAACATCAATTGTTTAGCTTTAGGCATTTTGGCACTTTATATATGGATAAAATGTATTTAGTATGTTCTAGAATCCAACCTTGATGGATTTATTGAACAAATCTTTAGGCTACACATTTGGTAGTTCGAATTTGAGTTCGGATTGGATTGAATAACAAAATTTTATATATGGTATTTGGTGACCTCATCCAATATACCTAGATAAATGTCAAATAAGAAATCCAGGCTAGTGGTGGGATAACCCCGAATTGAATATATATATTTGTATGATGGAGTGATGGACTTCGACAAAGCCGTGCAAGAACCAGTGCCACAACAGCTAATCATCATCACTTCTGAACATCGTGCAATTGCCTCCAACCATCGATCATCATTCTGTCCGACCGACATTGCGTCCAACCGATTGTCCTCCGACAACTGAGGGTGAAAATAAGAAATTATATATTTCATGGTCATCACCATCGAAGATCTCGAATCCTTTCACGAGTGCACCAAATTCTTTGAAGTCGTCTTGTTACTCACTGCCCTAAAGTCATCCCCTCACAATCCTGATCTCGGCTTCGATGTCAAGTGACATCCGAGCTTTGTGCGCAGCATCCATCTCCCCGTTACCACCCTTCACCTCTACATCGTTGTTGCCTTGTCTATCAGATTGCCGTGGCCAGTACCTCCCTGGTCGCTTTGCGACGATCTTGACAACCTGAAACTTGTCTTTGCTGGTTTTCGAACTGTCTATGTTTCGATGAAGTTAAGTAAGGCGGTTGATTTAGCGAAACTGGTGGAGGAGACGCAAGAGAGAGAGTTCGAGATGATGGTGAGACAAGTCAAGCAGCGAGGTGGCGCTGAGTAAGCGAGATTTTCAAAGATTAGGAATTTTCTATTGCGTTGCAGCAAAAATAGGATGGAATTTTTTTATAATTGGGAAGATAATTAGAGGATTCCTAATTCCATCTCTTTTTATTTTCCTTTCCCAATCGAAATCCAATTACGATCAGGTGTAGCATAAAGGATTGTTTAGCGAAATCCAAGGAACGAGACGGGATTGAGGATTCTACGTCGTTTCGAGTGAATTTCCAAAAGCCAAACCCCCGATTTTCCAACGCGATAAACTCCAAACGGGGGATATTTAGGGGAGGTGGACGAAAATGATACGCCAAACAAAGGGCACCACCGGTCCACTCCCCGCACCGAAACCTCCGGTCCGAATGCCCTCCGACGAGGGAGTGCCACGTGGCCCTCAAATCCCACGTGGAATTTTCAAAGCCACAAGACAGCCAATCGAATCGAGAAACAACAATCATATCTCTCCCTCCCTCCCTCTCCCACCATACCATGTTATCCACATTTTCCCTCCCCCTCCTCCCTCCCTTCCCACCACAAAGCAGAATAATGATAATAATAATCATAATAATGAGCGTATCAAATGCATGGTCAACGACGCTCTCTCTCTCGGTAAACAGACGGTCAAACAAAACCAGTGTGTCATTCTCTCTCTCTCTCTCTCTCTCTCCCCTTCTAATGGTTCTCTGTTCAGTCTTCTCTCTCCGTCTCTCTGCAATTCCGCACGCGTGAAACAATGGCGTTCGCTCAGCTCATCTCTTACTCCTCTTCTTCGCCTTCTCTCTCCCCCAAACCTTCACTCCCTCCCTCGGTTGCCGCTCCCGCCGGCTGCTACCCCTCCTCCTCCTCCTCCTCCTCCTCCAAATCCCTGGCTCCGCCGCCCCTCCGCGGCCGGCGGCGGCGGAGCCTCGATTCGGTGCGCTGCTCCGCCTCCTCCTTCTCGGAGAGGCGCCACGCCGGGTCCCCGTCCTCCGACGACGTCGTGGAGCTCCCCTTGTTCCCGCTCCCGCTCGTCCTCTTCCCCGGCGCCATCCTCCCCCTCCAAATCTTCGAGTTCCGGTACCGGATCATGATGCACACGCTCCTCCAGACCGACCTCCGCTTCGGCGTCATCTACACCGACTCCGTCTCCGGCACGGCCTCCGTCGGCTGCGTCGGGGAGATCGTCAAGCACGAGCGCCTCGTCGACGACCGGTTCTTCCTCATCTGCAAGGGCCAGGAGCGGTTCCGCGTCACCGGCATCGTCCGCACCAAGCCTTACCTCGTCGCGCAGGTCACTTGGCTCGAGGATCGGCCCTCCGCCGACGGCGCCGACGACCTGGAGTCGCTGGCCGGCGAGGTGGAGGCCTACATGAAGGACGTCATCCGGATCTCGAACCGGCTGAGCGGGAAGCCCGAGAAGGAGGTGCAGGACCTGAGGCGGAACCTGTTCCCGACACCCTTCTCCTTCTTCGTAGGGAGCACGTTCGAGGGCGCGCCGAGGGAGCAGCAGGCGCTGCTCGAGCTGGAGGACACCGCGACGAGGCTGAAGAGAGAGAAGGAGACGCTGAGGAACACGCTCAATTACTTGACCGCCGCCTCCGCCGTCAAGGACGTGTTCCCGTCCCCGTGATCGAATTGAGCGAGACCGCGTGGGGACTGATATCACTTACTGATTGAGCAGAGGCGGAGAACAAGCTAAGTGTTCTCATGCCAACTCCCCTGGACTTTGTTGAGTAATTCACACAGGAAGGAAAACCTTTTTAAGATGTAAATTTCTTTTTCTTTTTCTTTTTTTGATTTTGTAAATGATTCGAGCTTAGTATTATTCCATCAAGGCATCTCGTTCATGTTTACTCTGGTACAACTGTGTGGATTAAATGAGCCACTAGAACAGAACAACATTACCGCATGGTGTATGATGAATAAGTAGAATTTCACATGTAAGCAACATTCGATTCCTGGGAATTGTCTTTCGAGGTGGATTTTAGGGGCAAGTAAAATGGTCTGAAAGCTGATCATTCCTAACTGCATCGATGACATTCTTGCTAATTTTGCTGGGACATGAGAAGCTACTTCTTGCACCAGAGTTCAGCAGCCCTACATCCGTTTATTGCCACAAACCCCATCTCGGCATCATCATTGTGAAGTTCTACAGGGGAAAGCATGCACTACATTAATGAAGTAGAATTTCACATGTAAGCAACATTAAATTCCTGGGAATTATACTTTTTGAGGTCAATTTCAGAGGCAAGTAAATTCGTCTGAAAGCTGATCATTCCTAACTGCATCGATGACATTCTTGCTAATTTTTCTGGAACAAGAGAAGCAACTCCTTGCGCCAATACTCAGCGGCCTTACATACGTTTATTGCCACAAACCCCATCTTTGCATCATCATTGTGAAGTTCAACAGGGGAAAGCATGCACTACATCGTAGTCCTATTGCCCTCTAAATATCTGATGCTCATTTCTTGCTAACATCGATCGCATCATTGAGACTTGAGTGACCTGGTCTGTCTACAGAACTCATTGCATGGCACGGTCACAAGATCCGTCAAAGAGAACTTTTGTATATGTAGACATTAGACTGTCTTCTCTTCCCCTCTAAGAAATAACTGATTATTCATAATACACAAACCAAAGTATCAAAAGATGCAAGCGTAGTTTCTGTCCTCCTGAAGACCGGCGCACAACATAGTAGAGGAATGGAGAATCCTTAAGCTTTGTTCAGATCATACAAACTTGCATGCCAAACTATCTTCATTTCATCCAACAAACTTTACAAAAGGTAAATGTTGACCAAAAACCTCATTCTGAAGCAACCCCCACCCCCCAAAAGGATGAAATAAATCATGCTTACTCTGTATTGTTACTTGAGAAACAAGAATTCAGATGACTTCCTTTTCGAGCTTTTTTGTCAATCACGTGTCTTCCCCGATTTTTGAATCTGCTTTTGATTTAGTAGTTGGGATTTCTTCAAATCCACACACACCTAAAACCTCCTGACATGACGGCACCTTGGACACATTGAGAAATATAAAAAATCAATCTATCACATTATCAACCAATTCAAAAAACTTTGTGTAGTCCTGCAAACTGATGCCATCTTTTTAGCTAGACATCTACTATTCCTCTTTACATACACACGAGTATGCAACTTTGAGGAGAATGTGTAATGCTTGTTGAAACTACAAAATCCAACCCTCTACTATGGATTGCCAACTGCTTTGCTTCCTTAAAGAACCTCTTTTTCTGAGGGCTTCTGCTTCTGTAAAATTCCCAGAATGCTGCAAAATATCCGAAAAGTTCATTAGCCCAGCCTAAGATGTTTTAAGATAAGTCACAACAGCCAGAAGAGGTAGCATTCATTAGTTAAAAAGGAAAGAAGCCGCAGTTATAAGAACAGGATAACCAGTTAATCTCCCTCGCATCAGAAACTACATACTACCAAGAAGAATTTTCCCTTAAATGTTTAACCAAGGCCGATAAGTGTGGATTGGAATGATAATTTTGGTTACAGCACAAATACGAGATAACTCACTGCATAAATACATGTCCTTCTTCACTACACTGAATCATGTGAACTGCTACAAAATCATCAGACAATTATGGGATCCAATGCCATGGAAACTAAGAACTTGATCTGTCATTCATACTCCTTAACAACTCCGGCAGGAGAAAGAAAACAAAACTGGGTGCATACCTTGAGGCATTGGTTGCGTGTTGTATCACATACAGGATAATCCTGTGGGCAGCAATGCTGATGATCCTTACAACATACAGCAGAATCGAGCCCACAACAATTCCAGGAAATGCATATTCCAAAAAAGCGAAACTTGCAACAGCAAGTTTCGCCCTCAGAACAATACGTGAGAAGATCACACTTTGTGGGACCCGGTGCTGGCGGGGGAGGAGGATTTGGGCTAGTCTTAGTCGGATAAGAAGCTAGCATATTGATGCCACATAAGCCTTCATCATTTCCACTATTACGTTGCATATAAATATAACCATTCATTCCCCACCTTGATCCCCATGAGTTCTTCACAATCCAATAGTCAACTCCATTTTGCGATCCATACCCAACTATTAATACAGCATGATCCAGAGAAGTTGAACATGGACCCGTGAAAACACCCTAAAAGAGTTCATACATCAAGACCACAGCCAATAAAAATCTAGTTAAAGGTAATCTTTGGTAAGAAGTGCACTTGAAAGTTTGACACCAACCTTTGAGTACAACTGAAATGCTCTCTCGCCTCCAGAAATACCCACACTTACTGGCTGATTAGCCACAGCTTGCAGCAGCATTTTCTCATTGTTTGCAGGCACATCAACATATCCATCAATTGACACCACATGTCTCCTTAGCTATAGCACATTAGCAAGAAAAATGTTTCAGAAACAAACCAAAAAAATTGAATCTGCTAATTAAACCTAAGCTTGGATGTTAGCAAAGTGATATCGCCAACAAGAAAACGACAGGGATATTAATCCATATTCATTACAGGAGAATGTGAGTGGAATATAATATTTGACCAGGAAAGTGCACTGAGTATAGGGAAATTCCAACGATTGCCTTTTGCTTGTTGCAGGTCCTTTCTTGACCGAGATATGGGTAATCATCCTCGGTGTCTATTCCGTGGTTATCTATGACAAACTGAAATGCATAGTCCATGAGTCCACCACCGCAGCCATCGTTGTATGTCTTGTCACAGTCGACCAACTCTTGCTCAGACAGGCTCACAAGAGATCCCGTAACGAGCTTATTGATTCCTTCAATGGCCCCTGTGGCTGAGAATGACCAACAAGCCCCTGCAGAGAACAGCGACGCCATTCAGCTCTGCATCAAAGCTATCAAGTCGCCTCCACAGATTGTCTCATCAGATGGAGAGACCTGATTTCACCCCATACAAGTTTTAAAGCACATCAACTGAGTCCATACAAACAAGGGATTCTTCACCCCGACCGGGAGAAGATTGGCAGAATTGAACCCCTATCCACATGTTACATGACAATGCCTCTGAACTTTGTAATTCTACTCTTAGCTACCTCCACCATTTTCAAAACCAAAAGGCCAACCAGAGCAATGAGAAGTTTGAAAAACAACTCACATCAAACCAAATTATCCTTTACTAATTGCACACGTGTATACAGGAATTTTCAGCCCTTCAGCTAATCGAATATCCAGTCACAGGTAGAACAAAGTGCAATCACGAAAACTTATGAACACAGAATCGTCATTCGAATGTTCATACGTCGCACAAAGTGCAAAAATTGGTTGACTGGAAAGCACTGAATCCAATTGTACCAATCAGAAAAAAGTTTCAACGTGTTGTCGATCTGCATCTGCACCGATATCTAACTGAAAAAGGAAATCGACGAGCCGAAATGCCAAACAATCGTCAATCTGAGCTCCCCATTCACGACAGGGCAAGTTCGATTAACAAAACAGACCAAAACAGCGCACTCAATTCACTGGATCCGTACCACAGCTTCCTTGATCCTTGACGCGGGTCACCGCCCCTTTCTCCAGCCAATCAACGGAAGAAGGAACGTCGCCGTCGCCGTCGCCGACGTGGCCGGGCCCCAGAATGCGCGGCCGCCCGACGTTGACCGCCGCTCTCGAGAGGCCCAACCGGGACGACCTGAATTCGTGGGGAGTGAGATCGGCGAAGGCGTTGAGGGCGAGCGTGTAAGACGAGTTCCCATTGCTGTTGTGGCGGGCCACGAAGTCGAAGTTGTCTTGGAACACTCGGAGCCGGTGGAGCTTCTCCCGCTCGGAGGAGTAAGCTTTGCCGTGCTCCTTACACCAGGCTTCGAAGAGCTCCGACGCCGGCGAGGCGGTGGAGGAGAGACAGAGGTCGAGGTTGAAGACGAGGAGGAGAGAGAAGAGGCATAGACAGAGAGTTGTGTAAGGATTGTTCTCCTTCATGGTCAGAGAGAGAGAGAGAGAGAGAGCGAGAGGGAGAGGGTGGTTTGGGGTTTTTCTTTGGTTGTTGTCGGAAATGGGGTTCCTATGAAAATGTTGAGCCAAAGAAAAACACCCAAGACTCCAACTGCCCGAGTTTTTAATTGATCAAAAGAGGAGATGAATTACGGACTTGCTCAGCCGCAGGAACATGTCGCGTTGGATAATCATATTGAAAAATGACATAAATAGTTTCTGAATTTTAGTTTAATATATATAATGTCGTTATCTGACTTTTGATTTATTTAATATGATTTTTCAATTTTAACCTAATACGCGATATCGCTCCTAAACTTTTAATTTGTTCAATTTAATCCTTAAACTTTAACAACATATTCAATTTAGTCAATGTATTATATAAAAATATTCAATATTGCCATTGAACTTGAATTTAATGGAACGATAGTATTGAATATTTTCACATTGTTCACGACTAGATTAAATATTTACTAAAGATTAGGAATTAAATCGAATAGATTAAAATTTAATAACGGCATTTTACATTAAATTCAAATTTAAGGAATATTTGTGTAATCATCCCTAATTTTACAAGCTACCCGAACAACACCAAATGCATACAAACTATTGTATGGCACGTAATTTGCCGTAGAAACTTTTGCAAACCATCATTTTTTTTTTTCGCCGAGCTCAGTTGCGCGGGCTTGTGACCCAAGTGGGGGCAACAATGTGGTGGAACATGGGTTCAGGTCTTGCAGGCTGGGCTCGTTGTGGCAATATTCTGGCCCGCCCATTCCAAGCCGGGAGTTGATTCGTGCGGTCCGAGCGAAAGCTTGGGCCTTTCTGGTCCTAGAGTGGAGGGGTCCGTGTGAGGCTGGCTTCAATACTTTCTTTTTAAATTAGAAAACACATGAAAATGACTCTTGGCTAAAATTTATATATCAAAAATTAAAATTGTCTAGATACTTTTCAAAATTTATGAATGCGATATTGTTATTTTTTTAGGACATGATCAGGTGAAATTCCTTGCATCCCTCTATGCCCGACATACTTCAGGTGTCGTGTATGTGCAATTGCATTTAGGATTTTTAGTGCATTTATCCTCAAATAAAATGATTTGTTTTAGCTGAAATTAATTTTTTTTGAAAATATTTTCCTGCTCCCTTCTTCTCTTCATGTTTAGAGTAGAGCACAGAAACAACACCGACGGCACGTGTGCGAGAGAACCACGGAGGCACCCGTTCTCTCTCTCTCTCTCTCTCTCTCTCTCTCTGGCGTTTAATCGGGAAAGAGGTCGAGGCGCATCAGCGGAAGACGAAACGAACACGCCTGGGCGAAGGTAAAAAAAAAAAAAAAAAAAAGAGAGGAAAAAACGCCCCCATTTCTCTCTCCGGCAACCATGGACGTTGATCCTCGTCAATACGAACACGTCGTGAGTTTCGATTTTCCTTCCTTCTCCTTGTCTGATGCTAAATCTCGGTATCCCTTGAGCTCCCTTCCTCTCCCTCTCTCTCGAAGGCCCGATCATCGGCTGCGGTTCGAATTGCGATGCGAACATCTGCGCGGTGTTCTCATCCGTCGATTTTGCTCTGGCAGTTCTAGTTTTT
This sequence comes from Eucalyptus cladocalyx, assembly GCA_017140615.1. Taxonomy (NCBI): domain Eukaryota; kingdom Viridiplantae; phylum Streptophyta; class Magnoliopsida; order Myrtales; family Myrtaceae; genus Eucalyptus; species Eucalyptus cladocalyx. The sequence goes on along the minus strand of CM029521.1, from coordinate 22,042,484 downwards.
CCTTTTTTTTTTTTTTTTTTTTTTTTTTTTTTTTCTTTTGGTAACTTCGATTGCTGCGCGCTCCGCTGATTTTTCATCGCCAGGTTGCTTGCTAAATTACTGATGCTTCACGCTGTGATTTTGCTGGGTTTCATGTTGAAACTTGAGATTTGATTGGTGGGAAGTGTTTAAGAAAGGAATCCTTTGTTTTACCTTTGCCTGCTGAATGTTAATTTGAAAGCCATGGAGTAGACGACACTTTTGGTTTAATTGGAACTGTGCGTGAGAGGCTACCAATTACTCTAGGAAGCTCGATTAGGACGCATGTAATGATAAACTTCGATAGTATAAACAAGTCCATTATCCTGGGCACTCCATTTCAAAAGCCTGCTGGTTCTTAGCAAGCTGCTTTCCGGTTCATGGGCAATTGATACAACTTTAACTCAATACAAGGACTTTTTGATGCAAATAATGACTGCGATACTTCATTTTTGCTTTATTTTTTAGCTCTCGGTATGTGGGTATTGATACCGATAGTTCCGTAACTTTTGTGGTTGTCATGGATCTATGTTTTGCCATGTGTCTGAATAATCGTTCTCCAATGGTTCCCTAACTTTCGTTGCGGCCATTACCATTTCCTCTAGATAAAGACGAAGCAACACATAAGTTCTGGGTTCTTCGCATAAAATTTGTGTGGGAATTTCTGAATTATTTGACTTTCAGTTTACTTATTCGTACTTTTTGCTCTTGTGCATTTTGCAGACTATTAATGAGGATGACATACACAGTGTTGTTCTTTCATATCTTGTGCATAATTGCTTCAAAGAAACTGTTGAATCACTCACCACCTGTACGGGGATGAAGCAGCCAGCTGGTTGTCTCGAGGACATGGAAAAAAGAAAAAGTAGGTAGTTCATTTATAAGTAGGAGATAATTTCTTTGTTTGTTAAACTGCACTGTGGTGTAGACCATATGAGTCTGATGCTATGTGGATGCCTCTCTTGAGCATAAGCTTGCATGTGTCCCATGATGCTGGTTAAGTTTGTCTTGTTAGAGTTGCATGTAGGATGCAAGGTAATGTTCTGACAGTTATATTTTATTTTAGTGGCTAAGAACATTAAACACCAAGCCTTTTAATGCTTAGTTAACTGTAGAGAATTTTGGTCTTGCATGGGTGCAATCTTCCAAAGCATAGGCAGAACTGTTGTTCATCCATTTGTTATGTTTCTTGATGGATTGACCTAGATTTGACTGATAGTTTTTCTAAGACGGCAGGATTCGTGCATTGAGTTCCACTATTCTCAAGGACTTGAAAAGCAATAATGATTTTTTTGAGTCCCAGGACTTACTTGAATACAGTTTAATCGATGCTTGTTGGTTGGAATATTTATAAATAGGAATTTTTCACTTTGCTGCGGAGGGTAATGCTCTCAAGGCCATCGATCTGACTGAGGAGCTGGCTCCTGACTTGTTGAAGAAAAATATGGACTTGCATTTCAATCTTCTAACCCTTCATTTTGTCGAGCTTGTCTGCTCCAAGAGCTGGTGAGCTAGATTTTCTTGGTTTCTGGGTACATGATTTAAATCCTCTTCTTATTCAAATTTATCTTTTCTGGGCAGCACAGAAGCTCTTGAGTTTGCTCAGGCCAAATTGGCTCCTTTCGGGAAGGAATATGTTAAAAAGCTAGAAGTATGTCAGTCTCATGAATTACTTGATATCTATACATATCCAGTATATCGTGTGGCTGAATAAGATAAAATGCCATGGCTGCAGGACTTCATGGCTTTGCTTGCTTATGAGGAGCCTGAAAAATCACCAATGTTTCATCTTGTCAGCCCGGACTACAGGCAGTCTGTTGCTGATAGCTTGAATCGAGCAATCGTTGGTCCGTTCCTTGTCTGTCTTACTTACTGTGCTTGCTGAGCTATGTTGCCCAATTTTAGGTTGAGTCCATTAAATGCTACTGCTTTACACTAATATTTTCCTGTGCGAAGATCGATTCTTCATTCTTTGACTTGGTATAATTTTTACTGTGTATCTAACATCGTTCAGAAGTTGACCTCATTACTTGTGCATCTGTATTTCGGCCAGCAAATGCAAACCAGCCAAGTCACTCCACACTGGAAAGGCTGATAAAACAGATTGTGGTTGTTAGACAACTTTTAAGTCAAGAGCATGGCAAGGTAATTTTGTTTTCAGAAGTTTAAAAATTTTAAGTGTGAATCACGAGGAATCATAGGAACTTTTGCTTTTTTTATGGAGTCCCCCTTTCATTTTTGTAGAATAACCCTTTGTGCTATGTACATTTGTACATTGTCCCCTCTTGATATGTTTAAATGGTTTGATGTCCAGAAATTATAAGTGGCATGACACATCAGCAAATCTTGGTTGATAATCCATGTTACCGCCCTAGTTCATTGATAGAAGCGGGCGTGGTGTGTTGGAGTGAAGATAAAATTCCAGTTTTTAATGTTTTGCTTACAACTAAGGGGCTTGACGCAAATTTTTGGCCAAATTTGCTACTGTGTCACACTGTGTAGGATTTCCATCATAAAAACGTTAAAATCTGTTAGAGGGGTTTACCATACAAATTTTAATAGACTAAGGGTTTTTAGAGATGGATAAGTACAAGGTCAGTTCTACACCAAGCCAAACTACTGCAGTGGGGTGTCCACACACTTTGCACAATTCTTAAAGCATCTTTATTATTATTAGTTTTGGCAGAAGTCATGTACTTCTTCTCTGCTATATTTTACTGTTACTTAATCAGTTGTGTCTACACCCCAAGCTCAAATTAAATGACATGACATTCTCGTACTTGAAGGTTGAAGCCTTTGAATGTAACTAATCTTAACTGACCTCAAAAGTAATTAGAACCCACAATAAATTTAAACATTCTGGTGACACGGTCCAGAGTACTACCACTGCCAAAAATTTATATAAATAATAAAAAGAGACGAATTGGAGTAACAAGTAAAAGGGGTAGATAGTATTGAAAAAAGAAGAAGAGAACAATGACGACGACGGCGACAACAGCAATGTCCATTGTCACACATTGTTTTCTTTTATTAGATTGAAAGGTTCTTTCTGGAACTAGCTGCGAAGATGGGAATTTATGATATGAAAAGACAATTTCTATGTCTAATAAATATTGGAAAAAAAATGTAGAACCTAGAAAAGAAAGGAGAAATTATAGGAATTACTAGTCTTAGAATCTAGTTGGAAGAAAAAAAAGATTTGATTTTGGCGAGTGAAGATGGGAATTTATGATATGAAAAGACAATTTCTATAACTAACAAATATGGAAAAAGAATGTAGAACCTAGAAAAGAAAGGAAAAATTATAGGAATTACTAGTCTTAGAATCTAGTTGGAAGAAAACAAAGATTTGATTTTAGTGAGTGATTTGCTCAGTTGTGCGACCCTTTTTTATTTTATCTATTTAAATTCAGGAGTAGGTTCATTCACATAATATCTCAAATGACAAGGAAAAAAGGTGCTATTATTAAGGTCACTCTTTATTGTAAAACCATAGTCAGTTCTGTACTCAAAAACCAAGCCTACAACCAGTAGACTAAGGAGAAGTTAGCAACAAAACCCCAGCTGAGTGAGTGGTACTTGTTGGATTATCTCTTATGTAAAAATAAAGAAAATTAAAATAATTTTTGAATGCAATATATACGGTAATAATAATGAGCATCTTTAACTTTAATAGTTTCAATGTAATTTTCCAGAGTTATCTACGTATATCAAAACATTTCAATGACATCCATATCTAAACATCAGTAATTGAGTCAGTCCACTGATCTATTTTTCAGTAGTCAAGTCCATTATCAGTCTATAGTTCAATGTTGTGTACTACGTGCCATCGTCTGATGACAAGGCCTTGATCAAATACCAATCTCCCCCCTTGGTGCAAGTCTTCACCTATTATCACCCAAAGGCTCAACCCAACTAAAATGGTATGCATACCCCATTTTTTGTCTTTTGGGGCCGTGGCAGGGTGAAGCTTGCCATAAATCATAGCATATCCATATTTGGAATGATTTTTTGGAGAAATTCAAGGAAATATGCTGTATCTTGGTAAATGAGGTTTGCTCCTGTGCAGAAGACCTTTACTATTGTGTATATTGGGTAACATTTTTAGTAGGACATTATTAAGATAAATGTTAATGTCATGCTCATATTCATGTCCAAGATGCTGTGCTATTGCTTTTCATCATGACATTGTTTGGTGGAATAATCAAGACAATTCTATATTTCTGACATTTTTTTATGTGGCTTTCTAGGATACCTTTCTACCATTTTCTTTGAGGGATTTTTTGAAGAGCTAGTGGCAATTCCTTCAGGGCTTGGCGGATGTAATTAAGATTATTTTGCAGAATTTCCACATGGAAATTTTATGAAGGGTCTGGCTCATCATGGAAAAGAGTTTTCTTTTCCTGCCTGTTGTGTCTGAAAAGTGGCTGAGCACGGTGTATTATTGAGCTGTTCCTGCATTTACCAAGTTTATTCTTCTCTTGGTCGGCTGCAATGAATGGTTCTCAAGATTATGCCAAATCCGATGTCTCATCAGTGGTTGGTTGATCAGTTTGTGTACACTGTGGTAGCTTACCTGAATCAAAACCCTTGGAGTACAAGTTCTTGTTTTCACACATACCGCTTTGCGCCATGAATCTCTGTTTTACACTTCATGTCACAGGTTACAACCATCTCTTGTTGATATGATATGGGGAAACACATAAAAAGCAGAAAGAAAGCTCCTTGATATCTTCTTTGCTGCCAGGAGAGCTTTTTCGTTTAGTATGGTTCAGATTGGCCAGGGGCATCCAATATTCAGTAAACTTGTATTTTCTGCTTTTTCTAGCGTTCATACGAAGTTGTGTGATCTTCCCTGGTGTAATGATTTCTGGAATATTGATATATTTGTCAGCTTTTGCTGCTTGTGCATGATTAAACCTTCTTGCCCAATTTGTTCATTAGACTGTTGAACCTTTCTGGATGGGATGATAGTTTTTATGTGGTTTGTCATATTGGTTTGTGGTGGTTCAAGCATTCTTCATGATTAGGCATTCCTTGAAGTGGTATTGTGTACCTTTTTTTTGTTACTGTTTAAGTTTGTATATGAATATAAAGAGAGTCAACTCTGTATTTTGGCCAATAAAAAGTTACAGTACTGAATAGATTTGCCATATATTTCAGCTAGTTTGAAGAGAAAAAACACAAAATATCACTACCGTGTAAGCAAAGAGTTTGGAAAAAAGAAAGAAAGGAGAATAGATTCTCCATTTTTATGTCCCATATCCTACTTTGACACCAATAAACAAAATGGTTTCTCCAAATCAAAAATCAAAAAGAATTTTCAGAAATTCTGTTCCATGTCATTTACCTCAGATATTCTATGCTCCTCAGCCTAAGGCTTGTAAGTCATGAGCACAGGGTGAAATTTGTGAGCCACAAGCACAACCATAGGCTAGTGAGCCTCAGTTGGAAGCTCATAAGTCTCAAGCTTCAGTAAGGCCTGTTGATGCGGTGCTTTCTTGTGGTCAGTTGACTGGAAAGCGGCTGGTATCTTATGTAGCTATTTGGTTGTTCCTGCATCGGGTGAAGTGATGACTTGGTTGATGGCAAGGAATGGTTCTATTGAGTTCAACCCTATGTGTAGAAGTGCGTTCCTCCAACAGTGGTTAGTTGACAATTCCTATATAGTTGGTAGCTTTCCCAGAATCAAGGACCCCCTGAATACAAGTCATCGTTGAATGACGTAACTTGATTCTCTTTCTCTTTGTTTTATATCTCCAGAATGGAATTTCACTTTAATATACATTAACATAGTTTGTGACTTAAAATTATTTAATTATTAAGTTTTTTCAGCTCCATTCCTGTCCCCGAACAATTCTGGTAGGCGTGAGAATGTCCTGCTCCTAAACAATTCTTGGCATGGGCTGCTGGAAATCTTTAGAATTTTGGACAGCCTCGTGGTGAGAGGCTGAGATTTTACAGGGTATTTAAGTCGTCTCATTTGATAATGTCATTTACCGTGAGTTAACGATTATGAAATATATGTCTATTGATCTCGGATTTGTTAGATGGTGGCGTAGGGAAGAAGAAGAGGAAGGTAATACGGTGAGAACTAGTGTTTGTCTCATGCCGTAGAATATTAAACATCTTGATTAAGCTATATGCTCCCATTAGACGAGAACAAGGAATCCGTGGCTAAGATTTTGTAAATGGTGGGGATGCCAAATTGGCGGAACAATGAAGTACCGTTTGCTCGGGATTCTGCGAGAGCAAAAAGAATGTGATTAGTAGAGAACTGCAACCCTGACAATTTTTTTGCTTCGACAAGTGGTCCTTGTAATTACAAAGGCTGTCTCCGTTTTGGAATTGTTGGATATATCAGATGGTTGCTGATAACTGTAGCATGACCAGAGCACATCATAGACTAACAAGTTCTGGACTTCTGCATCTTGTGTTCCAATGAGGCTGCCGTGGTAAATTGGTGTTTGAGCGAGGAACTGAAACTGTAAATTGTTGACCAAGGTGATACTGTGAGAAGTTTCAGGTTCGGTCGCTGTGCCGTGTTCCCGTTTTGCGATGGCGATTTCTGAAGGGACGAAATTTCCAGTTTTCAAGCTATTTTAGGAGTTTAGCCGGTTTTCCATATGAATAAAAGAACCTCGTGTCCTACGGTTTTGTTCTTTCCGTGCTTTTTTTTTTTTTTTTGGTCGGTCCTACGTTAAGCCTACTCTAACACTCACTTTCAGACTTTTGTCCTGCCTCCTTGCAGGGCGTGGGAGTCGAAACCCACTCCTCAAATGAAATCGTCCCCACCCCAATCCCCCCTGAGAATGTGGGGATTTGAACCCCTCACCTCCCCTTTTCAAGTTGGAAGGGTGTCCTACGGTTTTGTTCTTTTCGTGCTTTTGATGTCTGCATTTTTATCAAGTCTAAATTGATTTCGAGCGAATCCTCCGCTTGAAGCTGCGAGTTTCTCTATCGAGCCAGAAAATTTCCTTTTAGTTCTCGCAGACAATGCATCGTAATGCTTGAGAGATCTTGGGAAGTCTCCTGTGATTAAGAGATAATGCAATTATTCAATGAGAATTAAAATGTTGTTGATATTTGATGTCTACTATTGATGTTGATAAAACAAAATGAAGGTGTCTATGCAAGCAGCCGGGGTAATTGTTCCAAAAGTCTTAAATCTATTATATAATGACCAATTCGGTTCTAAATTTTTTAATTTGGCCAATTTAGTACCAATTTTTTTTATTTACATTTTTCTAATATAGCCTTTTCGATAGATTTTAATTGGAATTCGTTGATATAGACGTCAACGGCCAGCACTAACATGGACCTAGCAACCTGTAGAGGGAAATAGGAAAGAAAAAAGAAGAAGAGAGAAGACAGAATAGAAAGAAAAAAAATTAAAAAATTGTCTATCTTAGCACTAATCGTGTGACGTACGCCAATGGATGTTAATTGGACTGTCATGTTAGTTATTTCCAATCAAAATTAAATAAATGATAAGCCATTTTTATAGTCTATGTTGCCATGATGTGCTCATAAAAAAACTCGATCTGGCTTGATCACTTGTTCTTAATTCACTCGGTGCTCTTTATTTTTTGCCACTACCAGTCTTGAAAAGAGGAATGTGGACATTTTGGAGTTGCACTTCAGCCTGTTACATTTGATGTTTTAGGGTGCTGATTCTTATATTGTAAATTTTCAACGTTGGTGCTACCAAGAGTTCTTGAAGTGCTTGATTGGCAAATCATGTACTTGTATTCAAATCTCCAGCATGACCAATGAGAAAATTCTCCAAAAAGTTTTGAACCTATTATACCTTGGCTAATTCAATTTTAAATTTTCAGTTGTGCCAAATGTGTCATAAACACTTCCACATTTTGCCAATTGAGTCTATTTGACTAATTTTAATTTCAATTACTAGCATTGACGCTAGTTATATCACGTAGGACGGTCAGCATTAACATTAACATTTTTAAAATTTTTTTTAAAAAAAAAAATTGAATTTTGAATTTTCTTTTTCCTTTTTTTTTTCCCGAATCTAGTTTGGCCACTTCATGTCAAATAAGATGATTAGCATCCACATTAGCGATTTCTAGCCAGAATTGGCCAGATGAATTCAAATGACAAAATATGAAAGATTTAGAACTCAATCAACACAACTAAAATGTTTAAGACTGAATTGGCCAAAAGTGCAATATATTTAGAACTTTATAGACAATTTCCCAATGAGCAACACATATCTTGGAATCGACAAACTGATTTCTAAATATAATGCATAAGTGCATCAAAACATCAATGAGACAACCGACATCATAATGATACATTTAAATTAATAAGCAAGGGATAAGTACACTAGAGTCTTAAAACTTATCTTGAAAGTGTAATTAAGTCATAAAACTTTTAAAAAGTGCAAAAAAGAAAAACTTATTACAAAAGTGTAAATAAATCCTAAAATTTTCAAAAAATACAATAAAATTCTAAAACTTGTCAAATTAGTGCAATCGGATCCTTCCATTAACTCCATCCAACTTGATAAATGGAACATGCTAATAAGTTTTAAGACTTAATTACATTAATTTGATAACTTTTAAGATTTGGTTATATTTTTTAAAAGTTTTATGATTTGATTGGACTTTTAGTTTTAGGGCTTAATTGTACTTTCAAGATAAGTTTTAAGATTCACAGTAATCCTATCCCAATAACTAATAAGATTCATAAATGGGGAAAAGAAACAAACCTTATCACAAGGTTTTGTCGTAATGCCAAGGATAGGACTTTATGCATAAGTAAACAGACCTAAATCTAAGATTGAGGATGCCAACGCAAAAGATACTCTAAATTTCACGTATATATTATTTGACCTTTTCTTTTGATAGTATGAAAAATTCCCTAGTCTATATGCTCTATGCTCTATCTATCAACATAGGTAAGGGGTTGTATTTTGATGATATCGACAAATTGGACCTTTATTTATAAAATGCGCGAAGGAGAGAGAAACTTAGATGTCAACGTGTTGAAGTTGTGAAACCCGGCTACTTATAATTCTGGTCATTATTGAAGAGTTCTATGTGAATTACCACATTGAATCACTTAGGGGAAGAGATGGTGAAGGGGAAGAGATGGTGAAGAATGGGCATGTTTGATTTTACTCATTCGGGGACCACAGGAACAACGCAGATTTCTCATGTCCCGGGATGTACACTGTCAGCTATTGCAGCTTTGATGCGGGGAGATGCTATCATCTGCTCAAGAACTTTGCAGCTGATCATGATATGTTTGAACTTGAGCTGGTCTCAGTGTGAGATACCAGAAATCATAATCCCGAAGAAGATCGTGTAAATGTGTATTAGAACGGGAAAAAAAACAGAAAGAACATGTTTAATGCGACAATGGATAGAGAAACGGCGTATCTAAAAGAAACTTCAGAATCTATTTCTTCATGCCCAGGAGGAACAAGTTAAATTTGTTCCTTTCGGACTGAAGGTTTTATTTAATTGGGCTTAAGGCCCTGTCCGCCCATGCTGGGCCCATAAGGCCCGGCCCACGGGAATAAGGCCCGTGAAAGGGGCAAGGTATAAAAGGGAGGAGAGAGAGAGAAGACACCTCTTGATTCATTCTAACGTACGTCTTCTCCCTTCAACCACGCTCTCTCTCTCCCGAAGAACAAGAGGCATACGGCTTCCAATTTCTTCCCTTCAAGGCTTCATCGACCGGATTCTCTTCCTCCATTGGCGTCGGTGTTTAATCTGTGGCAAACAAGGTACGCTCGAATCTGTGGTGTGCTTTACGATCGGTGATGCGTGTCGTTTTCTTGGGCTACGCTTCCGCTTGAGTTTAGGGGTTTGATTTAGTGTCGAATCCGGGTTTTCGGGGATCAGTTATTCCCAACATTGGTATCAGAGCCCTAGTTCACGTTTTCCCGATCAATTTGATGTGTTTTTGATTGATTTTTCGCAAAAGGGACTTCGGCCGTACGGATCGGGCGACAAATCCCGACACCCGAGACTTCTTCAACCATTTTCATGAGTTTTCGAATGTCAAAACCAAATTTTGAAAGCACTGGGAGAAAGAGGACGTCGAGACGAGTCCGGAGATGCCTCGAGCGCCGCCGGAGACGCCACACGCGCCGCGGCGCTCGATCGCCAGCGCGTGCGGCTTCTGACACGCGCCGGTCGGCGATCGGCGCGTGCGCGCCGCCGGCCGGCGACGGGCAAGACGCGCCGTTGGTCCGGGACCGGGCGCGTGCGACGCGTCAAGATGACGTCACCCAACGGTCGAGAACCGCGGGGTGACGTCATCGATGACGTCAGCAATGACGCGGTTGGCGGGCGGCGACCCGACCCGCGAACCGACCCGACCCGAGGCCGCTGGCGATGGCACGCGCGTGGCACGTGCCGATGACGCGTCTCGCGTGACGTCATCCCGCACGCGCACGGCACGTGCCAGCGGTCCGCCCGAACGGTCCGACCGGTCCGACCGGTCCGACGACCGTTGACCGGCGACGACCGTTGACCGTTGACTTGACCGTGACCGACCGTTGACCGTTGACTTGACCGTTGACCGTTGACCGACCGTTGACCGTTGACTTTGACCGTTGACCAAAAAAAAAAAAAAGGAGGAAAAGAATGTGTTTCTTTTTCAATTAAGTCTATGTGGATTATATGTAATCCCTTATTTGTTCTGCATTTGTTGCAGGAACAATGCCTCCTCCCGAGGTTGCGCACACCTATTCGCGCAATGTGGTAGATAACAAAAGGAAAAGGCATCTAAGTTGATATTTGAAATTTGACCGATCATCGATGGGAGAGTGGTGACTTAATTGATCACGTCCTTGAAGTCAACGGAAAATTCAACAGGTCATATGGAATGGTCGTCTATGTCATGATCAGAGATGGTGCGATTTTTCATAACCACTCTTCCACCGAATGGCAAGATGTGTTGAATCGCATATGGGATGTCAACGGAGCTGCTTCCTATAAGAAAATTGTGTTAGATTTTGTAAATGAATATTACTGTATTGTTACAAGGGAAAAGATCAAGAAATTGAACAAAAGAGGATCTTTCCCAGTTCGTGTGCTGACTATGTGTTAGTTGTATTGGTGATGTATGTTAAGTGTGCTTTGTGGACATATAATGTATTGTTTACTACCCGATTGTCATTGATGTAACAACTGATATGTTAGTTGTATTGATTGAAAGCATTATTGTTTTATTGGAATTCAATTATCTGTTGCTTTCTATTATTCTTTGGTTCTTTGTGGGTAATTAGCTATGGGTAGTTATAGAAGTTTTTTGTAGCTTCATAGAATTGATTTTGCATATGACAATCATATTAATGATAGTTTTAAGTTAGGATTTTTGGAGGATGATTGGAAACGTAGTGACCTTTTGATTCCGAAGGCTTACTTGAAATTATTTATTAATATGATGGGTCTATGCAAATAGGGATGCATAAATGATAGGCATTAATAATTCGTGCATATTTTGTCTCGATTTGTTCAGATCAATGGCTTCACCACAAAGAGCATAGTTCTTTGAGCTGAACAAAGGTGAAAAGCTCAATGGAGACAACTATGAGATTTGGCAAATGAAAATCCAAAAGTATGTCTTTGGAAGAGCAAGAAGCACTTGAGGCTCTTGTCATGACCATGGTTGAACCCGAAGATGGAACCACCGAGAGCAGCACAAAAAGGACAAAGAAGCTTTTTCTCGTGTGGAAAAGAATGAACTCTCTAGCTCGCATCACGTTGCTGAGCGGCATGGAAAATGACGTCATGCGAGAGTTTCGGCGTTTTGACAATGCCAAGGAAATGTGGGAGGCATTGGAAGCTAGATTTGGTCACACTTCGGTGACTAGACTGAGGCAGCTCACTATCAGGTTTGACTCCTATAAGAAGCCTCATGGTCAGACCATGAAGCAACATCTTAGAAAGATGTCAAATATGATAACTGAGCCGAGAGACGCGGCCATGTCCTCACGAGATGAGCAGCAAGTGCAAGCGGTGATTCGTTCCTTGCCTCGAGTTGGGAGCATATGAAGGTGCACACGACTCATAATGAAAACATCAAAACCTTTGAGGATGCAATGCGTCATCTTGAGCTGGAAGAGGACCCGTTGTTGGCGCTAAGCCGGATGCTGAACTTTATCATGCTAGTTCTAGCTCAAATGGAGCTTCGAGCTCCAAGCGCAAGCGCCCTAGCTGGTTTGATAAGGGGAAAGGCAAGGAAGAAGCTGGTCCTTCGGGGAAGAAACCCAAGTTTGACCAACATGCTAGAGGAAAGCGTCCTCACATGAAGAAGTTAGCAAGGGTGAAATGCTACAACCGTGACAAGAAGGGTCACTATGCTCGCGACTGTCGTGAGCCAAAGAAGGTATGCACCCTTGTGCTTTTCAGAACTTTGCTTATGTGTCGAGTTCGTGTTTCTAAGCGAGTCTAATCCTTTGTGGAATTTGTGGATTCGGGAGCGACGGACCATGTAGCGAAGGATAGAGGATCCTTCGTGGAATTCCCGACGAATACCAACTGGAACTAAGTGGATCTATGTGGGAAACAACTCCGAGCTGAAGTGAAAGGAATTGGCACATGCCAATTGAATATGCGTGGTGGACGCACCTTGTTTCTTCATGATGTATTGTATGCTCCGGAGATTCGTCGGAATTTAGTGTCTCGTATTAATGTTGGTTAAATTAGGTTTCAATATAAACTTCGTAGTAGAGGTGTGAATTTGTTTTTGGAGACAAATTACTATGGTTGTGGCTATTTTTTGGATGGTTTTATTGTATTGGATATTGAGTATATTAATGCAAATGTTTGTTATTCCCTTATCACATCTTCTAATAAATATGATAATGATGTGAATGTGTGGCATGCTAGACTTGGTCACATTGGCCAACAGACGTATGAATAGACTAGCCAAAGAGGGCTTGTTGGGCAATATTGAAAAAGTCGATTTGTCCATATGTAAGCATTGCTTAGAAGGGAAAACGACAAGAAAACCATTTGGAAAAGGAAAAAGAGCTGAATTTCCTTTGCATTTAATCCATTCGATGTCTCGTGGTCCAATGAATGTGAAAGGAAGGCATGGGGCTGTTTATTTCATCACCTTTATTGATGATTATACTCGATTCGGATATGTCTATTTGATTTCTCATAAGTCGAAGCAATAAATTGTTTCAAAAGGTTTATGAACCTGGTAGAAAATCAATTAGACAAGAAAATAAAAAACATTGAGATCCGATCGAGGTCGAGAATATTTATCTGATGAGTTCAGAAAATTATGTGATGAAAAAGGAATAGAAAGACAGTTGTCTATTCCGTATACTCCTCAACAAAATGGTGTTGCGGAGAGAAGAAACAGAACCCTACTGGAAATGGTTAGGTCTATGATGGCGCATGCTAACTTACCTATCACCTTTTGGAGTGATGCATTGTTAACTCGCGCCTATATACTTAACCGGGTGCCTTCCAAATCAGTTACTTCCACTCCATATGAGTTATGGATAGGTAGAAAACCGGACTTAAGTTTTCTTAAGCCATGGGGTTGTGCTGCTACACACATGAGTCCTCTCACAAATTTGGGAAATTAGGTCCCAGAGGAAAGAAGAGTATTTTCATAAGATACTCAGAACACTCAAAAGGGTATGTGTTCATTGGTGAGCAGGAAAGTGGGAGTGTAACTGAATATGAATCACGAGATGTCACATTCTTAGAGGATGAGTTTCCTAAGAAGGGCGAAATAAGGGAAGATCACTCCCTATTTGAGACTTTGGATCAAGATAATGATATTGGTGGAGTTCATCCAAGTGGGAGCGTAATAGGGAATGATGTGCAAAGTGTACAATCTCCCGTAAGGCGAACAAGTCGCCAAAGTATTCCCCGTCGACGTTTTGACATTGAAGGGGAAACTTTTATGATTGCTCCACAAGATGAGGATGAGCCAAGAAATATCAATGAGGCTCTGAAGTGCCCTAGTAAAGAAAAATGGATTCGTGCAATGGAAGAGGAAATGGAGTCAATGGAATCAAACCAAGTCCGGGAACTGGTTGATCTTCCAAAAGGACGCGAGCTATTGGGAACAAATGGGTTCTCAAAATAAAGCGAAAGGCTGATGGCTCGATAGAAAGGCATAAGGCTCGCCTTGTGGCGAAGGGGTATAATCAACAGGAAGGAATTGATTATGAAGATACGTTTTCTCCTGTAGTGAGATTTACCTCGATTCGCATTATTCTGGCAATAGTAGCTAGTCTGGATCTTGAGTTACATCAAATGGATGTAAAGACTGCTTTCCTCAATGGAGAATTAGAGGAAGAAATATATATGGAACAACCTACCTTTGGTTTCATAGTGAAAGGCCAAGAAGAAAAAGTATGTCGACTTTTGAGGTCGATATATGGTCTTAAGCGATCATCAAGACAATGGTATATACGTTTTCATAATGCCATAGTGGCATATGATTTTACAATGATTGATGAGGATCATTGTGTATATATCAAAAGATCCAAGGATCAATTTGTGATCATATCATTATATGTTGATGATATCGATTGTCGGAAGCAATATGGAGTTGGTTAATACTGTCAAGAGATGGTTGTCTTCTAACTTTGAGATGAAGGATATGGGTGAGGCTGCATACATTCTTGGAGTTAAGATTTCGAGGGATCGTTCGAAGAGATCGTTGTCTCTTTCGCAAGAAACCTATATAAATAAGGTTCTTGAACGATTTCGTATGCAAGACTGTAAACCCATAGACACTCCTATTGCAAAAGGTGAAGGATTGAGCCATAGGCGTGTCCGGGGACTCCACAAGAGAAGGGAAGATGAAACATGTTCCTTATGCTAGTGCTGTTGGAAGCTTGATGTACGCTATGATGTGTACAAGACCCGACATATGTTTTGCGGTTGGAATGGTGAGTAGATACCAATCCAACCCGGGTCCAAGACACTTTGGAAAGCCGTGAAGAGAATACTAAGGTATCGAAGGGAACCGCTGATTTCAAGTTGAATTATCAAGGAAAGGATCTGCGACTTGAAGGCTATTCGATCTTGATTGGGGAGGAGATTTAGATGAAAGAAAATCTACCTCGGGTTTTGCTTTCTTATCGAACAATGGCGCCATATCATGGAGCAAAGAAGAAGCAAACGTGCATAGCCTTGTCCACGATGGAAGCTGAGTTCGTGGCGTTATCAGCAGCGGTACAAGAAGCAGTTTGGCTTAAGAGATTTTTGGATCATTTAGGTGTTATTGAGAAAGTTACAAATCCATTGTTGGTTAACTGTGATAGCCAAGCAGCTATAGCGTACACCAAAGATCCAAAGTATCATGGCAAGACCAAACATATAGATACCAAGTATAACTTTGTAAAAGATATGGTTGCACGAAAGGATGTGAACTTGCGAAGTACATATCTACGCATAGAATGGTAGCAGATCCTATGACAAAGCCAATACCTAGAGATGTGTTTTGTGGTCATGTAAAATCTCTAGGATTGCGTAGAGTCCGATGTACTTGAATTGTAATTTCCCCGAATTGTTCACATTTATGAAATCTTGTTTTTTCCATTGATTAATGCCTATGAATCTTAGTATGATCTTTATGCATCTTAATGCTCAGTGCATTATTTTAAGTTGAGAAGTATGTCGGACAGATATAAGATTAGCCCACTCACACGGGTAATCGCCTTTATTTACTGTGTGATAAATAGAGATGAGACTGTTTTTAAACTTATTATCTAGGTGATAATCGAGAGCTCAAGCTTAAAACACGTATGTCGCCTTAACTGGGTGTTAAGATGAGGACATAATACTGAAGATGTCCGAAAGTAAAATACCCCACATATTTTACTTTATCTGTCTAAGATGCCGAGATGTGAGTTCGATGAATTTTGTGAATGAGTAGATACGTGAACTCAAGTTAGACATTGGGTATGTCGAACTATCATCTGTACGGTATTGAAAAGTGTAGACATACGCTCCATGGGAAAGGAGTTAATACCGTAATACGTATTTCATACTACGTATGCATGAGACGACCAATAAGAGTGGCAAAAAGTTTGATCTCAACTTTTATGACGTGTGAGACTCTTGAGGAAAAGAGTTCCTCAATTTTTAGTCCCCTCAGGACTCTTACTTATTCTCAAGGTTTCTATTTAGTGTTTGCTATCTTAGGATGTTGCCAATGGTCATGAGATGATTCGATCTAATGGGGCATTTCTAGAAAAGCAAGCTGGACTGAAATTGAGAGTTTGAAGGAAAGAGGAAGATCGATTTTGGAGAATCACATTGTGGTTTTGTATTCACCGGTCGACCAATTATAACGTCTTTGTGATAATTATAATTGTGAATGCAATATAAATATCATTGTTTAAAAGAGATCAAGAGAGATATAGATGTGATCGATCGATCTAGGGCAGACGCATACTAAATCTACTCGCAGTGTGACGCCCAATTATGAGCTGCTATATATTCCTAACGATGTATAGCAACGAGCTCTCAAAGTATCTTTGTCGCACGGATTATTCACCGGTATGAATGTTAAAGAGAGGTAAAGAGAATCCTGTTTGGCCCACCATGTGCGAGTGGGAGATGAAGGTTTTATTTAATTGGGCTTAAGGCCCTGTCCGCCCATGCTGGGCCCATAAGGCCCGGCCCACGGGAATAATGCCTGTGAAAGGGGCAAGGTATAAAAGGGAGGAGAGAGAGAGAGAAGACACCTCTTGATTCATTCTAACGTACGTCTTCTCCCTTCAACCACGCTCTCTCTCCCGAAGAACGTAGGCATACGGCTTCCAATTTCTTCCCTTCAAGGCTTCATCGACCGGATTCTCTTCCTCCATTGGCGTCGGTGTTTAATCGTGGCAAACAAGGTACGCTCGAATCTGTGGTGTGCTTTACGATCGGTGATGCGTGTCGTTTTCTTGGGCTACGCTTCCGCTTGAGTTTAGGGGTTTGATTTAGTGTCGAATCCGGGTTTTCGGGGATCAGTTATTCCCAACACAGACCATGGTAAAAATCCCACGAGATAATCGTAAACTCGGTAGTTCAACAATATAACAAGGATCCACGACCCAGAATCTGTGCACTCACGAAACTGGAGAACTCCTACTTTTATCATAATCAAAGCATGGCCATCCCTTCAAGCCCAAAAACAACGTTCAAGGTGCTCTCTTTACGGAAGATTGCAGCCAGCTAGAGTATGACCGTCCCCTGTCATGCGACGAAGTAGTGGCGTTTAGGAGGGCATTCACTGAAGTCGAATGTCAATTTCTAGGTTTGTCAAGATAAGAATCTGCTATAGTCGAGTTGAGTATTATGTGTAGCAGTTATATTTTTGAGGTTGCCTCAGTTCGACTTAATATTTCGTTGTAGGACTTAGGCTCACTATCGTGTTTTAGTTATTTGAAGTCACTTGATTGTGCATCATTTAAAGTTCTCCGGATAGAATGGAAGCCTCAAAATGACACTTCAGATATTTGAACTTGGCTTTGCTCCATTTGCCTTTCTTGAGAGAGAGTAGTCTAACGAGCCAAGCTATCCGGAGTGAATTACAGCTGCTCCCAGAAAACTCCCGAGCAGCACAACTCTCTCGCTAGCCTATCATCGAGGAAATTCAATTGATACTTGACATGCCTCTGCTGACATCCATTAGTACGAAAATATTGGCATGTGGTACTTTGAGAGAACCCTTAAAATTTGTGAAGTGTCTACATGTCAAACCTACCAGCACGGAAAAGATAATGAATTAACACGGGCATCAGACGCCAGTAGTGGTTTTACTGCAGTGGAAATGTCCCCCGTTTACATATACAAGTATAACATGCATTTCAGACATTCTCATCGATTAATCTCTCCAAGAATTGCCCCCTACTCAGCCAGTGCGGTGCTTATGGAATAGGAATGACAACCCTTGCGAAGAAGTAGGATCAGGCAATGACTCCTGAGAAAGAGAACATTCATGCGATATCAATGGCCAATGGATAGGGAGATTACATATATATGACCACCACCCTCCCTGAATTTTTAAGACTATGCATATATTGGGAGAAGGGACTGAACCTCTGGTAGGTGCAATGACTGTTTTGTCAATAAGACTCCAATCAAATATAGGATTTTCCCTCAACCGTAGCTACTGATGGTTCCTCAAAAGAGTTCCAGTATCTGTTGTACAACCAAACTGAATCAGCTTCTACAGCATAGCCATCTTCGTTGCGATGCCAGCCGAAGTACGCATGCGTCCTGTTCTTAATGTCCAGAATCCCATGGCCAAAACTGGCTTCGCGGAATGCAGAATAGTGGGGCTGAGGTTCTGTCATCCTGTAAAGTTAGCATAAGAACTCTTATAAGTTTCATTGAAATTGGGTTCTCTCAATCATAATTATTCATCTTCCAGGTAGCATCTTTGGTTGTAGACAAAAATCGAATGCCCCATAGCATGCTTACTGTGTTGCCAATCCTTCTAGATTTCCTCCATCTCCAATGGTAATGTAAACTGGAGCTGATGGATCTGTTATAGGTGTGCATAACCCATTCACTATATTGTACGCGACATTGGATATCCGCTCCTAAAGTACAAATACATCTGCCGTTAGATGAAAGTCAAGTTGTTAAAAAGATTATCTCAGAATGTAATAAGAAACGAATGAATGTCCTCTTTTGAAGAAACCCTTTAGTTCCTCTAAAGAACTGTGATTTACCTAAACTTGCTTAGCCTGAGAATAGATAACCATTCCTCCAATTTGTGAAAGTCCTCTAAGTGTTAGTTTGTCAAAGTTGTGCCCAATTATATCCAGTTATAACAATAAGGGCATTGATGTGTCAAGAAAAGCTGAGGAAAATTGTTTGCAGAATTAAGCTTCATAAAATGTCCAAGTAATTGTAATCTAGGCTATGTATCTAACATCTTTGGCTCGATAATTTCACCCGCAAAAAGAAGAGTCGGAACAATTTCTGGAAATAAAACAGATAATGTATAGGCAAACCGTTGATACCAGCATTTTGTTTAGGGAAGAGTAGGGGACTCACTGAGCGTTCATATGCATGAACATGACCAGCGAAGACGACATCGACTTTGTACTCCACAAACCATGGCTCATACATTACTCTCATAGTTTCCCCTTCCATGTAGTGAGCTACATAGCTATTATACAGAGGACAATGCATGAAAACAATGAGCCAGGGTGTTTCTGTTCTGTTCACTCTGGCTAGCTCATACTCAAGCCATTTGTACTGTGGAGTATACTTCCCTTTGAATGAAAAAAAAGTAGCCCAGAGTCAGCAGAAATAAATTTTCATCTTACCAGCAATAGAGTAATACAAACTATGAACTACCATAATGGGCACTGCCATAAAGTTCATTAAGTGGTGATTAATTGAGCCCTCACCAAATGCCGAGTAAGAAGCCATGACAATGATATGTGCTGAAGCTCTCTTTATGGAATACCAGAAAGGAGACGTGCTGTCTGATGCTTTGTACGGCACATGAAACCGATGGGAGTATGGCTTAAATGGTATAGATTCACCCTGTAGGGACATTTGAAAAAGGCAGTGAATTTGAATGTGATAAGCATAGAGCAAACATCTTAACAGAACAGTATTGCAGACAGCAGTTACATCCTTCTCGCAGGAAATAAGCATTCAAGAATCAAAGTGAAGATTAAATCCATACAATTTTGGGGGCGAAATCAATTTCGTGATTCCCTGTGGTCCAAATCCATGGTTGATAAGCAGCATTTCTCTCGATGAACCTTCCCCAAGTATCCCATCTAGTGTTATCATGAAGAGGATAGTCATCGGCATAAGACAGGTCTCCCACAAACAGCAACGTTTGCCCCTTTGTTGGATTCAATTCATAATGGGTTAGTGTTCTATTGGAATCATAAGTTTGGCCAAGATCTCCTGCTCATAATGAGGAGTAGAACCAAATCAAAAATGTATTTCACAGAATTCCAGATACACTCACATCATTGTTTATTTAATTCTGCAAAGTCTAGTAACGATGATGAAGCAAAGAGGAGTAGGTGAATCTGCTATTATATGTTGCCAATGCAACAGTGAGAGGGCTCGGGTCCACCCTCCGGGGAGAAAGCGGGGTGGGGGGGGGGGGGTGATGTGATCAATTATGCTTGCAATTATAGTTTGATTCAGCCCATACATTCAATTTTCAAGAGAACGTATGTTTGAGAATTTAATGACATATGCCTGAGCTGGGGAATGCTGCCACAGGACAATGCATAGCTGAAAAAGAAATTAAGGTCTCCTTTTTATCAGACTTCAGCAATATTTAATGCAGAATCAGCAGATTTCATTCGAATGCTGCAAATGAATTATTTTACCTATGAGGCCGAACACGTAAGGAATATCTGGGCCAATTCCAGGCGGGGTTACAAACCAGAACTGCCTTGTGGTATTTCCAATCCCAACCTCATAGTAGTATTTGGTGTCATACTGCATAGTTTGAAAAGCTCGGCCATCATTGATAATATCCGACCCATCTAGCAGAGTTCAATCTCATGAAATGAAACTACAGTGATTGGCGGACTCTCCAAAATCAGTAAGTATAGCAAGTCGAGACTCTTGAGACTAGCCATCAAAGGGAACACGTTACCTCCAAATCCTCAATAGCGCAGTGATGGATGTAGCCCGAAGTGTAGTTGAAGTACTTGTATGTTGTGACCATGCCCTCAGCACGGCTTTCTGTCGTGCTGCCCTCGGCCCAGTAAACCACGGTGTTCGAACCAGGCTCATCTGGAGTGACCCAAGAGACGATCACCCCCTTCCCCACATAATCTCCTTGGGTGATGTGAACCTGACATGAGATAAAAACATCACAGAAGCATTATAGCACATGAACTCAATCTACAGGATAAAAGCAGAAAACATTAGCCAACCAATAAGCTCGCCGGCCAATTTGAACTGAAAAAAGGAAAAGTAAAAGCATGTCAATAGACAAAATTATGACTTCATATCATAAGTGTAAACCCTTGGGACTGTTCCTTTCGAATTTAGCTTGATGCCTTCGAAACCATCGGTTTACACGAGATCACGAATTCTAAGCAGCCATTTCCCCAGCGAAATGCTCACGAAACCCAACAAAACCAAATAGTTCAAAAAGAAGGAAAAAAACGATTTCCTTCAACGGACAGAAAAGGAAGAAAGGAAGAAGAGAAAGGGAAACCCACCTGTTGCGGCGCATTGTACCCAGGAGGAACTCGAAACACATCGCTGTCCAGCGGCATGTCAGCTGACAAATTGGCGCTTCTCACGTAGCTGCTCGTTATTCCGCCATTGACGAACTTGGCAAGGCTCAGAACCAGAATCAGTAGAACAAGGGAAGCCACCCGGGCACTCTTGTCGAGCTCGAGTCCCATCCTTTCCTTTTCGAGTCCGCACAGGAATGGATTTTAAAAGAAACTCGGACTTAACAAGTGGGTTTCCGCAGACCCCGGTTCGCTCTGTTTTCGTCACTTTATTAGTTTCTCTATGCTTCCTGTTCTTGTTCTTGTGTCCGAACTCGAGCGTGCGGCGACAGACAGAGCCAACCGCCGGTCCACGGCCATCTGTACGGTCCACTGGCAAAACTCATGCACGTCAGTGATGAATACATTGATGATGGTCGAATATTCAACGCCGCAACGAATATCCGCAGATTGCGATAATCGCAAAACCCATGGTTTTCTCCCATCACATGTAAGGATGGTCCTGGCCTTTACTTCAATTCACATTACCCGACGTGACAAGACCGGGCTCCCTCAAGATGAACAGTATCCGTGACTGAAATCGATCGAAATTTCGAGTAACTAACAACAGTAAGGCTCTGACCAAAGGAACCAAAAAAAAAAAAAAAAACAACAGTAAGGCAAGGTTTGGGTGCTACCGATGTTATCATATGATGACCGGAGAAGTTACAACTTGAGAAGTACGAATATTGAAATCCTGCTTGACGAATAATAGGAGATCCATCAATTAAAGGAAAAGATTAATATCATGAAATTTTTTAACTTATTCTAAATTAATTTTTTGATTAAAAAATTCAAAAACGTACGTCTGTGATAATTTACCATAAATGAATTTTTTTATAATAAAAAACAGCAAAACATTATATTTATATTAAATTTAATATTCTTTAGTTTATGTTAAATTGGATTAAGACCACAAAAAATCACAAACTATTACACTTGTGACAAATAAAGACTAAGACCCCAAATCGGTATATTTGTTAATTATTACGTGTCATCTAACTTAGCAATTTGACGATAAATTAACGGATGATAAATTTGTCACGGTATACCTAGTTTGTAATTTTTTGTGGTAAAAAAAATTAGTTAGGCTAAATTTGTTACAGATATGCTAGTTTAGAGTTTTTGGTAAGATTAACTCAAAAAGAACTTATTTCGGATCCTTTAATCCCCGACGTGGATAGCCTGATTGTAATGGGCCGAGAAGATTTACATTTATTTGGGTAATACGAAAACTAGACTCAAACGCTACCTAGGTGGCCACGAAGAAAAGCAGGATCATTCTAAGCTTGTCGAGGCAAGTGTCGGCGGTGCTTCAAAGCCCAGAATGGGGCTAGGATGCCCAATATTGGAGCTAAACAGTGGGCCGTCGGCCCCCTTTTTGGTCCGACGGGGTGCCCCTAGTGGCCCTCCCTCGAGGCTTTTGCACGATAACGTACGTTTTTGGTATTGAACCGTGTTCAATCATGTCGGCTCGTTCTCATACATTTAGTACAAGAAAAAAGACGCCGAATGTCAATGAGCTATGTAGCGCCTCACCTCCGGTTGTGGCGCAGGATGATCGGTCTTAGTTTTTGGCAGAAAGGAGGTTTCAATTTCGAAATCAAAGATCAAAGAAGTCGATAGTTAATTAGAAAATTGTAATTTCGAAACATGTATCCCATGATCGATGGCCTAGGGTCCCTTCCCTAGGTGGGAACGCTCTACTTGGGTTCACCGTTCACATTTCAAAAACCTTTTAGGAGTAATTACCGATCCACTCTAGGTCAATTGGGAACCTAATATTCTAGGTGTTGGAGGAAGTCAATTAATTTCCTAGAGGTCAACTGATCTACCGAAACTAAATATCTAGTTCCGAGGGTTCGGTTATAATGGAGGAGAGGTTTAGCAGCCACATGTCGCCCATATGGTACCATCTTTTTCGGTTAAATTCATCTTGCAATATCATAGATTTTGCTAAAGTTACATATACATTTAAATTTCTTTTTGGTTTCCACATCATGGGGCAAATGATGGCTCAACTCGTCATGCTTTGTGTGATTAGTGTCTTTTCCAAAATATGCAATACATGTATGTGATCAAATTCAAACAAACAATAGGTGAATCAAGTCCTACGTGTAAACAGACAATTCACCTCATATATTGCTAATTGAATTCTAAATCAAAACAGTCGAAGACATATCTAGACCAACATGCAAATAGACGATACACCTCATGTATACAGCAAAATTTGTTATTATATATTGTGGCAAGGATGAATCCAGTTCAATATGCAAACTTACAATATATCTTAATGTATACAAACAATGTGCGAATGCACACTAATTAACGATAACAAAAATCCAACCCACTAAAACAACATATACTGATATGCTCATCTTCAACTTTTGTGGTCAAATGGAAATCGTGAAATGCCCTTATCTTCAACTCACATTGGCCGAACCCAAATAGTGTAATCGACCTTGCACTCACGGAATAGGCTGCCTTTTTGAGATGGAATCCAAGACCAACAAATAAGGATGAGATACAGAATCGTTTAGCTCTCAATGTGTGACGACCCAAGCCTAGGGCAGTATGGAGGGATGGCAGGAGAGGCTGTGCTTTGGCAGTACGTGGGCGAGGTTAAGTGCATGTCTTCTGTCTCACATCACTTAGGGAAGAGTCTTGGACTTGCTCATAAGATTTTGGGTCCTTTAATTGTACATTTGCGTTTTCTTGAGGTAGTATGGGCTACCATGAGAAGAATAAAATCATGAGGATTTAATGTCTAAAGCGGACGATATGTGTATAGTAAAGACCTAGGGTCCTCACACAATGGGGCGCCACCAGAGAGGGTTGAGCCGAAGATTAAAATGGAAGGCTTGAAAGTGGATAGAACGATGGATGTGGTGGTGGCGGGGGTTATTCGAGACCATAGATGGGTGTTGATCCATGGCTTCACACTTACCGTTCATGTCGATTTAGCTGAAGTGTGCAAAATCTAGCTCTGCTTCATGCCCTTTACTCCGTGGAAGAGAAGTTGGGGTCAATCTTTAGTCGAAATGGGAAAGTGGAAGTACAAACTGACTGTACTTTACTTGCTTGTTGTCTTCTAAATGGTGAGCAAGGCCCATGGGAAACTTGCATTGTAAATATCTCAGATTGACAAAACTTCTCTTGATTGACTTTTGATTTTGATGGTTAGTTTTTACAAGTGAAAACTCTTATGTGTATCATCAGACGTTACTTATTAAACTCAAGGTCGTAGTGAAGATCACATCCTTAATATTCAATTTCAATGGAATAAGGATATTGATTTGACTATGAATCATTAAGCTAACAGCTAGAAGATTGGCATAGATTTGTTGCCATATATATTGATTGTCCAAAAGGAAAATATTGAATACGATCTTGCTTATATGGAATATCTCAATCAATGGAACATGTAATGTTTTCCAAATGAAGGACTCAACTTATGAAAATCCTATTTGTTACATGGGTGATAGATCTTTTGGGGAACTTTATTCTTGGCAATCTAGAAACAATCGGATCTTCTTCAACATTTAAGTCCAACGGGTTGATTGGATGAATGATCCTTGGAGCTTGTGTCCAACAATCAGGTTGGATATTGAGGAGTATTAAAGGAAGTTGTGATGCTTAAAGGATTAGAGAGAGAACATAAGTTTTAAATACCAAAGCTCAACAAAATCTTATCCTCAATACATTTGTCCTTGTGAGCTAAACATTGTAATATCTTAGAGGTCGTGAGTGTGAAATTATATAATTTTTTCATGTGAATACCCAATTCTTGTAATCTTTTGGCTGTCAATACAGGAAAGTGGACATAGGCTTATCAAAGCTGAACTACTATAATTGTTGTGTGCATTTTTCTATTCCTTAAACTTTTATTTATTATTATGATAAATTATTGCACACTAATAAGATATTCACATTGCGCGGCAAAAGAATGCTTCAAGTGCCATAACTTTGGCCAAATGGACACTTAAGTGTCATAACTTACGAAAGGTACACTTAAGTGCCACATTCGAAGAAAAACAGATCACTTGAGTGCGACTTTTGCCAAAGTTCGACCAAAACGTCAATGCGGCGTTTTTCCGGCAAAGCGCGCCCAAAACGACGTTGTTTTGCACGCTGACGTGGCCAAAACGGCATCGTTTTGGGCGACGTGGTAAAAAAAAAATTAAAAATTAAATTTAGTTAAAATATTTGAAAATAATAATTTTAAAATTAAATTTAGTTAAAATATTTAAAAATAATAATTTTAAAATTAAATTTAGTTGAAATATAAAAAAATTAATAATTAAAAACTAAAATTAAAAATTTTTAAAAAATTAATAATTAATAATTAATAATTTAAAAAAAATTAAAAAAATTTAAAAAAATAAAAGGAAATGGGGTGAGGTGGCTGAGAGATTAGCCCTCAGCCGCCGCCGCCAGGAAGGGCCGGCGACAGCGGGGGGAGGGTCGGTTGGGGTCACTGAGCCCCGGCCGTGGGCGCGACCTCGGCCGTCGGCGGTGAGGGCCGCGACGCTCCCTAGATCTGTGGTGAGGGCTCGCGGCCCTCGCCTAGATCTTGCGAGGGTCGGCGGCCCTCACCCGGCATGGCCAAGGGCCGCCGCCGCTTGGGCGACGCGCCGACCCTCGCCGGATCCGGGCGAGGGCTGCGACCCTCGCCGCCCGGGTCGGCCGGGGTTGCCGGCCCCCGGCCAAGGCCCGGCGACCCGGCCGACCCTCCCTCGCTATCGCTGGCCCTTCCGGCGGCGGTGGCGAGGGCTAATCCCTTAGCCGCCTCCCCCACCTTTTTTTATTTTTTTTATAAATTTTTTTATTATTTTTTTAAAATTATTAATTTTTTAATATTTCAACTAAATTTAATTTTAAAATTATTAATTTAAAATATTTTAACTAAATTAATTTTAAAATTATTAATTTTAAATATTTTAAATAAATTTAATTTAATTAATTATTTTTTTGCCACGTCGGCCCAAAACGACGCCGTTTTGGCTATGTCAGCGTGCAAAACGGCGTCGTTTTGGGCTCGGTTCGCCGGAAAAGTGCCACATTGACATTTTGGCCGGATTGGCACTCAAGTGATCCATTTTACTCCGATTTTGGCACTTAAGTGTACCTTTCGTAAGTTATGGCACTTAAGTGTCCCTTTGGCCAAAGTTAAGGCACTTCAGGGGTCCGCGCGTCCACATTGCGCAACTTGTCACAAGATGTTGTCCTTTAGCATATTAATCTGTTCACATTTCTCTAGGTAATAGATCTAGCCTTAACAACATAGGCCTAGTTGGAGGAGTGTATTGCAAAGGTGGTCCAGCTTAATTTTGCGAGGCTAACCCAATGTTCAAGAGAGGCAAATAAGATAACGGATTGAGTAGCCAAGGCACAAAGGAAAAATGAACTCTCACCCAATTGGCTGTCCTACCCTCGAAGCCTATGGTTGATTTTGTGCTGCTTTTTTTTTTTTTTTTTTTTTTTTTGGTTAGAAAGGAAATATTATTGATAGAGGGGCAAATTACATTCCGCTGCCATAGCGTCCGAAAGAAGTAGGTCAAGGAGAGGAGGGGGAGGGGATTCGGCCCAAGACAGGGGAAGGGAACCCTTGTTGTGGGCTCTTGCGGCCCAATTAGCTGCGGAGTTGGCTTTCCTCTTACAAAACCTAAGATGTAGGATGGGAAAAAGACGACACAAAGTGACGGCTTCATGGACAAGAGGGCGGATCTCCCATGGGGGTTCTTGCTGGCTGTTTATGGAATCTACCAAGAGTAGACTATCCGATTCGATCACTAGAGGCATTTTAATCTTCCCTTGTTGCAAAAGGTGGCATAGAGTAACGATCAGTGCCTGAGATTCCGTCTGCAGCGACAATGACGCCTGCACAATTCTGGTAAAGCCTTCTTTCAAATGTCCAAAGTGATCCCTGCAAATAAAAGCGATAGATCCCTCTGTATGACCTGAAGTATAAGCCCCATCAATATTGATTTTCAGAGTGCCCGGATCGAGGGATTTCCAAAAATGGCTAAGGTTTTTGTGGTTCTTCCCTGTTCTCGTCGGAGGTAGAGCGCAGTTCTGAGCATATTTAACCTAGGTGAGTGCAGCTTGGACAACAAAGTTCGGATTCGGTTGCTGTTGAGAGAAGATGGCCCTATTTCGAGCCTTCCAGACCTGCCAGAAAATTGCTACAACCATCTCCAGATCAGGTGTTGTTCTCTTTTGCATTATATGATTTGCTATCCATTCGTCTATGCGCCGAACAGTTGTGGCATTAATCTGGATGCCTATGTTAGGGTGTGACCATATTGAGTTGGTCCAAGGGCAGAACAAAAGGAGGTGTTCAATCGACTCAAGTTATTGAGTTAGGCATATAAGACAGATGGGATCAGTACTAATTTGGCGTTGAAATAGATTTTCTTTCGTGGGCAATGCATTGTAACAAATAGTCCAGAAAAAAACCCTGACCTTTGGTGCTAGTTTAAACTTCCATATGCTCTTCCAAAGTTATGGAGGTTGTTGGTAGGAGGATGAAGCTTGCTGCGTGAGTTTGCTTGTTTCTGCTTTCCTGATTGAGTGATAACCGCTTCTAACTGTGTACTGTCCGTTGGTTGTTGCTGTCCATACCAGTTTGTCTGCAGTAAAGTTAGCTCGCACTGGAATTCTGAGAATCTCTTTTGTTGTTTGTTCATCATAAAATTTATTTAGAGTAGCGACATTCTAGTTGTTTGAATTCTGTACCAGTAGATCAGCCACCAATTTTGGTTATTCTCTTTGAGCGGGACTACCAAGAATTCCCCTAGGAAGCCACCAATCCTCACGGATTTTGATATTTGATCTGTCGCCAACCAACCACAGAAGATTAGGTAGTACAACATCCCTTCCTGATAGAAGGCTCTACCAACCCCATGAAGGGCGTACACCTTTATGGGCATAACGAAAGTCTTGTGAAGGAAAATAAATGGCCTTGAACAATTTACTCCATAGTGAGGAAGGCTGTTGGACTAGTCGCCATGCTTGTTTTCCAAGCATGACCTTGTTGAAAGCCACAAGGTCTCGAAAACCCAATCCTCCCGACGCCTTTGTGCTTTTTAAAACATCCCATTGTTTCCAATGAATTCCTGCTTTCCAACAATCATTCTGCCACTAGAATTGGGCAATCTTTTTCTCAATAGATTTGCAGATGGATATAGGAATTTTAAAAACAGACATTGCATACTGAGGAATGGCTTACACAACAGTGTTAATTAGGACCTCCTTACCACCCTTAGAGATTAGATTCTCCTTCCAGCCTTCCGTTTTCGAAGTCACTCTACCCAAAAGCCAAGCAAACACCCCTCCTTTCGAATGCCCCCAATCAAAAGGAATGCCTAGGTATTTGCCTTTTCTTTCCAGCACAAGAATTCTTAGTTCACTAGCTAGGTTTTCCTTGAGATACCTCGAACAGTCCTTACTAAGGAAAATACCTGACTTATTCCTATTGATAGACTGCCTTGTAGCTAGGCAATATTGATTCAGAATATTGGCCAAGTTCTGACATTCTCTGATCGTACCGTTTAGAAAGAATATAGCATCATCGGCAAAGAATAGATGAGAGAGAGTAGGACTCCACCTGTTAATTTTAATGCCTTTTAGTTGTCCTATGTCGATGGCTTGATGAATGAGAGTTGAAAGGAGATTAGCTAATAGAATGAATAAATAAGGGGATAAAGGGTCTCCCTGACGAAGTCCTTGCGTCAGGTGAAAATATTCCATTTGCTAGCCATTGAACTTTATACTAATAGATACTATTGATATGCACTGAGAAATCCACTGAACCCATCTGGGATGGAAGCCGAGCTTGAGTAGGTAAGCCGTTAAAAAGTCCCATTCCACCCTATCGTATGCCTTCTACATGTCCATTTTTAAGATTGCCGGGAAGTTTCGTCATCGTTTCCTAATTTTTATCTAATGGAGAATCTCCTGGACGATCAGGATATTGTCCTGGATTTGTCGCCCACTCACAAATGCTATTTGTTCAGTTGAAATCAGTTGAGGTAGTAAAGGTTTCAGTCGGTTAGCAAGAACTTTGGAAATGATTTTATAGGCGTAATTGCAGAGGCTGATAGGACGATAGTGATCCAAAATTTTAGGAAGAGGTATCTTTGGTATCAAAGCAATAGCAGTCTTGTTAAGATCTAGAGGCATCAAACTTTAATGAAAATTTTTTTGAACCAAAAGAACTAACTCATCCTGTAGAGTGTCTCGATTTGACTGATAAAACAACCCATTCAATCCATCAGGCCCTGGGCCTTGTTCGTGCCTAGCTGAAAGGTAGCATGCGAATCTCATCCTTTATTCATGTTGGAAGTTACAATGCAAGGGCATTGAGCAAGTATAGGGTCGAAGTCGCGATAGCCCACTGTTTTGTATAGGTTGGAAAAGAAAGCCTGAGTCATCTCTTTAAGTGTGGCCTCATCTCTTACCCATCTCTGGTCGGCGTCCAGTAGCATCGTAATGCGATTTCATTGTCTTCTTTGGATGGTGGTTGCGTGGAAGAATTTGGTGTTTTTGTCGCCCCATTTTAACCACTTGATCCGTGATCTTATAGCCCAAAATTGCTCCTCTTGTTGCTAAAGCTGCTGAATTTCTAACTTGATTTTGTTGTTGTCTCTTTGTTGTCAGGTATGTCCGTTTGATTTGTGATCTGTTGAAGCAAATACTGCAGTTCGCCAATTCTTTTATTTGTGTTGGAGAAAGTCTGACGACTCCATAGGGTAAGTGCTGAGCAATTCTTTTATTTGCGTTTGATTTTTTGCTGCTTGATATAAACAGAATTTGATAGTTTTAATGAAGTTTGAAGTATTATCAACCCTTCGTCCTAAGCAAGACATTAAAAGGCTTTGACATCCTGGAAAGATAGGATAAAGACCGGGATTCGGGCCTTGAAAAATATACTGGCCCCATTGGGGCCTCCGGCCACAACCCCCTTCGCGCGCGCGGGGGGGGGGGGGGGTTGTGGAGGACCCTCACTTGACTGCCGCGATGCCTTCCCTTGGACTGCCAGGGCGTGGTACAGCAGAATGATGGTGCCAGCTGAAAGGCTGGGTGGCCGGCTGGCCAAAAGAAAAAAAAAAAGAACACAATTTCAATGTCAAATCGGTACACCACACGTAATGATAACTAATAAGGACAAATCCTATCTCATCAGGACAACATTCGGTTGCAGTATTATTGTTCGTTTCACAACAAAAAGTAATTCGTAACAGCGTACGATTTTGTCCTATCAGCATGAAACCCACTATCGACATGTAATCATAACATGCATTTGCAAATCAGAATCCGATTCAATGCCACTCTATCAGTACCTCGAGTAACTAGAAGGCAACATGCAATTTCATAACTGCGTGCAATTTCACGTATTTAATTGTCCGAAATATTTTAATCTTACCATCAACGTCCATAGGCACATGCTTGGAGCCTTGGTTTATGATTTTATTTTTTATAAGTATATTATATAAAAATCACCATGATTCACAGTTTATGATTTCAATTTTATCGATACTAACTTTGAAATAATCAAACAGTTTGGTGATTAACTCCGGCAAAAAATGCTAAATTGCTTTTTTGATAAAATGTTAATGCCTATATTCTTTTTTTTAATTAAAAGAAATCTAATCCGTACAAATAATTGGAGAGCTTCATGCAGACCGTCGAATCTCTTCTTCTTCTTCTTGTTGAAATGCTTTTGCACTCTTCGGATATTGCAGTTCTCATTGGTTCAAGTTTGTAGATTTCATCGGTATTTTCCGTTTTAGATTTTCCAAGTCCACTTCTCGCTCCTACCGCTCCATCTCAGCATTTGTCATCTTCCTCCCACTCATTAGAAGAAAATACAAACAGCTGAATGGAAATATGTTCGATAAGAGATTTGCCCTCGTAATTATATCATAGGACAACGCAAATAGAATTTCTTGATAGAAATTCGATAATCCGACCTTAGATATCATAATCAACTCTCTCTTCGTATTCACCATCCTCTTCTTAATACTTACCGAGAGATTTATTTTCTTCTTCTTTTTTGTCGTTTTTTGTGGAGCGAAGCTGAAGAAGAGCTTCTTTGGACTGGCGAAGCAGCCAGGATAAATGGGGAAGTGGGAGCGAGGAAGGAGCAAAGACCAGATCGAGCTTCGCGAGTAGTTGAAGCCGAAGGACGAGTTGTCCGAGAACTTGTGGAGGAGGTCTTGCGACATCACCTTGCAAGCGTTTGCTACGTGACAGGGGTTTTCTTCTTCGTCAATTTTAGCTCCGTTTATGGCGTCGTTCCCTGTTGCGAATTGCGATTCGTTTTGCCCCAAATTGCATCGGTCTGAAGAAAAGGGGAAATGGATTTATTTTTCTGAAGTAAGGTTTAAATATGGGGCAAGATTGATAACTGATGTTGTTTAAGGCTATTCATGCTGACTTGAATCGCCGGCAAGTCATGTTAATTGAAAAACAAAGAGAAAATATTGTCACGTTGAATTTTCAGTATCTCAAATCAGTGATGGCAGTTAGTTAAGTGATTAATTTTTTACCAAAGTGGCACTGAAGTAATTTAGTGAAAAGTTTTGGTACTGAAGTAAGGACTATACTGAAATTATGACAATTCTAATATTGTTTTGCGTTGATTTTTCTTTTCCCACCGGAATCCCTTGGATAAATAAAAACAAAAGACCAATTTTTTTTTTTTTTGGTCGAAAACGGAATAATTTCATTAACATAGTAGAGAAGTGAGGCTCGGAAGATGGACGTCATTACATAAAAGGTCCAACAAAGTTTGAGGAGGATATGAGGCCCAATTCAGAGGTAAGTAGCCATGTTTGTGGGCTTTAGCTACCCAATCTGCTACGAGGTTGGCTTCTCTTAGGCAATGGACTATCTGCACATGTCTGAAGGCCCGCATTTTATCTTTGCACTTACTGACAAGAGATTGAGTTTCCCAACTCAACACTTCTGAACTATTCATCGCTTTTACTAGTTGTAAGTTATCTGACTCAAAGATCATCTCTTCGTGTCTTCTGGAAAAGAAAAAGTTCAAAGCCTCCCATAGAGCTAGGGTTTCAGCCATCAAAGGGGAAGACGCTATGACTGAAACAGCCGCTCCTCCGACCATTCTTCCTCCCGAGTCCCTGCAAATGCAAGCTACAGAATTTTCCTTCGAACCAGGTGTGTATGTTCCATCTATATTACCTTGCATGCTCCTTTCGGTGGTGGAATCCAGATCTGGGGATTTTCAGCATCTTGAATTTCAGTTCTTCCATTTTCAGAGAGCTCCAAGCTTCTAGATCTACCATCTTCATGAACTCTCGAGCTCACAGCATATCGATGAATTGGTGTTTTGTGCCGAGCTCGCTGAACTTCCCTTCCAGATATGCTTCGTGACCCAGCCCCAGCTTCAGCTACCAGCGGTCTGTTGGTCTGTCGCAGTTCTTCGGTCGGCCCAAGACAGAACGCCCTCCATAACCTGACTGGTTTACTTCCTGATTCTCCTTGTGCTCTGGTAGATTTGTGAAGCGGTGCCTTGTTCGAAGATTGCTGGTCTTCATTTTCCACCTAGCGTCCCAACCCAGCGAATGCAAGCCCTCTCTGCTCGTCACTGCAATTTGTAGGTTCAAAGAGTGTCCCAGAGGGCGGAGTTCCTCTCAAGTCTTCTTCTCTATATGCCATTCCTCCATCTTCTCTAGGTTCTGGTTCTCTGACTATGGGTTGCGACTTTCGTATCCCCGATCCACCTTTTACACACCTTGATTTACCTTCAGCTTGATGGTTTGATTCTCCACTTCGATTTCGCAGCTCTCTCCTCTCTAATTCTCTACCTACTTCGGCATTTTCCTCGGCCCCCATCCGTCGACTTGGAGACTGCGGCTCATATGGTTCGCTATTCCCCTCTGCATTTCGTACCATATGCCCTATCCGGGCTTCTCCTCTTTGAAATTCTACCTTTCCTCTGTCTCGTCCCCTACTTTTTCCTGGGTTCCAGCGGGTGTAGCTCTTAAGTGCTGCTTGAGCTGAGTCTATAATTGCCAAAGCCACTAGTGTTTTACCTCGAAAGATGGCTTGGTTTCGGGCCTTCCAGACATTCCATAACGTAGCAGCCACCAAGTTCAGATTTAATGGGTGAGTTGCCTTCTCTTTCAGATTGTTAAACCATTCTTCGATCCTTGTCAAACCCTGACTAGAAATTTTAATATTTAACATAGGATTATCCCATATTTGTCTTGTCCAAGAATAGAGCAGGCAGAGGTGCTCAGCCGTTTCCCTTTCATGGCTACACAATGGGCATATGGGGTCAGGTAATATTTTCTTTCTAAACATATTATCCTTCATTGGGAGAGCGTTTTGGCATAAATTCCACATGAAAATTCATATCTTAGGTGGAGTATTCAGTGTCCAAATATTCTTCCAGAGTGAGGGGGGAGGTTGAAACGATGTTGTGGCTTGGCTCGCATTACATTGCTCCATGGTTTTCTTTATGCAGTGATACCCACTTTTGATTGAATATTTTCCTGCTTGATTACCAGTCCATACAAGCTGATCTTCTTCTGTCTGAGGATTAATTGGTATAGTTAGAATTTCTTATGCTAAATTATCCTCAAAATGTGTTGCTACGGACCTTTCATCCCATCTACCTTCATCCTTATTAATAAGTTCCGATACTAAAGAGGGTTCATTAACATTTATAGGACCCTCAATAATACCTCTTGCAGCCATTTATCCTCCATGATTTTGATCTTGGATCCATCTCCTACTTTCCACATTACTTGGGGTGCTATTGAATTTCTTCCATATACCAAGCTTTGCCAACCCCACGAAGGGCGAGGGCCCTTAGATGCATGCCAAAAGTCTGTCTGAGGATAATATAATCTCTTAAACAAGCTGTTCCATAGAGAGGTTGAATCTTGTCCAAGTCGCCAAGCCTGTTTCCCCAACATTGCTTTATTAAAAGAAAGAAGATCTCTAAACCCCATTCCACCTTTATCTTTTCTTGTCTTTAAGATATCCTAGCTCCTCCAATGAATGCCTATTTTTTTCTCATTAGTCTTCCACCAAAATGAAGCAATTTTCTTTTCAATAGCCTTGCATATAGAAACCGGGATTTTAAACACTGACATTGCATATTGTGGTAATGCTTGAACCACTGTTTTCAGTAAAATTTCTTTACCAGCTTTTGATAGAAGCTTCTCCTTCCAACTTTCCAGCTTTGAACTAATTCTCCTAAGAATCCATGCAAACATTTGCTTTTTTGACCCTCCCCAATCAGAAGGAATACCCAGATATTTGCCAATTTTGTCCATAATAGGAACCCGCAATTCCCTTGCCATGTTCTCTTTCAAAGAGTGAGGACATCCCCTACTAAAGAAAATACCAGATTTGTTTAAATTAATCTCCTGTCCAACAGCTAGATAATATTGATTCAAGATCATGGCCAGATTTTGACATTCAAGAGTAGTTCCTTTCATAAAAAAGATCGAATCATCGGCAAATAGTAAGTGAGACAGAGTAGGGCAACTTCTATTTAGCTTAATTCCTGCGATACTACCATTTTCCACAGCCTCTTTCATCAATAATGCATATTTGCCACAATAATAAATAGATAAGGAGATAAGGGATCCCCTTGCCTGAGCCCTATGGAAGGTTGAAAGTACTGAAGAGGTTCTCCATTAAAATTAATGCTAAATGTGACCGTGGTAATACATTACATTACCCATTTCACCCATTTCTCATCAAACCTAGTCTTTAGTAGGCATGCCTCCAAGAAATCCCATTCTACTCGATCATAGGCCTTCTTCATGTCTAATTTGAGAAGTGCTTGGAATTTCTTTTTTCTGCTTCTGAGTCTAATCTGATGCAGGACCTCTTGCACAATAAAAATGCTATCCTGAATTTGTTGCCCTCCTACAAAAGTGCTTTGTTCCTGTGCTATAATTGCTGGTAATAAAGTTTTAAGTCTGTTAACCAGCACTTTGGAGATGATCTTGTAGCCAAAGTTGCATAAGTTAATTGGCCTATATTAGTCTAACCTCTCAGGATTCGGAACCTTTAGGATTAGGGAGAGAGATGTTCTGTTTAAATCTGGTGATAGATAACCGGTGTTCATAAAATTCTGCACCTCCTCAAACATGTTCCATTTGATGTCTTCCCAGTGATGATGATAGAAAAGTCCATTAGGACCATCCGGGCCTGGAGCTTTAGTGGGTCCTAGCTGAAATGCTGCTTTTGTCACCTCTTTTAAATTTACTTCAGCAATTAACATTCTGTTCATATCATTTGTGACTAATGCAGGCAGTTGGTTTATCACTGGTTCAAAATTCCGGGAGCCATTGGATTCGTAAAGCTTCCTGAAAAACTGTAACGTATGTTCCTTCAACTGATTTCGTTCAACCAGCCATGCATTTTCTTCATTTTGAAGCATGGAAATTCTGTTCCTCTATCTTCTTTGAATAGTTGTTGCGTGGAAGTATTTTGAATTTTGATTCCCCCATCTCAACCAATTGATTATAGAGCGTAACCCCTAATACATTCCTTCTTGCCTCCCAAGCTCTTCAATTTCTTCTTGTATCTTTTTAAAGTGTTCCTTGTTAAAGGAATCTGAAGTGTTATTAGTTAAGCACACTATTTCTTGCTTCAACGTGCTGATTTCCTTCTTTCCATTTACAAACTTCTTCTTACTCCATTTAGAGAGTGCAATTTGAACATCATGTATCTTCCCTACCAAACCTTGTTGGTGCTGGATTGGAGGAGCCTAGGAATTTAACACCACTTCCCTACATTCATCATTCTCAAGCCAAAAGGCCTCAAATTTGAAAATTCTTTTTCTTCTAGCTTGATTCGATTGACATGAGAGGATAATAGGACTATGATCCAAGCCTACTGCAGGAAGGGCAAAAGCTTCAGCTTCTGGGTATATTAACCGCCATTCTATCGTACATACCACTCTATCTAATCGTTCTTTTACATAATCTTCCCCTTACCTGTTGTTGGCTCAAGTAAACGCACATCCCTTATTGTCTATATCCATTAAAGAGCAAGCATCCAGACAGTCCCGAAAAGATGTCATCCTGTAGTTTTCAGCCATTCGCTTCCCCACTTTTTCCCAATATAATCTCACTTCATTAAAATCCCCCAAGCACACCCAAGGTAGAGTGTTTTAAGCACTTATTTGTCTTAATCTCTCCCAAAGTTGCAGCCGCTTTGGGTATGTATATGGAGCATGAACGAAGGTAATCCTCATCTTGTTACCCTTGACCCATTCTTCACATTTCAGATTGATAAAACTTTCAGCCATTGAATCAACTTCTAGAGTAATCCGATCATCCCACATAATAGCCAAACCTCCCGCCGTACCCACAGGATCAACTACTAAACAACTCTGAAAATGAAGCCTTCTTTTTACTCTTTGCACAAACTCAGTTTTATTTTTAGTTTCTATCAGAAAAACCAAAGAGGGCCTGAATTGAGCCATTAAGGCTCTCAATTCCTGAACTATCAAGGGTGTGCCCAACCCTTGATAGTTCTAACTCAAGATATTTATGGTTCATTTGGTGGCGTATTAGGGCTAGCCACCACAGCCCATGTTATAACTTCTTCTGTCATCTGGATAGGAGTGTCCATAAGTTGAGTTTCATCCAACCAGCCTTGTGTTGAAGTTGTTGACTAATTGCCAGTTATTTTTTGTTTCTTAGTAGAGGGAGTTTTTGGTTGTAAGAGAGTTTTTTTCCCGATGCTATTTGAGGTCATTGCTGGCTGGAAATTTAGATTGTTTGAGTGCTCTGGTCTGGTGATCATTAATGCTCTTTTCCATGCATTGTACATAGTTATCTCTTGTGTACTGTTATGATTAGTCTCCAATATCATCTATTCCTGACCTCCCCTTTCAATATTTTGAGTAATGTTTGGAGGGCGAAGCTGACCATCCTCCATCACTTCGCTTTGTCTTGGTTGCTAAGGAGTTTCAGGGACAGCCTCATCATCATTTTCAGTCAGGGTTACTTCATTATAGAACACTTTCCAGAATGGGCTATGGACAAACGTTTCAGCTTTCAACCAGCTACCAAAGCAACCCCCAGCTCAGTTGCGAATTTCTCTTCATCATAAGGTATATCTGGACAGTAAGTAGCATAATGTCCAATTTTTTCTCATGAATAGAAGAAAAATGACAGTCATTCATACTTAAAATCTAGCCACACTCTCTTATTCCCATGACGCACCAATTGTCCTACTTGCAATTCAGCCGCCACATCTAACTCCACTTGTGCTTTCCCAATTTTTTGAAAAGCAAGACCTCTTGCATCTGTTTTTACTTCCAGAACCTTCCCCATTGAGCTGGCTATCTTCTTTATCATGCTTTCAGAGTTCCATTCCAGTGGTAAGCCAAATATTCTTATCCAAAAAGCACATGTTTTAAATTCATAACAATGAGGGGGGTATCTGGCTCCCAATCCCTTATTAACAATAAATGGTTGGAGAAAGACCATGGACCTCCCTCTAATACACGGTTCTTGTCCGCTTCATTACTGAAAACAAAGTTGATTTTCCCATTTTCTAAGGGTTTCACTTCCACAGTTTCATTCCTCCATGCCTTTTTCATTGCTGTTGTAAGGGCTTGGAAGTTGATGGCAGGGTTCTTATATAGTTGCCCTACAAGGGAGGAGTGGCATTCCTGGATTTTTTCCTCCGATATCTCCTCATCAAGAATTTGCATATTGTTTTCATAGCTTACCTAATTTGTTGCATAGATGGGCGAGGTGACCCACTGCTCCTTCTTCTTCTGCCATAATCCTCGTTGTTCTTACACTTATGGGTTTACTGACTGCAGATCGATTACATTCCCTGGATTGACGAGAGGGAGAACCCACCTTATCTACCTCCGAGATTAGAGCTGCCGTAGATTTTCTACGTAGTACATTCCAGTGAGGATGTTGAATTGAAGAAAGCGGCGGTTCCTGGGGATGTGGAATTGGGGATTAGGGTTTATGAGGAGAAGAAATCTTGTATGGGCACTGACTAAATTTGCTTCGGTGAGGATTCCAGCACATTCATCGGCTGAAGACTTGCGGATTCTGTTGATGGAAAGGCTAAATCATGGTGGGAAATTAGGGTTTATAAAGGGAAGAGTAGGGTTTGCCATAACTACTCAGCCGGTAGAGGAGAGCTCCGAGAGAGGAGAGGGTTTAGTTGCTACTCGACTTTATCTCGCGCAATCTCACTCATTTGATTTTGTTCTTTTTTTTTAAAAAAAGACCAAGTTATTAAAAGTTATTTTTAAGAATGAGCAAAAGAAAAATTCACTTACCTTGAGAAAAAAAAAATGAACAAAATGAGCCCATATTTATAGGATTTGTTTTTTTTTTTTTTTTTTTTTTGGGTGACCTAAGGGAAATCATTCTAAGAATCGGTTCAACTCGTTGAAACGGCACAAAATCCCTTCAAAGGATTGGCCCGTCCCTTTAAAAACCAGGGCCACCTTCGGTGAGGGACGGTTGACCTGCTCCTGCGACTACCACATGGCATGATAGGGTGCCCCGGCTAAAGGCCACCGTTTTGCCCATTTTTTTTCAAGTAAAAAATTTGCTTTTGACCTAACTTTGACCACCCATTTCTCTCTCATTTGGTGTAGCATCGACCGGATTTTCGCGTACATGTAAAGCTTGCGACCAGAACTTTCCAAAACTATGATATGATATCTGAAAGAATAAATAATGGGATCATCGATTTTCATGAAATGGATTGAACGGACGATAGAGACTAAAAGTTATGACATCTTCTTTGAAAGTATTTGAATAGAAGCGATTCTCAGACGTTAGAAAGCTTATAGCTAGATCTTTATGAATTCATAAAATAATTTACGATAGTCTAGATTTCGGATGGTCACTTTTAAAAGTTGTGATTTTTGTGAGAGGTCAAATTTGGTGCTGATGAAAAGCTATGACAGGGTGTGATCTAATTGTGCCTTTCGATCTAAATTCAGCCAACGTTGACTTTTGGTCAAAATTTGGTCGGATCCCTTATAAAAAAATTCGGTGTAATAGAAGCTATTCGGGTCGACTCATGACTAGAGACGTCCTTTTTGCCGGAGGTTGAATAAACGTTGGTTTTACTGACATCATCTTCATGCGTAGAACCCCATGAATTTCGTTTTCCTACTATTATTTTGTCATTCATATTTTTTAATTTCATTTTTGCATTCAAGTGACATCATTTTATAATAATAAAAAATCATTTAGATGCATTTAATAATTTATCGCATTTTTTGATTTTTTTTTTGTTTCAATAGTTCCATCCTATAAATAAATGGTGCATTTAATACATTGACCTGTTTTCATCGACTTATGCACATTTAATTCTAGGATAAAAATCACCAAAAAATCTTAAATTATGTCCATTGTGACACATTTATTTCAATATTTGTTTTTGAGATATCAAAATCTCCAAACTTGTACTATGTGACATATTTATCCAAAACTTGTACAATGTGATACGTTTACCTCAAACTTTTTTTTTTTTTGGTGAGTTTAGTGTCAATAGAAAAAGTTTAGGGTTTTTGATATCACAAAAAAAAAAAATTATGGTAAACGTGTCACATAGATATATAAGGTTGGAGTTTTGGTGTCACTAGAAAAAAAATTGAAGTAAATGTGTTATACAAGTACAAATTTGAGAATTTTGCTGTCACAAAAGAAAAGTCCAAAGTAAATATGTCACAATAGGTAAAGTTTGAGTTTTTCTGTGACTTTTTCCCTTAATTCATAAGAGTCCTATGCCAAGGCATTATATTTAGATATGTCTCTAATTTTGCTTTACATCTTATTTGTTGTCCTTAATTGTTCTGTGCACTACTGCATGGGCATTTAGAATTATGAGTTTGAATAACAATTGGTGAAGATTGCATGAAGAAAATGTTTTCTTAAATGAGAATAGGTGGCGTTATTAAAGTCCTTGAATCCAAAAATCTCCCCTCTATAGAAGTGAGACGAATTTCTATGTCTTATGTGATTCCTAATAGGTCTAAAATAGATTAGTGGTGAGTTCTAGTTTATCTTAAATAATGATGAGAAACTAATTTGTGGTCGATAGTGTAAGATGTTAGGGAAATCCCTTATGATGTTTTGAAGATGACAAAATAAATCAAAGGCTACTAACATATTTGATGGTTGAGTAATAGACTATGCAGATGATAGAATGTGTAAAAGATATTATCAAAGTTTATTCTTGGAAGAACCAGAAGACAGACTCTATGCTGAAGCTGAACCAGAAGACAAACTCTATGCTGGAGCAGAATATGTTCAGACTCAGATTGTAAAGTCTATTGTACTCAGACTCAGATTATAAAGTCTATTGCTCTCAGACTTTACATCTGGATTCGACAGAATGTAACTCAAGCCCTGAAGATATAACGTCTAGTGATCTGGTTTGGATTCCACATCAAGATTGATTTGATTGACTCAATCTATTTGATTGATGATTGGATCTTAAAGACAAGAACTTTATATACGAATAAGCTTTACTTATGGAAACCAAGATTCTATTTGTATGGGCGATCGGAATCAATTTGGGATTTTACCTTTGTCACTCAACGGCTACCAAATCTTTAGATACAGAGCTGTCTAATGGGTATATTGGAAGACGATTCTCCGGGATACTGTCCAACGGGTAGTTTGAAAGTGGAGGAGTATTTACGGAGATCATGGACCGATGAGCAAGTAAGAGATAGAGCGCATAATTTATAATTCCAAAGTCTGAGCGACCTTCAATCATACACTTGTCTTTAGAGAGCTTAATCGTTTGTGATCGTGAGAGAAATACCAAAAGAGTGACTTAGTGAGATAGTGTGATCTGCTAAGTGTTTGCACTTGAAGTTGTAATCTCTTATTGATTGCATAGTGGAATCCAGCCAAGAAGGCTGTTAGCGTGGGAGAGTGGACGTAGGCTTGGATTAAGCCGAACCACTATAAATCTTGTGTTATTATTCTCTTCCTTAACTCCTTTATTTTACTTGAAATTTATTTTATTCCGCATATATTTGCCAAGGTTTATTTTATACACCTATTCACCCCCTCTAGGTGTTCATACTGAGATAGCTAGTATAAGCACCTAGAGGGGGGTGAATATGTGTAAAAATAAATTCTCGAGATACGAAAGCGATACTAAGCAGACGATAGAAAGGAAGATCTCCAAAACAAATTATGATCAAAGTAAAGCAGAGAGTAGGGAAGAGAAAATTGAACACAAGGTTTATAGTGGTTCGGCTTATTCTAAGCCTACGTCCATTCTTCCGCACTGACAGCCCACCGGCTAGATTTTACTATAAACAAAATAGATGTTACAGCACAGCTTTCCCTTGATTCCACAGTGTAGATATTCTACTACATTTCCTCAAGGTTTCTCACGAATATAGACTCTCTTTTGCATACAAGATTTTGCTCAAATGAATTGACTAAGAACAAGGAGTTTTAGACTTTGGAATTCTTCTATCGTGCACTCTCTCGAACAGCTGAAACGTCTTCCTTATATACTCATTTATGCCATCATACCCGTTGGCACTTACCAAAGGAATTCCTTCAATCTACCCGTTGGACGGAATCAATTAGGAAGATCATTCGAGCTATTAAAGGAACATGTCGATAACCCATCAATCCTGTTTGCCCATACAATCAGGATCTCGGTTTTCATAAGTAGAACCTTCCAAAAATATTTCGCCAATCATCGGATCCTTAATCCCCAAATCAATCATGATCAATTAAAGGATTCTGTTATGTCATATCCAGCTAAGAGATCTTCTCCAATTGATAAGGTTACATCTTTAGTGAAACATCCAGTTCTGAATAGCCTTTCTTCAATGGATTAGAAACTGTCAATGAGGATAAACTTTGAGTCTTGAGTCTGGCTGTCCGGAGGTCTTCAGACTTTAATTAGTAGAGTCTGCAAATCTTCAGATTAGACTAATGGAAACGTTTTGTCAGCCTCAAAACACTTCACGAAGATTTCTCCAACAATCTCCCCCCTTTTGATGGTGGCAAAACTTTCCTGCAAATTTGAATAACTTTGACCTGCAAAATATTACTCAACCAAATATGGATATCTTATAGAGATAAATGGCTTAATGAATGATAACACTAGAATCTGTAACCACAGAAAAAATAGGTTAGTCTTGCATGTGAGTAAAGCCATCCATAAGATATCAATAGTACTTAATATAAGCAGTCAAACCCAAATCCCAAATTCAGTCCACATCTAGACACAAAAGTA
This sequence comes from Eucalyptus cladocalyx, assembly GCA_017140615.1. NCBI lineage: Eukaryota > Viridiplantae > Streptophyta > Magnoliopsida > Myrtales > Myrtaceae > Eucalyptus > Eucalyptus cladocalyx. Next base: position 21,999,976 of record CM029521.1, on the reverse strand, counting down.
AAGTCAAACATCAAAATAAATCAAAAGTTCTCAAAGTTTCAAATCTTGCATCTCTCCCCCTTTTTGTCAGCATAAAAAGGTTGAGATGGAATTGAATAAAGTCAAGATTGCTTGGGAATACGAACAAGCTGGAAATCTCCCATTGACTGAATGATGCCTTCCAGCTTTTTCAATTCCTCTTTTAGTTGTGCAACATCCTCACCCTTAGCATTAGCCTGAATCTGAAGAGAAAGGGCTTGGATCTGATCATTCAAGGAACTTGAAGAAGCTTGACCTGCATTCTGCAAATTCTGAACTTCGCATCCCATAGCATATATCTGACCTCGTATTTTCAAGAGAACATCTAGAATTCTGCGAAAATCTGCTGAATTATTGGTCTGCGTACTAGCTTCTGCACGGTCAGATGGAGTAAAGGCAGACGATGGCAAATCAGCGTAATCACGCAGATTTGGCGAAGAAACATCATGTCATTCCTCAGGAAATTGAGAGGCATAAATGTCCTCTGGATCTGCTGGAGAGCGATTGACTCCCTCACTGGTAGCAGGATATGAGGACAGTCCTTTTTTCTCACGATCTCCCCCTGTTTTAATGCCTTCAGGTGGAGAAGAGTGTTCATGCTCTCCTTCCTCTTGATTTCTTGTTTCTTCCTCTTCTTCTTTTTCATTTCTTTCCTTCTCAGCATCTCTTTGTTTAGCTTCTCTCTCCTCTGTTTCTTTCTCATCTACTTCTTTCTCTTCTCTTTCTCTAGTCCTCTCTTCTGAGTCTTTCTCTGGAACAGAACGACTCAGATTCTTTAATGCCATTGCAGAAATGGTGATGTTTTCTTCTTCATCTTCATCCTCAACGATGAGAGCTCTTCTTTTCTTGGATGAAGCAACCATGGGTTCCTTCCCTTTTCTTTTTGCTGCAGAAGAGATTTGATGAGTTTTGACAGGAGTCTTCTCATTGAATTTCTCCAATGTCTTGCTTAGTTCCTTTAGATGCATTTTAGTCACCATTTTCAGTCCTATCACCATATGATCACAAGATCGAGTACAGAGAATTTGTGGAGGCCGAATATTTAGATGTCTGAATAACTTCGTCACAAGACCTGGATAAGGAAGTTGACCTCTGTCTTTCACCACTACTCTATACATGTGGAACATAACAGTGTGAGGAAGAGAAATTTTTTTCCCAATGATGATGGCATACATCAGCTTTGCCTCTGAACTTGAAACATCAGTCTTTGAAATAAATTTTGGTCTGAGGCAATTAATGACAATCTTGTGAAACAAAATGTTAAACGCACTCATCCTCAAGTATGAAATCTTTTCCTCTGTTCTTCTATCCTTAACAAGTTCCAATGTAGCACGAGCAATTGAGACATTGATCGGTTGATATCTTCTTCTTTCAACCCCAATGACATCAGCCAACATATCTACATCCACCACATAGTCCTGATCTCAAACACTAAAATAGAATCTATTTGCATCCAAGAAACTAAGATTTGAATAGAAATAAGCAGTGAGTTTAGCATAGGCTTATGTAGAATCAAAACAGAATTGTTCAAGTTGAAGAAGACTGAATTTTTCTCTCAAATTTACGTTTACAGCATCAAGGAAATCAAAATCCACGCTTCTAGGGTTTATCACCCCATGCTTCAACAACTTAGAGTATAAACGCTTTTGTTCCTCCGATCGAAACAAATTTGTCCTTTTTCCCCGAATTTTTGCTGCAACACCCATTCTCGGTTGAAACTGACTGTACAACTTATCATCATCATTCCCATTTGGCTGATTCATCCCTCCAACGCGTGGATCACTTGGAATATTAGCAAGGGTTTCTTCTGCTAATCCCGTAGGGGCAATTCCCAAACGCTCCATATTTCGTAAAAAAGATGTACTCATTTCCATACCCTTTGTCCTTAAGAAACTCATCGATGTAGTTCAATGGAGTTCCTCCTTTTTTCAAAGCATGATAAAGCTTGTAAATAAAAGAGGGCTTTTGAATTCTTACAGGATCTGCGCCTTCGATGATTTCTTCTTGTAAATAAAAGAGGGCATTTGAATTCTTACAGGATCTGCGCCTTCGATGATTTCTTCATTTTCTCGATGAGCATCATCATGTGGACTAGATGGAGGAGAATGACACTGTTGAGAATGTTGTAGGCTCTGCTGCTGACAGGGAGACTCTTCTTCCTCGGTGAGATCGAAGTGTGTAGGCCCCTCACTCATTCGCCATGGTCCCCTGCTTGCGATCCTCGAAGATTTTCTTGAAGACGACATCTTTCTCAATCTTTGAAAGATTCCTTGCTTGACTTTCCCAAGAAAGATGACAACTTTTTCGAAGATTAAACAAGAGAAGAAAACAGAGATGGAAGATTGGTGCTTTCTTAGGGTTTTTGTAGAGTAAAGTGAAGAAGAAACAACAGTGTATAAACAGTTAAAAAGAGAGGCATACGGAACGTCATAAAAGAAAGTAAAAAGATGCATTTTTTAAAAAATAACTGCATTTTTCGAAAAATTAGATGATAGTCATTTAAAAAATAACTCATTTTTCGAAAAGGAAACATTGCAATAATCACGTCAATTAAAGATAGCAATAATCAAACACGGTTGATGATCGTACCTTTTCAAGATGAGATTCGAGAGAGAGAATAACTTACAGTCAAAGTCTTGTTTGTTTGAGTCTAAGAGTCTCTAGACTTTAACTTCTTCAAACCTCAAAATGTTGAGTCTGGAGCGGATGATTTCAAATTGATTTTTCTCCAAAGGCTTTGTGAATATATCCGCCAGTTGGTTCTTTGAGTCAACAAACTTAATTGAAATTTCTCCATTTTGAACATGATCTCTAATGAAGTGATGTTGAATCTCTATATGCTTTGCTCTTGAGTGAAGAATTGGATTTTTGGTGAGATTGACTGCGCTTGTGTTGTCACAGTTAATCTCCGTGCATGAATCTTCAATTCCAAAATCTCTTAACTGCTGTTTTAACCATAGAATTTGTGAACAACAACTTCCGAGAGCTACATACTCTGCTTCTGCTGTAGAGAGAGCTCCTGTACTTTGCTTCCTTGAAAACCAAGACACTGTCCTGCTTCCAAGTAGTTGACAGGTACCCGATGTGCTCTTTCTATCAACTCTGCATCCTGCTAGATCTGCGTCTGAGTATCCAAGAAGAGTAAAGTCTTCATTTTTGGGATACCAAAGACCAAGACTTGAAGTTGAAGCAATGTATTTGATAATATGCTTTGCAGCACTTAAATGAGATTCTTTAGGGTCTACTTGAAATCTGGCACAAATGCAAACACTAAACAAAATGTCAGGTCTAGAAGCAGTAAGATAAAGAAGTGAGCCAATGATACTCATGTATAGCTTCTGGTCAACTTTCTTTCCTCCTTCATCTTTGTCTATCTTCAAGGAACTTGACATTGGTATATCAGCCTTTTTGCAATTGTCCAGTCCAAACTTTTTGACAAGATCATTAGCATATTTTTCTTGATGAATAAAAGTTCATTCCTTCAGTTATTTCACTTGAAGCCCGAGAAAGAAGGTTAACTCACCCATCATGCTCATTTCAAATTCATCCTGCATAGTCTTAGAGAATTTCTTGCACAGATTTTCATTAGGGGATTCAAAAATAATATTATCGACATATATTTGAACTAGCACAAAACTTTTGCTTTCTCTTTTGATAAACAGAGTAGAGTCTACTTTACCTTTTACAAAGCCGTTTTGAATCAAGAACTCACTTAGCCTGTCGTACCAAGCTCGAGGTGCTTGCTTTAGACCATATAAGGCCTTTTTGAGTCTGAATATTGAGTTTGGTTTCCTTGGGTCTTCAAACCCAGGTGGTTGTTCCACTTAGACTTCCTCATGGATGAATCCATTTAGGAAAGCACTTTTGACGTCCATTTGGAATAACCTGAAATTCTTATAACAAGTAAAAGCAAGTAATAAACGAATTGCTTCTAACCTTGCTACTGGTGCGTAAGTCTCGTCATAGTCTATCCCTTCTTCTTGCGTATATCCCTTGGCCACAAGTCTTGCTTTGTTTCTTATGACCTTTCCTTTCTCGTCCATCTTGTTCCTGAAAACCCATTTAGCATAAATAATAGATTTACCTTTTGGTTTAGGAGTTAACTCCCAAACATCATTAATGCTGAATTGCTTTAGTTCTTCTTGCATAACTTCAATCCAGCTTTCATTAGATAAAGCTTCTTCTATGCTTTTGGGTTCTATTTCAAAAATAAGAGCCACAACACTAGACTCTTCGTGCCTTTTGGATCTTGTGCGAATTCCTTCATTAATGTTGCCAATAATGAGATCTTTGGGATGACTGGACTTATGCTTTCAGTTACTGGTTAAATTTTCAGGTTGATGATCACTTCCTTCATTTGAATCTTCAACAATCATTTGTTGCTGGTCTTTCAAAGTCTGAGCTGCTTCTTGTGATTTAGACTTAGTAGAATCTGGAGCAGGTTCAGGCTCTTCAAGATGAGTCTGAGTAGATTCATTTTGCATAGAATATTGGAATTTGACATTCATTTATTCCTCCACAGATTGAGTCTTCTTGTTGTAAACTCTGTACGCTTTGCTTGTAGTTGAATATCCAAGAAAGATGCCTTCATCTAACTTTTCTTCAAACTTGCCAACTCGATCATTTGCATTTTTCAATATAAAGCATTTGCATCCAAACACATGAAAATATGAAACAATATGCTTCTTTTTTTTGAATAATTTATAGGGGGTTTTTTTTTTTTCTAGAATAGGCCTTAGAAAAACTCTGTTAATAATATAACATGCTGTAGAAATTGCTTCAGCCCAAAAACATGAAGAGATGCTTTCAATTAGAAGAGTTCTTGCCATTTCTTGAAGCGATCTATTCTTTCTTTCCACAACTCCATTTTGCTCTGGAGTATATGGAGAGGAGAACATATGCTGAAAACCAGATTCATCACAAAATTTTGTGAACTCTTGATTTTCAAATTCACCTCCATGGTCTGTTCTTATACTTGAAATAACATATCATTTTTCGTTTTGAACATTTTTAGCAAATTTTTCAAAGCAAGAGAAAGTTTCAGACTTACTTGCTAGGAAATACACCCAAGTAAATCGAGAGTAGTCATCCACAATTACTAGGCAATATTTCTTACCTCCAATGCTCTGTGTTCTGGTTGGTCCAAAGAAATCCATATGCAGAAGCTGCAGTACACGATTAGTGGAAACTTGGTTTATTGGTTTAAAAGAATTTCTTACCTGTTTTCCCAATATGCATGGTGTACATAGATCAGGCTTTTGGTATGATAGATTAGGTAAACCACGAACAAGCTTCTTTGCTGAAATTTTGGCTATCTGCTTTATATTGATGTGCCCAAGCTTTCTGTGCCATAAGTTTGCTTCGTCTTGGATTGAGATTAGACATTGCGATTTATCCAGTTTCACATCCAAGAGAGAGATATTTCCATGTCTTCGACCCATGAATGATTGAGTAGAATTTTTACTAGTTCCTGAACATATTCCCTCTTGAAAGTTGATTTTGAAACCGGTATCACATAGCTGACTGATACTGAGCAGATTGTAGTTGAGTCCTTCAACTAAAGAAACATTGCTTATTGTGAGGTTTCCAATCTTTACAGTTCCAAATCCCACAATTCTTCTTTTGCTATTTCCTCCAAATGAGATTTTTCCACCATTCACTTGAACAAGTTTTATGAAGCAATTTGAATCTCCTGTCATATGTCTTGAGCATCCACTATCCATATACCATTTTACCTTTTTCTTGATAGTGACCTGCATTTAAAAAAGAAACTCAAACTTTCTTTGGTACCCATATTTTCTTGGGTCCGTTGGTGTTAGTATGATATGCAGTTTTTGCCCATACTTTATTCACAGGTTTCCAAACCAAAGGACATTCTTTTTCAAAATGATCTACACTATTGCACTTTGAACATCTGAGAACATTGCGACCTACTGGTTTTACAAAGATCCTTTTAAAATGATTTTTGTAAGCATCTCTTGTGGGTCTTTGCTTAATTCTTTCTTTCACTTTTGGAAAATCAATTAAAGGAATGGTTTTAGTAGTCATTCCCAAAATAGATTTATTGAAATAAGGTCTTTGAATAGAAAGAATTTTTTCCAGTTTCTCAGATCCTATAGAAATTTTTTTAGAAACATTTGAGATATCATTCTTTAATAATACATTTTCTTTTGAAAGATTATCTTCACTTTCTCTAAGAGAAGAAACATTCATGTCTAAACATTTCACATTTTCTTTCAAAAAATTTTCCTGTTGTTTTATAGTAGAATTTTCTCTTTTGAGTTCGGAAATCTTTTTAAGAGAAGTCTTAAGACTAAAGCACAACTCATCAATGTATTTAGAAACTTTAATAGGGATTTTGAAATTACTTACCTCAAATTCACTGTCTGAATCTGAGTCTGCCTCGGAGTTTGAATCTGAATCCAATTGTGCCATCAGACATATATTGGCATAATCATCATCACTTTCTTCACACTCTGTATCTTTGTTTGATTCATCATCCTCAACAGACTTAGTCTGTTGCTTTTGAAAACTTTGTTTCTTTGAATTGAATATTCTTCCTTTTCTTTTTAGCTTTCTGCATCTTCTTATTATGAGAGCAAGCTCCTCATCATCTATATCGTCTTCAGAATCTGTAACATTAGAATCATCATTGAATTTTAATGCAATGGATTTCTTACCTTTAGGATCTTCGTCTTCATTAATTCGTTCCACTTCATAAGACTGAAGAGTCCCAACCAACTCATCAACAAATAGTGGCATGATTCTTTGTGTCTCTCTTATTGAGGTCTTTATGTGATTCTAATCCTTGGAGAGTCCACTCAGAAGCTTGATTACCTTCATGGGATCAGAAATTGGTTGACCTTGATTTTCAAGACCATTAATGATTTCTGTAAAACGACTAAACATGTCAGTTATAGATTCTCCTGATTTCATTTTGAAGGCTTCGTATTGACCGAGGAGAATGTTGATTCTAGTCTCTTTCACTCGATCGATTCCTTCATAGGTAATATGTAATCTATCCCAGACTTCTTTAACTGTAACACAAGAAGATATTCTGTTATATTCAGTAGGTGATAAAGCACAATATAAAGAATAAATTGCTTTTGCATCAAGAGCTTGTCTCTTGATTATCTCTTCCTGAGTCATTTCACTAGACTCAACAGTATCTTTTCCTCTCTCTAAGACAAGTGCAGCTTTAGGAATGATTCATTTTTCTACAACGTCCCATACCAGAGGATTCTTTGATTTTAGGAATGCCTTCATATTGTTTTTCCATATGTTGTAATCCTTTCCATCAAAGTAAGACGGTCTGATATTGCTTTGCCCTTCTACCAGCCCTGGAGCCAACATACTAGCCATGGATCTTTAACTCTGAAGTAAAACACTTCAAACAAAGTGAGTACACATGCTCTAATACCAATTGAGATAGCCAGTATAAGCACCTAGAGGGAGGTGAATAGGTGTAAAAACAAATTCTCGAGATACGAAAGCGATACTAGGCAGACGATAGAAAGGAAGATCTCTAAAACAAATTATGATCAAAGTAAAGCAGAGAGTAGGGAAGAGAAAATTGAACATAAGGTTTATAGTGATTCGGCTTATTCCAAGCCTACGTCCACTCTTCCGCACTGACAGCCCACCGACTGGATTTTACTATAAACAAAAGAGATGTTACAGCACAGCTTTCCTTTGATTCCACAATGTAGATATTCTACTACACTTCCTCAAGGTTTCTCACGAATATAGACTCTTTTTTACGTACAAGATTTCGCTCAAATGAATTCACTAAGAACAAGGAGCTTCAGACTTTAGAATTCTTCTATCGTGCACTCTCTCGAACAACTGGAACGTCTTCCTTATATACTCCTTTATGCCATCATACTCGTTGGCACTTACCAAAGGAATTCCTCCAATCTACCCGTTGGACGGAATCAATTAGGAAGATCATTCGAGCTATTAAAGGAACATGTCGATAGCCCATCAATCTTGTTTGCCCATACAATCAGGATCTCAGTTTCCATAAGTAGAACCTTCCAAGAATATTTCGCCAATTATCGGATCTTTAATCCTCGAATAAATCATGATCAATTAAAGGATTCCGTTATGTCATATCCAGCCAAGAGATCTTCTCCAGTCGATAAGGTTACATCCTTAATGAAACATACAGTTTTGGATAGCCTTTCTTCAACGGATTAGAAACTTTCAATGAGGATAGACTTTGAGTCTTGAGTCTGGCTGTCCGGAGGTCTTCAGACTTTAATTAGCAGAGTTTGCAAATCTTCTGATTAGACTGATGGAAACGTTTTGTCAGCTTTAAAACACTTCACGAAGATTTCTCCAACACATACTAGCACTCTCAATTGGTATCAGAGCTAAGTGCTCGATTTATAAAAGTGTTTTTATTTTTGAGCTAAAGATCTTTTATGGCTAGTATCTTGGCACCAAGACTTATGGAAGGACAAAGCAACACAAGGCAACCATATTTTGATGGAAATGAATACAACGTGTGGAAGAACAAAATGAAAGCATTTCTAAGATCCAGAGATCCATTGCAATGGGATATTGTGGAAAGAGGAATCAACCCCATCGCTGCGTCTACATCAAATAAGAATGACAAAGACAAAGAAAGCAAACCCCCCGCTCTTATGTCTCGGATGGAGATGTCCAAAAGTGTAACACCCCGAACCCTTCGCAGGTCGTTACCAATGCCGATGTTATATCTTATTACCGATTTTATCTTGTACTTAAAACAAGCGTCGCCAAATCACAGGCATATATATATTTATAAACGATCGGTCCCAACGCGACTCATAGCGGAAGCAAATCAAACATCGCCATCTATCCCCCTACCAATCCATGATACAAATACACACCAGCTAAACATCATGATTTTATAAACAACTTCGACGCTTTGCTTACATATTTATATATATAACAAGATGGGGTTCCCTTCGGGTCGGTACAAAAACAAGAAAGGTTAGGACTCGCCATGTCCTACCTAAAATCTCAAAAAGAAACCTCGACCCTTAACATCATACGTGCACAAAACCCTCCCATCGAAAGCGTCGACTATCTACATCAAAAAGAGATCCAGCTCCTACTCATCGCGCGTAGGTCTCACACCCAACCCGGTGGATCAGGCGGTGGCGGCGGCAGCATCCCTCGCATAACTCCATCCCGTCGAACGTGCACATAAATGAACTCTTGTATGACAGGGCCCCCAGCCAGGCCGATATCATACATCACTAGACATCGCACTCGGATAAAATCAGTCCGGGAACAGTGGGACAATCTATCTCCGCACACTCAACCTCTACATTAGACGGTAGACCATAAAACGTACCACGTGTGACGGCAAGTAGCGGCATACTTGCTAATATGAAATGTTATCCCCAAAAAGGGTGAGTACAACCACACAGCAGATAGGGAAATCCAATAACAACCCAATGCATCATGCATACCATCATACATGGCAGGCATTGCTTACCTTTGATGTCATGTGCATTCATGCATCATCATATCATACATATCATCATCATCATCACATCATGCATATCATCATGCATATCATATCATAGGTGATCATCATATCACATCACATCTCATCATCATCATGCATCATCATGCATACAATACCATAGGTGATCATCATATCACATCACATCTCATCATCATCACCATGCATACAATATCATAGGTGATCATCATATCACATCACATCTCATCATCATCATGCATCATCATGCATACAATATCATAGGTGATCATCATATCACATCACATCTCATCATCATCATGCATTTATCATCATGCATATGTCATCATGCATATATCACCATGCATATCATATCATAGGTGATCATCATATCACATCATTTAATTCTCATCATTATCTTTTAAATTCGATCACCACATCACCCATTCTCAATTATCAATTTCATCATCCCTTCGGGCAAAGACCTCCGACAGGGTTCCCAGCATTCCAGCCATCCCATGGCCACCGGGCTTCCGGCCCCCCACATTCCGGGCATCTCGCATCTCAACTAGCATCACGAGGCATTCCCTTCGGGCAGAAACCTCCGACAGGGCTTCCGGCCTTTACCCTTCTAGCTAGGTATCTCGCACCCCAATCCTGGCATTGCGAGGAACCTCCGGGCATGTATCCAAGATACAACCGGACTTCCGGCCCCCCACATTCCGGGCATCTTGAATCTCCCAGGGAATCTCTGGAATTACGCCACTAGGCCACCAGACATCATCCTCCACCACATCCTCTTACTCACATATCGTTTTCCACATTCATTATCCATTTAATCTCATTATTACATGGCATATGATTCACACATGCATCACAATTCATGATCATACATACACCAATGTCATATAACAATGCATAATAAATTCAATAGAATTCATGGCCAATAAAATAATCCCTTATTATTTTATTATTATTTTATTATTATTTTTATTTATTTCCATAAATAAATATTAAATTTAATATCTATGATTTTCCCAAAATCATAATATTCAAACAATCATTAAACAAACCAATAAGATCACAATTTCATACAAAATTCATGGCCAAATTGAATTTCTCATAATTTCACAATTTCCACAAAATAGCACATGATATTCGGATAACAACCAGAATGCACAGTTTCTGAATAAATTCGATTAAAATATCCATTTGGCCTCCAAAAATTACGAAATTTTACAGAGTGATAGCCAAGACATTTTCGCACAACTCTCATGAAGAACTCCAAGCCAAAGTATTTTTATATTATTTTACACGACCTCACGAAACTTCTGGAACCACTACCGCATCGTCCAGAATGCACTTCTCCGAAATATTAAGGTTTCACCCATCTATTCTCTTTCGTTTCCTCTGAAATTTGAGTATGTTATGTATCAAGGTGTCCTTTACAAGTTTAGTGAAGGGATCTAGGTCAAATAACCAAATTATGGTCACCATTTAAGTCCATGAAGTCTCGGGTGTCTCGGAACACACCACCAGAATCAATCATTTCCAAGATCTAGCCGATTCACTAGGCTATACTCGTTCATTTATCTTCAAATTTGAGTATGTCGTATTTTAAGATGTTACCTACAACTTTCATGAAGACAACGAAGTCATATTTTCATCAAAAACCAACATGCAACCAAGAATCCAACAAGAAGTCAGTGAAAACATCACAGATCTGGGGGTCTCCGTATAACAAGGCTTTAACCCCTCAAATCTCCATAATTTTTCACGAAATTTCAGTATGTTACAGAAAAAGACGTTAGCTACAACTTCCATGAAGACATAGAAGAAAAAATCGGACTCCAAACACACATGCAAGCTCGAACAAGCTACTGACTCCAACAAACCGAACAAGAACAGTCACACGGTTTGTAAATAACCAACTCTTACCTCGGTTTTTCGCACAAATCACACCTAAAACCGAACATGCAAACACCACAACAAACATGCAAGAGAAGTTAAAGGACTCCACTTGCCTCTAAGATGAACAAACCACGACGAACGGCGACGGGACACGGCGATCGGACGGCGAACGAACGGCACACCCCTCCGGCTCCGCCTCCTTCCCTCTCGGTTCCTCTCCCTTTCTCAAGCTCTCTCTCTTTCTCACCCTCTCTTTGGACGAATTGAAGCAAGTAATCCGGCCACTCTCTCTCCTCATCCCTTTTATATCCCCTAGAGCTCATGATTAGCAATCATGAGATTGCCTATAATCCCACCAATGCATGCTCATCCCCTTTGCCACTTGTCATTTTTATTTTTAAACTTAATTGGGCTTGGGCTTAGGCCCATCCGGCCACTCCCTTGGGCTGGTCGAATTCCCTCTTGGGCTCTAATGGGCCGACTAGCTTGGCCCACCAAGCTTTAGGCTAATATGGGCCCAAGGCCCATTTCGAAAATTCAACCCCTTTTTCCTTTTTTTTTTTGAATTTCCTTCTATAAATATTTCTAAATTTCAATTTTCAATCTTGGCCAAAGTCTTAGGATATTTTTGCTCATTGAAATTTAAATCATATGGCCAAGCATAGATTATTAATCTATTAAATTTAAATTCTCATAATCATAAGCACAAATTATTAAATTAAAAGACTAATGGCTAAAACATAAGCCATGAAAATTCTACCACCTAATTAAAGACTTTAACACACCTTATGGCTTGGCTTTGAATTTCTGGGATGCCACAAAAAGAGAAGCGCTTGATGCAAAAGCTATTTATTCTTTATATTGCGCATTGTCTCCTGTTGAATATAATAGAATCTCTTCATGTGAAACATCAAAAGAAGTTTGGGATAGACTTCATGTTACATATGAAGGGACCGATCGTGTAAAAGAGACAAAAGTAAACTTCCTATTCGGCAAATATGAATCCTTCAAGATGAAGCGAGGAGAGTCGATTGGAGATATGTTCAATCGTTTTACAGAAATTGTAAACGGTTTGGCATATCAAGGTCATCCAATTTTTTTCCCCAATGAAGGTCAACAAACTCTTGCGAGGTCTCTCAAAAGATTGGAACCATGTCAAGACCTCAATCCGGGAGACTCAAAGGATTATGCCACTCTCCGTTGATGAATTGATTGGCACTCTTCAATCTTATGAAGTGGAACAAATCAACGATGAAGATCCCGGAGGTAAGAAGTCCATTGCTTTAATATCTAATGCTATTTTTGATGAAACAGACTCAAAAAATGACATGGACGATGAAGAACTTGCCTTTATGGTCAAGAAATTCAAAAAGCTGAGTAGAAAAGGAAGGAAATTCGATGGAAGAAAATACAAGCAGAATGGCCAGAAAAGAATAATAAAAGAAGATGATGAGCAAGGAAATTTATGCTTGATGACACATTCAGAATCTGAGTCTGACTTAGACACAGATTCAGAATCAGAGTCTAACTTAGACACAGACTCATAATCTAATGAGGAAATCAAGGTAAGTCATTCAAAAATTCATTTCAAAGTTTCAAAGTATATAAAGAAGCTTTGCTCAAATCTCAAATCTTCTCTTAAAAGCATCTCCAAACTTAAAAAGAAAAATTTTCGGCTTAGGCAACATGATCTTTCTCAAAAAGAAAATTTTGAAATTTTGCAAAAAGATTTTCTACAATCAAAAGAAAGTCGAGATTTACTTATCAAAGAAAATGATTCTTTGAAGAAAGAATTTTCAAATATTTCAATAAGATTTTCAAATGGATCAAAAACATTAGAGCATATCCTTTCTATAATAAGTCGGGACTTGGTTTCATTAAGGAAAATGATTCTCTAATAGATTTTCCTAAAGTCAAGGAGAGACTTAGACAAAGACCTTCAAAGACATTTTACAAAAATCATTTTCAAAAAGTGTTTGTAAAACCTGTTGGTCGAAATGCCCTCAAGTGTTCAAATTGTGGAGAATCGAATCACTTTGAGAAAGAATATCTTAAAGTCTGGAGACCTATTAAGAAAAAATTGGATAAAAACAACATACTCTACTAACTCTCATGGACCCAAGAAAAAATGGGTCCAAAGAAAAGATGAGTTATTTTTGCAGGAAATAAAAGAAGAGAAGAAGGAGAGTTTGGAAATTCAATAAGGCAAGAATGATTGCGAATCTATGCAAATTTTGGTGCAATCAGAAAAATATCTCCTATGAAGAAGATTGGTAATGTTTTTTAATGGTATATTTCAAACATATACCATGGGTAAGAGAATATTTTTTTATTATTCCACCTTGCAAATTTCTACGTGCATTTATCATGATTTTGGATAATTGTTTATTATATTGCGAATATCTTTTGTCATAAATATAAGGTTTGCAATTTTGGCATGTGACAGAAATATCTATTTTCCTTTTGCAAAATGCATATCTGAAATTTCTGCTCAAGGAAATCTCTTTGATCTTGAAAGATATTACTGCATATTCATGGATATTCTTGTTATATTCTTAGAAGATATATTATATCTAGCAAGTTTGATCCGCAAATCAAAGGAAGATATTACGTGACATTTTTGCAAAGATGAATATCTATTATACAAGATTTTGCAGGTGACAATAAAATCTTCCATATGAATTTTGGAAAGCTCGATTTGAAAATTATGAAGATTCTATACTATCTTTTTGACGTTCAAAAATTCCCTTCCTTGTGCAAAGTTTTTGCAAATTGTTAAGGAAATCCCTAATGTGTCGTACGAAAGGTTGAATAGTTCTGAATTTTAATAATTGATAATTCTTTATATGCTATTCAATTTATTTATTTGAAGAAAATGACATTATATATTACGTGGATATTATTATAGCTTATTTGTGGAAAAAGTTTGTTAAGTTGATCCAAGTTGAATTCGAGAAAAACTTAATTGAAGAAAATAAATTTTTACCTCGAATTTCAAAATGCAAGTGATCGTTGCGGATGTTGCTACAAAGAAAGTACTGGAAAAATATTCTGTTCAACGTGCACAAGCAACAATTATTTCTATTCGCAAATACTATCATGATGACAGGGGGAGAAATCGAATCCAAAAGAAAATGAAAAGAATCGTGATCATCTTAAAAAGGCAACAAATTGAGGGGGAGCTTTGATCAATTATGGAAAAATCTTTTTGGATTGGTCGTGATCTTATTAGGAATGGAATGAAAGGTAAATGTGTCAGAATTTGTTCAAAAAAATCCGGTTAGTGCATCTTTTATTACCTTTTGTCATTAACAAATCTCTTATTGATATTATCATTTTATTATGACAAAAATGGTATGTGCATTTTATGATGCATTCATGATTTTTATTGGATATTTGCTGATATATATGATCAAAGTGAGTTATATTGCATATCTTTAATATTCGATTTACTTTATAAAAGCTGATTTTTGGAAATTGTGATTTATGCAAGATATTTGTTATCATTCTCTACGTGATACTTTTTCCATTATTATCGCTTTTTGATTATGAGAAAAAGGTGGAGAAGATATGAATATGCATATGTGTTGATTGATTGATGTTATTTATTGCATAATATTGAGCTATGATTATTTTTTTCTATATTTTGATTTAAATTAATATTTTTTTAAAAAGCGTGTTTATAAATCTGCATATTCAGAGATTCTTTTGTCATCATCAAAAATGGGGAGATTGTTAGGGAAATCCTTTATGATGTTTTGAAGATGACAAAATAAATCAAATGCTACTAATATATTTGATGGTTGAGTAATAGACTATGCAGATGATAGAATGTGTAAAAGATATTATCAAAGTCTATTCTTGGAAGAACCAGAAGACAGACTTTATGCTGAAACTGAACCAGAAGACAAACTCTATGCTGAAGCAGAATATGTTCAGATTCAGATTGTAAAGTCTATTGCACTCAGACTCAGATTGTAAAGTCTATTGCTCTCAGACTTTACATCCGGATTCGACAGAATGTAACTCAAGCCCCGAAGATATAATGGCTAGTGATCTGGTTTGGATTCCACATCAAGATTGATTTGATTGACTCAATCTATTTGATTGACGATTGGATCTTGAAGACAAGAACTTTCTATACGAAGAAGCTTTACTTATGGAAACCAAGATTTCGTTTGTATGGGCGATTGGAATCAATTTGGGATTTTACCTTTGTCACTCAACGGCTACCAAATCTTTTAGATACAGAGCTGTCCAATGGGTATATTGGAAGACGATTCTCCGGGATACTGTCCAATGGGTAGTTTGGAAGTGGAGGAGTATTTAATGAGATCATGGACTGATGAGCAAGTAAGAGATAGAGTGTAGAATTTATAATTCCAAAGTCTGAGCGACCTTCGATCATACACTTGTCTTTGGAGAGCTTAAACATTTGTGATCGTGAGAGAAATACCAAAAGAGTGACTTAGTGAGATAGTGTGATCTACTAAGTGTTTGCACTTGAAGTTGTAATCTCTTATTGATTGCATAGTGGAATCCAGCCAAAAAGGCTGTTAGCGTGGGAGAGTGGACGTAGGCTTGAATTAAGCTGAATCACTATAAATCTTGTGTTCTTATTCTCTTCCTTAACTCATTTATTTTACTCGAAATTTATTTTATTTTGCATATATTTGCCAAGGTTTATTTTATACACCTATTCACCCCCCTCTAGGTGTTCATACTAGCACTCTCATAAGATATAAAAGCACAACCCAAGATCTCCATAAATAGAAATAAGAATATATATGTAATCATGTAAACAAATTTACACACCTGATTTGAACCATCGTTCTTGATGTGAAATAGCGACGATCCAAATTCAAGAACTTCTTCTTTATTGCTCTCTGTATCACTGACTCAATGAGACGACCCTCTCACTCCTTAGCGCTCGGTAAACGCTCATTTGTGAGGATAATTTTGAGAATTATGATTAGAGAAGAGACTTGAGCAATATTTGTAGAGTTTCTAACCAGACCAACCATTTATTTCACCTTAGATCAACCCTGTAAAACGATAAATTACAATATCAGTTAATGTAGCCAACATTAGGAAAATTCTTACAACTAGGACTTGGGAGAATTTGTTCAAAGCATGAGCGTTACCTTGCGAGAGGGTTATCCACACCTGCTTGACAATCCCTTAAACCAATTGATGGCTCATTTGAGAAGGTTGTGACAATATGTTATCGAGATAGTAAAACCTAATATACAAAAAGAATTGTATCTGTTATTTGATAATGAATTCATGATTATGATTTATCATATATTATGTGATTATTTCAAATAAATAATACTTATTAGCATAATCAATAGTATGACTTTAACAACAACTATATCACTAATTCAGCATTAATTAATATAATTAGCAATTAAATAGGCATAATATTTATTATAATAAAATACTTAGTTAGGAAAATTTAGATATTTGAACCTAATATTGACCAACTAATAGCATGCTAATTATTGCATTATGAATAATTTTTAATATAAAAAAATTCAGCATGAATCACGCATCGGTGTGTAGGTCAGATACCATAAACTCGTGTGACGAATGACAAATAGCAAAATATTCTAGAAAAAAAAGATAAATAAACCTATGAAGGGTTGAGTGAATGGTCAAACATGACTCCACTCTAGAGCGACATATCTCTGTCTTCCCTGCTCAAAGGAACTTGAGCTCTCAAGCTCGGTATGTTGTGTGGAGTCTTGTACACACATATGTTGACTTCTAAAATTTAACGGTCCTTTTAGATTTTATTGTATAGAAAAATTAGGGATTGATCTTGACTCTTAAACAAAAATGTTAATTTAATTATATATAAATATTCTGAGCATTTTAATTAAACGCATATAATTGCGTTGGACCGGAGCTAATGGACTTAAGCAGGGGAGGTTCTAAGCTTAATTTAATCAACTGGATTGAGCCCATAAGATTTCAAAATTGGCCCGAGCCCATCGAAGACATGCACATTGCACATGGTTACCAAAACTTGGAAAGAATTAACTCTCCAATCAAATTTGGCAATCAAAAGGGCATATATTGTGAAATTTATGGCCAGAAGGAAAGAAGAGAGAGAAAGATTGACACTGTAGAGATGTCATGTAATGGGCATGAGGTGTAAAGAGAGCACAAGGAAAAAAAAAGGGAAAAAACACAAAAAACTCCAAATTTCGCCCAAAGTGACAAATTTACTCTAAAACTTTTTTTGTAACATGAAAAACCCCGAGATTTGCTAATTATGACACATTTACCCCAAACTTTTTTTTGTGACACAAAAAACGCTGAACTTTTATTTGTGTGACACATTTACCCTAAATCATAGGGATATTTTAATCTTTTCTTTTAAAAATTTTTTTCTTATTTTTTTTATTCTTCTTCTTTCTTCCCTCCGTCGGCCATGGCGGAGGGAAGCTAGTGTCCAGCGAAGGCCGCCCTCCCCGATGCCGGCGAGGGTGGCCCTAGCCAACCTAGGTGAGGACGACCCTCGCCGGATGCTGGCTTCCCTCCGCCGGCTCAACCATGGCCGGTAGAGGGAAGAGAGAAGAAGAAAGAAAAAGAAAAAGAAAAAGAAAAAAAAAAAGAAAAAGAAAAGACGAAAATGCCCTTAATGGGGTAAATGTGTCACCATTCGTAAAGCTTGAGATTTTTCATGTCACAAAAAAGTTTGGATAAATTTGTCATTTTGGATAAAGTTCGGGGTTTTTTGTGGTCTTTTCCCTAAAAAATAAACAAGGAAAAGTATTAAGGATTGCTGAATTGGTGCACCAGTGAAAGCCAATTAGAGAAGATTTGGTAAAAATGGGAATTCGGGATTTCTTTGAAAAAGGGAAGAAGATCAAGACGTTAGGATCTTTCCTAAATGAAATAGCTACACCTTCAATCCACTTTGCACAAAAAAGGAGAATCTTTTTAAATTCACGCGGATCTTCACGATTTTCTTTCTGAGATCGGCACAAGTCCAGACGGGGGCCGAGGCTTTGGACGTTAAAAGGCTTCCATTACCGCCGCATAGGGGGAGTGGTTGGAAGAAAGGAAAAGGACACGATTCCCGGCGAGAAGGACGTTCGCTGTACGGAGAAAGCGGTGAGTGGATAGCAAATTTTGCGAGATTGGTGGCAATGAAAAGTCAGAGACGAGTGAAATTTCATGCACACCATCACCGAGCATATAGAGATTCATACCAATTTGTGATTTGTGAAATTTCGTGCACACCATCACCGAGATTGGTGGATCTAGTAATTTGTTAGTTTTACTTTGGGTGAGAATTAGTCGAGCCGATGGTTGAGATCACATATTAACGATAAGAAAAGAAAAGAGGAAAATTACTATGTTAATTCTCCATGGCTGGTTCTTGTGCATGGTCTCGCTGTCAATTTCAGCTGGCTTATGTCACTGTGTTTTTTTTTTTGGATCTAAAATAGTGCGTTCTTTCGTTCATTAAAACAAAGATTACAAAAAGACAATAGAATGTTCCTAAGGGACTATGGGGGGATCAGACATCCAGGTTGGGGGAAGGGTTTTGAGTTGGTGGGCTTTAGTGATCATCCGTGGCTTGGTTTGCTTCTCTAGGACAATGAGCTAAGTTTACACAGGTCATTTGGGCTAAGAGCTTTTTGCACTCTTGAATTAATTCCCTCACAGCCCAAGACTCCTTGTTCGGTTGAGCATGAGTTGGCCCATTAGGGGCTCTCTCCATTTGCATTCTCGAGCTCCATATGTCAACTTTCTCTCGTATATTTCTGCAGCCGGCGGCACACAATCAATGGCCAAGTCAATCCCCAACGTCGCGATAAGAAGAACACGCTTGGACGACAAAATGGGTGTATTTATGTGAGTATCTGCGCTGGAATCCTAGTGCATGTGGGTGTATATTAAGGCTCGTATGTAATAGCTGAAGGAAGAGGGCACATCATCAAAGATCATTCAGTTATGGAACCGCCTGAGAAGTCCTTCGTTCAGCAAGCGCAGCGCGAGAATAATGTTCAGATGGTGAGTTACTTCTTGGATTTCTTTTTGTTTTGTGCTTTTGACCCTTTCTTTGGTTGTGATGTCTTAACTCAGACATTTGCCCATGTTCAACGAATATGCTCTTGATAATTGCAGGAAGGTAATATCTCGACATTGGTGAGCAATGGAAGTGTTGACATTCGTGGTCGAATTGCCGACAAGCGGAAAACGGGAGGGTGGAAAGCTTCTCCTTTCATTATAGGTACGCCTCCAATTCTAATTTTTCTGTGCTTTATAACTCTAGATCAAATGCTACATGCACAAATTTATTCCATTCCTTTTACTAAATGTTGTGACAATTTTTGATATTAGAGCCCTTAGAAGGTCGAATCATGAGCAAAAGTAATGGGCTGGTTATATACGATTGAAGTAGTACATTGCATGGGACTTGGGTATCATCTCGTTAAGATAGCATTAGTTTTCCTTTCTTCTAGGCAATTTCAAGACAGATCTATTAACGCGGTTAATTTGTAGCGAACGAGGTGGCTGAAAGATTAGCGTTTTACGCGATTGCGGTGAACATGGTGACGTACTTGGTTAAAGTAATGCATCAATCAATTCCGGTGGCTGCAACTCACGTCACAGATTGGATTGGGGCGGCCTTTGTTCTCACCCTCCTGGGCGCGTTCATGGCTGATGCTTACTTGGGCCGCTTAAAAACCATCATCATATTTTCCTCTATTTATGCAGCGGTAAGAGATTAAACTCCCTAAATCCCAAAGTATGCCGCATGAAACTGCCTTTGAATAAGATCACACATGTTAGTTGTCAAGGACATAATTTTCATTGCGAAATGGAATGTTTAGTAGGATAAGGATTCTCTCTCGTCTTAGGAATTCTTTTCTTTTTTTTTTTGGTCGGTAATCGTCTTAGGAATTCAGGTTACCCTGAAATGGCCACAATGCAGTGAACTTTCAGAAAATCACACCGCCATTCAAACAATGCGAATAACCGATGCGTCTATATGTAAAAGGATTTGGCAATGTTATTTGCTAGTTAATTGGTTTAACTAGCTAGATCACTCAATTCTCTTACTCAGGCACTCACAATCTCCCCAAGTCAACTAATTAATTCTCCCTTCTTTGATCAAATTCCTTAGGGAATGATCCTACTAACCCTATCAGCCTCCATAGATGGCCTCCGACCGCCTCCATGCAAGGCGGGGCTTTGCCAGGAGGCCTCCAACTCGCAGACCACATTCCTCTACACTGCTCTTGCCCTGATCGCCCTTGGGACGGGGGGCATCAAGCCCTGCGTCTCCTCCTTCGGGGCCGACCAATTTGATGAAGCTGACAATAAAGAAGTCAAGAAGAAGTATGCCTTCTTCAACTGGTTCTTCTTCGCCATCAACACGGGGGCTCTCGGGGGCATCACGGTCTTGGTGTACTTGCAAGTGAAGAAAGGTTGGATTTGGGGGTTCGGGGTTCCCACTGGGGCAATGATCATATCGATCGCTGTCTTGTTGTGCGGCACCAAGTATTACCGGTTTCAGAAGCCGATGGGGAGTCCGTTCACGAGGTTCATGCAGGTAATGGTGGTCTCAGTGAGGAACCACTGGAGAGGGGTGAAGGTTGGACGGGAGACGTTGCTATTCGAAGTGCAAACGGAGGAGTCTGACATTATGGGAGCTCGCAAGCTAGCTCGCACCTCACAATATAGGTCAGTATCTATCAAATAAGTAAGAGGGTTAATACCCTCAAAA
Source organism: Eucalyptus cladocalyx (assembly GCA_017140615.1). Taxonomy (NCBI): domain Eukaryota; kingdom Viridiplantae; phylum Streptophyta; class Magnoliopsida; order Myrtales; family Myrtaceae; genus Eucalyptus; species Eucalyptus cladocalyx. Next base: position 21,978,818 of record CM029521.1, on the reverse strand, counting down.
ACCTCAAACTGATACATGTTTGAAAAATTTATCATAAACTAATTTTTTGACAATGAAAAACCCCAAATTAGTACACTTGTAATAAATTTACCACATCTGATCATAAAAAAAATCCTAAACTAATACACTTATGATAAATTTATCTTAAACTAATTTATCCGACCACAAAAAACCTTAAATTAGTACATTTGTAATAAATATACTCTCTGTCAAATTGGATTAATACCACAAAAAATCACAAAAATTGTATAATTATGATAAACGGATAGTAAAATCCTAAATTGGTACGTTAGTCAACTGTCACGTGTTATTCAAATTAGTAATTTGATGGTAAAATTTAATGAAAATTAATAGAGGATAAATTTGTTACTAGTATACTAGTTTAGGGTAAATTTGTCAAAGGTGTACTAGTTTGGGATTTTTAGTTGTTAAAAAATTAGTCTGGGGCAAATTTGTCAAATGTGTACCAGTTTGACATTTTTTAGGATATTAATCCTAAGTAAGAATCATGAAATTACTCGTTTCCATCTAATTTTCTGGAAAAGCTGTTAAATACGTGATATACACATGAGAGTACCTGTGTCGATCATATTTGTCCGCTTTTCGTACTGTGAAATGATTTCTCCTTGTTTAAAGTCAATAAACAAAACCTCATAATTTAATATCACAGGAAACTGCCAAATAGAAGCCATTAGACAAAACTTCTCTATTGTTTATACATTAAATTGGGTCGAGAGGATACAAACTCTTTGTTTATTCCACGTGAATATACTTAGTGTGCTTAGCTTTCTGTACTATTATATGAAATTTAAGCTGACGACTAGATTTTTATTATTTGTTTATATCTTGTTGCAACTAACCACTATTGAATGCCATATGGTAGAAATCGACGACTGCTTGTGGACGAACATCCTTCACTTAGGGATTGTGGAAGTCTCAATTTCTTTGCCTTCACACGGTAGCTTGAGACCATATAATGACTAGACTAACTAATAAGAAGGGTCTCGTCGCAGATTCTGGGATAAAGCCGCAGTGATAACTGATCCAGAATCCAATCCAACCACCAACCGCTGGCACCTCTGCACCGTGACGCAAGTCGAGGAATTCAAGTCCTTCCTGAGAGTCCTCCCAGTGTGGGCATCCACCATCGCGCTCTCCATCTCCTTTGCCCAGCTCTCCACCTTCTTCATCAGCCAAGCAACCATCATGGACCGCCAGCTCGGCCCCAACTTCGAGGTCCCCACCGGCTCCGTCCCCGTCTTTGCCTCCATCAATGCCCTCTTCCTTGTCCCGCTCTATGAGAAGCTGATTGTGCCAGTCCTGCGCCGGCGCACTGGCCACTACCGTGGCATCACGTCACTCCAGAGGATGGGGGTCGGCCTCTTCCTCTCGATTTTTGCAATGGCCTCAGCCGCGCTGATCGAGAAGAGGAGACGGGAACGCTCGCCCGCCCAGTTTAGCATGAGCTTCTTCTGGCTCTTCCCTCAGTATTTCCTCATCGGTGGCGCCGAGGTGTTCACCTATGTGGGCCAGCTCGAGTTCTTCTATGACGAGGCGACAGACGGGACGCGGAGCATCAGCAGCGCAGTCTTCCTGAGCGAGATTGGAATCGGGAGCTGGCTTAGCACCGTGATCGTAAAGATCGTCGGGGGCGTGACCGGAGGGACAGAGAAAGGGTGGCTGAGGAATGATCTGAACAAGGGCAAGCTGGATTACTTCTATTGGTTGTTGACGTCGATCAATTTGGTTAATTTCTTGGTGTATGTGGTGGTGGCTTGGAAGTACAAGGGCAAGAATGTTGCTGGTGCCAGTGTGAGTGATGAGAATACGGTTAAATTGGATGGTCCTCGTCCTGAGATTACACGAGGATCATCATGATGCTAAGGAGTTCGAGAGTGTTGTCTTGTCGGATTTAGATTCATGCTTGATCATTTCCAGCCCAAAAAAGATTCATGCTTGATAACTGGGAGTTTAAGAGTGTTGCCCTTCTTAGCCAAATTTACAATTTGCTCATTCGTTGGAATGTTTTAGATTCATGTCAATACAAGTAAAGGAGCCTTCGCTACCTGCGTATGCAGGGGAACGATATTAATTGTGTCATTAAATACAACATATATAATTACATGATTACAGATTTGTTATTCTTGAAATATGTACATGTCTTCAATGTTGAAGCTTAGGTGATCTATGTTGTTGGAATTGTTGGGTGCTAACTAAGTAACCTAGAGAGAGTGAATAAGTTGTTTTGACAAATTTGAGAGAACTTGCTGAATTCAACAAACAATACTTAGAAAACAGAGGAGATAGGCAATAGCAAGATAGGGTGAAGCTATTTGCGGACAAGCCTTACGAAAATGACCTGCAATTTGATTTCCAATGAAATTACCTAGCAAATAAGCTATCGAAATCTTCATGATGATAAAAGATCAACCGTGTTCCTTCAAATTGTTATGATCTCAATTCAATGTTTCCATATCTAGTCAAGATCTTTGTCATTTTAGCTAGTTTTAGCTGAGCTTTATTGCTGTTGGGAGTGTGTAGCATTGGTATCAAAGTCAGGCTTGACTAAATTGAAGCAAATCGATAGAGACAGAAGAAGGAAAAGTAAGAATGAATAGATTTGATGGAAATAAATTTGGTTTCTGAAAGATGCAAATTGAGGATTATTTCTACCAGATGAAACTGCATTTACCTCTATCATGAAAGAAGCCAAAAACAGTGAAGCAAGCTAATTAGGAATTGCTGGATAGATGAGCTTTGAGTGTTACTTGGCCGACGTTGGCTCATAACATCACATTTAACATTGTGAAAGAGAACACCTTTGCGGGTTTGATGAAAAACTTCTTGGATATGTACGAGAAGTCTTCTGCGACCAACAAGGTTTATTTGATGTAATGTATGCTTAATTTGAATATGAGCGAAGGTGCATCGGTTGTAGATCATACCAATGAATTCAATGTGATTGTTTGTCAACCGAGTTCAATTGAGATTGTCTTAGAAGATAAAGTACGTGCTTTGATTCTATTATTCTCATTACTTAATAGTTAGAAAATTAATATTACTACTATTAGTGATTCCTTGGAATCAACAAGCTTGACATTTGATGGGGTTCAAGATTTAATTCTAAGTTAGAACATTTGTAGAAGAGAATCTAGTGAACCTGTATTTGCTGCTTTAGTAGATGAAAGTAGAGAAAAAACTAGTACATGTATTAGCAGAAGTAGTATAAATATGAATAGACGTAGTCAATTTAGGATTGGTGGTGCTGTTTGTTGGGGTTGTGGCAAGAGAGTGCATTTTAGAATGAATTGCCATATGCTGAAAAATGAGAAGGGTAAATGAATTATAGTTGAGTCTGTAAATGATGATACAGCTATAACTTATGGTAATTAAGATAATGCTGATTTTGTTTTGTTTTTCACTAATGATTTGTCATTTGATGGAATGATTATGGATTTTGGTTGTTCGTTCCATGTTACACCAAATAGAAACTAGTTTAATATTTATCGATGCATAGATAGTAGTATAATGCAGTTGGGAAATAATGTTGAGTATGGTGTTATGAATGTTGGCAATGTTAGAATCAGAATGCATGATGATATTGTGAGGACATGGATTGGAGGAAGGCATGTCCCAAAGTTGAAGAAAAACCTGATTTCCTTGAGTGTCTTGAATTCAGCCAGGTGTTGATATTTTTTAGAAAGTGAAATTTTGAAAATTATACGAGATGCCTTGGTGATAATGAAAGGAAATAAACACATTGGGCCTATATGAGCTTTGAGGTGAGATAGTGATAGATTTCCCCTAAGAGACGTTGGATGCATCTGTTCAAAAGTTTGAATTGTGGCATATGCGTTTTGGGCACATTAACGAGACAAGCCTCATGGTTTTAAGAGAAAAAAATATATTGCGTGGTTATATTGCTAACAAACTGAATGTATGCAAGTGCTATGATTTAAATCAATGGTGGAAAGTGTAGTTTTGTACAATTGAAAAAAAAAACTCTCAAATATTGTAGAATTGTCGAGGTTTCCTTCAAGGAAGAGTGCTAGATTGATGTTAACAATTGTATATGACTACTTGATGCAGACTTGTGTGTTTGTGCTTAGGCACGAGTTTAATACCAGTTTTAGTATCAGGAAGTTGAGAACTTTGATAAAAAAGGAGATTGGTAAGACAATCTAACATGTGTAGATTGATAGTAGCACGGAATTTTGCTCAGAGTTGTTAAACGAATTCTGCGTGAAGGAAGGCATGTGAGACACTGCATCACATCATGTTGCATAATTAATGTGTAGAATATTATTAGAGAGAACCTATAAAATACTTTCTACTATTGGTATGATTAGGAGATTCCTAGCGGATGAGCGGATGCGCATACTACAACAAGCTATATGGTGAATAGATCTCCATTGACTGTAATTGAATGTAGGATTTTTGAAGAAGTATAGTTAGGTAACGTTGTTGATTATTTTGCTATTAGAATATTTGGTTTCATGTATTATGTTCAAGTTAGTGATGGCAAGTTTGATGGAAGGTCAAGAAAGTGCATATTCCTAGGTTATGCACAAGGTGAGTGGGGCTATCGATTATGGTGCCTAGAATTAAATTCACTTATTATCAGTAGAGAAGTTACATTTGATGAGTCTCCAGTATTTCTAGCTAGTAGTGATTATAACAATATTCATATGGATCTAAACTGTATTTAGCTTTAGGTAGAGTTGCAACTAGAAACTCCTAAAGTAGTGAGTACCTGTGAAGTAATTGACACAATAGCGCTTGTAATGAGAAAGAGCCTATAGAGCCAACAGTTGCTTGTAACGAGAAAGAGCCTATAGAGCCAACAGTTGCTGTGACGATTGATATTGATAAGCTAATTGTTCAATCTTCCAACAAATATGGATGTGATAATAGTTTTGCTTTATCTGTGATTAAAGAGGTTATATCGAAAAATCCTTGCGGATTAGTTAAACGTGTATGTGGAGTTGGTGCTTTGATGAGACCCTTGATTATGGCAAAGTTCAAGCGAGATTTTGACTTGAAAAATATCCATGGTGGTTGAGCCCATTGGGGGTTGTGGAAGAGTGGCAATAGAGTTCAAATTTTTAGTGAAGTGATTGTGAATTGGCTCAATTGTTGAGTCAAGGTGGAGATTATTAAAATATGTCTTAAGTTTGAGCTCAATGTTAATTGGTATTTTGGAATTTAAAATAACAATAAAGGAATGTTTTGGATATTAGCTTTCTTAATGTGTTGAGGTCTTTGGCCATTGAGATTGTAAAGGGGACTTTTGATTAAATTGAATTTTCATATAGTTATATATGTATATGTTTATTGCACATTAAATTGTATCATTTATTGAAGCGTCGCATACATGAGTGCTTGGTTTTTGTAGGTGGTTGTAAAGGACTTCATCGTGTGGCTTCGAAGCCATTTTGTGGAGTAGTTGGTGTGCTATTTGTTGATTACACTAGGATCAAATTGAAGAGTGATTTAGTGGAAAATCCTTAGTTAAGATTTTGTTTATTTCTCCACAAGATTGAGAGATTATTTCGTGAGGAATTGTGAGGCGAAACATTATGTTAGTTATTGTGTGTAATTATGCCTTGGGAAACACTGAAAGTGTTTGAGTAACTTGAGTATGGTTATAATCTTTGTTATATCACTTGATGCGTAGTGTAATTCGTTATTGCTATCCCTGTAGACGTAGGTCACTACGATCGAACCATGTAAATCTAGTGTCTAATCTATTTTCTTTATCTATTTTATTGCTCAATTGCTTGCTTTTGCAACAATTCCAATCCATCATTAGCTTTGATACCAATTCATAGGGAGTGTACATTAGAAGCCCAATACCTTATACTAGGGAGATTGCCAAGAGAGAGCCCAAATCCGAGCTTGTTAATACATCTAATTGGACCTATCTTTACTTTAAAGTTTAATTCAATGAGTTATGGGGCAACTAAGTATAGGATTTATCTAACACAACTCACACGCGTATCGTAACAATAGTAATCATAGATATCATCATAGTCCTTTAGATATGATCACGAATATATACACTTACCATAGTAGATATTATATCACGAATAGTTTTGAAATCATCAAAATTCATGTTTCTCCAACAAAATTATTTGCAAATATATTGTTTTGTATATGATCTTAATTCTAATATATAATCCACTCATGTTATTTTGATTTCCTATACTTATTCAATATTTTAGGATAATGTTAAATTATTTTATTTGTTTATAATAATACACCGATTGCTATATAGATTTCCCTAATTTAGAGCGATGGAATTTAAATAAGTGGCATATGAATTTTGAACTTGATAAGCCCTAACAACTCCAAATGAATGCTAAGCTTAGAGTTCATTAACTTCATGATGCTAAAAGGCTAGGAAAAGGAGAAAGCTTGTCACGCCCCGATCCTTGAGCGCGTGCCCATCCCTCAGTGTTCGATTTAAATTGCGATGTTCTAGGATGTGTTGTCGACCCATTCATTTTAATGCGCATGCAAAAGTGTATAAATAAATCCCCAAACATCACAAACATGGAATAGAAAAGTAGAACCACAACTTCACAATCATAACACACCTTTGTACACATCTGACTAGTTTATTTACAATACTAGTCTATAAACAAAAGTCTACACAAAGCATAAAGTCTATAGTAGACTGGTTCTCAAAATGAAGCTGTCTTAAGACCAGCTAGTTAGACTCATTCGTCGATCCTTTTATCTCCACAGGCTTTGGGTGCGTCAAGTCCTCCACCACACCATCAGAAGGGTCAGCCACATCCTCGTTTAAAGTAGCATCAACTACCACAACGGGGATTTCAAAACTCCCAAAGGGACCCACCTTGAATCCATTGGGTTTGTAACGAAACCATGCTTTGAATCGATGAGGTACCCTATGAGGTAGATCATCTTTGACCTAGACGGTGGTCACCACAAGTTCTTAGACCCAGTGACTTATGGGATCAGGGTAGCTAAAAACCCGCTCGATAACCCTCATGGGCCGGCCAAAATGCTTTGGAGGAGCAGTCATCTAATGACCTGAAAAGGTTGAGCCCATGACGGGGTGAGACAATGTCTCAGCAAGTTCACCACCTAAACTCCAACTAGGAAGAAAATATGCCTAAAAATAGTCTATGCACACACAAGACAGAGGACTTACCTTACCTTAGTTCCTTCCTACAAGTCAGTACGATTTGTATACTCAACCAATCAATTCAATTCAATTCATCAATCAATTGATCCACTCAGTTATTCAACTCAATTTGACACCATCGATATGATTCATACTATATATTAGTCAATACTATCTATCAATCAATACTATATATCAATCAATACCATCTATCAATTATTACCATCTATTAATCAATTGATTCAATTACAGCTCACACAAGCTAAAAAATAGACGGTAATAGCTCTCACAAGTTGATATAGATAGATAGTAGCTCGCATAAGCTGATATACAGATCGTTGCTCTCACAAGCTGATAAACGATCATAGCTCACACAAGCCGATAAGGTATACTACTCTCACAAGCTGACATGGAATAATGCTCTCACACGCTGACGTGCAATATATTTCTTTTCAAAACCCCACCATTTATATAGTCCACAAAGATATTTTTGGCGTTAAAAACTGATGCCCAGTATTTTCTAATTAAAATACCAAAATTCCACAATTTTGGAATAAATAACCAAAATCATTAATTTTACTCAATTTTCACAAATTAGCACTCCATTAAATAAACCAAGCATACCATTGCAATCAGCACGAAATTCCGGTCACCAACTATCTCGGTATAATTTCTGGAAAATAATAAATAATTAAATAAATACCAAAATTTATTAAATAAATACAATTAAAGGCCAAAAATAGAAATTTATGCTAGAAATGCCTAATTAAATATCGAAATGGGCTCGGAAAATTCCTGAACCAATCTAGATAAATAGTACAACTTATCTAATCTCTAATTAAGCCGTTCTAATCACCAAACATGCATAAACAAATAATTAAATCGCTAATTTGTTCTAAGTAACCACCTAAACTATACTTAGTCTAAACTAATCACCCCTAAGCATCATTAACTCCCTAAGCATAGTTTAGCAAGTAAACTCATCGATTTTGCAATCCGATGAGTCCACGGCGATGGCGTCGTGGAGACGGGTGACAAACCTCCTGGCAGCAACACCCGACAAGGCTTAGAAGCGGCCCAAAACGGCCCACGAAGGCTCACAGTTGGCTGGGCTGCTCGGTTCTGTCCAAGGACTAAGTAAGCTGGTACCAAAGTTGGAAATGGTAAGGGATGGGCGGACTAAGCTACAACGGCGAGCAAGGGCGACAACGGGTGACGACGATTGCTAGATGGCGTCGATTGGGGGGGGGTCCCTTTTGGCTTCCATTCTATCTCCTTGTCTCTTGGCAAGGTCCCACCAACCATGGCTGTCATCCATGGCTCCTTGGCAGCCCACAAACTTCCCTAGCAAGCCAATGAAGTGGTCCAAAGATTGTGGGAACCACGGCCTACGAATTTGTACACAATTTCCCCCAAATTGAACCAATTCTCCTTAAATTAAATTCAATTCGATCCCCATAAATTCCACCAAGGTGTCCTCGACCAAATTAACATTTTTCCTCACCAATAGAACCAACTTGCATCCCAAAAACGTGATAAAAACGGCCTTATAATGAATTTTCACCAAAAATCTCAGTTTGCAGAAAATTTTTCGGAGGATGAGTCGATGGTCCTAAAATAAATCGTGACATGACAGAACTTTCAATTTCTGGAATCGAATTCAAATTTACGGTTAATTTCAATCTGGCGTGATTTTAGCGTGACCTAGCCTACCGGATAGCTTTTAGCAATTTTTAGTGCAATTGACCCGTGGTCAATTATTTTTGAACCACATTGTACATCTTCGCCACATTGATGACTTTCGATTGTCGTAAAAATCTCGAGATTTCAAATGTGGACACAGGGTACAAAACGACAGAAAAATCGGTCTAGTGCCGATCAACGAGAATTTTGCAATTAGGTGGAATAACCCACACTTTGATCATATATCTCAGTTGAACCGGCTTATCTTTGATCTCTGATCGATTTTTAATTGTGCCATAATGACCTTTGTAGACTGGCACGGTTGAGCAGTCAGTTTCTAGTCGAATTCTCAAATCTATTGCGTTAAAATCCCTTAATGGCTTCACTAGATAGATTAGTTATCTCGTGAGTGATTAGCTTAGAGAATAGAACTATAGGCGCGTTGATGGAAAGCCTAATTCATTCAATTGAAAACAGAATTGGAAATTCGGGATGTCACAAAGCTAGCTCTACTAAATCATGTAAAAGTTGAACAACTTCAAAAGAAGCTCACTACTCAAACTCTACTAATAGTTTTTTTTTTTTTTTTCCAAATCAAAATTTTGAGGGCTATTGTAAATTAATGCAGAAACTCATAGAACATGCAATTGTCTTAACGAAAAAGAATGAAAGCATTAGAGAAATAAAGGAAAAGTAATAGAAAATACCAATGATTTATGTGGTTCGGTTTAAATATTGGTACCTATTTCATGAGGAGGTTCAGCGGCAAATAATCCACTAATTAATTAAATAATTATAGTGTTACAATCGCCACATGCTCGATATTCTTAACTCTAAATTACACCCAAAATCACATCATTCATGAAGAAAATGACTACATTTGGATGTACAATTCATAGCACATATTCACTCGTGTTCACTCTTCATAAGGCTAATGGAGAACTTCAAAGAGCTCCACTTATAGCTTACAGAGAAGGCCTTTTTATGTTTATGTTTTTTATTAGTATTTTTTTTTTTTTTGGGTGCGGTTCTACTTTTGGGAAGCTTTATTGGAGTCCTCTTTCTTGCGGGTAAGAAAAAGTCAACTATAAGACTTAAAAAAAAAAAAAAAACCAAATAAAACAACAATGCCGCGAAGACAAAATGTCCATTGTGCACCTCTAGAGGTGTCCAACTAATATGCGGTCAAATTTGAATATTTATCTTCAAGGAAAAAACAAGTTTATTAAATCCACTTCTCTAGGCCATAGTTGGTTAAAAGAAGGGCACACCTCGCATGGACTCAAATTCTAGATATAATTTACTCATTCTCCACCTTGGCTTGATGTTTTCTATCAAATCATAGTGCCTATCATTCATGTCGGTTCCCCTAATTCCCTAATAGGCACTCACTCTTCACAAATGCCAATTGAGCTCGAGCTTGACCAACTTCTTTATTATGTTTATTAAGGTCTCCATTGTTACAATCTTCCTCACAACAACTTTGCTCTTTATTGAGACATCTCGAAAGAAAAAACACTTGATGTCAATATGTTTCATTCACTCGCGATAAATCATACTATAAGCCAAAAATTTCACACCTTAGTTGTCACAATGCAGAGTATGGCTCTTTTGTTCCATCCTAAAGTCTAAGAGAAAACCCTTTAAAAATATTGCCTCCTTGATTATCAAGGCTTGTGATATATACTTTGTCTCACTCAAAGACAAGGCTACACATGCCTATAAGAATACCTTCCAACTCATTGCATCACCTGCAGAGTAAGGACATAATCTACTAAGACACGCACTTATCCAAGTCACTAGTGTGATCCTAATCCACATAGATTCTAGTCTCCCCACCATTATAGTCATTTAGTACACTATACCAACATCTCTTGTCCCCTTCAAATATCTAAGAATCCACATTATAGCTTCCAAATGAGTTTTATTGAGATTTTCATGTAACGACTACCAATAGGAATGAGTGGTTCCAAGTTCCTTACAAGTTTCGCTTGGAACCTGGAACCTATTCTCAAGTTTAGGTTCCTCATTTTTTGGAATTTGGAACCTACCCGTTGGAACCAAAAATCTAGAACCTACCCTATCATAGGTCCCAGGGTTGGTTCTAGGATCCAACAAGTTCATTTTTTTTAGTTAAAAAAATGAAAGTGAGCGCAACAAAACTAAGGGAAAATGAATTCTTGCGAAGGAATTCAACTAGATAAAAGAGAAGAAATGGAACAAAAGTTTACATTGAAATGGAACAAAATTCATTAGACCATAAATTTTGTTTTGGAACTTCGTATAAGGGAATTTATAACATAATAAAACAAAGCATACCATAAAAACAAGGGCATTAAAATTGTAGATATGACATTAAAAGAAAAATGAGTTTTTGGTCCTCAAACATCCATAAAAGTTCGTTTCAAAGTTTGATTACCTGAAATCAAAAGAAACAACAATCATAGTTAACTTAATAATAGCTTTAAATTTAAAATTGAATTGTCACGAAGTAGTTATTTGCAATTGCAATTGCAACATTTTCTTTGCAATTGAAAGTTCACCATATGCAGGGTAGCTTGGCATTGCAATTTGAGTAAGTATTCCTTGTACATGATGAGAACTAACATATTTTGGAGCATATAGAAAATAACATAGCATGATGCTCAACTTGACTATACAATCAACCATATATGAGAACTAAAGCCATTGGATGGAAGTGTAATGAGAGATACTAGTAAACTAAAATAAGTATTAGATGCCTTACCACATATATTCATTTTGCTTTAATTGGTAAACTCTATTTATCGACGATAATTTCCTCATTAAGACAATCCATATCTAAACAAAAAGAAGAAGAAGAAGAGATGAAATAAAATATTCACCTTTACCAAAAAAAATAAGAAATAAAATATTCACTTATTAGATATACAAAATGAATTACAATATAAAAAGATATAAACATTGCTTATCCAACTCATTTTTTTTTTTTTTTTTTTGCATTCTCGATGCACTCTTCAACATCAATTGGTATACAAACGACTCTCAACCAATCTTGAGTGCAAGTCAAAGCTTTCAACACTTTAGGAGTTAAAGATTTTGAAAGCCATCAAGAACACAACCCAATGTACTAAAAATTGACTCTGAAGTAAGAGTAGTCACGGGAATAGATAAAATATCCCGAGCCTTCAAAGAAAGGATCTTATATTTTGAGTCAACAGTCTTCCATCACATCAAAAGGTCAAGGTCAAGAACATTTTCATTTTTTCTTTGAAGATACTTATCAAGTTCAGATTTGTTGTCATCACACTCTTATTTGTTCAAGTGCAAAAACATTTTCTTCTAAGCTTGGGCGTCATACTTCTTTATACCTTCATTACCACCCACATCGCTATTGGAAGCATTATTACTTACACTCATACTGTGATTATCAAAATTTCGATCACTTGAAACAAGGGAAGATTTCTCATAAAATTCATTCAAATGCTCTAATGCGTCCATCTTGTAATGTATCCCTTTAATTTTCGATTCATCATTATAAATTTGTCCATACAAGAAACTCACATAATTCAACTTAGCTCTAGGATCTAATACAACCGCCATCAACACAATCATATTCACTTTATCCAAGCTTTCATAATACTTGTCAATTTTTTTTTTTCATTTTCATACCCATAGCTTGAAGGTTAGGATTCGAGGTTTCTGCCACATCTTTCATATATCTATACAAAAAAGCTATTCCTTCAAAATAATCATTTGAAGTAATATATGAACTCCCCGACATTTGATTGGTAGCATCATAAAATACTTTTCGGAAATCCGAAAGAATAATAACATTTTCCCAATTATTATCTTTAGGAATTTCATGGTTAAGCTTAATTGCAAAAGATAGATCATTTTCTTTCATTCTTTCAAAAGCTTTTATGAATTTTATGGCATTGTCAACATGAGATAAGTAGAGTTCCATCTAGTGGCAATGTCAAGAATATCGAACCCTTGTAAGTGATCCGTTTACTCTCAATGCAAGATTGAAATACTTTGGCTCTTGTGGGAAAACTTTTCACATACCTAACCACATTTTGGATACATGTAATAGAGTCACATACTATAGTCAAGCCATCTCTCACAATCAAATTTAATAAATGAGCAGTGCACCTCATATGCAAAACACTACCATCTAATATCAACAACCTCTGGCATTATCCACGGTGATTGTGGACACTTTTTTTTTTTAATTCCCCACTCCTGGATGCATTTCTCCATCATTTTCCCAATCTCCATACCCTTATGACTATGCACCACCACAAAATTGATGATTCTTTTATGTAACTTCCAATTTTCATCAATAAAGTGTGCAATGGGACAAAAATAATTTTGAATGGAACTCAATATATTAGTCGTGAGTGCAATCCAAGAATTAATTTTTCGAAATAAGTCTTCAAACAAGTTCTTTCACAAAAAGACAACTTCATGCAATCTTTCGCCACTGTAAAACGTGATAAATGTTTGAAGAGATGTTATAACTCACTAACAAATTTACGAAATTCAACACGTTTGACCAATGAAAAAGGTTGTTAATTAATTATAATGAATTGAGCGAGCGCTTGCCTACATTATTCTTGATTAAATAACCATATTGATAAGACGCTACCGATACTAAAATCTCCCCCCTGCCTTGTCAGCTATGTCTACATTACATGGTGCAAAGAATCTTTGCCTCTTAACTACGTTGTGAGGAAACTTCTTGTACAAGGTCAAGTGCTTCCTCATTGTAGAAGTACTGTTAGAAACACGGTCCTTAAATATAGACCCATAATGAATGTACTTCACTTGATATGTTCTTTCATCCTTATCATTGATTCTCGCATAATGATTTCAGCATTTGGATGTATTTCTTACCATGAGAAGGAAGACGATAACCAAATACCTTGTTTGTAGTAGTCATGGTAGGGGATGGCTCTTCTTCATTTTCATCACCAGACAATTCTAATTCTGTGATCGGAGTTAGCTCCTCACATCCCTCTATCTCCATTGACGTGTTATCTTGATATATTAACTTCACACATACATAACCGTAATAAAATATAGTTAGAAATTTCAAAATAAAGATCAAACATTTATAAAATAGCAAAACAAATTGCTACTCGTGTATTTCAATTTGGAATGATGACAAACGAACCCATCTTGGCATTTCTTATGACAAATTCAAAAAATTCAGGCCCCATGCCCAAAACGTTGGAGAATAAGTAGCACTCTCACAGATGAAAGGCAAGTGGAGGGTTGGAAGCCATAACTAAACTTCTCGATGTTTCAAAAAGTTGCAGGGTAACTTTGGAGGATTTTGCATGGGAACGAGGTCGAATGTATGAAGAAAATACCAGAAATGGACCACCATCGCTTTTTCTCTCCATTGAGGGGACATAAACATCAATTAGATGAATCCACCCTTTTGTCACTCCTTTTTTTTTTTTTTTTTTTTTTTTTTTTTTGACTTTCCTTTCCTTATGTGAGATTAGAAAATCACATATTTTAAAGACTTCATTGACCGCATAGCCCACCCTTTTGTCTTCTTTTATTTTTTATTACTTTTTTTTAAACTAGCCCATGCTCAGTTTATATTGTGTCCTCTCCAAGCAAGCATAGAACACCTGAATTAAGAACCCCTCAAATTCCAGTAGCACATGCAAAACACCACAGAGAGCTAAAACACGCTCCCTCACTAGACTCCCGTTGGTCATCGAACCAACGTTGACGGCATGGTCACCACCGGCCACCAAGTCCACAAGAAGAATGAGTATCGACTTTCAGTCAAGAACAAGGATGTAAAGACCATATCTCATTAAGGTGTTTTGTCAAATGCGTGGTAGGCGTTGGCTGAGAGAAGGTTACAAACCAGTAGCAAACAATGAGCAAGCAAGACTCAACTTCGCACACTTATGAAGTATGAACTACACACAGCAAGCCTCGACCATAAACAAAAAGAACAAGCGTGCACCTAACTTGGACATTTTATTGAACAATTAATTTATGCAAACTGAGTAAGAAATAGAGACGACTGAGCCCGAGCACAAGTCAGGATTCACAAATATTGACACCAAATACCTTGCAACCACAGCTTGCACCTAGATAAGGCCAAAAAATTGCATAAATTGAACAACAGTGGTTTGGTTCGGCAAGCCCGAAATAAGGCATTAGGGGGCGTTTGGATGGGGGAACCCTATCTGGCTCGAGTTGTCGTTGAGGGCGTCATTGAGTAGAGGGGGGCGTGTGACATCTTGACATTTTGACCTTAGAATTCCGCTTAAGATTGTGCTTGTTGATGGAAGAGGAATTGTGATAGGTGGATTGTCCAATGGGCTTTGCGTGTGGGCTAGGCGTGTGATGGCCTAGCGGGCCTAATTTTGGGCTGAGTTTGGACTAGAGAGAGAGAGAGAGAGAGAGAGAGAGAGATGGTGGATCGTGAATAAGGTGCGTGGGCTAGATGTGTGCGGAAGGCCTAGTTAAGGAGGATAAATGCCGAGATTTTTGGCCAATGTTTGTCTTGCACAAATTCAAGTGATTTTGAATTTTCGATCGTGTTTTCTTGTAACTTAATTATTGATGTTGTGGTGTATGTGAAATTATTGGTGGATGTAAGATCCTCGGATATTTGAAATTCTGACTTGAAGATGTGTACCATCTTGCTAAGTTTTTGGTAATGTTAATAGTGGAAGATCTTGGAATAAAGTTATTTAAATAGTGCCTAGTATTAGAGGTGGCTGAATTCTTTGGACTAGGAAGATGATTAGCTTTATTTTGTTTAGATTAAACTTTGTTAGGGTAGGTAAGCCAAGGGGAAAAGGACAAAATCTAGGATTTTCTGCATTAGGTTTTGGCTTCCCCATGCAAAGTTTCGGTTCTTCCCCTTCCCCAGCTGAAACATCAGCCCTTAAATCTCATGATGGCTCTAAAATTTCCCTAGCCAATCTCCTCCTTTGCATGGCTGCAGCAAGGGAAAATTTCTCAAGGAAAACTATCATTCTTCCCCCCAACTCCTGCTTTTATTTTTCCCTTCTCATTTGTTCTTCTTCTTCGTTCTTCCATTCACATGCTTGACACCTTCCTCTCTCATTTTCATCTTGTTTCCTTGCTGTTCTTCGAAGGACCAGCGACCAGAGAAGCAGCCGACCTTCAAGAGAGCTTGAGAAAGCAGTTTTTGAGTCCTAAACTAGGTAAGGGAATAAGCTAGGTATTAAACTTTGACATCCTCTCGACGCTTGAGGATGGAATAGCTCGACCTAGTGGATTTGTGGGTTATAGGAGCTAAATCTGTGTATGACTTTAGCTTGCATGTGTGTTGTGATGTGTGGGAAGTATTGCATGTGAATTTCTTGAAGGTTTATGGTCTATGAAGCACGGACACGCTCGGGAACCTTCCGTGTCGTGTCGGACACGTGTCGGCGTGTCGGACACGCGGTCAACACGTGTTGGATTTTCCGACACATGGTCAACTCTTCTTGACACGCGAGTCGGAGCGTGTCCGAGCAAGAGGCTAGGTTTCTAGAGTGGATCTGCAAGCGTGAAGGGAGTGTAAATCGTTGGCGATGGAGGGTGAAGACGAGGCGAGGGAGAGGAAGCAAGGCTGTGGAGGCAAGGTAGCAACAGTGAGGTCGCGATGGTGAGGCCGCGACGGTGAGAGAAGGCTGGAGGAAGAGAGAACCAGGCGACCGAGATGGCCGTGACAGAGGACCGGAGACAAGGCTACGACCGCAAAAGAGAGAGGACCAGAGGCAAGGCAGCGAGCAACTGCAACGAGGTGAGCAAGAGAGAGTAGGGATTGAGAGGAAGAGGATCGTGCAATGGAGGAGGGAGCGGCCATTTTCTGAGAGTTTTCAAGCCTGCTCTTAAAGGGTTTCTAAAAGATAAAGAATGGGTGCCGTGCAAGGAGGATGAGCACATGAGGAGGAGGCTACGATTTAGTTTTCCAAGGAGGGGGTGCCATAAAGGAGGAGTCAAAGGAGGATGAGGCAGCTAGGTTTGGTTTCCAAGGAAGGCAGAAAAAAATTTAAAAATGAGGTACCATGTGCAAGGAGGACACGCCTAGGAGAAATAATAGGTAGCTAGTGTTTGGGTTTTCAAGGAAGAGTAGGAAAAATAAAAATAAAAAATGATGGTGCCATGAAGAGCCAAAAAAAAAATTAAAATGGGATGCTCATCCTGGGTGGGATTTGTCCTTTTTTTTCTTTTCTTTTTGGGAGGGAGAGGGTAGAGGGTGATTTCAAAAAAAAAAAAAAGATTAATAATGTTGAATAATAATAAATTATGATCACCATGAAAAATTATAAATTTATTTAAATAAATTGACTCTACTCTTTATTTTTGAAATAATCATATGTATATATAAAAAAATTTATCTAATATTTAACGTGTCGGAACGTGTCGGAAATCTCTGCTTTTTGAGAAATGACATGTTGCGTGTCGTGTCGTGTTGTGTCGCATGTCGTGTGTCGCGTGTCGGTTCTACATAGTTTATGGTTACTAAGATTGCAAGGGACGTGCTCAAAGAAGCTGATGTTGGATTTTTTCCCTAGATCTGTTTACTGGACACTCGATGATTGTCATTTTCGTAGGTTGAAATGTGCTGCAAATTTGAAGTTGCTTTCTACTTGAAAAATGTTCTAAACATATTCATTTATGACATATATTTTACTCAAGATTTTCTGAATTTAAAAGAACAATATTTCAGATTCATTGCATGCAAGTCATAATCTCATTTTCTGCCGGAATCTATGACCTTTTGGTGTTTAAAGAATTTTTATCAACTCTTGAGGTTCGATTTTCAAAATAGTTTCTTTACAAAATATTTTCAGCACATCTTGAAGTTTAACATAGTCAAATTTAAGAACCAATAGATGAGTTTTGGACTTCAAACCAAGCTGGTTTTGGAAAATGTGATTTCTAGACATGGACATAGTTTTGGTAATTGTTTGAACGATTTACTGCTCCTATTCTAGAAAGATCTGGTCAAAGTTTCTTCATGAAAAGTGTTTTCTTAAAGTGATATTTACAACATATTTAAATTTGAGAATTTTATGAACTCATTTGGTTATGTTTTGGGATTTAATCTTGGAGACGTGCGAGTGGACTCAGTTTCTGCTGGTGAGGGCCAGTTGTGGTCTTGTTGCTGTTCTTGGTGTTTTGCTTGTTGGAAATTGCATATTTTGTGATTTTAGATGATTTTGGCATGCTGAGAACTTATGCTTGATGGCTGTGCGTGAGTGGTTCTTATCATGTGTGCGGGATCATGTGTGATATGTTTGTAAGGCTGTGTAAAGGGTGATTCTGTTTGTGCATGCTAATGCATTGAGATCTTGGTACACTGAGCATGCTGTGTTGTGATACATATGTTTACTTGTGGTGTTAAAAGTGTTCCCTAATGGAAGATTGTGATGTGGTGAAATATGTGAATAAATTAAATTAACAAATATTCCATTAGACAGCGTGTCGATGATGCCCCCGGGGAGTGGGGATGCCCCAAACACTGAGGTTTGGGATGCCTCAGTTGAAGTCACAAGGCCAGCGACCCTTGGACATTGGGATACCTTGGAGGGAGATGCCTAGGGCCACCGTCCCTTGGAAGTCCGGGCATTGACCTGGAAGTGACTTGAATGGATCTGGCCATCGTCTCAGGTTCAATTCGTTTCGAGGGTGAATATGAAATGTTCACACGTTGAAATTAATCAACAAAGTGTGTGAGTACATATGATGGTGTTGCCATGTGTCATGAGATGCATGATTGAGATTGTGTGTGCCATGTGATGCATGGATGATGGAGTACGTATGCACATTTTGGTGTATTCTTCATGCATTATACTCACTTTAGCTTGTCTAGTTCACATGATTTTATTGGTACTGTATGTTGCCCTATTTGATGTAGTCCATGGTTATGATGATTCACTATATTTGTGCTATTTCACTAATGAGGCGAAGCTAGGATCTTATTGTTTAATGTCATGCTTTATCCTTTATTGGGCATTGTTGCTCACCCCTTATTTTTCCTTTTAGATCATTAGCCATGGATGTGACACCTTTGGCAACTTATGGCGCGCCTGTGCGAGTATATGTGTATAGGGACTTTAAGGATCGAGATTCTGGCCTTGTTTTGACTCGTTATATTTGTATTGTCTGGATAGATTATGGACGCTCTAATCATTTTCCTATGCGTTTTGTGTCTATGTATCTCAATGTGAATGGGAGGTTGTTTGGCCCCATCCGTTGCTGATGTTTTGAGCTTGGAGTAGGAGGCGCGCGTGGTATAGAGGAATGTAGTGGATGAGGAAAACTACCGGGTAGAGGAGTTAGGCACTTTTTTGGCCTCTCCCAGGTGTTTTGTTTGGGTCATCTTGATGTGTGTATTGCCATGATGTAATTGTCAAGATGTCGTTTTCCTCTTGTAATCCCTGCTTATGATGAATGAATGGCAGCATGTTAATATGAAATTGTTCTTAAGTGAAATCTCTTTATATGAAAAGTGTATACTCTTCCGCTTGCATAATAGAAATTAAAGGTTATAGTTAAGGGTCTAGAGTGATGGCTTGGGACGTCACAACTCGTCACAGGGCGAGCAGTATCGCTAAGTGGAGGAGGGCGAGCAGAGTCGTCGAGTTGTTGTCAAGGGTGTCACTGAAACGAGGGGGCGAGTGGCGTCAAGTGGAGGGTGTCGCTGAGAGGAAGGGGTAGAGAGAGAGAGAGAGAGAGAGAGAGAGAGAGAGAGAGAGAGAGAGAGAGAGAGAGAGAGGAATTTGGAATGAAATTAGGGTTTCACTTTTTAGGATTAGGAACCAGGAACCCGATTTTGGTTCCGAAAAAAAGGAAATCAAGAATCGGAACCTTTCTCCTTGAAACTAGGAATCGAACTGGACCCACCGGTCCAGTTCCCCGATTCCCAGTTCTACCTAGGAACCGCGCTCACCCCTAACTACCAATGCTTACAATTAGTGAAATGTTAGGTCTAATACATACTCTGATGTACATAATAGTACCAATTAGACTAGAATAGATAACACAAGACATATGCCCCTCCTTCTCCTTCTCTTTAGTATGTGATAAAAACTTATCAAAAGTTTAAAGTGCTCCGATATATGTGTACTCATTGATTCTGCTAACTATACATCAAAAGGTGCCACGATATTCTTAATATATTTATGTTGAAATGGATGAAAACCTCTAGCATCCTTATCATGCAAAATTTCCATCACTAATATCTATTTTGCAATGCATAAAAATCTTTCATCTCAAATTCAATACTTAACTATTATTTTAGCACACCGATGTCAAAGATATCTTTAGTTGCTATCAACATGTCATCAACATATAATAATAAATAAATCAAATATCCATCCTTTGATCTCCTAAAATAAATATAACTATTGAATTGATTTGATTAGTTCTGACTAGCCATGAAAAAATCAAAATGTATACACCACTATTTAGAGGACTATTTTTGGAAGCACCAACGATTAACGCTTCAGGAAGTACCGATAATTCAGGTTGATAATTATGCTTTTCAAAGCGTTGATTTTTATGGTCAAAACATTGTCCTTATGGATGGGTCGGTGGTGATTCATAGTAAACTTCGTAGGATCGGTTGTTCTCCAATACACACACTAAGACTGCTGTCTCTAGGGTTTGCTTCTCAGTTTGTTTAGCCCTCCAGCAACATTTGACTCTTCTTTCTCATTCATCTCTGCTGTCACAACACTCCTAATTCAATCGATTCGAGTCTAGTTATAGCTATTATGGTTGCCGTTAAACACCATTTGATGCTTTTTTTCTCCATTACCTTATGACTCCAAATCTCCCCTATTACATTGTTCTTTTACTGAGAGGACTCAAAGTGATGCATTTACTAGTTTCATTGCTAGCTTTCATTATCATTAGCGAGGGGCTCAAAATCTCTTGGTGTTAGAGTATCCAACATTCGTAACTAGAATCCCTTCTCAGCAATGTAAGATTTGAAAGTATTCAGTTAGTTTATCATGGTTGAAAATTGACTAGCATCCTCATTATGTTGGTATGAAAACTGAATAGCATTGAAGTAGTTATTGATGATATGGTTTGGATTTCTGTTGACTTGATATTATGGAATCAAAATCTTAATCTAGTTTTGCATATAAGAGCCTCACCTAAGATGCTCATCATGGGATGACAAAATGTCGAAACCAGATTTGCATATTTGTCTAAGATTTTGGCTTAATTGGAGCGTGTTTCAACAAGTCTCATGTGGTTAATGCTTCTCATTAACTTGAGCGCAATAGTTGCTATATCCCTTTGTTATCGAACAAAGTCGAACCTACCTTTGTTTCTTTTGTGGTTATATTGACTAAACTGGATGATCTTCCATGGTTTGCATTGGTGAGAAAATTGAATAGAGGTCACTTGTGTATACATCAACAAATTTCCAGGTGATATCTTGAAATGATTTTAATGGGAGGGTTGATGTTGGTGATTAGCTTCTTCTACACCTCCACAAACACCACGTTAGTCGTTTACACCATCGAGACATCCACAAAGAAGGGGCATGACGAGGCCCTCACAATGGTGGAGATCAAGATGGGTCAGTGAAGCGGCTTCTTTGTGGCTTGCCGGATGATGGCAGATTGAGGTGGGAGTTCACATACAAAGGGATTGAAGAAGAGGGGTTTGAAAAGGTAGGGTTTAAAAAAACTTGATTTGTCCAAATTAGGGTTCATAATTTAAGGCAAACATGTTAACTAATGTCACTTTAGGTCATTAATGCTGATTGGGCACACTAGCGAGTTATGTAGGTTTGAGAAATTAATAACATATGTCAATGTTGATTTTTTGGCAATTGAGATCAGAGTTAGCACTTAAATTCTCTTTTTTATTTTTTTTATTTTTTTAAACAATACATTGGTTGTTTTAGAACCTAAAGGGGAGTGAATAGGTTATTTTAAAAAAAAAACTGGACTCTCTTTTGCGAAAAATAAGTGAAGCTACGTAAAGATCTAGTCAAGGTGATGTTTCAAAGCTCTTGAGTGTAATGTGTCCTTATGGAAGTAATAAGAAAAAACTGTAGCACACAACTATGTATAGTAGTTCAGCTTTATTCCCAAGCCTACATCCACTCTTTAGACTAATAGTCACAAGTTGGGCTAGATTGTACTAGTAATTTGTTTGGGAAGTTACAATCAGCAAGTACTTATTTTATTACACGATTGATCACATTATCAGGGCTCAGTCGTAACTATGACTCTTGTACACTTAACCTTCAGCACAATGACTTAGGTAGCATGAATACAATACTTAGAGAAACAATTGAAAGAGAGCATTTTTCTTAGAACTCAAAGTGAAGCAAATTTTTAGACTTTCGCACATATCTCTCTCTAACATTTGGCTTCTGAGATCTATTTATAACCATCTTCAATCTATCCACTGGAGGTAGATTGAGAGAGTAATGAGCCGTTAGAGATGCCGTTGATGTTGCTCTCCAAAGATATAATTGCCCATATAGTCATTTTTCTGAACATTTGTAGGCTACCTGAAAATAGCATCTGCTGTTGTCCCTCGCTGCATTTTTCGATAGATTTGT
This sequence comes from Eucalyptus cladocalyx, assembly GCA_017140615.1. NCBI lineage: Eukaryota > Viridiplantae > Streptophyta > Magnoliopsida > Myrtales > Myrtaceae > Eucalyptus > Eucalyptus cladocalyx. The sequence goes on along the minus strand of CM029521.1, from coordinate 21,956,412 downwards.
TAGATAACCTAGCTTCTCAATTACTGTTATCACTCGGATTCCATTGCTGCGTGAAGCCATTGCCATAACGGCTAGTTTGTTGAACCAATGAACATCATCAAATGAATGTTGTTGCCATTAGGGTTGAGCACGGTTCTCGGGTAGAACTAGGAACCAGGAGAACTGAACCAGAGGGTCCGATTTGGTTCTCGGTTCTAAAGAGACCAATTTCGGTTCCCATTTCTCTTTTTTTGGGAACTGGTGGTTCCCGATTCCGATTCCGGTTCTCATAGGAATCAGAACTGAAACCGGTTAGGGTTCCCAAAAAAGCCCTAAATCAATTTTAATGTTTATCCCCCTTAGTTCACACTTCACAATTCTCCTTTGTCCTCTCCTATTCTTTGCCTCTCCCCCATCGCTAATAGTGCTCGCCCTTGACACCACTGTTGGACGTTGCTCACCTTGCCACTCGCCATTAATGCTGCCACTGGACGCCGCTTGTCCCCTCGATGGAGGCCGTTCACTTGCCCAGCCGCCCCGACGCCGCTCGCCCAGCTGCCTTGACGCCGCTCACCGCTCGCCCAACCGATGAATTTGAAGGTATCTAGATTCATCAACTCGGCTATATTCCTTAAAATAGAGGGCATGTTCTGAGTGTGACCCACCAAACATATTGTGTTGATTCCTTGCTAAAGTGAAAAACAGTTTGTGGTTAGTGGGAAAATTTGCTTCAAAAGAAAAGTAGAGTCCCTCTGGGTATATTTCTATATTGTGATAACATTTATAGTTTGGATGTTCCATAATTTATCAGATGATTGGAGAATCATTCTTTTTAATTCTTTTGCACAAGGTCTTTGGAGAATGTTGAGGGTAAATGCTTTGTAACTCCTTGAGCGTGTTTGTCAGGTTATAATGTATCAATAAGGAAGGATGTGAGGAAATAGGCAGTGGCTAGACAAACGCTTGATATTTGTTGCTTGTGGGTATCTACATTTGCATCTATAATTATTGAATGAGGGTGATTTTTAAGCCTTCTTGACTACCTTTTCTTACCCCCTTTTGCAATTTCATTTGATTGTTCTCCTACTCGAGCTTAGATGTGCTTATAGCTATCAAATTTGTTATGTTTTGTTATTTTTGAAGCCAGGTCAAGAGAACGTAGGATGAAGAAAGTGAGAGAAAAGGATCTCAATCCTTATATTTCTCCAGAGAATGCACTATTGGCAGAAAGAAGTTACTTGAGTGATCAAGAGAATATTAATTTTGATAATGGCTATCATGCGGAATGGATAGAGAAAACAGCTCAGCAAGAGTTGCCTTCGCATGAACTTCCAGGGATATGTACCGGTGTAGATTTAGTGCCTTTGCCAACCTTATTCTTTGACAGGATAATAATATATGTTGATGCAAAACTAAATGGCTGATAATAGTGATGATGCCCTTGCATGATGTCGAAAGATTTATACACATGCTCATGATTTCAACATAAACTCAGTATTGAATAACAGGTAATGATGGTTATTTTGTTCAGTCAGTTGAATAACTATTTTAGGTTATATTAGAACTTGCTACATAATATTTAGTTGCACTAGTATAGCATGGCTTTCCAACTGGCTATTTCTTAAAGGATTTAACAATGAAAAAATATCCTCTGTGCCTAATGATAGGTGTCTAGTGCTTTTTCAACACATGACAAGTCCTTAAGCGGTTGCATCTCTAGTCATTTCACACTAGTTTATTACTAGGGCATTTTACAGGGGAAGGTGAAGGTCGGGTTGCTCAAAACTTCCTTAAAACTTGCTTTTCTTGTTGGAATTGTGGAAGGCAAGCAACAAAAATGACACTTAACAGTTTCTTGTTTTATAATCTCTTTGCAATGATGGTGAGAACTTTGTTTCTGCTGATGACCTTAGAATTAGTTTGTGGAACATGGAGGTCAGTGGTTAATGTTTCAATATAATTGACATAAAACCAACGAATATGGAGGATTTGACTGGTAATTTCAGTTCTTTGCTCACCAACAATTCTTTACTTCTGCCAGTAGCTAATTGAATGCTTGACTTTGTTGTTACTGATCTAAACAGTAAACTTGAAATAGAAAACTAGAAGCTATATTTTTCATATGAGGAAGAGAAAACACAGAGAAACATAGCACAAACTTGCGTACATCAGTTTTCTAAAGAAACTGTCAAGTACAACCACTAAACACAAAACAAAAACTGCTCACGTACGTGAAACACATAACTGCACACAAACGTGCTATTAACTTCCTAGAAAATAACAAAAACACTAAATGCATAACTAAATGAACTTGGCTGTTTTTTAATAAAAAAAAAACAGAGTAAAACAGAGTAAAAAAAACAGAAAACAGCAACTGAGACATTATTAATCCAACAAACTCCTCCTTGGATCAGTTGCTGCTGCATACTCCAATTTTCTTTCTTAATACTTCAAATCTTCCAGCTTGAAGTGGTTTTGTGAACATGTCTGCAAGCTGATCTTCAGATCTGCAATAGACCAACTTAACTTCGCCACTTTGTTGCACCTCACGCAGAAAGAAAATTTTGACTTTGAAATGCTTGGTTTTGTCATGGAAAACTGGATTTTGAGATATTGCTAAAGCAGCTTGATTATCCACATTAACTTCAATGCAATCACTGGAATTCAACCACAGATCCTTCATCATCTTTTTCAGCCACAAAGCTTGATTTGCAGCTGCAGTAGCTGCTATAAACTCAGCCTCTGCAGTAGACTGAGCTATAATCTCTTGCTTTTTAGAACATCAGGAGAAACAAGCAGAACCCAAACTGAAACAATATCCAGACGTACTCTTCATGTCATCTACTGAACCAGCCCAGTCACTATCAGAAAATCCTTGCAAATTAAACTTCTGACTTTTCTTAAACTTCACACCAAAGAACAATGTTCTTTTGAGATATCTTAATACCCTTTTTGCTGCAATCAAATGTAATTGACTAGGACTACTCATAAACCTAGATAAAATACTCATAGCAAATAGAATATCTGGTCTGGTTGCTGTAAGATACATGAGACACCCAATCAGACTTCTATACATATAAGCATCTACTGCATCTGTTCCATCATTCTTCTGCAGCTTCTCTTTAGCAGCCATAGGAGTGCTTACACTTCGACAATCTTCCATCTGAAACTTCTTTAGAATTTCCTTCATGTATTTTTTTCTGACAGATGAAGATCTCATATGAAGCCTGTTTGACTTCCAGACCCAAAAAATATGACATCTTTCCCAAGTCTGACATCTCAAAAACTGCAAATAGATCTTGCTTCACCTTCTCTATCAATTCCATATCATTCCCCGTCACTAATAGATCATCTACATAAAGTGACAGAACTATAACACTGTGATTCACCTTCTTGACATAAAGAGTGAACTCACTTAAGCTTTTTACAAAGCCAAAATCCTGCAAATATCGATCTATCTTCCCATACCAAGCTCTTGGAGCCTTGATCCATATAGAGCTTTCTTCAACCTGTATACGCTCTCTTCTTGTCCTTTGATACTAAAGCCTTCAGGTTGTTCAACAAAAATCTCCTCCTCAAGCTCTCCATTCAGAAATGCAAACTTGACATCTAATTGAAATATAGGCCACCCCTTCTCTGCTGCAATAGCTAACAGTAACCTTATTGTATCAAGTCGTGCAACAGGAGCAAATGTTTCAGAATAGTCTACTCCCCATATTTGTGCATAGCCTTTCACCACCAATCTAGCTTTGTGTTTATTAACAGAACCATCATGATTAAGTTTTGTTCTAAATACCCACTTAACCCCAATCACATTCTTATCAGATGGTCTGTCAACAAGCTCCCATGTGTGGTTTTTCTAGATCATTGCAATCTCCTCCTTCATTGCTGCAATCCACCTCTGATCCTCCTTAGCTTCCACAAAGTTAGATGGTTCGAGCATTGCCACATTGCTTCTTTCATAGATTTCAGCAAGTGATCTTGTGCCTCTCACTGGTAAATCATCCATACTGTCTTCCAATCCATCTATAACTTCATCAACCTCTACATCCGTTGCAGGTTGTTTTTCGAACTGCTACTTTTCTGCACTCTTTCCTTCCATCCAATTCCACTCATCTTCCTCTAGAAAAACAACATCTCTGCTTACAGTCACCTTCCCTGTCATAGGGTGAAAAATTCTGTAAGCCTTTGATTGAAGACTGTACCCGATGAAGATTCCAAGCTCTCCTTTCTTATCCAGCTTGTCCCTCTTGACCTCAGGAACATGAGTGTAACACAAACACCCAAAAACCTTCAAATTTTTCACAGAAGTTTTAACACCATACTAGACTTCAAAATGTGTTGACCTCTCTAAGGCCTTTGTGGGCAATCTGTTCAACAGGAACATTGCAGTATTAGCCGCTTTAGCCCAGAACTTCTTAGGCAACATCTTCTCCTGCATCATACATCTGGCCATCTCCATAATACTTATGTTTTTCCTCTGACTAACCCCATTCTGTTGAGGTGAATAGGGAGCAGTGAACTGCTGCACAATTCCTGCTTGCTCATAATTCAACTTAAACTTATGAGCAGTATACTCAGAACCATTATCAGACCTGAGCATTTTAATTTTCTTCCCACTCTGATTCTCAACTAAGGCTTTAAACTTCACAAACACATCAGCAACTTCAGACTTGGCTCGCAGAAAATAAATCCAACTCATCCTAGTCATATCATCAGTGAAGGTAATGAAATACCTGCTACCATTGAGAGAAGACTCAGACATAGGTCCACATAGATCTGTGTGGACTAATTGCAGCTTCTCACATGCTCTCCAACCTTCTCCTTTGAAAGGAAATCTGGCTTGCTTGCCAAGAAGACAAGTTTTGCACTGTGGAAATTCCTCTTCCAAACTTGGCAAGTCATCTGCCAAGCTATTTCTCTGCATAAACGACATGCTCTTCCTATGAACATGCCCAAGTCTTTTATGCCATATTTCTTCATTTTCTTCTTTGCACTTTAAAGCCATTTGTTGCATCTCTTGTGGCTTGAACATGAAACTATTGTCCTCCATTGGAATTCTTAGCACTTCTTTGCTATCTGCATTATTAATAAGACATTCATTCCATTCGAACTTCACTTTATAGCCCTTCTCAACTAATTGACCAACACTTAACAGATTATGGTCAATATTTGGCACAAAGAGAACATCACTGATCAGCTTCACCTCCTGATTTCCTTCAATAGCCACCGTAACCTTCCCTTGCACTTCGATATCGTCTCGGTTGCCAATTCGACTCGGACTGAATGACCTATCTAGACTCCTAAACAATGACTTCAAATTGCCGAGTCATATGATTGGTACAGCCACTATCCACCAGCCATGCATCATTCCCAACAGAAGATTCAGAAAAAGAAGCTACAAACAAGTGCTCTTCCTCGTTTCATTCACTTGCTACCGTGCTTTTCCGCTTGCTGGTAATTTTTTTCTTTGCGAGATGGCTTCCATGTGACCGAACTTGCGACATCTTCTCGCATCTAGCATCGAGCTTTGTCCAACATCTAAAAAACTGATGATTAGTTCCACCACAGTATTGACAAGGTTTTTTGTTCATCTTCCATTTGCTAGACCCACCAGAATTTCCTTCTTTTGCTACAAACTTGGAGTCACCGGCATTTTCTCTGGATTGAATCCATTTCTTCCCTTTGCCTCCATCATTTGAGTTCACTCTAGCTTGCAGCGCACCCTTTACAAACTCTTCTCTTCTCATCAATCTTCTGTGCTCCTGTGCCTGCAGAGCATTTAACAATTCTGCAAACTTTATATCAGCTAAGTCTCTTGTATTTTCCAGAGATGCCATGGTGGCTTCGAACTTCTCTGGAAGAGACACCAGGATCTTCTGAACAAGCCTTTCATCCTTCAAGTCAGTCCCTAAAACTTTGATTTTTTTAGCTATCCCAACCAACCTATCAAAGTACTCCTTCACTGACTTTGAATCTTTCATCTGCTGTCTCTCAAACTCCCTCAAGAGATTCAACACCTTCTTACCTCTTATCTTCTCATCTCCCTCATATTCATCCTTCAAGAAATCCCATATTGCCTTTGCAGAATCACATCTCATGATCCTTGTGAAGATAGTGGGTGAAACAACAGCGTACAGGCATGACTTTGCCTTGGCCTTCCTTGTGATTCTCTCTTTATGGTACTTTATCGATTCAAGGTCGATTGTGCGGAAGTGGAGCAACCTCATAATCATCCTCCATAGCTTCCCACAGATCATGACCCTCCAAAAATGCTGTCATCTTAACAGCCCATGCTTGATAATTCTCTCCAGTAAATACTAGAGAAGCCATCGCAGAGAAACCACTCGACCCTGTCTCCATCACCCTTTAACTTCTTTACACTTCGATACTTGCTTCACTTCACAGTCCCTCAAGATCATTCACACTCTGATACCACTGTTGTGTTGGAGAAATCTTCTTGAAGTGTTTTGAAGCTGACAAAACGTTTCCATCAGTCTAGTCTGAAGGTTTGCAAACTCTGCTATTTAAAGTCTGAAGACCTCCGGACAGCCAAACTCAAGACTCAAAGTCTATCCTCATTGACAGTCTCTAATCCGTTGAAGAAAGGTTATCCAGAATTGGATGTTTCATTAAGGATATGACATTATCAACTGTAGAAGATCTCTTGGTTGGAAAAGACATAACGGAATTCTTTGATTGATCGAGATTGACTCGAAGATTAAGGATCCGATGATTGCCTAAATATTCTTGGAAGGTTCTACTTATGAAAACCGAGATCCTGATTGTATGGGAGAACAAGATTGATGGGCTATCGACACGTTCCTTTAATAGCTCGAATAATCTTCTTAATTGATTCCGTCCAACGGGTAGATTGGAGGAATTCCTTTGGTAAATGCCAACGGGTATGATGGCGTAAAGGAGTATATAAGGAAGACTGTCTAAGTTGTTCAAGGTGTGCGCGATAGAAGAATTCCAAAGTCTGAAGCTTCCTGTTGTTTAGACAATTCCTTTGAGCAAAACTTTGTATACAAAAGAGAGTCTATATTTGTGAGAAACCTTGAGGAGGTGTGGTAGAACATCTACACTGTGGAATCAAGGAAAAGCTGTGCTGTAACTTCTCTTTTGTTCATAGTGAAATCCAGCCGGTGGGTTATCAGTGCGGAAGAGTGGACGTAGGTTTGAAATAAGTCGAACCACTATAAACCCTGTGTTCAATTTTCTCTTCCTTACTCTCTTTACTTTGATCGTACTTCATTTTGTTAATCAATAGAGATCTTCCTTTCTATCGGTTGCCTAGAATTGCTTCCGTATCTCGATAAATTGTTTGTGCACCTATTCACCCCCTCTAGGTTGTTATACTAGCTATATCAATTGGTATCAGAGCTCGTGTACTCACTTTGTTTGAAGTGTTTTACTTCAGAGTTAAAGATCCATGGCTAGTATGTTGGCTCCAAGGCTGGTAGAAGGGCAAAGCAATACCAGACCGCCTTACTTTGATGGAAAGGACTACAACATATGGAAAAACAAGATGAAGGCGTTCCAAAGATCAAAAGATCCTCTAGAATGGGATGTTGTAGAAAAATGAATCATTCCTAAAGCTGCACTTGTCTTAGAAAGAGGAAAAGACACTGTTGAGTCTAGCGAAATGACTTAGGAAGAGATAATCAAGAGACAAGCTCTTGATGCAAAAGCAATCTATTCTTTATATTGTGCTTTATCACCTACTGAATATAACGGAATATCTTCTTGTGATATAGCGAAAGAAATCTGGAATAGATTACACATTACTTACGAAGGATCCGATCGAGTGAAAGAGACTAGAATCAACATTCTTCTCGGTCAATATGAAGCCTTCAGAATGAAATCAGGAGAATCTATAACTGACATGTTTAGTCGTTTTACAGATATAGTGAATGGTCTTGAAAATCAAGGTCAACCAATTTCTGATCCCATGAAGGTAAACAAACTACTGCGTGGACTCTCCAAGGATTGGAATAACATAAAGACCTCAATCAGAGCGACCCAAAGAATCATGCCACTATCTGTTGATGAATTGGTTGGAACTCTTCAGTCTTATGAAGTGGAACGAATCAATGAAGATGAAGACCCTAAAGGTAAGAAATCCATTGCATTAAAATCCAATGATGATTCTGATGCTGCAGATTCTGAAGATGATATGGACGATGGGGAGCTTGCTCTCATGATAAGAAGATTTAGAAAGCTGAACAGAAAAGGGAGAAGATTCAATCCAAGGAAACAAAGTTTTCAAAAGCAATGAGACTAAGTCTCGTTGAAGATGATGAATCAAATAAAGATGTAGTCTCGCTTTGAATGTAAGAAAAATGGGTATATCAGACCCAACTGTCCTCTTCTGAGGAAGAAGAAAGGAAAAGCCGAAAGGTATCAAAAGGCTCTTAAAGCAGAAACCTGGAGTGATACAGAATGCGAAGAAAGTGATGATAATTATGCCAACATATGTCTGATGGCATAATCGCATTCAGATTCAAACTTTGAGACAGACTCAGATTTAGACACTGAATTTGAAGTAAGTAACTTCAAAATCCCTATTAAAGTTTCTAAATACATTGATGAGTTGTGTTTTAGTTTTAAGACTTCTCTTCAAAGGATTTCTGAACTTAAAAAGGAAAATTCTGCCTTAAAACAACAAGAAAATATTTTGAAAGAAAAGGTGAAATGTTTAGATGTGAATGTTTCTTCTCTTAGAGAAAGTGAAGATAATCTTTCAAAAGAAAATGCATTCTTGAAAAATGATATCTCAAATATTTCCAAAAGATTTTCGATAGGATCTGAGAAACTAGAAAAAATACTTTCTGTTCAAATACCTTATTTCAATAAATTTGGTTTAGCAATGACTGCTGAAACCATTCCTTTAATTGATTTTCCTAAAGTGAAAGAAAGAATCAAACAAAGACCCACAAGAAATGCTTACAAAAATCATTTTGAAAGGACCTTTGTAAAACCAGTAGGTCGCAATGCTCTTAGATGTTCGAAATGCAAAAGTGCAGATCATTTTGAAAAAGAATGTCCTATGGTTTGGAGACCTGTCAATAAAGTTTGGGCAAAAACCGCATGTCTGACTAACTCAAAAGGACCCAAGAAAATATGTGTACCAAAGAAATCTTGAGTCTCCTTTTAAATGCAGGTCACTATCAAGAAAAAGGTGAAATGGTACCTGGATAGTGGATGCTCGAGACACATGACAGAAAATTCAAATTGCTTCATAAAGCTTGTTCAAGTGAATGGTGAAAAAGTCTCATTTGGAGGAAACAACAAAGGAAAAATTGTGGGATTTGGAACTGTGAAGATTGGAAACCTCACAATAAGCAATGTTTCTTTAGTTGAAGGACTCAACTACAATCTGCTCAGTGTCAGTCAGTTATGTGATACCGGTTTCAAAATCTACTTTCAAGAGGGTATTTGTTCAGGAACCAGTAAAGACTCTACTCAGTCATTTATGGGACGAAGACATGGAAATATCTACATCTTGGATGTGAAACCAGATGAATTGCAATGTTTAATTTCAATCCAAGACGAAGCAAGTTTATGGCACAAAAAGCTTGGGCACATCAATATGAAGCAGATAGCCAAAATTTCATCAAAGAAGCTTGTTCGTGGTCTACCCAATTTATCATATCAAAAGTCTGACCTATGTACACCATGCATATTGGGAAAGCAGATAAGAAATTCCTTTAAACCAATAAATCAAGTTTCCACTAATCGTGTACTGCAGCTTCTGCATATGGATCTCTTTGGACCAACAAGAACACAGAGCATTGGAGGTAAGAAATATTGCCTAGTAATCGTGGATGACTACTCACGATTCACTTGGGTGTATTTCCTGACAAGTAAGTTGAAACCTTCTCTTACTTTGAAAAATTTGCTAAAAATGTTCAAAACGAAAAATGATATGTTATTTCAAGTATAAGAACAGATCATGGAGGTGAATTTGAAAATCAAGATTTTATAAGATTTTGTGATGAATCTGGTTTTCAGCATTTGTTCTCCTCTCCGTATACTCCAGAACAAAACGGAGTTGTGGAAAGAAAGAATAGATCTCCTCACGTTTTTGGGCTGAAGCAGTTTTTACATCATGTTATATTATTAACAGAGTTTTTTTAAGGCCTATTCTAGAAAAAACCCCCTATGAATTATTCAAAGAAAAGAAGCCTATTGTTTCATATTTTCATGTGTTTGGATGCAAATGTTTTATACTGAAAAATGCAAATGATCGAGTTGGTAAGTTTGAAGAAAAGTCAGATGAAGGCATCTTCCTTCGATACTCAATCACAAGTAAAGCGTACAGAGTCTACAACAAAAAGACTCAAACTGTGGAAGAATCAATGAATGTCAAATTTCAGGATTCGATACAAAATGAATCTATTCGAGACTCATCTTGAAGATCGAGAACTGCTCCGAGACTCTACAAAGTCTAAAGAAACAGCTCAGACTTTGAAGGACCAGCAGCAAGTAACTATTGAAGATTCAAGTGAAGGAAGTGATCATCATTCTGACAAATCAACCAGCAACTGGAAGCATAAGTCCAGTCATCCCAAAGATCTTATCATTGGCGACATTAATGAAGGAATTCGCACTAGATCCAAAATGCGCGAAGAGTCTAGTGCTATGGTTATTATTTCTGAAATAGAACCCAAAAGCATAGATGAAGCTTTATCTGATGAAAGCTGGATTGAAGCCATGCAAGAAGAGCTCAGGCAATTCAGTATCAATGATGTCTGGGAATTGACTCCAAAACCAAAAGATAAATCAGTTATTGGAGCTAAATGGGTTTTCAGAAACAAGATGGATGAGAAAGGAAAGGTCGTAAGAAACAAAGCAAGACTTATGGCCAAGGGATACACGCAAGAAGAAGGGATAGACTATGACGAGACTTACGCACCAGTAGCAAGGTTAGAAGCAATTCGTTTATTACTTGCATTTGCTTGTCAAAAAAATTTCAGGTTATTCCAAATGGATATCAAAAGTGCCTTCCTTAATGGATTCATCCATGAGGAAGTCTATGTGGAACAACCACCTGGGTTTGAAGACCCAAGGAAACCAGACTCAGTATTCAGACTCAAAAAGGCCTTATATGGCTTAAAAACAAGCACCTCGAGCTTGGTACGACAGACTGAGTAAGTTTTTAATCCAAAACGGTTTTGTGAAAGGTAAAGTAGACACTACTTTATTTATTAAAAAAGAAAGCAAAATTTTTGTGCTAGTTCAAATATATGTCGATGATATTATATTCCGATCTCCTAATGAAAGTCTGTGCAAGAAATTCTCTAAGACTATGCAGGATGAATTTGAAATGAGCATGATGGGTGAGTTAACCTTCTTTCTCGGGCTTCAAGTGAAACAACTGAAGGAATGAACTTTTATTCATCAAGAAAAATATGCTAATGATCTCGTCAAAAATTTTGGTCTGAACAATTGCAAGAAGGCTAAAATACCAATGTCAAGTTCCTTGAAGATAGACAAAGATGAAGAAGGAAAGAAAGTCGACCAAAAGCTATACAGGAGTATCATTGGCTCACTTCTTTATCTTAATGCTTCTAGACTTGACATTTTGTTTAGTGTTTGCATTTGTGCCAGATTTCAAGCAAATCCTAAAGAATCTCATTTAAATGCTACAAAGCGTATTATTAAATACATTGCTTCTACTTCAAGCATCGGTCTATGGTATCCTAAAAGAGGAGACTTTACTCTTCTTGGATACTCATACGCAGATCTAGCCGGTTGCAGAGTTGATAGAAAGAGCACCTTGGGTACCTGTCAACTACTTGGAGGCAGGACAGTATCTTGGTTTCCAAGAAAGTAGAGTACAGTAGCTCTCTCTACAACAGAAGCAGAGTATGTAGCTCTTGGGAGTTGCTGTTCACAAATTCTCTGGATAAAAGAACAGTTAAGAGACTTTGGAATTGAAGATTCATGCACGGAGATTTAATTGCGACAACACCAGCGTTATCAATCTCACTAAAAATTCAATTCTTCACTCAAGAGCAAAGCATATAGAGATTCGACATCACTTCATTAGAGATCATGTTCAAAATGGAGAAGTTTCGATTCAATTTGTTGATTCAAAGAATCAACTGACGGATATATTCACAAACCCTTTGGAGAAAAATCAATTTGAAACCATCCGTTCCAGACTCAACATTTTGAGGTATGAGGAAATCAAAGTCTAAAGACTTTCAGACTCAGACATGCAAGACCTTGACTGTAAGTAATTCTCTCTCTCTCTCGAATCTTATCTTGAAGAGGTACGATCGTCAGACTGTGTTTAATTATTACTATATTTAATCGACGTAATTGTTACATCGTTCCCTTTCAAAAAGGCAGTTATTTTTTAAAATGACTATTTTCGCGGAAAAAGGACAGTTATTTTGAAAATGCATCCTTTTATTTTCCTTAGTGACGGTTTGTATACCTCCCTTTTTAACTGATCGTGCACTGTTGATTTCCCTTCACTTTACTCTCAAAAACCCTAGAAAGCATCGATCTTCCATTCCTGTTTTTTTCCCTTGTTTAATCTTCGAAAAAGTTGTCATCTTTCTTGGGAAAGTCAAGCAAGGAATCTTCCAAAAACTGAGAAATATGTCGTCTTCAAGAAAGTCTTCGAGAATCGCAAGCAGGGGACCACGGCGAATGAGTGAGGGGCCTACGCACTTCGATCTCACCTAAGAAGAAGTGTCTCTAGATCAGTAGCAGAGCTCACAACATTGTCAGCAGCGTCACTCTTCTCCATCTAGTCCTCAAGGCGTTGATCATCAATAAGAGGAAGAAATCATCGAGGATGCAGATCCTGTAAGAGTTCAAAAGCCCACTTTTATTTATAAGTTGTATCGTGCTTTAAAAGGGACTCATACTCCTTTGAAGTATGTCGATGATTTTCTTAAAGACAAAGGGTATGGAAATGAATATATCTTTTTGCGAAAAATGAAAAGTTTGGGAATTGCTCGTAGATGGGTGGCTAAAGAAACCCTTGCGAATATCCCAAGTGATCCTCGTGATTGGGGAGTTAATCTTGTAGATGGGAATGATGATGATAAACTGTATAGCCAATTTCAACCGAGAATGGGTGTTACGGTTGAAAATCGAGAAAAAAAGGGAGACTTGTTCAGATCGAAGGAACAAAAGGATTTGTACTCAAAATTGCTGAAGCGTGGGGTGATAAACCCTAGGAGTGTGGATTTTGATTTTCTGGATGCTGTGAATATGAACTTGAGGGAAAAGTTCGGTTATCTTCAACTTGAAAAGTTATGCTCCGACACTACAGAGGCCTATGCTGAACTAACCGCATATTTCTATTCAAATCTTAGCTTCTTGGATGTGAATAGATTCTCTTTCAGCGTCAAAGATCAAGACTTTGTTGTGGATATGGATATGTTGGCAGATGTGTTAGGAGTTGAGAGAGGAAGATATCAACCGATCAAAGTTTCTATTGCTCGTGCTACATTGGAACTTGTTAAGGACATGAGAACAGAGGAAAAGATTTCCTACTTAAGGATGAGTGCGTTCAATATCTTGCTTCACAAGATTGTGATCAATTGCCTCCGACCGAAATCAACTTCCAAGACTGATGTTTCAAGTTCAGAGGCAAAGCTAATGTATGCCATCCTCCTTTGGGAAAATGTTTTCTCTTCCTCACACTTTGTTATGTTCCATATGTATAGAGCCATGATGAAGGACGAGAGATCAACTTCCTTACCCAAGTCTTGACGAAGTTATTCGACATCATACGAATATTCAGCCTCCGCAAATCTTTTGTGTTCGATCGTGCGATCATATGGTGGTAGGACTGAAAATGGTGACCAAAATGCATCTGAAAGAATTGAACAAGGCGTTGGAGAAATTCAAGGAGAAGACTCCAGTTAAAGCTCATCAACCCTCTTCTTCATCAAAACGGAAAGGAAAGGAGCCCTTGGTTGCTTCAAGAACGAAAAGAAGAGCTCTTATTGTTGAAGATGAAGATGATGATGAAAACCTCACCATTTCTGCAATGGCTTTGAAGAATTTAAGTCGTCCTGTTCTAGAGAAAGAATCGGAACAAATGACGAAAGCAACAGAGGAGAAGGAAGCAGAGGAGAAGGGAGAAGAAGAAAGAGAAGCTGAAAAGGAAAGAGCTGAGAAAGAAGAAGAAGAGAAAAGAGAAGAAGGACAACCTGAGGAACACTCTTCTCCACCTGAAGGCATGGAAACAGGGGGAGATCAAGAGAAAAGAGGGAAGTCCTCATATCCCGATGCAAGTGAGGGCGTCGTCGCTCTCCGCGCAGACCCAGAGGACATTTATGCCTCTCAATTTCCAGAGGAAGGTCATGAAGTTTCATCGCCAAACCTGCGAGATTATGCTGATCTACCATCGTCTGCATTTACTCCATCAAATCGGGCCGAAGCAAGTACTCAGACTGATAATACAGTAGATTTTTGCAGAATCATGGATATTCTCTTGGAGATGCGATGACAAATCTATGCTCTGGGATGCGAGGTTCAAAACTTGCAAAATGCGGGTCAAGTTTCTTCATGTTCATCGAATGATCAGATCCAAGCCCTCTCCGTTCATATTCAGGCCAATGCCAAGGGTGAGGAGATTGCTCAACTGAAAGAAGACTTGAAAAGGCTGGAAGGCATTGTTCAGTCTATGGGAGATTTCCAGCTTGTCCGCGTTCCCAAGCAATCTTGATTTTATTCCATTTTCATCTCAACCTTTTTAATGCTGACAAAAAGGGGGAGAGATGCAAGATTTGAATTTTGACTTTTAATCGTGTGGTTTGTTGAATTGTTTTGATGTTTAACTCTGTTTGACTTTGTTTTTGTGTCTGGATGAGAATTGAATTAGACTTGGACTTGACTGCTTCTATTAACTACTATTGATATCTTATGGATGGCTTTATCGCATACTAGACTAATCTATTTTCTGTGGTTGGAGATTCTAGTGTTATTCATTTAACCATTTATCTCTATAAGATATGCATATGTGTTTGAGAAATGTTTTGCAGGTCAAAGTTGTCCAAATCTGTAGGAAAGTTTTGTCACCATAAAAAATGGGGAGATTGTTGGAGAAATCTTCTTGAAGTGTTTTGAAGCGACAAAACGTTTCCATCGCCTAGTCTCGAAGGTTTGAGACTCGCTAATTAAAGTACGAAGACCTCCGTACAGCCCGGACTCAAGACTCAAAGTCTATCCTCATTGACAGTCTCTAATCCGTTGAAGAAAGGTTATCCAGAACTGGATGTTTCATTAAGGATATGACCTTATCGACTGGAGAATATCTTTTGGCTGGAAAAGACATAACGGAATTCTTTGATTGATCGAGATTGACTCGAAGATTAAGGATCCGATGATTGCCTAAATATTCTTGGAATGTTCTACTTATGGAAATCGAGATCCTGATTGTATGGGCGAACATGATTGATGGGCTATCGACACGTTCCTTTAATAGCTCGAATAATCTTCTTAATTGATTTCATCCAACGGGTAGATTGGAGGAATTCCTTTGGTAAATGCCAACGGGTACGATGGCGTAAAGGAGTATATAAAGAAGACGTTCTAAGTTGTTCAAGGTGTGCGCGATAGAAGAATTCCAAAGTCTGAAGCTTCCTATTGTTTAGACAATTCCTTTGAGCGAAACTTTGTATACAAAAGAGAGTCTATATTTGTGAGAAACCTTAAGGAGGTGTGGTAGAACATCTACACTGTGGAATCAAGGAAAAGCTATGCTGTAACTTCTCTTTTGTTCATAGTGAAATCTAGCCGGTGGGATGTTAGTGCGGAAAAGTGGACGTAGGCTTGAAATAAGCCAAACCACTATAAACCCTGTGTTCAATTTTCTCTTCCTTACTCTCTTTACTTTGATCGTACTTCATTTTGTTAATCAATAGAGATATTCCTTTCTATCGGTTGCCTAGAATCGCTTCCATATCTCAATAAATTATTTATGCACCTATTCACCCCCCTCTAGGTGGTTATACTAGCTATATCATGTTGTTATTGATCAAAACAACAAACTTGAAACAGAAAACCAGAAGCTATATTTTTCATATGAGGAAGAGAAAACGCAGAGAAACAGAGCACAAACTTGCGTACATCAGTTTTCTAAAGAAACTGTCAAGTACAACCACTAAACACAAAACAAAAACTGCTCATGTACATGAAACACATAATTGCACACAAACGTGCTATTAACTTCCTAGAAAATAACAAAAACACTAAATGCATAACTAAATGAACTTGGCTGTTTTTTAATAAAAAAACAAAGTCAAACAGAGTAAAAAAAAACAGAAAACAGCAACTGAGACATTATTAATCCAACAGACTTAGTAATCATCCTTAATGTACTGTGATGCTGCCGCACTTTCTCTTTTTTTGTTATTTTGTAAGCATTTCCATCTCGTCTGTAGAGGCCATAACTTCAGCTCAGTTCCATCCGGTTCACTGTAATATATGCTTGCTTACAGTAGTTCAAGAGGTTTTATCCGTCTAGTTGATATGCGGCAATCAGCCTTATGCGATCATAGTGCAAGGATGTGAGTGTCGGCCAACTATGTTGTTTGATTTTTAAGGTCCATTGTGCATTTATATTGTAAGTTTTCTTGTCATTTGCATGTGTTCTTGTTCCGATACCTACCATCAAAACCTTAGATATACAACTTACAGGATGGAGAACATCGTGGTTCAAAATCATTTTTCACAGAGATCATTGCATCAATCTCCGACATAAAATTTGTAGCTGATGGCTAATACCTTATGAGTCGTGATTACTTAAACTTAAAGGTAAGCTAATTTTCATGGTTTATTTTGTTCAAGAATTGGCAACATCCCTGAACGGCTAAAAAAAGAAGATGGGATACTGGGTTGGTTTTTGTTCCTCTATTCAATGATAAGAGAACTAAAATAATCAAGTCCGTCTTAGTCAATTATATCTTTGTCCTTTTGGGGTTTAAATAATTCATTATCTCAGTAAATGGCGCTTCTCTTAAATATCTTTCTCCCTTTAGTCGAAGTGTTGCTGACAATAAAAGGTCTCTATAGATTATTGAATGATTCTATCTTATCCATCATTGTTATTTGATCTCTTTGAAGCAAAACAAAGTGCTTTTTATATGGTTTTCTCACTCTATTATTGCAAGTAGTGCACATTGCAGAAGCAAAATGTCCATTGAGGGAATGCTAAAAGGTAGGGTTAGAGTTAAGAAAAGAATACTTTCTTGGCTTGCAGTACGGACACGATCCATTGACTGTTTTCTCAGAAAACCATCAGATAATAACTTTCCAGTTTTCCTTGACATAGTGGTGGAAATGTTGGGCAGAATTAGAACTTAAAACAGGGTCATAAGCGTCTATTGAAATTCAATGAAAGAAAGACAGTTTCCTTGAGTATTTAAGTTATTCATTATGTTGTATTTGAAGAAACGATAAATCTATTTAGGAACATTGACTGTTGAAACCTTACGGCTGAGGCCATTTTCTGTTTGTGTCATTATCTTGCTTTTCTTCTGTGGTATTTTAACCTTGAAATGTGAGACATCTCGAAATTTGGCCTCGTTTCGAATATATGAAATGGTTGTTTGATGTAGTTTATCTTGCATGGCTTCAATCCAACTTTCATTAGTGATGGCTTCTTCGATCTCTTTGGGTTCCATTTGAGATATTAGAGTTAGGGAGTTCATCATATTTTTGAGAGATAATCCAGTCTTGATCCCTTCGTCTACTTTCCCAATAATATGTTCTTTTAGATGTTTTGTTTTGAAACTCTAATCTTTAGGTTGTGGTTGCTATTGTTTACCAATAATTGGTGTAGTTTGTTAGGGAAATCACTTATGATGTTTTGAAGATGACAAAATAAATCAAAGGCTACTAACATGTTTAATGGTTAAGTAATAGACCATGCAGATAATAGAACATGTAAAGGATATTGTCAAAGTCTGAAGACGGCCAGAAGACTGAACGCAACATATATCCAAAGTATATTTTGAAGATTTCCAGACTTCTGTGTCAAAGTCTGAAGACTGCCAGACTTTAGTGTCAAAGTCTATTCTATATCAGAAGTCTGTCAACTCTGACTAATTCCAGACTGAACGTGAATGCTAAACCAGAAGACAGATTCTATGTTGAAGCTAAACCAGAAGATAGACTCTATGCTGAAGCTGAACTGGGTACAGACCTTAAAGCTAAATCTGTTCAGAAGCAGATATGTTCAGACCCAGATTGTAAAGTCTACAGACTCAGATTGTAAAGTCTATTGCTCTCAGACTTTACATCCAGATTCGATGAATCGTAACTCAAGCCCAATCATACAACGGTTAGTGATCTGGTTTGGATTCCACATCAAGATTGATTTGATTGACTCAATCTATTTGATTGATGATTGGATCTTGAAGACAAGAACTTTCTATACGAAGAAGCTTTACTTATGGAAACCAATGTTTCGTTTGTATGGGTGATCGGAATCAATTTGGGATTCTACCTTTGCCACTCAACGGCTACCAAATCTTCTAGATACAGAGCTGTCCAATGGGTATATTGGAAGACGATTCTCCGGGATACTGTCCAACGGGTAGTTTGGAAGTGGAGGAGTATTTAAGGAGATCATGGACCGATGAACAAGTAAGAGACGGAGCGTAGAATTTATAATTCCAAAGTCTGAGCGACTTTCAATCATATACTTGTCTCTTGAGAGCTTAAACGCTTGTAATCGTGAGAGAAATACCAAAAGAGTGACTTAGTGAGATAGTGTGATCTACTACTAAGTGTTTGCACTCGAAGTTGTAATCTCTTGTTGATTGCATAGTGGAATCCAGCCAAGAAGGCTGTTAGCGTGGGAGAGTGGACGTAGGCTTGGATTAAGCCGAACCACTATAAATCTTGTGTTCTTATTCTCTTCCTTAACTCCTTTGTTTGAAGTTTATTTTATTCCGCATATATTTTCCAAGCTTTATTTTATACACCTATTCATCCCCATCTAGGTGTTCATACTAGCTATATCATAGTTATTTGCATAACATCCTCACAATCATTAGCTTGTTTCCCTTTTTGATCATTCTTGAGTTTCATGTTTATGGACTCTTCCATTGCTTGTGAATCTTTATTGAACACACGGTAAGCTTTATTAGCAGTAGAGTATTCAAGAAAAAAACCTTCATTCGCTCTTGTATCAAACTTCCCAATGTTGTCATTTGCATTCTTGAAAATGAAACATTAGCATCTAAACACGTGGAAGTAATGTTTGGTTGGCTCTTTGGAGATTTCATGGTCTTTTTCATCAGAGGTCTCAATAACACTTTATTCAGCAGGTAACAAGCACTGGGAACCAAACTGAGAACCGACGATTCCTAACAAAATGGAATCGAGAACCTACCCAGCCCTTCATTGAACCAGGAATCAAAGCGGACTCATCGATCCAACTCTATTCCCAGTTCTACCTTAGAACCATGCTCACCCCTAATCGCGACGACAACGATGACCGAGTACTCCAAAACTTTGAACCTACTGATAGTTTCACTATTGACTTCTCTTTTGACTCTAAAATGTTTTTAAGCAAAGATCACAAACAAGCTTCCCAAGCTTATTGCAATCGAAGCGCAATCCCTCATCCATCCGTCAATTTTGAGTATCTTGAAGCCCATGACATTTTTCTCTCTGACTTCTTTAAAAATCTCAAACTAAAATTTTTCTGCTCTATGAAAGATGAAGTCCGTCCCACTCTCGCGGCCCTATTTTACTCCAATCTTCATTTTCCAAATGGGGACTCTTGTTTTCACCATTCGTAAGAAATTTTTTACTGTCACTTTGGATGAACTGGTTGAGATAATTCAAACCGAGTATAATATTCTAAAGAATATCCATGTAGAGTTTAATCATGCCTATAGTTTTATAGTAGAAACTCCAAATTTACTTGAGGTTTTAAACAAACTGTCCCCTTGAACTTGCTCGCACTTAAAGCTAATTTCATTCAAAAATCTTGACTGAAAAGCAAATTACTAGAATCCAAAATAAAAGGAATATTTCTGATATGCTGGGCTCTATGGTTGTGTTTACTTAGTTTTCTTCAGGAAATGAGTTACTATGTTTTTGGTTGTAGATTCTACTCAAACCTATGTGCGGTTGCTCAAATAAAGGCAGTCTGATTTATTGTTTTAACCTCATTAGAACATGTTGGAACTTGAAAATGCTGGCTTATAACATCAGACATAGCTTTTCCTTATGATCTTACCCAATGGCGGGACTGAGAAATTGTTGCATAGTTTATTCTGAAATTGAAAAAAAAAAAAAAAAAAGAACCTATTGGAACCTAGAATTGACCCCAAAACCTATGACAGGGTAGGTTTCAAGTTTTAAAAAATGCGGAACCTATACCTGAGGGTAGGTTCCAGGTTCCGCTGTAACGTAACCTAGCAGATAAAGTACATTCCATAATCCGCTTTAGGGATTGGCGATAGGTTAAGTCATATTAAAGTCGTGTGCGGTCGATTTTAACAACAAAATTAAATTCGGTTTCGGGAATCGGACGTTCAAGTATGTCACGATTCATTTGTTGGACGTCGTCTCATCTTTCGGCGAATTTTCGTCGAGTCCGAAATTTTGCGGAAAATCGGTTTTTGGACAAAAAGAAAAAGAAAAGTGAAATTCGGATTAAGAAGAAAAATGAGAATTTGCTGCCCAAAAAAGATTTATTTGGGGGAAATGAGAGCTAAATGGTGATTGGATGACCATGACACTTTAGGGGCATGAAGACTTTTGGGGCAAAATGATGATGGATTAGATATTCTTAGTAAGTTCTCATTGGCTAGCCTTTCTCTCTCTCTCTCTCTCTCTCTCTCTGACTTCTCTCCTCTCCCATGCACGTTTCTTCCCGCCCCCCCCCCGCGACGCCAGTAGCACCACGTTCAATAGCTTCCACCGTCGGCTACCCTCACCAGCAGCCCCCAACGCCAGCATCTCAACCCCACGTCTCAACCAGCAATCGCTCGCATCACCACCCGTCCCAACTCCACACGTCTAGCAGCCTGCCACCAGCTCCGTTCGCTGTAGCTCCAGCACCACCAAAGCCCAGCTCGCCCCAGCAACCTCAACTAAGCCGAGCTCTCCTCGTTTGGCCGAGAGTTCGTAGGGCCGTAACAGCCACCGTTGAGCCTCTGTGTGAGCCGTGGTTGTTTTGAGTTTTCATTGCTATTGTGTTGTCATCACTGTAAGTCCGCTGCTATCGAAAACCGTGAGTTAACTCCCTAATCTTTAATTAGGCCATTAATTGCGCTTAAGGAGTGTTTTTGTGTGCTAATCATGGTTAGATTAGTACAAAGATAGATTAGTGTTAATCAAAATTGGTTAGGTTAGTTGAACATGGTTAGGTTAGTTAACCATGGTTAGGTTAATTAATTATGGTTAGGATAATGCTCAAAGGAGCTGAGTCTGGATTTCTCCAGATCTATCTACTGGACACTTGCTGTTTGTTATTTTTGTGGGTTAAAATGTGCTATGATTTTGAGGTTACTTCCTTTTTGAAATTTTTTCTAAACATCTTCATTTATGACATATATTTTACTCAAGATTTTCTGGATTTAAAAGAAGAATATTTCAGCTTCGTTACATGCAAATAGAATCTTGTATTGTGCTGAAACCCGTGACCTTTTGGTGTTTAAAGGATTTTTATCAACTCCTAGGGGTCAATTTTTGAAAGAGTTTCTTCACAAAAGTTTTTCATTACATCTTGAAATTTAACATAGTCAAATTTCAGAGCAAGCAGACAAGTTTTGAACTTCAAACCAAACTAGTTTTGGAAAACATAGTTTCTGGACACAGACACAGTTTTGGTAACGATTTGAGCAATTTACTACTCCTATTATAGAAAGATCTCGGTCAAAGTGTCTTCATAAAAAATGTTATTTTAAGTGTCCTTTATAATATATTTAAATTTGAAGATTTTCTGAACTCGTTTGGTTATATTTCTGAAATTAATCTTGGAGACGTATGAGTGGACTCGGTTTCTGTCGGTGAGGGCCGGTTGTGGTCTTGTGGTTGTTCTTGGTGTCTTGCTTGCTGGAAAATGTACATTTTGTGATTTGGTTGATTTTTGGCATGCTGAGAACTTATGCGTGATATTATGAGATTTGTTTCTCTATGTTGGTTCCGATTTTTATGTCAAAAGATGGCTTTATAAGCTTTTAAATAGAAAAACAATGAGGTGTCGGGTTTGGACACCCAAACTTATTTGCTTAACAAAATAAGGAGGTTTTAAAGTAGAAGTGTGCAAAGTTTGATGGGCTAATTTTGAGTACGTGAGCACGTACGAATTTCTTTCCAAAAGTTTGAAAGAAAAAAAAAAGGGGTTACTCTAAATTGTTTCCAAAAAGAGGGGTTGGACAAAGAACTAGAAAAGAAATATGGTGTCGGGTTTGGATGCCAAGTTTTATGTGCTCAATAAAACCGTGAGGTTTTAAACTAGATGAGTGCAAAGTTTGACGGGTTGATTTCAAATATGTGACCCCGTACAAATTTATTTCGGAAGGTTTTGGACAAGAAAAAGGGAGTTACAAGGTTTATTATTTGAAAAAGGATTTTGGTTTTTTTAGCTGAATAATGGATATAAACGCTAATTTGATTGATGATGTGCTTGCATCGTCACGTAATTGAACCCGTCACCCAACGGGAGTATGGGGACGATGCATGATTTTTATCGGATGCTCGACGGGGGTCCAGAAGCTGAGTTGCATTTTGCAAAGTGCATGCATTGCAAGAGTCACATTTGCTATAGTTGATCTTCGGTAAATCACGGACAAGATCTCTAAAGTTATCTTGTGAATCTGCTTTGAATTTATGGGTCACAATTTATTGTGCTATGATCACACATCTTTAATAGACCTTAGGCAATGAACTTCCACAAAGTTGATGTTGAGCGGGTTGCCATACTTGTTTCCAATAAAAGATTGAGAATTTTTGTTACTACTACCAATGCACTTTACCTTCTTCAAAATTGATTATGTAACCATTATCGCATAGCTGGCTGATGCTTATAAAATTGTGCTTTAGTCATTGACAAGTGAAATATCTTTGATGATTAGATTTCCCAACTTGATGTTTCATTTGCAGATTATTCTTCCTCTATCTTCTCCTCCAAAAGTGACAGTTCCTCCATCCACAACGATGATGAGATTTATGAACTTTTTATTGTCCCCAGTTAGCGGTATGGAACACTCACTATCCAAATACCACTTTTTTTCTTCAAGTTCACTTGCAATAAAAAAGATCCTTAACTTTTCTTTGGTACCCACATAAGCTTGGGTCCCTTTTTGTTGACTTTGATTCAATATCAAATATCCTATGAATATTTTTGAGCTTAATATGCTCTTTTGGACATTCTATTTTGAATAAACCATAATCATTACATATTGAGCAATTAGGAAATTGCTTGCCAGTAGATTTTGTGAATTATCTTGCATAATGATACTTATAAAAATGTATAGGAGGTTTATTCTCCAACCTATCTTTGATTTTGGAAAATGACTCCTTATCTTCATTTCTCTTGTGTCCTAAATTACATTTGTTATAGCGAAGAATTTGAAATTTCTTTTCTCGAGAGTGCTATTCTTAGCTCCAAAAAGTTTTACTTCACTTATCTTGAGGTTGTACTCCTTTTTCAATTTGTCGATAAGAACTTTACAAGCAAGATTTTCAATAGTGAGATCATAAACTTCCTTTTTCAAAATAGAAATTCTTTTTGAAACCTTTTTGTGCTCTTCAAATATTTCTCTAAAAAATCCTGCAGTTCTTCATAAACAATTCTAAATCTTTTACCTCATTCTTATGATCTGAGTCGGCTATTAGATAGATATTTGCTTCTTCTTGATCACTGGATTCACATTTGGTGCCACTCACATGATTCAGCCTTTAGTGCCTTCTTCTTCTTTTCATGTTTTTCTTTCTTTTTCTTAAGAGATGGGCACTCCGACTTTATGTGACCTAGTTTTCTACACTCATAAATATCCTTACTTTTAGATTCTTTTTTGTTCCTATATGGCCTTTTGTCATTTGAGAACTTCATTGTCTCTTTCCTTTATAGTTTCCTTCTTTTCTCATGAAGCTTTTGAATCTTCTTGTCAACAATGCCTTGTCTTCATCGTTATCCTCACGTTATGAGGATATTTATTTACCTATATCATCTTGATCAACTTTAAACACAATAGCTTTCTTACCTTTTGAGTTGCTTTCCTCATTCATATGTTCAACTTCATAGGACATACATGTTCTTATCAATTCATCCATTGTGATCACTTTAATCCTCCTTGTTTCTCGTAGTGATGTCTTTACCGTACTCCATTCCTTAGGCAATGCCCTTAACAGCTTGTTCACCTTTTAAGGATCAATGAATACTTTTCCTTGGTGTGCAAGGTCATTTACTATCTCAATGAATCAAGTGAACATCTATGTTATTGTCTCATCGGATTTCATCTCGAACAACTCATAATTTTTTAGTAGGATGTTCATCTTTTATTCCTTCACCTTGTTGGTTCCTTCAAATGTTAATAGAAGATGATCCTAGATGTCCTTTGCTATAAAATAAGAAAAGATTTTCTTAAATCCATATGGAAACAAAGCATAATAAAATAAATACTTGGTTTTGGCATTAAGAGCAGCTCTTCTTCATGCTTCTTCTATATTATCAACAACACCATCTGCAGCTTGAGCTTCTTGTCGAGTAGGAGCTTGGGTAGGAGGTTCTGCATCTACACCATTATCAAGCACACTCCATATTTGAGATCTATAACTTCAATGTATGGTTGCAACCTTTACTTCCAGTATCCATAATTGCTTCGATCAAGGTAAGGCGGCTTGTTAGGAGTTTGAGCATCATATGTAAAGAAACTGCCAAAGTTAGCCATAAGAGAAGTTCTTTATACTCAGAAGAATACACTTCAAATAACAAGCAACGAGGCTCTGATACCAATTGTTAGGGGCTAACAATACAACCTAGAAGAGGGTGAATAGGTTGTTTTAGAAAACCTATAAACCTTTCACGGAAAATAGCTGATGCTTAGTAAAGATCTGGTCAAGGTAATGTTTCAAACTCATGAGCATAATGTATGCTTATGGAACTAAGAGAAAAATAGTAGCACCCAATAATGTATAGTGATTTGATTTTATCCCCAAGCTAGCATCCACTCTTCAGACTAACAATTACAAGTTGGGAGAAATTGCATTAGTAATCTACTTGGAAAATTACAATCGTCAAGAACTGATCCTATTACAAGATAGATCATACTATCAAGACTCGATTGCAGCTCTTACCCTTGTACACTTAACCTTTAGCACACTTACTCAGACAGCATGTATACAATACTCAAATAAACATTCAGAAGAGAAAATTTCGCTTTGAATGTAATGTGTAGCAAATCTTTAGACTTTGGCATGTATCTCTCTCTAACATTTGGCTTGTAAGATTTTTTTGTTTTATAATAATAATCATCTTCAATCTATTCGTTGGAGTTGAATTTGAGAAGCAATGAATTGTTGAGTTATCATTGATGTTGTTGTCCAAAGGTAGAAATGCTCATATAGTCCTTTTCTCGAACATTCGCAAGCTGCCTAAAAACATTTGTTGCTGTCTCTTCACTACAATTTTTGAAAGACCCATTAGACATACCTAGCTTCTCGATTACTATTATCACCAAGATTATGTTGTGTACGAATCTATTACCACAAAGGCTAGTTTGCTAAACCAACGAACATCATCAAATGAATGTAGTTGCCACAACACCAATGACCTGATATTTACAACATTGTCATAGATGTCGACATTATCTGATCTTTTAGGTCCATTGGTATTGTTTATTGAAAATCCGTATTAGGACATATTGCATTTTTTTATCCACTAAATCACACCATGGATGTTACGTAGTCCTTTATTACAAGCATTTGGACATACCATAGTAAACATTATGGACACCATCAAAATCACTTGGAGATGTTTCTCCAACGAGTGGCACTAAAGTGATTAATGAAAAAAAAAAAAAAACTTTCGCATTAAGATGAGCGACATACCTAACTTTTACAACTTCTTGTGTCCTTCTGCCAAGACAGTCTCTCCTAACTTTTCAAAATGGCTCATTCTATATACAATCTTTGCACGACACCCACCACACGCAATGTCAATGAGGTAGATCTTGCTGAAGTAGTCATTGTCTATGTTGGTGAAACGAACTCAGAATAACTTCTTCTTGAAAGGAAACGGAATGTTGTGAGAGCTTAGTATTGACGGCCCACCTTATATGGGTAGTAAGTAATTGCACCAAAGAGGGCTAGCTAAGGAATTAGATTGTCAACTTTGTAAGCATGACGGGCTTCTTCAACGTGGAATCATTTAGCGTGCCATAGGAAAGCTTTGGGACTTGGATTTTTTAGAAAACTTATCTAGTGTAATATACCTTATTAGGAGAATATTTTTCCAAGACCTCAAATCTCTTAATTGGGTGAGAGAATTCCTCTATCTCATCTAATTGCATAAGGTGATCAAACTATCTTATGTGACACAAAAACCAAATTTGTAAAAGTTTAGAAGATGCACGAAGAACTTTCTCACCGTTTTGCTTATAACAATTGAGAGACAAAAAGGTTTAAGCTAAGATCATATTGACATTATTCAACCCATGACAAATTTGTCTAACCACCCATGTAATTGAAGAATTAATAGCATTTTCATGATGAATCGTTAATTAATTTGAAAAGCAATTAGCTAAAAAATGAAAATGGACAAGCATATTAATTAGCCTTAACAACTCTCCTTGATTTTTTAAATTCAATTCTAAAAAATTGTGATAATTCAAACATGGAATCTACACTAATAGGTGGCCTAACAAGTTCAGTCCCAAAGGTATTCTAATGGCTACACTATATTCTTCCAAAGTCAGAGTTAGCTCATGCTCACCAAATATGAAGGTAGACATTTGGGGACAATAAAAGTGCGCAATGCTTGCATAATGCTAGAGTGGATGTTGATCTCCAATAATGGGAGGAGGTGGCTCATCTTTAAATTGATGTAGCTATGGCTATGACATCCTAGATTTTTGACTCTGTTTTCAATTCAATAAATCAAGCATTTCATTGACGCGCCTATAGGGATGTTGTCAAAGTTGATCACTCTTAAGATAACTAGACTATTTGAGGAAGCCATTAATGATTTTAAGGCAAATAGACTTGAGGATTCGACCAGAATTCGGCTTCTCGATCATGTTAATCTTTAGAGACTATTACGGCATAGTATAAAACCGATTTGAAATCAGAAATAGGTCGGTTCGATTGAGATGTGTGGCTGATCATAGGTGACTCCACTAAGTTGGGAAATTCTCGTCGACCATCACTAATTTGATTTTATTGTCATTTTGGTACCTTATGTCTGTAATTGAGTCTTCGAGATTTTCACGACAACCGAGAGTCGTCAATGTGTCAAGTTGGTTCAGTGTGGCTTAAAGAAAATTGACCACGAGTCATTTTCCCTAAAAAGTGCTAAAAACTACATAGTAGTCTTGGTTATGCTAAAAACGTGTTGAATGGAAATTAACCGCCAATTTGAGTCCGGTTTCAGAATTTGAAGATTCTATCATGTTATAATAAATTTTAGGACCCACGACTCAATCTCAGAAATTTTTTTTTATAATCGAGACTTTTTGGGAAAAACTTGGTTTATGACCATTTTTGTTCAATCAAGGCCGATGATTAATTTTGATCGCAAATTTGGGAAGCAAGATGGATTCTTGGGTGATGAAAATTATCAATGGAGGCATTGAGATGTTAATTGAATTTTTAAAGGTCATGTGAGTTGAATCAAGTGAGGAATGGTATCCAATTGAGAGAGATTTGCGCCAAATTCGTAACTCCCCCCATGGCCTAGCAAAATGGACCATTTCACATGTCTAAAGGTGAGTCTTGGTGGCTCAATGGTGGCCATGGATCTTGGCTTGGAGGGCAAGCACTTGAGGGGACAACTTGGTGGAAAAAAAATTGGCCAAAAGACCCACCAAGGCCAAGCTTGCTCCACACTCCTCTCCCTCTCTTCTTCTTCTTGCTATCCACTTCATTCTCTCTCCATTTTGGGCCAAACCAGTAGCTGAAAGAAGAAGTTGCAGATAGCCACGCCTGGTCGCCACCAGCCGCGCCACTCGCCGTCGTCCGCCCCCACCCGCGCCTGGTCACGCACACCGCCACCCGCCTTCATGCCTCACACATCCAGCCACCTGTTCAGCCACTGTCCAACAGTTGTGAGGGGCTGTGGAAGCCCGCTGGAGCCCGTTCAACCATCGTGGACCGCCCCTTTCAAGCCACCGAAGCCTCCCTGAGCTTTGCCGCACCAACCTAGCTTGTTTTCTTCTGTTTTGCAGCAAGAACATAAGGTTTTTGAAGTGGGTTTCCAGCAAGCTTTGGAGGCCGTTTTGAGGTGTTTGTGGACCTCAGATCCTAGGCTCGCTTTGGAGAAAAGTGACCCTCGCTTTGTTCCCGACATTTCGATCCAAATGGATTGTTAAACGGGTGAGTTTTACTCACTAAGCCTTACTTAGTAAGTTAATTATGCTTAATGGTTGTTTAGATTATCTTAAGTATGGATTAGTGATAAACTAGGATGGTTAGATTAGTCTTAGAATGGATTAGTGTAACTTAATTAGTGAGGTTTGTGCAATAGATGATGGATTAGTTGAATCCAGTGGACTGTCTGCAGTTTGGAGTTCTA
Source organism: Eucalyptus cladocalyx (assembly GCA_017140615.1). Lineage (NCBI taxonomy): Eukaryota > Viridiplantae > Streptophyta > Magnoliopsida > Myrtales > Myrtaceae > Eucalyptus > Eucalyptus cladocalyx. The sequence goes on along the minus strand of CM029521.1, from coordinate 21,927,698 downwards.
GACCCTCACCGTTTGCCATTTTTGTGGATCGAAATGGATTACGAATTTGACATATATTTTTCCCAAGATTTTTAGGGATTTAAAAGATGGAGATATCAGCTCCGTCATTTGCAAACAGAAGCTCAGACTGAGCTGAAACTGGTGACTTTTGAGGATTCTATGGGTTTTTATCAATTCTTAGGGTTCCTATTTCAAAATAGTTTCTTCACAAAAGTTGTTTATTATATTTTCTAATTTAACATAATTAAATTTCAGATCAAATGGATATGTTTTAGGTCTCGAACCAAACTGATTTCAGAAAACAAATTTTCTGGAAAACGACACGGTTTTGGTGCTGGATTGAGCGAATTATTATGCCGAATCTAGAAGGATCTTGGTTACGGTGTCTTTATAAAAATGTTTGTTTATGTTTTTATTACAACATATTCAAATTTGGGAATTTCCCGAACTTGTTTGATTAGATTTCTGGATTTAAACTTGGAGACGTGCGAGTGGGCTTTTTCTGCCAGTTAGGGCCGATTGTGATTTTATGGTGTTATTGGTGCAATGCTTGATGGTTTATGCATATTTGATGATATGTTGGCTCGTGACATGCCTAGAGCTTATGTGTGATGGTACACAAATGGTTGTGCTATGGTAAAGGTTTATGGCCGTGGCAAAGGATGGCCATTGATGGGAAAAAATGTGTTATTGATTGCTTAATTATGCAATTAATGGATAATTTATGCAATTGAGTGTATACATGTATGGAAATCTGCATGAATTGAGATGATCTGGGTTTTGTAGAGGGAACCCGATAGGTTGTGAGCAAGTAAATGGTTAAGTGCTATATGGTAGAGAGACTACGTGTGAATTACCTCCAAAGCCTTACACTATTGCTTATTGTAACCAAGGGCTAAGTATTACATAACGACATGAGTCGCATGAGAATTACCTCTAGAGCCTTGTAGTATTGTCATGTATGGTCAATGGCTAAGTACTACACGATAGTGGAATTCATGTGAGTCATCTCTAGAGCCTTACACTTTTGTTATTGTAATCAAGGGCTAAGTACTACATGATAGTGAAAATCGTGTGAGTCACCTCTAGAGCCTTGCGCGATTGTTATATGTGGTTAAGGATTAAGTACTACACGATGATGAGACTTCGTGTGGGTCACCTCTAGAGCCTTAGACCATCGCTTATTGTAATCAAGGGCTAAGTGTTACATGGCGACGTGAGTTGCATGGGAACTACCTATAGAGCCTTGAGTTTGTTTATTAAGTGAGAATGTTGAGTGGAAAGTTATCGCGTATGATAAAAGGTGAGAAAGAATTCCGTAGCACGTCGCTTGGTGATTTGGTATATTGCCTTTGAGAATGCATGTAGCTCAGTGACTAGATATATATTATTTGGAGATTGAATAGTATGACCTAAAATGACCAGGGAATGGTCTGACTGACATGTAATCAACTAGATCGATTGATCGATGATTCGATCTAATTGGATTAAGTGTTATATCTATAAGTATTTAAGAATTGACTGACTTGTAGGAAGGAACTGAGGCTAAAGTAAGCCCTCTAACTCGTGTTGTGCTTAGGTGGCATTTAATGCGTAATTTGCTTCCTAATCGAGTCTTAGGGGGTAGAACTTGTTGAGACATTATCTCACTGGTTATTAAATAACCATTTTCAGGTCCATAGAGGAAGTTAGTGGAGGATCGGAAGCCCCAAAGTCTGGGAAGGTGAAGATTGAAGAATTGGCAAACTTGTTTGATTAGGGAGTCATAGAACAGTTCTCTTTTGTTAAGCCGATATTTTTGTAAATAGCCCGGAGTTGTATATAAACATGTTTGTTTAAAAAAAAAAAGGCTTGTTTGATTTGGAAAAGTTGGCCCTGCTTTTCCATCCCATTGAATTGTTATTTGGGGATTTTATATATGCTTCCGCATGCATATTTAAATGAATGGGTTGGCGATGCGTTTTGGGACATCGCTATGTAATCGACTAAGGAGGGATGGGCACGTGCTTGGAGGATTGGGGCGTGACAATGTCTCTCTCAATCCAACCTATTTAATCACTCATTGAGCTCTTTTTTTAGGAGTACAAATGACTAGAATATTGGTCCTCCCTATTGTATAAAAGTAGACCAACGACTAACCTTTTGCCATGGACCAATGAGATAGAATAAATAAATTGTAAGGTAAAAGGCATAGAAAACTTACTTCACCAAAAAGTGATGACAACCATATAAAATTGCACATGAGACGGGAGACTTGATTTCAGTAGCTCCTTGCATACTTTAATCACGTCCTCTTAACTTTGGCTTAATCAAGAGGAACACCATATAGTAAGTTAAAAAAAAAAAAAAAAAAAAAAAAAACCCTATACTAAGGAAAACCCTTCAATCATCTAGATGGCTTAACAAAGTGAAACTAAGAAGATGATCTTACAAATCAAAGTCTCGTGTACTTGGATCAGGTCCTCTTAACTTTGGCTTAGTCAAAAGGAATACCCTATAGTAAGTGGTCTAATGAACAAGGGAAAACCATTTTGATACCAAGAAAGAAAGTTTGACGATAAGAATGGCAACCTCCACTTTGTGGTCTCGCAGGTCGAATCTTTCTTAAAACCATCTTAAATGATCCTATCGCAGCCCAAGTCCAAGGACAAGGTTGTATGTGTGACAATGTAATGCTTAAGCAATACAGACATGCACAACAATTTATATGCAATCATTGCTTCAATATCGCAAAAAACATTCATTCCTAACACCTTTATGCAAAATAAAGGGTTAGCAAAGACTACTCCTATCAACTCCCATACGCAAAAACATTTTAACACTTAACGTTAGGGACATGCCTTGCATCCTCATTGCCAAACGATTTTATTTTATTGTTTTTATAGAAAAATTTTGTCCTAAATCCACTAAGAGTCTTATTTCAAGTCCATAGTGAAGTCACTGAGCTGTTGTGACCTTCCTAGAAATGAGCTACCTAGGGATTGGCTAATGAATTATTAAGCCTAGACTTAGCTCATGCTCTCCTAAGCCCTTACCAATTCACAACTTTCGTTCAAGTTCTTAATATACAAATCAATTTCATTTCGGAGTTGCCACTAATTTATGTTTGGTGGATTGATTATAAACCCTAATAAAGTGTGTGAGAATACTTCTACCAATCAGAAATTATGGATTAGGGACTTGATTACACTATATTACTCTATCGCTCTTTTGGTACCTATTCTTTTTTATTTTTCAAAAATATTTTGGCAAGTAACTTAGATTAGTTTTAAACCTATCCACTAACATGTGAATTGATTATGTGAGCGCATAAATAAATTGGTAAAATAGGGAAAGAAATTAAATACTTCGATGCAAGCAAAGCACACAAACTGAATTCCTAAATATCATCATATAAAAGAAATGCTAACCTAACGTTGCATGATTTCTACTAAGTAATTAATAACTCTAATTAATTCTCTTTTTCTTCTTCTTTTCATCTTTGAAGACTAACTTCATGCAATTCTAACTCAAGTTAAACATGCAATGTATTCTTATATGACATGCATTCTAATTTAAATGACCCTAAACATGCAGTAGCCAAATGACATAGAATTGATGACATGGCATAATGTGATGACAAGGCAAGCATGACATAGCATAATGTGGATGACATGGCATCAATGATGTGGCAATATGACATGGAAATTACGTAACTAATTCTATATGACATGCACGTGTTTATTTTTTTGGATTGTTCGTAATTAAAAATTAATAGAAATAAGTTATTTATAATAAAGTTTATGCTCTCCAAATTGGAAAACAATTTGGATTAAATGATGTTCTAACTCGAAAACCTATCCAAAATCTCTAGATAACATCTAAGCATGCAACCTTACCTGAAAACCTTTCCTAATCTATTATGAGATGCAATAGCTTTGTATAAGGAAAGTTATCTAAATAAAAGATGGGCAATGTATCCAACACACCTGAAGATATTCTTTCAGATTCAAAATATTGAATTAAGATAATTGTAAAATAATCCTTTGTCTCATGACTTAAATTAACATTAGAAAAATCCTAAACATCACCTTTATCCAAGAAAAATCAAAATAATAATAAAAAATTGATCCGAAGTTTTGCGGATCAAATTAGCGATTATGGTGATTTTTATGAATAAAATCCTAATTGGATAATGCCTAAAATGTCAAAGAATCATGGTTAAATAACGATCTATTCAAAATAGCAGTGAGAAATAGATTCAAAATTGGATCATATAATCTCGTAATTTGAATATTCGCTTCCAAATCATACCAACGGCAAGGGTACACATGTCGATTCTCACGGTGGCTGGCGGTGGTTCTCGTGGTGGTGTGGAGGAGAACACGGCGGTGGTGCTCAAGCAAGGTCAGCCGCGATGGTGCTCACGGTGAGGACAACAAGTGAAGTCGTCAACTGGTCGGTGAGGCTCTTTGGTGCTTGTGACCAGAGTGGTGAAGACCGGGCAGAAGGAGGACTCATGAGCGGGTCTCCTCATATCGGTGCGGTGCGAAGTACTCTAGGAGAACTTGTAAAACAGATGGCAACTTCGTGTGGCTCGATGAGGCGTGACAGCAACAAGAACGGAGCAGGGAGGCGTCGCAGCAAGAGCAGCGAAGTCGTCGCAGTGTGGGGCTCGACTGGGCCAAGACAAAAGGAGCAGTTGGTCGACGAAGGCAGGGCTCATGGTGGTGCCGCAGCGTTGTCGTCAAATGCCAAGACAGGAAGAAGCAACGTCGCTTGAGGCAGGCAAGTCACCGGTGCAGGTCTAAACACAGTAGAGGGAGACAAGGTCGCGGGCTAACGCAGACGCAGGGACTAGCACGAGCAGGCTAAAAGCGTCACGGGCAGGCTCGTGATAGGGTCCTCGTCTGTGAAGTCTCGGCCAAGGAATTCAGTGGCTTCGTCATCGATGGAGAAGACTTGCAGCATCGCCTCGCAATATTGGACAAGAAGCAATGGCGAAAGGCTTGGTGGGAGCTTGTCGGCGCTGCGGGCAGCAAGCAAAGACAACAGATCGGTGACGGGCATGAGCTGCAGCGGCAATGGTCGTCGAGGATCTCGGCCAAATGGCTTGGCCACGTCAGTAATATCTAGTTTGGTTTTGAAAGCATTACTGAACAACTTCTGCCTGACCTACAATTCAAATAGCTATAGGTTAAAGAAAAGTGTCAGAAAAGTCACTAACCTATTACATTAATACCAATTTAGTCACCAACTTTTGAGTGGTGCCAATTTTGTCTTAAACTTTTTAATTTAAAACAAATTCAATCACTTAAATTATTTTGATTGGATATGGACAACTTTTTTTTTAATTATTTATTTTTCTTTCCTTTTTCCTTTTGTTTTGTTTTCTTTCTATTTCTTTTTTTTTTCCTTCCCTTTCCTATGGTCCGTCATTGGACCTCGACGACTGGCTAGAGTTGAGGGACCTTGCTGGCCTTTGGCTAACCTAGTCGGCCTCTGTGAGGGAGAGCCTTGCCATGGTTGGGTGATGCTCGACCTTGCCCATGGCTAGAAAGTCGGCCTTGTGACTTCTAGGTGAGGTCGAGGCTCGACAATCATGGGCAAGGCCTGACCTTGTTAGATATGGTTGACCTCATGGCCTTTGGGGAGGGCTCGAGCCTCACTAGTGGCCAGCAAGATGACCTTGGCCGGTCACCAAGGTCTAGCGATTAATTGGAGAAAGGGGGGAAAAAGAAAGAGAAAGAAAAAAAGAAAGAAAAATCTGAAAAATTGGAAAATTATTAAAATATTATTAAATATTATCCACGTCAGTATTGGCGATGTTACAAAAGTTGGCCAACATCCACATTTGCAATATATGGTTCAAATTAGCGGGAATGATTGAATTGGCTCTTAGTCAAAATGTTTAAAACTAAATTGGCACAATTTAAATGTTTATAATTAAATTGACATAAATACAATTGATTTAAGACTTTTTTGACATTTTCCTACTATTAGTCCTTGACCTTTAGCCGGATCACCATAGTCTACACCTTACACCCATAAGTTCAATCCCTTCGGTATTGAATTCTATAGGTTAACTTGCAGAATTAGGGGTTTTTCTGGTGCTTGGAATATTAAATTACCATGTATTACCTTTCACATGGCCTAGTTTATGTAATGACGGCAGCATGCATTCTATTGTCACTTGGACCTTGTAATTCCTCGATTAAGACGACATGAAACTAGATATTGAATTCCGAAACGACAATCTAGATATGGACAGATAATTCATGTTCCATTTCAGGGGCATAAAGGCCTAGAACGTCACATTGCAATGACGTTGTTGAAATTCGAAGATTAGAAAGGCGTGCCTGGAAGCCTTCGAAGAGGTTTCGGCAAGGGAGGGACAAAGCTCTGAGGTCTCCAAGGGTTGAACTCTGTTCCCACACGTCCGGCTGCGATTTGGTCATCGTTGCAGAGCTTGAGCGGAATGCTTTTCAATGAGCCAAATATCACTAGGGTAGATTGCAAGATTATGGAAGCAATATTCCGTCTCATACAAAGACCATAGGCGCGGGTCTATGCATCAGGTGCCGATTTGGTGAATTAAAACTATTAAAAAACAAAATAATGTACCATAACTAGGAGATCTGATAGACTTTTTGATTCTGTGATCTCTAAATATGATTTTGGCCACTTAGACCTTGTTCGAGTGTCGAGAAAGTTTGACTAATGTCAGATTGGCGAATAGCTTCCTCATACAATGTCCAAATCAACCAAATTTTTTGTTGCTTTGAAACGCCTGGGACTTATAGTTTCATGGTACGTTTTCGAAATAAAAAAAAAAAAATTACAAACTTCTGATGCTATGAAAAATAGGTGATCGGTCTCGAAGGATTGAAAGTCGGTCGTTGGATTTGCATTAGTTATAATGAGTGTTAAAAGACTGGTTTTTCACGAGCACGACCCATTTTTCATGGTGAAAAGTTGCTTTGCACCTTGTAGCTCGTTGGTCAAACAACAGTTAACTTTCACTCGCCCCCAAATTAGCTGATTAATATTTATTTTAAAATTTAAAGAAAATTTTTGAAGAATCGACCCTTATACAGCAAATATGGCATTTTGGTCGTTCCCTTTACACACTATAATAGTTCAAAAGATTGTCCACGAAATAAGATTTAAGTTACTTTATGCTCATCGTGAAATATCATATTTCATCTCAAAATAATTTTTCTTTAGCAAATTATATATTATTTCACACATTAAATCAGGTTATAAGAACAAATTCGAAGAACATCCAATGATAATCACACCTCAAAACCAAAAAAGAGAAAAATTCTCAAAAAGAAAATATGGGGCCACATTTTCCCAACTTCAGCAAAACGAACAGCAGCCAGCATAATACTGGGCCCACATGGACGAACATCATAATGTCCATAATTATCGGAGATCATCCCTTTACTAAATCAAAACCCTCATATAATTAAAACATGTAAAAGCATATGGGCAGATGGCAACATGTCTCCCACGCCAAAAGTGACCTTAATCATCATGCTTTCATCCCCTCAAAATCGCTCTTTCAGGCCAGGAAGGGAATGTAATTTAGTTCAGAACATAAACAAACCCAAATAAAGAAAAGAAAAGAAAATTTGAAATCCAAATCCCTGACAGATGGGCCCACGTTTCCTTTCCGCCAACTCAAAAGTTCAAAGATGCTCGCCGGTCAAACATCATCGGACGTCGGTGGGAGCAGCGGTTGAGCAAGGGACGGCGCGATGTGGCTGGAAGTCCTGTTGTTCCCGTGGTCCTGAGTGGACTGGATCGCGACCTTTGGCTTTGCGAATTTGCGCTCTTCGTTTTTACCCCACAGGACCAGGTAGAGGCCTACTACGATGAGCACCGCACCAATAATCCTATGGAAGTCAGAACTGATAAAGTCAGTAAAGCGATTGATTTCCATAGCCAAAAAGAACCTTATATGCTCAGAACTTATCCACTAAATATGATTCCAGACACGTAAATAGTTAAGGGATGATCATATCTTCATGTTTATAACTTGAGGAGGAGTCACTAAAGCGATTGATTTCCAAAGTTGGCTCAGGAAAGTTAATACTAAGTTTCGATGAACAAAACATGGATCATTCCATTGTAGGATTACGGATGATGGCGCATGCTGGCCCCATCGATGCATGATTGAGAAGAAAGATGAGATGGGAGAGAAAGAGACTGATGAATACCCTCCCAAATAGAACTCCTCGCCTAAAGCGACGGAGGCCATAATTGCTACGACGAGCGTCTGCACAGGTTGGTACACAGCGACGAACACCGGCCCACCTTTGTCTATGCACCATATCTGCACTGCAAATGCTATTCCTGATGCCACCACTCCCTGCACATTTATATTTTCCATTAACAAAAGCTTGATCTTCCCAATATTTGTAATTTCAAAGCTTGAAGATGATTTTTTTTTTTTTTTTTTTTTTGTGGAACTCACGATTTCATAGGATATACAGCGGACCCTACTACAAATTAATGTAGTGCGAAAATAAGACGCATGGTAACTTACATAAATTTCTTTTTTATTTTGTTGAATATCTGTGTATGAAATAGTGTTTTTTGGGGGGGGGGGGGGGGGGGGGGTGGTGTTGGTTTCTGTACTTGTGGTTGACAAAATAAAATAGATCTGCCTTGTATAAGCTGAGAAATGTGCAACACAAAAGTATCACCAAGTAATTTTCAGTATGAGCAAGCAAAAAAAAAAAAAAATTCACTAACAAAACTACTTTCATCTTGGCTTTTTGAACTGCAATTGTATTTCCTCGTATAGAACCCTGCATATGCTTTCTCAAACTATTCAAAATGAAACAGCCAACTTAGTAAACAAATGCTGAGGTTCCTAAACGTCATTGGGATTGCAGATGCGCCCAAACAAAGAAGAAATTGTTTCTATAAAGAAATTTTCTGCAAGTAACATGTTGCAACAAAATCGTGCATGCTCGTATGCTTGGTTAACTCACCGCGTAGAAGACGCTGAAGAGCTCTCCACCGCTGTGAATGAGCCATGCATGCGGATCTCTCTCCGTGAAAGCAGCTATAATCAAGAACTGTATGAGCCCGAAGAAGCAAGTGTATGATGTCACCGAGAGCCGAGCTGGGTATTTCTTGAGGACTGGGCCCTGCAGCACGAGCCAAGCAGACCAGGAGAGGCAGTGTCCAATCAAGAAGACACAGCCCAAGGTCCAGTTCTTGCCTTTTGCGTCACCTAAGGAGAGGAACATGCTTGTGTATTTTGTGGGCTCGTGAAGTGGTGGTGCTGGAGTGAATATGGCCGGTCCTTTGTAGAGGGTGATGACTGATGCTCCGGCAACACAGAAGATGGTCCCGACGACCTTCCCAATGCCATCTTTTCGGTCAAGCCGAACTTGTTCTATTCTGAATGTTAGTCAGTGTTTTTTGCCAAAAAAATGTGTTAGCTAACTCAACTATGTGACTTTTCTTTATTTCATGGATATTACGGATGGCAAGTGTTAAGCCAATTGAACTCAAATGATGTTGATGAGAATCAAGATTCTTATTTCCTAGAAGCATTTATCAACAATTATGTACTTTTTCGTGTTCTTTTTGTAGTTCCTTTGAAGAACATGGTCTCTTCTCCCCCCCCCCCTTTTTCTGTCTTTCGTTTCTTCTCTCTCTCTCTCTCTCTCTCTTTCTGTTTTGGATCCAGGTTGAATCCATTTTCATGAGCTGTTGGAATTCCTTTCTGCGGAGATTCTTTCAGTCTCATTCGACCAATTGACCAATGATTTTTCTCCAACCAAAAAATAATCCACCAAAGGGCTTAGAAGAAGACTACTAAGATGTAAAATGTGAGCTGTCGGCCTAATATGTCGATTTTCGCAGCCTTGAGGTTATAGAAGCCAAATTATATCATATAAAGGGAATGAATTGAAGAATTTTTAGTGACTGGCTTAATTGAGGAGGCTTCCACCGATAGAACTTCATGTATGGGGACATGTGAGCTTAATGATGATCACCTGAGTAGGGCAGCCATGAGGAATGTAATGGCTGGGACAGAATTCTGGATTGCTGAAGCAAAGGTGGGTGAAGTGTTCTCCAAACCCAAGAAGTAGAATCCTTGGTTTGCCGTTATTCTGTTTTGATATATTGACAACACATAAATAAAATGAAATCGTCCCCTGTAAACTAGAGACAGCAATTTTATATGCCAAGAGAAAAGGAAAAAAGAACAACTCTACAGAGAACGTTAAAATTGCCGCAATCACAAAATTGGGAGATAGCAAAAAAAAAGGCCGTACCCGACTAGGGCAAGGATAAAGAACTGCACCAAGAATTTAAGATTGATCCCAGGCCTCTCTTTCCTGGACACCAAATAAATTGTGATAAGCATGTGAATGAGTCCTAAGTACGTATAAAGGAGGTGTAAAAATGTGGGATTCATCACAAGCGCATCCAAAATCTGAATTGATAGAGAAAAAAGGGTGTTCGTTGAAATGCTTTTACGAGTATCACAAGAAAGGAGGAGAGAAAATTCAAGAAAAGAGGCCTTTAAATGACATGAGCACGTACTTTTCAAGAAAATAAGCGAAAGGCAGGAGGAGGAGCAAGGCGATGATGTTCCTGTAAACGATGAAGACGATCTTGCTGATGCCCATATTGAGGGCGGCTCTGGACACCACATGGAACCCAGCGTAGCCGAATTGCAAGGCCAACATGGCCATGTGCAGCTGGAGCCGCTCCGGCACCGAACACCACATTCTTCTAGAACCACCGGGCACGAGGTCGGCCATCGAAACTAGGGGGCTTAACAAGCTCAATTGAGAAGGATCAAGTGAGAGTGGGGTGATGAAGAGCAGGAGCTAGATAGATATATATATATATATACTACGGTGCATATGAGAGAGAGAGAGAGAGAGAAAGAGGGCAAGTCTTTGTGTGAAGGCTTGGTCCGACACGCATGGGGCCTATAGATGGATGTTGTAGGTTGGTCTAAGGAGAGTAGTCTCCAACTAATGAATGGGCTGGGAATTCACATTTCCTATGTGACTACCATTTTTGTCTGGTAATCATCCACCTGAAATTTAATGATGTGGACCCATATTTAATTACTTTCTAATGATGTGAACCCATATTTAATTACTTTTCTATTTTTGACTTACCTAGTATCAAGGCTCGGACTCTACTGATACATCATAAGAGGTTTACTCGTCATAATCAGTGTAAATATGGAGGATCCTAATTTTCCTCACCACCGTTGGAACAATCTATAATTATTAAAGAGAGGAAAATCCCATGATATTATCGCGATTCAGCTCTCTATAGTAGCATTTCAATCTCCCGGAATCAGCAATTAATTGAGACTTTCAACGTGAGCAGCTTTTCAATAGAAAATTACCAGAAAATCTTTTTGCGGCATTTTGCTCCTGACACGAACCTGTGGCCGTACGAGTACGAATCATCTTAGCCATTTCCGTTCTTGTTCTTTCGGTCAAGAACATTATTGCACATTAATGCACATTGCCCTCTACACGCAAAATTAATAAATGGATATCTAGAAAAAATGCATCACTTTTCTCTCATATACCGCTTACATGTCTCTATTTTAGAAAGTACATCTTGCACATTTCCAAGCTAAACACAAAAATGAAAAGGCCAAACTACCCTCTCTATGGAAAATCCTCGAGCAGTCCCCAAATCCCCAATATATCCTTATCATACCTCCATTGCCTACCCCATTGGCTATTACGTCCACTGAACTCAGCTAACTTCCACTGTTGTTGAAGCTCAGTACTGTTGTTCATCACCTTTATGAGTGTGTTCGATTCAGTATTTTAAAAGGCCATTAAAAAAATACAAAACAGTTTAGCTTAAAAAACTTTAGGCAAATACAAACGCCGTTTGGTAAACTATACTTTAAGAAGCAATTTTGAGAGAAATGTTGTTTAGTAGAAAACATTTTTGAAAAACTCTTTTGATGATTAATATTAGTTTTTTAAAATTTTATTTATTTAAAATTGAAAAAATAATGTATGTAACTTTTAAATATAAATTTTGAACATATATATAATTTTTAAAAAGACCAAATCCTTCCTAAAAAATTTTCAATTTTTATTTGTTTAAAATTGAAAAAATAATGTATGCAACTTTTTAAATATGAATTTGAAAATAATGCTAAAAAAAAAATATATATATATATATATATATATATATATATATATATATATATAATTTTTTAAAAAAGACTAAACCCTTCATCAGAATTTTTAAATTTTTAATATTTTAAAATTGAAGAAAATAATGTATGCAACTTTTTAAATATAAAATTTAACAATAATACTAAAAAATTCGGATGCATATATATATTATTTAAAAAGACCAAACCTTCATCGGAATTTTTTAATTTTATTTACTTAAAATTGAAAAAAAAATGATGTATGCAACTTTTTAAATATAAATTTTTACAATAATACTAAAAAAAATCAAATATATATATATATATATATATATTTAAAAAAGACCAAATCATTCATTGAAATTTTTTAATTTTAATTTTTTCAAATTTGAAAAAATCATGTATGTGACTTTTTAAATATAAACTTGGAAATAATGCTAAGAAATCAAATATATATATATATATATATATATATATACTTTTAAAAAAAAGACCAAACCCTTCGTCGGAACTTTTTAATTTTTATTTGTTTAAAATTGAAAAAAAATAATAATGTAGGCAACTTTTAAATATAAATTTTGACAATAATGTTTAAAAAATAAAATATATATGCTAAAAAATCAAATATATAATTTTTTTAAAAGACCAAAATATATTTAATTTTTTTAGCATTATTTTGGCATTTAAAAAAATAATAATGAGGGCAAAATCATAAATTTGAAGAATGAGTGAGGATAGTTTTGTAAGAAAAAAATAGGTTTCAACATTTGGCTAAATGCTGGAAGTTTAAAACTAGTCCGCTAGCAAGATTGGGCTTTCAGCTTTCTTAATGCTGGCTTTCAATTGAAAGCTATTTCAAAATGGCTGTCAAGCGGTCTAGCATTTCTTCAAGGGACTTTAGAGGCTAAAAGCCCCTTAGGAATGCTGAACTAAACATACCTTATGTCTATTCGCCAATGGCCACTACATCACTCCCATCTTTGACCTCAATGACCCATAATGTGAGTGGGGAGAAAGCATTGAGAAAAAGTTATAAAGCCCACGAGATTCGTATAGTTGATTAGGGCGTCTACAAATTTCCAATTCAAAGACCAGTCGCCTATTACCTACCAGCAATTAATTGCAGGCAATATAATTGAAGAGTCCATTGTTCTTTTGATTCTTTCTAGTTTACATCAGGGATGCATATTTTATTTACATTAAGGTTCCGTTTGTTTTAGAAATATAAATGATTTAAAAAATATTTTCCTAAAAGTGATTGCATATATCATTTGAAATAATTTGTCTACAAAAAATATTTTCATTATTAATAACAATTTAGTCTAAATATTTTTGTGGATGATAAAAATATTTTTTGTTTATTCATATTGGTAAACTTCATAAGTAATTATTTTAAGAAAATATTTTCCAAATCATTTGCTTTTGGAAAAACAAACAAAGCCCAAGTAATATTTAGTTTAACATATATGTGCATATAAGAGAATATTTGACATATAAATAGATGAGCATCTTAATCTTTAAGGGCGCGTTTGTTTGTGTTTCTGTTAAAAAAATGTTGTAGGAAATAGAAATAGAACAAATTATTTCTGTTCCGGGGAATAGTTTTTGATCAGAAAGATGCGTTTGGTAAACTTGTTCCGGAAATAAAAAATGTATAGAAATACGTGTGGTAAATTTGTATTTTTTTTCTTTTTTTTTCTTTTTTCTTTTTTTCTTCTTTTGGTCAGTCAACGGCCTCGGCCATGGCTGGCCGACGAGGGTCGGTGGCCTCACCTTGGCTGGGCAAGCTCGGGCTTGCCTAGATCCGGTGAGGCCGAGCTCGCCGAGCCTTGCCCCGCGCCGGCGAGGCTCGGCCTCGCCTTGGTTGCATGAGCTCGGCCTCGCCTAGATTCAGCAAGGCTGAGGTCGGCCAGCCACTGGTGAGGCTAGGGCTCGCCGAATATGGGCGAGGCCGAGCTCACCGAACCTCGCCCCACGCCATTGAGGCTTGGGCTCGCCCAGATCTGGCGAGCCTGAGCCTCGCCGGTGGCTAGGCGAGCTTAGCTTTGCCGGATTTGGGCGAGCCCGAGCTCGCCCAACCAAGGCGAGGAGCCTCGCCTGGGGCCGGCGATGCTCGGCCTCGCTGGGGGCCGGCAACCCTCCGGCGAGGTCGCCGGCCCTCGACAGCCGATCGTTGGCCATGACCGAGGCTGGCGACCGGCCAAAGAAAAAAGAAGAAAAAAAAAGAACTTTTTATTCTTTCTATTCTTCCAAAAGTGTTTCTGGAACAAAAAAAAAAAAAAATTTTGTTTCTTATTTCTGTTCTAATTTTGTTCTTGGAACAAAAAAAAAAACAGATTTTGAACAAAAACGCAAACAAACTAGTTTTTGTTCTTTTTTTGTTCCCGGGAACAAAAAAGCAGAAAATCTGTTCATGAATAGAAAAAAAGAACACAAACATGCACGCCCTAAGTCACTTGTGTAAGAAACAGAAAAGTTTCAATGCCAAATGTTCCATGGAGTAATCTGCTCTTTTTTCACAATTGGATTGATTACTGAAACCGAAATTCCAAATTCTTTCATTACATTAGACATTTGAGGAGTATGAATTTAGATTGGGGTTCATCATAATATATCAAAAGGACAAGATTTTAAATTAGGAGGTTCCTCCTATTACAGAGGGCGCATATCCACATATTGTATTGACACTCGCCACATGATTTTTTGTTGTTATGATTATGAAAAATTTCAAATTAATAAATCTATGACAAATTCACTAAAAATTAATATTGATACACCGGTGATAAAATTACCCCCAAACTAATTTTTAAGTCACAAAAACTCCAAAGTGATACACTCATGATATATTTAACTTATGTTAGCTTTTGTCAAATTTATATATGAAATTATTGAGCTAGATGGCAAATGGCAATAAATCAAATTGACACGGTAAGTCCACCTGAAAACCTAGGTTCGTTTGGGGTAAATTTGCCATAGATATATGAATTAAAGATAAGTGACTCAAAAATTAATTTTGAATAAACTTGCCACAAGCGTACCAATTTAGAGTTTCTAATAACTCAAAAGTTAATTTGAAGTAAATATATCATAAATGTATAAATTTGGGATTTTTCAATATTAACATTTTCTTTTTTTTTTTGGCCCAAAGTTCATTTAACTTGACAACTTTTTGGACAAAAAGAAAAGGAATTATGCTCTTTACGGACCATAATGAGCTGTTTCCCAAAGAAGACCCTTTTCATCTGACACGCCATTATACATTTGTACAGTTTGCGCATTACGGTTCATTGAATTTCATTGACCAGCCATTTTAGAAGATTTGTCACTTAAATAGTGTCCATGAGAGTGGCATAAGAGTCAATTTATGAAGATAATAAACAAATTTGCCCAAAACGTTATTAGATGAGCTCTCGGCTGGTGTGATGAGAGGGAAAAACGTATTTAAATTGTAAGAGTAAGAGGGCTCTCATGTTGATTTGCATGAATATGTAGGAACTCGAGTTTGGCCCGCTAATTCGTAGGAGTTAGTCAAGCACAATCGACGGAGACCAAATGTCATCCTAATAATGCAGGAAAAGATTGGAGAATTAAAGAATAAGAAGGACGGGAGAAGATCCTCTCCAAGAGGACGAAGAAGGAGCAGAGCAGAAGAAAATTAATGCATAACCAGATTAAAAGAATCAATCAAAAGAAGGAAAGGGGAAAATTCACTAAGGTAGTGTATGAGGTCAGCAGCGGTCTTCGACGAGTAACAGAGCGAGAGAGAGAGAGAGGACACAACAAGAATGGTTGGGCGTCATACAGGGACAAGTCACCAAAGATAGCGGTGCAAATGGTGATTGCAGTTGAGGGCGGGCGAGACTCCGGTTGCAGTGGCATAGATAAGATACGCCCCCCGGGGGAAGAGGGGTGGCGTTTATTAGATGGGTGTAATCCGGAAAACAAAATTGCCAATTTGGTAATAGATGCAACCCAAAATCTAGTAATAGAACTTTAGAATGCTAATTATAGTTTCGGAATAATAAAAATGCAAAGTTGACATGAGTGTACAAAGCGAGAAGTATATACGAGCATTTTAAAGTTTTTTGGTCGGTCAATATAAGCATTTTGAATTGACTAGATCAAATTAATTTGGAGATGCTTTGATTTTGAACATCATAAAATTTATTAATATCAAGTGTTTCACAGTTAACCTCACTTTGACCAATTCTAAGATGCACTTCCATTTATTAATATGATTATTTTACCAATATACACCTAATGGATTAAATAATTCATCTAATACTTTATGGAATAAATCTTAATAATGAGGTACACCGTCGACCATCATTTCAAAAGAAAAATATCTGTCGCCATTAGCACGGGAGAATCTTGAAAAGTCCAGGCTCCAGTGTTCTGTCTGAAAAATTGGATGGATACAATAATTGGAAGTTTGAGTTGACCCATTTTGATTAATCAAGTAGGAGTCCCCTCAAATAAAAGCTTTGTCCGATGTTAATAATGGCCATGCACCAGATCTTGTATTAATATATGTGTTTCAAAAAGAGATGAACATGCTGTTCTCTTTTCCGTTAGAATTATTTCTGTTTGTGAGCCAATCTAAGGGAGGTCCTCAAGAATCGACGTGGTGGGGCAAAAGCAGACTACTAAAGTGGACTTCTACCGACCAAAAAAAAGGGGGACTTCTTTTTGTTGCCAAAGAAAAAGTGAACTTTCATTTCCAATTATGTCATTCTCTATATATGAAGAAAAGAATAAAGCATACCACATGATCATATACATGGTAAAGGTTGGGGGATAATTATCCAAAAAGTGCTCAATTTATTATATGGTGATGGATTTAGTCATAAACCGTTCAATTATACTAATTTAATTATAAACTTTTGAATAATTTTTCAATATAGTCATTTTAATCAATTTTAGCTAAAAATCGCTGACGTGGACACATGCTGCACATGGAGCATGATGTTGACAAGAACCCAAAAATTGCATGTGCGCCACATAGAGCAACTAGCATCTGTATTAGCGATTCCCAACTCAAATTAACTAGAATGACTAAATTGACAAATTGTCGAAAGGTTTATAATTAAATTAGCATAGTGCCATGCAATATGGATAGGATTTTTTGGGCAATTTTCCCTAACTGTTTAATATTGCTTTCTTTCTTTCCTAGAAAATCTTAATTTATGGTCAATAGGATTATCATGTGGAGCAACATTATTCTAGTTATTAATCATGCAAGTTCTATTGATGGGATTCATGTGATCAACAGATATAATATTTTCGATGTCTAACTTTTATTTGGTATAAATAAAGTGAGATCTTATACCCCATTGCTCGATTCGGTGGCTTATCCATCTATTCATACAACAAAGGGTGGTTGTGAAATATACGATTAATATATTGATGGTTGATATTTGTTGAGATACCGATATAGACAACGAGTGGAATGGACAATACTTGTAGGCTTTGCAAGTTATGATTTGTGGCGCATCTATCTTCATCACGCAGTAATAACCTTGTGGTTAAAAAAGATGTTTTCTTCTCTTCGGAAAAGCATGACATAGAGTACTTTTCATATTGATTTTTTTTCCCTTAATCTCTGGTAAGTTCTATTCAGACTTGCAAATTTGAATGGAATGAATGGATGAGTAATTATGATGCTTCCCCCCTTTTCTGTGTAAGCTTTATGTTAAAGACGGATGATTATGTTGCTCGTGCTAATGCAGGTTTGATATTCTTGCTAAACATACTAATTTCACTTTCCTCTCCCCCGTTAAAGATGGATATGAACTCTTCTTTTTCAATGGGCACGTCTCACACACACACACACACACACACACACACACACATTAACGTGGGCATTGCATTATTGCATGTTGCTTATGATGAGTTCCCTTCATGCTTAGAGAGCTTTGTACGAAAATTACACTTACAGGATGTTAAATTTAACAGGGTCAATGAGCCGTGCATCTTCTGTTCCAGTCGACCAACTTCGAGCCAAAACCACCAACTATGAGTTGGTCGATTGCTGGATTGCAACTTTACAGAAGTTGCACAACTCAATTAATTGGGAGAATAGCATCATCTTTGTTTTGATAGGCAAATATCAAGTGCATGAAATATGTCACTCACCTCACTTAAAAATTTATTGTAAAAAGGTAAGTACAGTCCTTGATCTAAGGATCTCCAGAAATATAATCTTCACTTAGGAATTATCATGTTTTTACATGAAAATCGAGCATAGACAGCAAAATATGCTACTATAATTATCAAAGTGAGTTTATTAATTGAAGGACGAATTTTCAAATTGACTTTAAACATATGAGATCTCGTGTATAAAGGAAAATCAACTACTTATCTGCACACTTGATTCTGACAATGAATAAATTTTAGCTCACTATTAATCTCGATCATTGTACTATGTTTCATTTTCACTTCGCGGGTTTTAGCTTGTCCTTAAAAGAAAAATGCACGCACAATGATGAATCAACAACTCATGTTTGATTCTGTCATATTGTGCTGGAGTTCGGTGATTATGACTGGTCATGAATGATTCTGTCATGTTTGATTCTCCTGGGACTACTCATCACTTGTATCCCAAAAACTCGTGCATATCCATGCCCTCTTATGGTGGCATCCCAAGGAAATCAAGAGGTCATAAAAATATTAGGGTGTGATTCATACTCCCTATCGATAGGATGTTACTTGAGTCTTGCTCCTCAATGAACAGGTAGGGGTGCAGGAGCCAGCCTGGCGGCGGTCGTAGGGGGCTGTGGCCTCACAATACCAGAGCGCTTTTGTAATTTGAGTCAATAATTTATTGATAGTGTGGGCTTAGATCCATAAACAGTTATTATATATATATATATATATATATATATATATATATATATATATATATATATATATATATATATATTTTTTTTGTAATTGAGAAATAAAATAGAAGATGCAATGTCCTAATTATAATAAAATTCTTTGCTGGACAGATCGTTACAAACAGTATTAGAACATCACCATCTTCAATAAGTGTGTGATTCCAAGTGTGATTCCAAGTGTGACTTTTAACAAACTTCTAAGATATGATGAAAGAGGTAGAAATGGACCGGGTCAGGTCATTCATGGTGCTTCTGACACCTCCAAGTTGCAATGCTTTTTCTTAATTTAAGATTTATTCCAAATTTTAATCATAATCATGAATTATTGTGGATGCTGGAATTTAGGCTCTCCAATAAAAGCATAGACGAGAAATTAGATCGACCACATTGGTAATAACAGATTTAGTAAATTATTGGGCACGCGCCACGAGTCCTTTCCCGACCCAACGGGCTTCTAAGCCCCACCGGACAAGTACTGATGACCCTTCGCAAGGGGACGTGCCAAGGCGTGCCGATTTCCCGGACGGATCGTCCCTCAACAAAACCTCCACCTTGCAAAAATCCATTATAGAGTGCAACAATATGACCGCTACTCAAAAATCAAGTGCCCATTGGTCCTAACGGGCGCCGCCCATCCCAACAAAACCACCACCTGTCATGGCAAAGTCACCACATATTTAACCAAGCCACCACCCGTTTCAACCAAACAATCACATGTGAGCGACTGCTTACTGTTCGGGGTACTCCCATAAGTAAGTACTAACCAAGGGACTCAGGTAAAGTTTTTGGACCTTTAACTTATTTTCTCCATTTTCGTTCCCTTACTAACTTATGCATTGGAGGACAATCCAGGTCAAGAATCCGGATGCCTTAGCTCGTGTCTGTGTGCGCAAGTCCATGTCCTGGTAGAAGCTTCGACGGACTCTTAAGACGGGATCATGCTTTAACACACATATTAAGAGCATCGAATAGGCTAAGGTAGCTAGGTTTGGCCAGTTTTCATCGATCCTCCTCCTTTCCCCAATCAATTACAGAACTCGCGTAATCACCCTTTCTTCCACAAACATCACTAGCTTTTCAAGAAATAACAACAATAAGAGCAATCAAGATCCTACACTATTGGGAAAATTTTGATTGCTAATTAAGATAGAGCAGTAATTTATAGAGTTTTGATACTTTGATGTGTGATGATGATCATAGTTTTTAAGATATGATCTGTCTCACTATTGTTATTTTAGGTTTAGAACAAATATATCTTTAGGAAATACCAAAGTCATAGAAAAAAAAGTTTAGTTATTACTTGATTTCTCTCTTAATTTTTCATCTTTAATATGTTGTTGAACATGTGTGAAAAAAGAGAAGAAGAGAGAATGTTGTGAAGAAGAGAGTGTATAATTGCCCAAATAATTCTAACCATATTGTACTTTTGCCCATTCAATCTTAAACATTTCAATTTTATCAATTGAGTTGTAAACCTTTTAATAGTTTGTCAATTGAATCAATTTGATTAATTTTAGCTAAAAATTGCTGAAGTGGGCATTATCCATTATACGTGGCATGACCGGTATTGACGTGGATAATTTTTATAATTTTTTAAAAATCGCGAATTTCATTATTATATTTTTTCGTCTTTTTTTTTTGCCTAACAAGTCTAGCGAGGGTCACTAGCTGATTATATGCAAGGGTTGGCAACCCTCATTGGCCCTAGCTTGTGGTCATTGAGGGTTGGTCGGCCCTTGCTGGACTTGGAGAAAAAGAGGAAAAGAAAGAAACAAAAAGTAAAAAAAAATAAAAAATCAATTTAAAAAAAAATTCTAAAATATTGTTCACATTAAGTCATCTTATGTGGTACTAACAACATTTGTGTTAGCGATTTTTTGTTAAAATTCATCAGATTGACTTAGCTAGCAAATTATCAAAAGATTATGACTTAATTGGCAAAATTCAAAGATTTATAACTGAATTAGTAAAAGTAAAATAAATTTAAGATTTTTTGGACAATTTTTCCCAAGAGAGTTATGGAGAAGAGAAAATTGTTATTGTTGCTTTGAACAATTGTGTTGAACAATGTATAATTTGGTCTTTTTCACGGAAAACACATCTTTTAGAAATAAGTACTTTATTGGAACTATCATCACATTTCATAATCAACCATTGCTTCTCTTAATGTCAATAATCACATCTTTTCATGTCCAACAATCACTTATTTTTTTGCTAGAAAACTATTTCAACATATACACTAACGTGATGGCTGATGAATGAAGTTGGGTTTTGTTAATATCCTCCTAGCTTTACCTGAGTTAGCTCTGTTCAAGGTTTGGGATGGTACAAGTTAAGCGCACTAGTAACTTTTTTCCTCTATTTGCTTTCGTTCGCTACCCTTCTTGATTTTCTAAAGTGATTCCACTCACCGCCAACGCCAGTACAGGTTTGGACAATCAAGACAGCGAGATGTTTCGTGATATTCATTCGATAGTTTCATGGTTGCCCTTTTTCCAAGCCCTAGCTATCAGCAAAATGAGATAGGCTCGACTCATGTAGTCCACATATTCGGCACGATGAACAATGCGTGCGAAAGAATACAGGTTTACGTCATAACTACAGGATGAAATGCTCTTAGTTATTAAAGAACAGATGTGTAAATAAAGCACGCACCACAAGATTCGGCCCCTTGCCATCAAGTGCAACTAGTCACATGTTTGGACTTCACCCAATGGGGTACAGACTCTTATATACCACAAGATTCACGGATATTTCGTATATTTCATGAGTTCAAGGGATAATTTGCCTATCCGAGGGAGCTTACATGTTGGTTTAGTCTACGACCACCTTCCATGAGAAAGAAAAATAATTTCTCTGCGGCACTTGTTAGAAATCAAGTCGGCGGAAGACAACTTGATTTGATGCGCAAACAACAATTAACCTCGGAACAAATGTTGAATTGCGGATGAATCACGAATAAAGTTACTTCACGTTGGTCTGAATGCAATCACAAGGAAGGCACCCAATTTCCACGGCGTAAATGCAAACTAGTCTCGTAAAGAAGAAATGGAACGCCTTCACTTTGATGGAAAAATGGAGAGAAAAGAGCGTACGTTCTCTCTAAGCGTACGTTCTGCCAACAACAATGATCGACGGTTGTCTTTAGGAGGTTTTTATACATCTCCCTTCATACCCTTTCGATGACGTCTTTCCATCGTAGCGTATCAAGATGAAACAGTGCGTTCCAATCGCACCCCATCATGGATGTACCATTTAGTACAATATCTCCCACTCGGACATGATGGGCTTGATAGCGCTCTATCAAGAATATAATGCATTCAACATTCATCAACTTTACAAAACAATTCATACTGGCAAGTAAGCCATGCAACCAGTGAGTACACCTGCACTTGGGAGCTCAAATTATGCACCTGTTAGGGATGACATAATGGCTACAACCCCAAAAAGAAATAAACAATCGATGTCTCACAATGCCCTGAACATATTTTGTTACATCAGTCCAAGTATATCTATCCCTTAAAGGCTATACTTGATTATTCTCAAAACATCATGTATTTACAATTATATCCACAACCACAAAAAAATACGATATAATTAATCGACTAGTAAATACATTTAATAGATGTAAAACAACAATAGTCTTCCTTCGCACTCATGTTTCTCTCCATTTTAGAATAACTGCTTTCCTAGACACGTCCCGTAAAGCCATATCCATTCATGACCGTCGGTAACATGCTAAAGTAGCAATATTGATCTTTCACTTTGAGAACATAGTCAGAAGTAACATAGGGCAAAAAAATGAGGTAAATTATAAATTACCTCAATGGCTCACACGATGAGTAAATATAGATAATTTTACTCACTTTCCCTTATCAGTCATACAATGCACATGTAGTATGAATTACATGCTATAATGAATTTCTCTTTCTATAAGAGCATATGTCATTTATTAAATATATCCACTATACGGATCTTAACCTAAACATAGTCATGTGCCTCTCATGTACTCATGTTTAACTTGAGTGCTATATCAGCTCGCTTTCTATAGCACCCAATTAAATACTCACATCCGACATCTTATAAACATACATGATTGTAGGACTATCATGTTCGGTCTTATTATAAACAAATCACAGATCTCATCTTGACTCTAATTAAGGCGACATATTTTATGTACCAAACTTGCTCTTCAGCATTTATTTGTACATAACATTTCATCTTAACGTGCTAACTATAGCACTTGAGGCGATTGCTCGTGTGAGTGAGCCAATCATTGCCTGCTGACATACTTTCCAATAATAAATGTGTGTAGTGCTAGTCTCATACTGTATTCGTACTTATTGATAAAACATCAAGTCACTAATAAACAAACAAGTACAATACATATGTTCACAAATACATAAACCAATGATTATCCACAATAACACATATTACATTCTACGCAATCCTAGTGACATCCTGTGGGTCAAGAATATGTCTCTAGAAACAACCTTTGTAAATGGATTGGCAACAATTTTATTGGTTGAAACGTATTGTAGGATCATTTCTTTCTACGCTATTTATATCTCTTATGAAGTTGTTCTTTATGTCAATGTTTTTTGTCCTTCTATGATACTTGGGATCCTTTACATAGATAATGGCTACTTGATTATCGCAATAAACTATCATCGATCTTGGAATCTCAGTGACAGTAGCTAAATTTTCTGAGAAATGTTTTAGCCATACCGCTTCTTGCACTGCGGTAGAGCATGTAATAAATTATGCCTCCATCATAGATAAGGCCGTGCATGTCTAATTCTTGCTATTCCAAGAAATCGCACATCCATTAAGCAAGAACACATATCCATAAGTCGACTTATGTTCATCCAAGTCTCCACCCCAATCGGCATCTGAATAGCCCAATAAACGTAAATCATTCCCTTGGTAACAAAGTCGATAATCCATGGTGCCTTTCAAGTATTTCAGGATCCTCTTCACTACTTTCCAATGTGCTTGATTGGGATTTGATTGATATCGGCTTACTAATCCCACGGCATAACATATGTCGGGTCTAGGACACATCATAGCATACACCAAACTTCTGACCGCACTAGCGTAAGGAACATTTTCCATCATTTTAATTTCCTCTGAAGTCTTAATGGGATTACAATGGGATTACAATGGGATTACAATGCTGCATATTGAAACGCTCAAGAATCTTCATTATATAAGACTCTTGTGATAAAGTAAGGAGTTTCCTTGATCGATTTCTTTTGGTCTTAACTCCTAATATATAAGCAGCTTCTCCCATATCTTTCATTTCAAAATTGGAGGACAACCATTCTTTTATGGTGATAACCAAAATCTTGTTATTTCCAACCAATAAAATATTGTTCACATAAAGTGATAAAATTACAAATTTACCTTTGGACCGCTTGACATATACACAGTGATCTTCTTCAATCATCGTGAAACCAAAAGTGGTTATGGCTCGATGAAAACGAAGATACCATTGTCTAGATGATTGTTTAAGGCCATTTATTGAGCGATGAAACTTGCAAACTTTATGCTCTTGACCTTTAGCTATGAAACCTATTAGCTGCTTCATATAGATTTCCGCATCTAGTTCTCCATTGAGAAATGCCGTCTTTACATCCATTTGATGTAATTCAAGGTCCAAATGTGCAACGATGGCTAAGATAAGGCGTATTGAGGCAAACCTTACAACTAGTAAAAAGGTTTCCTCATAGTCTATACCCTCTTGTTGAGTATAACATTTCACCATAAGACGAGCCTTATACTTTTCAATGGATCCATCCACCTTTTGCTTAATCTTAAAGACCCATTTGTTTCCGATGGCCTTACGGTTGTGTGGTAGATCAACCAAGTCCCAGATATGATTTGTCCTTATTGACTCAATTTCATCTTCCTAAAATTTTCTCCATTCTTCCTTATCAAAGGATGAGAGAGCCTCTTGAACAGTTTTAGGCTTGGCATCGTCTTTTTGAGCAATCATAAATGCTTCCCCTTTAATCTCAAAACGACAACGAGGAATACTTTTATGATTACTTTTATGCAATTGAATTTCTCTTGAATTCAATTCGTCAGGCGATACAACACTCCCAATAGGTCTTGCATGTTGAGGTAAATTTTCATTTCCCTCTACAATAACAGTGGGTGTGTTATTAGGATCTTCCATCTCATATAATTGGAAGTCCAAATCAATCTCACATCTACTAGGAAAATCGTTCTCTAAGAATGTAACATCTCGTGACTCCATTTCGGTCACACTCCCATCAGCTTGTTCACCTATGAACGCGTACCCTTTGGAGTGTTCAGAATATCTTATAAAGATATATTTCTTCCCTCTATGACCTAATTTGCCATATTTATGGGAATAATCATGAACATAAGTTGCACATCTCCATAGACGTAGATTACTCAAGTCTGATTTCCTACCAGTCCATAATTCATAAAAGGTGGAAGTGACCGATTTTGAGGGCACTTGATTAAGTACATAAGCAGTAGTCAATAACGCATCTCCATAATAGGAGATAGGTAAATTTGCTTGCACTATCATAGACTTAACCATTTCCAATAGGGTTCTATTCCTTTTTTCAGTTACCTCATTTTGTTGTGGAATACCAAGAATAGTCAATTGTTGTACAATTCCCTTTTTCATCAAAAAGAGCATTGAATTGCTCCAATAGATACTCACGTCCACGATCGGTTCTCAATGCTTTTATTGTTTTGTTCAACTGATTCTCTATCATTGCTATATATTGTCTAAAGTAGTCTAATATTTCTGACTTATGGGAGATCAGAAAGATATAATCGAAACATGTGAAGTTATCTATGAAAGTGATGAAATATGAGACTTCATGCCTCGCCCTCACATTCAAAAGACCACAAATATTAGAATGTATGAGATGTAATGGAAATTCAGCTATAGTCCCTTTACCGAATGGTTTTCTAGCTGCTTTTCCCGCTAGACAATGTTCACATACAAGTAGATCAACATTAGTGAGTGACCCTAAAAGGCATTCTTTAGCTAATCTTTGCATTCTTTGCAACCCAATGTGACCTAATCTAGCATGCCAAATATTTGCATCAATCTCAAAATTATTAGAAGATGCAATTAAAGAAAAACAACTATCGACATTAATATTGTACTAATCATAGTCAATATCTAATACCATAAAACTATTCGATACATGACCTGAACTATAATAAACTGTTCCATACAAAATGTCAACATAATCACCATGGAAATTCAATACATAACCTAAGCTAAGAAGAATAACTATGGAGACCAAGTTTCGTTGAATATCTGGAGCATGAAGGACATCATGTAGGAATAGGTTTCGATCACCACGTAAAATTAATTTGCATGTGCCGATACCCTTCACTTTAATTATTGAGTTATTTCCAACATATATCCATCTTCTTCTAGGCTGAATCCGACGATACTCCACAAATACTTCTCAGTCTCTAGCTATGTGGTTTGTTGCTTCTGAGTCTACAGTCCACATTGGATGGGATTAAGCATGCATTATAGTGCTAGAAACGAAAGTATTACTTAAAGTAATTGAGTAATAGGGTACCTCTTTCAGCTCAGTGCATTTGCGAGCAAAGTGACCCATCTTACCACAATTGTAGCACTTCATCTTGGCCATGTCCTTCCCATCACGCTTATTGCGTTTGAAGGTCTTAACTCTCTTAGATGCCTGATCAGCTTTGCGCGAACTCAATTCAGAAACATAAGTATGGTTAGAGGATCTCGCAGCTTCTAGGCACTCATTCTCTAATTCCAAATGACACGCTATATCATCAAAAGTGACAATATTCTCATTATGCGTCATATTGATCTTCATATGCTTCCAATTATCGGGAAGAGACCTTATAACAACCTGAACTTGTTGTTCATCAGTAAGAGAGTGACCTACCGATTTCATCTCACGAATCATGTATGACATCTTCCGAAAATGCTGCCTCATTGCGCTTTTGGAATGTGTCAAACTTAATGGTGAGTCTCCTCAACTTAGTGGTAGATGTACCCCCAAACTTATCTTTTAAGGCAACCAACATAGCTTGAACTTTATCATAACTTTCAAACTCACACATGAGATCATCTTGCATACAACTCAGTAATGTGATGTGAGCAATGCTATTTTTATTTTTCCAAGCTTGATAAGCTTCTAGATCTCTCCTGTATTGAGCTGGAGTTTCATGCTTAGGTTTATCCATGATGTGGCTGATGGTTTCCAAAACCTCTTACTCCTCAAGGATGTATTGAACTTTTCGGTGCCAAATATCATAATTGTCACTGTTTAGCTTCTCACTCTTATTGAGGTCAGCCACAATGGTCTTGGATGCCGAAATCATAATCAATTGCTATAACACATTGACATAATAAATGCAGAATTATTATTAGTACACTTTACAAAGTAACACACATATTTAATTTGTAGTAAAGACAAACTAAATTAATGATAATTCAACAAAAGACAAAAGCAAAAGTTCACTATGTTCCCAATCAACTTCTATATACGATTGTTCTATTATCATTAATTAGTTTAATTTGTGCAAATTTTAAATTCTAGGTGAGAACTCCTTCGAATTCTACCAACCTACAAACTTCCACTAGGAAAAATAATTACATGACCTCATGTAATTTCTACATTTTTCCATTAACACAAAAGCATAGCATGATGTAAACCAATGTACAAACAACAATTATGCTTCATTTATAAACTATATACATGTTACCATTCAACTACAATTCAACATGTAACGGAAAAATATGGATTTCCTACCATTGTTTGAATTTTTTTGGAACTAGAAAATTGCAAGTATATTAAACTATATACATGTTACCATCGAACCAAGCTCTACTCAGCATATGTGATCATTTTCATAAAGGCCAGCTATTGTATTTCTTAAAACTTAAGAAAATACAAGCTAAAAAATGAATAAACTATACATTTGTACCTTAAAATACACGTACATAAGATTCCATACATAATTTTATACATTTATAAAAATTCAAATATCCAAAATAAATATACCACAGTGTAGAGGACACTTACATGAATCAAACGCCACTGACCACACTCCAATCGGAGCTCCTACCGCTAACACGAGCCGCCTGAGTGCGCGGTGCGTGTGGTGCATGCGCTAGCGAGCCAAATGGCTCTTGGCCGGTCCGACCAATCCGACCGGTCCAACCGATGATCGGTCCGATCGGTCCAATCAATGACCAGTTTGACAGATTTGACCGTTGGACCGGTTGATCGGTTCGACCCGTTGACCAGTCAACGATCAAGTTGGTTCCAAGTTGGGTCACGTGTCAGCCTCGGGTCGGGTCGCGGGTCGGGTCGCCAGCTGACCAAATGTCGCCGGTGGTGACATCATCACGCCCCGGCACGCACTGGCTTTCCCAGCACTTCAGGCACGTGAGGCCCACGTGCAGCGACTTCTGGCCACGCGCATGGGCGTGTCCGGCGTCTTCCGGCGGCGTTCGACCCACCATTGGATTCGTCTCAACGAGTACTTTCATCCTGTATAATTAAAAATTGATTTTGGCCAAAAAAATATTTTGAAAAATGGCCAAATCCGTACAGGTGTGCGCGACCCCGAACCCTTTCTTCACTTTGGTTCTATTTTGAGGATTCAGATTGCAATTCCGAGCGATAAACATCCAAAATAGAAACGAATTCAATCTCTTGATCTCGATATCATGTGGTAAACGAAAAAATTCGATGAAAACAAGGCAGAAAATACAACCGGGCTCTGATACCAATATTGGAAATTCAAGTTGGCAGAAGACGACTAACCTGTTTCGATGCACAAACAACAATTAACCCCGGAATGAACGTTGAATTGCAGATGAATCACGAACAAAGTACTTCACGTTGGTCTGAATGCAATCACGAGGAAGGCATCCGATTTCCATGGCGTAAATGCAAACTATTCTCGTAAAGAAGAAATGGAATGCCTTCACTTTGATGGAAAAAAGAGAGAGAAAAGAGTGTACGTTCTCTCTAAGTGTACGTTTTGCCAACAACAATGATCAACGGTTGTCTTCAGGAGGTTTTTATATATCTCCCTTCATACCCTTTCGATGATGTCTTTTCATCGTAGCGTATCAAGGTGAAAACATGTGTTCCAATCACACCCCATCATGGACGTACTATTTAGTACAACAACACTAATCAATATACAACTATGTATGCATTTAGAATATCTTAGAACTTTTGACTTGAACTCTACAACATGAATGTTGGACTGATGGTGAGTGATGCATGAGAGATGACATTCTCTAATACCTAATATCGGATACTTCCAAAATGCCAAGAACAACCAGTACAAGCACGCGGGCGTTCATCGTATTTGCACATTTTATTTTAGTAGTTGACATTAGAATTTCGTAAATATATGTTGCTTGTAATCAACAAATTCATTATAAACTAGAGTGTACTGTCCATTTTTTATGAATGAATTTACATAGACCTCATAGTAATTTATCTAACTCGTGGGTCCTTGATAAGTGAATTCAAGAGGATCTCATATGTTGCATCCGCTAAGTTAAATTGATAAGTCAATCTAACTATCCAACCAGAAAAAAAAAAAAAAAAAAAAAAAAAAAAAAAAAAAAAAAAAAAAAAAAAAAAAAAGAGAACTAACTGTTACAATGGGTTCAATATGGTTCATTTCAATATTGTCGACGTATTCTCTTGATGAATTCAACGCCACAAGAACCTGCGGTTTATGGACAAATTTAAAATGTAAAGTAGGTCCATCAATAGGCATAAATAAGCACAAACCGTAATATTAATTAAAAATCATCTAAAAGATTTAGATACCTTTAGAAAATGAAGATGAGATCATGTCCAACATTGAATAAATTCTATTGCCAATGTCAGTTCAGATGATCGTATTTTTCACACTACAAAAGAAAATAAGAGCTAAGGCAAGGAAACGGGTCCATTTTTGTTTCTTACGCAAAAGTTCACCTTACCTAAGGCGATGAACACAAATTTGCGCCGTTTGCTTCATTGGCTTTGCGTACGATGAACAAAAAAATTGTCGCCTTTGGTAACGAAGGCGACAAAATAAAGGTTGTCTTGCTCAAAGGCGACAAAACTATTTTTTGTCACCATAAATTGGCCAAGACCTAATGAACATGTAACACTTGTCGTGTTTGTTGAGTTTACGGTGATAAAAATTGATTGCCTTAAGTCAGTTTTTAAGCTAAACTGGCACCGAAGGTGGTCACAACCTTGTAACTTTTGGCAAATTTCAATCGCGCTAGGTTTATTCTGTGGACTTGGCATGCCTATGAATATTTACCAAATAACCTTTTTGTCGCAACCAAAGATTTTGGTCGCAAAAAGCTAGAAATTGGTGAAAATGTTTTGCGACAAATAGTTTTGGTTGCAAGAAATTGGTCGCCAAAGGCTATCTTCACGGTCTTTGGCGACCAAACTGAACATTTGATCGCCAGAGAATGCTTCCCACGACAAGATATTATTCGCCGAAGAAAACTGGGAAGAACTTCCCGGTATTTTCCGGCGACCAACTGTTTGGTTGCAGGGACCTTCTTTGGAGACTGAAGCCCTGGTCGCTAGAAATCTAGTCGAAACTAGTACTTCTAGCGACAATATGTTTACAATGTCCGGCCCGTTTATATTTCAATCCTCAGCAGAATCTGCTGTCTCACAGCACTTGTTCAAATGCATAAATTTGTCCATAACATCGAAATAGAAATCCAGTACAACTTATTCACATCACAAGCATAACAAATCCATTATATCATTATAAAAGAAAATGAATATATCATTTCAATACTACACATGTGACATCTTGATTTTCAGGTCCTATTTTCAATTGAATAAGTTAAGACTTTTCATCGACGCGCCTATAGTTCTATTCTTTGAGTTGATCACTCACGAGATAACTAATCTATTTGGTGAAGCCATTAAGGGATTTTAACGCAATAATCTATTTGGTGAAGCCATTACGGCATAGTTAAAAATTGATTAGAGATCGGAGATAGGTCGACTCGACTGAGCCATGTGATTAAGTGTGGGTGATTCCACCTAATTGCAAAATTCTTGTCGATCGGCACTAGATCGATTTTTCTATCATCTTGGTACCCTATGTCCGTATTTGAAATCTCAAGATTTTTATGACAAACAAGAGTCGCCAATGTGTCTAAGATATACAATGTAGTTCGAAAATAATCGACCACGGGTCAATTTCACTAAAAATTCCTAAAAGCTACCCGGTATGTTATGTCACACTAAAATTGCACCTGGTTGAAACTAACCGCAAATTTAAACCAAATTTTAGAAATTGAAAGTTATGTCATGTTACAATTCATTTTAGGAATGTCAACTCACCCTCTAAAATTTTTTCTACAAATCGGAATTTTTGGCGAAAATTCAAAGTAGGGTTGTTTTGGACCGAGAAAATCAAAGGGCCGTTTTTTGTCACATTTTTGGGATTCAAGTTGGTTCAATTGATGAGAAAAAAATGTTAAATTTGACGAGGACACCTTGGCTAGAATTATGGACATCAAATTGGGCTCAATTGAAGAAAAACTGAAGTGGATAAGGGTTGTTGGGAAATGTCCAAATTCGTAGGCCAAGGGGTGTGCAACATTTGGGACCTCAACTAAGGCTTGTTGGGAAATTTTTGGAGTGGATAAGGGTTGCTGGTCAAGGCTGAAGTGGTGGGGATGTTGGATGAGCACAAAGGGGACAATTGTGTGTTTAGAAGGTTTGGTAGCCCCCTCTCTTTAGCAACTGGTCTCTTCTTCCTCTTTCAGCCACTTTACCAATTGTTGTTGAGGTTTAGAAGCTTAGAAAATCAGAGGAAACCGAGCAGACCAGTCCCCTTCACCGTCAACCACCATCGAAGCCGCCAGAGCAGCTTGCTTGCGCACGTAACCGTCGTGCCACCCACGAGCGTCCACGCCTCTTGCTCGTTGTCCCGCGCTGTCTCACCGTCCCTCGAGCCTCCTTGGTTGTCATCAAGGTTGCCTGGCCACCGTCTGTTGCCATCCTAAGCCGTTTCGGCCGCTGGTTCTAGCCTTTCTCGGCCCAACCAGAAGCTATCTAGCAGCTCAAACAGTGAGCTGTTGGGCTCGTTTTTAGGCCCGCTTGGTCCTCCGTTGGTGTCGCCCCAGGCTCGGTTGTTACCCACCTCTACGTCACCGATGTCGTGATCTCACTGGATCGCTAAACCGGTGATTTTACTTGCTAAATTCTGCTTAGGGAGTTAATGATGCTTAGAGGTTGATTAGTTTAAGCTAATTAAGGTTTAGGTCCTTAGTTAGCATGTATTAGTAATTTAATTATTCAATTGTGCATGTTAGGTGGTTAGAATGACTTAATTAAGAACTAGATAAGTTGTGCTATTTATCTAGATAGGTTCGGAAATTTTCTAAGCTCATTTAGGTGGTTAATTTAGCATTTCCGGCCTAAGTTGGTATTTATGGTATTTAATTGCGTTTATTTATTTATTTTTTGTATTTATTTAATTATTTATTATTTTCCGAAATTTATACCAAGATAGCCAGTGACCGGAATTTTGTGCTGATTATAATGGTGTGCTTAGTTTATGCAATTAAATGCTAAATTGTGCAAATTGAGTGAAAATTGTGATTTTGGATCTTTCTTCTTAAATTGTGAAATTTTGATACTTTAATTAGAAAAATCCTGGGTGTCAGGTTTTGACACCGAAAATGGTTTTAAGGACTAGATCGAATAGTGAGATTTTAAAAGTGTGAATATCAATTTTTCTAGTTCAAAATGATCTATTAGCTTGTGAGAGCATTAATCTGTGAGAGCAATGATCTGTCAGCTTGTGAGAGTATTGATTTGTCAGCTTATGAAAGCATTGATCTGTTAGCTTGTGTGACCAATGATCTGTCAGCTTATGAGAGCATTGATCTCTCAGCTTGTGAGAGCATTGATCTATCAACTTGTGAGAGCATTAATCTGTTAGCTTGTGTGTGCAATGATCTGTTTGCTTGTGAGAGCATTGATCTATCAGCTTATGAGAGCATTGATCTATCAGCTTGTGTGAGCAATGATCTATCAACTTGTGAGAGTGTTGATATGTCAGCTTGTGAGAGTGTTGATCTATCAACTTGTGAGAGCATTAATCTGTCAGCTTGTGTGAGCATTGATCTGTCAACTTGTGTGAGCATTGATCTATCAAATTGTGTAAGCAATGATCTATCAGCTTGTGTGAGCAGTAATCCCTGGCTATGCTAGTGGACTGATGTGTGTCGGTAGTTCATGCTTATGCAAGCATTAATTGAATTAAATTGTTTGAATGGATCGAATTGAATTGATTGAGTATATGAATTATACTAATGTACAGGAAGGAACTGAGGCAAGGTAAGTCATCTGTCTTGTGTGCCTAGACTGCCTTTAAGCGTATTTCCTTCCTAATCGGAGTTTAGGGGGTGAACTTGCTAAGACATTGTCTCACCCCGTCATGGGCTCAATCTTTTCAGGTCCTTAGATGGCGGTTCATCCGAAACGTTTTGGTTAGCCCAAGAGAGTTACCAAGCAAGTTACCGATATCCCTATTCTTGAGGGTCACGGAATTTGGGTCTATGAATGCATGGTGACCACCGTCTGAGTCGATGAGGGCCTACCTCAGAGGGTACCCTATCAATTTAAGGCGTGGTATTGCCGCGGGCTCAATGGATACAGAGTGGGTCTCTTACAGGATTTTGAGGTCCCAGCTTCGGTGAAAGATGTTGCTCATGGCGAGGGTACAGTTGACCCTCCTGGTGGTGCAATACTGGACCAGAGTCCCCAAGAGACCTCGGAGTTTTTAGTTGGGGATTTGAGTGCCTAGAGGACTTGTAGGCTTTTCTATTTGAGTAGACTCTTGTCTATAGACTAGTATCGTATATAAATCGGGTTGTTTATAAAAGTGTTTTTGTTGTGAATGTGTTTCCTGCTTTTCTGTCTTGTGTTGATTGTTGTCAAGGGTATTGTTTCACTTTCGCATGTGCATTAAAATGAATGGATCGGCGACACGTCCTAGATGTCCTAAATTTTTATCGATCACTAAGGGATGGACACGCGCTCGAGGTTCGGGGCGTGACAACACGCATTGTCCATCATGCCGGAGGGAGGGACATTGACATCTTGAAATGATCACTTTGTATCTTCTACATCATATCTCTCTATTGAGGTTGTCCAACATCAATTGTGGAAAAAAAACAGATGATTGGTTTATAAGTATGAAGAAAAAATCTTATCTTTTGAACTAGTTTTTGGGAGTGAGATAGGCCCAAAGCCACCCAACATTGGTATCAGAGCTCGGTTGCTAATAAGTTTGGACCCAATAGTCACATGAGAGAATTATGGTTTATTGCAGTTCTAACCCAAATCCGATGTGTGAGGGAGAGATTATTAAAGTTGTCTTAAATTGATTGGGAAAAGGGTTGATGGTCGCTTCGTAAGCATAAGGGAAAGTCTTACTTTTGAGTTAGTTTTTAGGATGAGATAAGCCCAAGACTACTCAGTACTCTCAGCGTCCTACGCCAGATCCAGCTGCTTCTCCTTACCCTCCATTGTCGGGGAACAAATCTAATCAGTCCACTTTGTACATCCCAAATTTCTCAACAAACTCTGGCGTGAAAAAAGTAATTGCATGTGCCTCGATAATTTTTAGCTCAACTTTCGTGTCGCGCAGCTCGTGTTGCATAGCTCCATTTTCGTGTTAGTCAGCTCGTCCATCACACCTTGATTGGCGCATGAACCCCACCAACCTGAGGACATAGAACAATTTTGATGATGTCTGGCCAAGCACATTCTCCATGATGACCACATCATCCGTATCTTTCGCCTCTTGCGTTTTGGGATGGAACTCTGCTCCTACACAAAATACTATCACCACCCAGTCAGCATATATTACTGTAGGATGAAAGTTGGCGGAAGACGACTTACTTCTATCTAATATGCAATGAACAATTTACTTGAGAACGGACATTGAATTGCAGATGAATGACGAACAATACTTCACGTTGGTCTGAATGCAATCATAAGGAAAACATCTAATTTCCATAGCGTAAATGCCAATTGTATTCGTAAAGGAGGAATGGAACGCCTTCTTTTTCTTTGATGGAAATGGGACAAGTAAATGAAGAATAATTTCTTTCTAAGCGTACATTCTGCCAACCGTACCAAATGTTATATTTAGAAGATTTTTATACGACTTCCTCATACCCTTTCAAAGTGTGTTTTTCCATCATAACTTATCAAGACGAAACGGTGCATTCTAATTGCACCCCATCATGGATGTATTAATCAAGTACTACAATTACATAAGTATGAAAGTCGAGAGCATGTAATAATAGCATATTCTTTTACGTAGTTTTGTTCCTTTTACTGAAAAATCCACTTTCCCTCATGTGTCATGTAGCTTTTCTTACAACCCTCAATCAAACTAAGCCCCTACAAATAAACTATGAATTACGTACGTGACATTTGATATTGATTTACCATCCCTTCACTAGTTTATGCGAATGGTTGCCTCCCCAGTCTATGGACAACATCCAGTCTAGCATAGTCCAATTTGCAAGATCACTTCTACATAAAATAACAAATTTGGTTGATGTTTAAATTCAATGACCTAAGATATAATAATTTATTAAAAGATGAATATCTCATTATTTTATTTTATTTTTTGCCAGTCCTACTCTACTCATCTTCTAATTCTCACTCTCAAACTTTTGTTTTGATTCTTTGTAAGGCGTGGGAGCGAAACCCACTCCTAAAACTAATTTGCCCTCACCTCAATCCCTCTGAAAAAGTGGGGATTCGAACCCCCTACTTCTCATTTTCATATTATAAGGGTGGCCACCCAGCGGTTAATATCTCATTGCTTAAAAAGCTACATGTCATGACCCTTCCGAGGTGAATTGCGAGAGAGTTTAATGGATTGTTAAGTGAGCACAAGCAACCTTCTTGCAAGATGGCGCTTAGGCTTCACATGGACTTTTCCAATCCGTACAGACCGGGCAAGTTGGTTTCTAATTATTAGAATTTAGATTTTAACTGGAGTCTCCACCATCATACCCTATACCAGTTAAAAGCCAAGTAAAATGCAGGAGTCTGCCTTATTTGTGCCAACTATAAATTTTGGATTCAAAGACTTGATTATGTTAGTTGTGTTTTGGTCTTTCTCAAAATTTATTCATTGTTTTTTTTTTGGTCGAATTATTTATTGTTTAATACGTTTCCTTGTACGATTACAAAAAGGTATTTAAAGCTTCTTAATGCCCTTTAAGGAAAACTATGGCGTCAAGTTCAAGCTCATATTGACTCGCATGCTCGTATTGGAAACCGACGTGAAATCAATAAACTAATAAATTTTCTGATTGATCTCGATTCCAATTAATGTGCATAATCGAGTTTTTGTATTATTCACACAAAAGACTGATTTCAAATAAAAATGAATAATTATTTTTGTTTTCACAATTGAGTTTGGTTAATTGTATTTTTCATATATTGCGACTTTAAATATTAGGATGTATTATTTTTTGCATAAATAAAATTTAATTGAATTCTATCAGTTTAATTAATTCGTGGATTTTAATTTAATTTAGGTTGAATGGGTATTTTAAATTACTTAATTACTGGCCTTATATTCTACATGATAGGTTTATACATTCAGATATCATTTTTGTTTTTCCTCTCTAATTTTGGCATTTTTCAAAAAGCGGTGGTGTCAAGTTTTTATTGGAACATAGTGTGTCATGTTCTTATTGGACTAAAATTCAACCTTGCACTTTAACATGGTGCCAAATGGCAAATATTAATTAGATTCTCTCATGCCTCTCTCTTACTATATTTCTATAGATAGATTAGTTTTCAAAATTTAATCTTCATATTTGTCCATTCAAGATGTCTCTGCCTAGAATTTGGTTATAATTTGGATTATTTAAGTTTCAACGTTTGTATTTTTTTGTTGTGGAATTGAGGCCCTTTTGCCAAATTGATGACATAGCATCATCCATGCGACACTTGACAGATGTGGGATATTGATGCGATGCCTTATAAGCGCCATATCGACAAACACCACCGACAAAACTTGAAAAGGATAAGGGAAAAAAATAAATAAATAGGAAAGGGGTGAGAGAGACAGGGTGTCATCACCCTCTACAACGGTCAACAAAAGACGTTGCCATTACAAAAGTGAAAAGAATATTATAAGTGTCATATATTTTGTATAACACTTACTTGAGTATTATAATTTTTTTTAAAATTATATGGGTGTTATGATTTACAAACTACGCTCACTTGAATTCAATAAGTTTTTTGTTGATCACTTAAGTGTTATATAACTTTTAAATGTTCACCACAAGTGCTATGTCACATCATATTTTTTGCACTTGAGTGGATGTTATTGAAAAGTTAAGGCATTCAAGTAATAATTGAAAGTTGTAATACTCAAGTGAACGTTTTTTTAGAAGTCATAACACACTAAAGTAGTCGAAAAAAAGTCATAGCATTCATGTAAGTGCTGTATAAAAGTTATGGTACTTGTAATATTTTTACCCCCTTATAAAGGATTGTGAGAGCCTCATCTTTGGGTAGCAAGAGTTGAGCGACCCATGCCAATATTTGGAATAGGTGGTTGCACCTCTTATCTAGTGATTGACACACACATGCTCTTAAAATTCCATGCCCATCCCATGCCACATTAGCTGAGCTATAGTGTTTTTTTTTTTATGACCCGGGAACCCCTGTTGTGGCATCAAAAAATTTCATAGCAACTCCTAAATATACCATGAACCATAAATAGGTGATGGAAGCATCATCGGATTTCATTATAGCCATTAGACCAATGAATTTCAATAGATTAAGGCCGAGCATTTTAATGGACAATTAATTGGTTGGAAATATATCTTATGTCCATGTGTGATTAAGAATTTGTACTAGAGGATAAATTGATAAGGAAATTTTGTTCTTGGCCATGTACTTTATAAGATCGATTTTTAGTGATGTTACAAAGTTTTATGGCCAAGTGAATAAGTGTAATTAGGTATTTATATAAGTGGGAATTAAGGTAAATTATTAGGAATAATTGTGGGCTAGGTATTTAAGGACCAAATCAGCCCAAGACAGTCCACAATTACCCACCATTCGGCCGACCAAGCCCAACCCAAGGAGCCCATGAAGTAGTCGACCGAAAGAGGGAGACGCCTGGCCCATTGAGCCCATCAACTTGCATGAGAAAAATGACAAGTGGCAAGAGAGATTAGCCAAGTGTCTAATGCCATGCAAATCAAATGATTGCTAATGATGAAGGGGAAAGAAAAGAGGAGGGGCAGAGTGAGTGTGGGAGAGAAAGCCGAGAGAGAGAGAGAGAGAGAGAGAGAGAGAGAGAGAGAGAGAGAGAGAGAGAGGGAAACCGAGCGACCGTGCGAGAGAAGAAGAGAAGAAAGAGACCGGTTGCCGCTGTGCATTCGCCTCGCTGCCGCCTTCGAGCCCGCCTTGTCCCGCTATCGTGCTTGCTGCGATTTTCTTTGGATTAGAGGCAAGTAGAGTCCGTTAGCCACCACTTTGCTTGCTGTGGTTGTGATGTTGAATGCTGGAAACTCAAGTGAATGGTGGTAGTTTTCCAAGTGAGTTGTTGCATGTAGGAACAGTCCAACCTTTGGTGATTTCGTGAGCTGCATGCAATTTTCTAGTTGGAATCTCACTTCAACTTCTTGATGAAAGTTGTAGAGGATTTCTTAGAGAGTAACATATCGAAATTTAAGGGAAAAGGGACAAGTATTTTTTGGTGAAACCATTTTTCTTCAAAGATACTAGATCTGGAAACTGATATGTTGATCCCTTGCGGTTCTGTGAATTTTGTGAAATTATCCAGTCTGAATTTGATCTCATGTCCTTGATAAGAGTTTTAGAAGACATCTTGAGGAGTAACATAATGAAATATTAGGATAAACAGACAAGTATTGATTCAGAAAATGATTTTTCTTTTAAAGGGATTTAATCTGGAAATTGAGCTGAGGGTTAGGGTGAGTTGTAATAACAATATATTTTAATCCAAAACGAATTAGACTTCGATTTCTTCATGGGACTTTTGCCTATAGGTCTCAGATATAACATATTAAAATCTAAGAATTTCCGGAGTTCATTTAAAGGCTTAATCGAAATTATTTCCGAAACTATGCAAAAGTGGTGTTGGAATTTCTGTTGTTGTGATGTATGGACCTTTGTGATTGATTTGAAACTTTCTTGACATGGTGTTCTTCATGAAATCTCTCTCTCTAGGTCTTTTTTACATCATGCTAAATTTTCAGAATTTATTGAGATTTTTTACTAATTTTCCGAGAATTTTTACTAAAGAGATGCATTATGTTTTACCCGAAAATTGTTCCATTTTCAAAAATCAATGAATTGTTTTATGAAATGTGATATCGTGAGAGTTATGTGTACTATATATATGGTGACATTTGGCATATCATATGACATCAAAAAGGCTGGTTTAGACCTCTAACATGGTTGCATCGAATGTTAAATTGAAAATGAGATATATGGGAATATGCTTTGTGATGATGATAATACCGTCAGAGGTGTGAGCCGAAGATGTCCCGGGAATATTGGGATGCCTGGGGTGTATGTGCCGGATGCCCGGAGGTGTGTGTCGGAGGGTCCTCGGGAGTTTCGAGATGCCCGGTGGTATATCGGTACGTAATTCCAGGGGATGCCTAGTGGTATGTCGGTATGTAATTTCGGAAGGCAAGGGTAACCATTTTCATGGCGAGCCTCGGCGATTCCTCATGATGCCAGGTGGGATGCGAGATGTCTGAAGTATGTGTGCCAGATGCCCGGAGGTGTGTGTCGGAAGTTTCTCGCAACGCCAGGTTGGGTGCAAGCGATATATGAGGGATGCAAACACTAGTCCCTGGGAGAATGATAAGATCATTTTGAATACCAAAATGGGAATTGAATCATGCACGTGTATGTGTGCATATGGCATGTGGTATAATTGCCTGTGAAATTGAGTTGATATTATTTGGCATTGAGAATGCGATCATGATGGCATTGAATGGATCTCATGAGGATATATACATGATTGTGTGGATGACATGAATCATGCGTATGGGTATGTGCATATGGCATGGGATATAATTGTCCATGAACTTGAATTGGTATTGCTTGGCATGGGAAATATGATTAGTAAGGTCGTGAATGAATCTCATGGAAATATATGCATGATGGCATGGATGATATGTGCATTTCGCATGAAATTGTGGTTGTCCTGCCTGTTGCATTGTGTAGTTTGATGGATCTTTACTGCTGAGTGGTTGTACTCACCCCTTTGGGGACCAACATTTCAGATTAAGTGATGCCTCTAGCACCTATCACACATGGTACATTCTATGGCTTACCATATGATGTTGAGGTCGAGTGCACGGAGCACCCCTGTGTCGGTGTTCGTGGTCTGGTGTTTATCCGAGTCTGTGTTTTGGTCATGTATGATGTGAGCCTACCTAATGGCCCTGTAGTTCAGAAGTTCCTTTCTGTACACGTTCAACGCAACGGACTGATGATGGGGATGCTGCCGCTACCACCGTCCGATGCATCGAGTTGGGTGTGATTGGAGCGTGTGGCTGGTGGAGGACGACACCTTTTGGGATGGCCGACACTAGCTGATGGATTAATGTACATGTCTATGTATAGTCGGATACTTTTTGAGTATAGTTGAGCTTAGTTATAGTCTTGGCCCTTTTGTCGTACCAACTCGTGAAATCCATCTTAGCTATGTAAATAAAAGTGATTCAGCCCTAAAGAATATATATATATATATATATATATATATATATATATATATAAAAGGTTGTAGTTGGTGTGTATTGTATTGTATTGTATTATTTGGTTCGAGTACGGGTTAGGGAGATATTAAGTATGCTTCTGTTATGTGAACTGTGCTGAGACCGATTAAGGTAATACAAACCCCCAGGTTGTATGGACTTGCTACAATTAAATGGTATCAGAGTGATTTGTCAATAGAGCAAGTGAAAGATAAGCAAACTGTGGCGATCCTAATGGATCAGGGGCCGTTCGAGGGGTGCCACACCCGTACAGCTGGCAGCTAGCAGGGTAAACCCAGGGCGAACTGGGCCACCACCACAGACCCAGCCGTAGGTGAGTCGCACAATTGGGACACGGGGTTTCGAACCTCTCCCCCCTTGGTGGGGGAGAAAGCTCTAACCATCGCGGCCACCGTGGGCGGTGTTGCTGAGCTATAGTGTTAGTCAAGGCAAATAACTGAAAAACTTGATTAAACAAAGCTAAAGACATAAACGACTCAATTGTACAAAAGTAAGCTTAGAGAATCAATTCGTATAAGCAATAAAATTTAGAGGATCAAAACCATACTTAATCGGAAAAGAAGAAGAAGTCAAAACAAGATAATGTGTGTCATGGGTATTGCCCAGTGAGATTTAAGTAGTTCAATACAAAAAAATTGGTCTAATTGAATTAAACAAGTAAAAGTAGTTTGCCTTATGTGAAACCCAATCTGAACTCCATCCA
This sequence comes from Eucalyptus cladocalyx, assembly GCA_017140615.1. Lineage (NCBI taxonomy): Eukaryota > Viridiplantae > Streptophyta > Magnoliopsida > Myrtales > Myrtaceae > Eucalyptus > Eucalyptus cladocalyx. The sequence continues at coordinate 21,886,092 of CM029521.1, read as the reverse complement.
TCCTTTTGCCACCACTAAACAACCCATACTCCCGACGCATACTCCATGATTTTGAGACCTCCAATACGATTATTCCTTTGGTCTATGCTCCTTGTAATATGTCGAGAACCAAGTTGGTGAGTGGACTTCAGTTGGATCCTACTAGCCTTCCTTTTCTCTCCCGCAAGACATGGCACTGGAATCTTGAAGCAAAAGTCTTCTCAAAATCACAAAAAAGATTCCTGGTCGATCACTTTCAACATCCTCGATCCGCGTGACTCACGACAAGTTCAATCAGGCCTTTCATGTCTCCAGTTTTAATTTTTCACGTTGCACAAGTTCAGAGATTTAATCAACGAGGCATGTAATGTAATCGCCTCCAAGATGGTTTTGATTGTCGACCTAACGAGGACGTACGTAGCATTTATCCTCCATCTGGATATCGATACTCATTTTACCTGGAGGCCAAGAAAAATGATGTGGGAAGAAGTGAGAGAATCTCGTGCTTGTAATTGACGTGTGGGATATTGGATTCAGCATCAATAGCTCAAATTAAAAAAAGAAAAAGAAATATCTGAAAAGTTTTAAATTTATTACACGTTTATCAATAGAATCTAAATCTTTCAATTATACAAATTAATCACTAGGGCAACCCCAATTGTCATCTTTCCCACATGGGAAAGGGAATGGGAGGTTAGGATGAGAATGATTTAGTTTTTGATGTAAATTTCTATTTATATGTCTTGTAAAAAGACAAAGCAAAAATCTAATAATCAGAGTTAAGAATAATAATAGAGTATGATTGATGCAATATATATATATATATATATATATATATATATATATATATATATATATGTGTGTGTGTGTGTGCGCGCGCGCGCACCAATTAAATCTCAAACCTTCAATTGAGTGACCAGAAATCGCCAGTGCGAACAATTGTCTAAAATTTAAATTTTTTGGAAAATTTTCAAAATTTCCTTTCTTTTCTTTTATTTTTTTTTTCCCACTCCAGCTTATGAGGTTGTCGATTGACCTTTTCTAGCCACAGGCACCTAGTCTAGGCAAGGGTGCCATAGGTTGGGCCTCTATGCCCTCAACTTGTCGCAAGGGAGTCATCGGCCCCCCCACCCAAATCCAAGCGAGGGCCTTGACGCCCTCACGTGGCTAGCAGAAGTCGGGCAATGACCTCACTGGCTAGAGTGGGAAACAAAACAACAACAAAATAAAAAGAGAAGAAAAATAAAAAAATTTCATAAAATTAAAAATTATTAAAAAATTATTAAAAATTATCAATTTTAGTGTCGATCATACCATGTAAGACGGATGCCATTCTCATTATCAATTTCTGATCAAAATTAGCCAAATATACTCAATTGGCAAAATTTCAAAAAGGCTTAGAACTTAATTAATACGATAAAAATGTCAAAAATCAATTATGACATGCAAAAAAAGTAGGCATTTATCATCTCAAATTCCATTTTGGAGTAAACATTCATCTAGTGGTCAGCATCATCCTTGTACATATACCAGAAGATAGTAGAGGAGCAGAATATGTTCGATAAGAGAAACGAAGCAGTACAAGATTTTGAGAAATGAATACTCAGTGCCTTCAAGTTTTTAATTGGTATAGATTTCCCGTAACTAGTACAAGAATGAAAAGGCATAGAACATTTTGCACGAGTTGTTCTGTAAACTCCACAACTACCATGCTGTGGCAAATACCGCAAAGGCAAATGCAGCGGGCCAGCGGCTAGCAGTTTTTAGAATTCTAACTTATCCAGCTTGGAGGTACATACAGGTATTGGTACTTCACAGCACAATCCTGACGCGGCGCAACTACAGAACCACAACTTACACCAAACTAATACTCAGCCAGACAAAAAGCTGTAATTGTTGTCAATTCTTGTTCACATATCATAATCTTCTTGTCAAGTTGGTGTCATTGAAGGTCGCTATATTTTATTGACTATGCTACATAACTCATGTACATCAAATTCATGTCATGTTAACTTCTAGTTTGCCACATGAACATGTTAATTCACGTTAGAATTGTCAAAATCTTAGCAATCCCAAGAGAGTGACAATAGATGTAGTGCCCACGCTTCGCCCACACCTACTCATATGTGTATCCTTTTCTGGAGTACATCTTAAACCTACCAAACTCACATTGCTCTTAACGCAATGTTCACAACAAGGCCACCTGAAAAATGCATGACCCGGTATCTCAGTAATGCTGGTTTACAAAAGCATCTTTACATGCCTCTGATGGCTGTCTTGGTCGTGTATCTGAAATGAAGTCAGGTAAAGAAAAAGGGTGCCATAATACACATGCTTGAATATGCTCAATGGCAGTTTACTATAGTTCACACTCATTGACAGCACCCATCCTCTTGAAATCACCTCATGTATTTTTACTCTCCCCCAGGCGATTGTACAAGAAGATTGAATGGCTTATTCGGCACCCGTATCTTCAACAGATTTCTTATATTCTGGCTTAAGCTCGTATGTACCCTGGTTTGCTCCCCTTTTGTTGTAGACACAAAGCTCATTTAGTATCTCTTTCAGGAATTGCTGCAATAAAACAGGAGAAAATACAAAATGGAGACTGTCACACATTCTGCCCAGCTAAACAAGAGCATGACTCGCATCAATACAAGTAATACAAGGGAAAAGACATTTCACCAAAATAGAAGTCCATTTAAAATGATAACCACATAAGATAACTAAATCATTATCTAACTTTGTCCGCAACATAAGATAATTGATCCATTGTTTTACTTTGCCCAGAAGATAAGATTACTGAATCATTGTTTTACTTTGTCTGCATGCAGGTAATGATATTGTAAAACAATATCAGAAAAAAATTAGCATACCGCAGGTTGATCAGTCTCCTGCACAAGTTGCTTTAGTGCCCAATTGGGTTGCCTTTCAAACAGCTTGAACATAATATCCTCCAACTCTCCTCTATCTCTTCGGGTTCTTTTCATGTCTGACTGCTTCACTGGTTGCGTTTTCTTCTTATCCTAGTTGATAATCCAAAAAGTTGAGCATTTGTATCAGGACCACCAAAATTACGCATTAGGATACAGAACATTGCTCATTTATTCACCATAACATTAGTGTTCTCCTCAAATTGTGCTACAAGGTCTTTCTACAAGAGCACATCCATATCTTCATGTTTTAATTCAGTCCGATGAAGACAGCAACTAAAACAATAGCAGGAACTTGAATACCTTGGATGCAGACGAGACCAACCCTATGATACCAGGCAAAGGCCTCATGTGCGCTCCACGATCATTGTTAATTACCTACACATAAAATCAGAGTGATTGAAGCATAGAGACTTCCATAACAACCAAATATAATAGCAAATGCACTGAAATAACTAATTACAGGCAAACTCTACCTGTATTTGTCGATTTCTTATCATTGACTTATTTGTCCTTTCACGGCATAATTTTCCATACTCCTCAATGCTATCACTATTTGGTTTCATGTCAAATTTATGCTCCACTTTCCCTTCCACTGCAACCTTGCCTAAAATATGCATTCAAGATCTTCAGAAGAAGCCAAACTTTTAATGGCTTAATCATTTAAAAAGGTGCAGTCTTTGAAAGCTCTAGAGCAGATTATACTCTTAAGTGCATCAAGATCATCAACAAACTTAATCGGTTTGCAACACTGCCCACTGCACAGAACACAGCAACTTACAATGCCAAAATGTGATTGTAATTTCCTGAGCAAGCACATAAAGTCACACAAACCTTGTGATAAATTGCACATTCTTTAGGTATGTCCTCAACCTAAGGATTACCGCCACCTCATAACTGTATGCAGAAGTCAAAAACTTTGCTGCTGACGACATGTGCTAAATCTAGATTTTTACACTTCCACATCTTTAATTGAAAGAAGTTGGGCGAAGATTCATAGTCTAAGTTGTGTGATAAGAGAATATTATGTTCATGAGCATACACAGTCACCACTTCAAAGTGATAACTGAGTTAAACATGCTAATTCAAAAAAGCATACAGCTCAGAAAGAGCGAAGAAAATCATCTCCAAAGCCAAACTAATAACAACACGGACATGGATTGAATCAGCTTACTTCAGAGCTTTAATTACTAGCAAGAGAAAATGCTACAAGTTTGGAATCATACTTTGAGTAGCCACTTAGAGATGTTGTTGCATGCAACCCAACAACTTAGGGTACTTAAGGGTAGGGTTGAGCATATAGAACCCCCCCGAACCGGATTGAACTGACTGGTTTTGGGCTGTTCTAAGGGGGGGCCGATCCACTTCCAGATTCCATTTATGGAACCGGTGATTTTCAGTCTCGTTCCAGGGTAGGAATGAGACCAATTTAATTTTTTTTTAATCATTTTTATTTCTTAAAGAAATAAAATTTAAACCTAAACCCTAATCTCCTCTCACACCTCACTTCTTCTAGATGATGAAGCAAATCTTTGTTTCTTTGATATAGCTGCATGGATTCATCCAAGTTGCTCCTTTTGTCTCTTGCTTCTTCATTTATTATACTTTCTTTCTTTTCCTGCAAGGATTCACCAGTTTTACTTCCCTCACTTACTTCCACTGTCTTTAAATTTGTGAGTCAGTCATTTATGGAAAAGAATCCACCAAATGTCCTCCTCCCTTGTTCAAGGTGCCCCTACAATCACAGCCCCATCATCTCTCAGTCTTCATTGCAAATCTTGGATGAAATCCCAATTTTGATTACAATAGGGATTGGCAATTCAATTAATTTAAAACTTTTGGCCATGATAAGTGAATCCACTAGTTCCATTGCACTGCCTGGGGACTGGACCAGTCCAGTTCAGTTCCCGGTTCTCAAATGAGGAACCGGTCCTCCTAGTCGGGTTTCCAGTTCCTAGGTGGGATCGGACTAGACTGGGAATTGATAACCCCTACTTAATAGGATGGCAGCCTAATAAATCAGCACTGAGCCAGTACATCAATCTTGCTCCCCTCTTACAAGTACCTAGAGGAACTCCCACTATAGATAACAGTAACACGATAGCCATTCAGTGATGATAGATATCAGATACTCAGTAAAACCATTCTTGTTAAATTCGCAGCGACTCTAATCAACAAAAACTCAAATTCCAATATCCCAACATCAAGTGCAAGGGCAATTAGCCATTATAATATGTAAGCAAACACGAGGCACAGGGAACAACAAGATGAAAAGCTTGGCATGTGTTATTTATACAAAAACATACAACTAAGCACATGGTAAATGACAGTGAGATTCATGGTGCTCACCATGACTTGATTCTGAGAACACAGACATTGGGACAATATCTTTAGACATATTCAAAGAATAACTTTTCGGAATATTCCCAGGCTCAGTGCTTGCCATCTCCATAGTGAACTGATTCACAATACACAAAGATAATATCAGAAATGCAGAGCAACAAAACGTCAGCAGCAGATGGCATACCCAAAAGCTACACTAAGTAGAACCGATGCAGCTACGTCTTCAGCTACAAGCAAGGGCGCTCTCTCGTGATGGTCGCAAAACAGAAAGGCATCTCAGAACAAAAGGGATTGCGCGAAATCAAACAATTATTCACATACGACCGGCCCTGTCCCAAAGTCGTCTGTCGTGGTTCGGATAAGCAAGGAAGAAGAGGACACCACATCGCGAAATCACAAGTGCACATCCACTCGTGCCCTAATTCCGCAGATCAACTGGCTTTTTTCAACCGCACTTAATTAACATCTGAGCCTATAGTACCGGGCCACTCTCCAAATCATGAACTCCCTAATGCTCAAAATCAGAACAAGTTCGCAATTCGTATCCCCGGCGCCACTTCAAACGCTAGAATCTACAGAGGAGATTATAATCGAACTTACCCTGTAGCGTGAGCCCAGACTTGATTAAGTCCAACTGACTAGGAAGACAAGCGAAAAAGCGCGAATCGAAGCGAAAAACATATATATATTTATAGAGAGAGAAAGAGAGAGAGAGAGAGAGAGAGAGAGAGAGAGAGAGAGAAAGAGAGAGTACCTGGAGGGAAGAAGGATTGTCAGGGGGTAGAAGAGGATCGAGAGAGAGGACGACCTTGGCGAGGGGATTGGAGTCTGAGGGAGGGTGAGCTTGCCACGACTTCGCCACCACCACCGGACACTTCATCAGCCACACCGATCTCTCCGCCTTCGCCGTCTCCACCTTGCTGCTTCCCTCGTCTTCCTCCATCCTCTCCCTCCCTCCTCTCTCTCTCTCTCTCTCTTATTCACTTGGTCTCCTTATTTTCCTTCCGCTGCGGTGAGGCGGTGTCTGAACTGCAATAAAGACCGGAGAAGACTGGACTGGGCCTGGGCCTCCAAGGGTACGTCCTTTCCAAGAAGACATTTCTTATTTCTTCTTCCCGGAAAACTCACGTCACGTCACGCTAACATGAACTTTCATCAATTTTACAATCGAGAAAAATAAAACTTTCTTTTTATTCAATCAAGTATCTCAATATTTAACATACCTCTGTTACTTTTTTTTTTCTTTTTGCGGAGTCGTCTGTTACTTATATTGTTTTATGGCCTGTCTCTACAGACATGTCTCACTTACTTGATAAAAGTTAAACATAATTCGTGACGTGATTTTACTTATTCAATAAAATTTAAGAAATTTTAGATGCTAGATGATATAGGATACGTTTGGCAACCCATTGGATAAATGCAACTAAATGGCCTTTGGGTAAATGTAAATGTCATTTGGTAAATTACGCTTTAAAAAACAACTTTGAGAGAAATGTCGTTTGGTATAAAACATATTTTGTAAGTCCTTTGGTAATTAATATTAGTTTTTTTAATTTTTATTTGTTTAAAATTAAAAAAATCAAATATATATCTTTTAAAAAAGATCAAACCCTTTGTTGAAAAGAAAAAAGAAGACCAAACCCTTCATTAGTCCAATGAAGGGCTATGGTTGCTAGAGGTCACCTAAGCTCGAGCAACCCTCGATAAGGGTCGTGTGACCTAGACAAACACCGCCGAGGTCTCCTCACCTCAGGCGGCCCTCGCCTGGGTTGCGCGTTGCCTAGGACGCTTGAGGTTGTAAGACTGTTGACGGCCCTTGTCGGGGTCACGCGACCCTTAGTGGAGACCTCAACCAACGGTTGTTGGCAACCCAAATCTAGGTGTTGGCACCAAATCTTGTGTTGGCACCAAATCTTGGTCCCTGGCAGCCATAGTCCTTTGTCGGCCGACGAAGGGTTTGGTCATTTTTTAATTAAAAAAATAATGAAAGAAAAAATCAGAAATTTGAAGAATTAATCAAGATAGCTTTGGAAGAAAAAAAAGTGAGCTCAGCATTTGGCAAAATATTGAAAGCCTAATGCTAGTCCCTACTAGATTAGGTTTTCAGTCTTCCCAATATTGACTTTCAAGTGAAAGCTCATTCAAAGTAATTGTCAAACGGCACAATATTCACATTCCAAAAGTAAGAGAAAGTGTTGACTTGCGCAATATTGGTATTTTGATATGTCTCATATAGACGGTTAATAGCTATTTAATAGCATTAGCACCCACGCTAGTAATTTTCTATCTGCAATGTTAATGGAGATCTCATATTGAACCAAATTTGAAAAATTGAGGTACTTGATTGAACAAATAAAATATTTTATGAACTCAATTGTGAAACAGGTAAAATTCATCTACATGCGGCGTAATCGTTGCAAAATAGAAAAAAAAATATTACTTGCCATCATGTTACTGTCATTATTTATCTAATCAAGTCATTGTACTTTCAATTTTTTTATTATTTTTTTGGTAAAATTCAATTTTTATTATTAATTTTTCTACTTATATAAAATGTCTAATTAACTCCTTCTGACACTAACTCCATCAAAGTCCAGTTAACGTAACCATTCGTGAATGCTGGATCGTGATGTGACTTCAATATTATTTATGTAAACCATAAAATGTGGATGGTGAACCGGCGAGAGTATAAATAACAAATTCACTATCCACAACCTAGAGTAAGTATTTATGTAGGCAATATTAGTATCTATTACTCTCCGACATTCTCCAATAGTCATGATAGCTGGATTTGGCTGAATTTTGTGCTGGATGGACTTAATTAGATATTTTGTTAAGTAGAATGACTTGAAAGGAAAAATTTAAAGTATATAAAGTTGATTAGAAAAGTAGTGAAAGTATAGGGATGAAACGTAGTAGTGAAAGTATAGGGATGGAACGTAGGATTGTACCTGAAAATATTGTATGGTTTGTGTTGTTAAATTTATTTTCCATTTTTCCTTATTTATGATTCAAAATGAATAAAAGGTACGATCCTAAAATTCACCTTTCTTCTTATTCCAACCTGCAAATTAGTGTGAACATCCTTTTTTTACAACTATCTGGAAATTGTTTCCAAACTTTTTATGATAAAATTATAGGAAAAGTACATTTAAAGTCTAAAACCTATGACCTAAGTGCAACCGAATCCTAATTTTATTTAAAAAAGTAATCAAATTTTAAAACTTATCAAATTGATACAATCAAATCTATTCATTAATTCCATTCAATTTGGCAAATAAAAATGTTGGCATAACTTTTTTTTTTCACTATTTTTTTCAAACACACGGCACCAATATGACATGTATATTATTTTTTAAATAAAGATGCACTGATGTGGCATTTCTTCTTCTTTGGTTCGGCATCTTCTTCTTCCTTTGAACTCGAGCTCTTCCATGGCTGTGAGCTTCGAGCTTAACAAGACATGGTGGCGGCGAACTTCAAGTTCGAGCTTAAATGATAGCATACAGCTCGGCGAAATTCTCGTACGTCTCTCTTTCGCGCTTGTCATTCCACAGCTTGACCTCCATCACGATATATCGGAGAGACATGGTGCGCAAGAATTGGGTATTCAAGTAAATTATGGATCCGGGGTTGGGTGGAGGATTGGAGAATAGAACGGGACATGCGCAAAGGGGAGAAACCTTCTTAACTAAACAGCCATCATGACAAATCAGCTAATTCAAGCAACTGAGCTTGACACAACATCGCACAAACAGCATAGGTACAGTAACAGAAAAATAACTAGTGGTGATTACAAAGACCCAACTTACATCATACTTAATTGATCCAATAACGAGAAACTAAAGTTCGGTTTGTTTGGTAGAAATCAAATGATTTGGAAAATATTTTCCTAAAACCGATCGCTTTTACATTTAAAATAATTAGTTCATAAAAAATATTTACACTGTCACCAATAATTTATGTCTAAATATTTTTGCAAACAATAAAATTTTTCCGTTCACTTATTTTTGTAAGAAATATGAACAATCATTTTTAAGAAAATATTTTTCAAATTATTCATTTCTTGTGAAACAAATGGAAATTAAATCATGAAAAAAAAATTCCTTGATTAGTGGATATTCCATATTCTATTCGGATCTAGTGATCGCCCTGAATGGATCCAATCGGCCAAGCAAGCTTAAAACATGCTTTAAACTCGCCTGGAGGGTGGAGCTGAACCAGGAGAGCAAACATGACAAACTTGTAGACATCACTTGTAAACTAACTGTAAACATGGGTGATTTTCTTGTTTGTAACTCATTAATTAGACATTTTTTCCCAAAAAAAATCAGAAAATTAATTAGAGAATTTTTTTTCCAATAAAAAAATGGAGGAAGACAATGTCCATTCATATTAGATTTAAAGCCTATTGTACTTATGCCTTACATGGACCTAAAATGACTAAATGTATCTATATTTTTCAATTATCAGCTTATCTCAGTTTTATTATATGTGTGCAATGTAATTACTCAAAGTGAATAACAAAAAGGAATAATAGCATGGGAGGTCTCTCTAATTTTTCGATTTGTGTAATGTTATTTTTGGACTTTTATTTGTTCAAATAGATTCTTGAATTACATATTTGTTTGTTCAAGTTAGTCCTTTCGAATCTAATGGACATTATGATGTGGCCATTAAGGGCGCAAATGATAACTATTCTGGCTAGAAACTGATTTCGGAAGAAAAATAGATTTTTCTATTTCTATTCTTGGACACGCTTCTAAGCAAAAATACCCATTTGATAACGACATAAAATTTATATTTTTGAAATAGAAATTCGTTTAATAACAATACAAAATTTCTATTTCTCGGAGTAAGAATTCGTTTGATAACGACACAAAATTTCTCCTTTCCGGTGGCGGGGCAAGCGAGGCAAATGCAATCGACAACCGACTAATAGCGAGGATAAACGATGAGAAATGTTTTTATTTATCATTTCTATTTCATAGAATAGTAAAAAATGTTTACTCATGATTTCTGTTCTAAACCTATTTTTGGAGTATAAATCTATTTTAGAAATAGAAAAATGAAATAATTTTACCAAATGAATTTATATTCCAGAAATAAATCTGAAATAAAAAAATAGTTATAGAATAGAAAGAAAATGGTTTCATGCGTGCCCTAGGTGCCATCATAGCAGCCATGGGTCACATGTGTCCTTTGAAAATTAAAAATTAAGAAAAAGTTTGCAAAGAAGAATTAAAAAAAAAAAAAAAAAAAAAACCACAAAAAAGTAGGGGAGGGTGAGGGAAGGCTGGTGGTGCTGGACGGTTATAGGGGGCAGAGGCTGTTGACACCTCATATTTTGTCTCCGGTTTTTGAAAAATCCTTAAATTGATGCAAGGCTGACCAAAGAGATTCAAGGAGCGAATCATTTGTTTCACCGTATAAGGCGAATTATTCTCAAGAATGGGTTGCCCCTTTTTCGCAATGTCGAGAATCTTACAATTCCTTGATTTCAGTCTAAATCAGGTTACTAGGGATCTCAAGAGTTCCATTGCATCGAGAATTGGGTTAATCATCGTTTGAATGGAAAAAGTTATGACTGATCAAACTTTGATTGAACTTTTCGATACTAGAATTAGGTTCCCCGTGCCTGGAAACCATATCTAGAGGTTTCAAAGTCAACCAAAGTTTTTTCAAACCTCCTTGATACGTAACTAAGTAATGATTTTTAGAAGTGTTAAGTCACCAAACCGACATGTGTTTCAAAGATTCAAGCTCGTAGCCCCAATATGGGCCAAACTATATACGCTCCTTGATCTTACAATTTACCTTGACAGTCACTCTCTTGCCTGTTGGGGGCGCCCTCGCTCATTTAAACACATGGTGAGTCGTCAAAAGCTCCCAAACTCTTCTAATCTTTTGCTCTCTATTCTTAAATTTGTTCTCATGTTTCTCTCTTGGGCACATCTCATTTGTTTCGTAGATGTCAAAAATCGAGCGCTTCCGAGATGAGTCTGCATGTCTCTATTTAAATTTTTGAATAGAAAGTATGTTAAGTTGTTGGCACGCTGAATTTAAATGTTAGATTGAAAAAAGTATGTTGTTATATTATTCTTTGGGAAAAAGAAAATCCGCATGAGTTTAGGCCATGTTAATGCTGAAATAAAATCTTGAAGGTAAAATTACGCTGCTGTACTGTCGTAATGACTGATTTGATTGTAAGATTTGTCATGCTGTTGAATTTAAACGATGATGACTTTTGATAAATGGCGCTGTAATGTATTTTGATACTGTTCATAATATATAAACCGTATGGTTGGAAGTGGAAGGGGGATATATAGTGGTGAATAGATTGAAGCCTAGCGTTGCATTGGAAATAAGCCCCTTATTTGCGAGCCAGCCTATAGGTCATACTACTTGTCGTGATCCTTCCGAGTGAACCTCAAGGAAGTTTCATGAATTGCTAAGCACGCAAGAAAAACCATCTTGCGATGTGGCGCTTGCACTTAACATAGGCCCTCCCAAGTTCTACCGATCACCACTTGATTTTCTTGTTCAATTTTTTTATTGGTTTTTTTTCTTCCACCAAAGCTCACCCTACTTCTGCAAACATGGGTTCTTGGATATAGGGACTTAGTCATATTAGATTCATCTAACACATTATCCGTGCTTTTTTCTTTTTTGTAAGACATTATTTGCCCCTTTTCTCTTTTGTAACACATTATTCGCACCATCCTTCATATTTCTTTTTATTTTCTCATTGTTTATGACACTAATGTAAGCGGTCATGCATGGATCCTCAAACAAACAAAGATCAAATTGAATTATAGCAAAACAAGGAAAATGTGGAAAATGAAGGAATTCGAGCCATATTGGGCAACATTATATAGAGCTTTGTTATTAATTCTCAAGAGAAGACCCCCGTGAGCTATGCATAAAAATAAGAATGAATTTTAAGTTAGGGTTAATAGCACGAAAAACCCAAAACTAGTATACATGTAAAAAATTTACCTCAAAATAATTTTTTAATCACAAAAGGCCCCGAGTTGGTAATACCTGTGAAAAATTTAATTTCCATTAAATTTTACTCTCATATTTTTAAGTTAGATAACATAAGACAATTGACATATATACTAGTTTGGGGCTTTACTCTCTATTAGTTACATGTGTACTGATTTGTGATTTTTTATAATATTAATTTAATTTAACAGAAACTAATAAATAATAAATTTATTATAAATGTATCAATTTAAGATTTTTGATGGTCAAGAAATTAGTATAGGGTAAATATGTCACATGTGTACCCGTTTAAGGTTTTAAGTAGTCAAAAAAATTATTATGAAGTAAATTTGTCATGGGTGTATCAATTTGAGTTTTTTATTTTATTTTATTTTATTTTATTTTATTTTATTTTATATTAGCCCTTTAAACTATTCTAACGAATGAAATCCTTAATCTAGACAAAGAAATGAAATATCTCATTATGAATTAAACTAATCCTCTGATGCAATTTAGATGGTTCTTTCTATCGTTTTCTTTTTATCTTTTTTTTTATATTATATTTAATTATAAAAAAACCATCAAGACCTAACAACTAAATGCCGAAAAATCTAACAACATAACTCTGAAATTGGTGAAAATAGATGTCGGTCTTTTCACCGATATCTATTTTCAAAAGACCGACATCTATTTTCAACATTATCTCCTGCAAAACAAGTAATGCACGTCCAAAAGCAATGAAACTAATGCAATGCATGCTGGAAATTGAGACAAAATGAATCAAGTGTAACGGAAACATGCAAAATGACACGAAAACAAGTAACAGGTAAAGGGGGTGCCCGGGACGACCAGAAAGGCACTACAAGGCCGGGCTAAGGGCTGAACGCTCACGGTCCCAGCGAGCTTTTGATCCCTTTCCATAGAGGTGTCAAATGGTTCGGTTCGGTTCGGTTTTTTTGAAAAACCGAACCGAACCAAACCGTTTGAAAAATCTTCCGAACCAAATTGAATGAGATCTGAACCGAATACGAACCGAATCGAAATTTCATTTCGGTTCGGTTCGATTTTTCGGGTTTTTGGTTTTTGGTTTTCAGCTTTTGGTTTTTTCTGCTTTTCTTTTTGGTTCTTTTCTTTATTTTTTGGCTGGATGAAGCTCATGTACCTCCCTCTCAGTGCTTCCCTCCCATGGCTGTATCAAACAGAGAATAAAACCGGCGATCTCATACGTGAAGCAGTTCACCGGCTTCCACGAGTTCACCTAGTTCACCAAGGACGACGTCGGGACCAGGGACAGCAGGCTCAACTCGATCGCGTTGGCGAACAATGACAAGACGGTTTTCCTGCCTATGAATGAGCCGGTGTTCAGGACCAAGAGGAAGAGCCAAATCCAGACCTACCTCGAGCACAACGAGGGCGCCGGGCTATAGCACCGGGCACTGACGAGCGAGGACTATTAGACGCAAATTGCGCAACCCCAAGATCTCCATAACCAGAACAAGAACATGCATAATTGAGTAGAAAGATTAACGCACCTGTTTTGGGATCCATCGAACATAAAGCGGAAGCAGAAAAAGGATTACCCACATATATCAAGGGGATCCACGCATCAAGTCCTTCTCCTCTATTGCCCTCCGTATCACTGGCTCAATGAGGCGACCCCCCTCACGTGTAGCGTTAGGTAAACGCTCCTTAGGTGAGGATACATGTGAGAATTAGGGTTAGAGGAGAGACTTGAGCACTATTTATAGAGTTTCCAGCCAGTCCCTCTCATTACGGGCCAGGCTCAACTCGGCCCACACTAGCCACCCATATTAGACTAATTAAGAAACCTTCTATCTCACCTTAGACCAAGCCTGTTTTACGGTAACCGTAAAAACAGTAAATTACAATATCAATTAATTTAGTCCACATTAGGAAAAACTCTTACATTCTCCCACTTGGACTATATTAATTGAAATCGTATTGTATGTGCGCACATTTGGTCTAGAGATAATTCTTAATAGTCAATCCTATCCCATAAAGTCTTAAACACCGAATCATGGCGGTAACTGCATGTATACACACAGAGCCTTCCATGGTCACGAATGTTCTCAACTTTATTGATATGGATTCAATATGGTAGTGTGTCAAATGGATAACATCTCTCATAGAGAGATCCCATTTGTCAGTCACCATTCTCTTACCTTAGGTGTCACAAAAACTTGTGCCACAAGAGAATGCTTTATGGTTCCAACGAACCCACATATGTCTTGTCCTTATGGTTAACCTTTCTTTATGTATCACAAGACATATGCACAAGGCTAATAACCGGATGCCCGGATGCCCCTAGCCTTCACTCAAGGTCAATACAATCCCTTGAGACTTTATCAATATGTATTCAACATAATAACAACACATTCAAAATATTTTATTGAATGCAAAAGTTGATACATATTAAACCGTTACTAAGTGTAACGAACCACGATGTGAACTTTATCGAGTAAAGCCATAATAGCTCCCACTAAACAACGGTATCCGAAGATACTCCTAGGCCCATGCTAATGACATGTCACTCAAATACACATGAGCGTAGGCCTTTAGTTAGTGGGTCTGTAATCACATCATCTGTGAAAATATATTATATTATAAATCACATTTATGTACCGTTTATTTATGGTAAAAAAAAATATATATATATATATATATATATATATATATATATATATATCTATCTTACCACCATATATTTAGACCCCTTGAGACCTCTGTAGTAAATAAATAATATTACAAATTTGTTATCTCAATACAACTGTATGGGTCTATCCATCAAGTTAAAACGATCAATTCCGTCATGAGGTTTTGGAGCCTAAAAGCCCAAGTAACAGCCTAAAAGAATGTTACTAACACTGCATACATAGTAGAAGATAACAAAGAACTTTATTTACTGCACTTCCTACTAACATAAATATGTATTCCGTTATTGATTGCATGTCATCAGAACAGCCAGCAAAGTTTACATCTAAATACTCTACTAACTGCAAGAATTGAACATGTCTATAAATTAGCATATAATCTCGTGTCTTCTTTAAGTACCTTAAAACCTTCTTGACAGCAACCCAGTGATCATGTCCTGGATTTGACCGATATCTGCCTAGAAGTCCCGTCACAAAGACAACATTTAATCTAGTGCAAATTCGAGCATACATTATACTTTTAAGTGCACTAACACAAGGTACACCATTTAATTAGATTTTCTCAATATCTAAATAAGGACAATGTGATAGATTTAGTCCATCACCCTTAACAACAGGAGCAATTCCTGGCTTGCAATGATGTATATTGAATATTTCCAATATACAATCAGCAAATGTCCTCCGAGAAAATCTAATATAATATGGCAAAAACAATCCTTAATAAGGACCTAAGTATTGTTTCAAGGTCACAACTTGTAAGCAAAATATCATGTACATAAAATATGAGAAAAAATAAATTTCCTCACACTGATCTTGCAGTATATTGAATTACTTTGTTCCCAATTGAACAAAATAACAACACTATGAAACTTTAATAATATTGTCTGGAAACTTGCTTAAGACCATGAATTAGAACTTTTTAGTCTACACACAAGTTTACTTGAATCTGCTGCAAAATCATCCAGTTGCACAATATAGATTTTGTATCTATTTGGCATAACTTTATATCAAAATAAATTATTAATGCCCCGTTCACTCTGAAAGAACAAAGAAATAATTATTTCTTCACTATAAACAATCCACCCCTCTTTCAGAGTTAAAACGTTAGTTACAAATTTGGCTTTAAATTCCACAATCTTTATTTGAAATTCTTTTAGTTTTGTACGCCAATTTGCAACTAATAAACTTGTGATCTTTAGACAAGTCAGTAAGTTTCCAAACATATTTCATAGATTGTATACCGCATTTTATGGCATATAATCACATACTTAATTGAGAACAAAAAACGACCTTTATATAAGTTGCTAAAATAACAACGTAGTGGATATTGTAATCATGCTCTCACAAATAGACTATATAGTATGATGATATAACCAATCGTCTTTCCCTAACAAATCTCCTTAATAAAGCTGCAACCACTTCATTCTGCACTTGAGAGATTTAAGAAATTTCATTATAAACTATATCAAGAATAATACCTTGAATCTCAACAAGTTTAGTCTATGGTACAGGAGATTCCATAATTATCTGTATAGGTAAAGACAAAAATATAGTAACATCCATCATACTATTATCTTTAATAGTCTGAGAGTAACTATCATCTACAATTACGTCAATTTTTTTAAAAATTTTAGAGTATGTGATTCCATAATTCTTGTACCTTCTTTAGGGTCATAAAATCAATACTCCTTTTGTATATGAAAAAATTGCTTTCATAATATCAGCCCACAAAAGACCAGATAAATTAGTCTTACTAATCATACTCATCACCATGTTCAATATGGTGCATTTATGCCTTTCGACCAAATCTTTTTGTCAGAATTTTCAGGTATAGTAACTAAATTACCACCCCAGAATCTACCAAGTATTTGACAAATGACCCTTTAAGCTATTTCGCATTGTCATACTTGCCAAAATACTCATAGCCACTGTTAAACCTGACAACATTTTAAGACCTTTATCTCGGTCATTTTCCTTAAATAGAAAATTTTCAGAAATAACCTTTTAACCATATACGGGATGTATATGTCATTAGGACTTAAATACAATCTTTGCAGACGTGTCCTAATTTCAATATCAAACAAGACATAATTTCAAGCAACTAAGGCTTCCATCATCTTATAGCAGTGCAGTCCACAGGCAAACATCTTTTCAAATGTTCCTGAATGGAACGCTTCATGGACAGTAATTAAATTCAATTGCTCTTTTCTCAAGCAACAAATCATATGTCCACAACTTAAAATTTGAAGCAGTAAAAACCTCAATGGTGACGGAATTACCATTTATAGAAAAGGTGACTGAAAAACAAGCAATATATAATTATTATCATGTGAGCATTATGTAACTTGACGTACAAGTACACATCCAGAGAGTTACATGCAAAATCACATAATCACCTTTGGGCAGAATACATGACATGCAATTGTACACTCCCCACATGATAAGGGTTATGAGAATATATTCCAATCTTCGTGAATTCATCACCTTTGGGCATATGAACCATTAGAATCGGTCACTCCTCCACCACACTATCATGTATCCCTCCATGAACTAATACACAATCACCTCCTTTGGGAGTATGATTACGCATTAGACCAGGAGACATCCCAATCATCATACAAGACCGAAATTTCTCAAACCCAATCAAGCGTGCCACTTTGGCAATCACTACTAAATTGAATCATTGAAATTCTCTCATACCAGAGATATAAACTTTACTTCTCACATACACCATATATATGTGATTTTAACTTTAGTGATAGGGGCATCATATCACCAAAATCACATATCATGCTAATTACATTGCTTTATCCATTAATAAAAATTAATCATACATATATATAAATATATATATGCAGCGAACCTGTTAGACAGATTCCAATGAGATCATTGATCACAGTAACACAAGAAACTTCTTATAACAGAGAATAAAATATCTCTTATGCACCTCAATTACATATTACCATAACAACATAAAAAGAATGCTGATCTATAATATCTCTCACAAATTAACATCAATAGTAATACAGGGTACACCAAATCGACAAGCTTGATAGCTGATCCATTATCACTCATGAGTTCATAAGGCAAAAATGACTCCAAGGCCAACAACTGATTTATTAATCAATTGTAGGTAACAAATATCATTACTTCAACCAGTGGCCTATTAATTGAGTCAAACCAGAGAACCAAATATCTAAAATTTAACAGTAGATACTATTGTTCTGCGTAAATATTACCATACTCCTTTACCATAAAAATATTCAACTTGATAGACATTAACAAGTGACTAGATGAGTTCATGTACAATATGCAGTAACTTAATTGACATGCATTACCCACATTCAGCAGATGTGTTAATCAGTACATCAGTTTGGTCACGAGTCCTTAAGTCGACTATTATTCAAGTGTCACCAGTGTGTAAAGGAGTATACTCGAGTAACAAAAGTTTCATAATCTTTATTGTTTCTCATCAGCTCAATACATAGCTCAAATACAATATCATATGAATTGTATCTCATTAAGCCAGCTTCAGTTCACAATAAAGTTTGATTTTATTTATGAATCACACCTTTATAATATTTATGTGATAACATACTTATAACCCAACACTTATATTTCCAAAATCACAGAAAATATAAGAAAAATACGCAAAAGTACACTAAAAATACACGTATTTAGGGTTCCGTATGTATTTTCACATCCATAAAACTATCAAAGATATAAAATAAATATACCACAAGATAGGAAATCATCATACAAGTCCAACGCCGCCAACCACGCGCCGATCCGACACTTTACGCGCCCTCACGCGCCGCCTAAGTGTGAGGCGCGTGGATCTCACGCGCGGCGCGCGTTCGACGCCCAGGCGGCGCGTGGCCGCGCGTGGGGGCGCGTGCGGCCTCCCCCGGCGATGCGCCACCGACCATCTTGCTCGTCTTGTCGAGCCCAGTCCAAATTTGTAATTTAATTTTATTTTTATTGAACAAAAAATCTCGAAAATCACAAATTAGGGCAAGATCAGTACCAATTAGGGCTAATCCGTACAAATTAGGGCAAAACCAATTGCGTTCGAGTTCTAGGGTTATGGTTGCTCTGATACCACATATTAGACGCAAATTGCGCAACCCCAAGATCTCCATAACCAGAACAAGAACATGCATAATTGAGTAGAAAGATTAACGCACCTGTTTTGTGATCCATCGAACATAAAGCGGAAGCAGAAAAAGGATTACCCACATATATCAAGGGGATCCACGCATCAAGTCATTCTCCTCTATTGCCCTCCGTATCACTGGCTCAATGAGGCGACCCCCCTCACGTGTAGCGTTAGGTAAACGCTCCTTAGGTGAGGATACATGTGAGAATTAGGGTTAGAGGAGAGACTTGATCACTATTTATAGAGTTTCCAGCCAGTCCCTCTCATTACGGGCCAGGCTCAACTCGGCCCACACTAGCCAGCCCATATTAGACTAATTAAGAAACCTTCTATCTCACCTTAGACCAACCTTGTTTTACGGTAACCGTAAAAACAGTAAATTACAATATCAATTAATTTAATTCACATTAGGAAAAACTCTTACAAGGACATCTTCCAGACGCTGAGGGAGATGAGGAAGCGGAGCAGTGTGGGTGGGTTCCAGTTCATGCCGTTGCCGCTGCCCACGTACTACCAAAACCTGAAGGCCCGGGCTGGGGACGTGCTGACGGACGAGCAGATCAAGGAGTGCAAGGAGCTGGGGATTCTGGTGGACAGGGACGATCATAGGATGCTGCTTCAGATCTTCACCATGCCCGTGGGTGACAGGTATGTGATCTCGATTTCAGGCGGGCTCTCTCCTTTGAGTCTTCGCCGAAGTCAATCCCTTTAACTATGGGCATGTGAACCTTTGCATTGAGGATCGATCGTGGATTGGATATGGTTTGAGGGTACAAAACATGGGTTTGTCGATCATTGATGAAACAATAGACTACATTCTCTCTTTCGAGAACAGCATGTATGCACTTGATAGAACAGACCCTTGATTACATCAGTTCCCCCTCGGTTGAAGCGAGACAGGGCAAAACAAAGCATCAAACGGAGAATAAAACCAAATTTTTATTAGTTTGTGGTTCAGTTCGGTTCGATTAACTGATAAAAACTGAACCAATAAAAATATTGATTTTTAATGAGAACCGAACCGAACCGAACCGAAAAAACCGAAATTTTCAGTTCGGTTCAGTTCGGTTTTCGATTAAGTTCTTGACACCCCTATCTTTCCAAACTTCAAAACAGCCTGGAAACGGGCCTAAGCCATCTTGGGACATCCACGAGCCATGAGAACCAATGAAGTCCGGCCCAAGACGTGTCTTATGAACTCAAACCTCACGGATGCTTGCTATCCCGACCGCCACTTCCCTAATTCAGACAAGAACATTCAGTACTTCCCGATTTAATAGCTGGTTACATGCCCGAAGGACATAATGATAGGTTGGAGCTGGATCAGTTAAAGAATATGAAGAAGAGAGGCAGAATTAAAGAATCATGAATTAAAAGTACTCGAGTCACATACAGAGCATAAGTGCCAGGGACAAAAGAGCTAGAGGCACCAGATTCTTGAAGAATGGTGCAAAGATTTTCTAAAGATAAAGTAATAGATGAGCTATTAGGAGAACTTTTAATAGTAGTAGTAGAGGTGGATGAGCGTGCGGGTGGACCTTTGTTTCGGGATCGGTTGTTTGTCCTTGTAGGTTGTGTAGGTTGTTGTTGATAGCAAGAGGATGCAAGGTGACCAATTTGATGACAATACGTACAATATTTGCTATGCGGTGAGGAAGAGGTAGGTGTGGCAAGCACTTTGTCTATAGGAGTTGATAAAATAGAGCAATGCACCTTTAAAGTAGCAAGTCGAGTCTCTTCATTCAATAATTCTAAAACAACTACCTCAAGACGAGGTGATGGATCTCGATGCAAAAGTGAAGCTCATACAAGTTCAAAAACTCATCATTGAGTGCCATCAGAAATTCCATAACACGTATACAATTATGATATTTAGCGAACTTGCGAGCATTAACATTAGCTTCCTATTGCGACTCGGATAAAACCAATTGATCCCAAACAGCATGACTTGTCTCTTGATGCATGCGATGCAAATTTCATAAAAGTTGATACTGATGAGCAATATCTGAGGTGGAGTAAGGCTAACAAGCAAAACCCACAGTAGTTTGTTGTGTTGGAGGCGATAAACTAAAGCCTGATAAAAGGAATCAAAATATTTTTGAAACCATGTTTAAATATAATGTTCTTGCTGTCCTATTCCTCCAAATGCTTAATAAGTTTTTCTCTAGTTTCTTTAGCAATCCTCGTAGGTGTGCGAATTTCACTAGTGACATTACGCCAAAGTTTTTGTTCTCTACAAAAACTTGGCATTTCTTGAGCATAGAATATAATTTAATCCATTCAAGACAATTTGAACAGATATTGGTATATATCCATTTATTCATTGAAATGTACTAATTTGTGTAATAAACACCAAGAAACTAGTATCATGAGTGCAAATATGGAGAAAATGATGAGGAATTAGCATGTCGAAATGCTTTGGGAATTAATCGGCCAACTTTAGTCAAGGAACAACTGTCAGTGGTCAATGGTGACATGGTAGCTGATGTGGCGAGTGATATGGCAATGGCGGGTGATGCGACAAATGACGTCGAGGTGCCACGGCAGACAACATGGTGGATGACACAACGGATGATGTCTGGATGACGCAATAGTGACGTTAGCAATGCATGTTTGACCTTTAGATCACACGCAACACATGTGGGCACGTGGATCTCATGTGCAGAATCTGTAGGTGGCGCGTGAAGGCGCAAAAGACGTCCTTTGGTGGCGAGGTTTAGGTTGTTGGATTCTTTGAGTGGCAGAGAACCTGCCTGTGGTCTTGTATTGTAAATATAACTTAATTATGGTATGTTTGGTAACAATTCTGTTCCCGGGAACAAATTATGATTAGAAATAATTCTTTTTTATTTTGATCACAGGAATAATTTCTAAGTATTTTAAGCCATTTGGTAATTGTCCAAAATTTCTAATTTCTAGAATAAAATTGCATTTGGTACCTTGCTAATTGATTCTGTTTCAAATCAATTTCTTTTAATTTTTAAATAAATTTTTTACTTTTTTTACTTTTTTCTCCTATTCTTCTTATTCATCAAGTGGCCGGTCGCCAAGGGCCGGCAACCTCATCGGGGCGTCATCGGCCCTCGATGAGGCCGGCCCTCGTTAGCCGAGCCTTGTCGGCGGTTGGGTGAGGCTCGCCCGGCCTTATTAGTGGCTAGGCCGGCCTCGCCGGGGCTAGGCGAGGCCCGCTTGGCCACTGGTGGGGCTGGGTGAGACCTGCTTGGCCACCGATGAGACTTGGCCTTGCTAGTTCGCGAGACTCGCCTAGCCTTACCGAGGCTTGGCCTCACTAGATCTAGCGAAGCCGAGTGTTGCCAGTGGCCAGGTGAGCCTTGTTGGGGCTGAGCGAGGCCCGCCTAGCCATCGATAGGGCTGGGTGAGCCTTGCCGGTGGCTGGGCTTGCTTCCAGCAAGCTCGCCAAACCTCACCCTGGCCTGGCGGGCCTCTAGCGAGCTTGTCGGACCGGTTGTCGGTGACTGGCGAACGGCGGACAGCAGCGGGCGGCAGCGGATGGCAACAGAGGAGGGGAGAGAACGTCTGAGCAGAGGAAGAAGAGTTCCACATTTTTTATTCTTTTTTTTTTGTTTTTTTTTTGGTGAAGATAAGAGGATGATTTTTGTTTTTTTGTTCCCGGAACAATAATTAATTTTTTTTTATTCTTGATTTTACTCAAAATCTGTTTTCAGGAACAAAAATTTTACCAAATGCAATTTTATTCTCAAATTGTTCTCGGGAACAAAAAATCAGAATCAAGTACTGTTTGGATGGTTACCAAATAGACCCTTAATGTGTCGGAAATTGACTTATAGTTGACAGCTTAGGTTAGTTTAAGATGGTAGAGTGTGGCGGCGCATGGTGGTGGCATTGAGTGACGAGTCTGTTGATAGTGATGGTTTGCTGAAACAAGCTCTGGAAGACGCTTTAATAGCAATTGAAGTTGCGGACTTGGTGGAGAAAGGAGAGCGATATGACCTATATAGCCGACATCATGACAACTATGTGGAGTGAACACAGCTTATTCGGTTGGCATTGCAAAAACTTCTCAGAAAGGAGCATCTTAGGAAAGATGGGTTGATACCAACTTAAAAATAATTCATAAGAGAGAAATAGAGAATTTTCTGTACATTTCGATGCATAATGATAAGGAGTACATGAGCCTATATATAAGTTTTAAAGGTCGACTATTTGCAGCAATGAAATATTACACAATTAAATTACAATTAATCATAAAAATATTCTGAATATTATGAAAAATAATCTAAATATATTTAAGAGTATCAAAACTGATTGAAAGGGTAGGGATTGCGAGTTTTTACCGATTACACGCTAAGAACAATGATCGACGATGAGCGACAGTTGGGATATCCTCGGTTGCTTTCGGTTTAGTCTCCTCCAAAAGTCCTCACGAACTTCCCTGCGTCTCCAGCAGTGTCTTTTGTTCTCTTTGCTTTGGTTTTATTAGAATGAATGCCTCTGATATCGTGCACCCCACTTGCGGAAATCTGCAGCTCACGAATAAAAAAGGATCCCTGTTCTTTCCTTCTTCAGTGGCCGATCACCAGCCTTTCTTTTTACCTAGTTTTCTCATGAATTCTCTTGTTTTTACATGTGCAGAGGCTGAACTATAAGAGTTTTCCTAATGTGAACTACATTAATTGATATTGTAATTTACTGTTTTTACGGCTATCGTAAAATATGGCTGATTTAAGGTGAAATAGAAGGTTTCTTAATTAGTCTAATATGGGGCTGGCTAGTGTGGGCCGAGTTGAGCCTAGCCCGTAATGAGGCGGCCTGGCTGGAAACTCTATAAATAGTACTCAAGTCTCTCCTCTAACCTTAATTCTCACATTATCCTCATCTAAGAGGCGTTTACCTAACGCTAAACGTAAGGGGGCCGCCTCATTGAGCCTGTGATACGGAGGACAATAGAGGAGAATGAATTACACATTGAACATTGTGTTTCCACTTCCGTTTCAAGAATAATGGATTTCAAAATAGGTGCGTTAATCTTTCTACTCAATTATGAATATTTTTGTTCTAATTATGGAGATCTTGGGATTGCGTAATTTGCATTCAACATGTGGTATTAGAACATCCATAACCCTAGAAAACGAACGGAAAGGATTTTGCCATAATTTGAGATTTTCGAGATTTTTTGTAAAATAAAAATAGAATTAAATTATATATTCGGACTAGGCTCGGTGAAACGAGAAAAACCATGGGCGGCGCGTCGCCGGGGGAGGCCCCATGTGCCCCCACGCATGGCCATGCGCAGTCACGCGCCCTCACGCGTGGGGCGTGGCTCACATGTGCGAAGCACGTGGGTGCTGACGTCACGATGACGTCAGCAGCGCAGATCCAATCTGACCCGACCCGACCTAGGACTCGACCCGACCAGTTGACTTGACCCGACTCGGTCAACCGTTGACCGGACCGGTCAACTGGTCTGATCGGGGCGGCTGGACCAGACGGTCGGACCGGGAACCGGTTGGACTACCACCGGTTGGACCGGTTTTGACCGGCCATTGACGCCAGCGCGTGAGCTCCACGCGCCCCGCACTCAGGCGACGCGTGCAGGCGCGTGGAAGATCAGATCGGCGCGTGGCCGGCGCCGATGGACTTGTATGTTTATCCTCTATGTTGTGGTATATTTATTTTTACATATTTGATAATTTTATGGATATGAAAATACATACAAAGCCCTGAATACGTGTATTTTTCTTGTATTTTCTGTGTTTTTGGAAATATATGTATTGGGTTACTGATATGTTATCACATAAACATTATAAAAGTGTGATTCATTAATAAAAATGAAATTTTATTGTATTTTATTACTGAATAAGGCAGTATAATTAGCATGGCATGTGATTTTAGTGATATGATGCCCCTATCACTAAAGAAATCACATGTATATGGTGTATGTGAAAGGTAAAGATTATATCCCTGGTATGAGAGAGTTTCAAAGATTCAATTGAGTCGTGATTGCCAAAGTGGCACACTTGATTGGGTTTGAGAAATTTCAATCTCGTATATTGATTGGGATGTCTCCTGGTCTAATACATAGTTATACTCCCAAAGGAGGTGATTGTGTATTAGTTCATGAAAGGATTCATGATGGTGTGGTAAAGGAGTGACTGATCCTAATGGTTCATATGCCCAAACGTGATGAATTTATGAAAATTAGAATATATTCTTATAACCGCTATCATGTGGGGAGTGTACAATTGCATATCATGTATTATGCCCAACGGTGTTTATGTGATTTTGCATGTAACTCTTTTGATGTGTACTTGTACGTCAAGTTGCACAATGTTCATATGATGCTAATTATATACATTGCTTGTCTTTCAATCACATTTTCTATAAACAGTAACTCCGTCACTATTGAGGTTCTTGCTGGTTCAAACTTTAAGAAATGGAGAGAAGATCTTCTGTTTGCTATGAAGATGGTAGATGTTCATATGGCTCTTACTGTTGATCGACCGGCAGATCTTACTGTTGAGAGTACATAAGCTCAAAAAGCTCATTTTACTGCTTGGGAAAAGAGCAATAGAATTTGCTTACTGTCGATAAAGCGTTCCATTCAGGAACACTTGAAAAGTGGTTTGCCTGTAGAATGCACCACTAGGCAAATGATGGAAGCCTTGATGGCTAGAAACCGTGTCTCGCCTAATGCTGAGATAGGAACACACCTGCAAACATTATTTACTATGGAGTATGATGGTTCTGATGGAGTTAGAGATTATGTTATGAGAATGGTAGATTTGTAGACAAAGCTTGAGGCTCTTAATGTTGTTATTCCCACTGCTTGCATTGTGCATCAAGCTCTAAATAATTTTCCTCTTGATTTTGGGATTATCAAGACCAATTATAGTTCCAAAGATGAAACTTGGTTAGTTAATGACCTAATTGCAAGGCTGGTGGTAGAGGAAGAAAAATTGAAGAAAGATAAAGGGCACATTGTCCTTTATGCTTCTAATTCTAGTAGTGATAAGGGTAAGAAGGTGAAAAATTATACTCATAAGGACAATTCTAAAGTTGCTGGACCTTCCAACAATAAAGGAAATTCTGAAGGTGTTAGACCTTCTAACAGTTTGGGTGCCAAAAAGCATTCACCAAGAATGATGGCGTTTATTGCTACTTTTGCAGAGAGAGATGACATGTAAAGAAACGCTGCAACAAGTTTAAGGCTTGATTGTCTAAGAGAACTAAGAGTGAGTCTAAAGGTAATGGTTCTTTGGTATTTGTTTATGAATCCAATCTATCTAAAGTTCTGACCAATTCTTGGTGGCTAGATATTGGTGCAACTAATCATGTTGCATTTACCATACATGGGTGCATAAACCAAAGGATGCCAAATTAGGATGAATCAAAGCTCACTGTTGGAAACAGCATTGGAGTTGACGTCGAGTTTGTGGGAGATGTTATTGATTTTAGATTATGGTTTTCGGATGGTGTTGAGAAACACTTTTTACGTACCTTCTTTTAGGCGGAATTTAGTTTATGTGTCTTGTTTGGACATGTGTGGATACTCTTTTGAAATAAAGAGTAATACTATTTCTATGTTTATGATTCAAATAAGGTTTGGTGTTGCAATTTATTCGATGGATTATATCAATTGAGTTTATCTTCCAACAACATGTATGTTACTTATTCAGCTGAAAAAGTTGTTTCCAAAAGGCTTCTATCTAAAGAACAATCTTATGCATTGTGGCATAAACGTCTTGATCACATCTCTAAAGAAAGAGTAGAAAGGCTTATAAAAGCTGATATATTGCCTACTCTTAAAGGTGATCTAGAGACTTGTGTAGACTGTTGTAGAGGTA
The DNA here is from genome assembly GCA_017140615.1 of Eucalyptus cladocalyx. Taxonomy (NCBI): domain Eukaryota; kingdom Viridiplantae; phylum Streptophyta; class Magnoliopsida; order Myrtales; family Myrtaceae; genus Eucalyptus; species Eucalyptus cladocalyx. Next base: position 21,859,193 of record CM029521.1, on the reverse strand, counting down.
AGATGACTAAGATAAAAAAGAAATCCGCCATAAGAAGTTCAGACTTGTTTGAGGTTATTCACACTGATATTAATGGACCATACACATCTATTTTGTGCAGAAATTTTTATTTCATCACATTTATTGATGACTATTCCCGATATGGATACTTATACTTGATTAAAGAAAAGTCCAAGTCTCTTGATAAATTCAAGATTTTTCAGACTAAAGTGGAAAAACAGTTGGGAAAAGTTATAAAAATTGTCAGATCTGATGATGGTGGTGAGTATTTTGGTAGGCACGGTGATGCTGGACAACTTAAAGGGCGGTTTGCTAGATACTTAGAGGATTCTGGGATAGTAGGTCAATTTACTATGCTTGGAAGTCTTGAACAAAATGGTGTAGCTAAAAGGCGCAATTGTACTCAAATGGACATGATGAGAAGTATGATTAGTAGGACCAATTTACCTAATTTTCTATGGGGTGAAGCTTTGAAAACAACTCTTTATATTCTAAATCGCGTTCCTACTAAAGCGGTTCCATTGACTCATTTTGAGTTATGGACTGGACGTAAACCTAGCTTGAATCATCTTAAAGTTTGGGGATGTCCAACAGAAGTAGAGTTATATAACCCAACATTGAGTAAGTTGGATTCTAAAACTACTCGGTGTTACTTCGTGTCTTACCTAGATCATTCAAAGGGGTATCGGTTTTATAACTCTAATGGAGGTACAAGAATTGTGGACTCTCAGACTGCAAAATTTCTGGAATTTGATATAGCTGAATAGGGTAGCTACTCACAAGCTATTGAAGATGATAGTATGGTGGGGATTACTGGATTCCTATCTCATCCTGTGCAGACAATTATGGAGTCTCTTGCACTATAAACTAAGCCTGTTGTGGCCCAGGATCCTATTGTTGAGGCAGTTCTTGATGAAATTCCTCAAGCCCCTCAAATTCAGAATGAGGTTGAAGTAGCTTCACTCAGAAGATCAACTAGGGAAGGATGTTCAGCTATACCATCAGACTATGTTGTCTACCTAGAAGAGCATGATTATGATATTTGTTGTGTTGTTGATCCGGTAACTTATACGGATGCCATCTCATGTCCTCAATCAGATTTGTGGCTAAATGCGATGAAAGATGAGATGCAATCTATGAAACACAATGGTGTTTGGGAGCTTGTTGAATTACTTGAAGGTTGTAAACCTATTGGTTGCAAATGAGTATTCAAGACTAAAAGGGATTCCAAAGGAAATATTAAAAAGTTTAAAGCCAGACTGGTAGCTAAGGGTTTCACTCAAAGAGAAGGAATAGATTATGAAGCAATGTTTTCTCCAGTTTCTTTTAAAGATTCCTTTAGAGTGATCTTGGCATTGGTAGCTCATTTCGATATGGAGTTACACCAGATGGATGTTAAGATTACTTTTTCTAAATGGAGACCTTGATGAGGAGGTTTATATGGTGCAGCCTGAAGGTTTTGCAGCAGATGATTCAGGTGAGCTTGTTTGTAGATTGAAAAAGTCTATTTATGGCCTTAAGCGAACTTCTAGACAGTGGTATTTCAAGTTTCATTGTGTTGTTACTTCATTCGGATTTATTGAGAACAGAGTAGATAAGTGTTTATATACCAAGGTCAATAGGAGGAAATATATTTTTCTTATACTTTATGTAGATGATATCTTTGCCTGCTAGTAGTGACATTGGTTTACTGCATGAGACAAAGTGGATGTTATCGAAAATTTTTGATATGAAAGACCTTAGTGAGGCGTCTTTTTTTCTTGGCATTGAGATCCATAGGGATCGTTCACGCCGTTCATTGGGTTTATCTTAGAAGGCATATATTGATCGCATTTTAAAAAGATTCAGTATGCAAGATTGTAAACCAGGAATTGCTCCCGTTGTTAAGGGTGATAAATTGAGTCTTTCACAATGCCTTAATTCAGATTTTGAGAAAGCTCAAATAAAGAATGTACCTTATGCTAGTGTGCTTGGAAGTATCATGTATATTCAAGTTTGCACTAGGCCAGATATTGCTTTTGCAATAGGGCTTTTACGTAGATATCAATCTAATCCAGGACGCGATCACTGGATTGCTGCCAAGAAGGTTTTAAGGTACTTAAAGAGAACAAGAGATTATATGCTGATTTATAGACATGTTCCAGACTTGCAACTAGCAGGGTATTCAGATGTAGATTTTGCTGGTTGTCAAGATGATAAGAAGTCAACAACAGGATAAATATTTATGTTAGTAGGAGGTGCAGTGTCATGGAAGAGCGAAAAACAGAAATCTATATCTTCTTCTACCATGCAATCGGAGTTTGTAGCATGGTTTTCAGCTACTATTCAAGCTATTTGGCTCCGAAACCTCATTAAAGAGTTATCAGTTTTTGATTTTGTGTATAGACCCATACAGCTACATTGTGACAATAACTCTGCAGTATTGTTTATTAATAACAACAAAAGTCTTAAGGGGTCTAAACACATGGAGGTCAAGTTTTTGATAGTAAAGGAATCGGTACAGAATGGTGACGTCGCAGTAGATTATATTCCTATAGATCATATGGTTGCAAATCCACTAATTAAAGGCATACACCCGTGTGTATTTGATCAACATATCATTAGTATGGGTCTAGGAGCATCTTAGGATGTTGTTATTTAGTGGGAGCTGTGTTTTATTTTTCTTTGAATAAAGTTTACATATGTTTTGTTATAATTTAGTAACACTTTGATATGTGTGTGTGTGTGTGTGTGTGTGTGTGTGTGTGTGTGTGTGTGTGTGTGTGTCAACTTTTGCATTTAATAAATATTTTTGAATGGATTGTTATGATGTTGATATATATATATTGTTGAAAGTCTCAAGGTATTTCTTAAAACCTTGAGTGAAGGCTAGGAGCATCCGAGCATCCGGTTATTAGCCTTGTGCATATGTCTTGTGATACATAAAGAAAGGTTAACCGTAAGGACAAGACATATGTGGGTTCATTAGAACCATAAAGCATTCTCTAGTGGCACAAGTTTTTTTTGTGTCGCCTAAGGTAAGAAAATGGTGATTGACAAATGGGATCTCTCTATGAGAGATGCTATCCATTTGCCACACTATCATATTGAATCCATATCAATAAAGTTGAGAGCACTTGTGGCCATGGAAGGCTTTGTGTGTATACATGCAGTTACCGCCATGATTTAGTGTTTAAGACTTTATGGGATAAGATTGACTACTAAGAATTATCTCTGGACCAATGTGCGCACATAATGTATGATTTCAATTAATATAGTCTAAGTGGGAGAATGTAAGAGTTTTCCTAATGTGGATTATATTAATTGATATTATAATTTACTGTTTTTACGGCTACCGTAAAACATGGCTAGTCTAAGGTGAGATAGAAGGTTTCTTAATTAGTCTAATATGTGGTTGGTTAGTATGGGCTGAGTTGAGCCTGGCTCGTAATGAGGGGGCATGGCTAGAAACTCTATAAATAGTGCTTAAGTTTATTCTCTAACCCTAATTCTCACATTATCCTCATTTAAGGGGCGTTTACCTAACGCTAAATGTGAGGGGGCCCGCCTCATTGAGCCAGTGATACGGAGGGCAATAGAGGAGAATGACTTGTGCGTGGAACATTGTGTTTGCACTTCCGCTTCAAGAACAATTGATCCCAAAACAGGTGCATTAATCTTTCTACTCAATTATGCATGTTCTTATTCTAGTTATTGAGATCTTGGGGTTGCGCAATTTGCATCCAACATGAACTTCTTTCCTTCTCAATCTGGTCAAAATGTGCTTTCCATATGAGCTGAATTGCCGTATTTCTTAATTCAACATGTGCTGATCAAATAGCTTCTAGAAGGAATGCCAATCAAAAGTCCATCTTGCCATTGCATTGATGGCCATGCTTGCTTCTAGAAGGAATGATAGCTGAAAGTAAAGGCATAAGAAAAGCCCAAACCGAACCAAATATTTCGGGTCTTTTGGGGTTTGGGTAGTGTGTAAAAAAACCGGGTATCGGGAACCCTACCGAATTGAACTGAAGCACATTAACAATACCCTACACTCTTTGAGCTATGGATTGAGAGAGAGAGAGAGGACGAAGGTCGTAAGGTGTGAGCTTGATGGTGCGGCTCATCCTATCATGGTTGGTTCCATACTATCTCTCTCTCTCTCTGATTTTTCTATCTTCTTTCTTTTGGTTTGCCGGTTTTAATTTTTACTTGTCGGACCAATTTTGGATAATCTCATTGTTGCTCCTGCCAAGACTCGAGAGATTGGCCGACTTCGTCCTTGCCGGAGCTCTCAGATCTCTCCATGCACCTGCTGATTGCATTTGCCCAGAATTTCTTTCTGAATTTTCAATGGAAATTCCGTCCGTTTCTTGTGCATCCCATAGCTTTTGCGTGTGCGCAATTTTTTAAAATCTTTTTACTCTTTTTTGTTTTTTGTCCTTTTTTCTCCGCTTCTCCTCCCATGCAGTCCTTCGAATGGCCCTCTATTTTCTGCTCATGTTCTTGCTTTTCTTTCACGTCTCCTACGTCTTCTCACCCCTGCGCTGCTCTTTCTTTATGCACATAAGAAGGGCTATGTTGTGTTTCCCTCGCTAGATTAATCTTTGGAAAGTACCATGGTGAGCTTGAAATTGTCCTTTTCTTCTTCATAACTACGCAAGTATCAGATGGCATTGCCCGATTGTGTCTTGGAGCCCACCCAAAGGGGGAAAAAACCTGAAAACCCGAACTGAACCAAACCACATTTTCCATTTGAGTATTTCTTCTTGGTTTGGGTCATAGCAAACACATATTCCTTATAATTCAGGCTGGGTATCATGAAAACGTGATCCAAACCAGTGACATCCCTAGCTGAAAGTACCTCCTTGCCTGTGGTTTGACCTACCTTCCTTTTGGTTTTATTTCCATATTAAATATCATGTTTCATGTGCGCAAAGAATTTGGTTTGTCCAAAAAAGTGTTATCTATAATGTGGTCCTATATTTTTATGAATATAATTTTTAAAATAAAACTTATCTGTTGACATTGACTCTCATTTTCTATTTTTGAGGAATTGTTACTCCATCGTACAGTTTCACATTCTTAACTCTTCAGTGACAGTTGCTCATTTGGAAACTGTCTTGATAGAAGCCAGTTTATAAAGATGATCGTTTATTTTGTATGGGCAATTATAAGGTTTAACATGAACCCTCTCTTTCAGAAATATACTGTTAGTATGCGAAGGGATTGGGTTAGTAAAGTGTGCCCATAATCGTTGTTGAATTGCCATCGAATCAATGTGGATTTCCGACAAATGCAAATCCAATAATGGCTAAAGGTCAAATTTAATTACACCTTGTTTTTCGCATGTAAATCTAATTGTGCATGTTTGGAATTGCATAGTTTTGTTTGACATTTGGTATCAGAGTGATATTAGTATCTTTCAAAATCTCTTATAGCAGACATAAGAATAAGTTGTCAATTAATGAACTCATGAGCATGTGTGTTTAAGAGAAGGAAAGAATGATTATAGAATTGGGAGAAAATGCTCATTTGACAACACAGGGAAAGTATATGGGGCAAGGCAAACATAAGGGAAATGGTAAAATACCTCCCCAAGCTGACATCAAGAAGGAATCCAAATGTTCTTCTATAAATAGAAGGGGCATATGAGGAAAAATTGCCTTCGATTTAAGGCTTGGCTTGAGAAAAAATGTAATCCAATCTCTTATGTTAGTTATGAATTTAAAATAACTTATGTGAGTCACAACACTTGGTGAATTGATTATAGATCTACAATCCACATTTCAAATTCCTTGCAGGTTATCAAAACGATAGAGAGCTAATGGGAAGTGAACAAAACATATATTCAAGAAACAAGATGCATTTGCATGTGAAAGCTATTGGGATATGTAGATTAATTCTTAATAGTGGCTTTGTTTTAAATTTGGAAATGACCTTTTATGTTTCTAGTTTCTCTAAAAACTTAATTTCAATTTCAAGACTTGTATCTTTGGTTAGTCTTTTAAATTTTCAAATTCAACCTTCATTTTATTATTTAAATATGAGATTACTAGGAGTGGTATTTTATCTGATGGTCTTTTTCGAATTTATTTACAAGATAATGTTTTTTATAATATGATGCATGGCATGATAATGTTGGTATGAAATAATGTATGTGAATGAAGATTCCTCTATTTTGTGGCATTGGAGATTGTGATATATCCATAGATAGAATTAAGCAATTAATAAATGACAGGATACTTAGTACTTTGAATATTACTAATTATGATACTTGCGTGAATTGCATAAAAGGAAAACATACCAACAAGACAAAGGAAGGTGCCAAGAGGAGTACAAAATTATTAGAAATCATACAAACAGATATTTGTAGTTCATATTTAAACTTGTATGATAAAAGATACTTCATCTCTTTTATAGATGATTACTCATGTTGCGTGTATCTCGACTTGCTTTATAATAAGCATGAAACGTTAGATGCCTTTAAGATATTTAAAACGGAAGTAGAGAAATAATGCGGTAAACAAATTAAGATTGTGAGATTAAATAGAGGTGGAGAATTATATGGAAGATGCACTGAAGATAGACAAGCACTTGGTCCATTTGTGAAGTTTCTTCTATAGCTTGAAATAGTTGCCCAATATACCATGCTTGGTTCACCAGATCATAATAGTGTAGGAAAAAAAAGAAACTGAACTTTATTGCACATGGTGTGGACTATGCTTAACAGCTTCGAACTTTCTAAATCCTTGTGGACTGAAGCTCTTAAGACGATAGTGTACATATTGAATTGAGTTTCAGCCAAAGCTACCTAAGACACCTTTTGAGTTGTTCAGAGATTGGAAATTGAGTTTGCGACATGTATGCATTTGGTGATGCTCATTTGAAATAAGAGTCTACAATCTACAGGAAAAAAAGTTGGACCCAAGGATTATAAATGGGTATTTAATTGGATATGCCAAAATGCCCAAGGGTACATGTTTTATTGTCCATCTCACACAAGTAGGATTGTGGAATCAAGAAACTATAAATTTCTTAAAAATGACATGATTAGTGAAAGTGATCGATTTAAGGATCTTGTTCTTGAGAAGATCATTCAGATACTCAATTTACACCTCAAGTATTCAAAACGGCCATTTAGTTCAGTTAGCTATTGAACAACCAATCATTGAAGTTCCACAAACCACTAATATTGATTTGGTAGATTCAGTTATTCATCAATTACCATAAATTGCTAAACAACACGCTCTTTAAGAGAATGTTATACAACATTAAGAAGATCTACTAGAATGAAGTAATTGACAATTCCCAGTAATTATATTGTGTATTTACAAGAATATGATTATAATGGTGGAGTTAAGAATGATGTTGAAACGTTTTCACAAGCCATGAGTAATGATGAATCTAATTTGCGATACAATGCCATGAAGGATGAGATGAGTTCTATGGCATGTAATGAAGTCTAGGATTTAGTTGAGTTGCCTAGGGTGTGAAGGCCAATTATTGTAAATGGGTCTTTAAAACTAAGAATGACTCATTGGGAAATATTGAGAGTATAAAGTTAGACTTGTTGCCAAAAGATTCACTCAAAAAGAAGGGACCGATTACATGGACCCATTTTCTCCTATATCTAAGAAAGATTCCCTTCATATTGTTTTGGCATTATTTGCTCATTTTGATATAAAATTACATTAAATGGATGTGAAAATGGCATTCCTCATTGGAAACTAAAGAAGGGGGTTTCCATGAATCAACCAAAAGGATTCTCCTCTAGAAAAAGGTGAGCATTTGGTTGTGCAAGCTTAAGAAATCTATATATGGCTTGAAACAAGTATTGTGCCAATGGTACTTAAGATTCCATGATGTCATCTCTTCATTCATTTTTGTATAAAATGTCATGGATCAATGTATATTCTAGAAGGTTAGTGGAAGCAAAATTTGTTTCATTGAGTTGTTTATGGATGATATTCTATTTACAACCAATGATAAGGGATTGCTACATGAGTTGAAACAATTCCTCTCTAAGAGTTTTGATGTGAAGGATATGGGTGAGGCATTTTATGTCATCGGCATTTAGATCTATAGAGATAAACCGCGAGGAATTTTAGGACCATCTCAAGAAACTTATATCAATAAAGTCTTAGAGAGATTTCGGATGAAAAATTGTTTACCAAATATAGCACCTACAATGAAGGATGATAGGTTCAATTTGAACCAGTGCTCAAAGAACTATATAGAAAGTGAACAAATGAAGAATATTCCATATGCTTCCATTGTCTGAAGCTTGATATATGCTCAAATTTACACTCGACCTGACATTACTTTTGTTGAGAAGATATCAGAGTAATTAAGGTATAGACCACAGGAGAATTGCTAAGAAAGTGATGAGACACCTTCACGGTACCCAAGGTCACATGCTTTAAAATAGATGTATTGACAATTCAAAAGTAGTTGGGTATTCGAATGCAAACTTAGCTGGTTGTGTTGCTTCTCAAAAATCAACATATGAATACATTTTTATATTAGTTGGTGGATCCGTGTCACGGAGGAGTGTGAAGTAGACCTCGATTGCCATTTCAACTATGGAGGTTGAGTTCGTTTCTTATTTTGAGGCTACCTCACATATTATATGGTTGAATAGTTTCATTTCTTGGCTTAGAGCTATTGATTTTATTTCTAGGCCATTAAGAATATTGTAACAATTCAGCTGTGGTTTTTATGGCTAAAAATGCCAAAAGTGGTCAAAATAAGCATAACAATATTAAGTATTTAGCCATAAGGGAACGTGTTAAGGAGAATAAAATAGTCATAGAACACGTTAGTATTGAATCGATGATAGCCAATCCTTTAACTAAAGGCATGCCACCAATAAGTATAAGGATCATGTGGCTAAGATGTGAGTAGACCCTATCATGTGATTTGTCGTTGTATGGACAATTTTTCGTCGTACGAAACTCTTATTCAGTTGTAATATTATTCTCAATTTTTGTTGTACATATTCTACTGTTTATGAGAATAACAATTATCCTTGCTTCTAGAATAAATATAAGGTTTATTCATTAAAATGTGTTGTCACATATGGGCTAACATTAAAGAAATAAGATGCATTATGATACATGAAAAATATCTCATTCTTAGAAGATATGTCGCTATGATTCATGCGTTTTGTAGTTATCATGGACTTGGTTGGATAATTTGTATGATGAAAATGTTGGGATCAAGTGGGAGAATGTTATTTATAATGTGATCCCACATTTTTTGGGATATAGTTTTTAAAATAAAAACTTATCCGTGGACATTGACCCATATTTTCTCTTTTGAAGAATGGTTAATCCACTATATGGTTTCACGTTCGTACATCTTCGGTGATAATTGCCTATTTGGAAATCGCCTTGATGGAAGACAGTTTATAAAGATGATCATTATTTTGTATGAGAAATCACAAGATCTAATGCAAACCCTTTCTTTCGGAAAAACACCATCAATACGTGAGGGGATTGGGTTAGTAGAGTATGTTAATAATCGCTGTTGAATTACTGTCGAATCTCCATGAATTTTTTACAAACGCAAACTCGAACAATGGTTGGAGGTCAAATTTAATTACATTCTGTTTTCGGCATGTGATTCTAATTGTGCATGATTAGAATTGCTTAATTTTTTCTAACCAAAGGGACATGGCCGAGTCCATAAAAAGGGGTAGGGCTTCGGCTTTGGAAGCTTCAATGAATTCGGGTTTAATTTCGCAAGTCAAGCTGTGTATTGAGTCAGTTTGAAAGAAAATTCATAGCCGGACCCATAATCCATTTGATGCCAATGCATTATTTTTAAATCTAAACGTTTCTAATGTCTAAATGCTGAGAAATAAAGTAAGAAATGCTAATGTGAGGCTAAACAAAGAGAATATTTTTGCTTAGGGATTTAATCATGTTGCTATCGATAAACTTGATCTCTAGTTTTTTTTTTTTTTTTTTTTTTTTTTTTTTTTTTTTTGGTGAAATAAACTTGATCTCTAGTTTATTCATGAAAGAATCGAAAAGTCTTGGAGTACAAATGTAGGTGTCAATAGGTGCCATTCTTTGATGGGAAGCTCAAGAAGTTTTCTTTCAAAGACAAATGACATCTACATTTGGGTAGCAAACTATGCAATAGATGTATATGCAAAGTGTAAATGTGACGAGAAATATAGACTATACAGGAAAAATACATGGGATTACTTACCTTAGAGAACCATTGGCTGCGGGGCACGCTAAGCTAAAGAAGCTTTCTGGGTCGTCGAAGCACGTTGAGCTGAAGTAGTAGACTCTCTGGGCTAAAGAACGCACAAGGCCGAAGAAACACTTAGACTGCAAGAGCACACTAAGCTGATGAAAGACTTTCGGCTGTAGAAGCATGCCAGGCTAAAAGTAGGCACAGGGAGGAAGAAGTGCTCTTGGCTGCAAGGGCAAGTCAGACTGAAGAAGCACTTCGGGCTACAAGAGCACGCAGGCTATCACATTGAAACAATCACGAATTCATTCAAAACATCGCTAGGCGAATTCTATATTGGGATTAAAACCTGCAACTTGTATCAATCAGTTACTTAATAATGTATCGTCAACCGAGGATTATGGATGATTATTTCGCGGTCTCCACGTTACAAAGCTCTCACAGGAAAAAGTCATTATTAGGACAACTTTTATTTATTAAATGTGGTCTTCTTAAAACGCCAAATAAAAGTCTTTGCAGTCTAAAATGACTTCTTTATTTACTCTCGTTATAGGCCGTTTTGCCCCGTCAATTGACGCGGGAGATGATCCACTCGATCCACACCACTATATTGGAAAGGGTTAGAGTTTTCTCGCAAGAGATATGACCCCAACGATCTGAAGGGTCTTTGAAGAGGATCATGTTGCAACCTTGGTCATGATGTCATATGTTTTCCATTAGACCCACCAACTATAGTGGAATTCACATGGACAATTTTCTATATATATATATATACATATTTGGTCGAAAAAAAATATATAATCATTGCTCAAAATGATACATAAGAAGTACATATAGTACATTTGGTTTGACATTTTGAAAGTCTGAGAGTGCTAGTATGAACACCTAGAGGGGGATGAATAGATGTTTAAGATAAATCTTGGCAAATATATGCGGAATAAAATAAACTTCAAACAAAGGAGTTAATGAAGAGAATAAGAACACAAGATTTATAGTGGTTCGGCTTAATTCAAGCCTACGTCCACTCTCCCACGCTAACAGCCTTCTTGGCTGAATTCCACTATGCAATCAACAAGAGATTATAACTTCGAGTGCAAACACTTAGTAGTAGATCACACTATCTTACTAAGTCACTCTTTTGGTATTTCTCTCACGATCACAAATGTTTAAGCTCTCAAGAGACAAGTATATGATCGAAAGTCGCTCAGACTTTGGAATTATAAATTCTACGCTCCGTCTCTTACTTGCTCATCGGTTCATGATCTCCTTAAATACTCCTCCACTTCCAAACTACCCGTTGGACAATATCCCGGAGAATCGTCTTCCAATATACCCATTGGACAGCTCTATATCTAGAAGATTTGGTAGCCGTTGAGTGACAAAGGTAGAATCCCAAATTGATTCCGATCGCCCATATAAACGAAATCTTGGTTTCCATAAGTAAAGCTTCTTTGTATAGAAAGATCTTGTCTTCAAGATCCAATCGTCAATCAATTGGATTGAATCAATCAAATCAATCTTGATGTGGAATCCAAACCAGATCACTAGCCGTTGTATGATTGGGCTTGAGTTACGATCTGTCGAGTTTGGATGTAAAATCTGAGAGCAATAGACTTTACAATCTGAGTCTGTAGACTTTACAATCTGAGTCTGTAGACTTTACAATCTGAGTTTGAACATATCCTGCTTCTGAACAGATTTAGCTTTAAGGTCTGTACCTAGTTCAGCTTCATCATAGAGTCTATCTTCTGGTTCAGCTTCAGCATAGAATCTGTCTTCTGGTTCAGCATTCACGTTCAGTCTGGAATTAGTCAGAGTTGACAGACTTCTGATGTAGAATAGATTTTGACACCAAAGTCTGGCAGTCTTCAGACTTTGACACAGAAGTCTGGAAATCTTCAAAATATACTTTGAACATGTGTTACGTTCAGTCTTCTGGCCGTCTTCTGACTTTGATAATATTATTTACATGTTCTATCATTTGCATGGTCTATTACTCAACCATCAAACATGTTAGTAGCCTTTGATTTATTTTTTCATCTTCAAAGCATCATAAGGGATTTCCCTAACAAAGTCCCTTGGGAAAAATTTGGGGTGTATGACAACAATTCCCAAATGACTTTGATGTGAAAGTTAGCAATGGGAAGGTTGAAAGTCCAGGCAACGGGGCCTAGGGTCACTTGAGGTTGTGCAACCTTGGTCGACAATGCTAGATCTAGCTTGTTGAATATTTGAGCCCTTTGCTGGTGGCGAAAGTTTTGCTTTTTTCTAAATAAAAATATAGAAAATTTTCAGCCAAAGCCCTTTGCAAAAGAGTTTTTACCATACTCAATTTGCATTTTCCCAAAGAGTTTTGGCTTTTAACACTTTTATTGCAGCTAAAACCCATTTCCAAAACCGTCTCAAATGCACCCATAGAATTTCATGGCAAAGCAAATCGAAGTAGAGCAAAGATCAAAATACTATAAACAAAGCCAAATCAGAAAACAAATAGGATCAATAGAACACCAACAAGGTTAAGTACATACTCGTTGCATAAGAACAAATCTATCAAGCAAAATAATTGCCGATTGATCATTAAATCTCTTGTCATTGTTAATGATGAGCACACGTCAGAAATTCTTTATCCAATAATTATGGCGTTGCCAGTTGGCAATGCTTGCCTAGGTTTGGCTTTCTTTACACTATCACCCTACATAAATAACCAAGATTGGCTAAATAAACACAGCTATAACTTTTGGAAGAGCAAATCTTTGTAATTTGGCAAGATGCTAAAGCTCGCATGATCATCATTGGAATTGGAGGTGGAATACTGTGTACACAGACAGAGCATGGGAACATTGAATCCCCTAAAACATCATTAGACTCGCATATCTAAATTGGGACAGAAGAACTCCTAGGTCTAGGACTAGATTAGGAAAGTTCAAACCCTCAATTCTAGAATTAGACAGAGAAAAGAGAACTCACAGATTTAGATTAGGCGAGAAGAAAAAAGAAGAAAAGAATAAGAAAACTCATATAAAATCAACAACAGATGGAGGAGAGGGTGAAACAAATTCAAACCCTCTCCCATGACTGAAAGTTGAAGAAAAATGATGGACACATAAGAGAGAGGGAGAGATAAAGACTTTTCAGCTTCTTCATCAAGGAGTCAAAAGTTTAAAGATGGTGATTATATTTTTCGTTATATTAAAAGTGGTCATGTTTATCAAGTTGGCGGTAATGCAAGTCTAATAAAGAATCGTCCAAGCTATTGGTTTCTCCGCTATAATTTCTGTTGCTGGAAAAGGCGAGCACTTCTACAATCGGATCTTTCCTTGGGGATCTTAATCGCTCTAAAAATAGCTTTTTCTATTTATAATTGCATTTTCATACGTCTTAGAGGGGGGACGATGGAGGAGTAAAAGGTGCATATATCTCTCCATAGGCTCGATCTAATGTTTGATCTTCTTGTCATTTGATTGGTTGGCTTCTTCTTCAAGTTTAGTGTACTCATATTGTTGGAAAATGATTATCAGTGGCCCCTGGTATAGCTTTCTTTCTGATAACCATAATACATGTCCTCAGAGTCACGTGTCCTGTCACTAGCTTCTCATTCAATACCTCGAGCTACACGCTGGGAATAATATACTTTGTAGTTAACATAACATATTGGTTGTTGTCTAGTTTGTTTACTGAAGATAGGTTGGTAGTATGATGGCATGGGCACATAATTGTGATTAAAAGGATATTTTATGTAACCCCAATATGGTGGTGGCAATTGGCACCAACCATACTCCTTAAATTGGTGTAACTGTAAAATATGCATAGCATCTATGTACCTTGAAGCGTGCGCTGGTCACTGTAATGGCAGGTGGGGACAAAAGTGCACCATAAGTTACCTCCCTCTCTCTCTCTCTCTCACTAGTGCTTTCTTAGAGATCTGGGATACGGTTGGGGGTAATCTAGCTGTCGCCATTTTCCCTGTATTCCTTATATATGTAAACTAGGAAAATGCATGTCCAGTGGATCTGCACAATTGGACTCACCAAAAAGGATGTTGACCCTAGCCAAAATGTCCTGCTCTCTGCTATTTTTTCTTGCCATTGCTATCATTCACATCACGGCATCTGATGAAGCAGCACAGAACGCCACTTCTTCAGCAATCACCCAACTCTCTTTGGGCCGTGGGCAAGTAGATCATAACAAGATATACAATGAAGAAGTGGTAAAAAATGGGGACTCAGTATGTTACCAAGGTGGCACTGGTGGGGGTGGAGAAGGAGGTGGTGGCGGTGGTGGAGGAGGTTTCTCACGGGGATCGGGGGCCAGTGGTGGTGGGGGCGGTGGAGGGGGGGGGGGGGGCACTGGATGGGGTTGGGGAGGAGGAGGTGGTGGTGGCAGTTGGTGGAAGTGGGGTTGCAGCGGGCAGCCGAAATCGAGCAGACACAGAAGTCACCGGAAATGGATGCATGACAAGGAAGAGTACGTGATGGGCGAGTTTGCTCAGTGCATGGTTAAAGGAAGGTGCAAAGGAATGAGATTGGATTGCCCTCTCCACTGTGGTGGACCTTGCTTGTATGACTGTAGGTATATGTGCAAAGCTCATTGCCGACGCTGAGTTTGACTTCGATTCATTATCAGGCACTCTTAATCTGTTTCTTTATAACACTACCATCTCATAGATGTTAGAATAGCGGGGTTGTTGAAGGGATATTGTTGTCTCCGTTTGATCAGTGAGGTTTGAGCTAATGTTTCTGAGATAGCTCTAAGCATTTAGTGTGATCGTTTGTTTGAAAAACTGCTGGGTTTTGTTGTTAACGTTTGCATGACTGCTGGGGATTTGTTCATTAATCTGTCCATCGAGTTCTTGGCGAGAAAGCTGTTGCAACTATACAAACATCGTCGCAACTTGGTAAAAAGAAGGGAAAACACTTTATGTGGAGATATATTCGGTGGGGACTATAAAATGAAAGGGAGTAGTCATCTTAACGTGGTGATTGAGATTAACATTACTCTAACTCTAAGTTGACGTGTTATTTTAATGAAGTTGAATCTATGCTCCATGGCTTTCGGCCAGCGGGAATTACCTTCAAAATTAGCAAGCTTGACACTTATTTAGTGCATAAAATTTAATTTTTCTCGATTGATATAGGTTGCAGAAGATAGGTTAACAAAGTAATCATATGCACAAGGACGTTTGCCAAAGTACATCACACCCAGAGAAACATAATTACTCAACTAAATTTGCTTACGGCTCCAGTCTCTCATTAGTATTGTCAAACTCGAGGCTGGTTTGATACCTAGAATTTTAGGGAAATTACCAACAAAATCTTTAGACTTATTGCACTTATACCAATTTAATAATAAACCTTTCAATTGTATTAATTGAGTCCTCAACCTTTGACGATTTGCCAATCTAGTTATTCTGACTAACTTTGGTCAGAAATTGCTAACGTTGCAGTCTGACACAGCTAAGATTGATGTTGACGATTTTTGCAAATCTTTTTAATTTTCAGTTTTTTCCTTTTTTTTCCTTTTTCTCATATTCCCTCCATTAGCCATCATTGAGCCTCAACCATGGCTGACAGAGGTTGCCAGCCTTGGGCGACGGTTGCTCTTGCAACATCCGGTGAGGTTGAGCCTCGCCTAGCCACCACTAGGGAAGGCGAGGCTTGACTCTTGCCATATCCGATGAGGTCTCGCCTCACTAGTGGCTAATGAGGTCATCCCTAGTGAAAGCTGACAAAGTTGACCCCATTAGCCCTCACCCGTGGCCAGTCATTGGTTATTATTGAGGCTTGGTGATTGCCGGAGCAAAATGGAGAAAAAAAGAAAAGGAAAGAAAAGAAGGAAAAGAAAATAAAAGAAAAAAAATTAGATTTTTTTTAAATGCAAAATATTATCCCCATTAGCGTCGATCGTCTAATGTGGCACAACTATCACCAACGTCAATGATGTTGACCAAAATTAGTTGGAATGATTAAATTAGGAAATCATCAAAATGTTTAAAATTAAATTAGCACAATTGAAAGGTTTAAGATTAGTAAATCTAAAAAATTTTAGGATTCAATTGAAATTGGAACACGTGTTACAAGTTTAGGACATTTTTGGTAATTTTCCCATATTATTTCTACCATTGTGTCTATCATTATTTGCGAAGGCTTATAAAGGAGGTGAGACTTCTCAGAAGTGTGATAAGTCTGTTCAAGGAACAAAAAAATGGAAAAATAGAAAAATAGAAAGGTTTCCATACAGACTCTACACTTCAGTTAATTTTTCTATTCCTTGAGAAAAATTGTTGTTGCCATGCATATAATGTCTAATATTGTCGTTCGAATAATAACATCGGTTGGTTTTTCTATTCCTTGTAATAGAAAAGTTGTTAGGGAATAGATTTGGAGCAGGAACGAGAAGTGGAAAAAAGAAACTTAGGGTGCATTTGTTTTCGTTTCTGTTTAAAAATTGTTCCAGAAACGAGAAATAGAAAAAAAGTGTTTGTTCCAGGGAACAATTTTTGAACAAAAAACGCGTTTGGTAAACTTGTTCGGGAATAAAAAATAAACAGAAACACGTTTGGTAAATTTGTATAATTTTTTTTTTTATTTCTTTTATTTTTTCTATTTTTTTTTTCTATTTTTTTCCTTTTTTTTTTTTTTTTTTTTCTTCTTTTGGCGGGTTGCCGGCCTCGGCCATGGTCGGTGACCGGCCGACAAGGGCCGGCGACCTCACCCGGATCTGGCGAGGCCGAGCTCGCCTAGCGGCCGGCGAGGCTCGGCCTCGCTGGGCCACCACTAGGCGACGCCGACTCGCCCAGATCCGGCGAGGCCGAGCCTAGCCGGCTGCTAGGCGAGCTCGGCCTCACCGGATTTGGGCGAGATCGAGCTCGCCCGGCTCGGCGAGAGGCCGACCCTCGCCCGGCTACGGCGAGGCTCCGCCTCGCCGGGGACGACGAGGCTCGGACTAGTCGGGGGCCAGCGAGCCTTGCCGTGGCTAGGCGAGGCCGCCGGCCCTCGTCGGACGGTTCTTGGCCATGGCCGAGGCCGGCAACCGGCGAAAGAAAAAAAAAAAAAAGAAGAAAATAAAAAAGTGTTTCTAGGTTTTGTTTCAGAAATAAGAAACACAAATTTGTTGTTTCTTATTTCTATTTCTTTTTTTTGTTTATGGGAAAAAAAGAACAAAAAATGAAGAAAACGCACCCAAACGCGATTATGTTCCTTTTTTTTTCCCAGGAACAAAAAAACATAAATTTTTGTTCCTGGGAACAGAAACAAGGTGCAGCCAAACGCACCCTTATTGTTTTTGGGAATAATTTCTAGGAATAAGTTTTTTTTTTCTTTTTGTTTTTTCTTCTTCTTTCTCTTCTAACTGATTGCTGCAGCCTAGCCGCTCGCCGTTGTTGCTTGTCACCAGTCCTGTCACGCTTTGCCA
The DNA here is from genome assembly GCA_017140615.1 of Eucalyptus cladocalyx. NCBI lineage: Eukaryota > Viridiplantae > Streptophyta > Magnoliopsida > Myrtales > Myrtaceae > Eucalyptus > Eucalyptus cladocalyx. The sequence goes on along the minus strand of CM029521.1, from coordinate 21,841,595 downwards.
CCAATAGTTATTTGCCGGTCGTCATCGTTCACTATTGCTGGTTGTCATCTACTGCTGCCGGTTGCCGCTGCTTGCTGCCGCAACAATCGGCTAGAGAAGGAAGAAGAAGAAAGAGAAAAGAAAGAAAGAAAGAAAATGTAGAGAAATTCTATGTCACAAAAAAATTTATGGGTCGCACTAAATGCATTCGTGTTCTTTTTCTATTCTAGGAAAAGAAATTTTATGTAGTCATCAAACGCACTTGTACCATCCATATTTGCCTAATGTACGTCTTCCACTCACTGGTTGAAAGCCATCGCAGCCTTGGAAATGGCGGCAACTTGGTTTCTTGTGATAAAATTTTAATGCCTTGGGTCAGATCTTTGAAAAATTGGGATAAAGGCAATGAAAAATTGTCACTTTGGTAAATTTTGCATGACCTCAGGATAACTTTTTTAGGCCAATTACAGCAAATTTTTTTTTTGATTGCCTCCTCAGATAACACGATTTCTTTTGTCTTTCCTGCTTTTGAATTGGAGATTCATCGCATTTATTATTATTATTATTATTTCAAGTTGTTTACATACTTGAAGATTAACTAATAAGGTTTGAAAAATTATACTCAAATTTCACCGTATCTAATATATATAAAATGTACCATAACATCATCATGGGAAAAGCGAACATTGTACATCTTATAAACATAGAGAAAACTAATTAGGCCTCATCACCATCCACAAATCTGAGCTGCCCCAAACGAAACTCAGTGAGCTCCAAGCAAAGTATCTAACCAGAGAAGCCACAAGACATAATATATATTAGGAGTGAGCGGGTTCAAGTTTCATCTAGGTTTAACCAGGAACCATAACCTACTTGTCAAAACTAGTTCCTCATTTTTTGAAACCTAAAACCTATCTTGTGTACCTTAGAACTCGGAACTTACCTAGTCACAGGTTCTACGGTTTACTTAGGAACTAGTCAATTTTTTTTTCTTTTTTAGTTAAACTTAAAAAGAGCCAAAAGAATGACAGCCAAAAAGTGCCCAAACAACACTAAAAACAAAACCGCCATTATTCTTCCAGCATGATGTTAGCTGGGTTCACTCCTATATGGAGGAAGCTCAATGAGTTGCAAGCCCAAAAAGGGTTTGAGCCCATATAATAAGTTATATGGAGAAATATGGTTTTTCACTATCTTTATAAAATGGTAGCTACAAAAGGAAATAGTAACAAGAGAAAAAGAGAAAGTAGAAAATTTGGGGGTTGGGGCAATATCTGATTTACATCAAGTTGGCGTCGAAGGTCGATTTGTGGTCCGATTGTCAGCATGTTCGTGGCGCAATTTTCTCGAATCTGAACGGTTTGATTTTTGTTTGAAACTCCCTACATCAGGTTTTTCATGGATTGATCAAAACCTGTGTTTTTTGTTAGATTTATCGTTGATCTCTTGTGAAATTCAAGTGTATTGCCAAGAATTAAGTCGAAGAACTTTTTTTGTCTTGGTCCCAATTCAAAATTAAACAAGTCCGAACTAATTGAATACTTGTATCAGAAATTCCCCGAATTGGTTTGCCATTTCTGTAAACAATATAATTGACAACTCGAAGTTGCATATTATCCCTTTCTTGTAACAGATCCGGGGGGAAGAGTGTTGCTAAATTTATACCGTCCAATACTTCATATGTCACTACGGGTCGAACTAAAACAAAATACTTTTTCTTAGTAGGTGTGATCCGTTGGACATAGATCCAATTTTTCCATTTTTTGGATTCCTTAGAATTTGTTTTTCCTGTTCCTGGGGGTATCAAGATGCCACTGTGTCGGGATATCTTATCTGTCTCTCCAGGAAAATGGATATCTCCAGAAAATATTTTCAGTTCAATCCTTTTTTTTTTTCTCTCCACTCGGACTAATCCGCCCACTCGGCTTCTTGTATTTAAAGCGATTCGTGTATCTACTCCAATCAGACAGGTGTTTGCTGCTATGTATCTCTAGTATTTGCTAGAAAAGAACATTGTTCACCCAATTTTGTTGATAGTGAAGAATTTCGGGTGGACTCCGATCCCGTGGTTTTTGATCTCCTCACATCGAGGAGGTTTTCCACGAGAAAAAAATCATTTTGTGTTTGTGTGCTTGGTATTTATTTTACTCTGCTATATCAAGTTTTATTAGGTTTACACAAGAGGGGAAATTTTTTTATTCCGCTGCGTTTTTTTTTTTTTATTCCACTGTGTTGATTCGATATTGTTTGAATTGTAATTGTTCTCCCATCACATAATTAGTAAGGACTAGAACCACACCACCATTAAAAGACGATTGCCATGAACCCATATTCATGCCTAGTCCAGTAATACGTCTGTAGGCTATATTTCTAATGCAAAGTCAGTAGTTTTCCTCACATATAAATGAGATGAGTCTATAATTTATCCTTCTCCAAAGGGAAAAAAACAGACAACTTTCACACTCGAATCTTCCACACATGAGAACCATCCTTGAAAGTAATACCTGGGCGAGGAACTGGCTTCCTTGTTGCATCTAACCAAATTTGCAATTGGACAACACTTTTGAGTTTTGTCTACCAGCAAGTGAACCAAAAAGTGTTCCAATGATAAAATAGGTAAACAATAAACTGTAATTAGAAACATTAAGGAGGAAATATCACCTCAGATCTAGGCCTTCCCCCATTGTGTTTGAGCATCTAGTTTAGAAGTTTTTCCTTAGTTAACTTGCAACTTTACTTTATGTTTGGGAGTTCTATCACCGCTGCACGTCTTACAGATGAATATGATACCAAAAAGGAGCCTAATGCCCCAAGTAATTGTAGTGGTGGAGCACAACTTACTAATGAATGACAACAATCACACAACGGAGCTCCTCAGCCTGCCCAAAGGTGCCAATAACCCTACTTACTTGACGGGTTAATCACTCGGAAGGCTGCAGAGGTTCATTGACTTTCCAGGGTATGGCGGAATTGTTGAGGAGAGACAAGGAACTTTTGCCTCCAATAACATATTTCTTAAAACACATTCAGCAGCATCATCTTCTTCAAAACACATGCAAAATCACCTCTGATCTAGGCCTTCCTCCATTGTATTTTAGGGTTTTTGAAGTTCTGGTTCGGTTCCCAGGAACCAAGAACTAGAGCGGGAAGTATAGGTTCCTAAAAAGATGGTTACGGAAACTGAATTGGGGCTCTAATGGTCTGGTTCTCTGATTTTACTTTGGAACCATGCTCACCCTAGTGTACATGTCATAATACAAAAAAGGACAATAAAAGTCATAGGGTGTTCTTAATTTGGACAATATGCAAATTGCACAACAATTCATCACTATATCAATCATTGATTTCAATGACTAAAATTTAAGGTTAAGCGCACAAACATGTTATGTACCACTTAGTGATGTGATTAGGCATAATAAGGTTCAAACTTAATCCTAATTGATATTATTAAGAAATAAATTAGTCCTGGACAGGATTCACCGATCGTAAATATCACACAATTAGGTGATCTAATCCACAATTTTAATCATGATGGGTCATGTACAACTCTAAGCCGACGCCAAATTGACGCCTAAGCCTCTCCTTAATCATGGTTCCAACATGCAAATCAAGCATTCATCCAATAAACCATTCATTTTCTTAGTGGAAGCGGGATCAAGCATGCCAAAACTAACGCGTAAATTAGTCTAAACTCATTAACATGCACTATCGATGACGATTGAAGTGGCAGTGGGTAGCCATAGGACCAACTCAATCACGGTAGCTGGAACTGCATTGGCAAAAGCAACAACTGCAGCTTCATGAGTTAGCGATGAAGATGGCGATAAAAGATCCCCGACAATCACATCGGTAGCTCGGTGGCCGCAATTCAGCTCCAGCAAATTGGATTGGCAATATCTGGATATGCCAGTGACAAAGCAACGGCATGCAGTGACTGATGTAAGGGACTAGGCCCTTAAAGCTCATGTATATCCTCGTAGGGAAATAATTACACCACAAGCTTAAACATCGTGTCTTCTTTTTGTCCGTTGTAGGAGTGAGCATGGTCCAGGTTGGACTGGTCCACCCCCTAACCTTAAGACCAATCCACACAATACCGGTCCTCAATTTTTAGGATCGAGGACCAACCTTATTGAGCTTGGGACCGAGGATCAGACTGATCTAGTGGGTTTGGTTCGGTTCCAGGGTTAACTCAAGACTAATCGATAATTTTTTTTATTTCATTTTTTGTACTCCTTGAAAAGGCGACTGAGAATCAGACCAACACAATGGGTTTGATCTGGTTCTAGGGTTAACTCGAGACCCACTAATAATTTTTTATTTCATTTTTTGTATTCCTTGAAAAGGTGACCAAGGACTAGACTGACCTAATAGGTTTGGTGACAAGCAAGGTAAGCTAAGAGAGGCAAGCGGTGAGTGTTGAGCGAGGTGAGTGTCGAGCATCAAGCAAAGCGAGCGTCGAGCGTCAAGCAGTGAGCAACAAGCTAGGCGAGCATCGAGCGACAATCGGCATGAGTGATCCAAAGTGAGCGAGGCAAGTGTCGAGTGGTGAATGGAGAAGTTGCTTCTTTCGATTTTGGCAAATTGAAGACTAAAATGACAAATAAAATAGAAGAGAATGAGTACTGGAGAAGGATGCTGTGAGGAGCTATTTATGCCATTTTGGACGTCATGAGGACTCATCACAAAAACATTTTCCTCTTTTGTAAATTATGGTTGTTGATGTTCTAAAAGACATTAAAAATTTATGTTATTAAAGGACAATATAAAATTACTTAAACTTCTCACTAAGGAACTATTTAATATTATTGACGTTGTTTATTTTAGCATTTTCTCTATATAAAAATATTATAAATGATCATCTATTTTTGGTAGAATAGAAAGCGGATCCTACGCTTTTTGCAATACAATGCCAGATTCCATTGATCATCTATTTTTGGTTGTCATATCACTGTCGGCATTGCTTTCTTTTAGGCTACTAGATGCAATCTCCCATGGCGAAATAGGTCATGGGCGAAGAATCTTTGTTGGGCCATATCCTTGCTCTCGGGCAAAGATTTTTATAAATGTATTGCTCGTTTCTCCTTTGGACCCCTCTGCCATATCATCTGGAAAAATAGGAATAGCATTCTTTTTAGAGAGCAGGCTCTTGCGATTCTAGCCATGAAGAACCACCTCTTTAAAGTCGTCAGAGACAAGGCTGTGACTTTAAGGAATGTGGAGGATATTACAAGGAATAGGAGGCTACAACGCAGCTAGGGAATCGACCCACTTAGCTTCTCTTCGGGAGAAACCGAACCTCCAATTTAAAGATGTAGCTAGTTTCAGTTTTGGTGCCTGCGGCTATCTTCTACTACCGCGGTGGTTCCTCTCCTCCTTGCAAAGTGCTGGTTCTTGGCGAAGGCCGGGTTTCTCCTATTCCCTTCTTGGCCGACGTTTGCTTGTACTCATTTTTGGCTATCTGTTTCTGTTGTGTTAGAGTGTAGCCATTTGGTTTGTTGTGCCTCTGGTTGGTTGTTCTTTTACATCTCGGCATCCTTCCACTCATAATGTCTTTGTCATTTTGAGTGTAAGTTTTGGTGCCATGATTGCTTTTGTATAGTTTGGTTAAAGCTCATTATATTTCTTAATTTCACAAAAAAAAAAATTATAAATGATATATTAGATATTGTCAGGATTAGTCCGGGTTAGACCGATTTTGAACTCCCAAGATCGAGGATCAATCTGCACAGTACTAGTTTATGAATCTTAAGACTAAGGACCGACCTAATCTCCTTGGGAACAAGACTAGGACTGGTAGGGTTGGGCCAGTCTAGGGTTGACCTTAGACCAATGCTAAACCCTAGTTCGTCCAATCCTTTGACAATTAGCCAAATTCCCTCATATTTTCTATTTTTCCCAAGTTGCTTTCTTTCTTGTCTGACAAAAAAGAAAAAAAAAATTTCTTTCTTTATTTTTTGTTGGCTGAACTCCCCAGTTGTTCTCGGCACAACCCTCGTGTCTTTTTTCGTTTTCAACTCTTCCCATTATATTTCCCTTCTTCAGGCCCTCTACATTTGACCGAGTATCTTTCTCTAATTTTTTTGCATAAAGTATATGTGTTTTGCTCAAAATTTTTGGCCAAGTCTCCTTTCTTCACCTTCAGCCTTGATGTAATAATGCCAAAATATTTGCCTTGGCAAATAAGTTAGTGATTTATGGGTTAAATGAACCACCCCATGAAAGGTTCTAGAATGCTTGGCTTAATGAGCAAGAAAAGGCATGAAACACGTGCCAAAAATCCAAGACTTATGATGACCATATCTTGGGCATTAAATGAAGGGATGAATCGCTAGCTTAGGTGGCCATTTGAGGATTTGATTATCATTGCTATAAGATTTTCCTTGGAGAATAAGTTAGGCCAAGTAATGATGAAATGGTGATCCACAAGCTTAGGTGGACTAATTAGGAGTGGCTTGGAGAATAACAACATGTGTTCCTTGGAGGCTAGTCATTAAATGAAGGCATTGTTGACAATTGATTTTTAGTCAAAGCGTCAATAAAAGGTGAAAAATCAAGACTTGGGCTTCTAATTGCAACGAAGCCCCAATTTTTTTGGCTAAAAAGTGTCGTTTTTCATTTCTTTCTTTTGCAATGTCGTTTTTAAGTAATTTCTAGCTCATTTTCAAGAGAAAAAAAAAACCCCCGAAAAGTTGGACGGTTGACTTTTTTGTCAACCTTTTGACCAAAAGTCAACCCTGGATAAAAAATTGACTTTTTACCTAAAAAGATTTCATTTAGCTTAAATGTCACTTTCGTCAAATTAATTTCTTGAAATTCAAAGATTTGACCAAAAAAACAACCTTTTAGGAAAAGTCAACTAAATGGTTCACTTTTGATCAAACCTTTGACCAAAAAATGGAAAAAAATAAAAACCCCACAAAAATATTTCTTTTAATATCAGTTTGACTTTTGTGTTGAAAATTTCACAAAATTTGATTAAGAATTTTGATTTCTAATTTTTTTAGTTTTAGGTTCTAAATCGACCAAAAATAAAATTACTTTTATTCTAGTCATAATTAGGTGTAGTTTCTTCTTTGGCATTTGGTTTAAGGACTATTTGAAATCTGTCTACGCATTCAATTTTGCGATTTACCGAGTCAAAATGTGAATTGCCATTTTGAGCGCTAATTAGGGGACTAAAATCAATCTTTCATGACTTGCGAACGGATGATTGTTTCTCATTTTCCTTAAGATAATTCCAAATCCAAAATCAATTTTGGAAAATTCACACCAGAACTTATCAATTTGAAGGATTTTATCCTCTTGAGCATAAGAAAGTCAAGCAATTAAGCTTCATTATCAAAATTTGAATTGACCTATTCATGTCTAGGGTTTAATTTCATAATTCTAGGTTCAATTTTAATATTAGGCTTAGATTCATTTTTTACCTCAACTTGAGCACTTCAATTCGAGGTCAATTTGAATACGATAAGTGATCTTGCACATGGGTAATTCATTAGATAAGGCAATTGTGACATTAATTGAACTCAATTTTGGTTAATTTGTAATTTTTCCCATTGAATTTTTATGCCTAATTCAAGGCACCCATGGTTTTAATCTGTTGGTTTTCACGATAATCTTTTAATTATGTCAATAAAAGACCCCTAGATCACGTTCATATGGTTTGATTAGCTTAATTGTATCATAATTGGCCAATTTCTCCTTAAAAGGGGTAAAATTTCTTTTCAATTTGGTTCTTTATGGACCACATCGAATAACTTTTGCACCCACAGGGATCCTAAGTGAGAAAAATTACCAGAACCGGACCAAACCAGTCAAGAACTAGTTAAAATTCGATTGAATTGGACCAAATCGGTCTAATCAGTCTAACCAGCCGCCGGCAAGGCTGGCCGTTCAACCCCTTTTCGATTGGTTCTTGACCTTTGGCGACCGGTTCCGGAATCCTCTCAATGCTGATTTCACTTATGCACCTTGAATTTCTCAAAATTTTATAAATTAATCATTGAATTTCATCAAATAGCAAATTAATCACTAATTGGACATTTTGATGCAATTCCTGGTTTTGGCTTGAGTTTTTGCCAATCAAACCCACTAGATCAGTTACTCGACAACTCGAGATCATGATAGAGCCTTCAAAATCAATTTTTGACCGTTGGATCAAAATTTCGGTCGTCGAATCGAACCGATAGCCAAAATCACTTAATTTGGAGAGTATATAACTGACTTTTTCCCTCCATTTTTGGGGGCTCATTTCTGCATGAATTTTCTCTCTCCTCAAGAGAGAATTTGCAAACAAGGACTCAAGTTAAATGAAATTGCAAAGAGAGACCTCAATTTCACTTATTTACATACAGGTCCTAAAGGAAGGGAATTTGCAAATTTCAATTGTTTGGAAGACATGGATACCAATTTTATAAGAATTTGAACATGTTAGATGTTCTTGGGAAACAAATCCAAAATCCAGGTACGGATAATGTTGGCACACTGATTGGACTTCATGAACCATCTAACAAGCGTCAAATTTGAACAAAATTGGCATAGGAAAGAAGTCTATGAAAGAGATGACAGCTTTATAGAATTTGAATGAGTTTGATGTTCTTGGGAAATAAATCCATAACTTGAGTGCAAACAATGTTGACACACTGATGGGACTCCTTGAACCATCAAACAATTAAATCCAATAAAATTGACATCAAAACAATAGTTGAGAAATGCCAAACAACTTTGTTGAAGAAACTTTTGCAATATGGGTTGAAATGGCTTGTATGAACACCTAGAGGGGGGTGAATAAGTGTTAAAATAATTTTTTGCAGGAACGTTTATAAAAACTTTTTCTTTCGAAATGGAATCTACAAAGTAATAGACTAAAGTGAGTTTAGCAATTAAATAAATTTATGAATGAATAAAAGAGTTTAGGGAAGGGAATGAGAACACAGAGTTTATAGTGGTTCGGCTTAGATCAAACCTATGTCCACTCTCCCACGTTGACAGCCTACTGGCTGGAATCCACTATGAATCAAAAGAGATTTTACAGTCTCACGATCTTGGTTTCATAGTGCAGAGACTCTACTACACTCTTGCGAAGTCTCACAAGTATCTCACAAGTATTTACTTTCTCTTTTGAGTACAAATTGAGCTTGACAATTGAAATAGCAAAGAACTAGGAAGCTTCAGATTTTGAAAATTTTCTTTCACGCTCTATCTCGAACAACTAGCAAGTTTGCCTTAAATATTCCTTCATGCCAAAATGACCGTTGGCACTTTCCAAAGGAATTCTTCCAATCTACCCGTTGGACAAAATTAATTAAGGAGATCTCGAGTTGTTTGAAGATCGAGATGAAAGCCTGTCAATCCTGTTTGCCCATACAATCAGGATCTTAGTTTCCATAAGTAAAACTTTCCAAGTATACTCGCCATTGAAAATATTTGATTATTCGAATTGATTCCAATAAGAATAATTGATCATATAGGTGCTATATCTAGCCACAAGGTCTTTCAAAAACCATACTAATCCAATCCTTGAAGATAATCCCACATTTGGATAAGTCTTCATTCTTCGGTCTGGAAACTATCAGTGAGGGTAGACTTTGAGATTAAAGTCTAGCGGTCTTTAGACTTTGACAGTAGAGTTTGGAGTTCTTCAGACTATAACACTTGAGTTTGCAAGTCTTCAAACTAGTCTTTTTGTAAACGTTTTGTCAGCTTCAAAACAATAAAATAGTTTTCTCTAACAATCTCCCCATTTTTTATGGTGACAAACTTTCCTGCAAATTTGAAAATTTTGACATGCAAAACAACACTTAAGCAAAACGTGATATCTTATAAAAATAAGTTGATTAGGACTTGGATAGCATTGATTCTGCAACCAAAGAAAACATGTTAATCCTGCAAAATAAATAACTATCTAGCCATAATCAATATCACAAACTTAGTTACTACAAGCGTAAAAAAGATTCAAAGTCAAATAGCAGTCAAAAGTCTGAAGTATACCAGTCCAAAGTCAGTCCAAAACCAAACCAAGTACCTAAGTTCAAAAAGTCATCAAAATCAAATATCAAGCAAAAAGTACACAAAAGATAAGTTAGGTCAAATTTGCACAAACTCTCCCCCTTTTTGTCAACAGCAAAAAGTGGAGAATGACTATAAAAAGAGTTAGGTAAAAATCATGGCTGTTTGGGGATGTGAACAATCTTGAAATCCCACTTTGACTTGACAGTCTCCTCCAGCTTCCTCAGAGTCTCCTTCAGTTGTTGAATATCCTCACCCTTTGCAGTTTCTTGCACTTGAATCTTCAAGGCTTGTAACTATTCTTGTGGAGAGTTTGAAGTTGACTCTAAAGCTATCTTGAGGTTCTTCATCTCAAACTCGAAACCATATTGCTGACCCTTCAATTCCAAAATGAGATCCGGCAGCCCTTGAAAATCTGCTGTTGGTTTTGATGTAGCAATTGGTCTAGCTGAATCAATTCTAGGAATCTTGAGATGTGAGGGAACATCAATAGTTTGATCACCAAGACTTGGAGTGGATGCATCAATATCTACTTCAGGGTATTGAGAGGCATAGACATCCTCTAGATCTGCAGGAGATCTACTAACATCACTAGTAAAATCAAGTAAAGAAGTACCTCTTTTGTCAGTTGCTCCTCCTGTTTCTGTGCCTTCAAGTGAAGAAAAGAATTCATCTTCTTGTCCTTACTCTTTTTCAGTACCCAAGTGATGTTTTTCTCCTGCATTTCCACTCATTATCTTTTCCGAGTCATCTGACAAGGATACATCAAATGTTGGCTCAAGAGAGTCATCTTGACCTTCTTCTTCTTCTTCTTCTTCTTCTTCTTCTTCTTTCTTCTTCCTCTGTTCTCCTTTCTTCTATTTCTTCACCTATTTTCTCTATCTCTTCTCTTTCTTTGTTCTCTTTGTACTCTGGCTCCTTAAAACTAACAAAACTCCTTAAATTTCTTAAGGAAAAAACGAAGAGAGTGATATCGTCTTCATCTTCTTCATCCTGCAAGATAAGGGTTCTCCTCTTCTTGATTGGTGCACTCATTGGCTCTTTACCTTTCCTCTTCTTCGTTGCAGTGTCTTGTTTAGTTTTGGTAGGGGATTCCTCCTTCAGGCGCTCCAATGCCTTATTCAGTTCATTCAGTCTCATTTTTTAAACCATCTTCAGTCCAACCACCATTGGAGCAATGGTTCAAACACAAAGTAGCAGGAAACTGAATGTTGAAATGTTTGAACAGTTGAGTAACAAGTGCAGAGTAAAGGAGTTGCCCCCTGTCCTTCACAACTGTCCTATACATGTGCATTAGGATAGTGTGAGGCTGTGAGAACTTGAATCCAATGTTGATTGCATACATTAGCTTTGCTTATGAGTTTTTGAAGTAGATTTGGGTCTGATGCAATTGATCACAATCTTGTGAAGCAAAATATTGAACATAGTCATTCTAGTGTAAGAAATCCTGCATTTAGCAAACCTGTCCCTAACAAGAGCCAAAGTTGCGTGACCAACAAATACACTGATTGGTTGAAAACTCCCTCTTTCCACACCAATCACATCCGCCAATGTGTCTACATCCACCACAAATTCTTTGTCCCTAATTGTAAAAGAAAATTTATTTGCATCTAGAAAAGACAAATTTGAATAGAAATAGGCAGTCAATTCAGGATAGGCGACAGATGTCTCTAAACAGAATTGTTCAAGTTAAAGGAGAGCAAACTTCTCCCTCAGTTTCACCTTCAAAGAATCAAGAAAATCAAAATTCACACTTCTAGGGTTCATCACCCTTTCTTCAGTAGTTTCGAATAAGTCTTCTTGTGGTCCTTAGAACAAAATAAGTTCATCCCCTCACCATGAACATTTGTAGCGACGCCCATCCTAGGCTGAAAATTCGTGTACATCCTTTTATCATCACCTTCCATTCAAGTTGATTAAAAGTTCCGAACCGTGGATCACTTGGAAAGTTGGTAAAAGTCCTTGATGCCAAACCTACAGACGCAATACCCATCTTTTCTATAGATTACAAGAACAGGGTTTCGTTCTTGTACCCTCTCTCTTGTAAAAACTCATCAATGAATGTCATCGTAGTACCACCCTCCTTTAACTTAGAATAAAGTTTAAAGAGAAATTTGGGTTTCAGCGTTCTTACAGGTTCAACATCTTCAATGCTCTCTTCTTCTGCTTGTTGCTGCGGAGGAACTTGAGTCCCTTGTTGTGAAAAGTGACGCTATTGAGAATGTTGTTGTTGCTGCTGCTGAGGAGAATCCTCTTCCTCGGTTAGATCAAAGTGGTAGGACCCTCTGGCATGTGCTGTGATCTCCTATTTGCAATTCTAGAAAACTTCCTTTGGAAAGACATTGTCACTGTCTTGGAGGATTTCTTGAACCCGCTCATTGAAAAAGATGAAAGCTTTTTGAATCAAACTTAAGAGAAAATGAGAGAAAGTAGGATCTCTATATTCTAGGGTTTGAGTGAGTGTAAATGAAGATGAAAAGACTTGACAGTACAAAAGGATAAAACGGGGTAAACGAACCATCACTCTAAAAAAGCTGTCATTTTTGAAAAAAACAAAACTTCCACAAATTCAAGAAATTCAAAAAGATAATTTCTAAAAATAAAATGGATAAATAACGATTCAAAAACATACATTTTCGAGATTTTCTTTCTAAATCGAAGAGATATTAACTTATTGAAGTAATTTCTGGATATTCTGAGTCTGACCAACTTCAGACTTTAGTTGGAAGAAGAGATAATATTTAGTTTGGTACGAATAAACTCAAATAGGCTTTTCTCAAGTGGCTTTGTAAATATATCCACCGGTTGATTCTTCGAGTCAATAAACTAAATCATAACATTTCCATTTTGAACATGATCTCTTATGATATGATGTCGAATCTCAATATGCTTTGCCCTTAAATGAATAATTGGGTTCTTCAAGAGATTAATAGCACTAGTGTTGTCACATTTGATCTTGGTGCATATTCTTCAATTCCAAAGTCTCTTAGCTATTGCCTTATCCACAAAATTTGAGAATAATAACTTCTAAGAGCCACATATTCTGCTTTTGCTGTTGATAAAGCTACAGTACTATGCTTCCTTAAGAACCAAGAAACAAGCTTGTTGCCAAGTAGTTGACAAGTGCCAAAAGTACTCTTTTTATCAACTTTGTAACCTACTAAATCTACGTCTGAATATCCAAGAAGAGTAAAGTCTCATTCTTTAGGATACCACAGATCTAGCTTTAGAGTAGTTGCGACATATTTGATTATGCGTTTTGCAGCACTTAAATGAGATTCTTTGGGATCTGATTGGAATCTAGTACAAATACAAACACTAAACAAGATGTCAAGTCTAAATGCAGTAAAATAAAGAAGTGAACCAATAATGCTCTTGTAAAGCTTTCAGTCTACACTCTTTCATCCTTCATCTTTATCCAGCTTCGAAGAACTTAACATTAGTGTTTCTATTTTCTTGCTATTCTCCAATCCAAATTTCTTGATGAGATCTTTCGCATACTTTTCTTGGTGAATGAAAATCCCTTTCTTTGATTGTTTGACTTGTAATCCGAGAAAGAATGTTAATTCACCCATTATGCTCATCTCAAATTCATCCTACATAGACTTAGAAAACTTATTGCATAGATTTTCATTAGGAGATCCAAAAATAATATTATCAACATAAATTTGAACTAATAGAAAATCTTTACCTTATCTTTTTATGAATAATGTAGTATCTACCTTTCCTTTTTTCAAAACCATTTTGAATTAAAAATTTACTTAATCTTTCATACCAAGCTTAAGGAGCTTGCTTTAATCCATATAAGGCATATTTTAGTCTGTAGACTGAGTTTGGCTTTCTTGGATCTTTAAAACCAGGTGGTTGTTTCACGTAGACTTCTTCTTGGATAAATCTATTTAAAAATGCACTTTTGACGTCCATTTGGAATAACCTAAAATTTTTATAGCAAGTAAAAGCAAGCAATAATCTAATCACTTCTAACCTCGCTACTAGTGCATAGGTTTCGTCATAGTCTATCCCTTCTTCTTGCGTATATCCTTTAGCCACGAGTCTTGGTTTGTTCCTGAACATTTTTCCTTTCTCATCCACCTTGTTCCTAAAAACCCATTTAGTTCCAATAATAGACTTACCTTTAGGTTTAGGAATTAGCTCCCAAACATTGTTGATGCTGAACTGTCTGAGCTTTTCTTGCATAACTTCGATCCAGCTTTCATCAGACAAGGCTTCTTCTACACTTTTGGGTTCTATTTCAGAAATAAGTGCTAGTGTGCTAGACTCTTCTCGCTTTTTGGATCTAGTGCGAATTCCTTCATCAATGTTGTCGATGATGAGATTTGTAGGATGACTTGACTTATGCTTCCAATTGCTTATTGGTCTGAAGATCCGCTGATCCTCTACTTCAGTTGGATCTTCTGATTTTGCTTGATGTTGATCTTCAGCAGTCTGAGTCACTTCGGGGGAGGTAGATTTTGTAAAGTCTGGAGTAGGTTCAAATTCTTCAAGATGAGTCTGGTCTTCTTGGCTCTCCATAAAGTCTTGAAATTTAACGTTCATAGAGTATTTTATTGATTGAGTCTTCTTATGATAGACTCTGTATGCTTTGCTTGAGGTTGAGTATCCAAGGAAAATTCCTTCATCTGACTTCTCTTCAAACTTCCCGGTTAGATCATTTGCATTTTTCAAAATGAAACATTTACAACCAAACACATGAAAGTAAGAGACAATTGGCTTCTTCCCTTTGTAGACTTAATAAGGAGTTTTATCTAGAGTAGGCCTCAAGAACACTCTGTTAATAATGTAACAAGCTATAGAAATTGCTTTAGCCCAAAATCAAGAGGGAATCTTACTTTCAATTAAGAGGGTTCTTGCCATTTCCTACAAAGATCTATTCTTTCTTTCCACATTCCTATTTTGCTCTAGAGTATATGGAGAAGAGAAAACATGCTGGAAACCAGATTCATCATAGAATTTTCAAAGTCTTGATTCTCGAACTCACTACCATGGTCTGTTCATATGCTCGAAATAGCATAACATTTCTCATTTTGAACTTTTTTGGCAAATTTTGAGAAGTGAGAAAATGTTTCAAACTTATTTGCCAAAAAGTAAACCCAAGTAAAACGAGAGTAATCATCCATGATTACTAGGCAGAATTTCTTTCCACCAATGCTTTGAGTTTTAATTGGTCCAAAGAGATCCATATGCAGAAGCTGCAAAGTTCGAATGGTTGAGACTTGATTCACAGGTTTAAAAGAGTTTCTAACCTGTTTTCCCAAAACATAAGGGGTGCATAGATCAAACTTTTGATAGCTCAAGTTGGGAAGACCACGGATAAGCTTCTTGGATGAAATTTTGGCAATTTGCTTCATATTGACATGGCCAAGCTTTCGATGCCAAAGATTTGCTTAATCTTGAATGGATATAAAACACTGAAAACTTGCTGGTTTTACATCCAGAAGGTAAATATTTCCATGCCTTCGTCTAGTGAAAGATTGAGAGGGATCTTTACTTGTTCCCAAACAAATGCCTTCTTGGAAGTTGATTATGAATCCTGTGTCACAAAGTTGACTTATGTTGAGTAGATTGTAATTCAGACCTTCCACTAAGGAGACATTGTTGATAGTCAAGCTTCCAATCTTCACGGTTCCATATCCAACGATTCTTCCTTTGCTGTTTCCACCAAATGAAACTTTTCCACCATTTATTTGAACAAGCTTTATAAAGCAACTAGAGTCTCCAGTCATGTGCCTCAAACAGCCACTATCCAAATACAATTTGATTTTTCTCTTGATAGTGACCTGTAATCAAAAGGAAAACTCAAGCTTTCTTTGGTACCCATATTTTCTTGGGTCCAGGGGAGTTAGTATTAAACATTGTCTTTGCCCAATCCCTCTTAATGGGTCTCCAAACCTTAGGACATTCATTCTTGAAATGTTCTGAGCTATTACACTTTGAACAATTGAGAGCACTCCTACCAACATGTTTTAAAAAAATATTTCGAAAGTGATTTTTGTAAAATGTCTTTATAGGTCTTTGTCTGATCCTTTCTTTAACTTTAGGAAAATCAATTAAAGGAACAGTTTCTAAAGTCATTCCCAAACCAGATTTGTTAAAATAAGGTCTTTGTACCGAAAGAATTTTCTTTAGCTTCTTGGATCCTATTGAAAACTTTGTTGTGATGTTGGAGATGTCTTCTTTCAAAAGTGCATTCTCTTTTGTAAGAGAATCAAATTTTGTCTTCAAATCAACAAAACTTTTATCTAGATTTTAAAAAATTTCTTTCTAATGAGTTTCCTGTTGCTTGAGTTTGGAATTTTCCCTTTTTAGTTTGGAAATTCTCTTAAGAGAGGCTTTGAGACTAAGACCGAGTTCATCTATATACTTTGAGACTTTAATAGGAATTTTTAGATTGCTTACCTTAATTTCCTTGTCTGAGTCTGAGTTTGAGTTTGAGTCTAAATCTGTTTCAGAGTTTGTATCTAATTCAGAATTTGCCATTAGACAAATATTAACATATTCTTCATCACTTTCCTTGAATTCTGTATCACTCAATGTCTCAGCTTTAAGAGGATTTTTGTATTTCTTAGTTTTTCCTTTCCTTTTCTTTAATAGAGGACGGTTAGTTTTGATATGCCCCTCTTTCTTGCATTTGAAGCAAATCACATCTTGGCTGGTTTCATTGTCCTCAACCGATCTTTTCTAGAACTTTTGCGTGCTATGATTTTTCTAGTTGAATTTTCTTCCCTTCTTGTTCAACTTTCTGAACTTTCTGATCATGAGTGCTAGCTCTTCATCGTCCAAATTATCTTCAGAATCTGTATCATTAGAATCATTGTTAGATTTCAAAGCAATTGACTTCTTACCTTTAGAATCTTCATCCTCATTGATTTGCTTTACTTCATATGACTGAAGTGTGCCAACTAGTTCATCTACCGAAAGAGGCATGATCCTTTGGGTTTCTCTAATCGATGTCTTCACATGATGCCGGTCTTTGGATAGTCCACGCAACAGTTTATTAACCTTCATTGGTCCTGAGATTGGTTATCCTTGATATGCCAGGCCATTTATGATTTCTGTAAAACGACTAAACATATTAGTGATGAATTCGCCAGGCTTCATCTTGAAGGCTTCGTACTATCCGAGTAGAATATTGATCTTCGTTTCCTTTACTCGATCAGTTCCTTCATAGGTAACATGCAATCTATCCCAAACTTCTTTTGTTGTTTCACAAGATGAAATTCGGTTATACTCAGTGGGAGATAAAACACAGTATAAGGAGTAGATGTCTTTAGCATCAAGAGCTTGTCTCTTGGTTAATTTTTCTTGTGATAATTCGCCAACATCTTCAACTTCCTTTCCTCTTTCTGAGATTGATGTAGCTTTGAGAATGATCCCTTTTTCCACAACATCTCATTTCAAGGGATCTTTTGATCTCAGGAATGCTTTCATCTTGTTTTTCCACACGTTGTATTCATTTCCATCAAAGTATGGAGGTCTGATATTGTTTTGTCCTTCAACCAATCCTAGAGCCAAAATATTAGTCATAAATCTTTAGCTTAAGAATTAATAAACATGTCAAATGAAATAAGCACACAAGCTTTGATACCAATTAAAAGGGCTATGAACATCTAGAGGGGGGATGAATAGGTGTTAAAATAAATTTTTGCGGAAACATTTATAAAAACTTTTTCTTTCGAAATGGAATCTACAAAGTAATGGACTAAAGTGAGTTTAGCAATTAAATAAATTTACGAATGAATAAAAGAGTTCAGGGAAGAGAATGAGAACACAGAGTTTATAGTGGTTCGGCTTAGATCAAACCTACGTCTACTCTCCTGCGCTGACAGCCTACTGGCTAGAATCCACTGTGAATTAAAAGAGATTTTACAGTCTCACGATCTTGGCTTCATAGTGTAGAGACTCTACTACACTCATGCGAAGTCTCACAAGTATTTACTTTATCTTTTGAGTACAAATTGAGCTTGACAATTGAAATATCAAAGAACTAGGAAGTTTCAGATTTTGAAAATTTTCTTTCATGCTCTATCTCGAACAACTAGCAAGTTTGTCTTAAATACTCATTCATGCCAAAACAATCGTTGGCACTTTCCAAAGGAATTCTTCCAATCTACCCATTGGATAGAATCAATTAAGGAGATATCAAGTCGTTTGAAGATCGAGATGAAAGCCCCTCAATCTTGTTTGCCCATACAATCAGGATCTTGGTTTTCATAAGTAAAAATTTTCAAGTATACTCGCTATTGAAAAGATTTGATTATCTGAATTGATTCCAATAAGGATAATTGATCATATAGGTGTTATATCCAATCATAAGGGCATTTGGATAAGTCTTAATTCTTCGGTCTAGAAACTATCAGTGAGGGTAGACTTTTAGATTAAAGTTTGGCGGTCTTCAGACTTTGACAGTAAAGTTTGGAGTTCATCAGATTATAACACTTAAGTCTACAAGTCTTCAAACTAGTCTTTTGGAAAGGTTTTGTGAGCTTCAAAACAATAAAGGAGTTTTCTCTAACATGGGCATCACATGAACTTATGAAAATCTCAATTCAAACAAAAATCAATTCATGAAATCAAAATTCAAAATTGCCCTGTAACAATAGGAAGATTGGTAAAAATAACAAAACAATTCTCTAGAAGGCATCAAAATCTAATTCAGCAAGCATGATTTTCTAAAAAACACATAACACATATATGTCAATCAGTCAAATCAACGATCACAAAAATAGGGTAATAAATGTCTGTCTAACAGAAGCAGAAATAATGATCATCTCAACCTAGGAATTTTATAGCTAGTAAATCAGCATGTTAGGAACAACATTCATAAAGGAAGCATCTCAAGATTCCTAACACATGAATTTCTAAAATATCCAAGAACATAAACGCGTCAGTCAAGAACAGAACAAAGCAGTAGGCATGATGAATGTTTTATAGCCAAGCGACCCTATCAACTGATGTTCAAACATTTTAAAAAAATTATATGTTGTAGACATAAAATTATGGACAACTTTTATTAAGGACTCGACCCTAAAATCAACACCTAAAAAATCACATCTAATTAGCAAACAATTGGACTCACATAAGCATAACAAACGTTCCAGTTCAATGCAATTTCTACATTCTGGTTAGGTTTTGTGAAAAATGGTAAACCTAGTCAACGAACTTCAATTCATGTAAACTAGACGTAGAAAGAAAGCTTAAACAATTAGTTCGATTAAGGTCATTTTCCAACTCAAACGAAGATAAATAACAAATAGGAAAAATCTAAAATAGAGTTTACAGATTTATGCATGAATGACATGATTTTAATTTGACTAAACAATTTGCTAATCCTATGAAATTTTTGCATGATTTACAACTAAATGTCAGTATCAAACTTCATGAAACACTCAATCCAAAATCAAAGTACAAAAAATCATACAAAAATAACAAACCGAATAGGTCAGTTAGCCTGAAACACAGCAGGAATATATGTCAGATTACAGAACAGATCAACTTCCGTATAGGTTTTGACATAGCAAACGACGTCGAAATCACACGTGCAACATATCATTGAAAACCTCGTGAAGTCATCTACGAATTTCTTGAAGGACTCAAAGCTAAAAACGACATTATCTAGCTCGAATGGAGATGTTTATCAGGTCGGTCCAATTAGCACATGAGTTTTACAGAATACACAATCAAGCCAAATCAAGTCACAATCTCATTCTAAATCATCACAACCTCATGATAGCAACTTCTATAGCATCTAAACTTCAAATTTATGCATGAGAAATCATCCTAGGTTCAAGCTCTAGCCCTGATTGCATAAGTCAATCTCGCTTCATCAAGCTCAAGTTCAAAAGTGTACTATACCTTGTGTATTTCGTGAAATAAGCTATAACAAGCTAGGATTAAACTTCGCCGGGACTCAGGACATGTTAACTTGGGTTTAATGATGGCTGAGGACCACCGAAGGGCACCAGATGACGCCGAAATGGACGCCGATCACTGCTAGATGGTAAAACCAGAGCAGGATTACGCCTAGGGCTGCTGAAAGAAGATTGCCAAAGTGGAGGGCTTCCAATGACTGATCAGCTGAGGTCCGACCACCATAGGGTTAGGGGTGGACTGGGGAATGGCGTCAGAAGCTTTGGGTCAACTAAGGAACTCACCGAATCACCAATCAAAGCAAGGAAAGTCGTCAAACTCAGAACCAACATGAATGCCGTCCTTTGAACTCGATGTAAAAAGGCCACCGAACGGGTGGCTTCCGTGGAGGTTCGGGCAATCGACAGTTGCGACAGACTTGAGGAGGAGGTGGAAGTCGCCAGTCAGGGTGGTGTGTCATCGGTGGGGCTTCAACGAGGGCGATGGGGCACTACAAAAATAGCTAAGAGAGAGGTGGTCGGGAGGGAGGGGAGGGGAGAGAGAGAATAGATCTCAAATTGAAAAAGCCTCTCCATTTTTGGAGGGAAAATGGGCTTTATACTCCCTTGCAAAATCATATCCTAGCCCTTGATCTAAGGGCTAGGATTTAATCTTCCTAGCTTAACCGACTTAGTCATTAAGCTTGCTTAAAATTGGTCAATAATATGCTATGTAGCACCGACACGGACACGTGACACATGACACGACACGACACGTCGACACGTCATTTCTTAAAAATAGAGAATTTCGACACGTTCCGACACGTTATATATTATATATATTTTTATATATAAATACATAAATAAATAATAATAATAATAGCCTAGAATTAATTTACACAAAAAATATTAGATAATATCATTTGTTATTTTAATTTGTTACAATAATACACAAAACTTAGAGGAAAAAAACATTGTTTAAAGAAAAATGCTGAAATGATATTTTTAAATTTATTTATTTATCATATATAGCACTTTCTATTACTTCTTTCATAGTAAAGACTTTAAAAAAAATAAAACAATTCTAAAAAAATAAAACTGAAAAAAGAAAAATTGACCCCGTGTGTGTATATTTATAGCAATTTTATTACTTCTTTTATTACTTCTTTTGTATATATTTATATTTTGACCCCTCAAGTATTATAAATTTTTAAAATTGACCCCGTCCGTGTCGGAATCGTGTGTCGGAATTCTGGACTCGCGTGTCGGAGCGTGTTGGAAAGAGTTGACTACGTGTCGGATTTTTCGACACTCGTTGACCGCGTGTCGGAGTGTCGGACACGACACGAATGCTTCCGAAGAGTGTCTGTGCTACATAGATAATATGTATATGTTAATTTGAATGGCTAAGATAAACTCTTAATGGATGGTTATGATTAATTTTGGGGTTAAAGGCTAATCAAGGGCATTTATGTAATTTCATAAATTTGATGACAATTTTGTAATTTCACTAAGGGCAAACTTGTAATTTCGTGCAACAGGCGAGGGAAGGTCAGTTGGACTATGAGCTTGACGATGGTGGCTATCGGCTGCTAGAGGTCCGTCGGAAAATGGCTGAACCGTTCATTTTCCAATGAAGGCCGATCAAGCCAGTTAGACAGGTCTAAACCAATTTTGACCAATTCGATCAATTATTTGCCTTGTTTCATGCAATTTAGTCCTCAAGTAAGCTAAATCTGTCAAGTTAAAGATTCCCCAAGTGACTTTGCCATAATTGACCTTAGATTTGGATTCAGTTTAAGAAAATGAATTGAATGTAAGTGCTAGCATGCAATCCATCATGAATCGATTCGAAACCCTAATTAGAGCTAAAAATGGCAATTTCTATCCTAACATACCAAATCACTAAAATAATCGCATGAGTGATTTCAAAATAGCCTCTAGATCAAATATCATAATAAAAAAAAAAAAAAAAAAAAAAAAAAAAAAAAAAAAAAAAAAAAAAAAACTGAGTCAAAAACATGAATAGAATGAAAGTAATTTTATTTTTAGTTTTGAACCTAAAACTGAAATATTCAAAAAATGAGGCTCTTAATCGATTTTCATAAAAATTTCGATGCTAAAGTTAAATTAAAGCTAAAATGAGATGATTTATGGTTTTTTTATATTTTTTCAAATTTTTTGGTCAAATGATTGACCAAAAGTCAATATTTTAGTTCACTTTTCACCAAAAGGTTGATTTTATGATTAAAAAAAATTGAATTTTTTGCAAAATTTATGTGGCCAAAGTGATATTAAAACTAATTGGGATAATTTTGTACAAAAAACAAAATGTTAACCTAGGGTTGACTTTTGGAATTTTTGTTACAAATGAGTAGGCAATTATCTACGGATGATAGGCCAAAGAAAATAAAACTAAAAATGACACTTTTAACTTGAGACACGAGAGACATGGGCTTTGTCACAATCAAAAATCCTAATCTCGAGCTTTTACCCATAATAACATGTCGGCTAAAAATCAAGTGTCAACACAAATGCAACCCAAGGAATTTTTGAATGTCTCAAAGAAAAGTTGAACATAACCCCAGTCCTAAGTCAGGGAGGTCAACCAATTACCTTCTTTAGTGAAAAAAGGAATAGTGCAAAACTTCATTATGACACTTATGATTTGGAATTTTATGCTCTATTTCCCATACTCAAGCATTAGAGGAAAAATCTTGTTCATCAGGAGTTTATTTTGTACACTAACCATGAAGCTCATAAGTATATTTCAAGGCAGCAAAAGCCCAATTCTAGACATGCAAAATGGGCTAAATATATTTAGGAATTCACATTTATTATCAAGCATAAGGCCAGAGTTCAAAATCAAGTTGCCAATGCCCGTAGTCGAAAGAAGAGTTTACTTCATACTATGCACTCTATTGTTCTTGGATTTGACTCTTTTCAAGAGTTGTATCAAGGAAATCCTTATTTTTTGAAGATCACTTTTGATGCATAAAACAAGAGGCTTGCTAATTTTACTTTATGTGATGGCTTCCTTTTCAAAAGAAAGTGACTATGTGTGCTGGATTGTTTTCAACAAAGGTGATTGATGAAATTCACCATGATAGACATTTTGGTGTGACAAGATTGTGCAACTTGTTTCGCCCAAGTATTTCTGGCCTCATTTGAAGTGTGATGTATACCGACATGTGATAAGGTGTCAACGTTGTCAAGTAGGAAAGGGACAAGCTACTAATGCCAGTCTTTAATTGCCATTGCCAATTCCACAAATCCCTTGGGAAGATATTTCTATGGACTTTGTTCTTGGACTATCATGTATACTCAGAGGTATGGATTCAATCTTTGTGATTGTTGTAGGTTTTCAAAAATTTTAAAACTATGGATGCTTCGCGAATTGCTAAGTTGTTCTTCAAAGAAATTTATAAGTTGCATGGCCTTCCTAAGACTATTATTTCTAATCAGGACATCAAGTTTCTTTGTCACTTTTGGCAGCAACTATGGAAGAATATTATGCACTAAGCTACAACATAGTACTATGTTTCATCTCCAAACAAATGGACAAAATGAAGTTGTCAATCGGTCCCTGGGAAATCTACAAAGGAATTTGATCGATGATAATCTCTTTATTGGGAAACTTGATTGTCACTTGGAGAATTTGCATATAATTGTTTGGTGAATCGTACCACTGGATATAGTCCATTTGTGATTGTGTATGGACATCAACCAAAGATTGCTCTCAATCTGGTACCTATTCCTTTTGTTGAAAAGTCAATCGATAAGGTGGATGATATTGTATCTTAAATGAGGGTAGTTCATGAAAAAGTGCATCAAAGGTTGGAGAGCAAAGCTGAGGCTTACAAAAAGGATGTCGACAAGCGTCAATGTGAATTCATCTTTGAGCCTGGAGATTTTGTTTGGGCTTATTGGCCACTAGAGCGTCATCCCATTAGAGGTTACAACAAGCTTAGTGATCGAAAGCTTGGTCCAGTTGAAGTTCTTGAGCTCATCAATCCTAATACTTATCGACTATGGCTTCCTTCTCATCTAAAGATACATGATGTATTCAATGTCTGACATCTCACACTTCGTGTGGGTAATTCTTCCAATAATGTTAATTCAAATTCAGGATAAATTCTTGTAAAGAAGGGGGAAATGATGCAACCTGTATCCAAGACCAACTTCTTCAATCAAGAAGATCGGCACGCATTCAAGATCAATGACACTCATTGAAAAGTGGCTTATCGATCAGACCTCATGTTTGACTTTGTCATATCGATTTTGTCATTTTCCACACATTAAAATTCGTGTCAAGGAACTTTGGGACGAGCAGAAGCACTGGAAATATTGTTTCAATTTTGATGGCTTCTAGTTCCTATGAACATTAATGACTATTAGGTTCTAGGCTTGAGTCTAGTCTTTGGCTCTTCTTTTGTTTTGCTATAAAAGGTCATTGAGTCTCCATTAATTACATACCAAATATGATTAAGGAAAATTTGCTTAGTACGATTCTCTTGAACCTTAAAGAGTTCATAACCCTCTCAATCCTAGAAGATTTCGTCAATGAGACGTTAGATGTTTTGAAGATGACAAATCCAAATCAAGATAATTTCGTCAACAGCTTCGAGAAGGACCTTTTCCAAACGTGCAAATCAGAAACTCTGAGAATTTATTCGAGCTTGATTTGGTTTTGTTTTCATCATTAAAATAAGACGGTGCCAGAGTATACTGAATGAGACGTTAGATGTCCCCTTCGTTCATCAAATTCCTCCACCTTGATGCTTTCATAGATGGAGACGTTCGTTAAACCTAACTAGTCACGAACTTTCGTCCTCTTCAAGGCGCAGCCCCAATTATAAGTGGGTTTTCACCAACCTTCATGTATGGAGACGTACGTTATAACGTGTGTGTGTGTGTGTGTGTTTCCTTTTTCTCTAGTTTATTCTTTTAATTGGCTTCAGTGTGGGGTCAGCAACGTTTGACAATAGAGATTCATTGGTTTTGTCCGATTCAATTAGAAATTGTTTTCAAATTAAATCAAACTTAGTAGTTTTAAAAAGCTTAAATAAGATCAAACCAATCTAAAGAGGAAAGGATACCGTAAATGTTATAACTTTTGTATGGCTCTAAGTTAAGTTCCATAACTTCTTTTCTTTCTTTCTTTCTTTTTCTTTTTTTGCTCATTTGAGTGCTATAACTTATATATGGAGCTTACTTGAGTACCGTAACCTTTTTTTTTCTTGATCGCTTTAGTGCCATATAACTTTTCAATTGATCAATTAAATGCCTTAAGTTTTCAAAAACGTCACTTCAAGTGAATTTTAGCACTTGAGTGAACACTATTAAAAATTTATATCACTCAGGTGATTAATTGAAAATTATAGTAATTTTTTTTGGTAAAAAAAATAACTGTACTTAAGTGATCGTTTTTTAGAAGTCATGGCATTCATGTAGTTATAAAAAGATTATGGCACTGAAGTGACCATTGTATGAAAATTATTATACTTGTGGTGTCTTTATTTCTCAATCTAAAAACCAATGTGAAGGCAACCCCCTTTAAGATGGACCAGCATGATATTGCATGTTTTGATCGCAGCTTACCCAACCTGAAAGGGTTTGCAGCTCATCTTAACACTATAAAGTTGGTGAGAGTTTTATGTATCAACGCAACAATCAACAACAGGCAACATCACCTGAGGGACATATTTAATGCCCAACACCACCACTTTGGCTTTGATACCGCAAGGGACAGGCAGCACCATTCAAACATACCGACAGCGTAACATTATCCTCTTTGTTTGCGGCTCATCCACATATTTTAAAACGCATCTTGTAGTCGTTTAAGGCTTTTTAGGACTTACCTATAGTGCAACAGCTGTATCTAGACGATATGGGAGCAGAGACACTAAAACCTAACGTGAACTAAATATCTCCACGTTCCAAGTAAAGTATTAATTTATATCAAATAGTATTACTGTTAACTCCACCACTGGTAAAAAGCCACTTATGAATAACATATGTGTTTTATAATCGAAATTTTTCACACATCAACCATCCAACTCTGAGTGTGTAAATCATCTTTTATTACTAACAGTGGACCTATTAAAAGTCCATCAAGATAAATCATCTTTAGATAGGGTTACCTTTTTTTTTGCTTGAATTTCCAATGGGATCACTTTATATACAAATGTATGCATATACTTGATAAACTTACAAATAATGCGAAGAATAATTGGTTTATCAATTTGACAAGACAGAACCATGCCAGATCTATAATTTTCTCTATTTTGCAAATTGAAATCAAATGGGATAAGTTGTATAAGAAATTCAAAAATTTATATTGAAAATGCAACTAAATTCTAAACTTATAAAAAAAAAAGTTGCAATCAAATCCATGTGAGAGTCCGCCAGCTTTCTCGAACTCCATGCTAGGGTTGATAAATCCTTGCACCGTGGTGGCAAGTGATGGCGACAACACCATGCGATTTGGGTGAGAGCTTCTAGGCCCACACCGAGGCCTCGGTGAGGGTCGATGGTCCTCACCGACGAGCAGGGTGTCACAGCGTTGTCCCTGCCAAAACCCGTAAGATCCACGCTACCCTTTTTATTTTCAGGAAAAAACAAATGGGCTCTTTAATCTTTTAATTTTGCCTGTGGATTTCCTTTCTGTTTGAAAACTTGTTAGCCTTTTTTCTTACGTGGCGTCCACTTGCAGCCATATAATGCTTTCTCTGGTTCGGTTTACTTATTCGCTCTCTTGTTTTCACGAGCATCTTACCTGGAAAGAGAGAATTCTGTGGGCGGCATTGGATCAGTATGGGGCTGACGTCGTGATGTGGTGACCCACAGAAGAATATAAATCTGATTGAACTTTAAGCACCCAACTTGGACATATGCGTTGCACTTCAAGATCG
Source organism: Eucalyptus cladocalyx (assembly GCA_017140615.1). Classification (NCBI taxonomy): domain Eukaryota; kingdom Viridiplantae; phylum Streptophyta; class Magnoliopsida; order Myrtales; family Myrtaceae; genus Eucalyptus; species Eucalyptus cladocalyx. Next base: position 21,814,825 of record CM029521.1, on the reverse strand, counting down.
ATGACTAATAAATTATAATTGATGAGGGCCCTAATGACACCAGAAAAGCAGGTCTGACAGCCGAGATGGTCCAGCAAGATGATGGAAAGATATGACGAGTTCAGCCAAGGAGGATAGAGTAGGCAACCGAAAGCAAAGAACCGAATTGGAACGAACGACGCATATAAGAACCGGACGAATTGTTTATAAGTGATAACTCGTTCGTCTGTATAGCTCAAGGTGAATTACTACATCGGTAATTTTTTTTGACCACCTCAAACAGGGATCAATCCAGGATGAATTAATTTTTTTGGGGGGGGGGGGGCAAAGACTGGATAAAATTGAAGTGTCGGAATTGATTCAGATTTAGGCAGGCAAATATAAGGTGGGAACTCCGATGTTTATTGAATTTGTTACTTCGAATAGGTTCATTTCATTGTAACCAACATACCATATTTGGTAATTAAACATTCCATAAATATTGATAGCGTCGGTTTCCAAACCACTTGATTGTACATCCGGCAAAATAGGTGTCATGACGTATATTTTTCAAAGGCCCAAAACCGTTCTAAAACCAGATCCAGCTCAAAGCCATAGACCGACCTGTCATACACCCATCAAGGAACGTGGGAATGTCAAACACCTCCGAGCTGCCTGGTTACAAATCAAGGTAACCGAGTCCGTCGTACTAGAAGCACCGGAAGATATATATGGACTATGGACCATCACTAAAAAAATCAGGTATGAATAGCACTCATTCATTCTAAGTGAAAAATCCTCAGAAAAGAGTAAAAACTCGATCAATTTCCCTTTAAACAATCACAATCTAACTTTGTTGTCTCCGTTTTGCAGAATTAGAGTGGAAAACAGGATGTAAGAAGCGTGCACTCAGGAGGTTCGAAACCCCATTGCCGAAACCTTGGAGGTACACCCTATCCTTCAGAAAAAATTAGCAGCAACAGTTAAGCGCCTTCTGTGAAAAACAATAGAAAGCTAATGGCGCAACCAAGAGAAGCGTGATTATTGTTGCCCAAGTATTGTCCGACAGGAATGATGGGAGGCTCCTACTCCAGTTAAACCAGGCTCTTTTGGGAGAAGAACCTCCCTCCCACGGATCCGCAGTTAATGGGAGAAGGCAGGAGGAGGAATGCGGTTGTGGCGAACATCACGATAGTATGAGCTGCAAAGGAAGTTGATGGATTACTAAATGGGTGAAAACGGTTCTTCATGCATGATGGCATTTATGCCTAGCATGGACCCTCCCAAGCCCTACCAATTGCATCTCAAGTTAGGTGCCGCTAGTAATTTATTATGGGCCAATTAGGAGCCCGAGTAGGATCCAAGAGACCATCCTACTATATGCTACAGATTCTCAAATTCAACGACTTAGGACGTATATGATAATCATACTATTTATGTTATAGAATTATTTTTCTATTCCAAACTTGCTTCTGAAACATAAATCATTTGGTCAAATTATTTTTTTATTTTATTTCTGGAATAGACTTTTCCTCTAGAAATATGTTTAAAATAGAAATCAGAAGTAAAACTCTTTTACTTCTCTATTTCTAAAACAGTTACATCTCCTTGAGAACTCTTAGGACTAAGGACCGACCCAATTTCCTTGGGAACTGGACTAGGACTAGCAGGGTTGGGCCAGTCTATAGGGCCGGAGTGCGCGGGTTGCAACGAGAAGAGGGAGGAGCTGCTGGCGGGAGTTGCGGTGGCTGAGGCATGAAATGGAGCTGCTGGATTTGCGTGGTCAACTTCGAGCTTCGCAAGAGGGAAAGTTGTTTTGGAGTGGGACGCGAGGCAGAGCTGGGGTTGTCGGTTGGGGACGTCGTGAATGAAGGGGGATCGGTGGAGATGGAGCGGTGGTCTTTGGACGTGAGGCAGCACGGTTTGATTCGGCAGAGGTGGGCTGCTGCAGTCAACAAAACAGGGAGTCAGTGGAGGTGACGCTGGCGTGAAGGGAAGCGATCGAAGGAGGGGGGCGATCGTGGGGCTGCTTCGGTGGAGGGAACAACTAATGGTGGAGCAACAGCGTGGGAGTGGGGGATGAAGCTTCTTTGGAACAAAATGAAAGAAAAAAGCAGAGGCCGAAGGAGGGAAGGGGAAAGTCAAATAAAATATCTTCTCCATCAATGCTTGGTCCCCCAAAGTTTTCATGCACATCCCCTTTGGTCTCCCATTACTTTCTTGCATTTTATTTCCATAATTAACTAATTTTGGTGCCAAATGTTGCAGCCCCTTCACAAGCCTCCGAATTTCACCTCTAGAGTTTCAATTTCTTCATCAATTTCCCCAATTTGATGTCCAATTTTGTTGAGGAAGAAGCCCACACAATTTCTACAATTTCCCTTCACCAAATAGCTCACTTTGGAGGCCAAAAATCCCCTCAATTTGGCCCCTCCGAATTTCATTTCTTTTCCAAATCGTCCGAATTGATTTTCTGTAAAAATTTTGGGCTCGCCGAAAATTCTTCGGAGGATGAGTCGATATTCCTAAAATAAATCATAACATGACAGAACTTTCAATTTTTGAAGTCGTGTTCAAATTCACAATTAATTTCAATCTGACGCGATTTTAGCGTGACCTAACATACTGGTAGCTTTTAGGAATTTTTAGTGCAATTAACCCGTGGTCGATTATTTTCAAGCCACATTGTACATCTTCGACACATTGGCGACTCTCAGTTATCGTAAAAATCTTGAGTTTCAAATACGGGCACAGGGTACCAAAACGATAGAAAAATCAATCTAGTACCGTTCGACGAGAATTTTGCAATCAGGTAGAATCACCCACACATTAATCACATACCTTTGTCGAATCGATCTATCTCCAGTCTCCAATCAATTTTTAACTATGCCGTAATGACCATTGCAGATTAGCACAGTCGAGCAGTCGATTCCTGGTTGAATTCTTAAGTCTATTGCATTAAAGGCTAGTTATCTTGTGAGTTGCCATCTCAGAAAAAAGAACTATAGGCACGTCGATGAAAAGCCCAACTCATCCAATCGAAAACAGAACCTGAAATTCAGGATGTCACAAATAGACTACCATCAAACAGATAGAGACAATAATGAATAGATAATGCTAATGATGGAAGGATAAAAAATATTGCAAGCAAATATATCATGATTAGGCTTAAACCAAGCTTACATCCACTCTCTATGACTTATAGCCACAACAAGGCATAATCCACTAGTAATCTTAAAAGATATGATAAATAGTAGGGGATGTTATTTCCGCTTGAAGCTAATAGATGATGATACTATCACTACACAAGAACCTCTAGAATGCTACATACTCTCTCTTCCTAGATTACCTATATTAGCACCTCATAGAGAATAATATTAGATTTACATAGCTACCAACAAATTTGTGTTGGGGCTAATAATATAACTAAGGGGGGAGGGTGAATAGATTGTTCAATAACCTTTAACAATTTTGTTGAAATTAACATCTATTATATAAAATAAAATAAAAACAATTCAATTAGATATTTCAGTTAGATATTTCTAATGCCGTGCATGCTGGTATAGGTAAGAGTGAGAGAAATAAGAGCACAAGACGATATATAGTGGTTAGGATTTATCACAAAGTCTATGTCCACTATCCACACTGATAGCCACAAGCTGACCTGAATTACACTAATAATTTGCTAGACAAGTTATAATCAATAAACACCAAGCATATCAGATGATAAATGACAGTATTAGGAATTAGGTGTTACTATCACTTTTATACACTTAATCTTTCACACAATTACAAGCCAGTAAGAATGCCATAGTAAAGATCTTACGAGAATAAAACACTTCTCACTAAGAAAACAGCTTCAAGCAAATTTTTGAATTTTATGTATTGTGAGAGGCTTAAATGATCTTCTCTCATATAGTCATCTTCAATATTTCCATTGGTGATGTCTCAAAAAAGTCGATAGCCATTAGAGATCTGTTAGTGCTGTTGTCCAGAGATAGTGCTGCCCATACAGTCATCTTTTATAAACATTTGCTAGCTATCCCAAAATAGCTCATACCGTTGTCCCGTCATTGATGGCTTTTATAGTTCTGACAAAATTCGCTTCTAGTTCTCTAACATCTTTCAATTCTTCCGATGTACATCTCCAATCGACAATGGCTATATTAGACTTCTTCAACAAACATCCTCAGATGGTCATTTTATAATATGACCAATAACATGATATCTCCAACATCAACACAAACACTATCATCAGTTGATCTTTAAGTCCATTGATGTTGTTTACAAATAGAGCAAATTTGTGATTTTTTTCCTTCTCGAATATCGCGCTTGTTTTTAATGTGAAGTCACAAAAATTTACAAATATCATAGTAAACATTATACCAAAGATAGTTATGGGATTATCAAAATTCTTTGATACGTATCTCTAACAATCTCTCTCATTTTTATTTTGATAAAACTATCTAGCGGATGTGAACCTTTACATTTGATGAAATTGCAAAAAAGAGATAAAGATCTACACTAATGTTGATTTATTAAAGAAGTTACACTTTGCAAATGTCAAAATCTCCATAAGATTTTCAAGGAATGAGGAGATGAATTCTAAAGGACCTTTGAAGGTAAGAATGAATTACTTTAATCTACAATCTTATGATGATTTAGAATGTATAAGATAAGTAAGAAATCATAAAAAGACAAGCATTGTGAGATAACATGATATGTATTAGAAAACATTATCAATAGTGGGTAACTCTTTCTGTTTAACTCCCCCTATCTTGATGCTAATGATTCTTGAGGTTATTTTATATAATTATCAAATATCAAAATCATTATCACATCAAATATCTATATGTCTCCCATTTTTTTGTAATCAGCAAAAAGATAATCATTTCAACAAATTGATAATGTGCAAAAGATAGCTTCACTAAATCATAAGCATAGGAGTACATCAAACATCAATAGAAAGAAAATGGGAGCATAAAAGATATCAATTTTTTAAGAAGTGTGAGTGAGTCATCTTTGTTAGGAGGAGATAGGAGGTTTAGGTTCCTCTAGGATAGAGAAAGAAGGATTGTAACATTTCAAGTTTAGGATGGACTACCCAAGTTTCACCAAATATCAAGAAATAGAAGATATGGAAATTTTTTATGATGCTAGTACAAACACCTAGAGGGGAGGTGAATAGGTGTTTAAAAGCAATCTTGACAAATAAATGCCGAATAAAATAAGTTGTGAGCAAAGTATAAATAAAGATCAGAGTCTGATAAGCTAGCTACCAAACTTTTAGTAGATGTTCAGAATCTGTTATGCAATGAAACAAACTTCTGAAATAACTTGTAAGTGTGTAACAAACTTAAATAAGAAGAGTTAATGGAAGAGAAAATTGTACACAAAATTTATAATTGTTCGGCTTAGAAAATTGTACACAAAATTTTTAAATTTAAAAACTAAATTGTTATTTTTTATTTTGAATTTCTTTAATTAGAATTCAAATATTATTTATATTGAAATATAATTCTAAATTTATTAATTTAAGAAATTTGTTATTCAAGGAAAATAAATTTTCTATTATGAATATTAAAAATCATATTCATCTTTATCCCACCTCTCGTGGAAGATAAAATTATACAAATTATATATCTCTTATGTCCGGCTTTATTTTATTTTGAGTAGGCACCAAATGTAGGATATAATAAATTTTACCCAATTCAAAATTTTATCTTGACTACTAAACATAGCTTGAAGGTTTTGGATGAAATTTTGCAAAGCAATACCTATCCGGTTGCAATTACTTCAGTTAAACAATTTAAGATCACCCTACTATCTTAAACATATTAAGTGCTTAGAAGGAATAAAAAAGGAAAACAGGTGCTTCAATGAAATTTATCAGTAAATGATGTGGAGCCTCTTTGGCCCTCATCTTGCCTTTAGAGTTTTGGCCTTTCACGTTTTGAATGATTCACGAAGGAACATAAGTCTAACTTGCTGTCTGTGCCTAACAGGATTATATTCTAACCAAATCAAATCTTATTTCTTTACAAGGACGCCTTCTCATAAAAAAATGAATTAGTTTCTTTAGCTAGAGAAGGAAGCACACGCATTTTTAAAATGTAAAGTGCATTTTTAGTCAACACATTTGACCCCGTGGAGTAAATCCGATGGCTAATGCATCGTAGAAAGAAGAAAGTAAAAGATATTCTGCTGGCTATGAACTAAATGTGGTCCGCACCTCGTTAAGAAAACGAATCAACCCTTCAACGTAATGATCAACCAGAGCACAAAAACGTTGACGTGGAATGGATAAATCTCGTCATAAAACACCGCATCAGAGTCGCCATTGTTTTAGTCAGGACAGCTTAAACATGGATTTCGTCGAAAGTTCCCAAAAAAAAAAAAAAAAAAAAACACCTTCAAATGATGTCGGTTTCGCAGCTAACATCATCCAGTAGATTTTGTCTCAACCAAATCCCTAAAATATTGAATTTTGTCTGAATCAGCCTCTCGACTCATTGACAGCCAAATTTCTCATTGAACGGCAAGCATATATAACTTTCACATGTGACATACTTGCGGCTAAGAAAGGGGCTTTTTCTTTAGAGGATTATTATATATGATGGAATAATTACCAAAAAATTCCTAAACCTATTGTAATTGTGCTGATTAATTTATTTTTTTGGCTAATTGAGTTCTCAAACTTTTGCATTTGTACCAATATAGTACATCCAACCAATTTTAGCCACAAAATCACTAACATGGACACTACTATCTTACGTGGCATGGCCAATGCTAACGTAAACATTTGTAAACATTTTGAATTCTTTAATCATTTCCTCTCTTTTTTCCCTTTTTGTTCTTTTCTCTCTTTCTTCCCCCCCCCCCCCTCTTCTTTCTCTACTAATAGTGGGACCTTGGCAACAGGCCAAAGGCAAAGGCCGGTGAGTTTCGCCATTGCCAGGTTGGTGATATCAACCTTGCCAATGGCCAACAAGGGCAAGCCTCACCCAACAATGGTGAGGCTCAAACTTGCCAAATCTTGCCAGGTCAAGCTTCCCCCAACCACTAGGCTAAGCTCAACCTTGCCATTGCTAGAGAATTAAGGGAAGGAAAACGAAAAAGAAAGGGAATTAAAGTCAAAAAAAAAAAAGAGGAAAAAAATAATAAAAATAAATAAATGGAAAAACTATAAAAATATTATTAAAAATTGTCCACGTTAGCCTCGGCCACGCTACGTGAAATGGTCGATGTCCATGTCAATGATTTAAGACAAAAATTGACTAGATAGACTGAATCGACATAAACCCAAAAAGTTTATGACTTAATTGGCTAAAAAAAAATTATAACTGAATCGATATAATTACAATAGATTTAGGACTTTTTTGGTATATATATCCATATTTGACCCAAATTTACTTTGGTCAAAATCCCTAATCAATGATAATTCTCTTTGGGGTGCTATCTATGAGACTAGCACCACTTGGTGTTTTCTGAAATATTGTCAGGTGTTCAAAGGATTTAGAACACTGCTTATGTGCTTTTTATTACTATACATATATCTTTTGGAATTTGTTGCTGTAAAATTATAAAAGCCTGACAAATATATAGTTATATTTGAGAGTGGATGAAAATTTTAAATGTTCACTATATTAATTTTACAAATATATATATTATCACAAATCATTTTCGAAAAAAATGAATTAAAACATTTACAAATCTTCTTATAAAAGAAAAAAATGTAATGAGATAATGTATTATTCAGTTTCCGTCAAAAATAACCGAAAGAGATAATGCTCGGAGCATGCACTGGTCAAATTGAGAGCAAAGAACAATAATTACTAATGGGTGTGTTTTTCCTTTGGATATAAGGAAAAATGAGTGAGTTCAATGACAAATTGGAATCCTCCTTGAATATAGAGATTAGAGCTATTATCAATGTTGAATTTCTTGTGTAGCAGCATGACATTTACTTGGACTGAAATGTGGATGCCGTCGCTGGAGGGAAAGCGGGAAACAAGCACGTAGTTTGACAATTTTATTTTAATTTGAAGTCCATTTTACACGGTTCTCGTGATGATGATGATTATTATTATTATTATTATTATTAGTAATTCTACGGTGTCAAATCAAAGATTTGGTTTTACATAGTCATAAAGGCATTGATAGATAATAAAATTTTAAATATTAGAAAGCAAAATTGCTCGCAGAAGAATAATAAGAGCCAATGAAATGGACCACGACGCCTGCCGTTATCATCTAGAACAAGCAACCTTCTGAGCTGTCCTGGGAAAAGTATTCCACCTACCGTACGCAGGCTTAGACTTTTTATTCGCGAGAAGGAACGAAACGAAAGTCACATGATTAGTCGTTTGGCCTGTTATTGCTTTATCTTAAAAGCCTTTTCCTTGCCGTGTCGCCAATCTTTTGGACCGGGGAAAGCCAACTCACAGACACTTTTGCTGCTTTTTTTTTTTTGTGCTCGATTCCCTCAAAAAGCACCGGTATTAAGTTGGGTCCAATTTTGATCCAAACATTTTTTGTTGTCTGATAAAAAGATATACACTTTAGAATGTGTCAAAATTCTCATCCTTTTTTTTTTTTTTTAAACACCAACTCTATATTGGATCCCAATTCTAATCCGAACTGTTTTATGAATTATAAAGAACCACAAAATGTCATATGATATCCGAATCTGGCTCTTTGAAACATCATACTCGATCTATTTATAGTTCTATTTATATATTTTTCTGGATAAGTTTTGAACGGCACATTAGACTTATTTAGGTCAATTTAATTTTTAAAAAACATACTTTAAGAGTAAAAAATTAGGATAAAATTTAATAACGTGGAAGGAGTCAAATAAATGTGAATGAACTGTGGTTCCACGTGTTTTCTCTAGCTCAACCAATGTTTTAGCATAATACGCCATCGGCTTAAATACTCCGTTCATATCACCTAACTGACATAACTTATATATTTAGTTTCTTCTATGGAAAAATGAGTATTTAATTGGATTCTCAAACATAATAAGGAAAACGTGCTAGCTTGTTCCATCTGCAGAAAGATTGTCGACATGCATCTTTCGTAACATCATGAAATCATTTTTTATTTGATAATGGATGGAATTTGTGCAACTAGACCCAAGGACAGAGCGTGAAATTTTGTCAATGGATTCAATACAGTGAAGCTTAGAAAATTCCTAACCGCACATTCTTTTTGTGTAGTTCGTGTATAAAGTTTTTATAAAGTAAGCTGAGACTTTAAAGCATGCGAAGCAAAACATAAATATGGAAGGAAATGGATGGTAAGTTCAACAATTTCTTTATTTCCCGAGCCCCTTAAATTCTAGAAATTATATTGGTATCCAAAATACAAACGAGATGGATGTTTGTTGGCCCAACCATTCTTCTTAGTTCCGGTCTCGATAAGGAAGGAGTATAATTGTTAACATAACAAAGTTTTCGTGTTGTTGATTTCTAGACGTAGTGCTTCTTCTCCTATGCCGCCTATGGGTACTAATGGATTAGGGTTGATCCGCAATACATAACCTGTTGGTGTAATCTTTCGCTCAATACTAGAATGAATGAAATATAATAGTTATTTTTCGCAATCATTTATGACAATATTTCATGTTTAGAACTATTTCGGTACGTACTCAACTACATCAATATCAGTGATTAATTATAAATTCACTGTCATACATGCAACTTAATTTCTCAGCAATTTGTTTCCCATAAGATGACATTTATACACTCATATCAAGCAATGAGATGAATATTTTTTGTGTCTAAGCTAAATGTTGAAGAACTCTATTAACCCCCTTGTCATTTTTTTTTTTCCGGTCGAGAACCCTTTTGTCATTCGCATTAAATTAAGAGCTTACCAAGATAATTGCACAAACAAAATAAGTTACAGAACACAGGGAAAAAAAAAACATAATTGGACGTAGGAGAACTTAATTTCTTCCCACTGATAAAATAGAAAAAGATTGCAATCGGATTCCAAATCTCAGTTCGTTGAGACGTGTGCACATTCTATGAGGGTTCCGGATCAAAACATCAGTTTTCGCTTACCGGATATATTGTCGTCTTAATTTACTTCTTCTTGCGTGTGGCAACTGCTTTCCCACAGGCCATTCAGCACAAGTATTTATATCCCAAGCACGACCTCGAGAACACAATTCAATGAATCGATAGCCCTCCAACCACTAAGCTGAAACGAACAATGTCAATCACTCGAGTTTGGCCTCTTCAATCCTTCATTTTCTTTCATCTCCTCCTTGCCCCATGGCTGCCACCGCCCCCCCTTGCTGCAGCTGCAGGAGGCGGCCGGTGGCAGCTGTTGCAGCGAAGCATAGGCGTGTCGGCCATGCACATGCAGCTCCTCCACAACGACGTCGTGGTCATATTCGACCGCACTGACTTTGGCAAGTCCAACCTTTCGCTGCCGAACGGCAAATGCCGGAATGATCCCCGCGACACTGCTTTGAAGATCGACTGCACCGCACACTCCATCGAATACGACGTGGCATCGAATTCTTTCCGACCTCTCATGGTCCAAACCGATGTTTGGTGCTCCTCCGGCTCGGTATGGGTTTGGTCTTTTTGTTTGAAAAGAAAAAATGGTTATTGAGACATTTCTCTTCAGTTTTTTCGTTATGTGTATTTTGTGTTTGTGTAGGATATATCATTTTGAATCTCTGTAGATGAATTACTATGCTAGACCCTCTAGAAATTGATTCAGGTCAATACCTTACTTCTGATATTTTCAATTGACGCGTCTTATTTAATTATATGTTTCTCAGTTAAATTATTTTCACAATTTTTAGTGTGGTTTAAACCAGAGTAATTGTATAATTAAGATTCTTGGTAGTGGAATCTCTCAAAGCTGTTTCAATATGTTAGAGCAATCACATAATATTTCAAGTTTCTAAACTTTCTAGTGATCAATATCATGCTCTAATTTAAGTCGTTGAGCTTTTTTCACTAAAAAACTTATCAATTATTATTTCCTTTTAATTGAAGATCATTCTAGTACTTTTAGATTTTCTCCTTGAGATTTCTTGTAGCCACCAAATTAGGGGTGTCAAAATCAAACTAGAAGATCGAACTGAAACTAGAACCTGATTGAATTGAACCGAATTTTTGTGCATTTTTGGTGCAGCTAAGAAAAAATAACCATTTTTTAATTCCGCCTGGGATAGTTTTGGTTTGGTGCCCCCTCTTCTTAATATTATCATTCACACAATCTCTCTCTTTTGCAACTAAACCTCTTCCTAATTAATAAATAAATAGAAAAAAAAAAGGAATTGAACTAATTTTCGATTTTGGTTGCGATTCAGTTCAAAGTTAATGCACACTTAAATAGTTTGGTTCGAATCGGTTCAGTTTAGTTCGAGTTTTCATCCGAACCAAACCCAACGAAACGATTGACAGCCCCACACCAAACATAGAGATTCCACAATTTTGCTAACTCGAGACTACACGGAAAAAAAAAAAAAAAACCTTGACCATGAGAAGAAGTACCGGAAAGTAAAAGAATGGTTCAAACTTATGAATTTGACTTTCTTTTTGCTTCCATCATATACCCCACAATAATTATGAGATTTTGTATATCTCCTTCGATTGTCCATATCTCTCAACATGTGTATTATGTCCTATTATGTCCCTTAATCATGCATATGCTTAATTAATTCCGATTGATTATAATTGATTTTTTGGCACTCACAGAGTTCTCCTGTTTTTGATAGGTAATGCCCGATGGACGCTTGATCCAAACGGGCGGTTTCAATGACGGAGAACGTCGGATCCGGATCTTCAACCCATGCAGTGGCTGCGATTGGCAAGAAGTCGAAAACGGGCTCTCTGCGCGTCGGTGGTATGCAACCAATCACATATTGCCCAACGGTCTGCAAATTATCGTCGGCGGCAGGGGACAATTCAACTACGAATTCTATCCAAAAACCGGAGCTCCGAAAGTGTACAATCTTCCATTTCTTGCGCAGACCAATGATGCCAACATCGAGAACAACCTCTACCCTTTTGTTCATCTCAACGTCGACGGGAACTTGTTTATTTTTGCTAACAATCGGGCAATATTGTTCGATTATGCGCACGGCAAGGTGGTGAAGACGTACCCGGCGATGCCAGGCGGTGACCCGAGGAACTATCCAAGTACCGGGTCTTCGGTCTTGCTCCCATTGAAGAACTTGCAAGCACCGGTTAAAGAAGCTGAAGTTTTGGTACTTCTCGATTTTGAGTTAAATTGCATTATCACGCCGGAAGTTATAGGTCATGCTTAATTTTCGCACCTTCAAAATACTAAATACTAGTTATTGATATAATTAAAATGGTATGGGTAAAAGTGAAATGGGAAGATATAACTCTATATTATACAAGTGGGTCATATTTAATGACTTCATAAAATAAATGTCAAGATAGCATAAGCTGTTAGCCATGACTTATTTGCATTGAAGTAAATATTATTAGGGATGGCCAAAAATATTGTAACGATTATGTAGGAATTGTCCTGGCTTAAACAAGAAATGATTGAAGATAAAGGTTCCACTATATATGCACCTAAACCCATTCATGTTGAAAGAGACTACTAAAATATCAAATTGAAACGCAAAATTCTTCAACATATTCTTGGAATTGAGAGACATTATTTTATTAGGAAGTTATTAAATTTGAAATTCATTGACAGAGACATATAAAATTAATTTTATCGAAGAAATTATGTTTATGTGACTCTCTCTCTCTCTCTCTCTCTCTCTCTCTCTCTCTCTCTCTCTCTCTCTATACACAACCGTTAACAGGTATGTGGTGGCGCGCCTAGAGGGTCATACATCAAGGCAACTAAAGGGAACTTCGTCGGGGCACTAACAACATGCGGGCGGATCAAAATAACCGACCCGGCTCCACATTGGGTCATGGAGACTATGCCAAAGCCTAGAGTCATGGGAGACATGACCCTTCTCCCAAACGGCAACGTCTTGATCATCAATGGCGCTGCTGTGGGAACCGCCGGCTGGGAGAATGGTCGGAACCCAGTGTTCAACCCGGTCCTCTACCGACCTGATAACCCGACTGGAAACCGGTTTGAGCTCCAAAACCCCTCCTCCATACCGCGGATGTACCACTCCACGGCGATCCTCCTCCGAGATGGGAGAGTCCTTGTCGGAGGAAGCAACCCTCACGTCACCTACGCCTTCACCAGCGTTCTCTTCCCAACAGAGCTAAGCTTGGAGGCATTCTCGCCGCCGTACCTTGATGCACAGTACAACAATCTGCGCCCGAGGATAATATCGCCGGCCTCTCAAGCTGGGATTGGCTACGGAATGAAACTCCTCGTCAGATTTTCTGTCGTCGGAGCCGTTTCCGCATCTAGGGTGACAGTGACAATGGTGGCACCGTCGTTCACGACCCATTCTTTCTCAATGAACCAGCGGCTGCTGGTGATAGGGGACGGCAGGGGAGTGACTGCCGTAGGGAAATCGGTGTACGAAGTGGAGGCGGTGACGCCGGGTACACGTACCCTTGCACCGGCTGGGTATTATCTGCTGTTTGTGGTACATCAGGATGTGCCCAGTGAAGGGATTTGGATCCGGATGCAGTGAACAGTATCTTCTCGGGTCGCGGAAATATGAATCCCCTTTGGGTCCGACAAAAGGCAGAGCAGCAAAGTGAATGCTCCAAGAAAATACTATATTTTCTCTCTTCTTTTTTTCTTTTTAAATAAGTGATATAGATTATTTTTCGTTTTCTGAGCCCGTGGATTCGAACTAGGAATCGTCTGACACCATACCGAACAGACAGAAGGAATTCGTAAATACGTAAGTGTGTGTTATCAGCGTCTACTTCGTCGCAAAGCATTAAGACAGTCGATGTGTTTGTAATGATATTTCTGCAATTAAAAGAATTACGAATTGCCATGATAAGTATATGTGATTGGTTTGACAGTTAGGTTCAGAATCTGAGATGCCAGTCAAGAGGATAACTCCCCACTGTTAGTCGACCCCTACGCATAAAACAGGAAATAAGTCGAAATGACTAATTAGTACATAATCTTGGTACAAATGTGCCCCCCTCTCTTAACAATAAAGACCCTAAATTTAAAGGTAAATTGCTAGCTTCAGAAGACAGAGAAAAAATTATATAAAAATCCACTGACTAGTTTGCACATGTATTGCCTTCTCAGAAAGCATGTCTGATCCGGCCGTCCCAACTTTACTAGAGAAGTCTCGATACTTGCAATAATAAACGATTAGTATGAACCTTGTCCCTTTTAATCTTGATAAACACTTTAATAATGCTTGAGACTCAAGTCCAAGAGTAAACCTCCTGTAAAGTATACCCCATGCGGTCCATGCCATCCTTGATTTGAGAAATGCAGCCCACAGCCCTATAAGCGGAGCAAGAAATTATAGATGGTTCAAAACCTTTAACTTGACATCATAATGAATCTCAAAGTCAAATATACAATACATTAACACCTGAATTTTTGTCAACGAGTCCAAGAGGGTAAAAACTTAAAGACTTAGGAATTCTAATTTAGCCAAGGTACACTTTTTGTCCAAAAAAAAAATCTTTTAGGTACCTTTCAAGTGTCATTTCATTTCATTTATGTTTAAATGTCATTTTTTGACCAAAAAAGCGTCATTTTTCAACAAAGTCAAAGGTGGACTTTTTGGTCAAATCCTAAAAAGTCAACTTTTGGACAATATTTGACAAATCACGTAAAAATGTCGAACATATGTCAATTAGATGTTTTCCTGTCCAATCTTGTATTCACATTTCAAATTCTAATAAAATAACAAAAAGTTAACTTTTAGATTTACTTTTTGGTCCAACTCTAAAAATTCAACTCTTGGTCAACATTTCATAAAATTAATGATTTTTATTTTTATTTGACGATTTGCTCGATCGAGATTTCGATCGAGGGAAACGGTTTTTAAAAGTTTTCCGTATATTTTTCGTTGTTTATACGTTAATATATCGTTAATTATCCGGCGATCGCTTAACGGCTCCTCGAAAACCGGAAGTAGAACTCTCCGGACATTTCTTAAGACGAGAAATTGCTTTTGTTACAAATAAGTTTGCAATGCGTAACATGACGGATGCGATCATACCAGCACTAATGCACCGGATCCCATCAGAACTCCGAAGTTAAGCGTGCTTGGGCGAGAGTAGTACTAGGATGGGTGACCTCCTGGGAAGTCCTCGTGTTGCACCCCTTTTTTTTTTTTTTTTTTATTTTTATTAGGCCATTTGCCCGGTCGAGATTTCGATCTACGAAAAGATTTATTTCGTTTTTTATTTTTATTTGACGATTTGCTCGATCGAGATTTCGATCGAGGGAAACGGTTTTTAAAAGTTTTCCGTATATTTTTCGTTGTTTATACGTTAATATATCGTTAATTATCCGGCGATCGCTTAACGGCTCCTCGAAAACCGGAAGTAGAACTCTCCGGACATTTCTTAAGACGAGAAATTGCTTTTGTTACAAATAAGTTTGCAATGCGTAACATGACGGGTGCGATCATACCAGCACTAATGCACCGGATCCCATCGAACTCCGAAGTTAAGCGTGCTTGGGCGAGAGTAGTACTAGGATGGGTGACCTCCTGGGAAGTCCTCGTGTTGCACCCCTCTTTTTCCTTTTTATTTTTATTAGGCCATTTGCCGGTCGAGATTTCGATCTACGAAAAGATTTATTTCGTTTTTTATTTTTATTTGACGATTTGCTCGATCGAGATTTCGATCGAGGGAAACGGTTTTTAAAAGTTTTCCGTATATTTTTCGTTGTTTCTACGTTAATATATCGTTAATTATCCGGCGATCGCTTAACGGCTCCTCGAAAGCCGGAAGTAGAACTGTCCGGACATTTCTTAAGACAAGAAATGGCTTTTGCTTCAAATAAGTTTGCAATGCGTAACATGACGGGTGCGATCATACCAGCACTAATCCACCGGATCCCATCAGAACTTTGAAGTTAAGCGTGCTTGGGCGAGAGTAGTACTAGGATGGGTGACCTCCTGGGAAGTCCTCGTGTTGCACCCCCTCTTTTCGTTTTTATTTTTGTTTGGCGATTTGCCCGGTCGAGATTTCTTTCTACGGAAAGATTTATTTCGTGTTTATTTTTATTTGACGATTTGCTGGATCGAGATTTCGATCGAGGGAAGAGTTTTTAAAAGTTTTCCGTATATTTTTCGTTGTTTATACGTTAATATATCGTTAATTATCCGGCGATCGCTTAACGGCTCCTCGAAAACCGGAAGTAGAACTCTCCGGACATTTCTTAAGACGAGAAATTGCTTTTGTTACAAATAAGTTTGCAATGCGTAACATGACGGGTGCGATCATACCAGCACTAATGCACCGGATCCCATCGAACTCCGAAGTTAAGCGTGCTTGGGCGAGAGTAGTACTAGGATGGGTGACCTCCTGGGAAGTCCTCGTGTTGCACCCCTTTTTCATTTTTATTTTTATTAGGCCATTTGCCCGGTCGAGATTTCGATCTACGAAAAGATTTATTTCGTTTTTTATTTTTATTTGACGATTTGCTCGATCGAGATTTCGATCGAGGGAAACGGTTTTTAAAAGTTTTCCGTATATTTTTCGTTGTTTATACGTTAATATATCGTTAATTATCCGGCGATCGCTTAACGGCTCCTCTAAACCGGAAGTAGAACTCTCCGGACATTTCTTAAGACGAGAAATTGCTTTTGTTACAAATAAGTTTGCAATGCGTAACATGACGGGTGCGATCATACCAGCACTAATGCACCGGATCCCATCGAACTCCGAAGTTAAGCGTGCTTGGGCGAGAGTAGTACTAGGATGGGTGACCTCCTGGGAAGTCCTCGTGTTGCACCCCTTTTTTTCGTTTTCATTTTTATTAGGCCATTTGCCCGGTCGAGATTTCGATCTACGAAAAGATTTATTTCTTTTTTTATTTTTATTTGACGATTTGCTCGATCGAGATTTCGATCGAGGGAAACGGTTTTTAAAAGTTTTCCGTATATTTTTCGTTGTTTATACGTTAATATATCGTTAATTATCCGGCGATCGCTTAACGGCTCCTCGAAAACCGGAAGTAGAACTCTCCGGACATTTCTTAAGACGAGAAATTGCTTTTGTTACAAATAAGTTTGCAATGCATAACATGATGGGGTGCGATCATACCAGCACTAATGCACCGGATCCCATCGAACTCCGAAGTTAAGCGTGCTTGGGCGAGAGTAGTACTAGGATGGGTGACCTCCTGGGAAGTCCTCGTGTTGCACCCCTTTTTTCGTTTTTATTTTTATTAGGCCATTTGCCCGGTCGAGATTTCGATCTACGAAAAGATTTATTTCGTTTTTTATTTTTATTTGACGATTTGCTCGATCGAGATTTCGATCGAGGGAAACGGTTTTTAAAAGTTTTCCGTATATTTTTCGTTGTTTATACGTTAATATATCGTTAATTATCCGGCGATCGCTTAACGGCTCCTCGAAAACCGGAAGTAGAACTCTCCGGACATTTCTTAAGACGAGAAATTGCTTTTGTTACAAATAAGTTTGCAATGCGTAACATGACGGGTGCGATCATACCAGCACTAATGCACCGGATCCCATCGAACTCCGAAGTTAAGCGTGCTTGGGCGAGAGTAGTACTAGGATGGGTGACCTCCTGGGAAGTTCTCGTGTTGCACCCCTCTTTTTTCATTTTTATTTTTATTAGGCGATTTCTCCGGTCGAGATTTCGTTCTACGGAAAGATTTATTTCGTTTTTTATTTTTATTTGACGATTTGCTCGATCGAGATTTCGATCGAGGGAAACGGTTTTTAAAAGTTTTCCGTATATTTTTCGTTGTTTATACGTTAATATATCGTTAATTATCCGGCGATCGCTTAACGGCTCCTCGAAAACCGGAAGTAGAACTCTCCGGACATTTCTTAAGACGAGAAATTGCTTTTGTTACAAATAAGTTTGCAATGCGTAACATGACGGGTGCGATCATACCAGCACTAATGCACCGGATCCCATCGAACTCCGAAGTTAAGCGTGCTTGGGCGAGAGTAGTACTAGGATGGGTGACCTCCTGGGAAGTCCTCGTGTTGCACCCCTTTTTTTCATTTTTATTTTTATTAGGCCATTTGCCCGGTCGAGATTTCGATCTACGAAAGATTTTATTTCGTTTTTTATTTTTATTTGACGATTTGCTCGATCGAGATTTCGATCGAGGGAAACGGTTTTTAAAAGTTTTCCGTATATTTTTCGTTGTTTATACGTTAATATATCGTTAATTATCCGGATCGATCGCTTAACGGCTCCTCGAAAACCGGAAGTAGAACTCTCCGGACATTTCTTAAGACGAGAAATTGCTTTTGTTACAAATAAGTTTGCAATGCGTAACATGACGGGTGCGATCATACCAGCACTAATGCACCGGATCCCATCGAACTCCGAAGTTAAGCGTGCTTGGGCGAGAGTAGTACTAGGATGGGTGACCTCCTGGGAAGTCCTCGTGTTGCACCCTTTTTTTTTTTTTTTTTTATTTTTATTAGGCCATTTGCCCGGTCGAGATTTCGATCTACGAAAAGATTTATTTCGTTTTTTATTTTTATTTGACGATTTGCTCGATCGAGATTTCGATCGTGGGAAACGGTTTTTAAAAGTTTTCCGTATATTTTCGTTGTTTGTTTATACGTTAATATATCGTTAATTATCCGGCGATCGCTTAACGGCTCCTCGAAAACCGGAAGTAGAACTCTCCGGACATTTCTTAAGACGAGAAATTGCTTTTGTTACAAATAAGTTTGCAATGCGTAACATGACGGGTGCGATCATACCAGCACTAATGCACCGGATCCCATCGAACTCCGTTAAGTTAAGCGTGCTTGGGCGAGAGTAGTACTAGGATGGGTGACCTCCTGGGAAGTCCTCGTGTTGCACCCCTTTTTTTCGTTTTTATTTTTATTAGGCCATTTGCCCGGTCGAGATTTCGATCTACGAAAAGATTTATTTCGTTTTTTTTTTTTTTTATTTGACGATTTGCTCGATCGAGATTTCGATCGAGGGAAACGGTTTTTAAAAGTTTTCCGTATATTTTTCGTTGTTTATACGTTAATATATCGTTAATTATCCGGCGATCGCTTAACGGCTCCTCGAAAACCGGAAGTAGAACTCTCCGACATTTCTTACGACGAAATTGCTTTTGTTACAAATAAGTTTGCAATGCGTAACATGACGGGTGCGATCATACCAGCACTAATGCACCGGCTCCCATCTGAACTCCGACGTTAAGCGTGCTTGGGCGAGAGTAGTACTAGGATGGGTGACCTCCTGGGAAGTCCTCGTGTTGCACCCCTTTTTTCATTTTTATTTTTATTAGGCCATTTGCCCGGTCGAGATTTCGATCTACGAAAAGATTTATTTCGTTTTTTATTTTTTTTATTTTTATTTGACGATTTGCTCGATCGAGATTTCGATCGAGGGAAACGGTTTTTAAAAGTTTTCCGTATATTTTTCGTTGTTTATACGTTAATATATCGTTAATTATCCGGCGATCGCTTAACGGCTCCTCGAAAACCGGAAGTAGAACTCTCCGGACATTTCTTAAGAGAGAAATTGCTTTTGTTACAAATAAGTTTGCAATGCGTAACATGACGGGTGCGATCATACCAGCACTAATGCACCGGATCCCATCGAACTCCGAAGTTAAGCGTGCTTGGGCGAGAGTAGTACTAGGATGGGTGACCTCCTGGGAAGTCCTCGTGTTGCACCCCTTTTTTTTCGTTTTTATTTTTATTAGGCCATTTGCCCGGTCGAGATTTCGATCTACGAAAAGATTTATTTCGTTTTTTATTTTTATTTGACGATTTGCTCGATCGAGATTTCGATCGAGGGAAACGGTTTTTAAAAGTTTTCCGTATATTTTTTTTCGTTGTTTATACGTTAATATATCGTTAATTATCCGGCGATCGCTTAACGGCTCCTCGAAAACCGGAAGTAGAACTCTCCGACATTTCTTAAGACGAGAAATTGCTTTTGTTACAAATAAGTTTGCAATGCGTAACATGACGGGTGCGATCATACCAGCACTAATGCACCGGATCCCATCAGAACTCCGAAGTTAAGCGTGCTTGGGCGAGAGTAGTACTAGGATGGGTGACCTCCTGGGAAGTCCTCGTGTTGCACCCCTCTTTTTCATTTTTTTTTTTTTTTATTTTTATTAGGCCATTTGCCCGGTCGAGATTTCGATCTACGAAAAGATTTATTTCGTTTTTTATTTTTATTTGACGATTTGCTCGATCGAGATTTCGATCGAGGGAAACGGTTTTTAAAAGTTTTCCGTATATTTTTCGTTGTTTATACGTTAATATATCGTTAATTATCCGGCGATCGCTTAACGGCTCCTCGAAAACCGGAAGTAGAACTCTCCGGACATTTCTTAAGACGAGAAATTGCTTTTGTTACAAATAAGTTTGCAATGCGTAACATGACGGGTGCGATCATACCAGCACTAATGCACCGGATCCCATCAGAACTCCGAAGTTAAGCGTGCTTGGGCGAGAGTAGTACTAGGATGGGTGACCTCCTGGGAAGTCCTCGTGTTGCACCCCTTTTTTTCGTTTTTTATTTTTATTAGGCCATTTGCCCGGTCGAGATTTCGATCTACGAAAAGATTTATTTCGTTTTTTATTTTTTATTTTGATTTGCTCGATCGAGATTTCGATCGAGGGAAACGGTTTTTAAAAGTTTTCCGTATATTTTTCGTTGTTTATACGTTAATATATCGTTAATTATCCGGCGATCGCTTAACGGCTCCTCGAAAACCGGAAGTAGAACTCTCCGGACATTTCTTAAGACGAGAAATTGCTTTTGTTACAAATAAGTTTGCAATGCGTAACATGATGGGTGCGATCATACCAGCACTAATGCACCGGATCCCATCAGAACTCCGAAGTTAAGCGTGCTTGGGCGAGAGTAGTACTAGGATGGGTGACCTCCTGGGAAGTCCTCGTTGCACCCCTCTTTTTCATTTTTATTTTTATTGGGCGATTTGCCCGGTCGAGATTTCGATCTACGAAAAGATTTATTTCGATTTTTTTTTTTATTTTTATTTGACGATTTGCTCGATCGAGATTTCGATCGAGGGAAACGGTTTTTAAAAGTTTTCCGTATATTTTTCGTTGTTGTTATACGTTAATATATCGTTAATTATCCGGCGATCGCTTAACGGCTCCTCGAAAACCGGAAGTAGAACTCTCCGACATTTCTTAAGACGAGAAATTGCTTTTGTTACAAATAAGTTTGCAATGCGTAACATGACGATCATACCAGGGTGCGATCATACCAGCACTAATGCACCGGATCCCATCGAACTCCGAAGTTAAGCGTGCTTGGGCGAGAGTAGTACTAGGATGGGTGACCTCCTGGGAAGTCCTCGTGTTGCACCCCTTTTTTTCTTTTTTATTTTTATTAGGCCATTTGCCCGGTCGAGATTTCGATCTACGAAAAGATTTATTTCGTTTTTATTTTTATTTGATCATTTGCTCGATCGACATTTCGATCGAGGGAAACGGTTTTTAAAAGTTTTCCGTATATTTTTCGTTGTTTATACGTTAATATATCGTTAATTATCCGGCGATCGCTTAACGGCTCCTCGAAAACCGGAAGTAGAACTCTCCGACATTTCTTAAGACGATAAATTGCTTTTGTTATAAATAAGTTTTGCAATGCGTAACATGACGGGTGCGATCATACCAGCACTAATGCACCGGATCCCATCAGAACTCCGAAGTTAAGCGTGCTTGGGCGAGAGTAGTACTAGGATGGGTGACCTCCTGGGAAGTCCTCGTGTTGCACCCCTTTTTTTTTCATTTTTATTTTTATTAGGCCATTTGCCCGGTCGAGATTTCTATCTACTAAAAGATTTATTTTTTTTTTATTTTTATTTGACGATTTGCTCGATCGAGATTTCGATCGAGGGAAACGGTTTTTAAAAGTTTTCCGTATATTTTTCGTTGTTTATACGTTAATATATCGTTAATTATCCGGCGATCGCTTAACGGCTCCTCGAAAACCGGAAGTAGAACTCTCCGGACATTTCTTAAGACGAGAAATTGCTTTTGTTACAAATAAGTTTGCAATGCGTAACATGACGGGTGCGATCATACCAGCACTAATGCATCGGATCCCATCAAACTCCGAACTTAAGCGTGCTTG
This sequence comes from Eucalyptus cladocalyx, assembly GCA_017140615.1. Taxonomy (NCBI): domain Eukaryota; kingdom Viridiplantae; phylum Streptophyta; class Magnoliopsida; order Myrtales; family Myrtaceae; genus Eucalyptus; species Eucalyptus cladocalyx. The sequence goes on along the minus strand of CM029521.1, from coordinate 21,792,653 downwards.
GGCTAGAGTAGTACTAGAATGGGTGACCTCCTGGGAAGTCCTTCTGCTGCACCCCTCTTTTTCGTTTTTATTTTTATTTGACGATTTTTGCCTGGTTGAGATTTCAATCTAGGGAAAGATTTATTTCGTTTTTATTTTTAATTGACGATTTGCCGGGTCCAGATTTCGATCGAGGGAAATGGTTTTTAAAAGTTTTTCGTGTATTTTTCGTTGTTTCTAAGTTAATATATCGTTAATTATCCGGCGATCGCTTAACGGCTCCTCGAAAACCGGAAGTAGAACTCTCCGGACATTTCTTAAGACGAGAAATTGCTTTTGTTACAAATAAGTTTGCAATGCGTAACATGACGGGTGCGATCATACCAGCACTAATGCACCGGATCCCATCGAACTCCGAAGTTAAGCGTGCTTGGGCGAGAGTAGTACTAGGATGGGTGACCTCCTGGGAAGTCCTCGTGTTGCACCCCTTTTTTTTCATTTTTTTTATTTTTATTAGGCCATTTGCCCGGTCGAGATTTCGATCTACGAAAAGATTTATTTCGTTTTTTATTTTTATTTGACGATTTGCTCGATCGAGATTTCGATCGAGGGAAACGGTTTTTAAAAATTTTCCGTATATTTTTTCGTTGTTTATACGTTAATATATCGTTAATTATCCGGCGATCGCTTAACGGCTCCTCGAAAACCGGAAGTAGAACTCTCCGGACATTTCTTAAGACGAGAAATTGCTTTTGTTACAAATAAGTTTGCAATGCGTAACATGACGGGTGCGATCATACCAGCACTAATGCACCGGATCCCATCGAACTCCGGAGTTAAGCGTGCTTGGGCGAGAGTAGTACTAGGGTGGGTGACCTCCTGGGAAGTCCTCGTGTTGCACCCCTTTTTTTCGTTTTTATTTTTATTAGGCCATTTGCCCGGTCGAGATTTCTTTCTACGTAAAGATTTATTACGTAATTATTTTTATTTGACGATTTGCTCGATCGAGATTTCGATCGAGGGAAACGGTTTTTAAAAGTTTTCCGTATATTTTTCGTTTTTATACGTTAATATATCGTTAATTATCCGGCGATCGCTTAACGGCTCCTCGAAAACCGGAAGTAGAACTCTCCGGACATTTCTTAAGACGAGAAATTGCTTTTGTTACAAATAAGTTTGCAATGCGTAACATGACGGGTGCGATCATACCAGCACTAATGCACCGGATCCCATCAGAACTCCGAAGTTAAGCGTGCTTGGGCGAGAGTAGTACTAGGATGGGTGACCTCCTGGGAAGTCCTCGTGTTGCACCCCTCTTTTTCATTTTTATTTTTATTAGGCCATTTGCCCGGTCGAGATTTCGATCTACGAAAAGATTTATTTCGTTTTTTATTTTTATTTGACGATTTGCTCGATCGAGATTTCGATCGAGGGAAACGGTTTTTAAAAGTTTTCCGTATATTTTTCGTTGTTTATACGTTAATATATCGTTAATTATCCGGCGATCGCTTAACGGCTCCTCGAAAACCGGAAGTAGAACTCTCCGGACATTTCTTAAGAGAGAAATTGCTTTTGTTACAAATAAGTTTGCAATGCGTAACATGACGGGTGCGATCATACCAGCACTAATGCACCGGATCCCATCGAACTCCGAAGTTAAGCGTGCTTGGGCGAGAGTAGTACTAGGATGGGTGACCTCCTGGGAAGTCCTCGTGTTGCACCCCTTTTTTTCGTTTTCATTTTTATTAGGCCATTTGCCCGGTCGAGATTTCGATCTACGAAAAGATTTATTTCGTTTTTTATTTTTATTTGACGATTTGCTCGATCGAGATTTCGATCGAGGGAAGAGTTTTTAAAAGTTTTCCGTATATTTTTCGTAGTTTCTACGTTAATATATCGTTAATTATCCGGCGATCGCTTAACGGCTCCTCGAAAACCGGAAGTAGAACTCTCCGGACATTTCTTAAGACGAGAAATTGCTTTTGTTACAAAAATTGCTTTTGTTACAAATAAGTTTGCAATGCGTAACATGGGTGCGATCATACCAGCACTAATGCACCGGATCCCATCGAACTCCGAAGTTAAGCGTGCTTGGGCGAGAGTAGTACTAGGATGGGTGACCTCCTGGGAAGTCCTCGTGTTGCACCCTTTTTTTTTTTTTTTCGTTTTTATTTTTATTAGGCCATTTGCCCGGTCGAGATTTCGATCTACGAAAAGATTTATTTCGTTTTTTATTTTTATTTGACGATTTGCTCGATCGAGATTTCGATCGAGGGAAACGGTTTTTAAAAGTTTTCCGTATATTTTTCGTTGTTTATACGTTAATATATCGTTAATTATCCGGCGATCGCTTAACGGCTCCTCGAAAACCGGAAGTAGAACTCTCCGGACATTTCTTAAGACGAGAAATTGCTTTTGTTACAAATAAGTTTGCAATGCGTAACATGACGGGTGCGATCATACCAGCACTAATGCACCGGATCCCATAAGAACTCCGAAGTTAAGCGTGCTTGGGCGAGAGTAGTACTAGGATGGGTGACCTCCTGGGAAGTCCTCGTGTTGCACCCTTTTTTTTCGTTTTTATTTTTATTAGGCCATTTGCCCGGTCGAGATTTCGATCTACGAAAAGATTTATTTCGTTTTTTATTTTTATTTGACGATTTGCTCGATCGAGATTTCGATCGAGGGAAACGGTTTTTAAAAGTTTTCCGTATATTTTTCGTTGTTTATACGTTAATATATCGTTAATTATCCGGCGATCGCTTAACGGCTCCTCGAAAACCGGAAGTAGAACTCTCCGGACATTTCTTAAGACGAGAAATTGCTTTTGTTACAAATAAGTTTGCAATGCGTAACATGACGGGTGCGATCATACCAGCACTAATGCACCGGATCCCATCGAACTCCGAAGTTAAGCGTGCTTGGGCGAGAGTAGTACTAGGATGGGTGACCTCCTGGGAAGTCCTCGTGTTGCACCCTTTTTTTCATTTTTATTTTTATTAGGCCATTTGCCCGGTCGAGATTTCGATCTACGAAAAGATTTATTTCGTTTTTTATTTTTATTTGACGATTTGCTCGATCGAGATTTCGATCGAGGGAAACGGTTTTTAAAAGTTTTCCGTATATTTTTCGTTGTTTATACGTTAATATATCGTTAATTATCCGGCGATCGCTTAACGGCTCCTCGAAAACCGGAAGTAGAACTCTCCGACATTTCTTAAGACGAGAAATTGCTTTTGTTACAAATAAGTTTGCAATGCGTAACATGACGGGTGCGATCATACCAGCACTAATGCACCGGATCCCATCAGAACTCCGAAGTTAAGCGTGCTTGGGCGAGAGTAGTACTAGGATGGGTGACCTCCTGGGAAGTCCTCGTGTTGCACCCCTTTTTTTTCGTTTTTATTTTTATTAGGCCATTTGCCCGGTCGAGATTTCGATCTACGAAAAGATTTATTTCGTTTTTTATTTTTATTTTGATTTGCTCGATCGAGATTTCGATCGAGGGAAACGGTTTTTAAAAGTTTTCCGTATATTTTTCGTTGTTTATACGTTAATATATCGTTAATTATCCGGCGATCGCTTAACGGCTCCTCGAAAACCGGAAGTAGAACTCTCCGGACATTTCTTAAGACGAGAAATTGCTTTTGTTACAAATAAGTTTGCAATGCGTAACATGACGGGTGCGATCATACCAGCACTAATGCACCGGATCCCATCGAACTCCGAAGTTAAGCGTGCTTGGGCGAGAGTAGTACTAGGATGGGTGACCTCCTGGGAAGTCCTCGTGTTGCACCCCTTTTTTTCGTTTTTATTTTTATTAGGCCATTTGCCCGGTCGAGATTTCGATCTACGAAAAGATTTATTTCGTTTTTTATTTTTATTTGACGATTTGCTCGATCGAGATTTCGATCGAGGGAAACGGTTTTTAAAAGTTTTCCGTATATTTTTCGTTGTTTCTACGTTAATATATCGTTAATTATCCGGCGATCGCTTAACGGCTCCTCGAAAACCGGAAGTAGAACTCTCCGGACATTTCTTAAGACGAGAAATTGCTTTTGTTACAAATAAGTTTGCAATGCGTAACATGACGGGTGCGATCATACCAGCACTAATGCACCGGATCCCATCAGAACTCCGAAGTTAAGCGTGCTTGGGCGAGAGTAGTACTAGGATGGGTGACCTCCTGGGAAGTCCTCGTGTTGCACCCCTCTTTTTCATTTTTATTTTTATTGGGCGATTTGCCCGGTCGAGATTTCGATCTACGAAAAGATTTATTTCGTTTTTTTTTTTTTATTTGACGATTTGCTCGATCGAGATTTCGATCGAGGGAAACGGTTTTTAAAAGTTTTCCGTATATTTTTCGTTGTTTATACGTTAATATATCGTTAATTATCCGGCGATCGCTTAACGGCTCCTCGAAAACCGGAAGTAGAACTCTCCGGACATTTCTTAAGACGAGAAATTGCTTTTGTTACAAAAATAAGTTTGCAATGCGTAACATGACGGGTGCGATCATACCAGCACTAATGCACCGGATCCCATCAGAACTCCGAAGTTAAGCGTGCTTGGGCGAGAGTAGTACTAGGATGGGTGACCTCCTGGGAAGTCCTCGTGTTGCACCCCTTTTTTTCGTTTTTATTTTTATTAGGCCATTTGCCCGGTCGAGATTTCGATCTACGAAAAGATTTATTTCGTTTTTTATTTTTATTTGACGATTTGCTCGATCGAGATTTCGATCGAGGGAAACGGTTTTTAAAAGTTTTCCGTATATTTTTCGTTGTTTATACGTTAATATATCGTTAATTATCCGGCGATCGCTTAACGGCTCCTCGAAAACCGGAAGTAGAACTCTCCGGACATTTCTTAAGACGAGAAATTGCTTTTGTTACAAATAAGTTTGCAATGCGTAACATGACGGGTGCGATCATACCAGCACTAATGCACCGGATCCCATCGAACTCCGAAGTTAAGCGCGTGCTTGGGCGAGAGTAGTACTAGGATGGGTGACCTCCTGGGAAGTCCTCGTGTTGCACCCCTTTTTTCATTTTTATTTTTATTAGGCCATTTGCCCGGTCGAGATTTCGATCTACGAAAAGATTTATTTCGTTTTTTATTTTTATTTGACGATTTGCTCGATCGAGATTTCGATCGAGGGAAACGGTTTTTAAAAGTTTTCCGTATATTTTTCGTTGTTTATACGTTAATATATCGTTAATTATCCGGCGATCGCTTAACGGCTCCTCGAAAACCGGAAGTAGAACTCTCCGGACATTTCTTAAGACGAGAAATTGCTTTTGTTACAAATAAGTTTGCAATGCGTAAAGATGACGGGTGCGATCATACCAGCACTAATGCACTAATGCACCGGATCCCATCGAACTCCGAAGTTAAGCGTGCTTGGGCGAGAGTAGTACTAGGATGGGTGACCTCCTGGGAAGTCCTCGTGTTGCACCCCGTGTTTTTTTTTTTTTCGTTTTTATTTTTATTAGGCCATTTGCCCGGTCGAGATTTCGATCTACGAAAAGATTTATTTCGTTTTTTTTTATTTTTATTTGACGATTTGCTCGATCGAGATTTCGATCGAGGGAAACGGTTTTTAAAAGTTTTCCGTATATTTTTTTTTCGTTGTTTATACGTTAATATATCGTTAATTATCCGGCGATCGCTTAACGGCTCCTCGAAAACCGGAAGTAGAACTCTCCGGACATTTCTTAAGACGAGAAATTGCTTTTGTTACAAATAAGTTTGCAATGCGTAACATGACGGGTGCGATCATACCAGCACTAATGCACCGGATCCCATCAGAACTCCGAAGTTAAGCGTGCTTGGGCGAGAGTAGTACTAGGATGGGTGACCTCCTGGGAAGTCCTCGTGTTGCACCCCTTTTTTTCATTTTCATTTTTATTAGGCCATTTGCCCGGTCGATATTTCGATCTACGAAAAGATTTATTTTCGTTTTTTATTTTTATTTGACGATTTCTCGATCGAGATTTCGATCGAGTGATACGGTTTTTAAAAGTTTTCCTTATATTTTTCGTTGTTTTTTATACGTTAATATATCGTTAATTATCCGGCGATCGCTTAACGGCTCCTCGAAAACCGGAAGTAGAACTCTCCGGACATTTCTTAAGACGAGAAATTGCTTTTGTTACAAATAAGTTTGCAATGCGTAACATGACGGGTGCGATCATACCAGCACTAATGCACCGGATCCCATCAGAACTCCGAAGTTAAGCGTGCTTGGGCGAGAGTAGTACTAGGATGGGTGACCTCCTGGGAAGTCCTCGTGTTGCACCCCTTTTTTCATTTTTATTTTTATTGGGCGATTTGCCCGGTCGAGATTTCGATCTACGAAAGATTTATTTCGTTTTTTATTTTTATTTGACGATTTGCTCGATCGAGATTTCGATCGAGGGAAACGGTTTTTAAAAGTTTTCCGTATATTTTTCGTTGTTTATACGTTAATATATCGTTAATTATCCGGCGATCGCTTAACGGCTCCTCGAAAACCGGAAGTAGAACTCTCCGGACATTTCTTAAGACGAGAAATTGCTTTTGTTACAAATAAGTTTGCAATGCGTAACATGACGGGTGCGATCATACCAGCACTAATGCACCGGATCCCATCGAACTCCGAAGTTAAGCGTGCTTGGGCGAGAGTAGTACTAGGATGGGTGACCTCCTGGGAAGTCCTCGTGTTGCACCCCTTTTTTTTTTTATTTTTATTAGGCCATTTGCCCGGTCGAGATTTCGATCTACGAAAAGATTTATTTCGTTTTTTATTTTTATTTGACGATTTGCTCGATCGAGATTTCGATCGAGGGAAACGGTTTTTAAAAGTTTTCCGTATATTTTTCGTTGTTTATACGTTAATATATCGTTAATTATCCGGCGATCGCTTAACGGCTCCTCGAAAACCGGAAGTAGAACTCTCCGGACATTTCTTAAGACGAGAAATTGCTTTTGTTACAAATAAGTTTGCAATGCGTAACATGACGGGTGCGATCATACCAGCACTAATGCACCGGATCCCATCAGAACTCCGAAGTTAAGCGTGCTTGGGCGAGAGTAGTACTAGGATGGGTGACCTCCTGGGAAGTCCTCGTGTTGCCCCTTTTTTTCGTTTTTATTTTTATTAGGCCATTTGCCCGGTCGAGATTTCGATCTACGAAAAGATTTATTTCGTTTTTTTATTTTTATTTGACGATTTGCTCGATCGAGATTTCGATCGAGGGAAACGGTTTTTAAAAGTTTTCCGTATATTTTTCGTTGTTTATACGTTAATATATCGTTAATTATCCGGCGATCGCTTAACGGCTCCTCGAAAACCGGAAGTAGAACTCTCCGGACATTTCTTAAGACGAGAAATTGCTTTTGTTACAAATAAGTTTGCAATGCGTAACATGACGGGTGCGATCATACCAGCACTAATGCACCGGATCCCATCGAACTCCGAAGTTAAGCGTGCTTGGGCGAGAGTAGTACTAGGATGGGTGACCTCCTGGGAAGTCCTCGTGTTGTTGCACTTTTTTTTTCATTTTTATTTTTATTAGGCCATTTGCCCGGTCGAGATTTCGATCTACGAAAAGATTTATTTCGTTTTTTATTTTTATTTGACGATTTGCTCGATCGAGATTTCGATCGAGGGAAACGGTTTTTAAAAGTTTTCCGTATATTTTTCGTTGTTTATACGTTAATATATCGTTAATTATCCGGCGATCGCTTAACGGCTCCTCGAAAACCGGAAGTAGAACTCTCCGGACATTTCTTAAGACGAGAAATTGCTTTTGTTACAAATAAGTTTGCAATGCGTAACATGACGGGTGCGATCATACCAGCACTAATGCACCGGATCCCATCAGAACTCCGAAGTTAAGCGTGCTTGGTCGAGAGTAGTACTAGGATGGGTGACCTCCTGGGAAGTCCTCGTGTTGCACCCCTCTTTTTTCGTTTTTATTTTTATTAGGCGATTTGCCCGGTCGAGATTTCGATCTACGAAAAGATTTATTTCCTTTTTTTTTTTTATTTGACGATTTGCTGGATCGAGTTTTCGATCGAGGGAAACGGTTTTTAAAAGTTTTCCGTATATTTTTCGTTGTTTCTACGTTAATATATCGTTAATTATCCGGCGATCGCTTAACGGCTCCTCGAAAACCGGAAGTAGAACTCTCCGACATTTCTTAAGACGAGAAATTGCTTTTGTTACAAATAAGTTTGCAATGCGTAACATGACGGGTGCGATCATACCAGCACTAATGCACCGGATCCCATCAGAACTCCGAAGTTAAGCGTGCTTGGGCGAGAGTAGTACTAGGATGGGTGACCTCCTGGGAAGACCTCGTGTTGCACCCCTTTTTTCATTTTTATTTTTATTAGGCCATTTGCCCGGTCGAGATTTCGATCTACGGAAAGATTTATTACGTTTTTATTTTTATTTCACAATTTGCTCGATCGACATTTCGATCGAGGGAAACGGTTTTTAAAAGTTTTCCGTATATTTTTCGTTGTTTATACGTTAATATATCGTTAATTATCCGGCGATCGCTTAACGGCTCCTCGAAAACCGGAAGTAGAACTCTCCGGACATTTCTTAAGACGAGAAATTGCTTTTGTTACAAATAAGTTTGCAATGCGTAACATGACGGGTGCGATCATACCAGCACTAATGCACCGGATCCCATCAGAACTCCGAAGTTAAGCGTGCTTGGGTGAGAGTAGTACTAGGATGAATGACCTCCTGGGAAGTCCTCGTGTTGCACCCCTTTTTTTCGTTTTCATTTTTATTAGGCCATTTGCCCGGTCGAGATTTCGATCTACGAAAAGATTTATTTCGTTTTTTATTTTTATTTGACGATTTGCTGGATCGAGATTTCGATCGAGGGAAACGGTTTTTAAAAGTTTTCCGTATATTTTTCGTTGTTTCTACGTTAATATATCGTTAATTATCCGGCGATCGCTTAACGGCTCCTCGAAAAGAAGAAGTAGAACTCTCCGACAATTCTTAAGACGAGAAATTGCTTTTGTTACAAATAAGTTTGCAATGCGTAACATGACGGGTGCGATCATACCAGCACTAATGCACCGGATCCCATCAGAACTCCGAAGTTAAGCGTGCTTGGGCGAGAGTAGTACTAGGATGGGTGACCTCCTGGGAAGTCCTCGTGTTGCACCCCTTTTTTTCGTTTTTATTTTTATTAGGCCATTTGCCCGGTCGAGATTTCGATCTACGAAAAGATTACGAAAAGATTTATTTCGTTTTTTATTTTTATTTGACGATTTGCTCGATCGAGATTTCGATCGAGGGAAACGGTTTTTAAAAGTTTTCCGTATATTTTTCGTTGTTTATACGTTAATATATCGTTAATTATCCGGCGATCGCTTAACGGCTCCTCGAAAACCGGAAGTAGAACTCTCCGGACATTTCTTAAGACGAGAAATTGCTTTTGTTACAAATAAGTTTGCAATGCGTAACATGACGGGTGCGATCATATCATACCAGCACTAATGCACCGGATCCCATCGAACTCCGAAGTTAAGCGTGCTTGCTTGGGCGAGAGTAGTACTAGGATGGGTGACCTCCTGGGAAGTCCTCGTGTTGCACCCCTTTTTTTCATTTTTATTTTTATTAGGCCATTTGCCCGGTCGAGATTTCGATCTACGAAAAGATTTATTTCGTTTTTTATTTTTATTTGACGATTTGCTCGATCGAGATTTCGATCGAGGGAAACGGTTTTTAAAAGTTTTCCGTATATTTTTCGTTGTTTATACGTTAATATATCGTTAATTATCCGGCGATCGCTTAACGGCTCCTCGAAAACCGGAAGTAGAACTCTCCGGACATTTCTTAAGACGAGAAATTGCTTTTGTTACAAATAAGTTTGCAATGCGTAACATGACGGGTGCGATCATACCAGCACTAATGCACCGGATCCCATCGAACTCCGAAGTTAAGCGTGCTTGGGCGAGAGTAGTACTAGGATGGGTGACCTCCGGAAGTCCTCGTGTTGCACCCCTTTTTTCGTTTTTATTTTTATTAGGCCATTTCCCCGGTCGAGATTTCGATCTACGAAAAGATTTATTTCGTTTTTTATTTTTATTTGACGATTTGCTCGATCGAGATTTCGATCGAGGGAAACGGTTTTTAAAAGTTTTCCGTATATTTTTCGTTGTTTATACGTTAATATATCGTTAATTATCCGGCGATCGCTTAACGGCTCCTCGAAAACCGGAAGTAGAACTCTCCGGACATTTCTTAAGACGAGAAATTGCTTTTGTTACAAATAAGTTTGCAATGCGTAACATGACGGGTGCGATCATACCAGCACTAATGCACCGGATCCCATCGAACTCCGAAGTTAAGCGTGCTTGGGCGAGAGTAGTACTAGGATGGGTGACCTCCTGGGAAGTCCTCGTGTTGCACCCCTTTTTTTCTTTTTTATTTTTATTAGGCCATTTGCCCGGTCGAGATTTCGATCTACGAAAAGATTTATTTCGTTTTTTATTTTTATTTGACGATTTGCTCGATCGAGATTTCGATCGAGGGAAACGGTTTTTAAAAGTTTTCCGTATATTTTTCGTTGTTTATACGTTAATATATCGTTAATTATCCGGCGATCGCTTAACGGCTCCTCGAAAACCGGAAGTAGAACTCTCCGGACATTTCTTAAGACGAGAAATTGCTTTTGTTACAAATAAGTTTGCAATGCGTAACATGACGGGTGCGATCATACCAGCACTAATGCACCGGATCCCATCAGAACTCTGAAGTTAAGCGTGCTTGGGCGAGAGTAGTACTAGGATGGGTGACCTCCTGGGAAGTCCTCGTGTTGCACCCCTTTTTTTCTTTTTTCTTTTTATTAGGCCATTTGCCCGGTCGAGATTTCGATCTACGAAAAGATTTATTTCGTTTTTTATTTTTATTTGACGATTTGCTCGATCGAGATTTCAATCGAGGGAAACGGTTTTTAAAAGTTTTCCGTATATTTTTCGTTGTTTATACGTTAATATATCGTTAATTATCCGGCGATCGCTTAACGGCTCCTCGAAAACCGGAAGTAGAACTCTCCGGACATTTCTTAAGACGAGAAATTGCTTTTGTTACAAATAAGTTTGCAATGCGTAACATGACGGGTGCGATCATACCAGCACTAATGCACCGGATCCCATCGAACTCCGAAGTTAAGCGTGCTTGGGCGAGAGTAGTACTAGGATGGGTGACCTCCTGGGAAGTCCTCGTGTTGCACCCCTCTTTTTTTCATTTTTATTTTTATTAGGCCATTTGCCCGGTCGAGATTTCGATCTACGAAAGATTTATTTCGTTTTTTATTTTTATTTGACGATTTGCTCGATCGAGATTTCGATCGAGGGAAACGGTTTTTAAAAGTTTTCCGTATATTTTTCGTTGTTTATACGTTAATATATCGTTAATTATCCGGCGATCGCTTAACGGCTCCTCGAAAACCGGAAGTAGAACTCTCCGGACATTTCTTAAGACGAGAAATTGCTTTTGTTACAAATAAGTTTGCAATGCGTAACATGACGGGTGCGATCATACCAGCACTAATGCACCGGATCCCATCGAACTCCGAAGTTAAGCGTGCTTGGGCGAGAGTAGTACTAGGATGGGTGACCTCCTGGGAAGTCCTCGTGTTGCACCCTCTTTTTTTTTTTCATTTTTATTTTTATTAGGCCATTTGCCCGGTCGAGATTTCGATCTACTACGGAAAAAAGATTTATTTCGTTTTTTATTTTTATTTGACGATTTGCTCGATCGAGATTTCGATCGAGGGAAACGGTTTTTAAAAGTTTTCCGTATATTTTTCGTTGTTTATACGTTAATATATCGTTAATTATCCGGCGATCGCTTAACGGCTCCTCGAAAACCGGAAGTAGAACTCTCCGGACATTTCTTAAGACGAGAAATTGCTTTTGTTACAAATAAGTTTGCAATGCGTAACATGACGGGTGCGATCATACCAGCACTAATGCACCGGATCCCATCAGAACTCCGAAGTTAAGCGTGGTTGGGCGAGAGTAGTACTAGGATGGGTGACCTCCTGGGAAGTCCTCGTGTTGCACCCCTTTTTTTCGTTTTTATTTTTATTAGGCCATTTGCCCGGTCGAGATTTCGATCTACGAAAAGATTTATTTCGTTTTTTATTTTTATTTGACGATTTGCTCGATCGAGATTTCGATCGAGGGAAACGGTTTTTAAAAGTTTTCCGTATATTTTTTTTTGTTTATACGTTAATATATCGTTAATTATCCGGCGATCGCTTAACGGCTCCTCGAAAACCGGAAGTAGAACTCTCCGGACATTTCTTAAGACGAGAAATTGCTTTTGTTACAAATAAGTTTGCAATGCGTAACATGACGGGTGCGATCATACCAGCACTAATGCACCGGATCCCATCGAACTCCGAAGTTAAGCGTGCTTGGGCGAGAGTAGTACTAGGATGGGTGACCTCCTGGGAAGTCCTCGTGTTGCACCCCTTTTTTATTTTTTTATTTTTATTAGGCCATTTGCCCGGTCGAGATTTCGATCTACGAAAAGATTTATTTCTTTTTTTATTTTTATTTGACGATTTGCTCGATCGAGATTTCGATCGAGGGAAACGGTTTTTAAAAGTTTTCCGTATATTTTTCGTTGTTTATACGTTAATATATCGTTAATTATCCGGCGATCGCTTAACGGCTCCTCGAAAACCGGAAGTAGAACTCTCCGGACATTTCTTAAGACGAGAAATTGCTTTTGTTACAAATAAGTTTGCAATGCGTAACATGACGGGTGCGATCATACCAGCACTAATGCACCGGATCCCATCAGAACTCCGAAGTTAAGCGTGCTTGGGCGAGAGTAGTACTAGGATGGGTGACCTCCTGGGAAGTCCTTGTGTTGCACCCCACTTTTTCATTTTTATTTTTATTTGGCGATTTGCCCGGTCCAGATTTCGATCTACGAAAAGATTTATTTCGTTTTTTATTTTTATTTGATGATTTGCTCGATCGAGATTTCGATCGAGGGAAACGGTTTTTAAAAGTTTTCCGTACATTTTTCGTTGTTTATACGTTAATATATCGTTAATTATCCGGCGATCGCTTAACGGCTCCTCGAAAACCGGAAGTAGAACTCTCCGGACATTTCTTAAGACGAGAAATTGCTTTTGTTACAAATAAGTTTGCAATGCGTAACATGACGGGTGCGATCATACCAGCACTAATGCACCGGATCCCATCGAACTCCGAAGTTAAGCGTGCTTGGGCGAGAGTAGTACTAGGATGGGTGACCTCCTGGGAAGTCCTCGTGTTGCACCCCTTTTTTCGTTTTTATTTTTATTAGGCCATTTGCCCGGTCGAGATTTCGATCTACGAAAAGATTTATTTCGTTTTTTATTTTTATTTGACGATTTGCTCGATCGAGATTTCGATCGAGGGAAACGGTTTTTAAAAGTTTTCCGTATATTTTTCGTTGTTTCTAAGTTAATATATCGTTAATTATCCGCCGATCGCTTAATGGCTCCTTGAAAGCCGGAAGTAGAAATCTCAAGACATTTCTTCAGACGAGAAATGGCTTTTGCTTCTAATAAGTTTGTAATGCGTACCATGACGGGTGCGATAATACCAGCACTAATGCACCGGATCCCATCAGAACTCCGAAGTTAAACGTGCTTGGGCCAGAAGAGTACTAGGATGGGAGACCTCCTGGGAAGTCCTCGTGTAGCACCCCTATTTTTCGTTTTTATTTTTATTTGGCGATTTGCCCGGTCGAGATTTCGATCTACGGAAAGATTTATTTCGTTTGCTTTTATTTTTATTTGACGATTTGCTCGATCGAGATTTCGATCGAGGGAAACGGTTTTTTAAAAGTTTTCCGTATATTTTTCGTTGTTTATACGTTAATATATCGTTAATTATCCGGCGATCGCTTAACGGCTCCTCGAAAACCGGAAGTAGAACTCTCCGGACATTTCTTAAGACGAGAAATTGCTTTTGTTACAAATAAGTTTGCAATGCGTAACATGACGGGTGCGATCATACCAGCACTAATGCACCGGATCCCATCGAACTCCGAAGTTAAGCGTGCTTGGGCGAGAGTAGTACTAGGATGGGTGACCTCCTGGGAAGTCCTCGTGTTGCACCCCTTTTTTTCGTTTTCTTTTTTATTAGGCCATTTGCCCGGTCGAGATTTCGATCTACGAAAAGATTTATTTCGTTTTTTATTTTTTTTTGACGATTTGATGGATCGAGATTTCGATCGAGGGAAACGGTTTTTAAAAGTTTTCCGTATATTTTTCGTTGTTTATACGTTAATATATCGTTAATTATCCGGCGATCGCTTAACGGCTCCTCGAAAACCGGAAGTAGAACTCTCCGGACATTTCTTAAGACGAGAAATTGCTTTTGTTACAAATAAGTTTGCAATGCGTAACATGACGGGTGCGATCATACCAGCACTAATGCACCGGATCCCATCGAACTCCGAAGTTAAGCGTGCTTAAGCGTGCTTGGGCGAGAGTAGTACTAGGATGGGTGACCTCCTGGGAAGTCCTCGTGTTGCACCCCTTTTTTCGTTTTTATTTTTATTAGGCCATTTGCCCGGTCGAGATTTCGATCTACGAAAAGATTTATTTCGTTTTTTATTTTTATTTGACGATTTGCTCGATCGAGATTTCGATCGAGGGAAACGGTTTTTAAAAGTTTTCCGTATATTTTTCGTTGTTTATACGTTAATATATCGTTAATTATCCGGCGATCGCTTAACGGCTCCTCGAAAACCGGAAGTAGAACTCTCCGGACATTTCTTAAGACGAGAAATTGCTTTTGTTACAAATAAGTTTGCAATGCGTAACATGACGGGTGCGATCATACCAGCACTAATGCACCGGATCCCATCGAACTCCGAAGTTAAGCGTGCTTGGGCGAGAGTAGTACTAGGATGGGTGACCTCCTGGGAAGTCCTCGTGTTGCACCCCTTTTTTTCGTTTTTATTTTTATTAGGCCATTTGCCCGGTCGAGATTTCGATCTACGAAAAGATTTATTTCGTTTTTTTTTTTTTTTTGACGATTTGCTCGATCGAGATTTCGATCGAGGGAAACGTTTTTTAAAAGTTTTCCGTATATTTTTCGTTGTTTATACGTTAATATATCGTTAATTATCCGGCGATCGCTTAACGGCTCCTCGAAAACCGGAAGTAGAACTCTCCGGACATTTCTTAAGACGAGAAATTGCTTTTGTTACAAATAAGTTTGCAATGCGTAACATGACGGGTGCGATCATACCAGCACTAATGCACCGGATCCCATCGAACTCCGAAGTTAAGCGTGCTTGGGCGAGAGTAGTACTAGGATGGGTGACCTCCTGGGAAGTCCTCGTGTTGCACCCTTTTTTTTTCGTTTTTATTTTTATTATGCCATTTGCCCGGTCGAGATTTCGATCTACGAAAAGATTTATTTCGTTTTTTATTTTTATTTGACGATTTGCTCGATCGAGATTTCGATCGAGGGAAACGGTTTTTAAAAGTTTTCCGTATATTTTTCGTTGTTTATACGTTAATATATCGTTAATTATCCGGCGATCGCTTAACGGCTCCTCGAAAACCGGAAGTAGAACTCTCCGGACATTTCTTAAGACGAGAAATTGCTTTTGTTACAAATAAGTTTGCAATGCGTAACATGACGGGTGCGATCATACCAGCACTAATGCACCGGATCCCATCGAACTCCGAAGTTAAGCGTGCTTGGGCGAGAGTAGTACTAGGATGGGTGACCTCCTGGGAAGTCCTCGTGTTGCACCCCTTTTTTCGAGAAATTTTTTTTTATTTTTATTAGGCCATTTGCCCGGTCGAGATTTCGATCTACTAAAAAGATTTATTTCGTTTTTTATTTTTATTTGACGATTTGCTGGATCGAGATTTCGATCGAGGGAAACGGTTTTTAAAAGTTTTCCGTATATTTTTTTCGTTGTTTATACGTTAATATATCGTTAATTATCCGGCGATCGCTTAACGGCTCCTCGAAAACCGGAAGTAGAACTCTCCGGACATTTCTTAAGACGAGAAATTGCTTTTGTTACAAATAAGTTTGCAATGCGTAACATGACGGGTGCGATCATACCAGCACTAATGCACCGGATCCCATCAGAACTCCGAAGTTAAGCGTGCTTGGGCGAGAGTAGTACTAGGATGGGTGACCTCCTGGGAAGTCCTCGTGTTGCACCCTTTTTTTTTTCGTTTTTATTTTTATTATGCCATTTGCCCGGTCGAGATTTCGATCTACGAAAAGATTTATTTCGTTTTTTATTTTTATTTGACGATTTGCTCGATCGAGATTTCGATCGAGGGAAACGGTTTTTAAAAGTTTTCCGTATATTTTTCGTTGTTTATACGTTAATATATCGTTAATTATCCGGCGATCGCTTAACGGCTCCTCGAAAACCGGAAGTAGAACTCTCCGGACATTTCTTAAGACGAGAAATTGCTTTTGTTACAAATAAGTTTGCAATGCGTAACATGACGGGTGCGATCTTACCAGCACTAATGAACCGGATCCCATCAGAACTCCGAAGTTAAGCGTGCTTGGGCGAGAGTAGTACTAGGATGGGTGACCTCCTGGGAAGTCCTCGTGTTGCACCCCTTTTTTTCGTTTTCATTTTTATTAGGCCATTTGCCCGGTCCAGATTTCGATCTACGAAAAGATTTATTTCGTTTTTTATTTTTATTTGATGATTTGCTCGATCGAGATTTCGATCGAGGGAAACGGTTTTTAAAAGTTTTCCGTACATTTTTCGTTGTTTATACGTTAATATATCGTTAATTATCCGGCGATCGCTTAACGGCTCCTCGAAAACCGGAAGTAGAACTCTCCGGACATTTCTTAAGACGAGAAATTGCTTTTGTTACAAATAAGTTTGCAATGCGTAACATGACGGGTGCGATCATACCAGCACTAATGCACCGGATCCCCTCAGAACTCCGACGTTAAGCGTGCTTGGGCGAGAGTAGTACTAGGATGGGTGACCTCCTGGGAAGTCCTCGTGTTGCACCCCTTTTTTCGTTTTTATTTTTATTAGGCCATTTGCCCGGTCGAGATTTCGATCTACGGAAAGATTTATTTCGTTTTTTATTTTTATTTGACGATTTGCTCGATCGAGATTTCGATCGAGGGAAACGGTTTTTAAAAGTTTTCCGTATATTTTTCGTTGTTTATACGTTAATATATCGTTAATTATCCGGCGATCGCTTAACGGCTCCTCGAAAACCGGAAGTAGAACTCTCCGACATTTCTTAAGACGAGAAATTGCTTTTGTTACAAATAAGTTTGCAATGCGTAACATGACGGGTGCGATCATACCAGCACTAATGCACCGGATCCCATCGAACTCCGAAGTTAAGCGTGCTTGGGCGAGAGTAGTACTAGGATGGGTGACCTCCTGGGAAGTCCTCGTGTTGCACCCCTTTTTTTCGTTTTTATTTTTATTAGCCATTTGCCCGGTCGAGATTTCGATCTACGAAAAGATTTATTTCGTTTTTTATTTTTAATTGACGATTTGCTCGATCGAGATTTCGATCGAGGGAAACGGTTTTTAAAAGTTTTCCGTATATTTTTCGTTTTTTATACGTTAATATATCGTTAATTATCCGGCGATCGCTTAACGGCTCCTCGAAAACCGGAAGTAGAACTCTCTCGGACATTTCTTAAGACGAGAAATTGCTTTTGTTACAAATAAGTTTGCAATGCGTAACATGACGGGTGCGATCATACCAGCACTAATGCACCGGATCCCATCGAACTCCGAAGTTAAGCGTGCTTGGGCGAGAGTAGTACTAGGATGGGTGACCTCCTGGGAAGTCCTCGTGTTGCACCCCTTTTTTTCATTTTTATTTTTATTAGGCCATTTGCCCGGTCGAGATTTCGATCTACGAAAAGATTTATTTCGTTTTTTATTTTTATTTGACGATTTGCTCGATCGAGATTTCGATCGAGGGAAACGGTTTTTAAAAGTTTTCCGTATATTTTTCGTTGTTTATACGTTAATATATCGTTAATTATCCGGCGATCGCTTAACGGCTCCTCGAAAACCGGAAGTAGAACTCTCCGGACATTTCTTAAGACGAGAAATTGCTTTTGTTACAAATAAGTTTGCAATGCGTAACATGACGGGTGCGATCATACCAGCACTAATGCACCGGATCCCATCAGAACTCCGAAGTTAAGCGTGCTTGGGCGAGAGTAGTACTAGGATGGGTGACCTCCTGGGAAGTCCTCGTGTTGCACCCCTCTTTTTCATTTTTATTTTTATTAGGCCATTTGCCCGGTCGAGATTTCGATCTACGAAAAGATTTATTTCGTTTTTTATTTTTATTTGACGATTTGCTCGATCGAGATTTCGATCGAGGGAAACGGTTTTTAAAAGTTTTCCGTATATTTTTCGTTGTTTATACGTTAATATATCGTTAATTATCCGGCGATCGCTTAACGGCTCCTCGAAAACCGGAAGTAGAACTCTCCGGACATTTCTTAAGACGAGAAATTGCTTTTGTTACAAATAAGTTTGCAATGCGTAACATGACGGGTGCGATCATACCAGCACTAATGCACCGGATCCCATCGAACTCCGAAGTTAAGCGTGCTTGGGCGAGAGTAGTACTAGGATGGGTGACCTCCTGGGAAGTCCTCGTGTTGCACCCCTTTTTTTCATTTTTATTTTTATTAGGCCATTTGCCCGGTCGAGATTTTTCGATCTACGAAAAGATTTATTTCGTTTTTTATTTTTATTTGACGATTTGCTCGATCGAGATTTCGATCGAGGGAAACGGTTTTTAAAAGTTTTCCGTATATTTTTCGTTGTTTATACGTTAATATATCGTTAATTATCCGGCGATCGCTTAACGGCTCCTCGAAAACCGGAAGTAGAACTCTCCGGACATTTCTTAAGACGAGAAATTGCTTTTGTTACAAATAAGTTTGCAATGCGTAACATGACGGGTGCGATCATACCAGCACTAATGCACCGGATCCCATCAGAACTCCGAAGTTAAGCGTGCTTGGGCGAGAGTAGTACTAGGATGGGTGACCTCCTGGGAAGTCCTCGTGTTGCACCCCTTTTTTCGTTTTCATTTTTATTAGGCCATTTGCCCGGTCGAGATTTCGATCTACGAAAAGATTTATTTCGTTTTTTATTTTTATTTGACGATTTGCTCGATCGAGATTTCGATCGAGGGAAACGGTTTTTAAAAGTTTTCCGTATATTTTT